>CM034154.1:362885197-365285197 GCA_019776745.2 Taxus chinensis
AGGGCTCAAACGGCAGCATGTGAATTATTAGAGACTGATTACTTACAGCCATAAACCAAGTTGTCCTAGCATCTGGTAAGAGAAAAAATCAACAAATCCTAACCTTGTCGTCAAAGTCAATTTACCAAGTTTAAATACTCAAAAACCAATTCATTCATTCAAATGACCAGGAACAGAAGATTCTCAAACCATCTTCATATTAAATAAATTTTTCATCAAATTTTTTTATTAAAGGCAGAGGGTTTTTCATATAACTTCCCCAATGAAATCATGAGACCTTCTGTGGTCTTCTTGTGTGATATGTTGAAAGAAACCAAAGATGCAAGGCATAACAAAATTTCCCCAAGTTCCTTTTTTATCCAGCACCTCCCAATCCTCATTTGATATGGTTGTAGGTTTCTTTGCTTTTTGAGCCAAAGGAACATGGAGTTCCTTTGATATAAGTAATCCTCCATTTGTATCTTCCACAAACCAAAGTTTTTCCCATTGAACTTCTCAACCCTTGATCTTCCCTCATCTACCATAACTCCCACTCAAGCTAAAGTTCCCTATGATTTACCACTTCAGAAAAAAAACCACCAAATATCTAATACCAATTGTTAGGAATTAGAGAACAAATATGCTTAAATAATTCCTCAAATCACAACAATAGGAAAATATAGAGTAGAATCATACATGTAGAAATATAACAACATAAATAAATAATGCACAAAAGAAGACAAGACAATATTTAACATGGTTCACCCAATGTGGGCTATGTCCGATAAGAACTTTCTCATTTTTATTATCAACAAGAGTAAAACAACCCTCACAGTCTTCTCTTAGTTATGAACTCACAACATAATTCTAAATATGTTAAACCACATCTAAACCATAATTGACACCTAATTGCTTAACCTTGATCACTCTTGATCACCTCTTGATCACTAAAACTCAAGACCTCTTAAACACACCAAATACCTTCAAGATACCTTAACACCTCTATTTATAGGATTACAATCCTTTAAGAAGTCCAAAATTTGACCCTAGAAGTTTGAAATTCATGACCTTTCATCTTCCCAATTCAAACTCTGCACTTCATATTGATTTGAGAAGACAAAAAATAGGCTCCACACCCCAACACATTTTCCTTAAATTTATGTTGTTGATTGAATACTCAATAGTATAATGTAGATAGAATATGCATACCTTATGATCTCATAGAGAAGAGTGTTACCGTTAGCGTGCCGAGTGGACAACTGAATTGAGAAGTGATCGTAATGTGAAACATGGAGACTAGGAAAGGGAAGTTGATGTTAGGTGAAAATCATGTGTAGTAGTGTGTTATGTAAGTTGTACTTATTGTATATTAAGGATAGACCTACAAAAAAATAGTGAAAGATTAGTCAAAGTCATAAATATGAGAAATTAAAGTAATGCATGTGTATTAGTACGTAAAATTTTGAAAGTATGTAAGGAAAAGTGTGCACATGATGTTTAACATTATAAGAAATAGAATAATTTTCATGACTTGCTTGGAAATGTTGCTGAATTTTTCATCGATGGTAAGTTTTTTTTGGTGATCTCACACCGAGAGATATTTTTTTGGGTGATCTCACATCAAGAGTGAGTTTTTTTGGATGATCTCATGCCAACTGCAATTTTTTTGCGAGATCTCATGCCAAGAGAAGAGTGTTGGGGAGATGGTTCTATATTTTATATTCTTTAATGACACTTCTTGAATAAGCACCACTGTAGATGTTCTATCCCAATTATAACTGAATTTATTTATAAACGTAACTTTGTAACTAGAGGCAAGTGCCTTCCTATAGAACTGATTTAAAAAATGTTAGAGATTGTGTTGATATGAGATATTGATTGTGTTTTCCACTAGGACATAAGAACCCAATGGGAATTCAAGCACCAGGTGCTAGTATATTCTTTGTATGTGAGGTCCAATTCTAATTCTAAATAGTTCTGTGACTATATTGCTTTGTTAATTTTGTATTGTTTTGATCTGTACTATGGCTTTGAGATGTTATAGGGGTGATTTTTTCACCTAATAAAATCCCCCTCATTTGGGGTGCATGTGATGACTGTAGGATAATGTTTTCCAAAGGAGAGGACCCTGATCTTATATGCATATCTGAGTGGAGATACTTGGAGGGGGTAGGGGACGTGTTTAGTAGAATCTAAGGAACCTAAGAACAAGAGAGGATAGTACAAGTGTTAGTGTAAGAAAAGTGAACATGTAATAGAAAATAATGTAATAAGAAACTAGAAGAGACCATAGACCATGAGAAGCAGGTTTTAGACATGGAACATTGCTCACAATGTCACAAGGACAATCAGGGTTGAAGTGGATAAAAGCATAAAATGATCACATAAGACATAGGGAATAGCTTGCAAATAATAACATACAATAGAAAAAAAGAACAAATAAAATGTATCAAATAAGCATGGTTGTATCTAGTCTTGGAAGGAAACTGCTACACATGAAGCACCCGTTAGCATGTTAGAAAGTAAAATAGTGTGTTAAAGAATGGAAATATCAACAAAAAGAAAATTATAGTAAGAAGAAGTAATAAATGATGAAACAATAGAACCTATAGTGTGTTACAGTAGTCAAGGTAGATGCTCCCATGATCCTCTACAGGACTAGAAAGGGATTCAATGTCAAACATCATACATCATGTAAAAAGGTGTAAGATATTTGCATTCACTTATAGAGACCAAGTGAACATGCATGTGTATATGATAAAGATAATGACATACTAAGTATTTTTATATCATAGTATGAAAAGTGTAATATGTAAGTAGTATAGCTAGAAAGAAAAAATGCAACCAAGATATGGAAATGTTATATGAGTGTGATGGTGTGATATACAAGGTGTGAACATGGCAGGATATGTGTTTCCCCTAGTGTATGTGTATGAGATGAGGTTTTTTTATAAATGTTCCCTCAATAGCCAAGAATGACCCATAGAACAAGAGTGTGTCATCAAGAAATGAGTGCGTTACGTGAGGGTATATGCCATGAAATATGTATCGGGAAGAATAAAACGTAAAGTGTGTATGATTCAAGGTTCATTGATGAAGTGTGTCCTTAATAGTCAATTGTGAACCATATAGCTAGAGTATGTAATAGAGAAATGACTATATAATGTGTGTACAAAAGGTGTAGGAGTGCTTAGAAATATTACACATGAACCACAAAGCATTATGTGTAGTAGTAGACACTAGATATAGCTAATAGTAATGGAGGGGGAGAAAGTGTGATGATCCCTAAGTGTGTATATTAGGAGATGCTGGAAAATAGGTGTGATCATTATAAGAAGGAATAACTAGAGTATGTATAGTTCACTAAAGGATATGTATTGTACGTATGAAGTAGTATGTGTACTATAAATAGAAGGATTTATATACATCTAAAAGTTTATGGTTTAAATTTTCATACATGTTACTAACAATTCTCTTTTTAGGCTAGAGGTTACTAATGCATCTATCTCTTAAAAGGTTTCTTAAAGGGCTCAATCTGGGATACATGTATGGTTATTCATGTAACCATTGGGTTAGGGATGATACATGGAGAGATAACAACTTTTACTCCCATTTATGTGTTTCTTTTGTTCATATTCCTTGTATTTTCCTCACATTCTTCTAACATATTATTTTCTCATGACCCATCTTCTTTCATTTTCCATCATTATTATTCTTCATGACTCTTTGCACATCTCTCCTTGATTTTTCATTGCTTTCCAATTCCATTTCTTGTGGGAGATTTTGTCAATGAAAATTCAAATTCCCTGCTGACGCCTTCTCCTATGGGTGATGGCATCAGTATAATACCCCAAATCTCATTTTGACATGATAAATATTTTCAATTACATAAAGGAACTCACCATTAGCTTTTCTCTTTTGTGCCAACTTGTACCAGCCTCGTTCAACTTCTGTATTATTACATCTGACTCTTGGCTTGGAGATGATTCTTGTTTGGATTGGTTTGCTTGCAATTTTGGATCATCTATAGTGAGCTAGGACTAGATTGTTTCCCCTTCTCCCCCTAATTTTTTTATCACTTGGTGTATGGTCCTTTGGGAGATAAATTCATCATCAAACATCCCCAACAGGTACATGCTTTAACTCAGTTTTTCATTTCGTATAGAGGAGTTCCTTACATTTTTTTCCTTATTTTATGTTAGCTTAAAATTTTATGGATATGCTAGGTTATCATATTGTATTTCAATTATTCATTTGATGTTACATGATTTCTTTTTTTAAGCATAATTTTTGCATGTTTATCTTATTTATCAATACCCCTCATAGTGTTGATACCTCTACTTGATTTTTTCTTCTTTTTCAACGTAAGGCCTTATAAACATTAGTTTTCCCAGTATAAGGGTTACTTCCCTTGGGGTATACAATCATAGAAGCCCCTCTACCCCCTTTAACTCTATCCATTTGTGTGTTGGTTTTGGTGTGTCCCTCACTAGTTTCCTCGAATACCCTAGTCGAATGGATGATAAAGTGCACGATGCCTAGACACATTTTTTCTCTTCATACATCCTTGGTGAATTCAATGTGAATCCTATTTTGACCCTTTTTATATAAAAAATCTCATTAAAAGCACCCAATTTTCATTTTTATCTTATTTTACTATTGTAAATTCCAAAAAAATACAAAAATCAATCTTCGCAAATGCCATCGACCCCTGTGTCATTTTTATACAGGGTTGATCTTGTCTTTCTTAGCCTAATATTTACCATAGATTCCTTGGCTACTATTTCATTGTTGTATACGGATGATCCTTTCTATTGGGTCCAATATTTACTATAGATACCTTCAACCCCTGTTAAACACATTTTACACAATTGATTTTATCAGTAGCCCATTTTTCTAAGCTTTTTCTTGATCAGATCAACACTCCATTATGGAGTATCTTGGCCTGGGGATCTCCAAATATGGTGAAAAATCACTTTCAGAAACTAAATTTCTAGCATTAGGCTTCCCTTTCTATTAGGACTATTGTGTGGTAGGAGTTAATAGGAAAAATTATAATACTCACCAAAAAAATGTCTTGAGTGGGGAAGAAGAGATTCAGATTGAGGAAATATTTGAATTTAAACCTAAAATCCAAATATGCTTGGATAAGTTTCCTCAATACAACGGGGAACCTAATTCAGTAATTCATAAACATCTCCTTGACTTTGTTTCTGAGTAACTTGAAAATAGGGTGGATAATGGGAAGGCTACCATGGCAGGCTCATCTGTGAATACCTCTAGTTTTGATCTCACTAATATTATCCTACATCTCATAGACAAGATGAGTCAGTAACAAACTACCACTATGGCCCAACTCCTTAAAATGAAAACCAATGTTTATACAAACAACCTTCATTATTCTCATTCAAATCATATTCATAGGTTATATATATAGAATAGTTGTATCTCCTAAAATATAGAATCTCCTATAACAACTCCTAATAAAATGCCACCAATAAACTATTTGTAAATATATATTGTTATAGCAATATATATGACATAACAATTTATCCAATATTACAAACGTATTTA
Organism: Taxus chinensis; assembly: GCA_019776745.2. NCBI lineage: Eukaryota > Viridiplantae > Streptophyta > Pinopsida > Cupressales > Taxaceae > Taxus > Taxus chinensis. The sequence goes on from CM034154.1 coordinate 362,890,751, forward strand.
CCATTTAGTGAATAATAATTACCTAATGTAAACTCTATATTTCCTAGCATTCCCTCACTTAGTGTTTACATGGGAAGAAAACACATCTCAAAAAATGGAAACAAAATCATATGCCTTCACAAATTTTTAGGTCTACACACTGCTGGCATGGATCTTGTTGTCTAGATCTTGTTACACATGAATAATCCACTTCACCATAGTGAATCCAATATTATATGATCACACTTCCACTAATTCACCTACATACGCAAACTCAAAATTTCTCGCTTTCACTTCCAGTGAGGGCTCTTTCACTGGTTGATTGATGTTAGAAGTATGAAAATCAAATAATCTTAGCAGTCAGAGGATCACTCTAGTTCATATTACCTCCTGTACAACTAATCTGTGCATCTACAATGCACATTCTCCTCATTTCAATCATAACAGAGGAATGAAACCACACACCATTTTATTCGAAACACACCACACAACTGAAAAAGAGATGCCACCATACTAAATTGTGGCGTCATCGTTGGTGACTGATGAGAAGCATTGATCAACCTCCAACCTCCATTTACATCCATCCTCTAGTTGTCTATTGCTAGATTATCTAAATATTTCTTTGAGGATCATTTGAGAAATCCCCCCCTAAAGTTTAACTCAGATGCTAGATTCCACCGAAAATGCGTTCGGCTAAAAGTGAGGCAATTTTTTTTTTAATATAGTTTTTACAATTTTGCACATTGACACTTACCACAATTGACATTTCAAAAATTAAATAGATGTGACAACAATTAAAATATGATTTTTATGAGTGACTAAAAGCATAAACATGGAAGAAAATTAAAGTGGCAATATTGACTTTGACTAGAACTCTTTGATAATACAAAACTAAATGACTTACCATCATAGACTATTAAAATAAGATTTGTAATAAAATGATAATTATAAATCTAAATGATTAGTAAAAATAAATATAAAATTCAAAATACTAACTACTTAAAATAATCACCTATAGAAAATACTATATGACTCAACCATAAAACATAAACAATTGACACAAATAACATATACGACTATGATAGACAATTAAAAACCATTTAACAATTTTGACATGACTTTATAAAAATAACAATTATTAAATTAAATGCCTCAATATTTAAAATGAAATACAAAAAAATATATAACCTAAAACCCACTTAAACCTTACTGTTATCTTTCCGGACCACAAATGGCAGACCACATGATGAAGAATGAAATTTCACTCAACTTGAGATGGCAGACATGTAATGGTGGATTGCAAACAATGAATGTCCAGTGGTGTAGAAGCTTCATACACCATGAATGGTTTGAGGAGCACTCAAAATTTAAGCCCAATGTAATGACATCATGGGTGATACAAAACAAAGGTCACGGAGTTTGTAAGAAGGGTTCAATAGGCCATGAAGTAGAGCCAAGATTCAATTACATCTGTGAACCAACAATATCAAAAAAATAACAATCTGCATGGTGCCTTAGTTTGACATTGAGCTGGTGGCTATGAGATTATTGTCCAGCCTCAAAATAAATTCAAATAATATCTAGCCACATGTTTTAAGATCATAATCCAATTTTAACAAGATGTGAATAGTGGGTGATGAAATCATCAAGTCATTCAATTTATAACCAATATAAATAATGCAATATATGTAACACAATACGAAATCCTAAAATCTAAGCTATGAAAACTTCTACATATGCATATCTCATATTTTAGACAACAAAGAATAACTAAGGTGTCTTGTAGAATGATTATTCCTCCATCAAACAAATTGGATTAAATTTGCTCTAATACTAAATGAAAGACAGATTTACACAAAGAATATTCATTCTTCTCATTCAAATCATATTCACAAGTTATATATATATAGATTTGTATCTCCTAAAATATAGGATCTCCTATAGCAAATCCTAAAAAAATTACCAATAATAAACTATTCGTAAATATATATTTTCATTACAATATATATATGACATAATAATATAACCAATATTACAAACTTATTTACCACTTAGTAAATAATAATTACCTAATGTAAAATCTAAATTTCCTAACAACCAGATGGGTAGTCATCCTAATACGAGCTCTGTAGACACTAAATCACACACTTTGGGTACATTTCTAGTTCCTAGTCACATATTATTATTAATATGATTCCTAAGTGAGAAAATTAGTAATTGATATCTATCTTTGGAATTTTGTTTGTGTTTCATGTCTTCTTTATGACCTCTTACAGCCTATATCCCAGTCGATACTTTAGTGATTTATCTTTTATGACTCTGGACACTAGTGCCTAGCTAGGACGTAAACGGCCACATGTTGTCATCCCCTCTGGGCACCCCCAACCTCTCTATATCATACTCACCTATTTTTTTCCTCTTTTATCTTTTGTTCATCTTGTTTTCTTAAGGGTCAACCTTTTAGTTGTCAATTACAAAAGTCAAACAAAGGAATCATATAAATACAAAGCTATGTGACCATAATAAATAAATAAGATTTAATCATATATTACTATCACCTAAGGTTACATTCAAAGGAATTTAAAGAGCATCAAAGCATCCATATAGATTCATTCGAGGGATAAGGGACTACATTTTTGCATACATTCATAGGAGGGGACATTCATTTTTCTACCCACACATCTACGTACATTGCTACATATAGTTATTTCTCACTATCAAGTTCATCTTGTATGAGAGCCACCTAGGGCACAATTATTAAACACACACACCAAAAATAAATAGAGTTTTATATATGGTGAAACACTTGGTTGTAATCTCACTCATTCAGGTGACTATTGGGGTCATTCTGACTCCCCATTTACATCTTTTTCTTTTGAGGATTTGATATGTTTTGGAGTTTTGCAGGAGATCATTTGTTTTGAAGGTTAAAGAGAAAAATCTACGATCATACAACAAAATACAGGTGAAAAAAAAGGTTAGCGAAAATGGTATGAAATTTTAAGAATCATTTTCTAACCACTTTAATATTCAAAGTCACCTAGCAAAGGTCTGCGGCACCTAAGCACCACTGACCTAGCCCAGGCACCCTGGTCCAACTTATTCCAATAGTTCCATAATGTTTTGTGTGTGGTTGTGATAATTTCCTCCTTATGTTCATAAGTCTTCTATTTCTCATACACTTTGGGGTCGATTGTGGAATCAACCAAGTCTTCCAATCCCTCTCTTGCACCTAGTTTTTTAATTTTATGTAGTTTATTATTTAGTTCAAATATGTACTTTAGTGCTTTATTTATTACATGTGACTCTACAATTAGGGTTTCAAAAATACCATATTTGTTAAATGAGTCTCTGATGGTGATATTCCCTACCCATATCCAAAGGAATTAATGGGGAACCTATTACCAAACTTCCCATTCACAAAAAATTCTTGAGGTCAATCCAACAAGAGCCACTAGTAACTTACATTGCTAGCATGGATATTGTTGGTATTTCCCCCTCTATCTCATATGATGGATCAACTGATCACACATTAAGGCATTTCACAATATTTAAAAAGATAATTATTATGTTACCACTAAACTCTTAGCTAATACATTGTTGTCATGTAAATGAGAACCAGGGAAACTGACAATTTCCAAGCACGACAATTATACCCCTATGCCAAAATTTTCATGTTTTATCATTCCTAGGAACCCCAACTCAAAAAAGTCAGTCTATTTCCCCCCTATTTTATGTCAAATTTTTCCCCTAGGTGATTTATGAAAGTCAATTTAATCCGACAAGTGATTTTAGGAGTCCATTTGCAAAGCTACTAACAGTTATGGGAAGGGGCTATCACTGGCCTTCCCAGGACTGGATCAACCCTCCTAGAGTAGAAAGGAAGGGAAAAATTCAACATGGAGATGAATTGAAGACCTTATAACATCATGGAAATTATTTTTCAAGGTTTGGTGAAGTTTTGAAAGACTTGGAGTAGTCTAAGTAAAAACAAGGTTCACAAGCCTAGGTAGTACACAAGTCTAAAATAATTGTTGGGCTTCAGAAAAAGATTCCAGGAGCTCTGGATGGAGTTAGGAGAAAAATAAAACATCTAAGGAAAGAGTATTCAAGACCTAAATGATGGTGAAATCATATTTTTCACAACACCTTGGCGCATCAGGTCTGCAAGTAGTTTTTATCAGGCACAAGTTGAGTACCAAATCAAAATTCCACTTTTTTAGAGATTAAATGTATGAATAAAGACATGAAACCAATAAATTCCACTGGGAGCTCAAGTTATCATCATTCTGAATTACCCTGTTGGAGACTCATCGGGATTTAATCAATTTTTGGGAGGACACACGTCATCACTAGGAGCCTAGAGGAATTTTATGTCCCTGAGGTCAGGTACACCATCTTTGGAAAAATTCACCTATCCATCATGTAACCTATGGGACCCTCATACGACCTTCAGACTTGACAGTTGAGCCCCCAGGTGCTTACAGAGCTTCAATCCCTTATTGTTGGATCAAGTGCCACATGTTAGGCTGAGGCGTAATGTGAAAACTGTTAGGACCCTAAAATATTGAATAAGTAAAAAACACGCATAGGCACATAAGGTCCCAGTTAAAGAAAGGTGTGCAAGGAAAAAACACATAAGGCAGAGTTTTAGAAAAGGGTTTAAGGAAGCTCATGGCATGCGTGACGCACGTGGATAGAACTAATGGTTCAAGACTTCGAAAAATTGGACATTCGGAGAAGAACATGTGAAAAGCATGACCTAGCTGCGTGTGGAAAAGATTCCAGCCTGGCGATAAGTTAGCCCAGGAAGGAGCATGTCTGCGGTAGAATATTCTAGAAGCACATCATGGGATAAAGTGGGAAGCTTAGGCCTGGAGGATCATGCTCGCATAGAGGACCACATTCAACTTGGCATCGGATCTGAGGGCATTGGAGGATGAGTTGGTAGTCCATAAAATCTATAAATACAAGCGCTTGCAGAGTAAATAGGGAGACTTAGAGTGTGGGTGGAGCTCTGTAGAAATAATACAAGAAATATTCTAGTGGGTAATTACATTTGGGAAAGGATGTATTGGGCATGGGGATTGGAATTTTTATTTTGGTAACTAAGTTAAATTAGTCCAGTTACAATGCATGACTGCGATCTACTTCTTTGTGACGCTCTGTAATGGCATCCATTTATAGTCAGTGACAGTCACAACTATTATATATTTGGATGACAGTATCAAAGGATACATGGAACCCCAAAGATAATCTGTAAGTGATTGTGATACTTCATTTTCATGCTAAGTAATTTTTGGATAGAATTACATGTTGCATGTCTATCATGGTACTCAGCTAGCTCACAGATTCATCTTGACCAGTCCTCAAACTAATGGAGTAAATAGTAAGTGGTCAACAGAGGTTCTTCTGAGCTCTGTGGTATCTACGTATGTTTTATATCCAACTGAAAGTCTTTTAAGACACAAATGGGTATAGATGATGGCTACCACTAAACTGCAGAGTAAAAGTGAGTACTAACAGCATCTTTTCATACCTCTGGGTCAAGTTGACCCAACATTTTCTAGCATTATATGGTTACCATCCACCATCTATCACTTCTTCCTGTGATAAGGGGTAAAAATGACTACAGGTCTTGAGTTCTGTTTCCGAGGAACATATTTAACATCAACAACAAGTTTTTGCGGGTTTGAAGGAGAGTTTGGATTTAACAAAAAATAAGATGAAACAAAAATAAAATCAACACTGTAGTGAAATACACTTTGAAATTGGTGTTTGGGTTTTTATACGTCTTACAGAGCCTTACAGGATGAATATGTCTCATTGATTCAGCAACAAAAACATGACAAAAAACTTGCATCCTAAATGGGTAGATGAGAACCTCTATCAGGTTCTACAAAAAATTGGATGTGTTTCTTATAAACTAGAGTTTCCTCAATATTTATGCATACACCCAATATTCCATGTATCCTTCATGAAGAAGGTTATTGGATAGAAATTTTTAGCCCAGAAAGAGCTACCAGAATTTGATGAGTAAGGAGAAGAATCATTGATGTGGAGCCGTGTTTAAGATTATTGGTGGAACATGTACTAAGAGGCTGAGCTACACTCTGGAGTATGACATTTCCAGGAGTATTCCTGATCAAGTGGAAGAATATGAGCATAAAAGATGTGACTGTGGGAGGATGAGAGGATCATTTCTGCATGTTGTACATCCATGATTATGAAAACGTTGATGGTTTAAAATGTTGGTTTGAAGGGGACAGGTATCCCTATGCCCTAGGTAACCTATTACTGAGTATTAGGCATATGAGTAGTTGACTTGTGTCTTAGGAATATGGCAGATTTTACTATATCATTTATACTTTCTCCTTCTTAGTATGACTCAGTTTTGGTGATGGCGCATAACATATGAATAATGTTATACAATGCGAGGATTGTAGGTAGTGATGGATATATGATGGCACATTTTTCGGGAAGAATTTGAGGTTCTTATTGTATGGACTTTGGAGTCTGTGTAACCCCATCGAAGTGGAAGTTATTTTAATTTCATAGCGAGATCATTTATTTGCAATATTGTGTTCTAATGAGTGTTCTATTTATGCTCATAGATCTGAATTATACAAGTAATGCGCATCTACACTTGCCCTAAGTTCTAGTTATTCCAGCCACACTTTGTGCAATTAGTGATCCAGATTAGGGGGATAATATTACTGTTCCAATTGGTGTTCTATTTGTGTATTTTTTGTTGCTACACCCTGGAGTGCATAATGTTCTTGTATGTGCATTCTATGGCTGCAAACATATTTCAGTGGTAGCAATTTTTGGGAAAGGTATAAACACACATGCTTTTTGTATCACATCTTGTTGAGTGGTACGAGGTATACTATTGGTATTTGAGTTCATTGTTGTTTGTATCATAGGTGTGCAACTCATTAGAACTGTGGAGTTTTTTAGGTTCATGACCATCTTCTAGGATCTGATGGAACATTAATCGTTTAGGAGTTAGAGAAAACAAGTATGTCTAATGGTTTAGCAGTAGAAAAAAATTGATGGGTAAATAGTGGATCTGGTGCATCAAGAAATGGAGGATCATAATGCATCTGATGGTTCAACCTCCATGTTATTCATACATGGATTCTAATGGCAGTGGGGGTATGCTTCATATGCAATAGCTCAAGGATTTTTAACACATGATGAAAAATTAGACCCCAACCACCCCCTCAAGTTTTCTGTAAAATAACTTCTTTACATTGTGTAATGATCACATAATCTATTTAGGATGCTACGGATCACATGTACCAACATATGTGTGATCTTCATATCGTAAAATGCAAATGATACCATAAATCCATAGTGGAAGGCTAGTGAGTTGAGGAACCCATGTTGAAAGGATTCACCTAGCGCATAGCTGGTATTGTACAGTCTTATGACCGTCATAACGCAATAGTGTGTACTATGATTACTTTGGGAGCACAATGCAGTCTTCATAGATATTCCATATTCCTTTGTTCAATGCATAGAAGGAGGATCATAAATATATTCACAGGAGACCCTTCAGTTTAAGTTAATTTGAGTTAATTACATCAATGTGTGTGAGTTTGATTTGGGCACTTTAAAACTCTCTTGTCATAGAGGGTATCAGATGACATTCAATGCCATATGGGTAGTATTTAGCTTAGATGAAATATTGTAAGTAGGGAAATATTGCATCTACTCCTAATCATGACATTGTAATTGTGTTCATAAAAGGGAGACATGACCCGAGAGAGAGCATTGAGCAGCTACTCTAGATGCCAGAGAGTTGTTAGTAGAGAGAGAGTTAGCCCATTCCTGAGAGAGCTCAGATTGTTGCTATGAGCCAGAGTAGTTGAGAGAGAGATCTATGTCTTTTAAATCAGCCATGATTTAGCAAGAAAATCACTTAGTGGATTTAATGTTGTAAGGTATATCATTTTGAGGTTATGTTGGAATGGTCTTGGTTAGTATGTTACATTTGTGTTTAAGTGTGTAATGGGTTGTGACAACTCACATAGAAAGGGATTGACAAAAATAATATAAGTTTTTTTTATAAGGCTTGACTCATGAATGCGATTAGATATGCCCCTTTCTTATATGTATGCAATCTGGAAGAATCTGTCTTTTAATTACAATTGAATCATTACATTTATACAAAACTTGGTATCAAAGCAATTTTATGCTCATGTGATCAGATCCATGATTTTTTAGATTATGGAGGTATGGGAACTCCTATGATATTTCAAATAGTTGATGATAGGTGTTGAGAATCAGCTAGTTTTTTATTTATAGTGTATATTAAGGTACTTCTTATTTTTCAGGTTGTTCTGAAGGAGGAAACGAAGGAACATTTTAAAAAGATGTAGAAAAATATGAACATTAATTTCTGTGTGGAAAATAAGCTACAATATGTATAGATATTGAAAAAATGAATTATAAATTGAATAGAACACTTTAGACATGTTCACAATCAACTAAAAAATCACTCAAAAGAGAGTGAAAAGAATTACAAGTATGAGGAGTGCCTGAAATTGTTCAAACATAACAAGAATCACACAACATCCTTATGCAAGTACAACACTATTGACATTGAAACAGTAATCAACACCCTAGAACACCTAGTGGATGCCTCAGGTAACATGTGAATGTAAAATGGAGCCTAAAATATACTTAACATAGATAATAAAATCTATATTATTTTAAGAGAGATCACCCCCCCTTAATTTAACATGAGTCTCAAGTGAACAAGTGAGAGTAATTCATGTGAATGTATTCACTCCCCACTTAATTTTGTAGTGAGGTGCATCAAGACTACTAGAGGATGTTTTTGATAGTTTTCAATGCAAATCCAGTGTCTTGCAGTGAGCAATTTCTGCAGGGATAAATTCAATTATTGAAGAAAATTATAGGTGCCATAGGATGTGCTAGATGATTATCCAGGTTCTTTGTAAACACACTAATCCTTCATGAGAATTTACATGATCTCTTGCTAGGATCATGGTTGAGAGAGAAGGTTCCTTTTACACTCAGAGGAGAGTGTGAGAGGTAGGTCATTGACATGAAAACCTTCCCCCTCATAGCCTCAACTATGAAAAGGAGATCACGTTGAATGCAGTTGTAGATGGATGGCTCCTTAGTAATATCCTCATTAACACTAGTGTGGAGGTTAATGTTCTAACTTTGGATGTATGACATCAGATGGGAAGACCTACATTACAGCCATCTTTGAATGTGTTGTATATGGAAAATAAGACTAAGGAAATGCCCATTGGTGTTTTAAAGGATGCAACTATTACTATCTAGGGAGCTAAGTTTACTAGGGGCTTTGAAGTCTTGGCACTCACCGAGGAAGACAATTTCCCAACACTACCTAGGTGCCCATGGTGTTACAAGAAAAATGCAGACCTTCAGTTCAACACAGGGTACATTAGCTTTGAAAATAAAGAGGAGTGGGTCATTATACCCCTGGCTGATGTGAAGTTGACACCCTATATTGAACCATTGGGAGAAGAGTTCTAGACAATATATATGTGCGCTCAATCAGGGACCCAGAGATAATACATCCTACCAATGGAGTTATCTAGTTTGAGGATGCTCAGTCAGTAAGTGATATCACCAGTCTAGCATGTGACAATTGTAGTGCCCACTTTCCTTCGACACTTTTATTTTGATCATGATATTGTAGACTCTATGATGGACATCCTTATAGTTTGGATTTAGTATGGTGTTAGATGTCAGATCCTGGATTATTGTTGAATCTGATTATATATGATGCATGGTGATTATTAGAGACACTCATATGTGGATGATAATATACTATTGACATGGATGTTTGATGGAAGTTATTCATACATGTGATTTTGGATATTATGAGTAGATCTATAAAATGAATATTTTATGATGTTGATATAGTTGTTGATTAAAAAAGCAAATGATGTAGTTGTTGCTTCTATGTTGTTGTGATTCATTTATATAGTTGGTTTTCTGATTTCTTTTATATCACATTGGATGTTCTGATATGGCCACAAGGCCAAAGGAGGTATTTCTATTTTGCAGGTTTAAAATATCATGACAAACATGGGGGGATTGGAGACCAACCGCAATAGAATTCTAGGTGAATTCGACAAGGTGACCATGGCAACTTGTTTTATTGTGTTGTGTGTTCTATTTAGTTAGCAGATCCCATGGGGGGGATTTCCTTATATGTGACCATGGGTTTGTGTATTTTATTAAAAAAAAATCTTTTATTTATTGTAGTATGTATTTTATTTGTTATGTGTTCTCTTCTTTTAATAAATGAATTGTGATAGATTAATGTGAGGAGATCATATGTTTAAAATTTAAATAAATTAAATTGGGATATGGGAAAGTAATTATTAGAGTTGTTGGTTGTTGTATTTAATTTCTAAGTGATGTGTAAGTTGTGTAAGAGCTTGTGTAAGGCTTTTTTTGGAGTAAGAAATACTCCACATCCATGGAAATTCGAATTTTTCCTTAGGGACAGTTTTTGAAGGCTTGTGGGACAAGCAAAACTTGTCCTGTGCCTCTAAATTTAATTCACCAACCATACTAATGGTTGGAGATGTGATTTTTGACTTGTATAATGAATTTTATTCATCATGTTGCTTGTTTTGGATTGCACTCTCTTACATTTCATTCAATTTGTTGTCCCTTGAGGTGTGGACTCTTTTGAGTGTGCAAGTATCTTGTCATTTTTCACCCACCTCTTTATTGATCCTTGGATTTTGGAGTTTGTCTTTGGTGTTTAAATGTGAGGATGTATGATGTGGAATCCTAAATGGATCCAAATCATCCTCTTCTTTCCCTCTTCTATATACTTAGAATTCTCTTCTTGTTTTGGGTTGTTGAAAAATTTTCCATGCATCCTTGGGTGCATTTTTCTTGTGATTGGAGCTCTTACTTTGGAGAAGATTTGGTGAATACTGTTGTTTGGTTGTTAAACCTTTTTGAATTCTTCCTTGGGGGAACATTTTTTTGTGATTAGAGCTCTTGTTGATTTAGAGGAAATTGGAGAGCATTTGATACTTTGGCACTGCTATTTTGGGACTGTGTTTTTGACATTCAAAGCTTGCTTTGTGGAGACAATCCTTCCATGAAAAGTTAGGATCTCAGCTCTTCTTTTATGTGGTCATTTATTTCTTATGTTGTTGTGAATGGTGAATGTTTTACATGTTTTATGGGTTTTTTGGGTATACTGTCATAGGGATGGTGTAGGAGAAGGCTATGGGGAATCCATGTGGGGGGGTATAAGGGAATTCCAGTGGCATCAGTTTCATTTTGGAGGGAGTTTTGGGTTTGGGATCCACCATGGAAAAACAATTGCTTGCATTTCTTACTTGTGGGGGGGGCATAAGGGAAAATTTGTGGTGGGGCATAAGGAGGGGTTGGGAGGCATAAGGTTTATGGGATATGATATGTTATATTGGTGGTATGATTATAGGTGGATACATAGTTCCTAAGTGGGAGGCATAAGTAGCTTCCCCCATAGTCCTTGCTCCTTTGGTTTGCATGATCAAGCCTGAGTTGTGATTTGATTGTTTTCTATTATAGTTGTAAATTGTTGTTTTATATTGAGCTATGTTTTATATTGAAATGTGCATGTGTGAAAGAATGTTGTGTTGTGGAAGCCAGTTGTTGCCATGGGTTGAATTTCATCTAGTATTGTAATTTGGTTGGGGCTCAGGGCCAATGATGAAGGAAGGCTTCTCCTTTCATTCGATGTCTTGGTTGGGTGGAGAGCATTGCCTTTCCTCCTCTTTTATTGTGATCAACTTGGAGAAAAGAGAAAATGAGCATGTTTCTATCCTGGAGCAAAAGAAAATACAATTTGATAGTCCCCTTCTTGTGAGCAAGTTAATTAAAATCCTTCCCACTCGAAAGTGGATGAATTGTGTAATTATTTGTAATAATAAAATACTTGTATTGATGAAGAAATATTGAAATTGAAATGTGAAATGTAAAGAGTTATATTCCATCCTCTGTTTTGAAAAAAAAATGTGAAAGGCTGTTACATGCATTGTATATTTTATTTTAGAAATCAAATGGAAAAGAGAAAAATTGTGAAGTGTTATTGGAAATCAATAAAGGATTGCATTCTTTTCTAAAAAGTGTATTGTGTATTGGATTTGATTTTCTGTTGAGGATTGAAACCTTTGTTTGAAAAGGAAAATGCGTATGAGGAAAAAGACAATGTTTCATTTCCCTTAATAGGTGTTTAAATTTGGAAATCAGACTTTGCACTTTATCTCTTGAATGTTGGTTGAATCAATTAAATATATTAGATCAGAATGGAAAAGAATCCTCATGCTTAGAGGATAGAAAACTTTTAATAGATCCTTTAGTGATTGAGTCTTGTTTATAGTTCAAATATGGCAATCAAATTTATCAAGGAAATGAGTAGTTCAAACTTGCACCAAGCAATAAGATATGAAACAGTGAAATTCAAACTTAGTAAGTCCTAAGGAACTCAAATTGACCCTAACATTTAAGAAAGACCCTACAAAACTATATAAAATCCAATTTGAAACTTGCATAGTCATTTTTTTGTCAAAAGATGGAATATTATCAATTGCAACTCAATCAAATAAATTGAACCTTGAAACCTCTCTTAAATCCATCCAAGAATAAGTCTCCATGTCTGATTGACATGTTGAGAAAGTAATAATTCAAAATTGAACGAAATTTTATAAGTTAAAGATTACCAGTTTGCTTTGCAAAACCCTGCAGATTGTTTTCATCAAATTTACAACCTAAAATTCATCAAAATTCAAAATTGAAGATTTTAGTGAAAAGAGGACTTTGAGGGATTTCTAGAAAGTTCTCTTTTGCTCAATTCTAAGCTTCCTATCAAAATTTATGGTCATTTGAAGTTTTACTTCAATTTGGCCTTCAAAAAAACAAAATCTAATTATTAAGCTTTAATTTTTGACTTTGGAAAAAATTCCCTAAAAGTTCACGGCCCCGCTATTCCGCAACTAATCAGGTTCTACCATGTGGCACATGAAAGGGGTGGACCCTTTTTAAAAACATAACTTTTTTTGAAAATTTTGTATTGGGAAAATTTTCCAACTTTTCCCCACATCCCTGCCGGCCTGCAGCCAATCAAGGGTTAACACGTGGCTTAGCAAAGGGGCGGACCCTTTTGAAACTTAACTTTATTTTTTTTCCTTTTTAGAAAATTTTCCTTGTTTCCTCCATGACCCCACAAACCCTCCTTGCTTGTAAATTTTCCTTTCATGGGTGCACGGGCCTACAAGAACTTTTGGACTTTGAAGCCATTTGGGTGAAAATGCCTCACGTTTTTCTATTGCCCCGTCGCCCACACCCAATCATGGAGTGACACGTGGCATCACCCGGCTTCACCAAGAAAAGTAAAGAAATTATTCCCTTTGAAACTTTGATTTTTTCCTTGGGAAAAAATCCAACCCTTTCCCCACCACCTCGCCAATTGCGTCCAATAACGTGACGACACGTGGCATCCTATGTCTTGGTGGAGGCACGGGATTTTTTTGACTTTGAGGTTTTGAGTTGTTTTGGTTGAAAATAGTTATCCTTCCCTACCACCCCATCACCTGCGACCAATAGGATCATGACATGTGGCACCCTTTCTGCCTTTGGTAGAGGCATGCGTAAAATGTTTTCCATTCATTTATAAGCCTAAAACTTCCAAATCCTTTCGTTGTTCCGCCCTTCCCTATTCCTGGACGTTGTCTCTGAGGCCACCATGTGTCCTTGGAGGACCCACGGGGGCACGAGCACAATTGAGAAATTTCTCTTGCATAAGAAAAATTTCCTTAAGCCACCTTGTGACCCACCATCCCGCCAAAAGTGTTTTTCACCCCTTCTTGACACGTGTCCCCCTATGGGAAAATTTGACCCCAAAACTCCGCTTGAACATATCTTGAGTTCTACAAGGAGTTAGGATGACTTCTTTATATCACCAGAAAGGTGAGAAAATTTCCTATCTAATGCGAATGATTTAGGGAAATTTTGGAAGTGTTATGTATGAGAAAAATAACTTTGAAACTTTGATCCTGTTAGAGAGTTGGGTATGGGGGCATATTACTCCCTGAACCTAACTAAAACTTCTAACTCTAAAATTTGAACCAGGTGACACTGATAATTATTAATGAATGGAAAGTGTGTCCCATTGAAATTCAATTATTCCGTAACCTATCAGTGGCAACTGTTACATGACAACTTGGGGGTAGACACTCTCAATAGAGTGTTGGGAGTGGGTAAGTGAGACCTTGCTCTGTTGACTTTATTTATGTGTTCTTTTCCTCACTATAATTTTAATCCTTCTCTTGTCTTTGATCTGGTGGAAATTAAATACCTTGGGTATTTAATTGTTTTTGGTCCCTTAACCCTAAAATTTAATCAGGGAATATTTAGCTAAAATGTCAATGTAATCAATAATTAAATTAATCCCTAGAGATATTTGAGCTAGGGTGGACCTATTGCAATTGTTGCTCTATGATGAGAAATTAGTAATTATTATAATGGTAAAAATTATCAGTTGAATTTAATTGTCTTCGAGACTTTGTTTGTTAACTCCTAATAAAAAAATTTATTCCATAATTTAACTGGGCATAACAACAATTAGGCATGGGGAAATTATGAATTGATGGGATGGAAGTTAAGAGGGTCGGTGACCAAGGTAACAAAGGTGCACACGGTTCGGCACCTTGGAGGAAAAGAGATGCCCAAGTATTTAGGAGGATCCGTCCCTAAGATCTTTCTAGATGAGGTGGAAGCTCAGTGGAAGGATGAGAATGAATGAAAAGGGATGCTAAGTTATGTACTACTTGGCACAGTGGAATGGTGGTGGGATACACATCAGAAGATCCTTTTGGAATGGCACGAAGTAATAATTTCTCTCAGTTTGTCAGAGTCTATAGGAGCAACATGCCCACCACCATCAAGGACTACCATGGGAAGGAGACCACCTCTTTCCATATCCAGGAGTGTGAATGGGTTTGGAAAGAAGGTGCAGAAGTTGTATTCTACACTACAAGGTTGTACACGTACATGGTACATTCATTTGGAGACACGATGCCAAATAGGGAATTGGCAAGAGCTCACAGCTGACCTTATTCAAAATTTTGAGTATCAGAGTACCAAGCCATCGGTTGATAAAGCCATGTAGGGTATCAAGCACCTTACCATGGGGGATAGTGCCATGGCAGAAGATAGGTTATTAGAGTTACTAGGTGGAACAAGTTTGGAGGCGTGCTTTGAAGAAGAAGTAGAGGAAACATAAGAGTTATAGCTTGAGCACGCATGTTTGGAAAAGGAGAAAGGAAATTTGGTGTATGTGATTGATGGAGAGGAATTGGAAAGTTTGGATTTTATCCATTTTGTAGGGATGTGCGAGGTAGTGGATAGTATTGATACTTGCGCATGCCTACCATGAGCCCTTTAAGACAAATAAGGTTAACATCGGTTCAGGAGAAGAACCTAAGGAAGCTACTATTGGAGATTACTAGTCAGATAAGGAAGTATCTAAGATCATTGATTTGTTGCGTGAATTTGAGGATTTATTCCCACGTGGGTACCATGAGCTCAAAGGCATTCACCATTCCTTGTGGGACATGAATATAAAATTGAAGGACAATGCGCACCTAGTTAGGAAGAGGCCCTATCGGATGAATCCCAATTTATGCGTAAAGGTTAAGGAGGAGATAGAAAAAATGATAGCTTCTGGGTGCATTGAAGTAATGGAGGAATTAGAATGGATAATTCTGATGGTTATCATCATCATGAAGAATGGATGGATTAGGATCTGCGTGGATTATAGGGAGTTGAACGTATTCTGTGTCATTGATCCCTTTCCGACCCCTTTCATTGAAGAAATTTTGGAAGGAGTCACTGGGCATGAAATATATTCCTGTACGGATGGATTTTCGGGGTACCACCAAGTTTGGATTGCAAAGGAGGACCAAGAGAAGACAAATTTCACCACTGAATGGTTAAGTTTTGCATACATGGTCATGCCCTTTGGGTTGAAGAATGAGCTTGCTATTTTTTCACGCATAGTGGTGCAAGTGTTCCAAGACTTCATCCATAAGTTTCTTCAGGTCTATTTGGATGATTGGATAGTGTATGGTCTAGTTAAAGACCATTGTGACAATTTGAGGTTAATGTTTGAGAGGTGTAGGCAGTTGAGGATATCCCTCAATATTAAGAAATGTGTATTTGCTACACCCTTTGGGACTTTATTAGGGCATATCATTTATAAGGAGGGATTGTTGGTAGATCCCACTAAAGTTGCAGTTATTGTGGGGTTAGGGGAGCCTACTAGCCAGAGCGCAGTGTGTGGATTCCTTAGGCATACAGCTTATTATAGGAAATTCATTAAATGGTATACCAGGATTGCCGCACCTTTAGAGGAGCTGCTCAGACATAAAAGTGCCTTCCATTCGGGAGAGGCGAAATAGAAGGTGTTTGATACATTAAAAGATAGGCTTGTCACTGCACCTATATTATGTTTTCCCTCTTGGGACAAGCCCTTTCATGTCCATGTAGATGCCTCAGGAACCACTATTAGAGAAGTGCTTGCACATCTAGGTGAGGAAATTATTGATCATCGTCTATGTTTTGCAAGCAGGAAGTTGACACCAGTAGAGCAGAACTACATCAAAACTAAATGCGAGGCATTATTAATGATCTACACACTTTTCAAGTTTAGATAGTATCTACTGGCAACACCCTTTGTATTTTACACCGAGAACATGGCGTTAAAATATTTGGTGAACAAGCTCATTCTATAAGGGCACATATGTCGGTGGGTGTTATTTTTTCAAGAGTTTGAGTTCACCATTGTAGTGAAGCCTAGGAAAAACAATTGTGGACTTGATCATCTGTCAAGAATTGACTCAGGGGAGGACACGTAGAGTATTGAGGAGACAATGCTAGATGCACAACTATTTAGGTTGTAGCACGTGCCCTCGGATTTGGAAGATATTGTAGTATTTTTAAAGGAAGGTGTGGTGCCAGAAGAAATGAAGGCATTAGATAAAAATTAGTTAGCCATACGTGTTTCTTCCTACATGTTAATCGGTGGAGACTTATACAAGTTGGGATGTGATGAAGTTTTACACAGGTGTATATTAGAGCATAAGCACCTTGCCATCATGGAGGAAGCACACGGAGGAAGTGCGGGTGGGAATTATGTAGGTGATGCCACTGTGCATAAGATATTAATGACAGGTTTGTGATGGGAAACCCTATACAAGGATTTTAAAGACTATTGTAAAACATGTGACCATTGTCAACGCATTAGCAAGCCTAGGAAGAGAGATGAAATGACTTTGCACCCTATACCTAACATGGAACCTTTTGAGAAGTGGGAAATAGACTTTGTAGGACCTATTGCACCAGCGGCTAGGACTGGGTTACGCTATTTCATCACTTGCACAGATTATTTGACAAGGTGGGTTGAGGCAGCCCAACAAAAGATTACATAGCAGCCACAGTGGTAAGGTTCTTGTGGGAGAACATTATCGTGAGGTACATATGTCCATTGAGTTTGACCAGTGATAGGGGTATGCATTTCTTGAATGAAACCATGAATATCCTATTAGTAGAGTTCATGGTGGCTCATCAAAAGACTATTCCCTATCACCCACAAGTAAATGGAACCACGTAAGCATTGAACAAAATATTGAGTCATACCCTTACAAACATTTGTGATGTCAGAATACAAGATTGGGATGAAAAAGTATCAGCAGTATTGTAGGCTTACAGAACAACATATAAAAGGCTAAACAAAGCCACACTGTTTCAGTTGGTGTTTGACATAGAAGCTATTCTTCTGGTTGAATTCATGTTACCTTCTCTGCGAATAACACGCATAGGAGGGTTGGCTGATGAGCAAGCGCTAGAAGAAATAATTGATGAGTTAATGAAATTGGTTGAGAGAGGATCACTTATCAGGTAGAGCCAAACAACAAAGAAAGAAAATTAGAAAGGTTAGCATGATCACCACATTAGAAACAAGAAGTTTGAGGTTGGGAAGATGGTTTTACTATATGATTCTAAGTACGCTATCCTAGGAATTTGAAAGTCCATTGGTTGGGTCTTTACACAATCTTCTACATCCTTGATTCAGGTGCGTTCCAATTACAATCGATGGATGGGATGAAGTTACCTAGACACTTCAATGGGAGTAAGCTGAAGACCTACTATGAATAAGTCTTCTTGGTGTTTGTAAATAAGGCAATTTTTCCAATTAGCTTAGAATTTTCCTTTATGTAGTTATTTTCTTGTGTTTCCCTTTCGCGTTGTTGTTCTATTATTTGCCTTAGTTGCTGGTAACCTTATTGCTACTTTTTGAGAATTTGTGAGTGCGCAGAGGACTGCACATAATTTTGAGTGTGGGGTGGAGTCATGTGAAGGAACACATGGTTAAAGTGCTAGGGAATTTTGTGTTAAAAATCCCAGTTGAATGGCCTGGTTTAAAGAGGTGTATGGAGAGAAAATATGGAAGAAGGATGGTTGGTACCAAGATAAAGCTACTTATAGATCCCACGTACAAAGGAGGAGAAAGCGCATTAAGCAACATGAGGTAATCAAGAGAAAAAATCTGTACATAAGAAGTGCCTTCGGAGCTGGTTTTGTGCACGTAAGATTCTCCTATCAGGTTGGATTGGCTGTGTGCCAAAAGGTTGGAGGATTTTCCGTGCAGGTTGTGTATGTGAGGGAAAGTGCTTAAGTCGGGATTTGTTTGAAAAATCCGTATTAAATGAAGAAAGTATGGTGGCAGGTGAAGTAGCACTTAATGCTCACAAAGGGAAAACTATAAATCAGGGGGTCATGACACTTCATTTTTCACTTTGTATATAAGAGAATGAAGCACTTTTTACACCTTGACCTTTAGAAAAATTTGGAGAAATTGAAGCGTGAGTAGCTAGTTCAGATTTGTAAACCAAGAGGAAGGGATTTCACAGGTGTGGGAGAAAGTGTGAGAAGACGTCATCTTGTGAAGGGAGTATCCCAGTTAGGGTTTGAAGAACTATGGCATGGATTTAAGTAATTTTCATCATAAGTTTGAGATCTAGGGTTGGAGATAATGGAAGAACAAAATAACAAAAGTGATTGAAGTGGGTAGAAGACCTAGAAAATGGCACCCAAGAAGGGAAAAGGAAAGGGCAAGGGAAAGTAGCAAGAAATTTAAGCAAGAAAAAATGAGGAATGGTATGTAGAAATGCAATACCCATATGAAGTTTTGTTGGGGAAAGAGTGGGAGTCCCATCTTAGGGACATGTTTGTAAATGATTATAATCACCAAACAAGCACAATTGAAAATTAGTTGGCACTGGAGTTAGTGCGCCCAACAAACAAGAGGATGCCAGAAGGTTTTCCCATATATAATGATGATGTGAAGGTCAAGTTGGAGAAGGTAGGGTTACTCCAACTCTTTGAGTTTCCCTACTTTGGGAAACCAGAGCAACTGTATCAGTGGCTGATATCGTACATGTATGAGGATTATTTCCACTTCATGGGGCGTAAGATGCACATAAATCCTTAGCTCATTTCACATTTCATAGGCCTCATCTATGAAGGAAATGGGTTGGAAGATGACATGGCAGAAAAGGAATCGATTAAGGAAACTATCACCACTTTTTCTTGCAAAAAGGGTCAAGGTATTATGATGTTGTAGAAATCAAGGATCTAGTAATGAGGATGGTTGCGCACCTGGTGTAAAAGCTAAATGGCTAGGAGAGATGGACTCAAGTAAATAAGCCATGGTTAACTGTTTGTAGGAATATTTCAAAGGACACCATCTATAATTTTTCCGCATTCATCGCAGATGAAATTATCAATTGCGCGAAGGAAGGTGACAGGATTCTTTTTTGGAAATGTGTTACTGACCATCGTGTTCTTAGAGATCGGGGTACTAGACACATTAGATAAATTTGTATGGGAGTACCCTGCTGAAGACCCCTCACCTGCATAAATATTTGAGAAGTACGCTTGGTACACTATGACAACAATGCACAAGGCGCACTTGGAAAAGTGGTACACGTGCCTAAGGAATGTGTTCGTGGTAGAATGGAGAATTCCCAAACAACTACTAGTGGCCACTAGGGGAGAGGTAGAATTTGCTATGTACCAACATTACTACTTGGGAAAATTCAACTTGATAGATGACTCATGGAGCCCATAGTGCAAGCTCCCCTTTGTCTTCATAGCTTAGTACTTCAAAGCGGGAGTAAATAGGTTTAAGGACTAAAAAGTTTAAGTTGGACCTTGGTAGTTTGGATAAAGACCACAGGGAATTGTGCAAAGGGTTGGTCTACCCTAACAAGCACATGTACATAGAGCG
Organism: Taxus chinensis; assembly: GCA_019776745.2. Taxonomy (NCBI): domain Eukaryota; kingdom Viridiplantae; phylum Streptophyta; class Pinopsida; order Cupressales; family Taxaceae; genus Taxus; species Taxus chinensis. The sequence goes on from CM034154.1 coordinate 362,911,101, forward strand.
GTATGTGTTACATGAAGTGCAAATGAAAATTCCAATGACTCTACCCATTACAGGAGGATCCACAGCATGCGTTTACATTTGCATAAGGCCCAAGTTAGAGAAGGGAACATACCTAGAAAACGAGGTATCTATACCTCAGGATCCGAATGGGAGGAAAATACGCATGCCCAAATGGGAGGAAAAATAACAAGAAAATAAAATCCCAAGTATGGTAGAGAAACAGGAAATAGGTTCCCCCGGGACAAGTGCTAGAACCAGTATGTACGTGTACAAGAAAAAGGTTGTAATCAGAGAAAAGACTCCAGAACCAGAAGAGCCATCAGATAAGGAGTCATAAGAAGAAGAAATAGTGTCACCTACATTGGAATCTATAGTTAGGAAAAAGTAAAGGGTAGAAGAGGAGACCACCTCGGAAGAAGCTGGAAGTATGGGCAAGTACATAGGAGAGAAGGATGGTAGTGAAGAAGAAGTAAGTGGGGAAGAGAACCCCAGGAAAGATCAAGGGCCACCTATTTTCAATATACATGATTTAGAGGAGGAAGGTGAAGAAGAAGAACAAGGGTTCCTTTTTTTACAGTGCAAGGATAGCCAGGTAGGTGGAAGCACCCAGGACATGGGAAAAGATGAAGAGACTAGCGCATAGAAGCAAGAGGTTCCAAGCTTGGCATAGGAGCATATGGCCAAGGTGGTAGAAGAAGAGGAGATAAGGGACATTGAGAACTTGGTGGAGGACAAGGTGGAGTGCAACACTAAGCCAGTTTTAAGTAAAGAGAAGGAGAGCACAGAAGAGGAAGGCGGCAACACTAGAGGCCTAGTTTTAATTGTAAGTATACCCAAGGGTATGCACATGGGAGGAAGGCACAGAGAGAGGGGGAGGCTAGAGATGGGTTATAATTATGACCCCAAGAAGGTTTTTCACACGTAGTTCCATAGTACACTTCCGGCATAGGAGCTTGTATGCATGTCATCTTTTGACAAGGAGGCTTCCTACGCATGGACAAGGAAGATGATCTCTTGGGAAATTGATTCCCACCTTGATGAACTGGAGTTTGAGGTAAGCCAAGGGGAAATAGTAACGTTTCCAGAAATAGGAGAAGATAACCCAATGGTGGATACCCAACAACTCTCGGATGAACAATTGAGCAACGCACTTAACAAAGTCTCTGTTGAGATAGAGGCTAGACTCTTTGGGAAAAATGATATGATTAGGCATTTAGAAGGGGAGATGAAGGAGAAAGAGGAAGAGCTAGCTACATTAACCAAGGAGCTGAGCTAGGAAACATTCATCAACACCTAGTGGCAGCGGGAATTGAAGGATGCAAAGGCCAAGGTGAGCGTTGTGTAAAAGAAAGTAGAATTCATCAACAGGGCCATACTATTAAAGCATCCAAACCTGGCATCACCCATGCAGAAGTATGGATCTACTTTGGGATGCCTAGAGGATTTAACAAGGGTCCTCACCAATATAGCCATCAACCTTGGAGTCTACAGAGGAAGTGGCCGCATGCCTAGAGAAGGAAGACAAGTTGAAGATTGTAGCGCTCGTCTTGAAGTACAACAAAGTTCTTACTGATATAAGGGTAGCTTCCCAGACTATTGAAGTTGTGTATGATAATTACGCAGATAGAGACAAATTTTTAGGCACCCTAGTTGCCACTCATGAAGTGGAAATCAAGGATTTCCAAGAAAAAAATAAGGGGAATAGGGTGGAGAGGGACAAAATCCTTTTCGAGGTCAAGAATAAATCTGAGGCCATTGAAACCTTGAGGGCTTCAACAAAAAACTGGTTGAAGGAGCTTTATCTATGTATCACATGAAGAATAGATGCATTGCAGGATATATGTAAGGAGTTAGAGAAGATCATAGACACTATGAGTGTTCAAGGAGATGGACTAAATTTTGGGGAGGTAAGCACCCTAGTCGGCAACCTCTATCAAAGAGAGCAGGATGAAGTCAATGCCTGGAATAAATTGGAGGCCAAATTACAAAAGAATTTTCCCAGTCTGTTGCAATAATTCTTTCACTCTCCCATTCTTTCTTCTTTCCCCATTATTTCATCCCCTTATTTATTTTCCTAGGCGTAACCCTATTTGTATTCTTTCTCTCACTAAGGGAAGTGTTTCCATGGATGGAGAACAGGCATAGTGTGGGGTGATGTTGGGCCCCTAGAATATTGACTAAGTACAAAAGGCACGTAGGTGCACAAGGTACTAGTTAAAGAAAGGCACACAAGGACAAAACATGCAAGGCAAGGTTTTATAAAAGGGTTTGAGGAAGCTTGTGGTGTGCATGACACACAAGGACAGAACCAAGGTTTTGGGACTTAGAAAAATTGGATGTTCGGGGCAGAACATGTGAAAAGCATGACCCAACTATGCAAGGATAAGATGCCAACCTGACGATAGGTTGGCCTAGGAAGGAGCATGCCTGTGGTATAATATTCTAGAAGAAAATCATGGGATAAAGTTGGAAGCTCAATCTTGGAGGATCATGATCGCATAGAGGACCAAATTCAGACACTTGGCATCATATCTAAGGGCGTTGGAGGATGAGTTGGCAGTCTAGAAAAGCTATAAATATAAGAACCTGCAAAGTAAACAGGGAGACTTAGAGTGTGGGTGGAGCTCTACATAAATACTATAAGAACTATGCTAGTGGGTAATTTCATTAAGGAAAGGATGTATTGGCCATGGGGATTGTAATTTTTCTTTTGGTAGCTTAGTTACATTAGTCTAGTTGCAATGCATGACTGCGCTCTGCTTCTCTGTGACCCTTTATAATGGCTCCATGGATGTAATGAGGTTTCCTATTATAAATATATAAATATCAATGGTTTTGATGCATACATCTCTTTCATAAGTTCTCCTTCATTTTATGCTAAGTATGGATGTTTGTATGTTTCCTTCTGTCATGGTGCATGTTATAGATTCTATTAAAGTACTCTGTCTGGAATGATTGCAAGGATCTAGAGGTTGTTCTGAGCTCTATGGTTCTTATATGTCCTAAATCCATTTGAAAGTATTTTAAACACAAATCATAAATGATTTTTCCCACTAAACTCACATAAAAGAGAGACTCGGCACCTGCGCGTGCCTCAGATGAGTGCCTAGCTTTCGCTAGGTGATAGGCTGGCATGCATGGGGTTCCTTTCTTTTGTGATAAGGGGTAAAAATGACTACAAAAACTGATATAAATCAAGTCCCTTTGAGGTGAGGGAAATAAAACCTTGAAAAATGTTCGAAGCCCCTATGGGAGACCTCTAGTCACCCATATGACTAGTTTCTAGCCCCCAAGTGCTTGTCAATTCTTTTTACTCAAATCCCCTGCCATCGGATTAAGTGTCATGTGTCGTCACATGGTACACCATGAAAATTGATGTCCCTCACATAAATTTGAGGTGAGGGACATCAGGGACATAAAAATGTTCCCATCCCCTCCATGTGCATTTTTAAAAAATTTTAAATCTTACATTTAGCCGTTATTTCCCCACATTCCTTCCGCACAGCTTCATATCTTGTCATGGATCTATTAATGATTGTACAGACAGCCTGTCCACCATAATTTCTCTAAACCATCTCCTCTATGGCTATAAAAAATTATCAATTCCATGAAAATATGTAGGTCACAGGGAAATATTGATCGAAAGTGTTGAAGAAATGAAGAACGAGGAGAAAACAAAAGATTTTTTGCTAGATAACCATGAAGTCACCCAATCAAAAAATATTCATATCTTGCAAGATACAAGTCATATTGAGGTTCCATATTTTGCATAATTCGACATTTTTCAATATGATCAAGATGCAACAAACGGGAGGTCGAATGGTACCCTAAAATATTTGTTGCAATAAAACCATCATTTCGTGCACCAGCTCACATTTGTTGGATTTTCCAACAATCTCATGGTCCCATCAAGCTAAAAACTTACACATGAGCTCCAAAAAAAAAACCTATCACAATGAATTTTTTTTCATCGTAAATGGAGAAAAAAATTAGACTTGTAAATTTTGAGCTCCATTAATGGCCGCTATGGTAGCTTCATGCTCGAAGCCACTGCTCGATAGAAATTTTAAAATTTATTTCTAGCATTCTAGTGGGAAAAACTATGTGAAATTTAGAGGGTGTGATTGTAATGACAAGATGAGTCCAAAAAAGTATGTTCTATTGCAAATTGAGCACTGAAAACACACTTTCTAAAAATACTAAGTTTTCCTATACAGACTTCCTATGTTTTGAAATTCATCATCAAAAGCAGCTGAGACAAAGATAATGGGAATTGAAGATCATGAGGGAGCTAGAATGAGTGTTCAGAGTAGAAAACAATGGAAATTACCAGTTACTAAAAATAGTAAGTCCCTTATATGGCTACTTACTAAAAACCGTAAGTCACCCCAAGAAGTGGTCAAATAAAAGGCAACATGTGTAGGATGAATATTTTCATCACATCAAGATGATCATGAAGAGGAAAAAATCACCTTTCAATAAAAAAAAGTAAGCCTTCCATCCAGACACTTACTATTAATAACAGGTTGTTCTCAAAGGGAAAGTTTGGAACAATGAGATGTAAAGGGATGATCATCTCAGGGAATTGGACATCATTTATCGACACTCACTGCATAGTTTAGGTTACAGGTATATCATACGTAAGATGGGAGTTTTGGTCATCAATAGAACAATTCACTCAACTTGGCGAGTGATTCATGAGATAATTTTAAGGAGTTTCATAGTGTGCAAGAATTTTGAAGATTCAGAGTTTCACTACATTTGGAGCTTTCCATCAATGAGGATCAATGGAATTCACTGGGAATGACATCTCCTCTTATTTTTCTCTCTCTATTTATCTCTCCTAATCCCCCCAAATATCTCTCACTTTCCAATATTCTAATTTTGCATTGGGGTTTGCACTTTTTTATATACATTTAAGTCACCTTAAAGTGACTTTAGAAACATAATTTAAATTAAGTCACGTTGATTTTATAAAAGGGAATTAAATATTTGGTAGGAATATGAATATTCTAAAGTTAGAAATAAGGCATATGGAGGGTCATGAGGAAGATGAGGAGTTGATTCTACTCTATAAATTGTAACGTCGTTCCTATTTCAAAGGGTTGGTGATTGATCTCCTAAACTCAAGAATGCATTTTACTTAGATAAAGCAAAGGAGATAGCTATTTTCTTCTACTTTCCTCCACTATCAAATTTCTTCAACTCCCACACTATGTACAACTTCTATTTAAGCATCAATACAAGAATGAGTTTCATGCCTTTTTTGATGAGGATATTTTAGAAACTTTGATTTCTCAATCTTAACTCATATTTTTTACTTTTAATGTGTGTGTGAACTTTCTAGTTAATGGGTGTGGGACTCTGATTTTTTAGCCATGACATTAATCCCCTCTTCTCATTTCTCACTCCCCTTTCCTGCTTTATAGACAAATTCGTCCCTAGTAAGAAATGACTATCTTTTCTCTAGGGTTAGTGGAGTGCCCCTGTTGGATCCCTAGTTGAAATTCCACCATAGAAATCCACATTTTCTCACACATACACATACAACATTTGCACTATTTAAGTAGAGGGACTTAGATTCCTAGAGCATTGGTAAGAAATCCATAAGTTTTTCCACCTAAAAACTTTTCTCGCCAATATTTTTGGTGCCCACCATGGGGAAGATTTAGTAGCATCTGCACCCAAAATATGGCTACAAGGTCCAAAAATTAAAAAAAAAATTATAAAAAGAGTTCACAAAAATCCATTGCTGAAAGATGCATTGTTGATTTTCTGCACGTGACTTTTCACATTCTGCAGTGTCTTTCAATATTCCAATTGCAAATTTTTTTAGTGCTAGAAGTTGAAGAAGTATTTACTGAAGTAAGAGCTGAAATAGAAGTAGAAGAAACAATGGCATACGAAGAATAAATACCTCAGGTCATTGTTCCATGGGGAAGCAATGTAGGCCCACTTTCTCTTGAACATCCTCTTCATGATCTACAAACAAGATCTCAGAAGAACTTGCCAAAGTTGAAAGGTGAAAAAACACAAAATCCTTAAGTACACATCGCAGCCTTCACAAAATCATGTGGAATTTTTGGTGTCCAACATGAAGATGTTGTTGTAAGATTATTCGTAGATCCCCTCCGAGAAAAAGTAACATAATGGTTCTACCTCTTACCTACCCAGTCCATCACTAATTGGAATGACATCAAGGATGCTTTCAAAGAGATATTTGAATCAACTTAAGACTGTCAAAACTTCCTAGTGTAGTTGGATCAAATAGAGAAAGGAGAAAATGAAACCATGATAGACTTCCTAGCTTGTTTCAAATGGTTTCTTTGCATGATACCTGAAGAGGATTCACCATCTCAAAACAATGTCAAGAGATTCTTCATCAATGCTCAATAATTAGAAGTAGGATTTTTTCTTCGAATAACCCAACCAAGGAACATTATAGAAGAAAAAAGGATGGAAATTGAACTTGATGATGATCTCATCCTCTCTAGAAAGATCAAGAATCCATCAAAGGGAAAGAACCAACATCCTAGATATGAGAGAATGATTCCATCATAGCAAAAATCAGCAAATGAAATGGTGTCATTGAGGATGGAAATATTTTAATGAGTTTCTTCTCAAAGAAGAAACAAATATCAGAATGTAGGAGCACCCCAAAGGCTTGCCTTGGAGGCCCCACTTGTGAACGTAAATTACAGATTTCAAGAAAGTGAAGAAGATCTTGAAAAAGAAAGTGAAGGTGGTAATTTCCTAGAAAGTGGTGAGTTTGAGAAGTATACACAAATCATATTATGTGAGTATTATGGATGTGATGAAGAATATGAAGAGGTTGAACCTAGTTTCTCATGTGTGGTATTCACTCGCTCTCAATACAAGAAAGGAGCACCTTCCTCCACTGCTGCAAAAAAAAAGGAGGTTGATATTCATCCTATGACGACTCCAAAAAACAAAATAATCAGTCAAGGATTCCCACTTCCATCTTCCATGACATCTATATTGTTGGAGCCTAATCCCATAGCAAGTAAGAAGGCTCCCACGATCCTAAGTAAGTATTCTAATGTCTCTTCCGAGTATAAATCTAAATCTAATCCTGTAAAATATAGTACTTTGAAAGATCCTAGTGTACCTTTCAAAATACCCTCCATTCCCCAAAAATCAAATCCTACTCCCACGCGTATCTAGACCCCAAAATTAGTCCCTTCACCCACCTTTTCTGCATCTTCTCCCTTTGAATTCATATAATATACAAACAAAGCCAAAGTTTAGGTTACCAAAACCCAATATTTGTGGACTCATTTTGAACAATTTGAAAGGTTCATCTAATATATTAGGAGTGGTAGTCTAATACCCAATGTTGTAACTTCTAGTCTCAAAGACATGTTTGAAAACCCACCTACACCTCCCTCATATAACATGATTTCTTTGAGTACATCAAAGACTGATAAGGTTGAACCTTTTTATGTCACCCTTCTTGTTGGAGAATATGTATTGAACAATTTCATAATAGATTTATGTGCCTCGAATAATTTCATGCCCATAAAGGTTAACAAAGCTCTTAAACTTACCATGACTCCACCTGGTAGCTCTTGTTACTCTTTGGAGTCAAAATAAGTCCCACTTGTAGGGAAGGTCAAAGATGCACAGGTGGGTCTTGCCAGATTTCTAGACAAAAATGCTTTAGTGATGATTCTAGAAGTAGACATCCCAGCCTCATTCAAAATGTTGCTAAGTAGAAGTTTCTGCTGAGACTTGGGAGGTAAAATTCAAATGATTTGGTCATCTGCAACCATACCAGTGAAGGGAGACATGGAGATACTACTTCCCGAGAAGAATATGAGATACATTGTACTAAATTCCAAAAGCCTAGAACCTAACATTTCATATTAAGGTAGCAGACAAATGAATCACTTTGTGATAACCAAGGAGGAAGATCATATCCCCATCTTGAAAAGTCTAGACATGAATTCCTGGAGAGATTTGGACTTTGAAGAAGCATTGCACATATTCGAATTATAAGAGCGCAACCTCTAATTACTAGATGATACAAACCATGAAAAAGAGGAAATGGTTCTTGATCATTTTCAATTAGAAAAATAAGCTTATATGCTTAACCATGATGAGGAGTTATTCTCATTCCCATTTGGGGATGAAGATGACCTCAACTAGGCAATCTATGGAAATAAAAAATCAGATTTTGATGAGCCCCTGAGCAGTGCGAAAGAACCATCTGTGCAAGAACTGCTAAGAGCCGCAGAAGAAATGGAAGACCCTGAGATCAATCTTGAACCTTTAATGTAAGCCATGAATATGGAAGACAAACATGAAGTTGATTTAGAAATCTCAACTAGTATGAAGATGGGCTATGTTGAAATAAATCTAGATGAGAAATATGATGTCCCTCTTGAGCCAATGGTTGGTGGATATATTGATGAAATTGAGGTATTTTCTTTCCAATTTGAAGAGGAAGAATATTTCCATGATGAAAAAATTAAAGAAATAAGTTTTGAGGCCTTTGAAGCTGAAGTTCCTTTGTATAAAGGAGTGATAAAATGCATCAATTCCCAATATTATGAAGTAATCCCTCTAGATAGTTTCCTTGAGCTACAAAATAAATATCCTTTAAAGGCATACAAAGAGGAGCTGTAGGAAATGATGAAGCATAACTCCGTGCAAGAAATATTGGATGCAATAGAAGTTGTGGAAGACCCTGAGCTGATTCTTGATCTCTTCAATCATGTCATGGACATCTAAGACAAGTATGAGGTCACATCCAATCCTTCTATTAGTACTCAAGCACCTCACAGTGGAGTAAAGGAAAAGGATAAGTCTGAGGTTCCTCATTGAAAAGAGGTCAACGAGCATAGACATATGAAAGAAAGTAACTCAAAATATTAAAGGAATTGGAACACAAATAAGCTTTGGGGCAGCGATGAGATGCTTGATGAAGAATCAACTATATGGATAAACATGGAAGGTAATTTCCACTATGGAACAAATTTCAAATAACATGAAGGTAGTGGAATTTCCAAGAAAGGACCAGAGCATAAAGAAGCTCAAATGGACTCACTCCTACCAAGTACAAAAATAATTTTGAAAGCACTTGGATTTCATAAGAATCTGAGGAGGGTAGGCTACTCCTTGGAACCTGACAATGGCTTTGTAGAACATCATCATTTAGTGTTGCCTCTGAGGGGGTAACTTTTGAGAAATGAAAACTACTTTAGTGAAAGTGGGTTATCCCCCACCTTGTACCATAGGTGATTTCTAGGTGTGTTTCCCTTTCTATTGTGTGTTGTTCCCTTCCTATTGTGTGTGTCATTTCCTTTTCATGTGCGTGTGTGTTTCCTTCTTCTCTCTTTCTCTCTCGTTATAAGTTGTATATGACTCCACAGGACCTTATGGATAAGGCACTACTCAATATGTTGTAAGTTGAGATTATGGGATTTCTCATGCCATGTCTTCACTACGTTCAGTCCATGTTTTGTCCCCAAGCTAGAGTCAGTTGTGAAAATCTTAAATAGGGAAATTGACAATTTCCAAGCATGAAAATTATACCCCTATGGCGCAATTTTCATGTCTTATCATTTATAGGCACCCCAGGCCAAAACCATCAGTCTGTTCGCCCATATTTGATGTCAAATTGGTCCCCTAGGTGATTTAGGAAATTCAACATGGAGGTGAATTGAAGACCTTAGAACATCATGCAATTTATTTTGGAAGGTTTAGGGAAGTTTTGAAAGACTTGGAGCAGTCTGAGTAAAAATAAGGTTCACAAGCCTAGGTAGTACAAAGGCCTAAAACAACTGGTGGGATTCAAAAGAAGATTCCAGGATCTCTAGATGGAGTTAAGAGAAAAAAAACATCTAAGGAAAGAGGATTCCAAGACATACATTATGGTGAAATCATTATTTTCACAACACCTTGTCACATTATGTTTGCATGAATTTTTTCTCGGGCACAGGTGGAGTATAAAAACAAAATTCTAATTTCTCATGGATCAAATGGATGAATCAAGACATGAGCCCCAAAAATTGGATTCAAAATTCCAATTCCAATCAGGATCATATAAAATTTCAGCAATAAATTCCGTGGGAGCTCAAGTTATCCTTGTTCCAAATTACCCTCTTAGAGATTTTTCGAGAGTTAGTCAATTTTCAGGAGGACACATGTTAGCACCAGGATCCTGGTGGGATTTTATGTCCCTGACATCCTTGAGGTGAGGTACACCAACCTTGGAAAAATTCTCCCAGCCCCCATGTGACCTCTGCAACCCTCATGTAACCTTCAGACTTAACAGCTAAGCCCTTAAGTGCTTGCGGAGTTTCAATCCCCTAATGTTGGATCAAGTGCCACATGTGAGGTTGATGCACACTATGAAAACTGATGTCCCTCATGTCCCTTTGATGTGGGGGAAATAAAACCTTGAAAAATGTTCCCATCCCCTATGGGAGACCTTTGGTCACCCATATGACCAGTTTCCAGCCCCCAGGTGCTTGTCAAGCCTTTTTACTCAAATCCCCTACCATCGGATTAAGTGCCATGTGTCGTCACCTGGCGCACCATTAAAATTGATTTCCCTCACATCCCTTTGAGGTTTGGTATGTTAGGGACATAAAAATGTGCCCAGCCCCTCCATGTGCATTTTTTGAAAATTCTGAATCTGGTGCTTAGCCATTATTTCCCCCCATTCCTTCTGCACAACTTCATACCTTGACATGGCTTTGTTCATGATTGTCTAGACACCCCATCCACCATCGTTTCTCTGAACCATATCCTCTATGGCCATAAAAACCATCAACTCCATGAAAATACATAGGTCTCAAGGAAATATTGATTAAAAGTGTTGAATAAATGAAGAATGAGGAGAAAACAAATATTTTTTACTAGATAGCCATGAAGTCACCCAATCAAAAAATCTTCATATCTTGTAAGATACAAGTTGGATTGAGGTTTTGTATTTTACAGACTGTAAAAATTTTCAAGACAATCAAGATGCAACAAATGGGAGGTCAAATGGTGCCATGAAATATTTGTTCTAACTAAATCCTCATTTCATACACCAGCACATGTTTGTTGGATTTTCCAACAATCTGATGGTCCGATCAAGATAAAAAATTACACATGAGATCTAAATAAAAAACATATTGTAATGGAGTTGTTTTCATCACAAATGGAGACAAAAACTAGACCTGCAAATTTCGAGCTCCATTAATGGCCGTCATGGCAACTCTGGTCTCAAAGCCACTTCTAGGTGGAAATTTCAAAATTTATTTCTGGGAATTCTAGTGGGAAAAACTATGTGAAATTCGGAGGGTGTGATCGTAACGAAAAGAAAATTCCACACAAATCAAGTACTAGAAACACACTTTCTAAAAATAGTAAGTTTTCTTATACATACTTGCTATGTTTGGAAAGACATCATCAAAAGTAGCTGAGACAAAGGTAGAAGGCATTGAAGATCACTAGGGACCCAAAATGAGTGTTCAAATCAAAAAATATTGGAAATGACCACTTACTAAAAATAGTAAGTCCCTTATATGGGTGCTTACTAAAAACAGTAAGTCACCCCAAGAAGTGGTCAAAGAAAAGGTAGTGTGTGTAGGATTGAATGAATATTTTAAACACATCAATATGATCATGAAGAGGGAAAAATCACCTCTCGCTAAAAATAATAAGCCTTCTATCTGGAAACTTACTATTAATAACAGGTTTTTATCAAAGGGCAAGTTTGGCACAATGAGACATAGAGATATGATCATTTCAGGGAACTGGAAAACATTTTTTGACACTCACTGCATAGTTCAGGTCACAGGTATATCATACATAGGTTGGGATTTGTGGTCATCAGCAGAACAATTCATTCAACTTGGTGAGTGATTCATGAGATAATTTGAAGGAGTTTCACAGTGTGCAAGGAGTTTGAAGATTCAGAGTTTCACTACATTTGGAACTTTCCATTAACAAGGATCAACGGAATTCATCAGGAATGACATCTCCTCTTCTTCTTCTCTCTCTTTTTCTCTCCTCTTCCCCCCAACTATCTCTCACTTTCCAATATGCTAATTTTGCATTGGGGTTTGCACTTTTTGATATGCATTTAAGTCACCTAAAAGTGACTTTAGAAACATAATGTAAATTAATTCACCTTGATTTTATAAAAGGGAATTATATATTTGGTAGGAATATGAATAGTCTAAATTTGCAAATAAGGCATATGGAGGGTCATGAGGAAGATGAGGAGTCGATTCTACTCTATAAATTATAATGTCATTCTCATTTCAAAGGGTTGGTGATTGATCTTGTAAACTCAAGAGTTCAATGTACTTAGAGAAAGAAAAGGAGATATCCATTTTCTTCTAATTTTCTCCACTATAAAATTTCTTCAACTCCCACACTATGTACAACTTATGTTTAAGCATAAATACAAGGAGTTTCATGCCTTCTTTAATGATGAGATTTTAGAAACTTTGAGTTCTCCATCTTAACTCATCTTGTTGCCATTTGTAATATTCTTTTCTTCTTAACTTTAATGTGTGTGTGAAATTTCTCGTTAATGGGTGTGGGACTCTAGTTTTCTACCCATGACATTAATCCCCTCTTCTCATTTCTCACTCCCCTTTCCCACTTTACAAAAAAAATCCTCCATAGTAAGAAATTACTAGCTTTTCCGTAAGGTCAATGGAGTGCCCCTATTGGATCCCCATTCAAAAATCCACCACAAAAATCTACATTTTCTCGCACATGCACATAAGACAGATGCAGTGGTTAAGCAGAGGGACCTAGATTCCTAGAGTGTTGGCAAGAAATCCACAATTTTTTCCACTTGAAAAATTTTCTCGCCAACATACTCTTACTTAAGATGCTTTTGATTAGTATCACACTCTACCCCTAGCTCTATAGTGGAGTTAGAATATATAGTAACAACTATACTTAATGAGTTTCAATATCATGACTTACATTAGAATAACATTAATGCTTTCATTAATTGTAAACAACATGAGAATGAATCATCTAAATTTTTCATCAAGTGTGGGAAAAATTTATCTACTAAGGAAGAATACAATATGTCGAATAATAGTCTTTTCCAACTCTTCCTTTGAGCCTTAGAACCATACCTTCAGTACAAGGTTAGTTCGTTTTGTTCTACCTCCATGCATGAGGCTTTTGAACAAACCAAAATACAATATTATCTCATGAGGGATTTTGAGAAGCATCCTCCTAAGACTCAAGACAATAAATAGATAAAAGTCCTTTGAAAACCAAAGAACAAGAATTCCATAGATGAGAGGGTGTCAGATACCCTTCCTCTCATAGCTTCTGCAAATAGAAGCATCTTTTCTATTCATAAAAAACTAATAATAATAAGAGCCAACCTATACATTATCATCTATTAAATAAATATGAGTTGATAAAATGTATGCCTAAACCATTTATTCATATCCTTGATCCTTCTTGACCTATTTCCCAATGGCATGATGAAAATTAATTCATTTGGTGGCACGCTAATTGGGGGAACTCTCATGATAACTATATTTCCCTCCATACAGCTTCCATTAGTTTATTTTTAGGCCCTTAATTTTACCATGAGGATATCTCTAGAGATTGCTTGAATGAAGTAGTTAATTCTTGTGATGCTTAAAGACAGAAGAATCGGTATAATTCCCTTAATCAAGCCAATGAATAACTTAAAGTTTTCTCTGAATCTATGACAAATCATATCTCAATTGAAATCTCTAAGAAAGTAGAAAATGTGACAACAAATGTGATTGATGCTGACTATCTTCTTGAGAATATAGTGGCCATAAATGATGTGAGACATGTGATCACATCCATAGATCCAAAATATCCTCCATCAATGCATCCTAATACTTACAAATTCATTTATCCCTATGTCTTTCGAAATCATATTCCTAAATTTATAACCCCATCTTCCATATATGCCATCATCCCCATTAACAAAATTGCTATAGGGCCAAATGCATATGAAACTATATTTCCAACCACAGATGCCTTCGACTGAACTAATGATGTCAAGCATAAGAAAACAACTATTTATAAAGTATCTCTAATTACTCCTCTACCTTATGATCCTATTTTTAAGGATTCCAAACACTCTCATCCTACTGTTCAGATCAACCATGATGAGTGGAATCATTTGGAATCACTTTCTCAAATTCCTGCAATAATCCCCTTTTTAGATCTCATGCGCATGTCACCTCACCATTGTGAATATCTTATGACTGCACTATTTGAAATGAAAATTCCCTTCCCTCCTACTTTTGGGAAGTCTCCTACACTTTCAATCTTGGATGAGAGTATCCAAAATAAATGTGAGGAAATATCCATTTGTACGGACTATACCATTAATGTCTAAACCTACATCCATTTTTCCATAGTGACCATGATTCAAGATAAACTCATGTTATGGATGGATGATCCTCCACTCTTTCTTTCTGTGTAAATTGGTCAAAAAGAATCAATTTTTCCCTCATTAAAAAAGCTGCCAATACTTGTGTGGCCTCTTTAGAATTCATTAAGGCCCTTGGATACTCAATAGACAATATCAAAAGCACACATACTACTTGTTAAGAATGTGATCGTTTGAAAATGCCACCCATGGGTTGTATTTGTCTTCCTATTTTTATTCCTCCCACCAAAATGAGTGTGAATTTCATGGTATTCAATTTTCCTTTATCTTACAAAATTATCCTTGGTCGACCTTGGACCCACCACATGCATGTATTTGCCTCTTTAGAATATAAGTATGTTAATTTTTCACACCAAGGGGCAATGTATAAAATCAAAAGTAACCCAAATTACTATAATTATGATACTCTCCATCAAAAGGGAACTTATAAGTTCTCCTCCCTTAAAAAATATCACCTATCCCACTCTATGAATATCATCTTTTCAATTATCCCATTGATTCCATTCATAGTAATGTGGGTCATCTAGTTTTGGTCGGGAGCATGCCTCCTAATATCTTGGATTCTGAGGATGACTATCCTGATGATATTACCACAAAAATAAATAATTTTGATCTATCAGATCTTGTCATCTTGTAACTTCGTCCTAACTTGTGACATCACAAGGAGTCATCAATTATTGTTATTATTTTTTGAACACCTCAACCTATCACCAAATAAAAGGTTTAACTTGAAACCATAGTTGATTCTTACATGGTATATACTATTACCCTTAACTATGATTATGGTTATGCTTTTGATGATCCTCATTTGGCCAGTTATGCCCAAATTTAGGATAGAGAGGTCTGACGTTACCAAATCTCCCTCCAAAATACGGTCTCATGTGATGTGAATGTTATTATTGCACAATAATACCCGTCACATTTGATTGAGCATCCTCCTAGAATTAGTATGCCTAGGCCTCAGATAACTCCACCAGCCTCATCTTCTCCCCTCGACTCCAACATTATAACACCCAGTGTACTTCCTCATTTGAACAAAAGGGAGCACATATCTTATTTTTACTTGGAAGTTGATGATATAAGGGGTGATGAATCACCATAGGTGTTGAAACCATCTATTCTGAACCACACCAATCATTCATATCATCCCTTACCCCTAGCCATTATGGGTCCCTCACCTTCTGGGGTAGAGCTAGTACATGACATGAGGCTTTGGGGCATGGTGTGTTTAATTGTAAATCTGATATAAAGCACATGAAAAATATTAAAGCTAAAGTGAGATGAGATAGAAATCTAAATGCTACGCAACCTTCTAGCACATCACCATTATATTTTTCACAATATGGTTATTGCTCACATACCGCCGCTGACTATCAGGTCATGCATAGAAAGTGCCCAATTTTTGGGTCCTCTTCATGTGGAAACAAGCATAGATTTGACTCCTCTCAGAACTATCCACCTTCCCCTAAACCATTTATCTATAAAATCAACTATTCTAACACAATATTAAATCAAATTACTCTAGAATAATAATCACTATATTCAATTCATCCAGGATTATATTCAATAGTCATGCATACATATATAGGAGAGGAATTCCTACTATTAAGGAATCTCCTAAAACCACTCAATCCTATGATATTTCCCAATCTCCTATATTCATGATTTGGTTTTAACAACTCAACTCACGTATAATAACAAACTCTTATCATGTAAACAATAATATTCCTAACATCCCCCCCTTAGTGTTTACATGGGAGAAAATATAATCACACTTATTTTTCAACTTGCTTACCTCTTCTCGCTCATGATCTTGGATCTCTGTATAAACCCCCGTCCATCTGGTATGAACCCCTATTCAAAAATAGGAACCTTTGTTCCAAGTATGAGCCCTTGATCATCCTCTTCAAGTATCATGATGCTGATTGTACTTTTGTGCTTTCATTTTCTTCACTATGTTTATACAATATGAGCTTACATAGCTCGATTTCATGCAGAATGGAAATGGAATATTGTTTCATATTCCCGCCCATAATGTGAAATTTCCATTATTTAGAAAACACTGTAAAATAAGAACGCCACACTAAAAAACAAATACTAAACAAACAAACAAGTCACTAAAGCTTTTGTGTGGCCCCGTCGCTGATGACTGACGAGAGGTCGCTAATTGACCTCCAACCTCTTGTGTCCTCCATCCTCTGATGTATTTTATCTAGTATAGATATTCTTTAGAATCATACCCATTATCATTATTTTTTTATTCTTTTATATCATCGCATTCTTCATCATCAGCCACCATGGCATTCTCTTGTAGTTTTCCATCAAGTAAATCTTGTGCTCTTTTCATGTAGTTTATAGACAAATGACTAGATTATTTACAATATTAACAAGTGATATTTTTTCTAGTATCTTTGGAATGTGATCCTTGGTTAAAAGAGGATTTGTACCTACCTTTAGTATGTGATCTATTTTTTCCTTACATTGCATTTTCTTCTAGTTCAATTTTCTTAGTCTGATTTTCTTCATCTATCAGAGAAGAAATCAACTCTTCCATACTTGGATTTACTTTACTCAATGTAAATAACATATTAGAATAACTCAGAGGCATGCTATTAAGTAATACTAATTTAGCATCATCATCGGGAACATCAACTCTTATTCCAGCTAATTGATTGTAAATAGAAGGAAACTTACTGATGTGTTGCACCATGCTTTCACCTTCTTCCATCTTGAGACTGAAAAATATCTGCTTCAAAGCTACCACCACGCTTCCTACTTCTGAACCAAACAATTTGTTTAATGTCTCCCAGATTGTTTTAGAGGATTTTGACAGATCAATATGATGCAAATAGGCATCAAATAGCCCCAATCCAATAATTGTTGTAGCTTCTCGATACTTGCTCTCCCATTTTTCTGCTTCATCTACATCTTTGTGTTTTTTTTACCTTTCCATTAACAATATCCCATAATTCTTTATTGATTAGAAATAACTAGGTACGTACTTGCCATGTGTGGAAGTCTTTTCCTTCAAATTTTTCAATTCGACTCAGCTTCTCCATAATGACCTTCCCACAATTTGGATAGACTTGAAACACGAACATTGGTTACCATCGATAATGCATCCTTTACAAACAAATAGATACCAATTTTATATTGACAACACACATTTAAGGATTTTACAAAAAACAATGATATTTTGACTTTATGTTAACATCAACATACAATATAATAAATTTCTGACTCTTTTACGATAGAACACAATTAAAATAACATATAGACATAAATAATATTAAAAATTTACACTTGTCTGTAGATTAAGACTGAACACATATGATAATAATAAAATTAAATACTTGACTTGAATCAACAAACTATTGGCCCATTAATGCAATGTGAATTTCAGTACCTTTCAATATAAATTCCATTGTTTGGACACCACAGCTAAACCACACAATTAATGCTAAGAACTCAAAGCGTATCTATTGACATCACTACCAATATCAATGAGCAATGAAATGTGCGGAACTTGACTTCGAGAATAGCTTGGAGATACGAAAATCACATGAATGCTTCAATTATCCTCCAATCGAGCTTGTAGTAAAATCTACATGTAATGTTGAGGTGGTGGCGTGAAGATTGACTACATGATAAATATAACACAGAGGAATTTTTAATGATCTGAGCATGCACATCTGAGGTTCCCCAAAATTGAACATGAATTCCAATGGAGATAATGGAATGGATCTATCAAGGTAGAGCCAATATTGGCACAAATACGGAGGTAGACATTTGATGACATGTGGATGTGCATACAACTAGTGAGGAAGATCAAATCCGAACACAGAATTTGTATATTTCAGATGTAGCTTGTGTAGGCCTTTGACTAAGTGTGCATGGAGTAAACTATTCACATGAAAATGTACAAGTTTTTAATAACTCTTTTGTAAATTCTGATATGATGCATTCCTCAAATGAATCTTCCAACTGTGTATAGGTCTCCTGATAGACGCAATGCAAAAAAAATAGATGTCCAATGTCTACATGTATGATATTCTACAAATAGATCCATTGTGCATACTCTACAGATTTGACCTTCAATTCTTCAGTCTCTTAACCCGCTCTATTGATTTGCAACGTGTGGCTCCCTGAGGTCAAATTATTTACATTTTTAAAAAAATGTCATATTTCAATACAAAACTACTCACTCATCCAAAAATGATTTCAAAAACCATTTATGGGTTTTGTTCCTCACATATCTAGCTTTCCATAACACTTGACGATTCTCAATTTCGTTGAGAAATGATAAATTTATGAGTGTTTAATTGAAACACGAATTCGTAATGAATTACACATCTTAAACTTCTCTGATACCAAATCTAGAAAATTAACTAGTCTAACACAGGATTAAATCACATTACTCCGGAATAATAATCACTATACTCAATTTATCTAGGATTATATTCAATAGTCATGCATAAATATATATAGGAGAGGAATTCCTATTATTAAGGAATCTCCTAAAACCACTCAATCCTATGATATTTCCTAATCTCCTATATTCATGAGTTGGTTTGAATAACTCCACTCACGTACAATAAAAAACTCTTATCATGTAAACAATAATATTCCTAACAATCTAGACCACATCCTATATATGGGCCTTCACCTTTCCCTGAGCCTCGCCCCTCTCTTGATGAAATTTAGTGTGGCACGCTCGCTCAGTTAGAAGACCACATAGATGACACCCTACTTTCCACATGATTTGAATTCCATCATCAGGTAGCCATTACATAGAATTATATTGAGGACCTCATGACTCATGTGCACAGTCATATATTGAACCAAGTAGATGATATCAGATCACTAATAATCTAAGATCATTCACCCCTTATGGATAAGTACCTCTCTTAATCATACCTCAATCATTTTATTTGGCCTAGGCTCTCACCTTCACTTGGGATCTCAGCCACCCCTAGTTTATTCACATTTTCACTAATCTTATCCTTGTTCAATATATCTATCATCACCTAGTTTTATCATCAATTTATTATTCCCTGAAATCTCCTACCATTGGAATGTTTCACTCTTGATTCTACCTATTTTTAATTTGATTCACCCTATATTTCCTTAAGTGAATTACTGTGGTCTTGAGAATCCTCACTTAGGTCTTTAACCTATCTTGGATTTATCTCTCATCTAAACAACTTTCTTACCTAATCATCATTATCGTTATTCTCAATTACCATGAGTATTTCTACATCCATGCATGAGAAATAAAGGAAAGCGATAATTAAATCATCATCCTTAAATTTCAATATTCACCTACATCATCAAAATAGTGATATGTATACAAATCAAATAAGTTTTTATACATCAAAAAATAACATAAAAATCTATCATGATCCATCATTGTTATCTAGGTGGATCAAGCATCCTCACCCCCTTGGGGTGGTCTCTTAATGCATTGTGCCAAAGGTGGCATACTAGATGCTTAGACTATGTAAGATAGACACTCCACCTTAGATTGGGCTCCGGAGGCCTCTCCCTCTACTCTCTCTAGCTACCCCTCTAGCCTCATGATCCTCTCTACAACACTCATGGGGTCTAATAGACATGCTTCCTACTCCTGAACTAAGGCACCTTGTGTCTACAATAAGATCCATAGCATCATATTTATGTTTCCTATATATTCCATTTCTTGGGCATCTTTGAACCTTTACAGTGCCCTGACAGCCTCTCCCACTAACCAAAATGCTCCTAGTAATTCTCCCTACCGATGGTACTATAATGTATGCCATGACTAAGGTATACTAGACATCCATCACTAGATCTAGGATCTCTTGGTGTGTACTCTCAATTAGTGAGCACTACTCCTCTATTGTTCGTTCTACAAAACCCAAAAATGATATCTCATTAATATCAATATAATTCATCAAATATAATCATCTACACAATTATAATTAAGTCATCACATTTATACTTGGCTATCCTGATCACTCGACAATGGTATCATTGTCTCTGCGGCCACCTAATATCACTTCAGCCTCATCAAATATTTGTAATTTTCACCTAAAATATTATGCCAACCAATCTTAGGGCACCAAAATCATGTCTTCTCTGCGTTGATCCCTAGGTTTGTCTCATAATTGCAAGGCCATCTCTATGCCCAATGGAATCAGGTAACCATCCCCTAGACACTGCATCCTATGATCTCTCAACCATGGCCCTGGTTATATCTCCTCTCTAGTTTTAGGACTAGATGCACCTATATAACCCACCAATGGGTCCAGGCCAATGAGTCCTCCACTCGATCCCTCATCTGAGATCTCTACTTTAGTAATCTCTAGGGGTAATAAGCTTCCCCACATCTCTGTATCTACCTTCATCCTTTTCTTCCTATGTCTCGTACTCTTTAGGGCCAAAATGATGATAATTCGTCTACTTCTCTCGCATACTCTCTCATATGTTATTTTCTATAGGATAGAAGTGGTAGTATCATGGCAGGTTTGAGCCTCCCTAACTTTATAGGTACCCTATTAATCAGATGGGTCTCTACTATTATAATTTAATATTAAGTGCTTATAAAATTTTACTTATAATTAAATAATTTAGAATATATTATATTATTAATTATTTAATATAAACTTTAGGTTATGTTTAACTAGTTATTTAGTGACTAATTTATATTAAATTAGGGTATGATTTAATCGTACCCCATTCATAATATGTTCATGACCAATGGGGTCATTTAAATATGGTCACGGATCATTTTTTTTTTCACCTAAGGTGAATGGATCAGAGAATAGTGAGGTGAAGGATATTTTTTACTAGATTGTGTAATGTTTCTTAAATAATGGAAATTCTCTTTATCGATGGTTTTTCCCCCTCAGGTTTTTTCCACATAAAAATGTGATAATGTGTTTTTAATTTTTTTTGTATTTATTTATACATTACATTAATGTTTAGTAAATATTAATTTAATATGGTTAATTAATTTATCATCCCTCATATTCTAACATAGTACTAGAGCATCTGTACTTTAATCATATTTTAATTAACCTATTAGGTGTGTCAGTTGGGGTGGTTGGGTGGTTAATTCAATGAAGAAAAAATAAAAATTATACCACCTCCCCTCTAAGACACAATTGTTACTAAAGATGTGCATAGGTGAAAAATACTTCAAAGGAACTCTCACCCCGTGTATAAAATCTCAAAGTGTAAGAATTACCAGGACCTGCAAAAAAGAGGTAAGGGTTAAAATTTTATATGAAATAATTTTCTATATTTCTATAGTTCCAAATGTGCAGGTTGAAATATTTTGGGGTTAAAATCCAAGAATTAATAAAAAATTAAAAGGAGGAGACAAGCTCCATCAGAATAGGATGTTCAAATTTTCTCATTGGCCGGGTTAAAATACTTGTCCCCTTTGTAAATATCCATGTTAATTGTATTTACTTTTGGAAATTGGAAACAAATGTATGTCTCCATGTTCCTTTTGTTTTTTTTTTTGAAAATATATTTTAATCAAGACTCAAAGTATTTTGATTTCTAAACTATATTTTATAATATTTATAAACTATATACCATTATATATATAATATTTATATGTAGTTTATAAACTATATAAAATATAGTGTATTTGTATAAATGATACCGTAATTTTATAAACCTAAACTATTCATGGTCCCCTAATCAGAACCCTCTTTCCTTGGTTCCGTGTGTCCTACTTTCCCACCTATGGGCTGACCAGCTTACCTACCCCCACCATGAGGACCATTTTCCCCCTATAGAATCATCAAAAATCTCTTGTCATGCAACATGTCGGTCTCCCTCTCCATGGTCAAGGTTGGAAACAATTCTTTTTCCAAAATTTTAGTCCCACATTGGTGTGAAATTAGAATTCACAAGGTTTTATAACTATTCTCTCCACCACTTGTAATGTGGCTTAGGACATGCAATGCTAAATGTTTTGTTGGGAAAATCTTGTTAAGTGGTTCGGTGAACGTAGTATGTACTTTATACATGGCATGTGATGGTTGGCTAGTTTTTAATACCATTAATAGTTGTTAATGTATAACAAGTTGAATACATTGATAATTGGAAGTTGAATATTTTATAAGCTCAGTGAGCTCAGTTGCATTGATATCTTTGGCTAGTTCAACTCACCGAGTTGGAAACCCAACTCAATTGAGTCAATAGTGATCCATAACTCATAACCCTTTAATGGAGCTAAGCTCCAAAATATTTTTTATGTACCATAAAAATTATTTTATTATTATTTTATTAAATTTCCTATCTAATATCAACGTTTTTTAATTATTCTCTTCTGTATTAGACAAGGAAAGTTATTTATTTTTTTGATAATAAGAAGTAATACATTTTTTTACAACAGGTTGAGTATGTCATTTTTTACAAAACTAAAAAAAATCGCTCACATTCGATAAATTATTGTTATTTTCAAACTAATATATCATATGTTTATACCATTGGTTTGACATGTCATTTTTTCATCATAAATTCATCGAAATTTGACTATATTGCTTGAAAAATTGCAGGGGGATTTTTGAAACCTTGATTACTAAAAAATTTGTTGCTTTTATTTACAAAAAAATGAGATCTAACCACTTTACTATTGATAAATCACAGATGTTGAATGGAAATAATTATAGGATCTAGAATATATGGTTAAATGTAAAATTCATGAATTGCAAGATTTGGATGGTCATAAATGGTAAAAAGAAGGCTTTGGCTAGCAGACAAGTGACAACGGAAAATGTTGACACTTATCAACAAAAGGTGTAGGAAGCTATTCCCATTGTTTTTTGAAGTATGTAGGATGATCTCCTCCTTCACATTAGGAATCCAAAAATTTTGAGTGAAGCTTTGGCGTAATTCTAATCATTGCATGAAGGTACGTAAGTATCAAAAATTATTAAATTGATTATATAATTGATGAAGAATCCCATGAAGGGAGATGAAAAGGTAATAATTTTTCTAGAAAAAATTAAGAATATCAAGTCTCAGTTAGATGGATGCAAATGTAATTTAATTAATGATAAATTACTATTTTATTATTCAATTGAATATAAATGAAAGATTTAGAAATTTCGTTTCAATAATGAATTCTAAATATCAAACTGAGAAGGATATCCTTGGTTTGCAAACTCTAAGTTCTCTTATGATATAGGAAGAGTAGGTTATGCAAAAATTTGATTCAAAATAGATTACCACTTAGGAACTTCTCACTCAAAAATTAAAAATTAAACCTTCTGGGTTTAACAAAAATTAAAATTCAACTTTTAAAACTCCGAGTAAAGATAAAAAAGCAAGAAAATTAAGATTTTGTTTTGATCTTAAATGTTATAAATGTGGTAAATTTTGTCACAAGAAAGAATATTGTAGATTCAAAAATTAAAAATGGAATAAATCAGTTCAAAATCAAAATCAAAATGAAGAGAATAATCACAAAGCTAATGTAGTAACTCTACAAACTACATCTATCACTTCTAAATGAAAAGTATATGTTTAATTTGAATATACTCTATTGAATTAAATTTGTTTTTCAGTCATAGCTAACTCATAAATATTTTAGTTTATTAATAATGATCTAGAAGTAACTATATCTAAAAACATATAAAAAATGGCTTATTTTTGTTTAAAGGTTTTTCTTTGGTTTGCTAGTAGTTTATTCAAAAATAACTATGGTTCATTTTTAGACATGGAAAAATGATCATATATGACATGGATCAGCTTAAATTTTCCACCTATAAAATGTGTGATAGGTTCTTACATGGTAAGCTATCACCAAAAACCCTTCATGTCCTAGATTTTACCACCAACAGTCCAAGGCGCATTGACACATCACTCAGCCTGAGATGAGTACTTACCCGAAGTGCACAAGGGTATTGTTGGTTGTCAAACTTACACCCATGTATTGGATTCTAGAAGAACTGATTAATTTGATATAATAATGAAACCATATCCAAGTTGTGAGACCTTGCACACTTGAGACGGATCTCTGGAGAAGGTTGGTTCCTCTATCTATTTCTATTGCTAGTGTTAATCCTAATGTTGAAAGGAAAAAATAAGCTAACAATGCGAAGGGACCGGGGATAGAAGGATAAAAAATGGAAAACTAATCTAAGAAAGGTGATACAACCAGAAAAGGAGGGATGAACACCATCCATTCTAAGCGAAAATAAAAGGACAAGGCATGAAAGAAGTCTAGACACGTGCAACACAACTAAAATGCATTTACCATATCATTTTCATGGAACACAAATAAAAATCGATATGGAAGGGATGTAAAGTGACACATCAAGCACACAATGTAAATGAAAGGAAATAAGAAAGAATACAAACATGCTTAGGAAAAAGAATAGTCACAAAACAATGCTTCCATTATTTATAAAAATGCACAGAAATGTTACAATGGAGAAAGAGGCCCATATCCACATGAACGATCCAGATATAGAGGTTTATGACTCAAAATATAGAAATATGAAATCCTTAGAAAATTACGTAAGGATCAAAAGTTCCCAACATTAATGATGAGCCCAACTCTTATATTTATAGATGAATCCATGGAACAAGAAGGAGGGAAAACCCAATTTTTAAATACAACCACCAACAAGAAGCATTCAATACCTGTAAATCCACCTGTAAATTTGTTAAATACGTCTCCCCAAATCTATTTAGCATGTTGGAGAAGGAAGCAGGGTAGATTAGATCAAATTGGGAAGTTGGAGCAATCAGATCTTCTCATTAATACTTAGATGTTTTCCCATTTTTCACCTCCAGATCCACCAAGAATTTAAATTTGAATATCTAGCACTATGGCCTAAGTCGACAACTATCATTTGAGACTAGGTGTGTGCCAATTGAAGCGCTGTAGTAAAATTTATGGATTTCAGAAGTTTTTCAGAGTTGTTTGTGCATGAAAAACATGTGGTGCATGCGGATTGGAAAAAAGGAAGGCCAATTGTGCAAATGTTCTTATCATTTCTGCCACGTGTCAATCATTAATTTGTTGCAAGGATTTGGTGCCCAACTATCATGATTTGATAGGTTTCATGTGGCACACTCAAGAGTGTCATAGAATTACTTCGCACAGAATGGCATAGACCAGTGCGCAAAGGTATGCATGTGGAAGAATGAGGTGCGGGAATATGATGGAAAGAAGGCACATGTAATTTCAATGTGCATAGAGGATAGGTTACATGGGGATGACAATGAATTAGCCAATTTTGGGAAGTAAAGAACAAGGCACACACGGAAGGTGAAGAAATGTAGAGAATGTGGAAGTGTAGAGAGTGCACATAAGTGGAAGATGAAACAAAGAAGAAAAGGAAAAGGAAAATGGAGAAGGGGAAGCATGCCACGGTGCATATGGAAAAATTGACCAAGTAAATGTGCCAAAGAGAAAACTAAGGAACATTCCACTTGTAATGATTCTCTGAGCTAGAATATGTATGTAAGTTTTCCTGATAACTAAGAGAGTTATTTGGATAATAGTTTTGGTGACTTTCAGGGCCATCTACCTACTAGATGAAGGAGATTAATAGCCTAGAGCATGTATTGGGCATGGATTCTATTATGTGATCATGAAATTATGATTTTAACCTTCAAAGAAGTGCCCCTGAAGTCACTTGAAGGATATTTTCTTGATTATATTCCAAATCCTACAAAATTTTAAAAGAAGACCAAAACCCTAGAAGAAAAAAGAAGAGCTCACATAGGAAAAATGCAAGAAGAAAGAACTATGTACAAATAAAAAAATGTGTACATAATGCACTTGGAGGAATTAAAATATTTTAATATATACAAAATGATACAGCATAATTAACGGAAGGGTTTGAGATAGATCCCATTTATTGGGATTCACAGTGCACCTCCATCAAGATGAGTTAACTTGAAAGAGTTAGCCTCCTTGCATAACTAAGGATGTATACGTCACTCAAAAGTGCATCAAACTTTGAATGGTTCCTTATATTATATCTATTAGTATCCCATTTTAATAACAAGTCCCAAACTTTGAAAGCTTGAGGTCTAGCCTTTCTATCAAACGATTTCTTTGTTGCTTGTTTATGCTGCTCTAGCTTGATCATGACATAGTTTCTTGATTCTTAAAGACAG
This sequence comes from Taxus chinensis, assembly GCA_019776745.2. Classification (NCBI taxonomy): domain Eukaryota; kingdom Viridiplantae; phylum Streptophyta; class Pinopsida; order Cupressales; family Taxaceae; genus Taxus; species Taxus chinensis. Next base: position 362,937,667 of record CM034154.1, read on the forward strand.
ACCAGCTCTGCAATCCTTAATTCTCTCTGGTATGCACCTTAAAATTCTAGTTGTTGGGCAAGTGATAAAGAGTTCAACTCAAGTGTCAAAGGAAGTGTATCCTCATTAACATACATAAGCTTGTAAGGTGAAGTTCCTATTACTTTTTTATCATAATTATGTCTTCCCAGAGTGCGCATGAGACCTTGCTATGCCACTATCTTTGACTAATATTCATTGTGTGCTTCATGATCTTGATCAAGTAATTATTTTTTTGACTTTTCCAAACCATTTCCTTGAGGGTAATAGTTGGAAGAATTCTTCAGATAGATGCCCAAATTTAGAGCCCAATCGGTGATTTTAGTTCCAAGGAAATATTTTGCAATATCATAGATAATGGTTTGAGTAATGCCAAACCTTATGAATACACCTTTGATAAAGTCAAGGATTACTGAATCGGTTGATTCTTTGAGCACGACAGCTTCTATCTATCTGGTAAAGTATTTTGTATGTATCAGCACCTATGTATGTCCTGTGTTTGAAGGTGGATTGATCATGCCTATGAAGTTGAGACCCCATTGTACAAAATGCTGATCTGCTTGGATTGGCTAGAGCGGAAGCACTGCCAATATCCTCTTTCATACAAAGAAAGTGTATTCCTTACATTTTATGACCCATTTTTGTGTATCTATAAATAGATTAGGCCAAAATATACCTTCCATTATGATCTTCATTATTGTAGTATTGGCAGAGAAGTGTCCACCAAAGAATCCATTGTGAAATTATGCTAACACATTTTTAGTTTGTACACCAATCATACAACTTAACAACACACCATCAAGCAAAACATAAGAGATAAATTGTAACCTTAGATGTCTTCTCTTTTCCTTGGTTAATCCAAGAGGGTATGCACCCTTAGAAATAAATGTGATCATGTCATTCATCTAATTGTGCATGCCAGGATCTGTATTTTTCTCAAGTTTTACACGTGGGATATCTTCATCAAGAAATAGATGACATCTCAAATTCATTCAGTGCGCATCCTTAGCAATCTTTTTGCAAAGTGTGTTACCTCTTACCAATTTTTTGGATTTGATATTCATATCATATTCCATGATTTTGGTCATCCATCGTGCTCTCTTCTCACTCATTTCTACTCCCATGATGAAGTCTCTAACAGAAGAGTGGGATACTAACACCTTAATATGATTTTTGGCAAGCATACTTTTGAATTTCTTGAACGTGCACATAATTGCGAAGACATACTTCTCTATGTGACTGCATCTTAATTTGTAATCCTTTAGCATTTGGCTGAAGAAAGCCACTATTTTTTCCAGTCCTTGTTCATTTTCTTATGTTAGGAAAGCAACAACACTAGTATTAGTGCCATAAGTATAAATGATGAAATCCTTGGAATAATCCAAGTTGATGAGTGTTGGCACGCAAGAAATTTCTTACTTGACTTTGCCAAAGCTTTCTCTTCCCTTTGATGTCCATCTGAAGGATATTCCCTTCTTGAGCATCAGGGTGATGGCTCGAACTAGTACTACAAATTTAGGAATAAAATTTCTAAGTAAATTGATCTTACTGAGGAAGGACTACAAGGCCTTTTAGTTAGTAGGTAGGGAAAGATATAGGATGGATGAAACACTCTCAAGATAAATTGTGTTGGTACCAAAATTTGTTCTCCTTTCAGTATGAGTAGCATCAAATATATGGCATGAAGATTGAAGATAGATAGATCATGATGTATGTCATTTTTTATCCGGGGATGTGATCTAACTAGCATTCAGATTTGTGGAGTGATAGATAGCACTCAAATAGGACTTGATCTTGTCCCAACTATTTTAGGTCGTGCCTTTCAACCAAGGTAAGAGGACCTATTTTTTAACCCTCAAATGGTGAAGGAGATGAAGATATCCCTGAATTTGTGCAAATAGTATGGAAAGGCCCTTGGGAAAATATGATCAACACTCCAAATCTGACTTTCATAAGTTGTCACTTCTAGATTATGGAATTACTTTCAATGCAAGGCAAGGGTTACTGAAGAAATTTTGAAATCTTGATTTATTCTGCATACTTTAGCAAATGGATTTTGATCTTATGTAGGTATACAAGTCAAAACAGGGGCAACACAGGGTAGGATTAGTTGTTTTGAATTATTTTTTGGGTGGGAGTATTAGATAATACAAAACCAAGATTCCGCCAGATTCTTTGAGGATTTCTAGCAAAATATAGAGACAACTTAACAGACAAAATGCTATCAAAATGGTCAATCATGTTCTTTCAACCAAAGGATATGTGCATCAAATGGAGGCCCAAAGTTTACACTTTTCCACACAATATTTAATCATCTCATCACAAAATCTTGAGTTAGAATGAACTCAATGAAGCATTTAACAATCACTAATTAAATCATGACCTAAGGTGGACCCCCAAATGTTTACAAGACAATCTCTATGAAATTAATGAAAGGTAAAGTGATTTTAAACTACTTGTTTCTCTTAATGCCAGATGAAATATCTTTTGATATGTGAGATTGGCAAACACCACTAAACTATCATACAAGAAATGAGACCATGTATGATTCAAGAAATATTTTAAACACAAGACTGCAATAAGAGACAAGGAACAAAAATTGACAAACATTCTGAAACGTAAGATAACATGCATTATATTTGCCAAGAGACAACACAAAATAATCTCAGAAATCTTGATCAAATTTATCAATAGGGGAGATGTTTCAGGAACAATCTCAGATCTTGTGTGATGGATTTATACACTTAAAACTAACTCAACATGAATGACAAATCTGATGCACAAAAGGACATTAACCAGTGGTTCTCAGGAGGGTTTCTCAGAGAGATGGGCTTCTTCCTACATTTTCCTGTGAAATTTTTAGTTTTCTCAAGTGATTTTTTAAACTCTTCCTGACCTTTTGCATGTCTCAAAAATTCATGCATTATATATATAGCTTTCAATCATCCTTCGATCCTTCTTTCCCAAGAAGAGAATATGATAAAGGCATCTTAATTTGTTACAAAAATTCACTCATGATTCTTGCAGACAGAGACATTTAACAGAAACACGTCCAAAAAGTTGTCCAGTTGTCTCAAAAATAGATGAATCATTGCAAAATTCACATCATTATCCATTGTGCAGGCATGTTTTTCATCTTCAAAGAATGCAGACCCTCTGTCCTTTCATTATTTCATCCTTATCTCTCCAAAATTTGACTCTGCAACTTTTGGATATGATATTTCACGTTTTTTGATGGGTTAGGGGAAAAATTTATTCCAAAAACATCTTTGATCTTCAAATTGATCCTCAAAACCTATTGCATTGTTCCTTGCAGGCACAAATGACACAAATTTTCCAAAAATTTGATCAAAATCGATGTAAAAAATACATTTCCACACTTCCTAGAGTAAAGATTGGTGGCCAAACTGAAAAATGCATAGTTACTGTTGATCTGCCTTTCTCCCTTCAATCTGAGCCCTCCACGTGTCAAAAAGTGCAATTGGAAATGGGTTTCGGATCACTTTTTGAATTTTTAACACTTTTTGAAAAAATGTAAAAATTTGATATTTTTCTCTACCCTTCCATCCCTTGAGATTTGGCGTTAACACGTGTCCCAAGGTGGGTCCCATCAGAATCATGGCTTGATTCTAGAAATTTGCCACCTTTTTTGGAAAAAAAGGAAATTTGCACAATTATCCTCCATGGACTCCTTACCCTTGAGATTCTGGTTCCCTAAACACGTGGCACAATGTGATTGGATCCAGGGTCGCCGCTCAATTTTTACACATTTCCACCTCTTTTTAGAAAAAAGGAAATTTTTCACAATTTTCCCTGCATGACTCCGCACCTCCCCAGGACACATGTCCTCAACTGCTTGGCTGAGGGGAAGTGTTCTAACTTCAAACTTTAACTCCATTTCACTGATTAAATTTTTCGACATTTCCTCCGCACTCTCACATCTTTGACTCTATCCTTGTCATGCGTCTCCCTCTAATTCATTGTGGAGCCATGCTTCAAATTACCACTATAATTCATTTTTTACCAAAAAGGAAAAAATTACCTTTCTCCTTTGGCGGCCTACACTCCCTTCTTCCCCTGATCCTACCATGTGTCCTCTCCTGATTGGCCCGACAGAACCACGACGCTTTTCACAACTTTTGTTCCCATTCACCAAAAATAAAAAAATTTCTAAGTCCTCTGCCAGCCTTCCATCCCACTTTTGATGAAAACATGACACGTGTCCACCTTTGACCTTCCATCCTGATTTTGATGAAAACATGACATGCTTCCTCCTCTGACCTTCCATCTTGCTTTTGATGAAAACATGACGCTCTGTCCTCCTTTGACCTTCCATTCTGATTCGTTGTAGGCCCTATGAAATGCTTCTCCTCTGTACTTTAACATCTTGCTTTTCCATGAAAACTTAGGGCACATGTGACCCACTCTTATCTGACCTTCACTCTATTTGATGAAAAAATTACACATGTCCTCCACTGATTTGTTGCGGGCGCTAGGCATTTTCTTTGTACTTTAACTATTTTTTCCAAAATTCCTTAAGGCACAAAAAGACCCACCCATCTACCTTCACTCTACTTGTGACACATGTACCTCCTCTGGGACCTGCTGAGCTACGAGGGAAATTTGCACTTTTTTCCAAAAATACAAAAATGTTAAGTCTTTAGAAATGACCCATGGATCCTTGTCCAATTAGAACAAGCGACATAGGAGAATATTTGTAAGCTAAAATTTGACAGGCAAAGGATGCCCGTATGACTGTCAAAACACGCAAAAGTTGCCAGTGATGCCCTAGAATGCTAAAGATGAATTTGACAGGCAAATGATGCCCATCTAACCATTAAAAAATATAGAAAATGCTAGGGATACCCAAAATCAATTTTTCCTTTGTGGGTGAAGAAATTTTTCAATCAAAAGACAAATGGAAAGTGTTTTTAGGAAATTTACGACCATGACAAGGGATATTTGAGGGAAAATATGTATAAAATGAACAATTTCGAGCTCCAAAGGTTGACAAAACATGGGAAAAATGGCAGAGGTGTTTGAACGGGAAAAATTAGGGAAAAACACATTTCTCCTTAGCAAATTAGGGCAACAGAATGAGTTTACAAACAATCCAATGCACAAGAATGGATCTAAAACTTCACATCATCAATTTCATGAAAAAAAATGTTTTAGAGCACAAAGAGCAAAGGGGAAATATGGAAAAATGGTAGAGGATTAAAATGGGCACCAACATCGGTTCCTACTCAGGGATGGGCACTCCCAGTGAGTGCCACAAGAACAAAAGTAGACCAAGTGCCAAAATAATCCATTGGGAAAATGGAGTCATGAGCCAAAGCCACCAAAAAACCAGAGCTGAGAAACTGACAAAAATGGCTGCCACACACCAAGGCAAACCACGAACTTAAAAAACACCAAAAATAGAGGTAAATCCAAACACTATACACTGTACAAGTTGGTGCATACCTCAAATTTGGGGATTAATCCAAGAAATGCTTTAGATGCTTGCCATTAACATGTAGTTTAAGAAATTTTGCATATGAGTCCTTCAGAAAAAAGGTATTTCCACCAATTTTGATATTAATGGAGTAAGGGCCCATCCATAATGCATCGAATTTACCATTTTTACCCTTATCTTCATGCCTGCTATCCCACAAAAAAACCAGATCTCCAATATTAAAGGCCCTAGGAGTGACCTTCTTGTCAAACAAACTCTTCAACTTCTCTCTAAATCTGACATGCCTTTGGTGGGAGGATCTTCTTTCTTCATCCAGCTCAACAATCTGATTAATCCTTGCTTTATATGGACTGACCTCTTGATCTTAAATTTGTTGGAAAAACTGAAATAAAGAATAATTACAAATGTAAGGGTAGCAGAGCTTGAGTTATATACACCAACTCAAATGGGCTCTTACCAGTAGCTCTTTTGGCATTAATTCTATCAGCCCAAACTGTAAATTTTAGTTGTTCACCCCATTTTCTCTTGTTCAACCCCAAGGTTCTCCTAATGATCTTCAATAAGTTCTTATTGTTGGACTCAACTATTCCATTTCCTTAAGGGTTATAGTTTGAAGCATAAGTTAGATTGGTTCCATACTCCTTGCACATTGCCATCAAGGGTTTAGCTATGAAACACATGGCATTATCAGCAACAATCTTGACTAGCACACCAAATCTACATATGATATGATTCAACAAGAAGTCCATAACAAATTGGTGTGTTACTTTCTTGGTGGGGATTTCTTCTACCCACTGGGTGAAGTAATCTATGGCTACAAGGATCCACGTATGTCCAAGACTATAAGGTTCTAAAATCTCACCAATGAATTCTATTCCCCATTGTTTGAAAGGAGCTTCAATTGATACAAGCTATAAAGGAAGGGAGCCTGAAGCTTTCATTCTTCTAGAGAAACGTTGGCAGCTTTCACATTTTCTAACCAGCAAGGTTGCATCTTTAAAAAGAGTTCACCACCAATAACCAACTCTCAAAAATTTGTGTGCTATAACCTTTCCAGAAAAGTGTCCTCCATAAAATCCCTCATGGAAATCAACAACAATTTTTGGAGCTTCATCTTCAGTTACGTATTTCAAGATGACGCCTTCAAGGTTCTTCCAAGCTAGCCCAAAGTCAGTAATGATGTTTTTTTGAGAAGCCAGCTTGAGGGCTATTTTCTGATTTTTATTTAAATGATCAGGGAAGCATAGGTTTCTGAGGTAAAATATTACATCCTTGTACCACTCAGAGCTTACCAATTTCTCAAGAACATCTGACCTTTCTTCCTCTACTTCATTCACTTCAATTGTCTGCAAGTTGCTCTTAGCCATGAGCTTAGCCAAGACCCCAAACCTCTCACCAATGTTTTGGTTTGGATGTCCATGTCACACTCCTGTAGTTTGTTCACCCATCTACATATTTTTCTTGATATTTCCATCTCTGATAAGATGTCTTTTACCATGGTGTGGGGAACATAAGAAACAACTTTTGAACTTAAGATATAAGGCCTAAAAACCTTTGTTGCTTTCACCAAGGAAAATGCTTGTTTTTCCATGATTATGTACTTTAACTCAGTAGCTTGTAAAGCCTTTCTAAAGAAGGCAATAGGCCTCTCAACCCCATCTTCATCCTTCTGCAGCAAAACAGATGCAATGGTATTTTCAGAAGCAAAGGAGAAGATTTGGAAAGGCTTCTTGTAATTCAGAGCTGCCAAGATAGGTGCATGTTTCAATGCTTCTTTGATTCCTTCAAAATCCTGAATAACAGCCTCCTCCCATTTGATAACTTGGTATTTCTTTAACATGCATGTAATAGGAAGATTCAATTCAGAAAAATTAGACACAAACCTTCTAATGAAATTTATCTACCCAAAGAAGGATTGGATGCCCTTCTTTGTTCTTGGAATTCGAACCTTGATGATTGCTTCTACCCTCTCAGGGTCAATCATGACACCAGCCTTTGAAACAATATGAACAAGAAACTTGGCCTTTTGCACCCCAAAATGACACTTCTTTGGATTGAGAGAAATGCCAATATTCTCTACATCTTATCAACATTCTTTCCAAGTGCTGCAAGTGATCTTTTCTGCTCCTTGAAAACACAGTCACATCATCTGATAAACTACAATGAAGTCATTTATGTAACCAGAAAAAGAAACATCCATTTCTCTTTGGAAGGTAGCTCCAGCATTCATGAGACCAAAAGGCATTCTTACATAAACATATGTTCCCCAAGGAGTGGTAAAGGTAGTTTTAAATCTTTCTGACTCCTTGACAACAACTTGATTGTAGCCAGAGAAACCATCCAAGGTGGACAAACAATTCAGATCCAGTCACTAACTGCAGCATGTTTTCCATGTTTGGTAAAGGATAATTTTCTTTCAATGAAGCTCTATTCAGATTTTCTGAAGTCTACACAAAGTACCTGATATCTCCATTTTTTCTTTCTGACTGGCATAAGGTTTGCAACTGAAGATGAATACCTTGTGGGCTGAATGATCCCTCCCTCCTTCAGTTTCTTCAATTCATCTTGCATTTTCATGGAGATGAGTGGATTAATTGGCCTCTGATTTTGTCTGAATGGTTTGGCATTTGTTTCAAGAGAAATCTCATGCTGAAACAAGTCCTCTCTGTATGCTTTTAGCTCTGAATAAGACCAGGCAAGACAGTCCTGATATTTCTTCAATAGTTGAACATAGGAATGTTTTTCCTCTTTGTTTAGATTTCTGCCCAACCAAAATTTTCTTGGTTTATCACTAGTGCCCAAGTTATGCTCTTCCACATCCCTTGAGGCAAACATGTTTCTATTGATGATGCAATCAACATTGCTAAAATTTGACTCAAGAGCAACAAGACCTCTAGGAATGGTGTTAGTTTTCAATTGGATGATATCCTTTCCAAACAAAGTCTCTCTTCCTTCAGTCACACACACCATTGGTTCCCAATCAATATTCTGATCTACAAACTCACCTTGATTTTGTAAGAACCTTTTCACTTGAGCATCATCATTAAACACTTTTCAATGTTTGATATTGTCAGGGACAAGCTAGCCTAGTTAACACTTCAATATTGTACTCACAATAAGGTGAAATGGTGCAATTTCCAAATCTTGACCCCAACACTGCCAACTTGTCAGCAACAACATTCAAACTTCTATCATGATGCACAATGTTGAAGGAATCAAACATCTCAATTAGATCCCAAACTACATGTTTGTACTGTTTCATCCACTGATTTTTTGTAGCATATAGTTTTCTTATTTGTTTGACAACTAGCTCTGAATCTCCTTTTGCAATGATGTCCTTGACACCATACTTCCATGTAATTCTCAGACCCAATAACAAGGCTTCATACTCAGTAATGTTGTTAGTACATTCAAAATTAAGCTTGAAGGAAAAAACAAACTCTTCCAAGCTAGGAGAAATCAGAATTATACTAGCACCATTTCCAAATTTGGAGCAAGATCCATCAAATAGACAAGGTCGAAGGAGAACCTACCTATTGAAGACACTTAGACTAATCCATCTTATGCTCCTTACCATTATAAAAACCAATGAAATTATCAACATCAACATCAACAAATAATACTTCATAAGAATCATTGTTTGGATCCTCAATTAGATGCAACATTTTCTTTTCTCCATATAATTTGACAAGGCTACCTTCAATGGGAATGGTGGAAAAATACATATCCATTTGGACACTCCCTCTAACACTTGAAGCCCACTTTCTTGACAATAACATACCCCATTTGGCAGGGCAATCAACAATCACAACATCCAATTTTAAATTCCTCCCAAGATAAGATGCAAGTTGCACCACCAAACCCTTCACACAACCAACTACCGGCACTTATCTTGAGTCCATGGTAGTACAACTTTCCATAGGCTACTATCACTTTGATATCTAACTCATTCATGACTTCTAGAGGCATGACATTGCATGATGCACAGGAATCAAACATACAATTGTGAAGTAGTCTATCATTTATGATCAAAGTTGTAAAGAATGGATCAACATTAAATTGGGAATCAACCAAGGATGTCCCCAAGTATACCTCAGGTGTTTCTCCAAGATCCTCTAATGTTGGTGGTGTTTCAAGGTCTATCAATGATTTGAGGAGGAGTTTCAACAATGTTTACATTTCTTCTTGGGGTACTCTTCTCCTCTTTCAATCCCAAGTACTCAAATGCTCTCTTCTTGTGCTCAGGAATCCTAAGAAACTCAATGATTGGAACACTCACTTTGATTTGGCTCAATACTTGGGCTATGTCATAGGGAACATTCTTTGGAAAGGCAGCATTGGAATGGAGACAAGCAGATTCATTAGATGGCATGGGATCCTTGGCAGTTTGGGCATGAGGAGGACTGTAATTTTTTCTTGGGACAGCAGAGCGTTTTGGTAGGTGTTTCCATTCTAGGAGCTTCTTTGAGAATTCTTTTGAGCAAGGGTGTTTCAGGTTTTCCATGAGGCCCAACTCCCTTAACAAATTTTCTCCTAGTGTTATAGTCTTTCTCTTGAGCTACAACAACATTCATCAACAATTGTCTATCTTCTTCCGAAGGGATACCACCATCATATTTCTTAATCATCAAAGCTCTTAAGTATTCAAAGTCATTGTTAGGAATTTAAAAATCTTGCACTACATCAACTTCAAGAGTATGAGGGGGAAGAAATACTTGTACCCATTTGATGCAATCCCAAAAGGTTACAAATGTCCTTGCACTTATTACCTCAATTGATGTTTCTCCTTCTTGTGAGCTTGAAGAACAACCCACCATGTAGATATCATCATCAGTTCCATCTTCATTATTAGCTTCACCATCTTGTCTGGTCCACTTCACATGGAGGATGGGGTAGAAAACATCAATCACACCAATCAATATCACAACTTCCTCAACAGTAGCAACCCTAGCAATTAGGGAATCAGGTAACACTCTTCCTTCACGTGCTTCAGGATGTCTATTTGTAGACCCCATGGGTCCTTTCCCTCTATCATCAAATCTATGTTCACCCCTAGGATGATTGGAAAATCTGTCATGGTGTTGTGCTTTTTTGTTGACCTTGTGAAGTCTGTCCCAGTTCCCTTCTCAGCTCTTGCCAACTTGTAGGAAATCTCTTTGACAGCCCCTGCCAAAGTTATTCACCACTTCTTCCAAGTCTACACTCTTACTTGCTTGAGGTTTTTCAGGGTTTATCAACTTAACACCATCTCTCTTGAGATGTTTCCCAATGACCTTAATGTTATTTTCAATATGCAGTGCCATGGTAAAGGCCTGCCTTAAATTAGTAGGATTCTTGTCTCTTAGGTAATAGGATGTCTTCTTATCAAATGCATCTACATATTTGATCAAGCAAGATTGATCACAAGGCCTCATATTAATAGGAAGCCTTCTCAAATTTTTGTTAAATCTTGTGTTGAAATCATGAACTGATTCATTGGGTTTCTTCTTGATATTCTAAAATTCAGACAAGAGAAATCTTGGATCAGTCTTGTCACCATATTACAACCTAAATGAATTATTCATCTAAGTCCAATTGTCAATAGAATTATCAGGTAGAGCCTTTTACCAATTCCTTGCATCATCCTCTAGTGTATGAATGAAAAATTTGATATCCACATCTTCAAACTCTATTTCAAAATCCTCCATCATGTTAATAAATTTTTTGAGATATTGATCACCTGTTATGGCATTATTCCCTTAGAACTTTGGTAATCTATTTCTGACATCTTGAGGGACATCATTAGGATAACCAGCCATTCCTCTAAATTCTATAGGACCAAAGGTGTTAACAATAAATAGAGGTCTAGGCTGAGCCATATTGTTTGGTGGAGGTGATCTTGGGGGTGACACAAGATGATGAGGAGTGAGAAGCCTTTGGGGCACAAGAATTTGATTCAAAAAATTGGTACTCTCTAGGTGCTAATTTTCTTGGAAAGTTTTATTTGAATTGAAGCACACAGGTGTAGATTGAGAAAAGAACTTATTGAGGTATAGATAGAAGGACCTTCGCTAGTTGATGTAAACAAATTTGTGAGAATATTGCTTGAATCATAATCACTGGAAGAAGAGTGATAATCCTCTACTAAAGGTTGATCTCTCTCACCAATGGATATACCTTTTCCTGATGTCTAACATTCAAAAACCTTCCAAAATTTTCTTTCCTCTAAAAATGTCTTTCCAAATTCTTGAAATAACTTTCTACTTGGGTCCCTCCTAAAGAGAGATCTTCTTCCTTCCAGTTTTACAGAGATTAACAACACCAAAAAATAAATGACAGAAAGCTAAGACACTGGTATTTATCAACATCAAATCCGCATGGAGTCGCCACTAAGGAATTTTACCCTAGTTGTGCAAATGCACTAAAATACTTTGTCAAATACCTATCAGCACTGAAAATCTTGCCAAACTTTATAGATTAGACCTTCTTTTTTCTTGAATTTATCAACCACAAATGCAAATGAAGTGCAACAACTACTGGAAACTGATAAAATTGCAGGCAATAACTTATATCTTCACTTAATCCTTACAAATCTGATTATAAAATGATGCTTCAACAATCTACTTGCATGCAAAATTTGTAAGAAATATTACCAGGGTTTGACATGTATCCAAATATCTCAAATATTTTCAACAATTCCCCGGCAGCGGCGTCACTAGTGTTGGTACCAAATTTTTTTCTCCTTTTACATCTGAGCATCATCAGAGCTATGGCATGAAGCTTGAATATAGATAGATCATGATGTATGTCATTTTTTAGCTGGGGATGTGATCTAACTGGAACTCAAATTTGTGGAGAGATGGATAGCACTCAAATAGGAGTTGATCTTGTCCAAACTATTTTAGGTTGTGCATTTCAACCAAGGTAAGAGGACCTACTTTTTAACCCTCAAATGGATAAGGAGATGAATATATCCCTCAATTTGTGCAAATAGTATTAAAAGGCCTTGGGAAAATATGATCAACACTCCAAATCTGAACTTTCACAAGTTGTCACTTCCAGATTATGGAGATACTTTCAATGCAAGGCAAGGGTTACTAAAGACATTTTGAAATCCTGTTCTATTCTGCATACCTTTAGCAAATGGATTTTGATCTTTTGTGGGTATACAGATGAAAACAGGGGTAGTATGGGATAGGATTAGTTGTTTTAGAATGATTTTTGGTGGGATATTGACAAGAAAAACTTGACTATGCCAGATCTTTGACAACCTCTACAACATTTGACCAAATATTAGATAAAATGCTTCAAAACAGAGTCAAAATGTTCTTTCTAACTAGAAGAGATACACAAATGGAGGCCCAGGTTTGCACTCTTCACATAATATTCGAGACCTCAACACAAAATCTTGAGTTAAAGGACTCAATTAAACATCAAAATCTCTGATCAAATAATGCCTAAGGTACCCTTAAAGGCTTACAAGAAATATCTCTCAACAAATGAAAGTGAAGTGATTTTAAAGTGCTTATTTTCAATGCTAGATGAAAGCTCTTTTGACAAATGTAATTTCAAATGCCACTAAACTATCAATAAGGATGAGATCTGTGTGATTCCTAAATATTTTAATGCAATATTGCAACAAGATCAAGGAAAATTGTTTACAGACATTTAAACATGATAACATACATCATATTGCCCAAAATAACATAGATTAATTCAAAAGATTGTTAGATTCATCAACAAGGGAGATTTTTACGAACAATATCATGGCTGTGTGATGGCTATCCACTTGTAACCAACTCAACATGAATGAAGATCCAACATAGAAGACATTAACTAGGTTTTTTGGAGGGTTTCTCAAAAGATGAGCTTCTCTCAAAATTTTCTCGTGATTTTCAATTTCCTGACTCATTGCATGTCTAAAAAACATGCATTATATATCTTTCTATTACATTTGATCCTTCTTTCCCAAGACAATAATATCCTATGGCATCTTAGTTTGTTACAAATTCACTCGTGACTTGTAGAAAGGGACATCTAACAGAAAAATGTTCAAAAAGTTGCCAAGCTGCCTCAAAAAAGGTGAATCATTGCAAAATTCACATCATTATTCATTATGGAGGAATTTTTTTCATCTTCAAAGCATGTAAACCCCCTTCCTTTCATTATTTCATCCTTATACCTCCAAAATTTGACTATGCAACTTTTGGATTTGATATTTCACATTTTTGGATGGGTTAGGGAAAAACTTTATTCCAAAAACATCTCTGATCTTCAAATTGATCCTCAAAACCAATTTCATTGGTCCTTGCAGGCACAAACGCCCTGAATTTTCCAAATATTTGATCAAAATTGATGCAAAAAAAACATTTCCACACTTCCTAGAGCAAAAATGGTAGCCAAATTGAAAAATACACAGTTACCATTGATATGCCTTTCTCCCTTCAATATGAGCCCTCTACATGTTGCAATGCAATTAGAAATGGGTTTGGGATCACTTTTTGGCTTTTTAACACTTTTTTTTAAAAATGTAAAAAAATTGACATTTTTCTTCACCCCTTCATCCTTTTAAAATGGGCCTAACGCGTGTCCTAAGGTTGGCCCCATTGGAATCGCGACTCAATTATACACATTTCCACCTTTTTTGGAAAAAGTAAATTTTTCAAAGTTATCCCCACGGACCCGCACATCTGATTTTGTCCCTGACGTGTGGTGCAACATGACTGCATACGGAGTCGTGGCTCAACTTTAAACATATTGCCTCTTTTTGGAAAAAGGAAAATTTTCTATTTTCCTCCACAGCTCTGCCCTCCCATAGGACACATGTCCTCAACTACTTGGCTGAGGGGAAGCACTCTAACTTCAAAATTTAACTCCATTTCACCAAGGAAATTTTTTGACATTTCCTCTGCACTCCCGCACCTCCGATTCTATACCTACCATGTGTCTCCCTTTGATTCATTGCAGAGCCATGCTTCAAATTACCACTATAATTCATTTTTTGCTAAAAAGGAAAAAATTCCCTTTCTCCTTCGATAGCCCACACTCCCTTCTACCCCTGATCCTGCCACATGTCCTCTCCTGACTGGTCCGATGGACCTGCAACCCTTTTCACAAAATTTGTTCCCATTCACCAACAAGAAAACTTTTTCTAAGTCCTCTACCAATCTTCCATCCCACTTTTGATGAAAACATCACATGTGTCCACCTCTGACCTTCCATCCCACTTTTAATGAAAACATGACACGTGTCCTCCTCTGACCTTCCATCCCACTTTTGATGAAAACATGACACATGTCCTCCTCTAACCTTCCATCCCACTTTTGATGAAAACATGACACGTGTCCTCCTCTCATCCCGCTTTTGATGAAAACATGACATGTGTCCTCCTCTGACCTTTCATCCCATTTTTGATGAAAACATGACACGTGTCCTCCTCTGACCTTCCATCCCGCTTTTGATGAAAACATGACACATGTCCTCCTCTAATTCGTTGCAGGCCCTAGGCATTTTCTGTATACTTTAACTCTTTTTTTCCAAAATGCCTTAAGGAACAAAAATACCCACCCATCCACCTTCACTTTGATTGCGACACGTGTACCTTCTTTGGGACTTACAGAGCGGCGGGGGAAATTTACACTTTTTTCCAAAAACACAAAAAACATTAAGTCTTTAGAAATGAACCGTTGATCCTTGTCCAATTAGAACAAGCCATGTAGGAGAATATTTATGTGCTAAAATTTGACGGGAAAAGGATGCCCGTATAACCATCAACAGAAGAAAAAGTTGACAGTGATGCCCTAGAATTATGAAAATGAATTTGATGGGAAAATGACACCTGTCTGACCATCAAAAAACACAAAAATTGCCAGGGATGCCCAAAATCGATTTTTCCTTCATGGGTGCAGAATTTTTTGATCAAAAGACAAATAAAAAGTGTTTTTAGGCAATTTATGACCATGGAAAGGGATATTTGAAGGAAAATATATATAAAATGAAAAAATTTGAGCTCCAAAGGCTGGGAAAACACGGGAAAAATGGCAGAGGTGTTTGAACAGGAAAAATTAGAGCAAAACACATTTCTCCTTAGCAAATTAGGGCAAGGTAATGAGTTTACAAACAATCCAATGCACAAGAATGGAGCTACAACTTCACATCATTGATTTCATGAGGAATAAAATTTTTAGAGCACAAAGAGCAAAGGGGAAACATGGTAAAATGGTAAAGGATTAAAATGGGCACCAAAAAGTTTTAATGTCATCCTTTGAAACCACATAGCCCAAGATATTTCCCTACACCATTGAAAAATTACACTTCTTGAGGTTAAGAGATACCCCATGCCTTTTGCATCTCTCAAATACTTTCTCTAGGTGTGCCAAGTGATCCATGTTTTTCTCTAAGAAGTATGTGATGTCATCATGGTAAACCAAGATTATCTCATTAATACAGCCTTTGAATGCAATATCCATGACACGCTGAAAAGTTGCACCTACATTTGATATACCAAAGGGCATCTTATAAAATGCATATGTTCCCCACTTGGTTGTAAACACAGTTTTGAATTGATCCTCTTCCTTAACTAGGATCTGATTGAAGCCAATGTATCCATCCAGCATTGAGAATCTTTGCACATTGGCCATAGTCTACAGAATCTACTCCATATAAGGAAAAGGACAATTATTGTTTAGAGATTCCTTATTCAAATCTATGAAATAAACATAGAGTCTGTTTTCACCATTCTTCTTGCACACTGGAACTATATTAATGACCTAGGTAGAGTACTTGATGGGAAAAATAATCTTCACCTCAATGATTTTTGATAACTCCTTTCTCATGAGGGGCTCTATCTTTGGATTGACTAGTCATTTCTTTTGTCTGACATGATTGATACAAGGATCAAGGTCAATGGAGTGTTGAAAAACACTTGGATCAAAAAAATTGAGATATTAATACTCCCATGAGGATATATCACAATATTTTTGACAAAGAGAGATGAAGGCCTGATTTTAATCATGAATGCAAGCTTTATTGAGCAACAACTCCTTTCCATGCACAATAGTGATTGGGGAGTAGTCTTCTTGTGTGACACACACATACTTTTCTTCACCCTTGAACTCATTATCAGGGATACAATTTTTCTCTAAGGTGACCATCCCTTTAGGAAACTTGTTTGTCTTCAACTATATTACTTGGCCAACATAGTTTTCATGCAAATCAGCTTGCATACTTAATGAGAACTCAACTTCATTATGGATGAACTGGAAGATCTATACATCACTATCAAACACTTTTCATCTGGTGTCGTTATCTAGAATGGATGGTCTAATCACCATCTTAATGTGCTGAGTGTTTCCTTTGAAAAATTCCTTAGCTGGAGAGAGCCACGAACCAAGCGTGGCCATCTGGTCATCTTATTTATTCATTTTACATGGTACCACCAGCATATTTAAAGTATCAAAGTTCTCAAGGGGATCCCAAACTCTATGTTTAGAAGATTATTATTTTTCATGTACTTGTTTGTGACTTGGTGGATAACGATTTCCATGTCCCCAAATATCTGTAACACCTTAATCTTTTTATTTTTTAGAAATAAGCAGGTCATGCACCAATGCCTCATACTCTGCCACATTTTTAGAACATGTAAACTGCAACCTATGTGTGAAGTAGAATTTATCATCCTTAGGGGAAATGAGAACAACTCCTACTCCCGCATTTTTTCTGCTTCTGGATCTATCAAATTATAACTTCCATAAACCAGGGTTCTCTTCACTTTGCTTGAGCATGTGTGGCAACACAACTTCTTCTTCAATAATGCAATAAGTACTAAGCCCATTTTCATAATATTCCAACTCTTTAGCATATGGGTAAAATTTATGGTGCCTCTCCGCCCACTCATTAAGTACTAGATCAGGAATAGAAGGTGGAAGAGATTTCTCTTCAGAAACTGAAGGTTTTTCTTCTTGGATTAAATAGCTGGGTTGGAGAGGGGATGGGACATATGAATCTACATGATAGGAAAATATTTTCTCATCTTGTATGGTAAATCGGGTACCATACCTTGTCTTGAGTAACATATGGGTCCAATTAGAAGACAATTAACCACCCACTTTAGTGGTAAAATCTCCTGATAAACATAAGGAAAACAAAGGGGGAAGATCAATGATTGACACATATTGAGTTATTGTAAGACTTGGACATGCACGAAGAGTTAAATCAAGATCCTTGATGATTCCTAGGGTAGTGATAGTTGAATCATCAAGTTGCAGGACTCCTTTTGTCAAAGGGCTATACTTAAGACCTAAGACATTAGCAATTTTCTTAGGCATGAAAAAAGTACTAGCACTTGAGTCAATCATTTATGGACAAGATTTTTTCATATGATCAAAGACATATAGAATGGTGGGTGTTTAAAAAATTTACTTACTTGTTTCTCCTCTTCTTAGAAGATATTGACATAAGTGTGTGGCTTCGGTATACCTGGATCAATGCGTGGGAGTTGTGCCAGAGCTTCATGCATAAATTCGTGCTGGGATGGAATAGTGAGTGCATCCCACATTATGACATTTATGTTTGTTTTATTCATTTGGTGATCAATGTTTAATGGAAACCCCACTGACTTGTGAATTTGAGGAACAACAACATTCTTTCTTGGTTGCTCGGGAACAGAGGAAGGAACCTTATCTGGTGCAAAGGATTAACCTAATAAAGGAGGGATACACACAACTTAGGTAGAGATTTTTGTAGAGGCTCACATGTATGAACTTGGGAAATCTTACTACTGGATGTCTTAGTTGATTCCTTTTTCTTCTAAGGACCGACATGTGTTGCTAGAATTGTGACATGTGCGCCAGACTCAAGAATTTTATTCTTGTATCTTATGTTGTATGCAACTTAGGTGTGTGATATTCTAGCATCATCTATAGCTTGGCTGATTACATAGAAGTCCTCACCACCAAATAATATCAAATTTTCCTCTAGAGGAGATTTTGGCCTTTCTTGGTTATCTACTTCAGGTGCGCTTGTTGAAGAATCACATATAGAAGCATTCTAGATCATATAATATTGCTCGCATGCAAAATTAGCATAGTGATACTTGTTGTGAGGCATGTTGCAAGGAAAACACCAATCAGACTCTTGCACCATGGTTTTCTAGATTGGGACAAGTTCTTGATTTGTGTTGGGCACTAGAAGGGGTTGTAGAAGAGGGATAATCTGTAAAGGAAAGTGTGCATTAACATGCCATCTATCGTTCTTTTGGTTTTATCTGTATCTTTGATTACAATATTGATTTCACCAAGGTTGATTTCTCTGGCAATATGCCTGATTAGAAATTCCTCTATAGGATTGTGCCTAGTACTTCTCTAATGATATGACCTTATTGTACAAGTTTCTAATCTAGGCCTTGAATTCATCATCTTCTTTTTGTTGTGTAGGAGAGTAAGATGTAGATGCAACTGGTTACGTGATTTGCACTATAATTGGAGAAATATAAGGCTGGGGAGCTAGAGACATCTCTGGGAACAAGGACACATGAGGCTTAGGCACCAACTTATCATCCTGAATGCGACTATTTTATGCCCTTATAACAATGTTGTATGCAACAGGTAAGGTTATACCTCCCATAGATTGAATCATGACTAAAATTTCACTATTCAAATCACTTAGATAGGAAAAGAAAGCATTTTGGTCTATAGGCCTTACCACTTAAGGAATTTTGTCCCAAGTCTACTAGAATTTGATATTGAAATCAGTTATCTACTTGTTGGGAGCGTGCTTTTTGGTAGTCATCTTCTCCACTGGTGATAGATGATTTGATTTATCCTCAAATTAATTGCATATAACCACTCCAAGATCATCCCAAGTAGTAATAGATGCAGGTATTAGGCCACGGTACCATTGGAGTTCTTTACCCTTGAAATAAGCTAAAAGAAACCTGAGAACAACATCATCATGTGTAATCAGATAGACATAGCATACATTGGCTACATCATGAATGTGTTCAACAAGGGTGACTTTATTTTCACATGTGAAGTATGGAATACTCTTGATCACAGCCATTAGCATATCATGTTGGGAATTGAGATTGAGTGGGCCTCCACCATTAAAATTGGGGAAGTTCCTTGGAGGAGGAAGAGGTTAAAGTTCCATAGTAGGGCATGTTTGTTTGTTTTGAGGAGGATTAGAGTGTGTGTGGCATGTTGGATATGGGGATACATGTACAAAATATTTGTCACATGTGATTCTCAAAAAAATATGGAGATATTAAAAGGATCCTTTAGTTGCAGCACTCTGTCTTATATTCACTCTTCTCATAAAAGGTGCTCAAGACTAAAAAATAGGATCTCTGGAAATGTTGGGAGTTACTAGATGTGTTGAAATAAGCTTCCAAAGGCTGGAAATACTAAGTTCACAAACAAGAACTTAGCAATATGAAATTTAATATTTTACTACTGGTCCCACCAGGTGTGCCAAAAAATATTGTTTGTCAAACTTGCACCTGTGTCTTGGATTCTGGAAGAACCAATTCATTTGAGATAACAATATAACCTTCTCAAAGTTATGGGAGCTTGCATGCTTGAGACAGATCTCCGAAGAAGGCCGGTTCCTCTATATATTTCTACTATTACTGCTACTCCTAATGCTAAAAGGGAAAACTAAGCTAAAAATTCCAAGGGACTAGGGATAAAAGGATAACAGAATGGAAAACTAATCTAAGGAAGGTGATAGCACCAGAAAAAGAGGGATGAACATCATCCATTCTAAGAAAAAATGAAAGGAAAAGGCATGGAAGAAGGATAGACACGTGTAACATAACTAAAACACATTTACCATATCAGTTTCATGGAACACAACTTAAAATAGAGCTTCAAGGGACATAGAGTGACACAAAAAGCACACAATGTAAAAGAAAGGCAAGAAGAAAGAATAAAAATAGACTAAGGATAGAGAATAGTCATAAAATGATGCTTCCATTATTTCTAGAAACACACAAAACTATTATAATAGAAAAAGAGGCCAATATCCACATACAAAAGCTAGCTATAGAGGCCTGTGACTCAAAATATAGAAATATTAAGTCCTTTGCAAAGTGTGTAAGGATCAAAAGTGTCCAACATTAACAATGATCCCAACTCTTATATTTATAGATGAATACTTGGAAGGAGGGAAAACCCAACTTTGAAATACAACCACCAACAAGAAGCACTCAATGCCTGCAAATCCACCTAAAAATTTGTCAAATACGTTTTCCTAAATCTATTTGGCATGCTGGAGAAGGAAGGAGGACAAATCAAATCAACTTACATAGTTGGAGCAATCAGATCTACTCATTAATGCCCAGAAAGACATTTTCCCATTTCTCACCTACAATATCCACCAAGAATTTGAATTTGAATATCTAACATTTTATCCTCATCAACAACTATCTAATGAGACTAGGCACACACTGATCAGTGGAAAAATATATGGGTGTCAGAATTTTTTCAGAGCCACATGGGAACACAAAACACGTGGCACACACGGATTAGCTAAAAGGATGACCAAATATGTAAAAAAAATTGTCATTTCTGCCATGTGTCACTCATTGATGTATCGCAAGGATTCAGCACCTAGCTAGTGTACTTTGATAGGTTACATGTGGCATAATTAAGCATGTCATAGAATGACACAAAAAAAAATGAGGTAGAGGAGGACACAAAGGTATGTGCGTGGAATAATGAGGTGCGGGAAGATGATGGAAGGAAGGTGCACACAATTGCAATGTGTGCAGAGGAAAGGGTATGTGGGGATGCCAAGGACTTAGCCAATTTTGGGAAGCAAAGGCTAGGGCATGCAAAAAAGGTAAAGAAATGCAGAGAATTTTGAAGCAAAGAGAGTGCACACAAGGGGAGAAGGGGAAGCTCGCCAGGGCACACAAGGAAATAGTGACCAAGTAAATGTTCCAAGGAGACAACTGAGGAGCGTGTCAATTACAATGAAGATCTCTAAGCTATAATATGTATGTAAGTTGTCTAGATAACCAAGAGATCTATTTGGATAACAAGTACCAGGTTCCTCTTTAGAGAAGCTTGTTCAAGATGTTAGAATGATTGAATTTATATTTCAAATCCATAACAAATAATCAATTAAACCATAGTATATAAACCACATCTAGATCTTAACCATGTAAAGAATACTTTAAAAAATTAGTATAATGAGATTTACCATATAATATCCATGCTCAATTACATCCAAGACCAATATCCAGCAAATAAGATCCATTGTATTAAATACTACAAAAGCACATAAGCTTCATACATCCTACAGTCTCCATGGTCATGTGTGCTCATAAATTCATAGCATAACACTACAATAACATTGGATCCCTAAATTGTGAAAATCAATACATATTTATAGGGGTGGGGAGTTTTCCTTCAGCACCCACGCACCTTCTAAAATAGGCTACATGGTAATTATAGCCATCTGCCCTTACATGAGAATACAAAATTATGTAAGCTTGTTAATAATAGATTATCGAATAATACAACCATAGTATAATCCTATTATTAGCTCCAAAAATCTGCATGGCACTTGATCTTATACTAGTCCCAAAATATCCTTTGAGTACTATTCAAGTTTCATAGAAGATGTGCTCTTCACTCCACGTCCAAAATTAGCCCCGATTTGAAAAAATGGCTAAGTCCTGATTTCAAACTATTATAGGCATGCCCTATTTTTCTATACTTCTGCGTGCACTTGCGAGCCCTATGTCTATGCATCCAATCCTTTTTTTCTTCCATACTTAAGATGTATTCCATCATATCAACACTTCCTCAATGATTTTTTCAAGACAACTACACTTAAATCCATGGAATGTGTCCACAATTAGAGGATATTTTCCTAGATAATTCAGTGTATGTTGTGATTATTCTTACATGATTTGGTTGTCTTTGCATATATGTTATTTATCAGTATTATCACATTTGTAAAGAATTGAAATATATAATGAGTATATATACTAGGTTGATAAACATTTCTAAAATTCTAAATGTGATTACTAAAAATATTATTATATGCATATCGAATGACACTTGGGGATGCGTTTGTGTTTGTATTGGAGACTTCCAATACTAATTACATGTAATACATATTTTAAAAGATTAATATGTTGAAATTAATCAACATATTAGTAATATAACAAGGATAATTAGTAATCATATTGGTGGGGGGAAGACTTGGAGTTTCCCCAAAGTACAAAAACTATTCTTAATGTAGAAAGAAAAATTCAGGCGTGAGAAAATGATATCTGACATCCTAGAAATAATTTCACCATGGGTGAGATTTATTGTGAAAATAATTATAGGGTATGCCTTGGTTTGGATTAGTTATTTAAAGGTTTGGTTCAAGTTTTTATGAAGGTTTTTTCAAGTTTGTTTTAGTAGTTGGTTCGAGATGGGTGGGGCTAGGGCTAGGGTTGATCCTTCTTCATTAGAGAGGTTGAAAAGGGATTATTTTATTTGGTATCTTTTTAAGGATGGTGGTATTTCATATTTTATTCAGATTTTAAGGGGGGTGATGAAATTATCTCAAGGGAATTTTCTATGGCTTGGAATAATGGGTTGTTTTCTATGAGGGGTGTGAGTTTCTTGGTTTCTGAGGATTTCATTGGCAGTGTGAATAATATGGATTGTGGGGGTTGTAAAGTGTTAAAGGATAGGTCTCAAATTTAGGAGGAAGTTCATTTTTTTGGATAATGATGAGAATAGTTATTTCATGGAGGATGGTATTTCTCGAAAATTATTGTCGAGGAGGTGGGTTGAAGTCTGTTTCTATATCATGAAGTATATTACCTTGGATGGGAAGTATTAGAAGCTACATTATCAACATTTAATGCTTTTGAACCATTTTTGTAGATGTGGGAGGATGAGTATTTTTTTTATTTTCTTAACTCTCTCCAATTTTTCGGTTAAAATTTTTAAAGAGGAAAAAATGGAGGTGCTTCTTCATCAAGGATTAATCCTTTTGTTAGTTAAATCAGGTAAGCCAAATTTTCAGACTAGGGGGGATAGTATATGTTTGGGGGATGACTGGGAAGACTATATTTCTCTATCCAATAGGATTAAGATTAAGAAAATGAAGGAAATATTTGTGAAGGAGGTGGATGTGGTGACTACATTACAAAACCTTGCTGGGGAAGATGAAGAGTATATGCCTAAAGAAGGTTTGGTGGAAGGAAACACAATTTTTATCTTCTTTTCTAGTAAAATTGAATCTCTCAAGGACATGGTTAGTTAGGTTAAAGCTCAGAATTAGAATTTGTTGTGGGGATTGCAGAGGATGAATGCCAAGGTGAAAGTCTTAGAAAACAAGGTAGAGACCCTCCAAGGGATGGTTGTTGAGGATAAAGGTAAGAAGAGGTAGTTGGATATCAATTATTCAAATGAGTAATATTTCCAAGTAGTTAGTGTTGGTATGAGCTTGAGGACTAGGGAAAAGTGTGTTTAAGGTCAGGTTGTTGAGTTTTTGTTGACTGGTGTTGTATTTTGTTTTTGTTGGTTTTTTTTATGTTGGGATTTGTTTGGGTCAATATCTTTTTGACTCGGGCCATTTTTGTGGGTTTTTTTGATAGATACATTTTGTTTCAGTGGATCTTATTGTAATATCTCTTTTGTAATAGGCCTTTGGAGCCTTTTTTCCAATTATTATCTATAACAAAATTGGTATTAAAGTTGTTATACAAGTTGTGTTTAACCTATCAATGTAAGTTTTATAGATGGTTAATAGTGAAATCAATAAAGATTTATATTCTTATGTGGATATTGTGACTCTAACCATGTTGATGGTGTGTTAGATATAAAATATACTGGATATGTGTTCATGTTTTTTGGTATAGGTGCCATTAATTTAAGAAGTTAAAAAAACTGAGATTCTTTATCTCCTCTAACTAAGGAAGAGTATAAAAGTTTGATGGAAACAGTAAAACAAGCCATGTGGCTAAAGAGGTTATTGAAAGAGATGGACATGAAAGTTGAAGGAAGTACTCCTCTTCTTTACGATAGTCGTATTTTTTTTTAATAATTCAATTCAACATCAGAGAACTAAGTATATAGAGATTCATATGAACTTTATCCAAGAAAATATTATCCTCGTGATATAAATCTCCAGTACTGTTTGACTTAAGGTCAAGTTACATATATGTTTACAAAGCCATTGTGTGCTATAAAATTCTGCAAGTTTCATGCAATTCTTGGCCTTTCAGAGTTTCCTTTGAGGGGGAGTGTGCATGGAAATGCCACCTCCTAATGGTAGGATATTTTATATCTCCTTCTCATCTATACTTTTCCATTTGTAAAGCATTGTAAAAAGAAAGTTATGATATTTTGTAAACTTAGAACTATAAGTTTATGATGTACATTCCAGTGTGTTACATCTATTTTTAAAGGAGGTCCTTGTGTTATAAAAGGCTCCTAGAGATGTGGTTTAATTTTTTCCATGTTAAATTGTGAGATTTAGTCTCACAAATCATTTTTAGCCTAAATTGTAACTTTTGATTTTTGGATTCCAAATTGTTTTGTACCAAAAGGTAAGTTGATCATGATGAAGGTTTTATAAATCCATCAAAAGTAATATGCTATCCCAAACCTTCACTAATGGTTTATGGATTTGTAAATCATGATATACAAACATGTAATTTTGGTATATGGTTCCCTAATTAATATTAAGGTGGAGTATTGGAACACAATACTAAGTGCTTATAAACTTTAGTTTATAATTAAATAATTTAGAATATATTCTATTCTTTATTTAATATAAACTTTAGGTTATGTTTAAATATTTATTTAATAGCTAATTTATATTAAATTGGGGTATGATTTAATCATACGCCATCACTTAATATGTTCATGATCTGTGGTGTCATTTAAATATGGTTGCAGATCATTTTTTTACCCAAGGTGAATGGATAAGAGAGAAGTGAGGTGAAGGATATTTGTTACTGTATTGTGTAATGTTTCTCAAATAATAGAAATTATCATTATATTTGGTTTTTCCCCCTTGGGGATGTGTTTTTACTTTGTTGTGTATTTATTTATGCATTACATCAATGTTTGGTAAGTATTAATTTAATATGGTTAATTACTTTACTATCCCTCAGAATTTAACATCTACCCAATGTTAATAATGAAATGTCACCTCCTCAACTACATCTAATTCCTCTACCTATGGCCAATTGGGATAATGATCCACATTCCCTATATATGGTTCCCATACGACCTCATCTGGGTGTACCTATCGTAATGGCCAATAAGAAAGTGTTCTCACCGTCGGCCCTTGTGCCCACTGGAGTACTCTTGAGACATCTATTTTTGTTACTAGGGGCATCTTTGTGGGACTATACATGGGAAAATTCTCATATATCTAGGTTTTCAGTAATATCATAGGACCTATGGCCATTTGTGCCCTCTATAAGAGCCTATATAGATTGTGCACTAGTTGCGCCCATATAGTGGTCCCCCAGCTAAATAACATGTCCTGCTCTATCACATCTCTACACACTAACACCAAATAAAATGGAATAATTTGATCTTACTTTTGGTAAAATATGTGTGTCATGGTAATTCCCATCACCACCTTATGGATAACTAGAATCTCTATAGTGTGTATTGTGTTATACCTAAAACAGAGCATCCCCTTATCATATGTCTCTCTCCCTCTATTGGTGGTGCCAATATCTTTTGCACATCCTGAAGTTTAACGGTCATCTCTACTATCTCTCCTTCTCACCACCAAAAGGTGTTGGCCCTAGGATCCCATGATACTAAAAACATGTGTAGTAAATGTAGACTCAATGGTATCCTGGGCATCTATATGACGCCTCCAAATCCCCATTTATGCAATTTCATTGTCTCTAAATATGTTAATATAAAAATCATGTCATTCAACTATGTTATATCCACCACTCACCATAGGATCCTCCAATCCTCCTGCAATCACAAATCAATAAAATTTAGGCATTAGATTCAACAAAAATAAAATTAATTTTTCTAATAATAATAATCTTTATGCCTCATAATATCTTCTAGGCCATCGACCCTCTGGTATATGCCATCTTCGCTTATCAAAAAATTCTAGTTATCTTTATTTCGTCGGCCCTATTGTTTCAAGGGATGATTTATTCTAAATTTGTATAGACGTGAATTTTAAAAATTAAAAAGAAAAAAATGAAAAATGACAAATCTTAAAGAAAATTCCTCCCAAACCCACTTACATTTTTTCCTATCCTTTGTAATGATGTAAGTTTGACTAAAAATGATGCCATATTATCTTCACACTTCCCAAAAAATAAAATTGCTCAAAATATACCCAATAAAATTAAATGCATCAAATTACATATGGTTGTGCTCCACCGCATGCATCACCTTGTTTATCTTGGCATCCTCCTCATAATCATGCCATCTCGTTAGGTCATTCTCCAAATTTGGAATTCTGTAGCTCAATTTTCTTAGTTTGAAAAATAACAATAAGAAAATAAACCTCAAAAATCCTATATAAACTTCAATTTTTCTATTCAATTTTAGCGCGATTGGTCTTAATCTTTAAAAATCCATTATTTTAGTTTCCAATAGCCAAAACATATGTGATTGACTGTAATGGGATCATGATCTTCTCCCATTATTTTTGAAATACTACATGCCTTACTCCTAATGGGCCCCTAGCTAGGTGATTTAAGTCTTATTTTACAAATGGTCCTCTAGTTTTTCCTTCTATTTTTTCTTCTCCAAGGTTCTAGTAGCATGGATTACGCCCATACATATTAGGATGACCAAAAATATTAGGTAAACATTGGTAAGTATATTTGATTTTAGTTAGTCCTTTCTTTACTTTCAACATGTAATTTTAGTTTTGGTGTTATGTTTCATTCTTTACGTTGACTACCCCATGTTTCGCAATTGTGACATATGGTAATAAACAGTTGGGGCATATGTATACACCTAAAATTTTATGATTTCTATTTTCATACATGTTATTAATAATTCTCTTTTCAAGTTAGAGGTCACTAATTCATCTATCTATGGAACGGGTTCCTTAAGGGGCTTGTTTCAGGATAGGGGTATAGTTGATCACATAAATATTGGGTTAGGGATGATGCATGGAGAGATAACAACTTCTAGTCCCATTTATTTATTTATTTTATTCATGTTCCTCTTAATTTCCTCACATTATTCTGACATCTTTCTTTTTCATGACCCATCTTCTTTCGTTTGGCATCATTCTTATTCTTCATGTCTTTTTTCACATCTCCCCTTGCTTTTTCCTCCCTTACCAACACCATAGCCCGTGGGTGATTCCGTCAGTAAAAATTAAAATTCCATGTCAACGCCTTCACCCATGAGCGTTGGCGTTAGTATAAATACTCCAACTTTCATTTTAAAATGATAATATTTTTAAACTACACAAAGGAACTCACCATTATATTTTATCTTCTGCACCAACTTTTACTTACTCACTCAACTTATATAATTCTTACATCTTGACTCTTTTCTTGGAGATTATTCTTTTTTAGATTAGTTTGCTTCCAATTTTGGGTCATCTATAGTGATCTAGGACTATATTGCTTCCCCTTCTCCACCTGAAATTTGTTCTCTCTTTTTGTATGGTCCTTTTGGAGATATATGCATCAACAAATGTACCCCAAAAGGTAAGTTATCTAACTCACTTTGTCATTTTTTATAGAGTATTTCCTTACATTCGTTGCATAATTTATGTTAAATTAGTATTTTATGGACATGCTAGGTTAGGATATTGTATTTTAATTCTTAATTTCATGTTACATGCTTTCCTTTGGTTAGCATAGGTGTTTAAATATTATCTCATTTATCATTACCCCCATAGTATCGATACTTCCACAAGGTTCCTTCCTCTTCTTAAACCTAAATCTGTAAAAACCTTAGTTTTTCCTAGTGTAAGGGATACTTCCCTTATGGTATGTGATCATAGTGGTCCCTGTACCCCTTGAATTCTATTTGGTTATGTGTCAGTCTTGGTGTGTCCCTCACTTGTTTCTTAGAATACCCTAGTTGAATAGATGATAAGAGTGCATGGTGTGTATACACATTTTTTCCCACTATATAATATCCATAAGTAAACAAAAGTAGTAAATTTTTTATGGATTAGTATAGGACTGTAGAGATATGTAGTAAGGTGTGCCCATAGTGTAGCTATGATAAATTTCCACTAGAAATATTGACATAAATTTCAAAGTAAGAGTAATATATAGATGCATATGTCAATAATATGTATTTATAAAAGTACTGATTAGAAAATGTGACTATGATGGGGTAGAATTATAATCCTCCCAAGTGTATGAGTGATGTGAATCTATGGTGGAGTTTGAAATGTGTCATAAGAAAACATATGGTCATCATAATGGTAGGTAGGAGAAAGAGTATTACTAACATCAGATTGTGGGCTTAACAGAGGAAATGTGAGTAGTTAAAAGATAGTATATTTTGTTGAGTGAATTGGTTTATTTGATTTAGATGTTGGTTTCTTATTCAGGATTGGTAACATTATAGATGACTTGATATGAGGAGAGGATGGAGGATGTGTTTTTAAAGGAGGTTTCTTGGTTATAATGGGTAATGTTGTAGAATTCTTGATTGGATGAGGGGATGGAGGATGGATTTTGAGATATGGTGTAAATTTGGGTTGGATAGGCGTCTCTTGAATGATCAGAGAAGGAAAAAAGTGTTTATGGCATGATGCTCACTAGACATATATTGATGTGATTTGGGATCCCAATTGGATTTAGAAATTGGAGGTTTAGAAAAATTTTGTGTAGCAAATGAAAGAAAACCTTGATGCTCAATGTGTTTAATTCATCATTTTAAAGCATAGGAATCATTGCCATAATGTCCATTAATTTTGTGGTAGCTTCAAAATGGGAGTCACATGTATTTGGAAAGCCGATAAGGAAGGTATAAATGAGTAGATGGAAAGTTTATCAATTGGTGATTTAGGATATTAGAAATAATATCATGTTTCTTAGCATTTAAATCAAACCAAAGA
Organism: Taxus chinensis; assembly: GCA_019776745.2. Classification (NCBI taxonomy): domain Eukaryota; kingdom Viridiplantae; phylum Streptophyta; class Pinopsida; order Cupressales; family Taxaceae; genus Taxus; species Taxus chinensis. The sequence continues at coordinate 362,967,167 of CM034154.1, forward strand.
AGTGTTGGTAGCAGTACAAATTGGGGATAACTTATATAATCACATGTAGCAGACATGCAACTAGAATGACGTGGAGAATAAGAACTAACATGGGCTTGAGAAGCATCCTTGAGATGTTGGATTTAATCTATGATATATGTAATCGTGGTTCCCATAGCTTAAATTTTGCTTGAAATAAACAATGTAAAGCTTTAATTGAATTGTAAATTGATTGATTAGTTGTTATATCACTAAGGCTAGGTTCTTCAGAGAGATGATAAAAAATGGAACCTACTTATGAAGGTAACGTATTGTGAGGGAGATAGATTGTATCTTGGGATTTTTGAAGAAAAAATTTCCAGGATAGGTGCATTTGAAGTTATTGAGACAAGGAGACTTGAGGAGCCATGAAACAAGATTAGATAGAATAGGTGAATAATAATCCAAATTTTTGTTCATGAATCAAATTCACCAAATTTTTAATATAAATTTATATTAAATATAATTTTAGAGTACCTACTATAAAGAATGATGTATAAATTATAATATATAATGAAGACACAAGAAAATAACCATATAAATTTGAAATCCTAAGCAAGAGAGGGAGATAGAGAGACTTAGTTGATTTACGAGCAATATGGAAGTGATATGGAAAAGTGAACTACTAGAATAGATAAAAAAGACTATTGTATATACTCAGTGAGGGTTTTGAACTTTGAAATTTCACAAGACAAGAGCTTCTGAGAGATTTTAGGAGTGTGTGGCACTAGTTTTTGGGTCTAGGCATTGGTTTCTAGGTAGATGTCATGGATCTAGTTCTTTCAGATCCAGATGATGTTCCCTGTACTTTCTATCTATCACTCTAGATTCAATATTTGATTTGTGACTATACCTACAACCTATAAGAAATAAGTTCACCTACACATACCCACAAATCACATCAAACCTAAAAATGAAAATGTAAAATGGAGAGTCAGACTGAACCTAGTGGTCACCTGAAGAGTGAACTTACAATCGAGAGTTGCACTACATCTCAGAATCCATGCAATTTTGTTTGAGAGTATGTTTAATGATTCCCTAGGATTCCCTTGTGCAATTTTCACCAATGATAATGGGATAGATATAGAATATAATAAATGTATAGAATGTGTATGATGAAATAGAATAGAATTCCCCTCCATATGTTGTGTATGCAGAAGAATACACCCCTTATCCCTTAAATGATTTTCTATATGGATGATTTCGATGCTCCTTTTCCTTTGGATGCAAGCTTAGGTGATAATATATAATGCTTAGTACTTGGTTCCTTATTTTAACAACATAACTAGGTATTTATATGATTCCCTTGTTTTAATTACGTAATTGACAACTAAAAGGCTAACCTAGAGTAGTAAAAATTAATTAAGAAGTGAAAGGGGTCTAAAAGGATAAGAAAAAGTTAATTAGATACAAGAGCTCTTTCTACTACTGTCCCAACTAGGAGCTAGTGTACGAGGCCATAAAGGGATAAAATAATCAAATTCCAACTAGAGTGAAATATGTATATAGCCAATAAAAGTGCAAAAGACAAAGCAAAAGGCCAAAAAGGACTGTAAATTAGTAGTTTTCTTCCTTATGAATCACATAAATGTTAGCATGCTTTTAGGACCTATAAATGTACCCAATTGCATAGATTTTGTCTACAAATCCACAAAACTCTGAATTTCACCACTCTTCTTTTGTTACCTGTACAATGTTAGTTATCCATGTTGAGTGATGTATAGGGAAGATGGTGTGAGCATTGAGTAGATTTTCAATTACTTATTTGATGATTTGGATAATTTTGGGATTGTACTACCTTTTCTTCTACTAGGATGCCTTCACATAATTTTTGAAGGGGATAAAGTGTTACATAGATTGTATTTGGAAGGAATTGATATTTTCGTATGAATACTCTAGCACATCATAATAACTTTTCAAAAAGTTTGAAAAGTTTTTACTTTCCTCTTGAAAAACACTTACCGTGTTCACCATCCTTAGTTTTTCAATGTTTACAATATTTAATTTTTCATATTCAGAAGAAGATATGGGTTGATCCTTATATTTTCCATGAATGAACCTATATTTTTTATCAAACAATTCTTCCAATAAAACCAATCCTTTTAGAATTATATTTACTTTCAGCAAAATCACTCCATCCTCATCAACATGATCACCTTTGGTATTATTATTTTCATTAGTTGTAAACTATTATGGAAGGCTATCACTTCCTTTGAAATAAAAAAACCTGAAATAACCATTCTACTACATGAAAGAGAAAAAATGACCATCATCATTGAAAACCTACCAGATATCTGAGTTGTTAGGTACACTTGGATGGAAAATAATTTTCACTAAATACTTAAGCTCACTAAAATAAAGATGGGGATTAATTAGAGAGGTGGTTATCACCATTGAATCAGCTCTACTATTTTGATCATAAGGGACTAAATTGATATCAAATGCGTAAAAATATTATATAAAATTCCACACTCTATTTCTATAATGACAAACATGAAATTTTTTTACTTGATATAAGTCTCTTACCTATTTTAAAATAAGCTCTACATCTCCTTGCATTGTGATATTTTTTATTTCCATTTATTCAATAGATTTTAATCCAAGAAATAAGGATTCATATTCAATAGTGTTGTTGGTATTGGAAAACTACATCTTGTATGATAAAGGAAATAAATTTCCCTGTTGAGAAGATAAAACAATTTTAACACCTGATCTAGTTAACGAGTGAATTCCATCAAAATCCATACTCTAAATCTCATCGGTATTTTAGTTGAACTATCTTCAAAAATGGGAAAATATTGATCTCACTTGGAACTCATAACATAATTCATGTTTACTTTATATTTGAAAAGTAACCTTTCCAGTTTCCCTTCTTTAGAATAGGATTTGTGATTTGGGTTCATGAGATTTATAAACCATATATTTAATTTTTGGTTTGAGGAGAAGCTTATTCATTTCATTCTTGACTGGTATTGATGAAAAAGATAAGTCCATTTTTATTTCTCCTCCAAAATCCTGATAAAAAATTATTGTATGAAGCATACCATAGGTATATGACATGTCCTCCACCAAAATTATCACCATTATTCACTTTTTTGAAAAAGATACGAAAGTAGGTTGTGCATATTTAATCCTGCCAACAAGATGAAATTCATTTTTTTCCATTGAGTAGAAATGACCGAATGTTTGGGAGAGACCTAAGCCAATAGATTGGGTAACTTTAGCGGGAATGATATTTTCAGATGCAAAAAAGAAAATAAGGTAGGTGTTTAATAAGTATCTGTTGACCAATAAGGAAACATAAAATGGCTCAAACTTGCGAGTGGATGTAGGGTCATAAGCTAAGAGATTATGGATTTGTTTTTGCATGGGAGTGGGGAGTAAAAGTATAGAATTAGGTGAAAATTTTGATTCTGTATTACCACCTTTGATTAGTTTGACCAAATAATCAAATTGTTTAGGATGAGTTTGTAGATATTTTGACTCATAAATATGAACCTTAGCTTTCTTTACATGATCAATAACATTAAAGGTGGAAGAAGAACTTTAAGGAACATTAGAAACACTAGGAGTAGGTTGACTTACTTTAGGGGTGGTAGAGACATACTTTTTGTTACTCTTTTGAGATACGGGAGTAGAAGAACTATTTTTAGGATGAGTGGAAGTACGTGGCTTACCTGGAGTAGAAGATGTCTTAAGAGAGGATTAATATTTTCGCTTCTTATTAGCTAACTCTAAGGATGCTAGAAGTGGGTAACCTCACTTAGTTATTATGTTTTCTAGTTGTAGATTTTCCTTTGATAGTTCCTCTTTCTCCTTTTCAATAGTTTTGGAACATGTGAAAACAACAAAATAATGGTTATTCATAGCAGATATAATATCTTCATATTCATCCTTAGAAGAATATACATATTTAAGGAAGCCAAACTTTTGTAGATCCTATCTCTTTAATGAGTAGTTCAAATTCTTCCTCTTCTTCCTCAGAAACACCTTCTTCCCCATTTTAATCATCTGATCATGTCCCAAAATTTTCATTCACGAGTGGAACTTAAAGTGTAAGCCTTTGACGTGTAGCAAAAATTATTTTCTTGTTCAGAAAGTTCTTCCTCTAAATATCCTTATAAGGGGTACTCCGAATAAGTTGTTTCTCGAGAGTAAAAAATTCATTGGTAAGTTTTTTCAATAGAAGATCTATAGATCCATACATTAAACTCTAGGATATATCCTTTTTAGATCTTTCCTTTATTTTTCTAGACATGATGAGCTCATCTTCTACATCTACTATGAGTTCTTGGGCCTCATCTAATGTAGAGGGTTGAAATCTTCTCAGGATGAATCCCACCTCTAGAAATTGATCATTTGTGAAGAACCTCAATTGTTTACCTTCAATATTCCTTACAGATTAAGGAATACTCTAGAGAAACCTATTGAATTTAGAAATGAAATCCCTTATAGCCTCATTTGGTTCCTTCTTTAACCGAGACCATTGTGTGAGTAATGTTTGATCATCTTAAACAATATTGAACCTATCCTAAAAAATTTCGTCATCTGCATCTAATTTATGATGGATCTCCTTGATATGTTGTATAACCAAACTGTAGTAGATTCTTACAATGACTCCAAAAATTAAAAAACTGAGACATCCTCATGTCCAAATCCTAATACACCATAGGTTGTGATAAATGTTATTATGTGTTCATCTAGTTTTTTTTTCCATTACCTCTAAATTATGGGAATTTCCTCCCAGGTCCTCTGGGAAATTAAGGAAGTGGAGAAGGTAGAGTCAATGGGCCTGTGTTCTATCCCCATGGTATAGGTGCAATAATTATTTCTTCTTCTTCCTCTGGAGGAATAAGATATAATATTTTTGTAACTAGACCTTTAGGAGGATCTTTAGGAAGAAATTTAGGGTTAAATTCAGGGAAGAATTCTTTTCCAACTTGTCTTGTTATCCAAACAAAAGGGAATCTGCAATCATTTTGTTATTATTCTTCAAATGTAATGTCAATTTGGCCACTTTCATGATTAGCTCTTGTATACCTTCTTTCTACCATCATGTGCAAGAATTTTAAAATAGGAATATGGAATTTGCAGTTCGGAAAATGAAAGGTTTCTTGCATAAATCAGCAACATATTTTAAAGTAATGACTTCCATATTTTGAACTTGTATTTTCTTAATTTTTACTATTTTCATATATTTGATTTTTTTGTAAATTTTATGGATTTTGTGGGTGCAGAATATTTAAATATGCTCAACTGTGGGTGACAAAAGTTGTTGGAGAAATAATTTTTTGCAATATAAAATTAGTGGTATTCACCAATGGTCATGGGACTAGGTCCCTCCTCTTAGAAATGGGGAGGATCTCATTTATTAAATGAAGGAAATAAAAAAATATTTGGGTGCTCATTAGTTCGAGGATCACAGGATTACTCCTATAAAACTATTGAAAATTTCTTGTACTAAGTACAAGGAAGGAATTTACTTGGAGAGAGGTAAAAGGGAGAAAACAATATAGGGAGAGAGGATTAAGTTTGTGAGTAGGAACTTGCAAACTTCATAGACATTACCCAAAGTGGGTCTATATCCAATAGGAAGAAATGAATTATGTAAGCAATATAAATATTAAAAAATCAAAGAAAAAAAGTTCTATTGATTTATTTCTCAAAGATACAAATTTATTTCAAGGTTGTACAAGATTGCAAAGCCTGCATAGTTGAAAAGTAGGAAGTCGAATAACATGGATAAGGAAATAGAAGAAATTAGATTATTTCTTGTATTAGTAAGAGAAAAAAAAAATATCAAACTCTTCAAATGGAAAAACAATCCCAATAGATAGCCTTAAAAATTCCTCTTCATCTCTCCCCCAAGTGATATTTCACATTCCTACCACTTATCATATTTCATTATCCTATAGGAATAAAGCTGATTCCTTTTATTGTTAATGAAAAATAACTATTAAAATGGAAAATTAAAAGTTCACTTAAGTGGATAAGATGAAAAATAGAAAAAGAATATTCCCAAAGAAGAATTAGAATGTAGAGAGAGGGGAAAAGGGAGAGAAAAATAGAGTGATCAATCCAAGGATGAAGAAACTTTCATTGATGAAGAGATTGATCTTGGTGAACTCTGTGGAAATTCTCTAGGTATGAACTTCTTACCTTTAACCTCTTTGTTGAACTAAGATACTATGAGTGTAACCTTATCTGCTTGCGGGATATGGACATACACTAAAGCACTGATCCAAGTCTCAGGAATAAAACCAATGGTATTACACTATGTGAACCAAAATTTATGATCTCTTGTGGTATTAAATATGGAGCCTCTAATATTCCCAAGGGATTATAATGTATCCTCATTGAAGGAGAAATGATCTCATACTTATTTCTAGGCTAGTTATTGGAAGGAAAATAAGAGTCCCTCCAAGGATGAATGTTCACTGAGTTGAGGTGATCTGAGCTTCTACACACTTTTTTGATATCCTCCAATCTTTCCAATGCACGCTCCTTATAAGACTCAAGTTTTGTGATAGTTTGATTTATTGTACATCACACCTGAAACTCATTGTGCATGATTAAACGGGAGACAAATTATCAGAGATTTATGTAAACACATTCTTTCTCACTAAAGAGTGATAATCAAGATAAGTCGTCTCATATGCCAATGGGAAAACACTATCCCAATGGGATATTTCTTTCTCGATCTCAACTTTTTACATTTTCACCTTAGAAAAAGTGGTTAGGGAAAAACTAATTAGAGAGAGAATCTCAGGAAATAATGCATTCCCTTTTTCAAGGATCTTCTACACCCATTTATCATTAGCTTTCCCCTACATAGTGTACCCTTGCACTCTCTTGATCAGTTGGGGATCCAAGTTATTAATAGGATAGATATCTTTAACTGAAGGAAGAGGTGTCACATTGGGCTCCAAGAATGGCTACACATAAGTAGTCAGGGTTATCAAATGCTCCCTATGTTGTTCCACAATTTTCTTATTCTCTTCATTTCTTGCAAGAAACCAAGATGCAATATATTTTAACAAATGCACATCTCGCTTATGTGTGGTATGCTTCAAGGATATCCTATTCATATTATAATAAGTTGATTTTATGTCTCACATGGTTTTGATTAATTTAGGATGTTCAAATTCCACATACAAGATCCAAAATCCTTAGTGAAGAAATGGGAATCTGTCTAAGTTTTTTTGGTGTTATTTATTTCGATGTAATTTGAGATGGCCTCAGAGTTAGGTGTTTTTTCTTGTTGCACCATTCTTGATTATCTTCCAAGTAAATATTTTACACATAATAATGTCTCACCTAGTGTAGTTAAAAAATCAATAACAAAGGAACTCTCGAGTACTTTATATAGAACCAGACATCAAGTGAGGTGGGATGACTCAGTTGCTTCTAAGGAAACACTTGGATTTTGGGGATGACTATAAGATTTAAATGGGTCAATTTATCCTAACTCAAGTGGTTGGATAGGATTTTCTCCAATATTTTCCTTTTTGGGAACCCTCTTAGGGGGAGAAACTTTAGTGCACTCAACTTCTACAATTTTCCACTTAGAAGATTCTTCTAAATGAGAAAATTTTGTGACCATATAAGGTTCACTAAGAGACTCTTGGTTGGATGGATCCAATAGACCACCAAAATTAATGAAAGAGGCTCTCTTCCACTTGAAACAGTTCTTTGTTCTCTGAATCAATCTCATGTTTCTTTATTTTATGTATCTAGATTGTTGGATGTTCCATAGAGAATGGGGAAGAGGAGATGATTACACTACTTGGTACTGTAGATCAAATACACCAGATCCATCATCATTCATTCCTTAAAAATTCCATTCAAAATTGAAATACCTCATCTAATCTACAATCATCATCATGTAATATTTCCTCCTGACCTCAAAATCACTAGTGTAGTTGGCTCAATAGTCTCCAGTCTATGGAAGGTGATGCAAACCTAGAAAAAATAAAGTCCCAGGTGTCTTCCTACTATCAAAGTCTTATTGAGATACATAAGAATACACATTGAAGGTTACAAAGGCGATTTCAATGCTTGCTGCATCATTTACATTTTGACATGAGTAGATCCTGAGGGAATATTAAAAGATTCACCTTTCTTATTTACACTTTTACACCTAGTATTAACATGAAACAATTGTCTGCACAACTCAATCACAATGATCTTATCACTTGGTTACATTGGTAACTTGTGAGGTACAAGATCAAACCCTCCAACTCTATTGTAGTTGAAGGTGGGAAACTAAATGAAATAACATGAGTATTCTTAAATAAATCCAACTGCTTGAGGTGAAATTAGTTTCTTAGGATTTCCTTCGAGTAACCTTATGATATATACATGGTGAATGCATCATTCAACCTCAATAAGTGAGGGTTACTTTCCTGATATGTGATATAAGGATGATTCTCATATGTTGGACACTTTAATGGAACATTTGAGGTATAGGAAAGACCTTGGAAGGGCCTTGTGTATGTGAGGGAATACAATAGATAATAATTCAGTGTAAACTTCTAAAATATAGGAAACTATAACAATTTCCAGTGAATGTTAATGCTTGTGATATGCCCCTAGTCAATCATTTGATATCATTTTGTGACCAGTGGGATGAACTAAGTGATTTGGTCTTGGAATTCTTTTGTAGTTTCTTCTCCCATCACCTTATTTAATAGGCCTATTGTATCTGATTATGCCTCATCGTATCCACTTTGAGACAAGGTTTTGGGAATATGAAAGGGCTTCCATCCCTATTTGATCCATGATCTAACTACCAATCCTTGCAAATATGAATCCATTCTTTCCCATTCTTTAGAGGAAAATTCTTGAGATGTGATTACCATGTTTTTGTAAGTGGTAATTTGTATACATTGAGAGATACTTTTATAACCAAGGACTGGTATAATTGAATTGCCATCTACCAAAATTATTCTTGAGTCTAGGTCATAGTGTTGGGATCAAGATCAAACTATATTTATGATTTAAAGAAATAATTTATGACCACCTACTCTATATAGCCAACTTGAGAATATATTTTCCTCCATAGGTTCATAAGGTTCACTCATCATCCTGGATTTTAGATCCTCTAGGTCTATTTTTGTCACATCATTGTCACCCACATTGGGATACTTAGTGTTTAATGTGGGAATAAGCTCTAAACCTGAGTACTTAACCTTCATGGTGACTGGATTTAGTGAAATAGATGGGATATGGATGAGAATTATTAATTTGACCTCAATCCCAACACTTAATGTCTTTACCGGGTTCCACCTCAGATGCCTATTTTTGTCAAGTTTAACAAATTATCACTTTTGAGTGTTTTTGTCTTGAAATGAGTGATGGTGACATGGTGAGTAGACTAATTATAAATTTGTTAGGGAATTTATATAGTTCTCACATTATTATTGTGATATTTATATTATAATGTATTGCTTGATTATATTTACATACTGGTAAATATAATATTGCAATATAAATGAGTTGTAATAACAACTCATATAGTTATTTCAATGTGATTTGGTTGTTTAACCAAACTCATGTAAAATAGATAAGTGTTTGTTGTATAGTTGACCCAGACTCTCTAATTATAGGAGTATATTGGCTTATATATTCTATATTATTCATATTGAATAGGAATGAATCCAAGCATTATTGTTTTGATTGGTATTAGAGCAATGAGATCCTTGTGAGAGTATTTAAGGAGATTTATCCATACTTTCCAAATGCCCCAGACTATGATGAGAGAATTCACATGCGATAATAATATGTAAAAGAGAAGCAGATGTCATTGTGGTTCAAAACGTCTATGTGCTTTCATTCTAGAATTTCTGACTAGAGTTCTTAGTCCATTGTAGGCAATAAAGTTATATTATTATATTTTATGAAGGCCCAACATTTGGAACAAAAAAGAAGTTACGGTTTGATTGACCTTGGGCAGAATTATCATCATTTGCATTGAAGAATTTAATATTTGGAGGAATTTCTATTTGTATCCTTTCAATAGCCAGAGCTTAATTTAGCTAGATTTGCGTTGAATCATTATGTATTCACAGTTTTCCAAGAGTGTATGTGTTGGTTCGTACATCATTATCATTATACCTCTGATGTTGTTCATTGATCATCGTTATCTCTTCAACCAATGTGATTGGAGGAGCTCAACTCTCTGAAAGTCTATTTGAGCAGAGTTACCCACATCAACACGGCCATTCAGAATTATCAGGGACACATATTATTATATTAGAAGTGTAGTACAGTCGATGTGAATTCTATGAGGATCCTGATCAACAGGTAGTGGATGAGCAAGAGATTCAAACTACCACTCTAAATTTCAAGAACCATATAAGAACGCGAGAAGGGGATAAGAAGCTCAGCTATTGTATAATCAATGTGTTAAAATCATAAGCAAGAACATTTTTCCTTAGACATCTATGTCGTTAAACCATTCAAATTTTTTATTTTCTTTTGAATTGACCCAAATAAAGGGGAATTAGTTGCAACAGAGACGTTTCAATATTTCGACAAACAGGGATCAGTTAAGACATGCAAGGATTGAAGGGAAAATACATCATATCCATATCTACATAGATCTTATCACCTTTTTTTCAACGGTGTGGAGACCTCTCATGCATCTCCCTCATTGTCCAGTGCTACGTTTCCACTACATGCATCTATATCAGCTAAGTATATGCAAGGTGGTTTGATTATTATGTAAGTAGATTTTGATTGTGTAAATTATTTGGTTCATGTGGTATTCACCATTTAGTTAAAATCTTGGTGTTTCAATATTTGTAAGGAGAGTCTTTTATATAATATTTAGGAAGTGAATATTATTGAGCGGTCATTTTGTATTGTTAAAAAGTGTGACTATTATAGTCTTTTTGCCAAAGTATAAGGTCGTGTCATTTTCTTGCCAACATAAGTGTCATCTATTGTCATTAATTCAAGTCAATGTGTATTGTATGTTGGAACTCCAAGGTCAAAAGAGTAAAGAAATTGTGTTAGAAAAAAGGAGGGTGTCATTGTAAAAGTCAAATAAGTGATTTTAAGTTTTTGTTATCATGGTGTAAAGAGTGATATTCAAAGTTTGTATTGTCGTGTCAATTGTATTCCATGTGTTTATTTTGAGTCACTCTTTAAAATAATAATTTTATTGTTGTCACATCCATTTCATTGTCACAGAGTCAGGAGTCAAAATATTGTAAAAATAAAAAAAAATTACCTTACAGACACATTTTCAATGTTTCTCGACGTTTGAAAAATAAATTATTTCCCATTGTGGGGAGAATAATAAACAATGTGGAAATCATTGAGCAACATGATCACATTTTTTTGAGGCAACCGTGTCATTTAATGGAGGATGGAGGACAAACGAATTTCTCTCACCAGTCGCAAGTGACGGGGCCATAAAACGAGGTTGTGGAATTTTGTTTCAGTGTGTATTTTCAATTGTAGTGTACATTTCATTGTTCATAATTCCTTTTACAGTATTTTTCAACTATAACAAAGTGAGAATATTCCTATGCACTTCCTTGATGTGAAGATATTGTGGAAAGATGAAAGCATAGAGGAAAAAAAGAATCATGTTTCTTGAAGATGATGAGTAGGGGCTCATACCTAGAACATGGGTTCCTTTTTTGGTGGATAGAGGTCCATTTTTTGTCAAACATGAGCTTGTACAGTGAACAAGGGTTCATACCAAGGTTTTTGGTTAGCCTTTTCAAAACCATCAGAGAGCCAAGATCATGAGAACACATGGGTGAAAAGCTACATAAGAAGTGTGATTGTTTTTCTCACATGTTCGCACTAATGGGGGGATGTTAGGGAATATATATATAGTGCTCACATTATTAGTATGAGAGTTATATTATAATTTATTCATTGATTATATTTACATACTAGTAAATATAACATTGTGATGTAAATGAGTTGTAATAACAAGTCATATAGTTATTTTAGCATGATTTGGTTATTAAACAAAACTCACGTAAAATAGAGAAGTGGTTGTTATATAGTTGAGCCAAACTCTTGAATTATAGGAGTTAATTATCCTATATATTATGTACTATTCAGATTGAATATGAATGAATCAGAGCACTATTATTTCAAAACTTACTATGTTTATAATGTGAGGATATAGTAAAACTTAGTATTTATAAAATTTAGTCCTTTGGATATCATTTTGTAAAGAAAAAACCATTATTGGATTCGTCTCTGCATAGGGATCCCGTGCTCCAAATTTTGTTGTGTTTCTTTTTCTTGAACTCTTGGAAATAAAAAAAGGAAACTTTCAAAGGGATGGTTATAGGTTTTATATTGTAGAAAACTAGTGCATCATTTGGTATGCAATTTTTTTAAAGGTTCCTAGGAGGAGAGTCTTCTATGAAAATTTCAGTGCAATTAGATTTCTGGTTGAAGAGCTATAAAGAAATATCTATATTTGAGGTCATGGCTGGTCTGGAAAAAAAGTGGAAGCATGGTTATTGTATTCAAATGTTTTTTTGAAGGTATTACAATCTAAAAAGTGGTGGAAAAGTGAACAGTGTAAAGGAGATAGGTTGGAAATAATTTAGTTAATTTTGTGCTTCCCTGATAACCTTAGTTTGACCATGGTTGAGTGAAAGTTGAGTGTAGTTGAAACTAGGGTTAAATGAGCTTCTCATGGGCACTCATTTCCATCCCCTCTATCCCTTTGGTGAAAAGGGATAAGAGGGACCCAAAATGGTTCTTTGAGAAGGATTTTTCCAAGTGTTGCAATCTAGTGCAATGTTGAGGGAGAGGAGAAAGCCAAGAAAGTGCCCAGGGGCTAAAAAAAGTCATGTGAGAAACCAAAGAGTGTTATGATGAGGAGTTAACTAAACATATTAATAAATATATTACATAAAACATTAATAAAATAAATCATTGAATATGTAATAAATAAATGAATGTGGAGACACATATTTATGTGGAAAACCCTAGAGGTGTAAAAACCACATTGAAAATGAGATATTCCATTTATGTGAGAAACATTAATACAGTCCGATAAAATATCCTTCCTCACTTCTCTCTAGCAATCCACACGAGGTGAATTCACAATATGACCCAAGGTCATATTTCTTTCACACCATGGGTCACATACCATATTAAGTGATAGAGTGTGATAAAATAACACCCTGAGTTAATATATTGATTAATTAATAATCAATTAAATATAAACAAAAATAGTTTATATTAAATAATAAAGAATATAAATATTCTTTATTATTTAATTAAAAATCAAGGTTTATAGGCACTTAATATTACGTTCTAATACTCCCCCTTAATATTAAGTGGCGAACATATGCCAACATATCCTGTTTATAAATCATTATTTACAAATGTATAAAACATAGTTAATGTTTAGGATAATATATCACATTTGAAGGATTTTTACACCTTCATCATGTTCAACTTACCTTTTAGTACAAAATGTCTTGGAATCCATAAATCAGTAGTGGATGATTTAGGCTAAGCATAATGTGTGAGACTACAGCTCACAGTTTCTCATGGAAAATATCTCAACCAGAATCTCTAGGAGCCTTTTATAACACAAATACCTCCTTTACAAATAGATATAACACACTATACTGTATACCATAAACTTAGAGTGAAAATTTTACAAAGATCATAAGGATATTTTTACAATGCTTTACAATTAGAGCATAAGTATAGAGGAGAAGGAGATACCAACTTGTCGACCATTAGGAGGTGACATTGCAATGCACACTCCCCCTTGATGGAAAATATGAAAGGCCAAGTATTACATGGACCTTGTGGAAATTTACAACACATAATGGCTTCGGAAACATATCTACAACTTGATCTTAAGTCGGGAAGTACTGGAGATCTATATCACTATAGGGAACATTTTCTTGGATAAAGTGCATATGAATCTCTATATGCTTCATTCTCTGATGTTGAAATATATTCTTAGTAAGATCAATGTAACTCTGGCTATGACATACAAGAGGAGTCCTTCCTTTTAATTCTTTGTGTATCTCTTACAGCAACCGCTTTAGCCACATGGATTCTTTCAATGCTGCCATTGCACTTTTATACTCTTCCTTAGTAGAATAAATGGACATCATCATAAGCATATAAATCTTTACTAATGCCATGTTTAACCATCTATAAAACATACATTGATAGGTTAAACCCAAGTTATATAACAACTTAAATAGCAATATGATTTGATAACTAACCATGTTATTTTAACAATATGTTGAGTAATTTCATCATATTAATCATGTAAAATGTATAATATATGCAAACAGTATTAGACCTCTCCAATAAAAACACAAAGGCATCCCCAAGTGTCATTTTATATGCATTTAATAATATATTTAGTAATTATATTCTAAATTTAAGAATTTTTTTATCAATATATATATATATCTTCATTATCTATTCTTAGCCTTTTAAAATGTGATAAGACTGGTAGATAACATATATGAAAAGATAACAAAATCATGCTAGATTAATCATAACATACACTGAATCAAAAAGATCCTCTAATTGTGGACACATTCCATGGATTTATGTGGAGTTTTCTTCAAAAAATAACTAAGGAAGGGTTTTTGGTGATAACTTACCATGTAAGAACCCTTCACACATTTCATAAGTGGAAAATTTAAGCTAAGACATGTCATAAATGATCCTAAAAAATGATCTGAGTTTTTCATGTCAAAATTCAACAAAAATTCTATTTGAATAAACAAGTAGTAAACCGAAGCAAATCCTTTAAGCGCATAAAATCCATTTTTGTATTCTTTCAGCTATAGTGACGTCTAGTTCATTCTTAATAAACCACCATAAATTACACTATAGTTATTCTGAGCTCACTGTGAATGAAAATCAAATTATTTTTCAATTCAATATCGTACATATAAATAAAACATTTACTTTTCATTAGAAGTGATAGATGTAGTTTATAGAGTTACTACATTAGATATATGATAATTCTCTTCATTCTTGTTTTTATTTTTATCTAGTTTATTCCATTTTCTATTTTTGATTTTTGATTTTTTTTACTCTACAATATTCTTTCTTATGACCAAATTAACCATAGTTATAACACTTACCATCAAAACTTACTCTTAAGTTTCCATGTTTCTTATCTTTACTAGGTGGTTTAAAGTTTGGTTTTTTCTTCTCATTAAATCTAGAAGGATTCTTATATTTCTGAGTGATAAGTGCCCGAGTGTCCTTCTCTTTTGAATAAAAATTAGTCATAACCTTATCTTCCTGGATCAGAAGAGAACTTACAGTTTGCAAATCAGGGATGTCCTACTGATTTTAATAATTAGAATTCAATATTGAAATATAATTCCTAAATCTTTCAATTATATTCAATTGAATAATAAAGTACATTAATTTATCGTGAATTAAATTGAAGTTACATCCATCCAAAAGAGACTTAATATTTTTTATTTTTACTAAAAAAATATTACCTTTTAATCTCCCTTCATAGGACTTGTCATCAATTCTAGAATCAACTTTATAATTTTTGATAACTACGTACCTTCATACATTAATTCCAGTTGCATCCAAGCCTCACTCAGACTTTCCTGATTCCATATGTGAAGGAGGAGATCATCATGTATACTCCGCAATATAATAGACATTGCTTCATGTACCCTCTATTGATATGAAACAACATTGTGTATTGTCACTTGTCTGCTAGTCAGATCCTTCTTCGTACCATTCACAACCATCCAAAGCTTGTGTTTCATGAGTTTGACCATCATTATTATCTTCCAAATTTTGTAATTGGTTCCATTCAAAATCTATGATTTGTCAATAGTAAATTGATTAGATCATATTTTCACATAAACAAATTCAACAAATGAGAACAACGATTGTTTTGTGATAGTAGTTTAAGAATCCCCATGCCATTGTTCAAACCATGTAATTCATATTTCTATAGATTCACATCAAAAATATACCTCTCAAACATGTACTCTAGATATACAATATATTAGTTTGATAATAATGTTGATTCGTTGAAATGTAAGTAAAAAATTTTGTTTTACACGAAAGCAACGACTTAGACATCCTGTCGTAAAAAGGGGTATTCTTTCTTATTTCATGAAAAAATAACGAAACAATGAAATTCTTGATTAATACAAAAATCTATTTTAATTTTTAGAATATTAGATAAAAATGATATATATATGTATGTATGTATTTATGTATGTATGTATGTATTGTGTGTGTATATATATATAGATATATATATATATGTATGTATATATATATATATATATATATATATATATATATATATGTAAGTATGTATGTATGTATGTATGTATACATACATACATACATACATACATATATATAACGGTATGATTCATTTAAAAAAAATATAGCTCCTTAAATGGTTATAGAATCACTTTATTTAGCTTGGCTAAGTTGGTTATACTAACTAGGTGAATTGAGTCATCTTATGTAACCAAGTTGAGCTCGTATATTTTCCAATTTATATACATTATAATTCACAAAAACCAACTTGTATGCAACCAAGTTATGTAATGTTGCCATGGTGAGTCGAAAGAGTTGAACTTGCGACCGAGTCCAAGGTTGATTATGTGGCTCTTCAAGAAAAATAGACAGTGGTGTGACAAAAGTCACACCACTCACCCCTTTCCCTAAGTATTTTAAATCCTTAAAAACTTATCCATCCCACCACTATGTGAGTAAAGTACCAGAATTTAAAAAACAAGACATAGCCAAATTTGGTCAAGACCATAGCGGGAGAGGTTTGTCGGCTCGCAAGGGATAGATGGGGTCATCTTTCTATGGGAAATTGGCAAGGGTACGAGGGGGTAACATTCGTCATGTAGAGTGAGGAGAGGGTTTTCATGAAAGGGGATACATAATAGGATCTTTGGACATAGGTTTATTTACCAAGGATATAGCCTAGGTTTTAGATTATAGATCTGTTGTTGCAAATCAGCAGCACCCCCTGGATGTTGATCAGATTTCTAGTTTGATCATACTAGCATCAAATGTGATTGCACAACATTGAATCCTCTTCCCAAGTGTGGGACTTGCAAAAATGGAAGAGAAATCTCCAGATTAGAGGCTGGTTCCTCAACTCCTCTGATAAGCTATTTTACTTGCACAATTGCAGAGGTTTAAACTCCTAAATCTACTCTAAATTTCAAAGGGGCAAGGATAGAAAATGCAAAAAGAAAGAACTAAAACTAATGCTAATAGGTGATGCACCAAAGGAGTGGTGAGCATTTTTTACCTCTGCAAATTGACACAATTCATAAAATGCAACAAAAACAACATGCACAAACTGATAGCTGTAATGAAGTGTTAGAAATTAGGAAAACAACACCAGCAGAGGATAAAAACTAATCACAGGGCCTGTATTGTTATTTTAACATCAAAATCACTTGCATTCAAACACCTGAAAGGAAAAAAATACAGTTGCAGTTTCTAGAAAAGGTCTGTTATTCCACTAAATCACTTCCAAGGTGAAAAAGGGAGCTTTCCATACACAAAAAATGTTCAACCCTTTGAAAAATGAGCCAAATCTAGCTTTTACAGTGCAAGGGACGAGCCCAGGAGAGAGAAACATGGGAAAATGTTGAAGGGATTCAACCATTGACCAAAATGCCATCAAAACAGCATGGGCGACCTGACAGACCCATTCCCTAACATTTTTAACCATGCTGGGAGAGAATGCGAGCCATTCTTCATTAAAATCGGTGGTTGAAACATCATTTCTGTTCATGACCACGTGCCAGAAGTATTTTTTGATTTTATCTCTCCAAACTCCACCAAAATGCAAAATTGACCCCAGAATCTTGTAGAGAATTTCACTCGATTTCCTTTTATATAAAGAACGTGAAAAACTGAGCTCTGGATCGAAAGATATGGTGATTTGAAGTTTTAGGGCAAAACAGGGTCAAATCGGGTCGCTTTGATATTTTTGGCCTAGACACGTGGTGAGTTCTGATTGGCTGCGGGCCTTCTAGGGGAAAATTTCCCACAAAAACTCTGCTGAGCCATAACTTGAAAAATACATGAGTTAGGAGGAAAACTTTACCTTTCTAGAAAGCTAAGAAAGAGCTCTATCCAATGGTGCCATTTCCAGAAGGTTTTGAGTGCCTGAAAAGCAAAATTTTGTGACTGAGGCACAAGAGAGGGAAGAATGAGAGGAGTTAGCCACAAAATGAGTAGGGGGCACATTTTGGATAACAATTTTGGTGACTCAGAGGGGTCATCTACCTGTTGGATGAAGTTACCAGTTACCTGAAGCATCCATTGGGCATGGAGTCATGAGTTGTAGCTTGAAAACTGATCTAAAATTTGAAAACCTCCTCTCTGAGCCACTTGAAAACCCATTGAAATGGATTGTGCAAGAGAAAAACCAGCACCACAAAAACTATGTACAAAAACTAAAGGGTCATACATGCTCCAAAATGGAACATGCAGAGTGTGCACAAGCACTTCTTTTACTGAAAGCAAAACTACCTATCCTACTCTAACTGGAAGCAAAAGTGGGCTAAACAAACCCTACAACTGGTTGTGTAAAATAGCTTCCTTTCTTCAAAATTGGCAACCATGCAACTGATTTGGCATTGAACATGGCTGATTGGATGAATGGAAAATCAACAAGAAGCTGGTCTTCCACCCAAATCATCAAGGTATCAGGTGAAGGCAAATTCAATACCTCTTTTAGTTGTTCTGCATTTGGATTGGAGAGGTATGACAGCTGATCCTTGGTTCTTTGTAGCTCATCCTCATGCTTATGAGTAAGCATGAGTGATTGTGACTTCTCCTTTGGTTCCAATGAAGCCAGATACCTGATTGGGCAAGGTATGGTCCTTTGAGTATACCCATTGCCCTGATTTTCAACTCCAAAAATGGAGTCTTCTTGTAGACCTTCTTGGGTGGGTGATGTGGAAGCAATGGTAGGACTTTTCTGCCCTTTCTCTTCCTCCAATGAAGAACATGAAAGATTAAAATCTTCCAATCTTGGTTCCAAAGAGTTGTTATAAGATGCAGGCTGCTGCAAATGAATGCTCTCCTTCATGATAGCAGGCTCAAGTATTTGGGACGTGGAAGATGAAAGAGAGAATGGTGGAAACTCAACCAGTTCTTCTTCATCAAAACAGTCCTCCAAATCTGACAGATACACTACCTCATGGTTGTCTTGATGCAAATGCTCAACTTCCTCCATAGTGTCCTCTTGATCTGTAACTTGATCATCATGGTTTCTTTCATCCTCCAACATTGAGTTTGAAAGATCAAACTTTTCTTCAGCACTAGAACACGAGAGGGATGAAGTAGAAAGAAGAACTGAAGGTTCTCCTGTAGTCTGCCTTGTGTTTCAAAGCCCTTGGATCTGCAATTTTCTCCTCCACAACTAGAATGTGCTCCTCTTCTTTTGGATTTGGAGCAGCTTCTCCCTCTTCTACTACTTGAAGACAATCTTGTTCTTGATAGAACTCTTCCTCTAGCACGAAGTTCGTTAAGTCAAACTCTTCAATCTGTTGCTCTAGAGGACAAGTTGGGACTGTAGGATCTTCTTCAGAGCTTTCTTCCTCCATGGCTGATTGTGTAACTTGAATTGAATCAGCATTCTCTTCAAATAGAATGCTAACATGGAAACTACTTTCTGAGCAAACTGATTGCTGATCTGCTTCTTCTTTTTGCTCTTCTCTTCCTGCAGCAAATTCAGTCCTAACCACCACTTGTTTTCCAACTCCAACCTTTTCTAAAGGCTTAACCATCAAGGGGATCTTTTTCATCCCAAATTTAAGAGCCCAACTCTTCAGACTTTGAATTTCTTCATCCTTGTTTGGCTCTTCTTTCTGCTGCTGTTTTCCTTGATTGGCATTCTGATTTTTATCCTCCCAACATGGATTTGGGAATGCAAGAGGAGAAGTGGATTGTAACTCAATTGATTTTGCAATTTTTTGTGGAGGTGGAGGAGGTAGGAACTCTTGTTTCTTTGGAGGGAATGGCTGTTTGGAAGGGAAAAGGACAGAAGAATTGAGATGGGGTGGAAGACTAGGGAATGGAGAAATGGATTCAACACTTGGGATAGCAGATGGAGAGTTTAAAACTTGACATTGCTGAGATAAAACAGATTGGGAAAGAGGGAGAGAAAAGGCATGAGATGGTGTGCTTACCTATTGACAAGGTTGTTGAATACTCCTCTCATACACCTTTATTCCTTCAGTCCACTTTGCAAGCAATGGTAGTGTTGTAATCATGAAGTCTAGCTTCTCTTGAGGGCTGTAATGCCTTGGAAAAGGTCCCACGCATGGACAAGGTGCTCTACAACTGATTCTAAATCCTTTCATTTGTGCTTGAGCCCTAGATTGCACAATGTTTACCTCCATCTTTTGGACTTGTTCCAGCAGATCTACATTTTCTTCTTGACTTCCCTCACAACCAGCATACCCTTGTGCTTGACATGCTTCATATCCAAACTGACTTTGGCACTACTGCTCATATGGGTAGACATGCTGATTTTGAATTTGATCAAAATGCTGATTTGGAGGATTTGTAAAACATGTTGGAGGTGTGATATACTGCTATTGTAAATGTGAATTCCATGATGGAAATGAAGTCATGATTGCACAACTTCATGGAATGGAAAAGAATGAAAATGATGGAAAGAAGAATGGATGGAAATGAATGGAAAACAGGTCTGCAACTTAGAGAATGAGTTGTTTACCAGATGGAGTCACCAGATGTGCTTTTGAAAGTGCCTCCAAAAGGCTGGATCTTTAACAGGAACACACCAACCTGTCAAAGATAAAGTGGAAGACCTCTAAGGTCCCACCTGGTGCATGCCAAAACTGTTGTTGCAAATCAGCAGCACCCCCTGGATGTTGATCAGATTTCTAGTTTGATCATACTAGCATCCAGTGTGATTGCACAACATTGAATCCTCTTCCCAAGTGTGGGACTTGTAAAAATGGAAGAGAAATCTCTAGATTAGAGGCTGGTTCCTCAACTCCTCTGATCAGCTATTTTACTTGCACAATTGCAGAGGTTTAAAATCCTAAATCTACTCTAAATTTCAAAGGGACAAGGATAGAAAATGTAAAAAGAAGGAACTAAAACTAATGCTAATAGGTGATGCACCAAAGGAGTGGTGAGCTTTTTTTACTTTTGCAAATTGACACAGTTCATAAAATGCAACAAAAACAACATGCACAAACTGATAGCTGTAATGAAGTGTTAGAAATTAGGCAAACAACACTAGCAGAGGATAAAAACTAATCACAGGGCTTGTATTGTTATTTTAACATCAAAATCACTTGCATTCAAACACCTGAAAGGCAAAAATACAGTTGTAATTTCTAGAAAAGGTCTATTATTCCACTAAATCACTTCCAAGGTGAAAAAGGGAGCTTGCCATACACAAAAAATGTTCAACCCTTTGAAAAATGAGCCAAATCTGGCTTTTACAGTGCAAGGGACGAGCCCAGGAGAGAGAAACACGGGAAAACGTGGAAGGGATTCAACCATTGACCAAAATTCCATCAAAATAGCATGGGCGACCTGACAGACCCATTCCCTGACATTTTTAACCATGCTGGGAGAGAATGCGAGCCATTCTTCATTAAAATCGGTGGTTGAAACGTCATTTCTGTTCATGACCACGTGCCAGAAGTGTTTTTTGATTTTCTCTATCTAAACTCCACCAAAATGAAAAATTTACCCCAGAATCTTGTAGATAATTTCACCAGCTTTCCATTGATATACAGAACGTGAAAAACCAAGCTCTAGATCAAAAGATATGGTGATTTGAAGTTTTAGGGAAAAACAGGGCCAAATAAGGTCGCTTTGATATTTTTGGCCTGGACACGTGGCGAGTTCTGATTGGCTGTAGGCCTTCTAGGGGAAAATTTCCCACAAAAACTCCACCAAGCCATAACTTGAAAAATACATGAGTTAGGAGGAAAACTTTACCTTTCTGGAAAGCTAAGAAAGAGCTCTATCCAATGGTACCATTTCCAGAAGGTTTTGAGTGCCTGAAAAGCAAAATTTTGTGACTGAGGCACAAGAGAGGGAAGAATGAGAGGACTTAGCCACAAAATGAGCAGGGGGCACATTTTGGATAACAAGATCTTAATATAGTTTTGTTATTATTTTTAACCTAGTTTATAGTTCTTAAAAAAATTAGTATTAATAAATTTAGACTATAGTTTCTTAAAACTTGAATGTAACCCTCTTATTTAAAGGGGTGCGAGGGATATATAAGTTTTGATTTAAAATAATATGGATGAAAAATTAATTATAAAATACATGAGGGGTCACACAAGGACACCGAGGGGACATGAATGAACCTTAAGTCAATAGGAACAAATTAATTTCCTACAAATATGGATTTGTGTCTCCCCGTTACTTGATTTTTACTTGATTTTAACCCCTTGATTTTACCTTTTTGCATTTTAATTTTACTTGCACACTTTAGAAAATTTAAGATAAAATAAAATATTTCAAATAGAATTACCATTATCTTTTATTGTGGGTCCTGGGCACTAAATTTACACTAGATGAGATTTAATTTTAGGGTAACAACCTTTGAAAA
Organism: Taxus chinensis; assembly: GCA_019776745.2. Classification (NCBI taxonomy): domain Eukaryota; kingdom Viridiplantae; phylum Streptophyta; class Pinopsida; order Cupressales; family Taxaceae; genus Taxus; species Taxus chinensis. The sequence continues at coordinate 362,989,794 of CM034154.1, forward strand.
GACTTGAAATATTATTTTTACCTTTTTGAAAAACATTATGTGTCCCAAGGGAAGGAGGGGGTGTTTAAAATAAAATTTATAACTGTAACATTCCCATTTTAAGACATTAGAACAAGGGATTATATATATATATATATATATATATATATATATATATAATGTTCTCTGTTCTGAATTATGTAATTCAAAACACATGACCAAGTTTTAAGATTGTTCTCTATCTAATTAATGTAATTTAGAACACACAATACTTTTTAAAACCAATGTTCTCTATTCACATTTTTTTTATAATATGGAACACACTTTCAATGCCATTCAATCATATAACAGATACCATATGCTGCTGTAATGACTCGAAGAACTATCGATCTCCCATTTTATGGCTCGGAGTTTCAACGATCTCTCATTTCATGACTCGGCTACTTACCAATCCTTCATGTTAATCCATGCATTGTATACTAAGTATACTTGGTTCTTTTTACCATTTTCGGTTATCAAAGTGTTCCATTTAAGAGGCCTATCTGAATATCTGTTACTGATATTCATTTGAAATCTTGCTTCTTAAACTAGGTGATTCGGACAACGCAACCAGCAACTTGCAATACTTTGGCCAAATATTTTCACATGCTTTACATGATCATATTCCTAGATGTTACACACATCAATGGAATACGTCCTTCACCTCACTTCATCTGTTATCTAGAATGGTCTTTTCTGATCTCTGTCAGTCCTCTTGTCCAAGTTTAAATTTCAACCCAAGATAGCAATATGAAAGAGTATAGGGAGGCACTCGCGGTGACTAAAGCTACACAGACATACCTTGTTGACTCTAGTCAACTGCGTGTGTCTAGTTACATTTAATCTTCCTGAGTCACTCTGTATACAAGGTCACATTCCTAACTTGGTCCAAGCTAATGCAAACTTTGATGATTCTATTCAGGAGGATGTTGTAACATGTCAACTACAACATTGTGTCGTCATGAAGGCCTCGCCTTCATGAAGACATCAGATTGTAGCTGGTGTGTTCCAATGTCCTGCGGAATCCTCCCATCAAGGGATACACATCCAGCTAAAAGTATGATTAGATTCTTATCCTTAATATTTTAAGAATAGATTTCAGGAACTGTGCTGATCCTCTAACCTCACTGTTCGTTACAGTTGCATAGCTAAGAAGGAATTAAATTTTCTTATATCTTAATATACATTTACCATGATTATTCCTAGGTCTTGGACCTGCAAGGAATTCCAATTCAGCACATGTGATAAATCTTATACGTATTTCTTAAGCAAATAAATATGAAAAACATCATGCATTTATGATAAAGCAGGAGGTAAAGCTAGATGATAAGCTACAGGGTTGATTATTTCAACAATTTCAAAAGGTCCTATTGTAGGTGAATCATATCACCCCTAAATGTCTGCAACATGATGGTTTGAGACTCTCAGTGTGATTGCATAACATGGAGCTTTCCCAAGTGTGGGACCTTGTGAAAATGGGAAAGCTCTTCGGATGAAGGCCGGTTCCTATTCCTCTATTCAAATGCACATGTAAAAATGTAGAGGGTTTACTCAAAACCTAAACTAACTTGCTAAGGAGACAGGCTAAGAAGATGCATCAAATAAAACATAAACTACAAAGGTGATGCACCGAGGAATGAAGAACACCTGTCTTGCCAATAAACACAAACCATAAAAATGCAATGCAAGATCATGCACAGATAACCAGATTGTGAAAGATCAAGAAGATGCAAATGAACACAGAGAGGGTTGAGAATCATCCATAGACATGCATTATTTTCTCTAAATATTGATACAACACACTACAAAATGCCAAGAGGCAAAGTTGCATTACAGTTTTTAATGGGAGGTTTGAACTCCACAAATTCACCTGCCAAAGAGAAGAAGGGAGGGGCAAAACAAGAATGTCAAACCTTTAGAAAGAAGCCCCTCCTTACAATTTATACGAAGAATGAGAGAGGGAAGAGAGAGGAAATCCAAATCTACCCCAACCACCTCCAGATTGCATTTAATTAATCTCATTATGACAATAGGTGAGAACCCTAGCAAACTTAAAAAGTGGTGAACTGTATTTTGCATTTTAAAGAAATTTTTCTCACCCAATTAAAGATATCCAGCAGTAGTTGGATATAGGACCTTGTAAGCTTTCCAAAAAATCAAACCTTGCATGAATCCGAGCTCCCTGTAAAAATTTATGGCCATCTAAATATCTGGGTCAGGGTCTGCTTCCTGTCAGTGCTCAGAATGTTGCACCTCCTGAAGGTGTGCCATAGGTGCATCCATATTCATGTCGACATACCCTTACATGTGCTAAGGTGCGAATTCTTTCATGTCAACATTCTGTGTCATGCACGCTTTACGTGTGCCAAGGCGCAACTTCTGCCATGTCGACACTCTCCTACCTGCGCCAAGGGCGCATCCATTTTCGTGTCGACACCTTCTGTCGTGTGCCTCTTACCTACGCCAAGGGCACATCCATTTTTGAGTCGACACCTTCTATCATGCACCTCTTACCTGCGCCAAGGGTGCATCCATTTTCATGTTGACACCTTCTGTCGTGTGCCTCTTACCTGCTCCAAGGGCGCGTCCATTTTTGTGTTGACACCTTCTGTCATGCGCCTCTTACCTGTGCCAAGGGCGCATCCATTTTCGTGTCGACACCTTCTATTGTGCACCTCTTACCTGCACCAAGCGCGCATCCATTTTCATGTCGACACCTTCTGTCATGTGCCCCTTGCCTGCACCAAGGGCACATCCATTTTCGTGTCGACACCTTCTGTCGTGTGCCTCTTACCTGCACCAAGGGCACATCCATTTTCATGTCGACACCTTCTGTCATGCGCCTCTTACCTACGCCAAGGGCGCATCCATTTTTGTGTCAAAAATTTTTGTCATGTGCCTCTTACCTGCGCCAAGGGCGCATCCATTTTTGTGTCGACACCTTCTGTCATGCGCCTCTTACCTGCGCCAAGGGCGCATCCATTTTCGTGTCGACACCTTCTATCATGCACCTCTTACCTGCACCAAGGGCGCATCCATTTTCATGTTGAAACCTTCTGTTGTGTGCCTCTTACCTATGGCAAGGGCGCATCCATTTTCATGTTGACACCTTCTGTCATGTGCCTCTTACCTGTGCCAAGGGCGCATCCATTTTTGTGTCGACACCTTCTGTCATGCGCCTCTTACCTACGCCAAGGGCGCATCCATTTTTGTGTTGACACCTTCTGTCATGTGCCTCTTACCTGCGCCAAGGGCACATCCATTTTTCGTGTCGACACCTTCTATCGTGTGCCTCTTACCTGCACCAAGGGCTCATCCATTTTCGTGTCGACACCTTCTGTCATGTGCCTCTTACCTACGCTAAGGGCGTATCCATTTTTGTGTCAAAACCTTCTATCATTCGCCTCTTACCTACACCAAGGGCACATCCATTTTCGTGTCGACACCTTCTGTCATGTGCCTCTCACCTGCGCCAAGGGCTGTTGGTGACGTAATAAAAAATCAGGCTCTGAGTTTCTTTGATTTCCATATTCTTCTGTTTGTCTATATCTACCCAGGGGGAGATATTTACAATAATTTGGTGACTCAACGGGATCACCTACCTTCTAGGTAGAAGATCAGTGGCCTTTTAGCAATCCATTGGGCATGGAGTCATAAGTAATAACCTGAAACTAGCTTGATCTTTGATCCCGAGCCTGGTATCGCAACTCCTTCTTCAAGAGCATGGTGAACTATAGAAATTCAACCTGAGAGCAACAAAACTTGTGCCGAAGCACTTAGGGAAATTGAAACCTAACTACAACAAGATGATGTGCATACGCACTTAGAGGAATTTTAAACCTAGGCTAATATTTACAAGGGTAAACCTTTTCCTTTTAGTAGCAATGTTTAAGATAGATTCCGTTAACCGGAATTGGGAGTTCTTCTCCATCCAATGTAGAAAATTGGAAGGCATTACTACTTTTGCATTCCGTGACCATATAGGGGCCACTCCAAATGGCATCAAACTTGGAATGCTTTCCTGGTTTTTCCCGATCTGCATCCCATTTCAGGACTAGGTCCCCTTCCTGGAAGGTCCTTGCTATTGCCTTCTTATCAAACCATCTTTTTACTAAGGCCTGATCCTTCTCAATCGTCTGAACTGCATGCTCTCTGATTTCCTCCAATTCCATCAACTCTGCATACCTGGCCTCCATTAGTTTGAACTCAGATAACTCCAACTGCTTCATGAGCTCCAATGCTGGCAATTCTAATGATATAGGCAATACTGCCTCTTTCCCATAGACCAACTTGTAGGGAGAATTACCAGTAGACCTCTTTGGCATTATTTTGTCAGCCCACAATGCTGATCTTAGCTTGGTATGCCATGTCCTTTGGTTTTCATCCAGAGTCCTTCTGATGATCCTTAGCAAATTCTTATTCATGGACTCTGCCTGTCCATTACCCTGCGGGTAATAATTTGAAGAGGTGCTCAAATAGATTCCATTCTTGACAGCCCATTTTGTAATCTTGGAACCTATGAATGCTAATGCATTGTTTGATATGATAGTGGCCGGCACACCGAACCTGGTCACTATTCCTTCATAAAAGTCTAGTATGTTAGACTCATTTTCTTCTTTGAGCGCTACTGCTTCGGTCCACTTGGTGAAATATTCTGTTGCTGTGAGAATCCACTTCTGGCCATGGCTTGAGTTAGGATTTATGACCCCAATGAAGTCCAATCCCCATTGTATAAATGGTTGGTCAACCAAAATTGGGTGCAATGGAAGTGCTGCTAGTCTTTCTTTTCCTATGAAGAGTGCACATTTCTTACACTTTCTTATCCATGTATAGCAGTCACTGAACATTGTCAGCCAATAATAAACTACCTTCATTATCTTGAGAGCTGTTACTCATGGGGTGAAATGTCCTCCAGCATCTCCATCATGAAAATCTTGTAACACCCTCTCAATTTGACCCGTCCCAATGCACCTCAATAAAACTACATTGATGTCCTTTTTAAACAAAACACCATCAACAAGCACATATTGAATGACTTGTAATCTGAAGTATCTCCTTTTTGCTTTTCTCAATTATGGAGGGCATAGGCCTGTTTGTAGGAAGTGTATCATATTCTAAGTCCAACAAGGAGTGGGCGCATCATCATTTTCCTGTTCTTGACCATCCTGTAGTACCAAGACAACCTCTTTTTCATTACCTGCTTCAATTTTCCAACTCAAAGCTAGCTGTTCACATAGTCCTTTTCCACGTACTAGCTTAGTGACCTTAATTTCGATGTCATATTCCATGACACGAGTGATCCATCCTGCACATTTCTCATTCAAATTCTTGTTTAGAAGGAAGTCCTTGACTCCCACATGAAAGACCAATAATTAGATCTTGTTGTTTGAGACTAGGTGCTTGAATTTCTTTAAACTCCTGATCACTACAAGGACGTGCTTTTCAATGAAAGAGTACCTAGTTTCGTATTCCTCCAAGCCTTGACTGAAGAAAGCAACTAGTTGTTCTAATCCTTCTTTGTTTCATTGTGCCAGGATTACAGAAATTATGTCTCCACCACCAAAGGCATATAACATGAAATCCTTAGAGAAGTCTGGATTGACAAGAGTTGGAGCTTGAGATATAGCCTCTTTTATTGCCTCAAAACTTGCCTTGCCTTCAGATGTCCACTTAAATGCCATGCTCTTCTTCAACATCAGTGTTATTGGCTTTACGAGAGCTGTAAAGTTTGGAACAAACCTGCGGACAAAATTGATCCTTCCTAAGAAGCTTTGAAGAGCCTTCTTATGACTTGGCAATGGCAACGCTCAAATTGCTTCAACTCTTTCTGGGTCAATCATCAATCCCTCCTTTGAAACAATATGGCCTAGAAGTTTTCCTTCGTGAGCCAGGAATATGCATTTTTGGGATTCAATGATACCCCAAATCTTCTACACCTCTGAAATACCTGCCTCAGATGAAAGAGGTGATCCACTAGATTTTTGGAGAATACAATGATGTCATCAAGATATATCAAAACTATTTTTTTGATCAACCCCTTGAATGCCATATCCATTGCCCTTTGGAAAGTGGCTCCAGCATTTGATAGGCCAAATGGCATCTTCTTATAGGTATATGTGCCCCATTTGGTGGTGAAAGCCATCTTGAACTGGTCATCTTCTTTCACCATTACCTGATTATACCCTGAGTAGCCATCTAGGAGAGAGAATCTCTCCGAACCGAATACCACTTGCAATATTTGTTCCATTGAAGGAAGTGGGTAATGGTCTTTGAGAGATGCCCTGTTGAGGTCTCGGAAGTCCACGCAAAACTTGATTTCTCCACTCTTCTTTCTGACCAAAACCAAGTTTGCAACCCAGCTTGAGTGCTTGATCGGGAATACAATGCTTGCCTCTATTAGCTTGTTCAGCTCTTTCTTCATTAGAGGCTTAATGTGAGGGTTGACTGGTCTCTACTTCTGCCTAATGGGCTTAGCATCTAGATCCAATTCTATTGTATGTTGTGCCAACTTCAGATTGAAACCTCTTAAGTCCTCATAGCTCCAAGCGAAGACATCTAAAAATTCTTAGCAAAGTTGTATGAACTCTGATTTCTCCTGCTCAGTGGCCACTTTGCCAATTTTAAGTGTTTTGCCTTCCGCAACCGAAATTGGCTCTAAATATTCTCTCTTGACCTATATGTTAGCCTTTTCCTTATAGGATTGGTCGTTAGGGTTGAAAATAGACTCCAATGTTACTAAACCCTTGGGAAGCTTGTTTGTCTGCAGCTACACCACTTGATCACCATACTGCTGCTCTAATCTGTCTTGATTCCTAGCTGAAAATTCAGCCTCTTCTTGTAAGAAATTGACGATCTGTTGATCATTTTAAAACACCTACCAATTTTTGTTATTATCTGGAACTGCTGGCCTCACAATCACGTGGATATGTGGCTGCGTTTTTTCCCTTTCGATGTTGTCAACCACATCAAACATTGCTCCAACTGCTGTGAGCCTATCTGCGGCTTCATTTTTCTTCCTGAGTATGGACATGATGTTGAAAGCTTCGAAATCCTCAACGAGGTCCCATAACCCGTTCTTGTAGTTTTTCAGTAGGTCATTCTTTGTAGCATGTTGTCTGTTGACTTGATTAACGATTAGCTCGCTATCTCCAAACACCTGCAAGTTCTTTATGCCCTTTTTCCTGGCCCAATGAAGTCCATGAATCAAGGCCTCATATTCAACTGTGTTGTTTGAATAGGAAAAATGGAAATGGAAAGCTGAATAATATTTGATTCCTTGAGGTTAAATAAGCATAGCTCCTCCTCATGCACCTTGCCTACTCCTTGATCCATCGAAAAATAATTTCCATACCTCATTGTCATCCGTATGGTCTATTTTGGTGATGCTAGGAATAGGCTGGTTTTCTTCATGTATGCAATAGATTCCTAGCTCAGATTCTTCTACTTCTTGGTAGGGATCAAAAGCGTGTACCTTACTTTCCCATTCATCAAGAGTTAAATCTGGGATGCTTCAAAATTTGGTGTCAGTTTCATCTGTGCTTGGATAATCTTCTTGGTCAAAAGTTGAATAGTTGGCATTGATTTGGCTTGGAGTATGAGGCTCAATATGAAATTTTGCAATTGGTTCGGATCTGATTGCGACCTTAGTACCATATCTTGTTCTGAACAACATGTGTGACCAGTCAGTAGATAAGTAGCCTCCAATTCTAGCTGTGAAATCCCTTAATAAGCATAGGGAAAATAGTGGTGGCAAATCTATCACTGACACATCTTGCAAAATGGTAATGCTGGGGCATGCATGCAGGGTAAGATTCAAACTTTTAATCACTCCCACCGTTTCTACTGTTGTCCCATCCAATTGCACTACCCCCTTTGATATGACTTCATATTGGAGACCCAGCTAATCAGCTATTTTCTTGGGCATGATAGAACTACTTGCCCCAGAATCAATCATGCAATTGTGTACTAATTTATCCCCAATGATTAATGAAACATAGAATGGAGGGGGTTTCAAAACTTTACCTTGTTGTCCTCCATGATTCCCTTCAGGCTGAGCAGCATTTTTGAGGACCTTCTCTTACATATGCGCCTGCTGGTTCGAAGTTGACCAATTCTTCATGGCAGCTTGTAGAAGATCTCTTTGGCCTGGGATGGGTAAAGATTCCCACATCGATATATTCACATTCATCTTCTTCATTTGATCAATGATGCTAAATGGGGATGAAAGATCTCTTTGTTGTCCTTTGGCCTGTACATTCCTTTCTTGCACATGGGCAACAACAGTTGGCATTTGAGCTGGCTTAAAAGGTGGTTTGGGCTGTCCTTGCATGTTTGGAACTGTATTTTTCTTACCAACACCTTGTGGAGTGATGGAAGGTTGTAGATCACTTGGAGCCAATGACTGCCCTTCACCAATATTCCTCTTTTTTGATCTTGTGTTAGCTGCTACATTCTGAGAAATTGTTTGATTCATGCCACAAAAATCCTCAGCTTGCCAATTCGTAAGTGCGGTATCATTTGTAGCTGTGTTTTGCTGAGATGTCCCTTGTTGCTGATTTGTTTCTTGACTCACTTCACCCTTAAAACCAGTATTTTTCACCATCAAGGCTTGGTTCAAAGCACCATTAAAACACATAGATTGATTGTGAGGTTCATTGCATGGGAAACACCAATCATACTCTTGAGCTATGTTTTTTTGGACTGACACTAATGCTTTAGAAGCAGATACAACATTGGGGTTATAGGGCTGAAATGGTCTATTAGCGGGAGGCCTTACTTGGCTTTGATTTACAGCTGGATTGAGTGGCCTATTGGGTTGGTATGGTGGCCTAGCCTGGTACTGCACTTAAGGATGATACAATCTAGCACTTTGAGCTTGTTGTCTTTTGATAGTCACCAGCTCATTTCCAAGGTTCTGTAACTATTTCATAACCTCCTGGAGTTCATTTGAAGCACTAGAGGATGAAGTAGAAGTTTCATTTGAACTTTGATTTCTAGGAGTGGGAATAGGAGCCAAAGTGGGTGCCTGACTAGTGCTTAGATTTTCTAAGTTTGGATACAAGGGCATGGGAGGCCTAGGAGCCAGCTTACCAGCTTGAATAAGACAATTTTTAGCCCTAATGGCAATGCTATAAGCAGCAGGTAAGGTTGTGCCTCCCATAGATTGAATTAACATAGAAATATCATAATTCAAAGCTTTAAGATAATATAGAAAAGCACCTTCAGTTGTTGGCCTGACGGCCACTGGAATCCTATCCCAAGACCTTTGAAATCTGAATTTGAAGTCAGTCACCTGCTCAAGTGGAGCTCTCTTGATAGTTGTCAATTGTTCTAGTAGAGACAAATTGTCTCCCTTTTCTCCAAATTGCTCATGGAGGACTATGCATAACTGATTCCAATTTTGGATAGAACTAGCTGCAAGGCTCCTAAACAATTGTAATGCCCTCCCTTTGAATGAAGATGCCCATAATTTGATAGCAACATCCATTTCATTTATCTCATGGATTACAAAAATGTTAGCAATGTCTTTGACATGATCACTAGGAGTGGTATGATTTTCTCCAGTGAAAAATGGAATGTTCTTCAATGCTGCAATTGGAACTGGATTTTATGCATTGAGGGAAAGTGGACTACTTCCAGTGAAATTGACAAAGGGATTCAGTGGTTGTACCATTTTTATTGGCCTGAGAACCCTTGTTGATGCGAGAAAATGTCTACCAGGTGGAGGTGTAGACAAAGTCTGGTTAGGTGGAGATGGTGATCTTCATGGTCTTCTTCCTCTCCTTCCTCCTCCTGGTGATAGTTGCAAGTGGACAAATAGCCCCTCTTCTCGAGTATCAGACTTGGTTCAAATTCTTCTCATATGCCTGGGAAACTTTTGCTGCTATACCATTGAATTCTACCCCTTCGGAGTCGCCAGATGTGTTAGATAATGAGCCTCGAAAGGCTAGTTAATGTCAAGTTACACACCAAACCTGACAATATTAAAAATAGAATTTAAAACTTGAAAGACCCAGAAGATACAGCTCTTCAATTTGGTTATGGGGGTATTGTTTTGCAGCTACTAATTTCTGAAAGGTACAGGCGAAAACTCAGGTCATGCAAGGCAACTAGGAAAACCCGAAATACCAAAAAACCTTGAAATTTTGAAAGTCAAAATCTCAAAATTCTAAGAATACCCTTTTGAATATTATCCCCCGATCTATCAACTGGTGAAATTTTTACTTGTTTTGAGCAAGTTAAGCCCTTGAAAATCGATTTCAAAGTTCAGCCTGGAAGGTAAAAAAATCTGAAATTGTAAAACCTGTAATTTTTAGTCTAAAATTTCTTGAAAACTCCTTCAAATCCTATGGAATGACCTCTTGGTCCCACCAGGCATGCCAAAAACTATTTTAGGTGAATCATAGCACCCCTGAATGTCTACAAGATGATGGGTTGAGACTCTCAGTGCGATTGCATAACATGGAGCTTTTCCCAAGTGTGGGACCTTGCAAAAACGGAAAAGCTCTCCGGATGAAGGCCGGTTCCTATTCATTTGTTTTGATGCACACGTAAAAATTTAGAGGGTTTACTCAAAACCTAAACTAACTTTCCAAGGAGACAAGGTAAGAAGATGTATAAAATAAAACCTAAACTACAAAGGTGATGCACCGAGGAATGAAGAACACCTGTCTTGCCAATAAACACAAACCATAAAAATGCAATGCAAGATCATGCACAGATAACCAGATTTGTAGTGAAAGATCAAGAAGATGAAAATGAACATAGAGAGGGTTGAGAATCATCCATAGACATTCATTATTTGCTCCAAATATTGATACAACACACTACAAAATGCCAAGAGTCAAAGTTGCATTACAGTTTTTAATGGGACGTTTGAACTCCACAAATTCACCTGCCAAAGAGAAGAAGGGAGGGGAAAAACAAGAATGTTCAACCTTTAGAAATAATCCCCTCCTTACAATTTATAGGAAGAATGAGAGAGGGAAGAGAGAGGAAATCCAAATCTACCCCAACCACCTCCAAATTACATTTAATTCATCTCATTATGACGGTAGGTGAGAACCCTAGCAAACTTAAAAAGTGGTGAAATGTATTTTACATTTTTAAGAACTTATTCAAACCCAATTAAACATATCCAGCTATAGTTGGATAGAGGACCTCGTAAGATTTCCAAAAAGTCCAACCTTGCGTGAATCCGAGCTCCCTGTGAAAAGTTATGGCCGTCTAAATATCTGGGTCAGGGTCTGCTTCCTGTCAGCGCTCAGAATGTTGCGCCTCCTGAAGGTGCGCCATAGGCGAATCCATATTCATGTCAACATACCATTACATGTGCCAAGGCATGAATTCTTTCATGTCGACATTCTATGTCATGCGCCCTTTACGTGTGCCAAGGCGCAACTTCTGCCATGTCGACACTCTCCTACCTGCGCCAAGGGCGCGTCCATTTTCGTGTCGACACCTTCTGTCGTGCACCTCTTACCTGTGCCAAGGCCGTGTCCATTTTCGTGTTGACACCTTCTATTGTGCACCTCTTACCTGTGCCAAGGGCACATCCATTTTCATGTCGACACCTTCTTTCATGTGCCTCTTACTTGCGCCAAGGGCACGTCCATTTTCGTGTCGACACCTTCTATTATGCGCCTCTTACCTGCGCCAAGGGCGCATCCATTTTCGTGTCGACACCTTCTATCATGCACCTCTTACCTATGCCAAGGGCGCATCCATTTTCATGTTGACACCTTCTGTCGTGCGCCTCTTACCTGTGCCAAGGGCGCATCCATTTTCCTGTCGACACCTTCTGTCGTGCGCCTCTTACCTATGCCAAGGGTGCATCCATTTTCGTGTCGACACCTTCTGTCGTGCACCTCTTACCTGCACCAAGGGTGCATCGATTTTCGTGTCGACACCTTCTGTCATGCGCCTCTTACCTGCGCCAAGGGCGCATGCATTTTCATGTCGACACATTCTGTCGTGTGCCTCTTACCTGCACCAAGGGCGCATCCATTTTCGTGTCGACACATTCTGTCATGCACCTCTTACCTGCACCAAGGGCACATCCATTTTCATGTCGACACCTTCTGTCGTGTGCCGCTTACTTGTGCCAAGGGCGCATCCATTTTCATGTCGACACATTCTGTCATGCGCCTCTTACCTACACCAAGGGCGCATCCATTTTCGTGTCGACACCTTCTGTCGTGCACCTCTTACCTACGCCAAGGGCGCATCCATTTTCATGTCGACACCTTCTGTCATGCGCCTCTTACCTCAGTCCTAAGTAATAGATGCCAAGGGCGCATCCATTTTCATTTCCACAATTACAGCATTACAAAAAAAAATTATCATAGTAACTATGCCAAAATACGCATCCATTTTCATGTCGACACCTTCTGTAGTGCGCCTCTTACCTGCGCCAAGGGCGCATCCATTTTCGGTTCAACACCTTCTGTCATGCGGCTCTTACCTGCACCAAGGGCGCATCCATTTTCGTGTCGACACCTTCTATCGTGTGCCTCTTACCTGCGCCAAGGGTGCATCCATTTTCATGTCAGCTTCTTCTGTCGTGCGCCTCTTACCTGTGCCAAGTGCGTTTGGTGACGCAATAAAAAATTGGGCTCTAAGTTTCTTTGATTTCCATATTCTTTTGTTTGTCTATATCTACCCGAGGGGAGATATTTACAACATGTCCCACATAACGAGGTGATAACTTGGCAGCCTTGCCAAAATTTATTGAACTCTTTTTTAGCTTAACCCGAAGAAAGACCTTCTCACCAAGTTTATAATTCCTATCAACCCACTTTAAGTCTGTATAACTCTTTTGCCTATTGGCAGCCTCCTTTAAATGTTCACGAATCATTTTAATTTGTTGTTCCATTTCCATAAGGATTTCTTGCCCAATTACCTCTCTATCCTCTACGTTGTCCCAGCTAACAGGAGTTCTGCATTTTCTTTCATACAATGCTTTAAAAGGTGCCATCTTTAAAGAGGTGTGGTATGTATTATTATAGGAAAATTCAACCAACGGAAGGTATTCCTCCCATTTATACTGCTGGTCCATGCAATACATTCTTAACATATCCTCTAAAACTTGATTTACTCTTTTAGTCTGTCCATCCATTTCCAGATGATATGCAAAACTGAAATTTAGTTTAGTTCCCAAGGCCGCATTAAGCATTTTCCAAAATCTTGATGTCATTCTCAGATCTCTATCCGATATGATCAATTCGGGTATTCCATGTAATCTAAAAATTTCATGTATAAACCTTCTTGCTAACACTGGTGCATCATCTTTTAAATTACCAGCAATGAATTTTTCCACTTTGGTGAGTTTGTCGACGACAACCAAAATGATATCATGTTTATTCCTAGACATAGGTAATGCTTGAATGAAGTCCATAGTTATCACTTGTCATTTGTACTGCGAAATTTTGTGGGGGTATAATAATCTGGAAGGATGCATATGTTCCACCTTAACATGCTGACATTCCAAGAAGTGTGTCACAAATTCCACTACATCCTTTTTCATTCCCTTCCAGAAATATTGCTGCTTGATATCAGCAAGCATTTTCATAATGTCAGGGTGTCCAGAAAAAGGTCAATTATGAAATTCAGCTAATAATTTCTTTCTTAAATCATTTGCCAAGGGTATATATACCATGTTTTCAAACCCCAAAATTCCTTCATTATCAAAATGAAATCCTTTATACTTCTCATCCTTTGGATTGCAGAAAGTGCGGTTTTAACTTGCTGAAAATAAGAGTCAGATTCCATGACATCTTTCAACTCATCTTTAAACTGTGTTCTTAATGTTGTAAGAGTAGAGATGTGCTTCTTACGACTCAGATCATATGCTACCCTATTTTCCTTTCCTTTAATGTAGCTTATATCAAAATCATATTGAGATAGAAATTCTAACCATCTTCATTGTCTTGCATTCAAGTTTGGTTGGGTAAAAATATACTTCAACCCTAGATGGTCGGTTTTTAGCTCAAAAGGCTTACCAAGAAGGTAATGCCTCCACATTTGAAGTGCATTAACAATGGCACTGAGCTCTAGGTCATGTGGAGCATAATTTTGTTCATGTAACTTAAGCTTTCTGCTTTCATATGCTATGACATGGTCATTTTGTAACATAATGCCTCCGAGACCCTCTCCAAATGCATCCGTTATGACCGTAAAATCTCCATTTGGGTCAGGTACAATTAGAATAGGTGATGTAGTTAACTATTCCTCTAAAATTTTAAAGGTAGATTCACATTTGTCACTCTAGACAAATTTCTTATCTTTCTTTTGTAATGAAGTGATTGGGGCAGCAATTTTAGAAAAGTCCTTAACGAACTTTCTATAGTATCCTGCCAGGCCCATAGATCTTCTTACTTCATGCATGTTCTTAGGCGCAGGCCACTCAGTTATAGCTGCAATCTTTGAAGGGTCTACAGCTATCCCGTTCTTGCTTATAACATGTCCCAAATAATGCACCTCTGCATCATAAAAGGAACATTTAGACAATTTACCATACAACCTTCTCTTCCTCAAAATTTCTAGCACTACCTTTAAATGCTCTTGATGCTCTTTGAAATTTTTGGAGTATATAAGAATATCGTCCAAGAATACAAGCACAAACTTGTCTAAGTATTCTTGAAAAATATTGTTCATCAAATTCATGAAGGTGGTAGGTGCATTCGTCAACGCAAAAGGTAACACTGTGAATTCATAATGTCCGTACCTTGTTCTAAAAGTTGTTTTATGAATATCTTCTTCCTTTATTCTCAACTGATGATATCCAGATCAAAGATCTATTTTTGAATAGACTGATGCTCCACACATCTGGTCGAATAGATCATCAATCCTAGGAAGTGGATATCAATTCTTAATGGTTACCTTATTCAACATTCTATAATCAATGCACAATCTAAGTGTGCCATCCTTCTTCTTTACAAAAATTACCGGTGCTCCCCATGGTGAGACGCTCAGTCTTATCAGCCCTTTGGTCAAAATTTCCTGTAACTGAGCCTTAAGTTCCACTAACTCAAGGGTAGTCATTTTGTATGGTGCCTTAGATATGGGTTCAGTTCCTGGCTTGATCTCTATTGCGAAGTCAAACTCCTATTTGGGTGGAAGAACTGGTAACTCCTCCAGAAATACATCACTGAAATCTCTTAATAATGGATACTTTTCCATGAAATCATTATCTTCCTCAGCATTTTATGTCATTCTTACAGCATACAAGGTGTAGCCTCTATTTTAAGCCCTTTTTAGTTGCATAGTTGTTACTTTCCTAACTGCAAACCCACGCTTTACATCCTGAATGACTGCTACTTTTTGCAGGTCATCAAAATAGCAAATCTATTTTTCATAACAGTCAACCTTCGCCTTATGTTCTACTAACCAATTAACTCCTATAATTATATCATCTGACCCTAAAGGAGTAACATACAGGTCAACTTCTGTGGAGAAACTGGGCAGGTCAAGAATTTCCCCAAAAAGACACATGTCTACTGTATGGACATAATTATTTCCATAATGCATTGTCCATGTCTTATCCATTCGTTCATCTTTCCTTTTTAATCTCATTTCTAGTTTAGTAGAGATAAAACATTCAGTAGCTCTAGTATCAAAAAGTATGACTACGGGTGTACCAAATAACTTACCTGAAACTTCTATGGGTGTGACTTGCTTTTCATCTTGTTTGTTAGCCACCGCAGTGTGTATCCTATGCTGCTGATCGTGATCATCCTTCTTTAAAGGATAGTGAATCGTGTAATGGTCCTTTCCACAGTTGAAGCATCCTCCGACGGGCCCCTTCCTAGGCTCAAATTTATTTCCAGCCTTGAAGTTATCACTCTGGCTTCCATAGGATTTTTTTCCATTACCACTAATTTTTTCAAAGCTTCTCTGCACACTATTAATAGGTTTGTTCATTACTGATTTCTTATTGTTATCCATAACAAAAAAAAAATCGTACCGAACCTTTTACAGGGTCCCTTTTTGGGGTGTGAGAGATGAAGAAGAGTTGGGAATCTTCTTCCTAATCTCCTCCGTATGAGCAGAAATTGCTCTCAATTTTTGTTCTTGTCTTATTACCTTTTCGACAACTCCTTCCATAGTGGTCAGACCATGGACATCCACCTTGCCACCAATGATGGGATTAAGTCCCATTATGAACTTTTGTATTCTAAACTTCTCGTCAGCTTGGTATTGTAGTACATACTTAAGGAGTTTAGTAAACCCTTCCCAGTATTCTATCACCATCATCCTTCCTTGTGACAAGTTCTGAAATTCAGTCATTTTCTGATCAAAAAAGAGTTGAGGCAGCCACCGTTGCCTAAAGTAACTTTTAAATTGATCCCAAGTTATGTCTGTTTCGATAATATTCAACTCAACCTTATGGTTTTCCCACCATGATGATGCTTCATGAGAAATTTGATAGGCTCCCCATATCGCTTTGGTCTCTTCAGAGAATTTTCTTATTGTAAATTACTTCTCCATTTCACTGAGCCAATTTTTAGCCCCGTGCCCAAGTGTAGTTCCATCAAACTTGGGAGGACTTATTCTCTTTATATCATTTGTAAGTTCAGCCGCTAATCTTGCCCCTTTATTTTCAGGATGATTAGGAGCGTTCGCGTTACTATTATCAACACCCAGATTCCTTCCATTGGTGTTGTCCACAAGAGGTGGCTGATCATTTATATCAGCATCTTATTCCTCCTCCTCATTGCCCATTGCTTGATATTCCAAAATAGTCAAACGATCTCTCGTATCTAGTAGGGCAGCAAGGATTTCATCTAGTTTTTTAGCAGTAGCTTCTTCTCCACCCGGTAGCGGGTTGTTCATAGCATTTCCTCTTGTTCTAACCATTTTTTGTTCAATAAGAAAATGTAAACCTTATTAAATTGTGGACTCGTTAGGTCCAAGAGCTGCAACCTTCAGCTCTGATACCAAGATGTAACATTCCCATTTTAAGACGTTAGAACAAGGGAAAATTTCTTTTATATATATATATATATATATATAAAATGTTCTGTGTTCTGAATTATGTAATTCAAAACACATGACCAAGTTTTAATAATTGTTCTCTATCCAATTAATGTAATTTAGAACACACAATACTTTTTAAAATAAATGTTCTTTGTTCACATTTTTTTATAATATGGAACACACATTTAATGTCATTCAATTAAATAACAGATACCATATGTTATTGTAATGACTTGAAGCACTACCGATCTCCCATTTTTATGGCTTGGAGTTTCAACGATCTCTCATTTCATGACTCGGCTACTTACCGATCCTTCATGTTAATCTATGCATTGTATACTAAGTATACTTGGTTCTCTTTACCATTTTTGGTTATCGAAGTGTTCCATTTAAGAGGCCTATCTAAATATCTATTACCAATATTCATCTTAAATCCTACTTCTTAAACTAGGTGATTAGGACAACGCAACCAACAACTTGTGATACTATGGCCAAAGATTTTCACATGCTTTGCATGATCATATTCCTAGACGTTACACACATCAATGGAATACATCCTTCACCTCACTTTATTTGTTATCTAAAATGGTCTTTTCTAATCTCTGTCAGTCCTCTCATCTAAGATAGCAATATGAAAGAGTATAGGGAGGCACTCATGGTGACTAAAGGTACGTAGACATACCTTGTCAACCCTAGTCAACTACGTGTGTCTAGTTACCTTTAATCTTCCTGAGTCACTCCGTATACAAGGTCACATTCCTAACTTGGTCCAAGATTATTCAAACATTGATGATTCGATTTGGGAGGGCGTTGTAACATGCCAGCTTCAAAATTATGTCATCATGAAGGCCCTACCTTCATGAAGACACCAGATTGCATCTGGCGTGTCCCAATGTCCTGTGGAATCCTCCCATCAAGGGATACACATCCAACTAGAAGTATGATTAGATTCTTATCCTTAATATTTTAAGAATATATTTCAGCAACCGTGCTGATCCTCTAACCTCATTGTTTGTTACAGTTGCATAGCTAAGAAGGACTTAAATTATCTTATTGCTTAATATACATTTACTCCTCCTTACCAAAGGATTGCATATTTCCATCTTAGTTCTTTAATTTAAGCTTCAGACTAACAGTCCACTACAACTTAACGTAGTAAGATCAACTTACTAAACTTAACCAAGTTTTATTCGCAATTGAATTTAAATTTAGAATTCCATCTCATTAGACGTCATTTAAACAAGGCCTAATCCCAAATGAATGTATTCATTTATTACTATAACCTTTCTTCAGTTAAGGTTTGACATGAGGAGATATGGTTCCTCATACCGAATATCCTTTGATCAAAACCTCCCAAGGATATTAATGAAATCCGAAGACAAAATTCAATTGTCTCTTTATTAATATTCATTAGTTTATATTCTAATTCCAAATACCATTCATTTAAGAGTTCGTATTCACCTTACTCTTTACTAATATCAATTTGAAATCCATATTGACCTAAGTATTAATTAATTTCCCATTCCAACTTAAAAGTTGTATTCAAGTAAAGAATCGATAATATGTCCCTTTAAAATCTATCAACCATCATTTGAATAAATCCAATTTCAATGAATAAAATTATATTCTCAATCTTATTCAAATAGTTCCAAGGTTGTACAACCATTAAAATAACACACCTTCCTCTTTTACTCATTACTCTAGATTAGAATTCATACAATATACAAGTCCATATTACCGGACATCATTTATGCCAAACAACATTAACAACTCCTAAAGAAAGAAGAATACAACTTTTTCTTTTTCCAATTCCTGGAGAAGAATAATAAAATATCAGAAAAGATCCATCCCTTTGCTAATCAGAAGAAGCATCATAAAACAACATGTCTTCATTTTTACTCATGGAAACCATATGTAAAATTTACTTGCACAGATCAGTTCATCAAACTGAGCATATTAAGCACTTATCATTAAAATGAGGTGCTTTTAATTAACCGTCTCAATAAAAGAACTCTGCTTTTATGAAACGTTTAAAAAAATGAGATGGACATCATCTATGAATTAAGTGCTGATAAGGATGAACAAATTAACAACCCAATCCCATAATTACCATCACAATCAGACAAAAACTATTTAATAACAACTTTTCCCCAAATAATTACTGTAAACCCGTAACAAATTATTCACATTTCCTTACTGTTTTCTTCCAATAACGTAAGGGGTTCATTCCATATTTAAACAATTACTACAAAAATTAATTTCCCTAAATAGTTCCAAATTAAAAACATCTGTATGAACTGATACACATATGTATATATTGTTGTTCTAATGTAATTACTATCAATTCCGTTCCCTCATTATAGCTGAAATTTCAAGAAAAGAATTTAATTAAAAATTAAAATAGAAACCCTTCCCTTTCGTACTACTCATTTAATTTAAACCAAATCAAATGCAGAAGAGAAAGGTAGTCATACACCGTGACAACACTGGTGTTATTTCCCAGAATTCAACAAATAGCATAGTACTTCTTTCAATTCAGAAAAGAAGAAAAACAGTAGTTAAAATGCAGTTGCTTACGTTGAACGCAGTAAGAAATTCATTCAATATCAAATATAGAATTTCAACTGGATAAGAGAAGAAAATAATTATTACTTCCGATTACCCACTCATTATTCTCTTTCTTTTCATCACAACCGAACTGGATGATTTGAACAAGAAGTAATAACAATCAACGATAACAGTCAAGGAGAGAGAATAATTAAAGCCAATAATTGAATGAAATAAGAAAATTCATAGTACCTCTTCTCATTTCTTAGCCAAATATCAACTAATTAGTGCCGACCTGTTCCCATAGGATGATTTCTTCTAACAAGTCTATTTCAGTATTTAAAATTTACTAACTACCATTCAAGGAAGCATGCTAGAGTTCATTTGCATCTGATTCCGCAAGTATCAAGAATAACGACATCTCTAAATAAAACTGTTTCCTTTAATTATTCACCCCAACAGACATTTCCATCCAGGTATAAACCAAGTGAGAGTGTACAAAAAACAAAAAAATCATGATTTCATCGTAATAATAAAAGGAATCATTTTTCAAACACCAGAGTAAGAAATCAACTCTAGTTCAGTCTTAATGAAATAGCGAAGAAGTTTAGACTGCATTTCACACACACACACACACACACACACACACACACACACACACACACACACATAAAAATTCACCATTGAATACAAAGAAGAATAAAATGATAAGCTCTATTCCATCTAACAAATAAGCAGATTACTCTGTTCTAGGTTTAAGTAAATCATTCCTAAAAATCATTCATGGGTTTCAAACCAAATAAGGAGACATTGAATCGTTTTACATAAGGAAAGAGTAAGGACAATTCATTAAATATGATGTCCCTAAAGGATTCGCATCCCTAACACTATAATACGATAAGAGAAACCGTTCACACACAGTTCCATATAAATATTCTCATGGTTTTTTTTCAAAACCATTGCACATACAAAACTTAGGAAACAATTTACACATCTCGGTTGCCTTTATCAATCAAACCCACAACGGGTGTTAAAACCAAATACCCATTACTATAAAAATTCAAATAGCAAGGATAGATTTCATTTCATTTACCCTCCAAGTAAGGAAAACACCCAAATCGTATTTATTTCCAAAAGGCAACTCAACCCAGAAATCACATCAAACATATCAACATTTTCATTTTACAAAAACACCCATTATAAGAGCAGAGTTCTTTTAATGAAGATGCTTAACAAAGAGCAAAATGGTTTAAAGAGAAGAGCTCAACATGTCTGTATTACTTCTGGTTAGCTTATGGGAGGTCACGTTCAAGCTCCTCCCATGTTCTTTCTTCCAACTCCTTATTCAATAGATCTCTCTCAACTACTCCTTTATCTACGCAGGTCCAAAATCATTCGAAGGCGGTCGAGCATCAATGGCCAAATCACAATTTTGTAGGCTCAAATGAACCACAAAAGGAAATGCAGAGGCAAAAACTTAAAACCCGAATGAATAACAATGACCACAAAAATTTCCTCTTTCCCTTTTCCAAGGCGAGCTGGTCACCAAGACCGAGGCCAATAAATGTATTAAATTCATTTCCCTCTCTTTCTCCGCACCATCTCCAACCTAATTTGGTGAGTTCCTCTTTTCTAATATTTGCATGTAATTTCATTTTTAGCTACATTGCTAATTTGAGCCTCTATCTTCTCTGCTCCCGCCAATTTTGGCATTTAAAACTTCAAGGACATCTTTTAATGTACTTTATTAAATTTCAAACCTTCTCTTCTTATCCCTTTTATCGGCGTTTATCCACAAGTTCCCCTTCTAGGGTTACCATTAGTTTAGGTTATATTGTCCATAGCTAGGTATTCACCTAGGTCGCAAATCATTAGGTTTTGTGAAAAATTTACATCCCCTTCTATTTATAAAATCCTCCTAGGATAGTTATTAGGTCATAGGTTAGAATTTAATCCCCATCGTATTTTACTTAATAGGTTCCAAATAAGTTTTACCGACTTGCATTCATAACTAGTATAATGCAGGACATTCCGTCCAACACACATATCTATACCCTGTGCACTTGTATCAAAACTCTCACTACCTTACGCTCTCTGGCATTACTATTTATATGTAGTTCAGAAATCAAACCTTTCCATTGGCAACATGGTGCTGAGTAATTATACCTGTAACCAGGTTCTGTAAAATTTATAACAACTTCCAGTCTTGTTCCAGACTTAGTTCTAATTAGAAGGTAAATCATCAAAGCAATCACAAAGAAGGTCGTAGCATACCTTGGATCAATGGAATTGATTCAAGGTGTGTTGTCAACAAAAATATGAGTTCATCAAATACAAAAGCAAGCCTGTAGTTTCATCCTTGCGAAACACAAGTTATAATGACCTCCGTCCCAAGTAAACAAGCTACATTAAGCAAGGGTTCATATCAACAATACATTCTTTTTAAGATTAAAAGATATATCTTAACATAATTATCCTCATTTCCATAGTTACAACATCATGAAAAGAGGTTATCATAGTAGATTCTAAAAATCAAGATGTTATAATAACCACCCACATAACCAACCTACCCAACAGACACATCTAATAGGTTAATTAATTAACAAACATTAGAACTTGGATCTGGTACCATGTTATGACGAGGAGTTAATTAACCATATTTATCAATATATTACACCAAATATTAATAAAATAAACCACTAAATATGAAATAAATAAATAAACACATGGACATATTTACGTGGAAAACCCCGTAGGGGTAAAAACCATGGTGAAAAAGAGATATTACATTTATGTGAGAAACATTAATACAACCCAATAAAATCTCCCTCACTTCTCTCCACCAATCCACACGAGGTGAATTCACAATATGACCCAAGGTCATATTTATTTGACCTTGCGGGTCATAAACCATATTCAGTAATGGGGTGTGATAAAATAAAACCTTGATTTAATATATTGATTAATTAATAATCAATTAAACACAAGCAAACATTGTTTATATTAAATAATAAATAATATAAATATTATTGATTATTTAATTATAAACTAATTTTTATAAACACTTAAGATTACGTCCTAACAGAGAGGTGAATTGCATTGGGGTGCTCATTTTTTCCACTCTATCCCTTTGAGACAAAGGGATAAGAGGGACACAAATGGGCGCTTGGACAAAGATGTTTTCATGTGTTATAATATGGCATAGTTAGCATGAGATGGGTTTATCCAGTTAAGGACCCTGCGGAGCTGGAGAGGGTCACATGGGGGACAAGAAAGGGGGATTATATGGGGGTTCTCATTTTTTACCCTCTATCCCCTTGGGACAAGGAAAATTAGGGAAATAAATGGGTGACAAGATAGAAATCATAACATGTGGTAGTTAAACATTTGGCTAAGTATGGGATTAACACACTCTACACTAGTGAAGACTTGAAAAATTCATGCTTGGAGCTTCAAGAGGTATTTTTAGGTAAAAATATATGATTTTGAATCCAAGGAACCTTCCAAGATAAATGTAATATGTGTAAGAAAAAAATTCTACCTACAACTCCAAAATATCCCTATTTTTTATCAGGACAACAAGGTACGCCTACAAAAGTTGAGCTTCCTTAAGAAACACTTAGGTATTGTGTAAAATATGATTATTCCACCATGAATATTATTATATAATATATCAATTTCCTATTTTTTTGAATTATAAATCCTTATGAATCTCCTAGAATCATCTAGAGAAGCTCAGGTTCATAATTTTACCTCTCATTCCTTACACCTGAAAAACACTCTTTTGCATAGTTTTTCCCTAAACCACCAAAACTTCCCTAAATATTCCTAAAAAAATTCAAACACATTATTGTATCTCTAATACCACATCTAGATTATTATGATATTTTTGAACCTTCCCAAAGGATGAACATATGCGTTAAAATGGCCAAAATTGTCCTTTTTAAGACTACCAAAGAAATAGTCTTTAGTAGTACTTTGCTGGATGACAGAATTGATCTTGTCACGTAATTTCAAATGCTTACACATGTTTATTCAATATATTAATAGTACATGCAATTTCAATATTATCATGACACAAAAGAAAAACTAATCGATAGAGGGATTTAGGAGGACTTGGAGCATGTTTTCACATTTACCTTAGTTGTCATGGCTCAAGTTTTGAATTTTGAAAGCAAAACCTCATAAACTAACATTAAAAAGCCATGAAAAGATAAATAATATGTTAAAGATATATTAGGGTGTGCTTAGTAACAGTAATGAGGGTGTATTTGTGTATGTATGTGTATAATATCAAGACCAATAATATCAAAGGATATATTTTCAAATTTGAGTGTCTACATTTTCCCCATTTAATTATTGTTTTCATGTGTTTTTACAAGGTCAAAAATTCAAACTTAAACCATGAAAACCAAGCCCAAAGGTACAAAAATTGCTAAAAAACCTTCCTAAACCCCTCTTCGGATTAATACACCCTATGTATTAATGCAGCCTAGAATTCACCAGTAAAATCACCGGCATGATAGCACATCACTCAGCCTAGACTGAGCACTCACCCAAAGCATGAAAAGGTACCAAACCCCTCTTTAGGGTTGTTATTACACAATTTTAGCACGATGAATACTTAATGCATTTAGGTCCATAACTAATATTACATTCTATAGTGCATGTTCATATCTAGATCTACAAAATAACAGACTTAAAAGATAATCATCATGAAATCAAGCATGAAAAAACCAATTATACTTAGGATTTGATACTCCGATTCAGCCAATACACTCCATTGCATTAAACATGATAAATACACAAAAGCTTATTACAATAGATAATATGATAGTTCATGTGCGCATCATATTTGGCAACATAATTTCGAAGTAACTCAGTTCTCACCTACTACCCTCTACTACTTAGTTCATTACATATTTATAAGGGTGGGGAATTTCCCTTCACCACTTACCTAATTTCAAAATAGCTCACATGCTCTTATTAGCCATGCACCATTACAATAATAACCACACATGTAAGTGCGCTAACAATAGACGTCTTCTAGTTAAATACTAGTAGTAAATCTATTCTCAGCATGTACCCATGTAAAGTGCTTCGTAGCCGATTCTCCAAATATAGCCAATGCATGTCGTATAAGTCATTAACTAGTTTGTGTGTTCAACATGCTATATCCAAAAATATCTCGTATACGTGAAAATGGATAAGTCCCAAATCTATCTCTCTCCTTCACGCGTGATTCTTTCTTGACCCTTCTCTGCTTTTGAACGTGCTCTATTCTTCTGCGTGAACCTTATATATGTTTTTCTCTAAGTGCCATATTTTGACTGACCAACATTACCCCATACTAATTGCATTGTTTCCCTGGAAATGGTTATCTCCAACATGAATCAAATAATATGAATAGAAGAATATAAATAATTTTGATGAATAAAAGAATGAATTTACTCTGTAGCATATTTTACTTCAATTAGAAGAATCAATTCTAGATATTCTTCTTTTATTTATGCCTCTAAAGTTTTCCAATCATTAAGCATGGCTTCTACCTTTTTTGGAATATCCACTACAATTGACTCTAGCTCATCTTTTGCAATCTCTCCTTTCTCATTCTACAAGATTAAAACAATGTTGGAAATTGTAGTCATTCTTCCTTCTAATAATTCCATTTTTTGCACTATGATTTTCCCAAGCTCATCTAGCCTTTCCTTGTGTGGTTCTTATGCTTCTTTAAGGGCCTCGTGCTTCTTCTTGACAAGCACTAACAGTTCTGCACAACCCAAGGTCTCATCCTTCATGGCTTTTAGGACTTCATTTTCCTCTACCCCAGTAATGGTCCTTATAATGACTTCTGGAGCTATACAAATATTTAGCGCTTGATCCACTTTCTTCATTTCTTCTTGCAAGCTTTGGAGAAATGCCTCATATGATGCAATCTTACTCATCACCAAAGCCTTTTCCCTCTCTTCTTCCTTCTTAGGTTTCTTTGGTGTTGGCATGCATAGAGGTCCATCCTCAAGCACCAAATCTACCAAGGTTTGTACATAATGCATTGTTGAAGGAAACATTTTGAGTACCTTAGGCTCTAAGTGTGGATTTTATTTCAAGATATTGTCCCCAATTTCCTCTTCCATGCTGGTGTTATTCTTCTTTTCCAAGTATTTTTCTTGCTTTAGGTACACTATTTCTACATCCTTAGTTTTGAGTTCTTCTCTTAGCGCCCTAATTGTTGCAGCTTTATCCACATTTCTTCATCCCACCTATGTCGAGACTTTTACAAAAGCATTACTCACTTGTTCATTTGACATAATAGTAGGATTTACTATTATGTGTCTAGCTTGAGGTGTCTTCTTCAATCTCCTTGATACACATGACTCTTCACATACATCAAAGTTTGGTCTGTCGATGTGCATGTGCATCGACCATGGCAGTTGTTTCCTTGTGCACATGGTTTCCATATCTTCATCCATCATCTCCCACCCATAAAAATCCTTTAGTGTCACTGTGTTTTGAAAATGGGCATGGAAAATTTTACCTATGTCCTCGGTGTAGACCTAGAATTGTGTAGTATACTCCCCACTTTTCCTCTTCGATCTTGGCCCCTTACGAACTTGGGCATCAAGATTTGAAGCTTGTTCTATTATGCCTTGAGTAGTCTCATGCACTGTCCCATCTACCTAATTTTATCCTTCTTCCCCATCCTTAATTTATTTTTCCTTTGGTTCTTCTATGCCCTCTAGAGGTGTAGGAGATTTAGGCGCACTTTCCTTAGACTCTTTCTCCTCCTCTTCTAGCTTTAAATTTTTCCTTCTCTTCTCAGTTGTCTCCTTCTATGGAGAGATTCAAGGTGATCTGTGAACTGATTTTTGAGTAACACCTTGGGTTCTGGTTCTTCTTAATACCATTTTGAAATGGATCTCTCCTTATACTACATCTAGATCCTCATCTTCTCCTTCATGCTCCTGAGTTGGCATAGTTTTGCGCTCTATTTCTACCTTGTCTAAAGGCTTCCTTCTTCCTCTATGCTCCAAGCCACCACTATGTTCTCATTCCTCTTCCTCTTCATCCACCACTATGGTCTCTACAGGCTATGGAGATGGAACATTTTGTACTATATGCTTAACCTTAGGCGCCCCTGGAAGTGAGAACTCATTTTCCACATATTTGTTGTTCTCCATCTTGTTCTTAAGGTGAAGATATGTAAGCATTGCTCCAACTTCTCCAAAGGGCAATATTATTGGCTTCATGTTTAATACATCTGAGATAATCATCTCAATGTAGGCAATCCATCCTTTATATACATATGTCTTTCTCAATGTATGGTAGTCGCAATCTACCTTGTCTGCATTGAAGCTTAGGTGACGTGCATCTAAAAACTAGTGAACTGATGCCTAGACATATTTTATTGTGAAGGCATATGAAAATTTTCACCATGGGCTCCAAGCCCCATATTTCATGGTGAACCGCGTGATGCAAAAGTTCTAGTATATCGCGAACTACACTACCTTCCCTACTACCGAAGGTAACTCCTTGGGTATGCACCATTCTTCTTCGAATGCTGTGCAGAGCCTATCATACCACTTCTCCTCCCTCTACTTGAATGTTCCAATCATTGATCCTTCGCACAAGTACTTGCCAAATATTTCTGCAATTGAATTGTTCTCCATAGGCTATTCCCATATTTTCTCCTTTGGCCCATCGGGCACCTCGATTTTCATAAACACTAGAGACAATAGAACATCCCCGAAACTAATTTTCTCTCATGTGTGTACTTATTCAATCATAGTTTCAGCAATGTAATGAGAGATGTTGTAAGTCACTCCTTGTGACATCTTCTTTGCAATTTGTAGCACATTGTGTTTACTTGTGACCATCGTTCTTGGTCATCAACTTTGTCACTAAGTGTGCAACTGCTTGTATGATTAAGTACTTCTTTAGTTTATCAATGTCCATGCCGTGCGGACCCTTGGTATACCCTAAATCCTTCCTTGTCTCCAGCATTATGGCCTTATTAGTTAAATCACCATTTAAATATGCCCCTGTGCCTTTCAACCCTGTTCGTATTGAGACCAACGTGGATGTGATCCTTACCACGCACCCTGCAAATTAGAATAAATCTTCATGTACCATACTCATCAACCACTGGTAAAAGGGTTCATATTTGCCGAAGTAAGGGAGCTCATACAACTGGTAAACTCCAATCTACTTCAAAAAATTCTCCCCAGCATCATCATATATAGGCATGTCTTCTGTTGTGCACTTATTTGTCTTTGTGTTTAATAATGCATCCAGATCCTTCTTATTTTCAGGTGTACGATGGTTGTAATCATTGATCTTACTCTTCCGGATCTGGGAATCCCATCCTAACCCATAATCACACCTACGGATATTGTATTTCTGATAAATTAATCTCAGGAGTCATTTCAACCTCTACTTCCACTTTCTTCTTCCCCTTAGCCCCTACGGTAGGTGCTTTCTTTGGTGCCATCTATAACCTGAAATCTTCTCACTTAAAATGCTCACCTTTTATCTTCTGTAACATGCAAACCAAAATCGTAGCTTGATTCAATGTTCCCTTGTTGAAATTACATGCCCTATCTCTTTTGCAATTCCTTGCTTCACTCAAACCCTTCGCAATTAGGGGCGCAAGCTTCCTCTGTGTACAAATCTACTCATCACGTCTCAATTCACACTCTTTGCACCTGAATACTCTTCTCGCAGCTCGGTTGCACTTGGCTCTTTCAAATTATCATGATTGCAATGGTAAGAATAAACTCACCTCCTGTTCATATATATATTTTCAAAAATTTAGTGCATTTATTACTCCTTCACCTACCAATAATCCTCTCATTAATTGACCATGTTTTTTCTTTCTGTGTAGTTCATCTTCCCACCCAAGCTATAACCTTCTTGCATGACCTACCTTTTGGTTTTAAAATTCTCTTCAAGGTACTTCCATGCACCTGAGTACCTAGTCATTGCACCTTCCACTGGTAGTCTTCACGGCCTCCGCTTACCTCGTGTTATACTGTTCCATCATTTATCTCCATCTATTGTCATTTTGTTTAGAAGAAATCTCTTTTTTCAATTCTCCAACTTGAACAACACCCGTAGTAGTTTGTTCCTTTCATGTGGACTTATTTTCAATAGTCCTGTACCCAGATATCAATAACCACCCCACACTAAGGGTATGTGTAGTCCTCTTCACATATAAATTCTTGAAATAGAAATTAGCATCTAGCACACAAATGCACCTTATTACACAAAAACAGCAACTAAATTGAAAAAGCATAGCAAAAAATAAGGAAATACATTAAGGAAAATATAGAATTGAAAACCTAATCTAAATGCCAACACTACCTTATTACAAA
Source organism: Taxus chinensis (assembly GCA_019776745.2). Lineage (NCBI taxonomy): Eukaryota > Viridiplantae > Streptophyta > Pinopsida > Cupressales > Taxaceae > Taxus > Taxus chinensis. The sequence continues at coordinate 363,018,707 of CM034154.1, forward strand.
CACCAAGAAGACTTATTTATAGTAGGGCTTCAACCTACTCCCGTTGAAGTATCTGGGTAACTGTATTCCATCAAGCGCCTCTAATTGACAAGCACCTGTTTCAAGTATGTGAGGGACAACATATGGCCCCAACCAATGTACCTTTATTTTTTTTGGATGGCATAAAAACTTAGAATCATAAAGGAGCATAATCTATCTAATCTCAAACTTTTTTATCCTTGATGTTCCTATCATGCCATGCTTTTTGCCTGGCCTTTTCTTGTTTTTGACTCCAACGTCCTACTACTCATTTCTCATTCATCTTGATTAAATTTTTAATGTGTTCTTCTAATGATTTTTCATTAGCTAAACCTCCAACACGGGAAATACACAAAAAAGGTAGTATGAATTCTATAGGAAGAATTGTTTCTGCGCAAAACACTTACTGAAATGGTGTGGCTTTTTTCAACCTTTTATATTATTTTTGATATGCCCAAAGCACTACAAACACTTTATCATCCTAATCCTTTCTTCCAATATCACAGTTATTTTTCAATGTCTAGCTCAAAATTTTGTTGAAATCCTTAGTAGCTCCATTAACCTGAGGATGATAGGTGTAGTCTTATGGTGCGCAATCATGAATTCATCCAATGAAATTTAGATTGTCTCATTAAGAAAATGTGTGCCCCTATCACTGGTCAAACTCAATAGACATCCATACCTTGTAATTATATTTTCCCATAGAAACCTGGCTGTTGTAGCCATTGTACAATCCTTTGTAGGTGCTGCTTCTTCCCACCTTATCAGATATTCTATGCAAGTGATGATATAACGCGATCCAAGTTTGTGCACAGTTGGTGAAATAGGACCCACAAAATTGATAGCCCATTTCTCAAATGAATCTGCACTAGTAATGGTTCTTAGAGGCATTTCATCTCATTGAACTAGTTTCCCAAGATGATGACAGTGGTCACAAGATTTGCAATATGCTTTAAAATCTTTATACATGGTCTCCCACCATAATCTAGCAAGTAGAATCTTACGAGCAGTGGCATCACCTACATAGTGGCCACCTGTAATACCACCATGAGCTTCCCCCATTATATCTATGTGCTCATGTTCTAGTACAGAATGGCACAATACTTCATCCCGACCTAACTTGTATAGGTCACCGCTAATCAACATATAGGGTACCATGCATATAGAAAGTTGTTTCTTCTCTAAGTATTTCATTCCTTCTATCATAACTATTCGTAGAAAGATAACAATGTCCTCTAATTGTAATGGCGCACATTGTAACCTATATAACTGTGCATCAGGCATAGTATCTTCAATGGGATGCACTTCTTCTCCTGATTGTATTATGGATAAATGGTCTAGTCCAGAATTACTTCTCCCTGGTTTTACCACAACTATGAAATATAATTCTTGAAATAAGAGTGCCCATCTCCATATATGCCCCTATAAAATGGGTTTTTTACCAAATACTTCAATTCCATATGATCTGCACAAAAGAAAAATTGTGTATGTAGCAGGGACTATCTAAATTTATGTAGTTCATAGATCATTGACAAAGCTTCGTGCTCTGTAGTGGTTTAATTCTTCTCTATAGGAGTCAACTTTCTATTAGTAAAACAAATAGGATGATCTATAATACCTTATCTTGGTTGAGCCAATACCATGCTAATGGCCATGCTAGAGGAATCCACATGTACATGAAATGGTTGGTCCCATGAAGGAAAGCGCAAAATAGGTGTGGTAGTAAGTTTCTTTGTTAATGTCTCGAATGCGCGTTGTTGCGGTTCCCCCTAGTAGAACATACCTTTCCCTTTCAGTAGCTCCTCCAAAGGTACGACAACCTTGGCATATCCTTTAGTAAAATTCTTGTAATATCTGTTATCCAAAATTCACCCCCTAGGGTAATTTTGATAAAATGCATCAGAATATTCAAATTCCAAGAAAATTGCTTGATTCAGAGCAAAAATCAGGTTTCTAGGGTCCCTTCAGAAAATTCCCTAACTCTCCTGTCCAGGCTGAAAAGAGCAAGCTCTGAGAAAATGCGGAAAAATGTTACAGAAGACAAGTAGGTTGATCCAGAAAAAATTGTGAAAATCGGCTAAGTCTTGCTCAAGGACACCTTTGGGACGTGTGGGATAGAAAGATGCGGATCAGCCGAAAATCCTCCAGGCGGCCCGCTAAGCATTTGGGACAATCGGGCCAGAAGTACGCGGCGGGGGCGAGAAGTCGATCCGGCCGAAAGAGGAAGAAAAATTGGCTAACTGCTGAGCGAGACAGTTCGGGACAGGAGTACGAGAAGGACCCAAACCGGCCGGATTGGCCGAAATGACAACAAATGGTCCTAAAGCATTTGGGACATCTGGGACAAAAAGGTGCGAACCGGCCGAACCGGGTGAAAAGAGTCAAGTCAGTCCGAAACAAAGTGGGACAAGCGGGACAAAAAGGCGCGAACCGGCCGAATCGGGCGAACCAGAAGAATTTGTCCCGCAAAGCACAGGGACATTTGGGACAAATGGACGCGAACCGGCCGGTTCGGCCGAAATGGGAAATTTCAGCACTGTGCCAAATGGGACAAAGGGACGCGCGGGACGTGGATCGCTGAAGAAGCCGAAAGCCAATCAATGCATGCCACGTGCCATCGGCCAAATGAGGGACAGGGAAGCCCATTGCGGGTGAATCAAATTTTTTTGTCCTAGACAGTTTGGGACATTCGGGACAAAAAGATGCGGTGGATGTGAAAATCTGACAGACCCGTGGACCAACCAGGAGATGACACGTGTCACAAGGAGAAAAGTTAAAAAGTCAAAGGGGCGAGTTTTCGAGCACTGATCCGAACCAATGGGATAGTGCCACGTGTCCCAGCTAGGGCCCACAAGGAAATTTCAAAAGATAGCCCGCTGAGAGGAGGAGGAGGAGAGAGAGTTTCTCAGTGAATCAGAGCCTGCCACGTGTTGTCCAGGTGGCAAAGCGCGGGAAAATATTTCAAAATCCGTCTTGGTCTGTTCCGTGCCCTAAATCTTCAGATCGTCATATCTTTTGATCTAGAGCTCAGATTTGCACGTTCCTTATATCAACGGAAAGCTTGTGAGATTCTCTACACGATTCTAGGGTAAATCTTACATTTTGGTTCAGTTTGCAGAGAGAGAATCAAGAAATGCCTCTGGCATGAAATAACAAGCAGAAGTAATGCTTCAACTAACAACTTTAATGCAGCAGACAGTTCGCCACTTATGTTAGGCATCCCGCCTTTTTTCCAGGATCTACCGCTTCTGCCATGATGAGATGAATTGAATGCAACCTGTAGGTGGTTGGGGTAGATTTGGTTTTCCCTTCTCTCTTTCCTCTCTCATTCTTTCTATATATTGTAAAGAGGAGCTTCTTTTCAAGGTCAAACATTTTTCTGTTTTGCCTCTCCCTTCTTCTCCTCAGGCGAATTTGTGGAATTCGAACCTCTCATTTGAACTGTAATACTATTCTACCTCATAGCATTCTGTAGTGTATTGTATCAATCTTTGGAGTAAATAATGCATGTCTGTGGATGATTCTCAGCCCTCTCTGTGTTCTTTTTGCATCCTCCTGGTCTTTCACTGCAGGTTTTGTCATATGTGCATGATCTTATATCACATTCAAATGGTCTTTGTTTACTGGAAAAATAGGTGTTCTTCATTCCTTGGTGCATCACCTCTATTAGCTTAGATTTATTTTATACATTTTATTACCTTGTCTCCTTGGCAGATTAGATTAGGTTTTGAGAAAACCCTCTGCATATTTCGTGTGCATCCGAACAGAGGAATAGGAACCAGCCTTCTCTCGAGAATCCTTTCTCATTTTTCCAAGTCCCACACTTGGAGAAAGGATTCAATGTTATGCAATCACACTGGATGCCAAGTGATCAACCTAGAAACTTGATCTGCATCCAGGGGTGCTGTGATTTTGCACTAACAGTTTTGGCACGCCCGTTGGTACTTAGAGGTCTCATTTTTATTGCAGCAAAGTTGATATGAATCTGCTGCAATTTTCTTTCTTGAAAAGAGCTATTATTCACATATATGGTGACTCCAAAAGGAAGATCAACTGGTTTCAGCAGCGCAGGCCTGAAAGCTTATGAGAAGAATCACAAGGTCAAGAGTTGGAGAAGAGGAAGTGCTGTTTGAATACCTGTAATTATCTCCAAGAAGAAGGCAAAGAGGAAGAAGGATTCAAAGGTCTCCATCTCCACCAAACAGAACTCTCTCAACTCCTCCACCTACTCGGCCTTTCATTCAGTATTCAAGAGTCCTTCGACCAATCAGAATGGCGCAACCAGCAAATCCCTTTGTCAATTTCACTGGCAGCAGCCCACTTGCCCTCAATGCACAGAATCCAGTTCCAATTGCAGCGTTGAAGAACATTCCATTTTTTACTGGAGAAAATCATACCACTCTTGGTGATCATGTCAAAGACATTTCTAACATCTGTGTAATCCATGAGATAAATGAAATGGATGTGGCTGTCAAACTGCTGGCATCATCATTCAAAGGGAAGGCATTGCAATGGTTCAGAAGCCTTGAAGCTGGTTCTATCACAAATTGGAATCAGTTGTGCATAGTTCTCCATGAGCAGTTTGGAGAGAAGGGAGACAAATTGTCTCTTCTAGAACAATTGACAACTATCAAGAGAGCCCCCAACGAGCAGCTGACTGACTTCAACTTCAGATTTCAAAGGTCTTGGGATAGGATTCCAGTGGCAGTCAGGCCAACAGCAGAAGGTGCTTTTCTCTACTATCTTAAAGCTTTGAATTCTGATATTTCTATGTTAATTCAATCAATGGGAGGCACAACCTTACCTGCTGCTTATAGCATTGCCATTAGAGCCGAAAACTGTCTTATTCAAGCTGGTAAACTGGCTCCTAGTCCTCCAATGCCATTATATCCAAGTTTAGAGAGCCCAAGTGCTAGTCAAGCACCTGTCTTAGCTCCTATTCCCACTCCTAAAAATTAGAGTTCAAATGAAGAAGAATCACAAGGTCAAGAGTTGGAGAAGAAGAAGTGCTGTTTGAATACCTACAATTATCTCCAAGAAGAAGGCAAAGAGGGAGAAGGATTCAAAGGTCTCCATCTCCACCAAACAAAACTCTCTCAACTCCTCCACCTACTCGGCCTTTCATTCAGTATTCAAGAGTCCTTCGACCAATCAAAATGGCACAACCACTAAATCCATTTGTCAATTTCACTGGCAGCAGTCCACTTGCCCTCAATGCACAGAATCCATTTCTAATTGCAATATTGAAGAACATTCCATTTTTCACTGGAGAAAATCATACCACTCCTAGTGATCATGTAAAAGACATTGCTAACGTCTGTGTAATCCATGAGATAAATGAAATGGATGTAGCTGTCAAATTGCTGGTGTCTTCATTCAAGGGGAAAGCATTGCAATGGTTTAGGAGCCTTACAGCTGGTTCTATCACAAACTGGAATCAACTGTGTATTGCACTTTATGAGCAGTTTGGAGAAAAGGGAGACAATTTGTCTCTACTGGAACAATTAACAACTATCAAGAGGGCCCCCAACGAGCAGCTGACTGATTTCAACTTCAGATTTCAAAGGTCTTGGGATAGGATTCCAGTAGCAGTCAGGCCAACAGCAGAAGGTGCTTTTCTATATTACCTTAAAGCTTTAAATTCTGATATTTCTATGTTGGTTCAATCTATGGGAGGCACAACTATCCTTGCTACTTATAGTATAGCCATTAGAGCTGAAAATTGTCTGATTCAAGCTGGCAAGATAGCTCCTAGGCCTCCAATGCCATTATATCCAAGTTTAGAGAGCCCAAGTGCTAGTCAAGCACCTATCTTAGCTTCTATTCCCACTCCTAGAAATCAGAGTTCAAATGAAGCCTCCACTTCATCTCCAAGTGCCCCAAATGAGCTTCAAGAGGTCATGAAGCAATTGCAAAATCTAGGCAATGAACTGGTCACACTCAAGAGACAGCAAGATCAAGGTTTTAGACCTTCGTATCAGCCTCAAGCTCAACCTAATAGGCAGCCATATCAGCCTCAAAGGCCACCTAATTCAGCTGCAAATATGAATCAAACAAGGCCTCCTGTCAATAGACCATTCCAACCTTATAATCCAAATGTCATATCTGCATCTAGGGCATTAGTACCAGCACAAAACAACATTGCCCAGGAGTATGATTGGTGTTTTCCGTGTAATGAGCCTCATAATCAATCCATGTGCTTCAATGGTGATTTGACTCAAGCTTTAATGGTAACAACTACTGGTGTGGAGGGTGAGAATAGTCAAGAAAACAACCAACAACAAGAAACATTCCAACAGCAATCAGCCTCAAATGACACCACATTGGTAAATTGGCAAGCAGAGGATTTTTGTGGCATGAACCAGGCAGTTTCTCAAGGTGTTGCAACAAACACAAGGTCAAAAAGGAGAAATTTGGGTGAAGAGCAGCCATTAGCCCCAGCCAATCCACAACCTTCCATGGCTCCACAAATGATTGGCAGGCAAAGTCCCGTTTCAAATGCACAAGGGCAGCCAAGAACAGCCCCTAGGCTAACTCAAATGCCAGCTGTTACTGCCCACATACAAGGAGTAAATGTGCAAACCAAGGGACAGCAGAGAGATCCTTCATCACCATTCAGTATCATTGATCAGATGAAGAAGAAAAACATCAATATATCTATGTGGGAATCCCTATCCATCCCAGGCCAAAGAGATTTGCTGCAAGCTGCCATGAAGGACTAGCCAGCTTCGAATCAGCAGATGCAAGACAAAGTGCTCACAAATGTTGCCCAGCCTGAAGGAAATCATGGAGCACAACAAGGTAGAATGCTGAAGCCTCCCCCTTTTTATGTTTCGTTAATCATTGGAAATCAGCTAGTGCATAATTGCATGATAGATTCCGGGGCAAGTAGCTCAGTAATGCCTAAACAGATAGCTGATCAGTTAGGGCTCCAGTATGAAATAACATCTAAGGGAGTAGTGCAGCTAGATGGGACAGCAATAGCAACAGTTGGAGTGATTAGAAATTTGAGTCTTACCTTGCATGCATGTCCAAATGTTGTTGTCTTACAAGATATATCAGTCATAGACCTTCCACCACTCTTTGCCCTATGTTTGTCAAGGGACTTCACTGCTAAAATTGGGGGATATTTGTCCACTGATTGGTCTCACATGCTATTCAGAACAAGGTATGGAACTAAGGCTACAATTAGGTCAGAACCTATTGCAAACTTCCACATTGAGCCCTATACTCCAAGTCAAATTAATGCCAATTGCTCAGCATTTGATCAAGAAGATCACCCAAACATGGATGAAACTGACACTAAAGTTGGAAACATCCCAGATCTAACTCTTGATGAATGGGCAAACAAGGTACATGCTTTTTATCCTTATCAAGGAATAAAAGAATCTGAGCTGGGAGTCTATTGTATACACAAAGAAAGTCAACCTATTCCTAGCATCACCAAGCCAAACAGGATGACAATGAGGTATGACAGCTGTTTTTTGATGGATCAAGGAGTAGACAAGGCGTAGGATGTGGAGCCGTGCTTATTTCACCTCAAGGAGTAAAGTATTATTCAACTTTTAGATTTCAATTTGCATGCTCCAATAACACTGCTGAATATGAAGCCTTGGTGCAAGGGATGCATTGGGCAATAAAAAATAAATAAAGAACTTGCAAAAGTTTTTGGGGACAGTGAATTGATTGTAAATCAGGTCAAGGGACAGCATGCTTCCAAAAATGATCTACTCAGGTACTACAAGAATAGGGTGTGGGACCTCATGGAAGATTTTGAGGGTTTCGGCATCAAAGCCATCCCTAGGAAAGAGAATCAAGCTGTTGACAGGCTTGTAGCAGTAGGGGCAGCCTTTGACATTGTAGAAAAAATTCAACAAGATAAGGTACAGCCAAACATCCACGTGATTATGAGGCCTTCAGTGCCGGATAACAATGTCAGTTGGCAGGTATTTGAGAATGACCAGCAAATCATCCACTTCTTGCAAGAGGAAGCTGAGTTCTCAGCTAAGAATCAAGAGAAGTTGGAACAGCAATATGGCGACCAAGTGATACAGCTGAGAACTGACAAGCTGCCTAAAGGACATATCACTTTGGAGTCCATTTTTAACCCCAATGATCAGTTTAGAAAGGAGAAAGCAAACATTTAGGTCAAGAGAGAAGATTCGGTATCCATCTTGGTAGAAGAGAACAAGCCATTGCAAATTGGAAGGATGACAACTGAGCAAGAAAGGTGTGAGTTCATATAGCTATGTCAAGAATTCTCTGACGTGTTTGCTTGGAGCTATGAAGACTTGAAAGGTTTCAATCCCAACTTACCTTAGCATACCATCGAATTGGATCCAAATACTAAGCCTGTCAGGCAGAAACAGAGACCAGTCAATCCACACATGGAGCCTCTCATGAGGAAAGAATTGGACAAGCTGATTGAATCAAGAATCATATTCCCAATCAAGCATTCTAGTTGGGTTGCCAACTTAGTTCCAGTCAGAAAGAAGAGTGGAGAGATCAGACTGTGTGTTGACTTCAGAGATTTGAATAGAGCCTCTCTCAAGGACCATTATCCACTCCCTTCCATGGAGAAAATATTGCAGGTCGTAGCTGGTTCAGAAAGGTTTTCACTACTTGATGGTTACTCAGGCTTCAATCAGATTATGGTAAAGGAGGAAGACCAGTTCAAGACAGCCTTCACAACCAAATGGGGCACATATGCTTACAAGAAGATGCCATTTGGACTGTCGAATGCCAAAGCAACATTCCAGCGAGCTATGGATATGGCATTCAAAGGCTTGATCAATAAGATAGTGCTGATATACCTAGATGATATTACTGTCTTCTCAAAGAATGCTGCAGACCATCTCTTTCACCTCAGGCAAGTGTTTCAGAGGTGTAGAAAGTTCGGAGTGTCCTTAAATCCTAAGAAGTGCATCTTTCTTGCACATGAAGGGAAGCTCCTTGGCCATATTGTCTCCAAGGAAGGATTAGCAATTGATCCAGAGAGGGTTGAAGCCATAAGAGCTCTACCATTGCCAAGCCACAAGAAAGCCCTTCAGAGTTTCCTGGGAAGGATAAACTTTGTTCAGAGGTTTGTCCCAGATTTTGCAGCCCTTGTCAAGCCCATCACCAAAATGTTAAGGAAAAGCATGGCTTTCAAGTGGATGGCAGAAGGCAAAGAGAGTTTTGAAGCAATCAAGGAAGCCATCTCCCAAGCACCCACTCTCATCAACCCAGAATTTTCCAAGGATTTCATCCTCTATGCATTTGGAGGTGATGACACTATTTCTGCCATTCTGGTACAGCAGAACAAAGATAATGATGAACAGCCGATTGCCTTCTTCAGCCAGAGCCTAGATGACTATGAAGTGAGGTACTCTTTTATTGAAAAGCATGTGCTTGCAGTAATCAGAAGCTTGAAGAAATTCAAGCATTTAATCTCAAACAACAAGGTCCAATTATTGGTCTCACATGCTGGGGTTAAGGACTTCCTCCTCAACAAGGATTTGAATGAAAAAAGGGCAGGTTGGATCACCCGTGTCATGGAGTATGACATTGAGATCAAGATCACCAAGTTGGTAAGAGGGAAAGGATTGTGTGAGCAGCTGGTTTTGGGGAAGCAAAAAGACGTTTGCAACGAAGAAGAGGCTGTTTTGACAGTGCAAGACAGCCATGAGCCTAGTGGCAGGAAATAAGAAGACAATGCTGCCCCGACTCCTTGCTGGACCCAAGGCATTATGCACTTCCTACAAACAAGCCTATGCCCTCCAGAAATGAGCAAAGCGAAGAGGAGATACTTCAGGTTGCAGGCTGTTCCATATACCATCATTGATGGAGTTTTGTTCAAGAAGGATGTGAATGGAGTGCTGCTGAGATGCATTAACACAGGTCAGATCCAAAGGGTATTAAAAGAGTTTCATGATGGACCAGCTGGTGGCCATTTTGCACCAAGAGTGATAGCTCTGAAAATCATGAAGGCTGGTTATTATTGGCCTAAAATCTTTAGTGATTGCTATGCATGGATCAAGAGATGTAAGAATTGTGCATTCTTCACAGGAAAAGAGAGACTCGCTGCCCTTCCATTACATCCAATCTCAGTTGACCAGCCATTCATGCAATGGGGTTTAGACTTCATTGGAGCCATCAATCCCAATTCAAGCCAAGGGCACAAATGGATTTTGACAGCCACGGACTACTTCACCAGATGGACAGAAGCAGTAGCACTCAAAGAGGAGGCAAATGAGTCTAGCATCTTGGACTTTTACGAGGGGATAACTACCAGATTTGGTGTACCTGCTACAATAATCTCTGATAATGCATTGGCATTCATTGGATCTAAGGTGACTGAGTGGGCTGTCAAGAACGGGATCTACCTAAGCACTTCATCAAACTATTACCCTCAAGGTAATGGCCAGGCCGAGTCTACAAACAAGAACTTGTTGAGGATCATTAGGAGGACTCTTGATGAGAATCAGAGGGCTTGGCATACCAAACTGAAATCAGCCTTATGGGCTGATAGGATCACTCCCAAAAGATCCACAGGTAATTCTCCATTTAAGCTTGTCTATGGAAGAGAGGCAATCTTGCCCATGTCACTTGAGTTGCCAACATTGGAACTCATGAAGCAGCTGGAGTTGCTTGAATTTGAGCCTATGGAGGTGAGATATGCAGAACTGATGGAGCTGCAAGAGATCAGAAATCAGGCATCCCAAGCAATGGAAAAGGATCAAGCTTTGATCAAGAAGACCTTTGACAGAAAGGCCAAGGATAGATCTTTTCAAGTTGGAGATCTAGTGTTGAAATGGGATGCAGATCGGGCAAAACCAGGAAAGCATTTCAAATTTGATGCCATTTGGAGTGGCCCATACATGGTCACAAAGTGCAAGAGCAGCAATGCTTTCCAATTGGCCTCATTGGATGGTGAAGAACTGCAGATTCCAGTCAATGGAATCTACCTCAAGCGTTGCCTCTAGAGGGAAGTTCACTACCTTGTAAATATTAATTAGATTTTCATTCCTCCAAGTGCTTGTGCACATTGTCCTGTTGTAGATAGGTTCAGTTTCCCTAAGTTCTTTGGCACAGGTTTTGCTGCTCTCAGGTTGTTTTTTACAGTTTAGAGTGTTGCTGGAGAAGAAGTTGCAGTATCAGGATCATTTTATGTTATTGCTTATAACTCCATGCCCAATGGATCGCTAAAAGGCCACTGATCTTCTACCTAGCAGGTAGGTGACCCCGCTGTGTCGCCAAATTGTTATCCAAAATTCAGCCCCCAGGGTAATTTTGATAACATGCGTCAGAATATTCAAATCCCAAGCAAATTGATTGATTCAGAGCAAAAATCAGGTTTCTAGGGTCCCTTCAGAAAATTTTCTAACTCTCATGTCTAGGCTGAAAAGAGCAAGCTCTAAGAAAATGCGGAAAAAAGTTGCAGAAGGCAAGTAGGTTGATCCAGAAAAAATTGTGAAAATCAGCTAAGTCCTGCTCAAGGACGCCTTTGGGACGTGTGGGACAGAAAGATGCGGATTGGCCGAAAATCCTCTAGGCGGCCCGCTAAGCATTTGGGACAATCGGGCCAGAAGTACGCGGCGGGGGCGAGAATCCGATCCGGCCGAAAGAGGAAGAAAAATTGGCTAACTGTTGAGTGGGACAATTCGGGATAGGAGTACGCGAAGGACCCGAACCGGCTGGATCGGCCGAAATGAGAACAGACGGTCCTAAAGCATTTGGGACATCTGGGACAAAAAGGCACAAACCGACCGAACCGGGCGAAAAGAGTCAAGTCAGTCTGAAACAAAGTGGGACAAGCGGGACAAAAAGGCGCGAACCGGGAAAATCAGGCGAACCGGAAGAATTTGTCCCGCAAAGCACAGGGACATTTGGGACAAATGGACGCGAACCGGCCGGTTCAGACGAAATGGGAAATTTCAGCACTGTGCCAAATGGGACAAAGGGACGCGCGGGACGTGGATCGCCGAAGAAGCTGAAAGCCAATCAATGCATGCCACGTGCCAACGGCCAAATGAGGGACATGGAAGCCCACTGCGGGAAAATCGAAAGTTTTTGTCCCAGACAGTTTGGGACACCCGGGACAAAAATATGCGGTGGACGCGAAAATCTGACAGACCCGTGGACCAACCAGGAGATGACATGTGTCACAAGGAGAAAAGTTAAAAAGTCAAAGGGGCGAGTTTTCGAGCACTGATCCGAACCAATGGGATAGTGCCACGTGTCCCAGCTAGGGCCCACAAGGAAATTTCAAAAGATAGCCCGCCGAGAGGTGGAGGAGAGAGAGTTGCTCAACGAATCAGAGCCTGCCACGTGTCGTCTAGGTGGCAAAGCGTGGGAAAATATTTCAAAATCTGTCTTGGTTTGCTCCATGCCCTAAATCTTCAGATCGTCATATCTTTTGATCCAGAGCTCAGATTTGCACGTTCCTTATATCAACGGAAAGCTTGTGAGATTCTCTACATGATTCTAGGGTCAATCTTACATTTTAGTTCAGTTTGGAGAGAGAGAATCAAGAAACACCTCTAGCGTGAAATAACAAGAAGAAGTAATGCTTCAACTAACAACTTTAATGCAACAAATAGTTCGCCGCTTCTGTTAGGCAGCCCGCCATTTTGCCAGGATCCGCCGCTTCTGCCATGATGAGATGAATTGAATGCAACCTGGAGGTGGTTGGGGTAGTTTTGGTTTTCCCTTCTCTCTTTCCTCTCTCATTCTTTCTATATATTGTAAAGAGGAGCTTCTTTTCAAGGTCGAACATTTTTCTGTTTTGCCTCTCCCTTCTTCTCCTCAGGAAAATTTGTGGAATTCGAACCTCTCATTTGAACTGTAATACTATTCTACCTCATAGCATTCTGTAGTGTATTGTATCAATCTTTGGAGAAAATAATGCATGTCTGTGGATGATTCTCAGCTCTCTCTATGTTCTTTTTGCATCCTCCTGGTCTTTCACTACAGGTTTTGTCATCTGTGCATGATCTTATATCACATTCAAATGGTCTTTGTTTACTGGAAAAATAGGTGTTCTTCATTCCTCGGTGCATCACCTCTATTAGCTTAGATTTATTTTATGCATTTTCTTACCTTGTCTCCTTGGTAGATTAGATTAGGTTTTGAGAAAACCCTCTGCATATTTCGTGTGCATCCGAACAGAGGAATAGGAACCAGCCTTCTCTGGAGAATCCTTTCTCATTTTTCCAAGTCCCACACTTGGAGAAAGGATTCAATGTTATGCAATCACACTGGATGCCAAGTGATCAACCTAGAAACTTGATCTGCATCCAGGGGTGCTGTGATTTTGGACTAACAATATCCTGTATGACCCAAAAATCGATGCACCTCACTCTGATTGGTAGGCTCTCTTCAGCCTATAATGACTGCAACCTTAGTTGGATCGACCAATAGACCTTCCTTGCTGATTATGTGTCCTAACGGTATTCCAAATGGTGTAGAAAATATGCACTTCTTGATGTTCAAAGAAATACTCAATTGTCTACATATTTCAAAAATTAAACACATATTTCAAAAATCAAACACATATTGTCACAATGATATTTAACCAGCCCATACACCATCCAATCATCTAAATTGGCTTTGCCTAAGTTAGCTGTGAATAAAATATTTAAATTCCTGAACAACTATGCGTGAAAATATAGCATGAACATTTTTTAGTCCAAAAGGCATCACAGTATAGGAAATGCTAACCCATTTAGTAGTAAAAGTAGTCTTTTCCTGATCCTCCTAGGAAATCCTAACCTGATGCTACCCAGAGAACCCATATTGAGATATACATCTACTTCATTCGTGCCCAGCAACACCTTCTAGGATGGAGTTCTTAGTGCTTGGCATAGAAAAGGGATCAATTACACATGCTAGCATTAAGCTCCAAGTAGTGCAGACAGATCTTTATCGAACCATCCTTCTTTATACTGATCACCATTGGACTAACCCATTATGACTGCATGGAGGTGCTTGGGGTTTTGGAACTTCAACATTTTGTTGGGGGTGTTCATGAGAAATTCTTCACGCACATTGGGGTTCATTCTGTAGGGTCTCTTTCCTTCTGAGTAGCACACCCTCTTTCCTATCTATATTGGTCTCCCCTGATATTTCTTCATGGATATCCTTTAGGTACATGAGTATCCTCGAGGTAATAAGGCCTAGATAATCCCATAGGGACTCATACTGATGGACATGCCACTTCAAATTTTGGCCACTAGTCTTCACTTAAGGCCTCGTTAGGGTCGACATCTAGAGTCCAGGTATTCACTTACCTTAGTCTTCATAGGTTCACCCTAAGTAAGCATTAGGTGGTACCTTTATTGTACACTATCCAACACCTTACAATTACTGTGTGTGGATGGTTTATATCCAAATTTTATACTTATTTATCATCCACTAAGGAGACCATTATCTACCTTGTTAGGTATCAAGGTTATTTCACTGAAGTAGTGTGGCATCGGCCTTTGTTTCTTAAGAAAAATGCACTAATGAATCTAGTTCATCTCAATAAATCTATGTGACTTGACTAGTTCTTTGATGCACTAGTCTCCCATAGTTCCATGCACTTTGTGGCTTTTGATGCTACTTTCCTTGGACGGCTTGCTTAGAGAAGAATTCATTCATCTGGTTCATTCATATAAGTAAGCCCCATGTCTTATTACTAGTCCCTCTATGGATTTCTGCATACACATACCAAGCACACGTGTAACCTTGTAAAGTGGAATAAAACTTGTGCACCCAAAGCGAAGGTGAAAAAGCTTCATGTCTTTTTGTCCAAAGTCTCTCACACTGTTAAACATGGTGTTGAATAGGCTGATTACCATGATAAGTACATATCTGAGTAGGTTCATTGGCTCCTGGAATGAATCTAGTTTATCAAGATAAATCCTTTTAATTTCATTCCATCCTACAAGATTATCCTTGTGAACCACCCACCAGCACGCTTTTTTTCCATGTAGGTTATATGCTAGCATATTCCTATCTCTCCAACTAGTCTATCCACTATTCCTCTATGGCAAACGTAAGAAAACCATAGGGTATCCTTCTTCGGTGTAATGAGGGTACCGAGTTGTTACCTATTATCTTGATACTAACACAGTCTAGATGTCCCTAGAAAATATTCTCTTTGCTTCGTGCCCTACTATACTCATAAGTGCTATGAGCCCAATTATCACAAAAAACACTTGTAGTATCACTAATAGAATGATACATCCTCCCACTGAAGGATTCCTTATTTACATGGCTCAAGCACCTCTAGATCCCAGATGACACTGTACATAAATCCTATTTAGGTCTTCCTCACTTAGGGGCTCAACATAGGGCACATATTTGCCATTCTGTTAAAGGGATAATAACTCTTTCCTCCTTGTTTTCAAAGCTAATATAACCCTTGTTGAACTGAAGATATCAGACATTATTTTCATAACACCAAGAACACCCCAGTAGAGCTTGGAAACTATCTACCTCTGCTAATGCACTAATACCTCAAAATCTCTAGTGAACTTGGCTCCATTGTATGGTAATGGATGTATCTTTTAAAACTCCATGATGGGAGTGGCCTTAGTCCGGTTAGCCATGAAAAATACATTAGAGGATGGATGCAATGGAGGGTATCCCCATTTTTACCCATGCATCTAAAGTAAGAACATTGACTTTCGTGCACTTATATAAATCAATACAATACTCAAAAGCCACCCATCCATAATAGCATTCAAAGTGAATTCCTAGTCATAATCTAGGCTGATGAGGGGGAAAGATTTGCATGCAGAATCTATCAGCCCATAGTCTCAATACTTACACGTGACAGATTGTTTCCCTTTAATCAATTACCTAAGTAGTGGAATGATGTTCTCTCTGGCACAACATTTTGCACACTTCTTTCAAGTCATCCATCTCAAATTGGACCATCTCTGATGCTTTCTTTTGCCCCATCTTCCATGATTTATCGTTTAATAATGTATTTCACCCTAAAAATTTATGAGTACCTCCATGGTTTCCTAATAAATCTCCTTCTGATGGGAAATATCTGGGTATCGTGCATGTAGAACTTCTTCCTTGGTGATGGAAGGATTTCTCTACAATGCTTCTTTGGCATGCACCGCTTTAGCATGGATAGTGATCCTTACATGCAATGCCTCAGATTCTAGTTTCAACTTGGGCATCCATTTATTTTCCACAACGCATTGTATCCTAATCATCCTTACATATTTATTTTCTTATTTATGCTACTTGCTAAGATGCTCATACAAGTCCAGGAATTCCTCATAACTATGATTTTTTCTACAGGAAGAAAATGTAATATATAGAGGACATTCACTCATGTAGCAGTCAGGAGATCCATATTTATAACATCCATGAGGGAAATCACCTTATTCGCCACTACAACCGCGTCCTCCAAATCCACCATGGTATCCTTGTCCTCTACCATGAACGCATTCAAAATGACCTTCATTCCAATCATAGCATTCCTAATTGTGATCCTGATCCTAATGCTCATTATTACCTTTAGAGTTATCTAAAACTCTTGTCTTTCATACACCAATATCTATAGCGTCATGGATCAGACCAATCAGCTAGTAGTATTTCATGTCATGAGTCGTGGACTTGTAAATATTACACTAATAAGAGAGGTTCTTCCTTATTGCGGGTTGTAGTAATGGGTAGTGGCTAACATCATGGTTTGAATGGAATATCTCATAGTCCAATAATAATGAGCACACTGATCTTCGAGGAAAAATATCCTTCATGTGGCTTTCCACTTTTCAATCTATGCATCAAATACCTTTGTGCATCTCATGTGCTAAATTTTCTAATATTCTCTCTAACTGTTTTTCCATAGCTGCGATCTATGCTTCTAAAAATGGGCTCACCCCAGTTTCTATACTTCCAACTACCTCAGCGTGTAAGGCTGCTTCAAGTGCTTTGCATAGATCAGTTTATTTCTTATGTGATAGTTCCCTTCTAAAAGGTGTAATCAGGTTGCCAACCAACCATTGCGCATGCTGGCATGTATGAATATAAAAAAAGCTTAGATAACAGTGTTTTGAAATGAGAATCATACTTTCTGACACTTTCAATAGTGCCTTTCTTGATATCCTTGAGTGCACTTATACTCTTCTGTTCAAACTCAGGGATGTGAAAATCTTTAAGGAATGCATCTTTTAAAGCTATATAGTCTACACAAGTCTAATCAGGTTCAAACTTTCTATACCAATTGTGTGCAAGACCTTGTTACGTAGTAGAAAATTAGCTTTCCCTACGCTCTAAAGCTGTAATTCCTTTTGTGTGCCACAATATTTCACACATGTTTACATGTTCAATGGTATATTTTATGCCCCTATACTCTAGGAGATGAAGATACATCTCTATATAAATATTCTGGGGTTGGTGCGGACCTTGCCCACTTGATCCAAAACCCCTTGTGTTTCCTCAGCCTCTAGAACCACCACATCCACTAGAGATAGAGCCACATATACCTCCTGATCCTAAGACTATAGCTGGCATTGGACCTGAAGATGTACTTCCCTATGTCCCAACAGTAGTACTGGACTGTACCCCAATATTCTGTGAAGTGTTACTACTCCTTGAGAAGAGTCCAAAACCCTACGTGCCTAAATTCTGTGTGGATGATACACCTTAAAATGTAATCCCATATAACAAAGATTTCATTTGTGCTACCATCATTTTTCTTCTTATATGACTCACTCATGTTATCCCACTACTTGAATTAGCTTGCTGAATATTTGTTGTACTAGATATTGGAAGACCAAGCACAAGGGAAAAGTTTCTAGGTGTATTCACATGCATGCCTACAGCCCAAGTCATTTATGTTGGCACACTTCTACGTGAGGCTGAAGAGGGTTCCCTATCATGCTTTCCCAAATGGGGAGTTCCTGATGCTCAGGTTCCATGTCTTCAGCATGAACTTCAAATCCTTCCTAAACTATCTCTCTCCACAATGTCATTCACTCAGCAACCACCTCGGTGCGTATTTACCTCCCTTTTACGCACCTCATTATACTTAATCTTCCTTTCCTCACTCTTCCTCTCTGCCGTTAGGTCTTCCATATTTCACCAAGCCTGCTCCTACCCATGGGTGTGGTGGGGTTTATTTAGCCATTATTTTACTCTCCAAGTTCAGAGTTACCATCGTAATTTTGATCACAAGTGGAATGCCTTGTAGGTAAGTTCCTATGGGATATCATAAAAACTAGAATTCAGCTACCTTTGGGCACAAATAAGTGGAAATTGAGTAATACAAGATACAACTATTCAAAACACCATAGAACCACATATCCACAAAAATATTCCAAATCAGATCAGCATCATTTAGGATCTAATTTTTTTTTATGTCTAGAAAAGTGTGTGATACCTCCAATTCTATTTAGAAACATAAGAAACTAGCCACTCGTACAATTCTACTAGAAAAACAATGAAAAATCCCACATACAAATAGTCATACAGATTCTTCTCCACCCACATGCATGCAGTAAACTCAGATACGGGGTTAAACCTCCATGTAGATTATTCTTCTAGGTCATATATCCACTCCTCAACACTTGCTAGGGTCAATTAGTATGTCTTCATTGTAAACGATCCTGAAAAAAACTCAAAAAGAGGTCCTGACAATGGAACCAATGATGTAGTCTAAAATTCACCAGTAAAATCCCAAGTGCACTAGCATAGCACTCATCCTAGACTGAGTGCTCACTCAAAGCATACAAAGGTACCAAGCCTCTCTTTAGGGTTTCTATTATAGGGTGTTAGCACAAAAAAGACTTAATGCATTCATATCCATAACTAATATATCATTCTACAGTACATGTTCAGATCTAGATCTAGAGAATAACAGACTTAAAAGATAACCATGATGAAATTAAGCATGAAAAAACCAATTATACTTAGGATTTGATACTCTTATTCAACCAATACACTGCATTGCATTAAACATGATAAATACATAGAATCTTATTACAATAGATAATACCATAGTTCATGTGTGCATCAAATTTGGCAGCATAACTTCATAGTAACTCACTTCTCACCTACTACCCACTACTATGCAGTTAATTATGTATTTATAAGGGTGGGGACTTTCCATTCATCACTTACCTAATCCTAAAATAGATCACATGCTTTTATTATCCATGTGTCGTTACAATATATCCACACATGCAAGTTCTCTAACAATATAATTCTTCTAGTTAACTATTAATAGTAAATCTATTCTCATCTTGTACCCATGCAAAGTGCTTCATAGCTGATTCTCCAAAAATAGCCAATGCATGTAACACAAGTATTTAACCAGTTTGTGTTTTTGACATGCTATCTCCAAAAATAGGTCGTATACATGACAATGGATAACTCCCAAATCTATCTCTCTCCGTCACGTGTCATTCTTTCCTGACCCTTCGACGCCTTTGAATGCGCTCTATTCTTCTGCACAAACATTCTATATGTTTTTCACTAAGTTCCATATTTTTACTGACCAATATGTATCATGTCCATCCTAATCTTGTAGGTCCTCATACAGTGTTGTTAAAACTTTCCATCATGTCTATTTTTTTATAAGGTCATTCGGATCATTCAGTCAAGTGTTTTAAAAAAGAGAAATATTTGGTAAGCCTGGAAAGATTATTTTTAGCCTTTCATAGATAGGTGTGCATCCTTAGAGATTGATATGAAATATCATAATCATCTAGAGGTGGTGTTTAATTTTTAGGGAAGTAATGGAACTGATTTTGGAAGATTAAGGGAAGTTTCAAAGGTTTAAGGAAAGTTGTAGTAAAATTGGGTTTTTAAGGGGTAAGGAGCATCCAGTCATAATCAATACCTAAAGTTTGGTAAAGGATTCCAAGAGATCTTTAAGGAGTTAGTAGTAAATAAAATATTGATTGGAAATATTGAATATTCCTCTACATAATGGAATCATAAGATATATCAAAAGTCATGTTTAGTTCTCAGGGAAGTAAAAATTTGTGTAGACACACCTTGTTGTCCCGAACAAAAAGGAGTAATTTTAGAGTGTTCTAGGAAGAATTGAATGAAAATTCCCCTCCCATTTTTCTAGGAATTATTTTAGGATTCAAAAAAATATAATAACTGACCAAAAATATTTCTTAGAGCTCTGAAAACCTCGTCTTCAAGAACTCTCTCTCGCAAGGTATGTTTCTTATACTTAGCCAATTCTAGGTGAGGAAACTTGTCACCTCTAGGTTGAGGTACATTTTTATGTCCCTCATTTCCCCATTCATAGGGGGTACATAAAGGACATAACAAATTTCCCCACCTCAACTCTTACTCTAGGTTCCTCACATGACCATGACAAGCACTTCACAGGGCTTATCTACTTATTTATAGCTCCTCCCATCGTGCAACGAGAAAGTGTCACTTGTCAATACAAGATGAGGGAAATTTTTCCTTTCCCTCTTGTCCAAACACCCAAGGTGATAAAGAAGAAAATAAAATTCTCCCCACTCTATCCCTTTCTCTGGTTTTTCATACGACCATTTTCAAGATCCTTGGTGCTAAAACTAGTTTTCCCTCACATCCTCCTCACTGAATCTCATGTTGCCACTTATAATCACCAGGTGAGGGAGAAATTTTCTATCCATAATATCCCCATTACCAAGGTAAAATATAGGAAAATAAAATTTTCCCCACTCTGTCCCCTTCCATGGATGTCCATATCACCCAATCTCAACCCCTCAAGTGCTAAATGGTGATTTTACTCATTTCCTCATTGTGCATCCAGAAGGTGACACATGGAAAGCCCAGGTGAGGGTGAATTTTCTTATCCATATTATCCCCATTCCTATGGGAAAATGGGGACATGAAATTTTCCCCAAGACAAAGTATAAAACACCCTAATTTTTAAATTTCTTACTTTTACCCCACCCATTAAGAAAAATACATTTTCGTGCAAGCTAAAAACTCAAAATAACTACTTTTTACCTCATTTATTCCTCCAGTACACACCAAAAATCTATTGTTATTAATTCAAACCTCCAAAAACCTGAAATTGTACTAGGAACTATGTCAAAATTTCTCCAGGGAAGCCAAAACAACAAAACCATAAAAATTTCAAAACTTTCAAGCATGCAAGCAAAATCCATTAAGATTTTCTCAGCTATTCTTCATTCCAAGCACCTTCAAGAAGGTTATAACTAAAATTTTTATAATACCCTAATTTTTAATGGTACAAAAACCTTGTTTTTTCCATAGATGTTTCTTTTTCAATTTACAAGCATTTCGGTAGAATCATCAAGGTGAAATTCGAAGCACGTGGTCTCAGAGACGAGTTGAATCCACCAAAGAATTTTTCATTGAAATCATTCATGGATAAGTGGTATTTCTAAATTATTAATTATTTTGTGCCATCACTTACTAAAAATATAAAATTACTAAAAATAGTAAGTTCTCTCATATCAGTGTACTCAAAAAACAATGAAGAAGATAAACTAGGACAAAAAGATAATTTTTGCAAAAAAGAAAAAAAATAATTTTTTTTTTCCAAAAATAGAAACTATAATAAAACATCAATGAATGTATTCTAATAATATTAGGGGTTTTAGAAAACTAAAATTGAGAAAAAATTAACTTTTCCAAAAAAATCAGCTCCTGAACCGTACCTGTTAAAAATAGAAAATATCTTATTCAGTTACAAAAAGTTTTTATCATCTTCATTTTCTCTCATATTATTGATTTTTCCAAGTATGGAGTTCAATTTTAATTGTATAGATTCTATTTTAGAACTAGTGTAAGAATATCTAGGAGTGGGTGATAACAATGTTTCTCATATGGACTTATAAGATCTAAAGAACCGAATGTTGAGCGGTCCAAGAGAACTAGTGGAAGAAAAGGTGTTCACAAGTGGATTGTATGTCGTGAGTGGTCATTCCATGTCTATCCAAAGTAAGGAGTTAGTAATAGCATGTGATTATCAATATGAGCTTGAAAAAAGAATCATAAGGGAAGTCGATAACTAAATACTAGCAGTGCTCACTCCTAAGAGAACTTCTTAGTGTATGAAAAGCCCAACATAGAACAACATGGTCATCATCATGAAGGAATTATTCACCATGAGAACATTAAAAAATATAATCCTACCTCCTATTTCTTGCATTGAGGTCATCATTGAAGTAGGGAAGGAATTCATCTCATATGAAGAAAACTCTATCTAGAAGTGAGTTCTATGAAGAATTTTATAATGCAATCATCCTATTACGCAAGGTAATGGGAGAAGAGGCTATAAAGGATTTTTAGGCTTAAATTACACATTTCATCCTCATCATAACTAAGGGCAAGAAAATGATTGACTAGGGATAGATAATCAATGATAATATCCATCAATAATTGCTTCAATTTTCAATACCAATAAATTCTCAATAACATCTTACTTGGTCTATGCTCTTACAAGCACATGACCATTCATAGGCCTGACCCTCACTCAAAAAATTATCAGAAGGCCCGTGCGTATAATATGTATCTAAAATTGATCCCAAAGGAGAGAAACCAACATTTCTAAAGAGTGAATGATGCATTCATGATGATTTTCATATGATTACTGGAGGGTAACCCTGAATCAAGAATGTCTTCTTGAGCTACCACTTTGATCAAGAACTATGGGTCCTTCTTTAATCAGTTCTCAACATTATCATGCAAAAAAATATTTTTGTTTTATCTTTCTCCACATACACTACCAAGGTACCTCAGTGATAAAATTGTGATGTTTGAGTTATGCAAGAAACTCTCCCACATCAATGAAAAGCTCAAAAATTGCAAGGAGAAAAGTGTTTCATTACCTATCTTTCTTAATATATTCTCTTGTAATAATTCCAATTATTTTGTAAACTTGGAAGCTTCCTTTTCTCCTTTGAACCTCTACTCATACACACCAAGGGTGGATTTTGACATTTAGAGCAACCCTGAAACATTCCATTTTCTTTATTTTCACCACACTCCATAAATTAAGGATTATGGGGTGAATTTCTCAGATGATTTTTAGGCTAGGGAGTGTGATCATATGATAATGAAAATTTGATAAATGATAAATTTCAAGTTTTATTGGTTTAAGGGTGGAATTGAAGATGATGGAACTAAATTGTATGATCATGAGTATCAAGCGGCAAAGGCCTCATCCCTCCCACAAGTCTCATGGATAATTTGTGAGTCAGGGGACATAAATGAATGAATCTAAGTGGTAATATGGATATCCAAGGAATGGTTAAAAAAAGAAGAAATTTATACTCATCGAATCATGAGGTCTCCAAACTCTCGAAAGGAAAACATATCACCTCTTCACTTCAAAGGTAACTGATAAATATTCAAGCTCTTCTCACTCAAGAGATCTCTCAAAAAGGAATTTGATGGAATCCGAGGTCCCACACTACATGAGACTACACAAAAAATTCAAGAGAAATATGTGATCCTTTAGAAGGTTTGGAATAGGGAGAAATTAATAAATCTCATCCATTGACCCCTTAATGGTTTTCAAGCATCTCCTACTCTACATTTGCACTAACTCAACTAGTGAAAGATGTACCTTCTCACTCATAGATGGAAAAATAAATCATACCCAATGTTAATCTTGAAACAACTGAAATATTCTCATGTGTGTAAGAGATGGTCCGAGGAGAGATCATCACAGTTCAACAAGTGGTGGCTTTGGATTTTAAAACCATATCCATGATGGTGAAAATGAAGAAAGGTAAGAAATATCAAGTTGTTTCCCACTACTTCATTAGTTCTTTAGGAAATCAGTACGTGGAAGTAGATGAGCAAAAGATAGTCTATATTATTTATAAGATGACATTGTCTAACTATGAAATGATCACCATTCCTCTAGGGATAACAACACATGAGGGATATGCCCACATGTTCAAATAATATTCTACTTGCCTTCTTACAAGAAATAAGGAGTATAAGGAGACAATTAAACAAATGGAAGATCATGTAAGAAGTATCTCTTTGTTTGTTAAAATTTCATGGATATAAATGTCATCCTACCTATCCCATCTAAATAATTTACTCCCATTAGTATCATCGATCTAGAATCTATTAGAAGGATACAAGGCTTCACCATGTAAATTAGGGCTAATGAAAAATGGGTGAGAATAATTATTTACAAAGGTAGGAATTTTATCCCTGAAATCATCTCATTTTTTGAATACATGATTGAAATTACCCAAAGGGTAAGGATGACCAATGATGAAATAAAAAATAGAAAGAGCATTGGGACTACGTGTTTCCACTGGTAACTGAAATTGGTAAAATAAAATATTTTTAGTGGTGGGAAGAAATGTATTTAACTACGCATCTGAAGAGTTATCTCAATTTTGGGCTAGAAATGTTCTTTTGTTGCTTCATACGAGATGTAATATCATGATCTTGATGAATTAGAATTGTATATGGAGCATACTTTGAAGATACAGGAAGATATCAATGTATAATTACAAAAACTCGAAGTACCTGTGATGGATGAGAACTCTTTAGTAAATGGCCTTGTGAAACCATTTGAAGAGCTCATTAAGAAGGAGGTTGTAGATATATTTTCTTTCAATGAAGACACACTAGAATATATTGCATATAATAGAGTTTTTATCTCTAACAACACAAAGGATCATTAGGCATGGTTCAAGAAATGGAAAAATATCAATTCAACCTTCAAGAATCAGCTCAAAGCATTGATTTTTATACACATTCCTTGGGCTGAGAAGGTTATGCCCACAACAGCTCAATTCAGCTTGGAGTTTAAAGGGATGGAGATATTTTCATAAGAACTCTCCAATATTTTTTCACTGAGTGAATCTCCATCAAAAAGTGCATCATATTCTTCTATGTAGATATCTCCTCTCTTATATTTTTCGCACCCCCTTCCTCTTTTATTTCATGTTCTATTTCTTTGTTGGGGGTTCACTTTTCACTTTTGTCTTATTCAATAAAATGTGATCTATAGTTAGAAATTGTAATGAGTTTCCTCCAATTAATTAAAATGAGAATCAATTTATTTCCTAGGAATACGGAAGGTCACATGTTATAAAGGTTAGTGAAAAGTCATGTGGGGGGTAGAAAAAGAGTCATTTGAAAAATTATATACTATATGACTTCCTTATTTCAAGGGGTTTTCAATTTTGTGAGTTCATGAGTAGATAGCTAGTGAAATACAAAGAATAAGAAATAATTTCCTCTATTTTCATTTCATATGTTTCCTCTCTCTCTCTCTCTCTATTTCTTTTTTTAGATTTGTGAACATGTCAATCTTTCAAAACAAAAAAGAGTGTAAAATATTTTGATGGATGAATGAATGAGATTTTATGTTCATTGTTCATTTTGTATTGTCATAACTAACAAATTTGTTTTTCCTTCTAATTGTGTGTTGATAAATTGTATTTAATACTTGTAAAAATTTGTTTGAGCCTATTTATAGGATTAACCCCCTCTCTCAAAATTCTCACTCCTAATACCTCACCTTTCTTGTAAATTATTCCCTTGCACGAGGTGTAAGAATTTTCCACAGGTTCAGTGGAGTGTTTTAGTGTGATCCCTGACACTAAAACCATCATTTGATGAGGTTTGTACTTCATATACCATCTATGCGCGCACCCTTGCAACATGGTTACAAACTGACTAGCCTTCCATTCTAGGGTTGTGACACCTTTCACATACGATAGCAGTACACACTTGTGAACATGTTCCCCATTGTCCTCACTACCCCTGTAATCTGGAAAATGCAGAGACATTTCAAAGAATACTTGAGGTGATGGCTGGGGTCCCTATCCTCCTAAGCCTGAGACTTGGTTCCCTCTAGTGTTTCCTCCACTGCCTAATCCACCACGTCCTGTGCCTCTATAGCCACTAGATCCACTATAACCATTGGGTCCAATAGGGCCTATAGGAGCTGTGCCAAGTTCCCCCACGGTCCCACTAAGCTATGCACCGATGGTCTATAATAGTGCTCTACTACCACTACTTTTTCCCACATCACTCCTTAATGTGAGACCAAAAGCTTGTACACTATCTCCTTGTCAAAAAACTCCTCTAAATACTAGAATATGTGTAACCATAGAAGAAGGGACTATAAAATTGTATCTCCTAGGTGCAGATCTATCTCTTCCACCGATATCAACTGGGTCAATAACACTTCTTCCTGTTTCAAGAAGTCCAAGCATTAGGGCTCGGTCACTGGGTGGGTTCAAATATGTGCCAATGACTCTCCTTTCTCCATGCGATGAACTCTCACTAGAAGCTGAAAGGGTCTCCCTCACGTGCTTGCCAAGATGGGGTAGCACAAACTACTTAGGTTCCACGTCCTCCGCGTGAACCTCAACTCCTTACCGCAATGCCTATCTCCATAGATCCATCACACTAGCAGCTTCACGTCATCTAGCAATCTCCCTTTCATGTGCTTTACTATACTTGAGCCGTATCTCTTCCCTCTCCTTCTCTGTCGTGATATCTTCCATCTTCCTCTACCCAAGCTCCCTTATCAGCCCTTAGAATGGTTTAGCCGGCCATTGGGAAAGCATCTAAACTCATGGTAACCATCAATATCTTCATAACTCGAGGAATAACACGTAGAAACATTCCTCTAGGTTCTTACAGAAATTCAAACTCAGTAACCTCCAAACAAGAATACATGGAAATGATATATTCCAAAGTGTAACTAGTCAGTAAACCTCTCCACCAATGATCTATAGCACGGGTCCATGTCAGATCTACATCCTGGAACCTTTGGTAGTCTTCTTCGGTCCATATATGTGATCCATAATGCCAACTTGATCTAGATGCATAGGCTGAAAGCCATTCATATAGTTCTACTAGGAAGCAGCAGAAGAAGGTCTCGTATAGATCATGGTAGAGGTTCTCTTCTACCCATTTGTGTGCATTAAATTCAGGTCTAGTGTTGTATCTCCAAGAAAATTCATCCTCCATGCTCTTGAACCATGATTCAAAAATTTCCAATGTCAACCGCTTTGTTATTCCTCATTACACAGATCATGATGTATGCTATATCCCAATACAACTTCTAAAAGAGGGGTCCCGGCAACGGAACCAAGATGTAGTCACTTTTACTCCCATCACAAAAGGAAGGAATCCCATGCGTGTTGGACTATCACCCAACAGAAGCCGAGCACTCACCTGAGGCACGCGCGGGTATCGAGTCTCTCTTCTATGTGAGTTTAGTGGGAAGCATCAATTATGATTAGTCTAAGAGTTTTAATGAGGGAGGTTAAAGCATACAAGGACAATAGGGATCATAACGGCCTCTAGATCCTTGTAGTCACCTTAGACTGAGTACTTTAACAGAACCTAGAACATTCATTATGATAGAAAGAATTATACAAGAATTCATACACAACATGAAAGGAAAGAGAACTTATATGAGAGAATTGTGCATTAAAACCATTGATATTCATGTCTATATATAACAGGTAAGCTCATTATATTCATTAATTCATTACAGAGAGTCACAGAGAGTAGACCGTAGTCATGAATATCTCTGGATGTATGTAACTAAGCTAATAGAAAAAGAAAAGTTACAACTCCATGCTTAGTGCATTCTTTTCTGAATATAAATATCTACTCGCAGTAATTCTGTAGAGCTCTGCTCACTCTCTAACCCGCTATACCTCGTACTTCTTCTCCTCCCTTTTTTACTCCATAGGCACTTGTATTTATAATTATCCTACACTACTAACTCGCCTTCCAGTGTCCTCAGATTTGGTGCCAAGTATCGAATGTGGTCCATGTAAGCATGCTTCTTCAGGCCTGAGCTTTCCACTTTACCTCACAATGTTCTTCTAGAAGATTCCATCTGGGGCATGCTCTTCCCTGGGCCATCCTATCACCAGGCTGGCATCTTATCCACACACAACTGATCACACTTTTCACATGTTCTACCTTGGGTGCTCAATTTGACTAAGTCTCGAGCTTCCTTTCGCATGTCACGCGTGTTATGTGCTTCCCTAAGCCTTTCTCTCATGTGCTTTTACCTTGCACGCCTTTTCATAAGTGGGACCCTGTACACCCATGTGCCTTCATACTTGGTTAAGATTACAGGGGTCCAAAAACCCACACAATCTTGCTCTATTATGCCAAATGAAAATTATCAGATAAGTTGAGATGTCTTCTTGGGTATCTTAAAATAAAAATAGATTATGGTCCAACACGAGAGGATTTCCAGGAATAACCATGGAGAGAAAATAGTTGAGTGTATATGGAGACTCTTATGGCTTTCAATAACTGATTTTTAAAAAAAATCATCTATTTACTTTTTATGGGGTTTTTTGGTTTTGATGTGGTGCAGAGATATCAAAATATGCCCCATTATGGGTACCAAAAATTATAGGTGACATAATTTGTCGCTAGGAAAAATTAGTTGATTTTCACCAATGCTCTGCAAATATATCCCTCCTACTTGGACCCCTGTAATCTTAACCAAGTATGAAGGCACATGGGTGTACAGGGTCCCACTTATGAAAAGGCGTGCAAGGTAAAAGCACATGAGAGAAAGGCTTAGGGAAGCACATAACACGCGTGACATGCGAAAGGAAGCTCGAGACTTAGTCAAATTGAGCACCCAAGGCAGAACATGTGAAAAGTGTGATCAGTTGTGTGTGGATAAGATGCCAGCCTGGTGATAGGATGGCCCAGGGAAGAGCATGCCCCAGATGGAATCTTCTAGAAGAACATTGTGAGGTAAAGTGGAAAGCTCAGGCCTGAAGAAGCATGCTTACATGGACCACATTCGATACTTGGCACCAAATCTGAGGACACTGGAAGGCGAGTTAGTAGTGTAGGATAATTATAAATACAAGTGCCTATGGAGTAAAAAAGGGAGGAGAATAAGTACGAGGTATAGCGGGTTAGAGAGTGAGCAGAGCTCTACAGAATTACTGCGAGTAGATATTTATATTCAGAAAAGAATGCACTAAGCATGGAGTTGTAACTTTTCTTTTTCTATTAGCTTAGTTACATACATCCAGAGATATTCATGACTACGGTCTACTCTCTATGACTCTCTGTAATGAATTAATGAATATAATGAGCTTACCTGTTATATATAGACATGAATATCAATGGTTTTAATGCACAATTCTCTCATATAAGTTCTCTTTCCTTTCATGTTGTGTATGAATGCTTGTATAATTATTTCTATCATAATGAATGTTCTAGGTTCTGTTAAAGTACTCAGTCTAAGGTGACTACAAGGATCTAGAGGCCGTTATGATCCCTATTGTCCTTGTATGCTTTAACCTCCCTCATTAAAACTCTTAGACTAATCATAATTGATGCTTCCCACTAAACTCACATAGAAGAGAGACTCGATACCCGCGCGTGCCTCAGGTGAGTGCTCAGCTTCTGTTGGGTGATAGTCTAACACGCATGGGATTCCTTCCTTTTGTGATGGGAGTAAAAGTGACTACATCTTGGTTCCGTTGCCGGGACCCCTCTTTTAGAAGTTGTACTGGGATATAGCATACATCATGATCTGTGTAATGAGGAATAACAAAGCGGTTGACATTGGAAATTTTTGAATCATGGTTCAAGAGCACGGAGGATGAATTTTCTTGGAGATACAACACTGGACCTGAATTTAATGCACACAAATGGGTAGAAGAGAACCTCTACCATGATCTATACGAGACCTTCTTCTGCTCCTTCCTAGTAGAACTATATGAATGGCTTTCAGCCTATGCATCTAGATCAAGTTGGCATTATGGATCACATATATGGACCGAAGAAGACTACCAAAGGTTCCAGGATGTAGATCTGACATGGACCCGTGCTATAGATCATTGGTGGAGAGGTTTACTGACTAGTTACACTTTGGAATATATCATTTCCATGTATTCTTGTTTGGAGGTTACTGAGTTTGAATTTCTGTAAGAACCTAGAGGAATGTTTCTACGTGTTATTCCTCGAGTTATGAAGATATTGATGGTTACCATGAGTTTAGATGCTTTCCCAATGGCCGGCTAAACCATTCTAAGGGCTGATAAGGGAGCTTGGGTAGAGGAAGATGGAAGATATCACGACAGAGAAGGAGAGGGAAGAGATACGGCTCAAGTATAGTAAAGCACATGAAAGGGAGATTGCTAGATGACGTGAAGCTGCTAGTGTGATGGATCTATGGAGATAGGCATTGCGGTAAGGAGTTGAGGTTCACGCGGAGGACGTGGAACCTAAGTAGTTTGTGCTACCCCATCTTGGCAAGCACGTGAGGGAGACCCTTTCAGCTTCTAGTGAGAGTTCATCGCATGGAGAAAGGAGAGTCATTGGCACATATTTGAACCCACCCAGTGACCGAGCCCTAATGCTTGGACTTCTTGAACCAGGAAGAAGTGTTATTGACCCAGTTGATATCGGTGGAAGAGACAGATCTGCACCTAGGAGATACAATTTTATAGTCCCTTCTTTTATGGCTACACATATTCTAGTATTTAGAGGAGTTTTTTGACAAGGAGATAGTGTACAAGCTTTTGGTCTCACATTAAGGAGTGATGTGGGAAAAAGTAGTGGTAGTAGAGCACTATTATAGACCATCGGTGCATAGCTTAGTGGGACCGTGGGGGCACTTGGCACAGCTCCTATAGGCCCTATTGGACCCAATGGTTATATTGGATCTAGTGGCTATAGAGGCACAGGACGTGGTGGATTAGGCAGTGGAGGAAACACTAGAGGGAACCAAGTCTCAAGCTTAGGAGGATAGGGACCCCAGCCATCACCTCAAGTATTCTTTGAAATGTCTCTGCATTTTCCAGATTACAGGGGTAGTGAGGATAATGGGGAACATGTTCACAAGTGTGAACTGCTATCGTATGTGAAAGGTGTCACAACCCTAGAATGGAAGGCTAGCCAGTTTGTAACCATGTTGCAAGGGTGCGCGCATAGATGGTATATGAAGTACGAACCTCATCAAATGATGGTGGACTATACTTCCTTAAAGAATGCATTCTTGGTAGAGTTCCAAATCCCTGGGTTTGAGCAGAAGAGCATCAACTCTTTGAAGTAGATTTAGTAAGGAATGGCAGAGAGTGTGCAGGAGTATGATGCGCACTTTAAAAATCTCTTTTCTAAATTATCATATGATATATATCCTTCTCAGCATGCATAGTGGTTTGTTAGAGGATTGATCACCCCTTTTAGAAGGTTCTTGTCTCATAAAACTTTTACAGACCCGTGTAAAGAATTGAAAGATGCCTTATGTGTCAAGGCTATTGGTAGTATTGATACTAGCATTATCCCGTTCTTAGAGGCTCAGATTGTTGTTATGGAAAAATAGTTAGAAAAATTATTTGCGAACACATCCCATGAGACTCATAGTGGTTTGTGGTGTAAAAATTGTGAAATAGAGGGGCACGTTAAGGATAATTTCCCCTGGAGGATGGTACATGCTTTGACAGTGGATTGTGAAATTTTTCATGGGGACCATGATGTAAGTAGATGTCCCTTGCTGCAGTGCGTGATCAAGAAGAATGTATCTTGTTACTATAAAATTTGCACTTCTACAACCCATGACACTAAGGACTGTAAGCTCATTGATCAAATCCATGCAGCCATTGACCATGGGGTGCACCAAGCCAGTGTTTCCAGTGGTTCTAAGGATAATGATCTCTATTATGAGGAGCACGTAGATGGAGGCATGTGTGGAAGAGGTTTTGAGGAGGATTCCATGGTCAAGGTAACCATGGAGGAGGAAGGAGTGAGTTCCCATGCCAAACATGTTTCAACTGTGGATCTACAGAACATTACAAACATGAGTTCCCAGACCTATTGCAGTGCTCATGGTGTAGAAAGAAGCATAATTATGAGGAGTGCCTGAAATTATTTGAGCACATGAATCAGAAGCACCGGAAGGACAAGGGCACTACAATGGTCAATATTAAGAAGGAAAACATACAGTGGATGCCCCGGGTAACATAAGATGCAGGTTTGGAGCCTATCTTGGTAACAACAAGGGTAGAACCCACACTTGCAAGAGAGGTACCAAGACAAAAAACCTTGGTTTCAAGAGAGGAGGTCATTCATGGAAAATATCTAGACCCCGCGCATCAAAAGGAGATATATCAGGACACAATGGATGTTATTCAAAGCTTACAAGGGGAGATCCAATGTTTAAAGGAGTAATCCAGGAGGGAGGAGTAAGGAAGGAGAGTCGAGGCAGGAGAATGTGATTCTTACCTTGCACCACTTTAGGTTGTTCACCCAATGTGTAGCCCACTAGTGTTTTGCAGTTCTAAGTAGGTTATAGTTGATCATTCCTCTTATATCGTCCTCATCATTCAACTAAACTTCCATTTCCTGCAAGAAAATTTCAGGATTTTCTCCTCCAGAGTAACTTGGTAACTTCTTTCCTCCTAGGTGATTAACTAAGTACACCTTTATCAACCTTGTTACAGATCCTCTCAACTGTCACCCAATCAACTCATAAGTCCCATGCACACAATTTTTGTATGCCACACTAGTGGTATCACTCAAGGACTGAGCATCTTCAAACTAGATGATTCCCTCTGTGGGATGAATTATCTCAGGATCTCTGATGGAACGCACATAGATTCTATCAAGGACTTCTTCTCCTAGTGGTTCATTATAGGGCACTAACTTCCCATATGTTAAAGGAGTGATCACTCTTTCTTATTTGTTCTCGAAGATGATATACCCCTTGTTAAAGTGTAGGTTAGCATTTTTCTTATAACACCATGGGCGTCCAAACAATGCTAGAAAGTTGTCTACCTTGGCGAGTGCCAAGACTTTGAATTCTCCAGTGAACTTGGCCCCTTGAATGGTGATAACTGCATCCTTTAGGACTCTAATGGGAATTTCCTTAGTCTTTTTTTCCATATATAACACATTCAAATATGGTTGTAATGTGGGCCTTCCCATTTTGCTGCCAGGTATCTAAGGTAAGAAAATTTTCCTTTGCTCTCATGTCGATGAGGATAGTACTCAGAAGCCATCCATCAAAAACTAAATTCAAATAGAATATCGTTCCCTTGCTAGGATCTTGGTTGAGAGAGAAGGTACCACACACCGGAGAAGAGCACGAGAGACAGCTCTTGCACATAAACCTTCCCCATCACAACCTCAACTATGAAAATGAGATTATGTTGAATGGAATTGTAGATGGATGGATCCTTAGAAATATCCTCATTGACATAGGCGCGGAGGTTAATGTTCTAACTTTAGATTCCTGGCATCAGATGGGAAGACCCATATTACAGTCATCTTTGAATGTGTTGTATATGGAAAACAAGACTAAAGAAATTCCCATTGGTGTCTTGAAGGATGCAGCTATTACTCTCTAGGGAGCCAAGTTTACTGGGGACTTCAAAGTCTTGGTGCTCACTGAGGTGGACAATTTCCCAACACTACTTGGGTGTCCTTGGTGTTATAAAAATAGTGCAGACCTTTGGTTCAACAAATGGTACATCAGATTCAAGAACAAGGAGGAATGGGTCATTATACCCCTGCTTGATGGGAAGTTGACACCCTATATTGAACCGTTGGGGGAAGAAGTTTTGGACAAGATTTATGTGCACTCAATCAGAGACCCTGAGATGATACACCCTACTAACAAGGTTATCCAGTTTGAAGATGCTCAGTCAGTAAGTGATACCACCAGTATGGCATGTGACAATTGGGCGCATGGAACTTACGAATTAATAGGATGGCAGTTAAGAGGGTTAGTGACAAACGGTTAGGCACCTTGGAGGAAAATAACTGCCCAAGTATTCAGGAGGAGCCTTCCCTAAGATCTTTTTGCAGGAGGTAGAAGCTCAGTGGAAGGATGAGAAGGAATGAAGGGAGATGTTAAGTTATGTCTTGCTTGGCATAGCAGCTCGGTGGTGGGCCACACATCAGGAGATCCTTTTAGAGTGGCACGAGGTAAGAATTACTCTCTCTGTCAGATTTTCTAGGAGCAATGTACCCACCATCATCAAGGAGTACCATGGGAAGGAGCCCACCTCTTTCCATATCGAGGAGTGTGAACAGGTCTGGAGAGAAGGCACAAAAGCTTTTCCACCATCCCTCTAGGTGCACAAGTTGTATTCTACACTGCAGGGTTACATGCGCATGGTACATTCATTTAGAGGCATGCTGCTAGATGAGGAATTAACAAGAACTCATGGATGACCTTATTCAAACCTTTGAATATCAGAGTACCAAGCCATCAGTTGATAAGGCCTTGCAGGGTATCAAGTGCCTTACCATGGGGGATAGTGCCAGGATGGAAGATAGGCTGTTGGAATTACTAGGTGAACTAGGATTGAAGGCACGTTTTTAAGAAGAAAAGGAAATAGAAGAGTTATAACTTGAGTGCACATGTTTGGAAAAAGAGAAGGGAAAGCTGATATATGTGATTAATGGAAAGGAATCAAAAATCTTAGATGTTAGCCATTCTGTAGGGACACGCGAGGTAGTGGATAGTGTAGATGCTCACGCACGTGCCTACCATGAGCCTTTAAAGACGAAGAAAGTTAACATCAGATTTAGAAGAATAACCTAAGGAAGATATTATTGGGGATTACTAGACAGAGAAGGAAGTATTGAAAATCATTGATTTGTTGCATGAATTTGAGGATTTATTTCCACATGGGTATCATGAGCTCAAAGGCATTCACCATTCCTTGGGGGAGATGAAGATAAAACTGAAGGATAGTGCATGCTAGGAAAAGGCCCTACCAAATGAATCCCAACTTGCACGTGTAAAGGTCAAGGAGGAGATAGAAAAAATGATAGCTTCTGGGATCATTGAGGTAGTGGAAGAATCAGAGTGGATAAGTTCGATGGTAATCAACATCAAGAAGGATGGGTGGATTAGAATTTGTGTGGATTATAGGGAATTGAATGTAGTTTGTGTCATTGATCCATTTCTAACCCCCTTCATTGAAGAAATTTTAGGAGTCAATGGGCACAAAATCTATTCCTTTACAGATGGATTTTCAGGGTACCACCAAGTCTGGATTGCAAAGGAAGACCAGGAAAAGACAAATTTTACCACCGAGTGGGGAAGTTTTGCATATATGGTCATGCCCTTTGGGTTGAAGAATGTGCCAACTTTCTTTTCGTGCATAGTGGTGTAAGCATTCCAGAACTTCGTCCATAAATTTCTTCAGGTCTATTTGGATGACTGGACAGTATATGGTCTGGTTAAAGACCATTGTGACAATTTGAGGTTAATGTTTGAGAGGTGTAGGTAGTTGAGGATATCCCTCAACATTAAGAAATGTGTGTTTGCTACACCCTTTAGGACTTTATTGGGGCATATCATATGTAAGGAGGGCTTGCTGGTAGATCCCACTAAAGTTGTAGTTATTGTGGGGTTAAGGGAGCCTACTAGCCAGAGCGTAGTGCATGGATTCCTTGGGCATGCAGGCTATTACAGAAAATTCATTAAGGGATATGCCAAGATCATCATGCCATTAGAGGAGCTGCTTAGACATAAAAGTGCCTTCCATTGGGGAGAGGCGCAGCATAAGGGCATTTGATACATTAAAAGATAGGCTTATTACCACACCTATTTTATGGTTTCCCTCTTGGGACAAGCCCTTTCATGTTCATGTAGATGCCTCAGGGACCGCCATTGGAGCAGTGCTTGCATAGCCAAGTGAAGGGATTTTTGATCATCCTCTCTGTTTTGCAAGTAGGAAGCTGACACCAGCGGAGCAAAATTATACCACAATCGAGCGTGAGGCATTGTCAATGATCTACATGCTCTTCAAGTTTAGGCAATATCTATTGGCAACACCCTTTGTGTTCTACACCGACCACATGGCATTGAAGTATTTAGTGAACAAGCCTATTCTACAAGGACGCATATGTCGATGGGTGTTGTTGTTTCAAGAGTTTGAATTCACCGTTGTAGTAAAACCTAGAAAAAGCAACTGTGGACCTGATCATCTATCAAGAATTGATTCAGGGGAGGATGCACAGAGTATTGAGGAAGCAATGCCAGATGCACAACTATTTAGGTTACGGTGCATGCCCTCGGATTTAGAGGAGATTGCAGTATTCTTAAAGGAAGGTGTGGCACCAGATGGAATGAAGACATTGGAAAAGAAGTAGTTGGCCATACATGTCATGCCCTACATGTTAATCAGTGGAGAATTATACAAATTGGGACATGATGAATTTTTGCACAGATGTGTCTTAGAGCATGAGCACCTTGCCATCATGGAGGAAGCACATGGAGGAAGTGTGGGTGGGTATTATGCAGGTGATGCCACCGTGCGTAAGATATTAATGGAAATTTTATGGTGGGAAACCTTGTACAAGGATTACATAGATTATTGTAAATCATGTGACCATTATTATCACATTGGCAAACCAAGGAGGAGAAATGAAATGCCTTTGTGCCCTATTCCTAGCACGGAGCCTTTTGAAAAGTGGGTGATAGACTTTGTAGTACCTATTTCACTGGTAGCGCATAGGACCAGGTCATGCTATGTCATCACTTGCACAGATTATCTCACAAGGTGGGTAGAGGCAGCCCCAACTAAAGATTACATGGTAGCAACAGTGGAAAGGTTCTTATGGGAAAACATTATCGCTAGGTATGGATGTCTTTCAAGTTTGACAAGTGATAGGGGTACGCATTTCTTGAATGAGACCGTCAGGATCCTATTATCAGAATTCATGGTAGCTCATCACAAGACTACACCCTATCACCCACAAGAAAATAGAACCGTGGAAGCATTCAACAAGATATTGAGTCATACCTTGACCAAGATTTGTGATGTCAAAAGACAAGATTGGGATGAAAAGGTATCGGTAGTACTATGGGCTTACAGGACAACGTGTAAAAGACTAAACAAAGCCACACCTTTTCAATTTTTGTTTGGCATGGAAGCTATTTTTCTGGTTGAATTTTTGTTGCCTTCTCTGTGAATAGCGTGCACAGAAGGGATAGCCGATGAACAAGTGCTGGAAGAAATAATTGATGAGCTAATGAAACTGGATTAGAGATGATCACTTGCCCAATGGAGCCAAACAATGGAAAAGGCAAAGGAAAGGATAAACAACCAGAACCTATGGTAGACACAAATGAGGAATGGTATGCAGAGATGCAATACCCATATGAGGTGATGATGGGGAAGGAATGGGAATCCCACTTGAGAAGTATACATGTTAGTGACTATAATCACCGCACAAACACAATAGAAAAAGAAATGGCACTAGAATTAGTATGCCCCACCAACAAATGAACACCTGAGGGTTTGCCTATATATGATGATGATGTTAAGGTTAAAATGGAGAAGGCAGGGCTGTTATAACTTTATGAGTTGCCTTATTTTGAAAGCCAGAGTACCTGTACCAGTGGTTGATGTCATGGGTGCATGGAGACTACTTTCACTTTGCAGGGCACAAGATGCGCGTGACTCCCCAGCTGATTTCATAATTTACAGGCCTCATATGTGATGGAGATAGCCTAGAAGAAGACCTTGGAGATAAGAAAGCTATTCAAGAGACCATCACCGAGGATGCCTACAAGAAAGGGTCGCGGTACTATGACATTTCAGACATCAAGGACCCCGTAATGAAAATGGCTACACATCTAGTAACTAAGCTGAATGGTCAGGAAAGATGGACACAGGTCAACAAACCTTGGCTACATGTCTGTAGAAATATTTCAAAGGGAACTATATATAACCTATTTGCATACATTGTAGAGGAAATTGTCAGTTGTATGAAGGAAGGAAACAGGATCCTCTTCAAAAACATCTTGCTCACCATTGTATTCATGGAGGTTGGGGTGCCTGACGTGCCAGAAAAATTGGTATGGGAGTACCCCACCAAGGATCCCTCACCCACAAAGAGGTTTGAAAAATATTCCTGCGATACAATGATAGCACCCCACAAGGCACGGTTGGAAAAATGGTACACACGCCTAAGGAATGCATTCGGGGTAGAGTGGAGGATCCCTAAACAACTCCCAGTAGCCACTGAAGGAGAAGTTGAATTCATGGTCTACCAACACTACTGCCTAGCCAAATTCAAGCTAATAGATGAATCATGGGGCCCTTGGTGCAAGCTCCCCTTCACATTTACTGCCCAATACTTCCAAGCAGGAGTGAACAAGTTTAAAGAGTCAAAGAAGCTAAGATTGGAACTGGGTAGGCTAGACCAGGAACACAGGGAGATGAGAAAGAATTTGAATTACCACAGTGGAAAGCATGCATATGTGGAAAATTATGTGTTGCGCAAGATTCAAATGAAAAGACCAATGACGCTACCCATCGCTGGAGGATCAACGACATGCGTGTACTTGCACATAAGACTGAAGTTTGAGAAGGGCACATATTTGGAGGATGAAGTCTCCATACCTGAAGACCTTTTAGGGAAGAATAAGCCAATGTAAAGGAAAAGAGGGAGAGGAGAAGAAGAAGCACCAGTTGTGTAGACTACTTAGACAGTGAGCATGCCATCCATGAGTGCTAAGCCAAGCACTTACATGTGGAGAAATAAGTCTTCGCTGAAGGAGAAGACATTAGAGGTAGAGGCACCTAGGAAACCCATCTCCAAGGAAGAATCACCTGAGGAAGAAGATAAGGCCGAATCCCCTGATCAAGAGCCACTTCTCAGAAAAAAGTAGAGGGTTGATGAAGAAGCTGACTCAGAGGCAACCGACAGCTTGGAGAAATACATGGGTGGAAGAGGGGATGAAAGTGAATAAGATGGTGGCATGGAAGAAGAGATAGAGAAATACCAAGATCCACATGTGTTTAGCATCTACGACTCAGGAGAGGAGAGTGGAGATGAGAAGAAAGAGTTTGTATTTGCATGGCACAAGGGCGTACAGGATGAGGAAGATGCCAAATACATGGAGGATGAGGAGGTTTCCAGGGAAAAGGAGGGATCCATAAATTTCACAAAAGAGTATATCATGGAGGTGGTAGAGAAAGAAGCACAAAGAATGCTCAAATTCTTGGTAGACCAAGAGTTGGAGTGTAGTTCAGACATAGTGTTAAAGGAGGGGAAGGAGGAGGACATTGAGAAAGAACATGATAGCCTAGGAGGCCCCACTCTAATTGTAAGCTTCCCCAAAGGCGCGCACTCAGGTAGAAGAACTCTAGATGCAATAAAGAGATAGGTAATGGGCTATGTTGATGACACAAGGAAGGTGTTACGTGCATGATTCCAGAGCACCATACCCATAGAAAGGCTCATAGCCATGGGGTCTTTTGAGAAGGATGGCACATACCCCAAAACCAAGAAGATGCTCTCTTGGGCGTTCGAGTCCCACGTTGATGAGCCAAACTTCAAAGTCTACCAAGGAGCACTCATCACATTGCCATAGTCTAAGGGGGTCAATCCCTTGGTGAATACTCAGGAGCTCTCGAACGAGTAAGTCTGTAATGCACTGAACAATGTCATGGTCGAGACTGAGGCTAGATTATTTGCACATAATGATAGGATTAGAATGATGGAAGTGAAGTTAGGGAACAAGGAGGAAGAACTGGTGGAGAAGGACAAGAGCTTGGAGCAAGAGGAACTAATCTATGCATACTTAAGGTGTGAGTTAAAGGAAGAAAAAGTAAAGGTGCAGGAAGTATACAAGAAAATGGAGTCTATCAAGGGTGCCATCCTTCTAAAGCACCCAGACTTAGTGCCACCCACACAAAAGTACTCATCCCTCCTAGAGTTAATGGAAGACCTAACGCACATCCTCACTATGGAGAGACAAACCTTGGCCCTAGAGTTTGTTAAAGAAGTGACCACATGCTTGAAAGAGGAGAACCGATTGAAGGTGGTAACACTCACTATAAAGTATAGCCAAGTACTCCTGGAGGTTAAGGTCGATGCCCAATCTATAGAAGCCACATATGATACATGTGCAGACAAAGATAAGGTGGTAAGCCCCTTGGTCACCATGCTTGAAGCAGAGCTAAAAGAGTTCCAAGAAAAGAACAAGGGTAACAGGGCAGAGAGAGACAGGGTCCTGGACAAAGTAGAAAAGAAATTAGAGGTAATTGAAGCTTTAAGGAGCTCAATTAAGGCCCAGCTAAAGGAATTATACCCCCAGATCACTAGAAGGATGGATAAACTTGAGGACCTGGGCAAATAGATGAAGCATATTGTGGACGTTTTGGGCACCCAGGGAGTTGGCCTAAGTTTTGATGAAGTGAGCACCCTGGTGGGAGACCTCTGCCAAAAGGCACAAGGTGAGGTCGGAGTATGGAATAAGCTAAAGGTAGACCTTCAAAAATATTTTCCTAGCTTGTTGAGGTGATGCTCCCCCCCCCATTCTTAATTATTTTTCCCAATTCTTTCATTCCTTATTCTTTTTGTGTAAGACAATTCATTGGTTCCCTAGACAACATGCATCTTGGTCAAGTGAAATGTTTCTGAGGATGGAGAATAGGCATAGTGTGGGGTGTTGTTGGACCCCCGTAATCTTAAACCATGTATAAAGGTGTGTGGGTGCACAGGCTCCCAATTATGAAAAAGTGTGCAAGGAAAAAGTGTGCAAGAGAAAGGCTTAGGGAAGCACATAACACATGCAACGCGTAAAAGGAGGCTTGGGACTTAGTCAATTTGAGCACCCAGGGAAAAACACGTGAAAAGCATGATTGGTTGCGCATGGATAAGATGTCAGCCTAGTGATAGGCTGGTCTGGGAAAGAGCATGCCCCAAATGGAATCTTATAGAAGAACATCATGAGATAAGGTGGAAAGCTCATGCCTAAAGAAGCATGCTTGCATGGACCACATTCGACACTTGGCACCAGATCTGAGGACACTGGAAGGCTATGTTAGCAGTGATAGGAGAATTATAAATACAAGTGCCTGCGGAGTAAAAATAGGGAGGAGAATAAGTACAAGGTATAGTCGGGTTAGAGAGTGAGCGGAGCTCTGCAGAATTACTACGTGTGGATATTTGTATTCAGGAAAGAATGCAATAAGCATGGAGTTGTAATTTTTCTTTTTATGTTAGCTTAGTTACATACGTCCAGAGATATGCATGACTACGGTCTGCTCTCTGTGACACTCTGTAATGAATCAATGAATATAATGAGGTTACCTGTTATAAATAGACATGGATATCAAATGGTTTTAATACACTTTTCTCTCATATGGGTTCTCTTTCCTTTCATGCTATGAATGAATGCTTGTATAATTATTTATGTTATAATATATGTTCTAGATTCTGTTAAAGCACTCAGTCTGAAGGCGACTGCAAGGATCTAGAGGCCGTTCTGAGCCCTATGGTTCTTGTTTGTCTTAAACTTCCCTCATTAAGAACTCTAACACTAATCATAGATTGATGCTTCCCACTAATCTCACATAAAAGACAGACTCGGTACCCGCACGTGCCTCAGGGGAGTGCTCAACATCTACTGGGTGATAGGCCGGTGCGCATGGGGTTCCTTCCTTTTGTTATGGGAGTAAAAGTGACTACATGGGTTTTACCACATATTCAGGAAAGAGTATAAGATCAAAATAATTCATTCAACATTTATTCACAAT
The DNA here is from genome assembly GCA_019776745.2 of Taxus chinensis. Lineage (NCBI taxonomy): Eukaryota > Viridiplantae > Streptophyta > Pinopsida > Cupressales > Taxaceae > Taxus > Taxus chinensis. The sequence goes on from CM034154.1 coordinate 363,060,196, forward strand.
GTACACATTACAAATATATAGGAGATCTATTTTAAAAACTATAACCACTCAAAAAAATACTAACACTAATCTAGGAAGTTTGGTCTAACAACCTAATTTTTGTCACCTAAAAGTCTACTTTGTCTCACCCAAAAATCTAAGTGATTTTTTCCCACAACTCACTCACATAGCAACCCATAACATTATTTCTCACATAAATACAAATATACTAGCTATCCTAAAATTATTGCTTACTATATGGTAGCACTAACACAATTATTCCAAACATTCCCCCCCATAGTGCTAACATGGGGTGATGAACATTGTATATTGCATCCATCATCATAGTTTACCCCCTCAAGGTAAATAACTCTTAGATGTTAGTTACAATTGAGAATACATCCACTTACATTTTTTTGAAAATAAATTCCATATATTTTCCCCTCTTTGAAAAATATCTAAGTATATATTTTTTTAATACTCAAAACCTCATAAAAATTAGGCTGTTGAGATTCAACCCATATAAATTATTTAAGCCTTCTCACAGGGCTTAGAAATAATGTGTATGTCTATGACATAGTTTTAATTTTTGATAAAATGATGAATTTTTTAAGGAAAATACCAATCACCGATATTGGGGTTTATATCACTTTGACTTTCCTTCACTTGGCATTAGTGTTTGGGTATTAAGTTTTGACGAAGCCATGTTATGTCGTCATTGGGGTTCTAATATGGAGAATGAATATCACTTTTGTGAGTTTAGCTATGCATGTAAAATGAGAATGGAAATAACAATTTATCGCTAATGAGTTGGGGAACACCAAAATTTGATCCAAGCTTAGGATATGGTCATATTAGAGTTCTGAATATCATAATGAAGTCAATTGCATGAGATTGAGATAGTGGATTGGAGCCATGAAAATAGGTTCAATTGTCATGGCTCCAATTTCCTATGTGGAAAGAGCCATCCGAGCATGGTCTATTGGATGTGTTGTCGAGAAGAGATCACACCAAGATGCATGTAATCTACATATTTGAAGATTAATGACACACTATATTTGGAGGTTTTTATTCTAAATCATGTTGAGTTCCAAACATGCAACTTTAGGATCTTGGAGATGAGTTGATTTCTTCAATGGTATGGAGTAGATCGATCTTGTTGAGCTCAACCGAAATAAATTTCACCCAATACGATGTGGAGATCGTCAATTTTGTAGAGTTTCCAGTCAAACATGAGTTGGTTTATCTCAAAACATTAAAAATCATAGATCATTTCAAAATCTTTCAATTTTATTTAGAAAACTGTAAAATAGATCCTTCAAATCCAATCTTTAATTGGTGTTCTTTATCTTAAATAATGTTCAAGTCTACAACAGAGATCTGAAACTACCATAAGAAAATGAAACTCAAAATTTCAAACTAGAATATTCAAATTATTATTCTAAGTTGTGTGCAAACTAAAAGAACAATTTCCCTACAAATTTTTTTTTTCTAGTAACCAAAATATATGCTTAAGACCATTTTTTATTTTTCTAAGTTAGGGGTATGAAGAGTCTAAAAAGAATGGCTGAAAAACTATGGAATGAATGAACAGCGTGTAAGAGAGAAGATGATGTAGGAAAATGATACTTGTTAAACATATTCACACAAGTTTTTTTCTGCTACATCACTAACAAAGTGTAAGAAGGTTAAACAAACCAGTAACGGGGTTTACACGAGGTCCGCTCTACATATCCAGTGCTTAAACATTTATTATTTACAACAAATTGATGAACACAGACAAAGGTGACATTTTTTTTGCGAGGTCCATGGTATCCTATTTCCCATTCTCTAAGTCGACTTGACAAAAAAAGGCATGGGTGGAGTGAAAAAACTAGAGAGGGCCCTTTCCAAACTAGCTCTGATACCAAATGTGGGTTTTACCCCATGTTCATGAAATAATATATGATAAAAATAATTCATTCAACACTTATTCATAATGGAAACATTAAAAAATATATATGATGTCTATTTTAACTCCTATAACCACTCTAAACACTACTAACAATAATCTAGGAAGATTGGTCTAACAACCTAATTTATCTCACCTAAAAATTTTGTAACATCCTCATTTTTAAGTCTTCATTAACAAGGGATTTTTTTAAACTTTATTCTTATCAATATAAATACCCATATATTTAAATCCAACATAAATCTCAATGTTCACCATTTGAAATTCACATAATTTAGAACAAACATTCCTTTAGCTAATCCTTCTCATGATAGTAAACCATATACAACTGTAATGAATCGGTAGTAAAACAGTCTTTCATTTCATGATTTGGTATTAAGCTGATCTCTCGTGTGTATACCAAGTATACTTTTTGTTTTATTATTTCATTAAGTATCAATCAAGTGTAAACAACTAAATAGCATATCTAGGTATCTATTATGGATGCCCGTCTGATATCACGCATCTTTAGTCCATGTGAAATCAAGACAACACAATCGATAGCTTGTGATACTTTGGCCAAATTTTCAACAAATGTATGCCATGTATTTATTCCGAGAAGGAATACTCATCAACATGAATATGTATTTCACCACACTCAAAACCTTTATCTAGATTAGACTATCTTGACTTACGTCGATCACTTCCATGTCTGTGTTAGATAATAAGTAGTGATAGTTTACATATTCCAATGCTGATGGTTAGATTAGGATGATTAAGAGAAATTAAGTGCATCTAAATCGACTTGCATCATTTTAGATCCACTTAATTACTGATAGTCATCATAAGATGACTTCGGTACTAGGCCATATTGTTATCACTATTTAGTGTATAACAAAGACCTAGATTCAATTTCTTAATAAGTTCCTTAATTCATTTAATTCATAGCTTGTTAATTTCACCATTTATTATTCTCATTATTAAGTTTCATTCCTAAGAAACAAATCAGGTTCTAAGGACATTGCCTTAAGTAAGGGATGTAACAATATTAATCACTTAATTTAAGGTATTACATATTTAACCCTACACTTTTTTTTATAATAGGTAAAACAAGGTTGAGGGGACATATATTTGTTTGTTGTGTTTTGTTTTGTTTTGTTGGGACTTTTCTATAATTTGTCCCCTCTTTACATATTCCCTCTTATCTAGAGATTCTCCTCTATCGACTCCGTTTCTAGAGGAGAGTCTCTCATTAGATACTAGACTATACCGACTACGTCTCTATAGTCTAGTTTTTAGTGAGAGATTAAAGAGTTCTGGTCTCTCGTCTTTTGTCCCTTCGGGAAACTAAGTAAAATAACAACGTAGTAAACAAATAGCCACCCAGACAACACATTACTTTTTAGCTTTTTCCAAACCATCTAAAATTTTAGCCCATTCCTTTGATAATGAGTCAATGTTGGCACCCAATTAAGCCAGGTCACATTCAATAGCTTCCCCTTTCCTTTTCTTTGAATTGCTATGCTCGTCGACTTGCTTGTACATATTAACTAGCTGACCAAGGGTTTGAAGATGTTACAAAGAAGATCTCACAGTAGAAATACTCCATTACATATAGCTATTTAATATGTCTCTAATATGATCCACCTCATTGGAGAGGTTTCGGCAGTTTGTTTTCATAATTTCAAGACTACCTTCACTAGTGATTTTAGCCACATATTCAACCTACATTTTCATAGAATGTCATTCACTAAAGAGAAACTGAACAGAGCTATTCATTAGCCTCATGGCTCCTTTTAGTTCTTCAATGTCCATAGTCATTTTGGAAAGATGATTATCTCCCTTCTTTGGTCCCATTTTACCCAACACTTCCATACGTTGTTCCAATTGGGCATTCACAGTAACCTAATTCCCCTGAATGCTCGACTCCCCTTTGGTATTAACAAATAAACTTTGAACATTCTTTGACTTAAGCTCATTGATATTTTGAGAAGCAGAAATTTCCATCACATACTTTTCATCCCCAAAGGCATCAACTTCCCAAAACTCTGATTCTTCACTAGATTCCTCCTCCTCCGAATCTGAGTCCTCAATGTACTAGTAAGAGTACTAGTTTTATCAATTTCAAGATCTTCTCTTTTGACCAGGGCTAGAATAAAACCTTGGTGAAGTGGGACATCAACTCTATTATTTTTAAACAAGGAAATTGATGCACACAGAGAGTGAAATGGAAAATATGGAAAGCTAAAACTATGGCCATGTCTAATATAATTAAGCATGGGAAAATGGTAATCATAGATGCATTTTTGATGGCCTTCAAGATTAAGAAAATAAATGAGGGTGAAGGCCACTTCATTAAAAGGGTGGGGTAAGGACAAGCGCATTAAACCAACAAAATGGGTTGTAAGTTTTTCATTACCTTGTATGAAAAGATTCATTTCATCAGTATCCTCCTTTTTTGGATTGTAGACCTCCCGTACTTTAGCAGATAATCCCATAACATTAGCCACAACCTTAATGGTAATCTCAATGTGCATTCCTTTTAGGTCCATAACTCCACCTTTTTCGTTCAATTTCTAGGCTCTAGATAAATCCTTACTCATATTTTCGTAATGACCCTAAACATTTTTGAGAAAAGGATAAAAATCCATTCTCTCAAAAAATTCCATAGCCTCAAGCTTAACTCCTTCTAGGTTATATGGTTCAATTTGCACAAGATCACCCCCATCTAATTATTCAAGCACCAATTCATAGAAATTCCTAGATTTAGGTTAACCAAATTGTTAATAACAATCCCAACAATGTTGAATTTACAAGCATAGGAGGAAATAATGATAATGAAGTAGCATGAGATAACCCAGACCCAAAGCTTCGTATAACCCCAACTTATAATCAAACATGTCTTACAACTCTTATTCATCAAATCCCTATTATATGTTGGGAGACTCCATGACATGTAATAATTATCTAGTGGTGATGTGTCCATTTTATTCCTTTTAGAGGTGTGCTCGCACCTTAGTATCTATAGATTCCTCATTGGTGATTGATGGCATACCATGAAATGTAACCACCTTATTGGCAAAATAATCCACAATACAATTTTCCTATCTATAGACATGTTTAAAAGTGATTTCTTTAAACATATTTGACATTCCTTTTATGATAGTTATAGAGTTTTGATTAGAGGTAGAAGTTGTACCTTTACCAGTAATGTTGTTAATAATGTTGAGAGAATCACCTTCCACTTCTAGTCAAATAAATTTGTGTTGACAAACTATAGAGAGACCCCAATAGACAACAACCGCTTCAATGACATGATTTGATTAAATTTCAAGGTTTCAATGATACCTGAGAATGATTTTCCTTTATAATCATGGAAGACCCCTCCACGACCATATTTTCTAGGGTTTCCTTTGGATGCACCATCAAAATTTAACTCTATCCAATATTTGTTAGGTTTCACCCAACCTTGAAGCCTAGGATTTAGTATTGGAAGGTTCATTTGATTGGTACTTAAACCCCAATTCTTAGATAAATTACTCTCAATATGGAGTGTTGTTTTCTTATGTGGGGAAATAGTAGAAAAGTTTACATTGATAGCATTAAAACAACAACCTCTAACTCTCTTTTCTGATTCATTCTTCCCTTTAAAAATTCTCCTATTTCTCTCTTTCCAAATTTCCCATGCCTGGTACATGATGGTTAGGGTCCAAATATGTTTGAGTCCTTGACACTTGAAAGGACTAAACCATTGGGACCATAGTTGTTTAATGGAACATGGGAAAATCCACTTTACCTCAAATAAATTAAGAAGGGTATTTCTGACCATTTCCAAAAAGGGGCATTGAAGGAATAGGTGTAAAGATTCTTCAATGTATTTTTCACAAAGAACACACATGTTCACCATATGATAATTCTTCTTATTTAGATTTCCCACAGTAAGGATTTAATCATGGAGGACCAACCACCAAAACATGTTGACCTTGGGATTAAATTCTTTGACGTACACACTTTCCCATTTAAGAAAAAAACATTATATGAACTTTTAACTGAGAAGATTCCACTTTCCTCCCTAGACTAGTATAAACTATCAACCTCTAAAATATTTTTATTAATAATAAATCCACTTAATTTGTTGTTAATATAATTGATCTCATTTCTTTTATGTCCAACCAAATCTATTATTTTCCATCAACATAGGGAATCTTCAAGATTGAATTAATCTCTTATCGTAGTACCATATTTATCCACAACATACTTATAAAGATTAGGATAACTTTATTTAAGAGTTTTTTCACCTAACCATTTTTCCTCCCAGAAATTAACCAAGCTCCCATTCCCTATCATCCATTTTTTTCATCAGAAAAAATGTGTTTATCCCAATTTATAGATTTCCAGAAGGTTGATCCATTAAATTCAGCACTGTTAAAGCACCATTCATTAGCTTGAATATTTATCCAGTACTTGTGCCTTATGATAGAAGTCCATAAAATATCTTCCTTAACCAATCTCCAAATATTTTTTGACATCATAGCTTTATTAATTTTTTCCCAATCTCTAATACTAAGACCCCTAAGTATCTTAGGATTACAAAAATTCACCCAAGAAAGGAGTGGAATTGTGTCTTTTTGTTCAGATCCACTCCAAAGAAATAATTTTTAGATACTCTCCAGTTTATTAGCAATTTTGGAAGGTAATCTATAGATAGACATAGAATAGACTAGTAAATTTTGAATTGAGCATTTTAGGAGAATAAATTGACCATCTTTGGATAAAAGTGAACCTTTCCACCCTTCCAATTTCTTTAGGAATCTATCTATTAGAAAATTCCAGTTACTAGTCTTTGGATTTTCAGTTCTTATAATCATTCCAAGATACCTAGTGGGAAAGATTTTAATCTCACAACCAAGAATACCAACTATCTTAACATATCTTCTTTCAGGATTATTAATAAAATTTACCTTGCTTTTACAAAAATTGACCAGTTAGTCATAAGCTTCCTCATAATCAACCACCACTTGTTTGAACTCTATAGCCTTAAGAACAATAGCATTTCCAAACATAATTGTTTCATCAACAAAATTTTGGTGGATAACATTATCACTATTAACAGCAAGGGAGGTGCCTTTAATTCTTCCTTCAATATTAGCCTTATTGATAGGTCTATTGAGAGTTTTTTCCATACTAATAAACAAAAAAGGAGAAATAGGGTCTCTTTCTCTTAATCCTCTAGAGCTGTTGAAAAAATCATAGGGAGTCCCATTGATCGAAACAAAGAATTTAGCCATAGAAATGCAAGTTTGTATCAAAATCCTAAAATATTCATCAAACCCAAATCTAGTTAAGAATTTTTGAATAAAGGACCACAAGACATGGTCATAGGACTTCTCCATATCAAGCTTAATGAACATTTCTTTTTTATTTTTCTTAGTAGTATGAAGAGTCTCTTGGATAGTAACTTTACCATATTGGATATGTCTTCCCATCACAAACCCCTTGCTGATAAGAGATAATGGAAGAAATAAGAAGTTGAACTCTTAAAGCCATAATTTTAGAACACATTTTGTAAATATAGTTACAAAGACTGATAGGTCTAAAATTCCTAAAAAACAATAGGATTTTGATTTTTTAGGAAATAAAGAAAGAAAAGTGTTATTTAATTCATGGAGCATATTTTTGTTCTTAAAAACTCTTGAATAGCTTTAAATGTATCACCCTTGACAATATCCCAAAAAAGTTTGAAAAAAGAGAGTTGGAAATCCACCTGGTCCCAAAGCTTTATTTGAGCTTGTAGTCTTTAACATAAATTCTATTTCTTCTATAGTAGTAATCTTAGTGATCATGTTATTATCAGTCTCAGTAACCAACTGACGAATGCATTCCAAACAGTAACCTTCCTTACTGATGTTGAAATTTTTGGTTGTAGAAAGTAGTCTGCTAAAAAAGAAAGTGACAACATTTTTAATTTCATTGGTATCAGTTAACATCTCTCCATTTTCCCCTGCAATACTCAAAATTCTATTTGCGCTTCTCTTTTTATGGGTTTAAATGTGTATTTTTTTTGTATTTTTTTCACCTTCTTTAAGCCATTGCAATCTATATTTTTGTCTCTAGAAATTCTCCTCTTTCAGAAGGATTTTATGGTAATCTACCAATAATTATCTCTCTTTTTGTTGACATTCCTGAATACTATCACCATTAATAATTTCCAAATATTCTGTACGGAAGATAACTTGTTTTCTAGGGAATTCTTCTCAAAAATGTTACCAAAACATTTTGTATTCCATCCTTTCAAATTGTTCTTAACAAGAACAAGTTTTTTATTAATTATAAACATAGAAGTTCCTTTAATTTTCACATTCCACCAATATTTCATGAGGTCAAATATTTTCTCATTTTGTAACCACGTCTTTTCAAACCTAAAGGGAGTTCTTCTCCTCTCTTTATATTTTATTTGGAAAAGAATTAGGTTATGGTATGAACCAATCCTAGAAAAAGAAAAGAGATAAGCATCTTTATTCAACTAGCCCCAATAAGTTAGAGCCCTGTGAAGTTTGAATTGAATCAATTGATGCCCTTTTATCCTATTATACCAAGTAAATATGATTCCCTTAAGCTCAATATCCATGAGACTATTTTGCATTATAAAATCCTTGAGATCTTCCATAATTTCAGTTAAATCAATGTTTCCATCCTTTTTTTCCTCAGAACTTAAAGGAGTGTTAAATTCTCCCAAAATAATCCATTCATTTCCTTTTATGATGTTTTGGAATTTGGAAATTTCAGACCAAAACTTTTTTCTTTCTCCTTTAATATTAGGAGCATAAATGTTAGACAACACCCGAAATTATTCAGATTACTTATCTTGAAACAACAAAGCCATATGATTACTTTAAAAGATCATTCATATTTTTAGAGGGTGGGAGTTTCTAAACTTGAACGTGGGACTTGGACACCTAGAAATGTGGTTCATATAAGGCTTTCCTTTGAATCTTCTTGTTCCTTACTTCTATAAAACCATCATCAGTTAACTTAGGATTTTGAACTTGGTTTTTATTCTACACATCTCCATTATTCTTATTAATAATAATGCCTTTTTTGGATTTGGATTCTTAGCAACATTATGTTATGAAGTAACAAGTTCCTTACCTTTAGCTTGTTCCTTTGATGGATTCTCCTTATATACCTTTAAAACTATCATTTTACATTATTTCTTTGCATGCCCCCATCCTTGTCATTTCTCACATTTTTGAGGGAAGTTCTCAAAGTCAATATTGTGTTCCCAACTTCCCAGTCAAGATCTAAGGGTAATGGATTTGGGTGAATTCAATCCCATCAAGGAATAGATATAGAATCTGGAACACACAAATTGTGATTTTTAAAGGGTAGCATTGTCAACAACAACATAGGTACCAGGATTATTTTTAATCCCTTTCATAACATCTACATCCCATAGTTCCAATGGAAGACCTAATAATCTAATCCACACAAGAAACTGGTTTATATTTTCTTTATTAGGGTTGAACATAGGTGACCACTTTCTTAGGAAAATTCCCAATTTCCCCAAAAACCACAAGCCATCATTGGGGATTTTTTGGGGATCTTTCGGATTGTTAAAAATAAACAATAAGAAACCATTTGGTCAAGCTGTTACTTCCAAATTTCCTTTAGGTTTCCATTTTAAAATAGACTAAGATCTTATTAATTCAATATTTGGTCTATCTCCAACAAGTTTTCTGATCAAAGCATTCTCCATATTTCTCAAAGTTCTATCAATAATGTTATTAGGGATATCTAAGTACTTGATTTTCCTTGTCTAATCTTTAGAATGATCCCCATACTTTTCTCATTCCCAGATCTCAAGATTTTTACATATGATCTAGGGGCCCCATTTCCCACATGGGACCCAGACATAGGACCAGTCTCATCCTTACCTTGTTCCACCATAGTCTAGTCCTCTTTGACTATCTCCCCTCCCGGAGGAATCTGTCTACTGTCAGTTTCCCTCCGATCACTATTTTAAACCTTGTCTCTCTCCTCAATCTCCTCATTGCTCCTACCCATCAATTTAAACCTATACTTAGCTTAATCTCAAAATCATGTATTTTTCCTTAGGTTTTTAAGTTTCATGCATGAATTTCCATAGTATTTATTATAGGGAAGCAATCTGACATGATCATACATATTCAGGATGCACAGGGAATGGATTTACTTTCCATAACTAAAAGACTAAGTATCTTAAATATAAAAACATAAAAAATAACTTATCATTAGGAAAATTAAGTCATCCATACAATTATATATCAGTAATGAACTTATGTATGATATCCTTCCAAATATAAATCATTTATATTAGGAGAGAATCCTCTATTCATATCTTGTGTACAATTCTTAAGTTCATATCAGCTACCTATCTTTATTAGTAGTCAAAATTATAAGTCACCTTTATTTATGAACCAAATCACATTCATATACACTAGATAATAATAGTTTAAATAGTTATATTCACTTAGTATAATTCATAAGTTAAATAGATAGCATTCCTTATTAACTTATTCATTCTTACTAAATGGACTAAATCTAAATGACCACATAACACAATTCGTGTAATACTTATATAGGAATCTAGAATTAATTTAGTATTCCCTTCAAGTATTCAACATTATTTTAACCAATAATTAAGTCCTCTACTACATGCAACCCAAAGATACATTATTCCTTAATAATAATATCAAATCATATAAGTCAGTTATCATTTTAGTTGACTTATAACTTTTCTTTTTTGTAATAGTAGCTTTCATGCAAAAACTCCTTTATCAAAGGAATGTACAATAAAGAATTTCAACATTTCCAAACCAATTCTTTCCAATCAAGATGTTATAACCAAGTATAATAACTTTATCAATTTCCAGATATAGGTATCAATCATGTTCATTAAAATTGATCATATTCTTTCCTTTCAAAATAGTTACGATAAATGTCCAAGGGCATTTCTCATTTCTATACAGAATTAATTCAATTATGAATACAATAATAAATTATTTATTCAACTTTCTTCAATCAACAGAATAAATGAAAATTTTTATATGTCTTCCTTCTTTCATCTTTCATGAATTCCATCTACAAAATTGTTAGCATCTTTCAGTTCATACAAAATGAGCATCATATGTAGTACATCTTCATAGCAACATGATCTAGCTTAACAATTTCATAAAAGGAACACTGTTTTTAAATGAAATTATTCTAAGGTTCAAAAGAATGTACGCAACTATTTTGATCATGCCACAAGAACACCATAAATGAAACCATCAAGAGAAGACAAGTTAACACATACAATTCATTTAAGTAAATTAAATCATATATAATTTCAGTCACACAAGGTGACCCAAAACAAATTAAATTGATCCTAATCAATCATATAAATATAACTACAAGATTAATAAGATTGTAGTTACATAAGCCCATACTTATATGTCTCTAATCTTATATCCTTTTAATAAGGTTATACAACTTAACTTAGTCAACTTTTATTATACTTATTCCAACAATGAATATACAAGGTAATGATTAAACAAGCCATCCAAATATATTTCATATAGTTCAACTCATTATAGTAGTCAAGTAAACTTCAACCATTTACACTTCAAACTGAGTTCATTTTTCTTAAGAACTCATAGTATGACATCAACTTCCAAGTAAGGGTCAATTCAAATCAAATTTGATCTAATGAGGTATAAAATTTATACTTCATCATAATCATTTCAAATCGAATAATAACTAAATCGATGTAGACACTAATGGCAAAGAAAACTCCACTATATTATCTACAGGAAACCTTTTTGGACTGAATTATCTTCAATCAGCCCAAACTATAAATCCAATGTTATTTTAAGAATGAGGGAAGTATCAGGGACTTAGAACTCATAAGATTACACTCACAAAATTAATTTAAGTAAACAAGTATGTTTACTTCATACAAAATCTTTTTTGCTTATAAAGATTTCAAAACCATCTAACTAAACATGGTTTTATAACAGTTAAATATTATCAACATCTAATATAAAACTGAGTTCGATACAAGCTTAAATAGTTCATATCAAATATAAAGAATAAATGAATATAATTCTAGTTACAAATCATTCTGAATTGAACATTACTTATAGGGTCAAGACACTAATCTATCATTATGGGATTGTGAAGTTGAGCCATCTTGACTTCTTATCTATAATACCTTGGATTAAAAAAAAATTGATCCATAGAGGATTCTACAATAACTAAGGGATTAAGGGAAGATGATACAAATTATTCAAATTGATTTAGCCTAAGGGTCATAAGATTTTCAATAACTTAGGTGATTCCCAGTTCCCTTTCATAGTTTTTCAGGTGAAGAGGGTTCAACCAAACAAAACCTTTCCACAAGGTGAAAACAATAGTGGAGACAAGAATAAATAACAGTCATATTCCTATGAGACCACTATACCCATTCGATTTTTTGACTAAGGCTCAAGTTTTAAGTTACAAAGGTGTCTATGCAAGGAGACTAAGTAAAAAGGCTTCGTATTAAACATAAAACTACCCAGAATCCTCAAAAGGACCTGGTATAACCTATATAACAACCCATTTAATATTTGAAGGTGTCACTCCAAAATGATTGAATACATGAATACCCAGTAAATTTATTTTCTCCAACAATTAAGTTCCATTAAACTTAAGACAAATTGACTAAATATACAGTAGATATAAAACAAATCAATATTTTAGTCACTATTGAACAAGGGTAGACTGTTAACAAAGTTATATCCCAGTATATAAGATAGTATATTGAATACCTAGAAATAGAAAATATATTCAAAATATAACCTCACAAACACCCACTTCCAGTCATAAATAAATTCAAGGAAAACTTTCATTACCCTACAAAAATGGGTATTAACAAAACAAATTTTCCTTGCTTTGGAAGGCATAAAAACCCAATTACAACAGACATTCGTATTTCCTTTATTTTTGTACATAAATATGCCCAAATCCATTTAATTCTCAATTAAGAATAAGAAAATAGAAGCCATTATAATCGAAATACAACCATATACAAAACAATATATCATAATACCACAAAATTATCAAGTAATGATACAAATACACCAAACCTAGAACTAAAAAAATACAATTTCATTGCAAGAGCAGAGTTATTTTCATGAATTTATTATATAGAGAATTTTTTTTGAAGGAGTTAGATCCTATCATACCTGGTAGATCTCCTAAAAGTATTCTTTAAGCTCCCATGATTCCTTTCCAAACTTTCACGATAATATCCATAATCAAATAGAACCAGTTTCAATAGAAAACCCTCCATCCTTTTCTCCATAGTTTTTATAACCCTACATTTATTTCTTCCACTTTTTTCTCCATGAAATAGTGAGATTCATGTCTATAAAATAAATCAAATACCATTTTGAGAAATAAACAATCCACATGTAGAGTAAATGATTTGGAGTAACAAAATGAAAAACAAAAACCAACTAAACACTTTCCACCAAAAATCGGCATGATTTCCAAGGGTGGTTTTAGTGTGAGTTTTAAATCCATTAATTCCTAAAAATTTCTAGTGATCCCACCAAATCCCCTTTCCAACTGAATTTGGCTTAACCAATTTTTTTTTATATAGCCCATTCTATTTTTTTAACATAAAATTTGGCGTAGTTGTCAAGTTTATGTTGCATTCAACTAAGGAGTGGTAGTGGACCTCCATTAATTTTCATTTAAATCTCTAATTACATGGAAGGTGACACCATGCCATTGCCTTACCACTTAACCCATCCTTTTAAATGAATACCCATGGTTAGATCACAGTTAGGGTTTAATTCTAGAAAGGTAATATTTATCCACTTATTCTTATCAATATCCAATTATAACAACCTTAGATAGAATACCTTTAGGTTAGGTTGTTTAATTTAATCAAAAGATTCCATTTCTTAGGTATAGGTTAGGTCCATAAAAATTTAGATGTCACCATAGTATAGGTTAGGTCTAAATCAACAACAAAATAAATGACCTTTCCAAAATTTTATTGCTCACATTATTAAAAAAAGTTCAATACGAACCAATCCCTCTGAGCATGTAGAAGCCTTTATCATAGTAAAGAAGTTATACAAAATTGATATTAGAATCACTACAACTAGATCAATATTAAAATTGAAATACCAGAATAAAAATGAATTCATGTAGTCACTATATAAAATTCATAATCATAGATTGATTTAGGAGAATACCTTGGATCACTATAATTAATCCAAGGTGTTATCCTAATCTAATATTGATACAAATTCATAAATTATTCCAAGACATTAATAGTTTTCCAGATTACCTAACAATTCCAAGAACCTGATTCAAACTTTCCATAAGCTAAAACAGATAAGTTCATTTATAAAACTAGTTAAGTAAAGATCACAACATTAGTACAATTTCTGCCATATGATTGATTAATAGCACAAATCCTTAAGGAACTGATGTCATTACAAAAACATGATTTAAGTAGTTCAGTAAAGTAAACACACACTCAAGAATGTAATCACATGTCAATGTTTCCAATCAATTCACAAAGAAGCAAGTACAAATGTAAGAATAACAAAGGCATTAAAAATCTACTTTGTCTCACCTAAAACTCTCTTTGAGTTATTCCAAAAAATCACTCACATTACAACCCACAACATTATTTCTCACATTAATACAAATATACTAACTATCCTAATATTATTGCTTACCATATGGTAACACTAACACAATTTTTCCAAATAGATTTAACCACTACCACCTTGCTTCAAGAATCTTGGACCTTGAGGAAGAACGTGCTCAAGCCCTATAACATGTGATATAAGCTCAATATCAGCAAATAATTTTCTAGAATAAATCCATTTTGAATTTTGCGTTCAAGCTAACCGAAAGAAGGTATACTAGATCATCAAAATCTAGTGGTGTGACTGACCCAACTTTTGACGAACAACTCAAATCTGATTTCATACTTCCTATCAATCAAATTACAATAAGAACATGTCAACAATAGTTCCCTGAATTTGATCCAACCTTTTTTGTTGAATACTCTATTGATGGAGTAGTATTTCAACCATTTAACTACATTCCTATGGAAGAATAAGTTGCAGATTTTAGAAAGAGTTAAAGAAGAAGAAGAAGCAATTAAAGAAGAGAATTTAGATATGGATCAATAAGCACCTCTACCATGGGGGAAAAACATGGGTCCTTTATCTCTCATAGTTCCTTTGCATGAACTACCTAAAGGGTCTTGGAATAACTTTCATAAGTTCTATGGTAACGGGCAATAACACCTACATGACCACATTGCAGCTTTCATAACCACTTTTAGGGTGTTATGTGTTGGCTATGAAGATGTATCGGTAAGTCTATTTTTATAATACTTGCAATATGTATTCATGGATTGGTTTTACCATCTACTAAGGAGTTCTATCACTAAATAGAATGATATGAAGACAAAATTTGAATCTAGGTCAAAACCTTCCAAAGATGTGCATTCTCTTCTTGCATAATTTTCTCAACTGAAGAAAGATCCTTACGATCCCATGATGTATTTTGTTTCCAAATTCAACAGAATATTTTACAAGATACCCGAAGCTTCTTGGCCTATGGAGGAAAATAATTTAATATTATTCATGAATTCTCAGCTTTTTGAAGTCAGTTTCATGCTGAGAAGAACTCAAACAACTAATTTGCAAGAGGTAAACAAACTTGATGATGTTGAAGATGACCAGATAATGTCAGGGAAACTAAAGAAATGAAAAATCAAGGAGAAGGGTCAAAGTTCAAGTTCTAGAACAACGGACTCTTAAGTACATAAGATGACTAAATATGTCCTCTCCCTTAAGAAGCAGTTGACAAAAGCTTCCATGTACAGATATGCTCCCAATAAGAAATTTTTGAATAAGAAAAGAATTGGTCCATCACCATGAAAACTTACTATTGAATAACCTACAATAAATTCATCTTGTGATGTTGAGGAGGGATAAGAATAAATTAAATATCAAGAAGAAGAAGATAAATATGGTAACATCCTAGGGATTGAAGAAGTATTATATGATGTACAATTCAATTTTATTGAGTATTACTCAGGAGAAGATGATGATGAAAGTGCACCCAAATTCGCATGTGTAGTATTCACCCATTCTCAATCCCAAAAAGGAGCTTCTTCCTTCACTAATATGAAAAAGAAGAAGAAATAATATCCTCATGTGGTGACTATACAAAATAAAATAATCAATAGAGGATCCCCACTTTTACCTTCTATGGATTCTGTGAATAAAAAGTTGGACCTCTTGGTAAAAAAGAAGCAATTTGTTATACCAAGTAAGTCTCTAAATGATTCTCCTAATTCCAATTATTTTTCTACAAAATTTAATCCTTCCTAAGCTTCAAATGTTCTGACTAAATAATCCTTTTCTTCCTAATTAGATACTCCCATTGCTAAAACTATATCAACTTCTAAAATAGTACCTCCTTCACCCACGAAAGCATTTGATTCCCAAGGAGTAAAAACCTCATCTCCATCTTATCCATTTGATGTAATTGAGAATGTGAATAAGTCCAAGTTCATATTTTTGAATCTCAAATATTACAAACCCACCCAGAGAAATTTGAAAGACTTGTCTGCTACATCAAGGATAGTAATTCAAGGCATAATTCTGGAGTCCCAAATTTCTAAGGGCTATTACCAACACCACCTACTCCTCAATTATAGAACATTATTTCCTTGAGCACATCTAATACTCACAAAGTTGATCCATTTTATATTTCCCTCCTAATTAAAGTTCGCAAGTTGAACATTTGCATAATAGACTTAGGAGCTTCAAACAATGTAATGCTAATAAAAGTTACTAACGATCTTAGACTTACCATGACATGAGAAAATGGATCTTTTTACTCCATGGAGTCTAAAGAAGTTCCACCAGTAGAATAAATCAAAGATGTGTAGGTGGATCTCACCAAATTTCTAAACAATAAAGTTTTGTTGACCATATTGGTAGCAGACATCCTGACATCTTTTAGAATATTGGTAAGAATAATTTTTTGTAGAGACTTAGGAGGTGAGATTTATATGGATTTATCTTTAGAAACACTTCCAGTAACAAAATATAAATGAATAATTTTTTTCCCATGAGAAATATTAAGTATACCATTCATAAATTGGAGGATCTAAAGGCTGATATATTGTTTCAATATAGTCGACTTAGTAACTACTTCTTGATTGCAGAAAAATATGAAAACCCACATTTTCTCACCAAAGATGAAAAAAATCATTTTTGGACAATGGAGTTCAATGGAAGCTATTTCAGTACTAGTTCAGGGGCTGGTGTTGTGTTAACCTCTCCTTTGAGTGAGTTGTTTCCTGTTTCCAATAAATTGTAATTTGAGAACACTAATAATACCGTGGAATATGAATCTATCCTTCTAATGATAGCTACATTTGAATCCATGGGTATTTGGAAGTTGAAATGTCTTAGAGATGCTAAATTAATTTTCAAACAATTTAGAAACCACTATCAAGTCAAGAATCCAAGTATCAAGCATTATAAGAATGGTGTATGGGATTTCATCAAATATTTTGATATTTTCTCAATTTAATCTATCCCCCGTGAACAAAATGAGAAATGTGATTCTATCATAGTATTGGCTTCTCTACTAACCTCACACCTGTCTTTCAACAAGGACAAACTAACCTTTGAGATGATTTTTAGGGCAAATTTTCCATAGAATGCCAATCAGTTGTAGGTGTTCAATGACGATAATCATCTTATCTCTTTTCTGGATCAAAGGGATAACTTCAATAATCTATTATATGAAGGAATTAATGCTCTGAATCAATGGTCTGTAGATGAAAGTAAAGGAGATATAGATGGAATTGATTTAGAAGGGGTCATCAAACTAAAGGGAAATAAACTATATAAAGGCCTTGCTTCTCTTGAATACTTATTTGATAAACATGACAAGTTTATCAAGGAAAAACAAAATAATCTTCTCAATAGATTTTTGATTTTGAGAAAAAGAACATTAGTACCCCAGAGAAGCCAAAAATGTTCAATATTGGAAAGTTTTGTTGACCATAGGAGGAAAAGAGTTTCATCTCATTATTAAGGAGATATTCTGATGTGTTGTCTTACTCATATGATGAGCTCAAGTCCTTCAAGCTGAAATAAATGCATCACTCTATACCACTTAATCCTTAATACAAACCATTTGGGTAGAAGAAATGGTCATATAACTGTAATATTTTTGATACAATAAAATAAGCCTTGAAAATGTTGAATGTAAGAATAATATTTCCTATCCACCACTCCACATGGGTGGTCAATATTGTTCCAGTATGAAATAAGAATGGTAAAATAAGGATTTTTATCGATTTCTGAAACCTGAATCAGGCTTTATTAAAATAAAACTACTTGTTTCCTATCATGGACCATATCCTACAAGAAGTCATAGGATCCGATATAAATTTTTTTCTTAATGGTTTCTTTGAATATAACCAAGTTGAGGTAGAGGAATAAGATAGACACAAAAATAATTTCACAACTCGATGGGGTACTTTTTCCTATAGCTAAATTTTGTTTGGCCTCATTAATTTTGGAGAAAATTTGTAAAGGGCGATGGATCTTTCCTTCAAATATATCAAGCAATTCATTTACATTTACCTTCATGATCTCACATTCTTCTCTAAAAAGTAAGGATATCACTTGAAACATATGGAAAAAGTGTTCAGCAGGTTCCAAAAACACGATATCTCTCTAAATCCTAAACATGTATTTTTGGTGTTGCGGAAGGAAAACTCCTTCGTCACATTTTGAATAATGAAGGAACAAAATAGATCACATGAGGATGAATTCAATTCAAGCACTCACCTTTACCACAAGTAACTAGGGGGTTCATTCATTCTTTGAAAAGTTAAACTTTCTTCATCACTTTGTTCCAGACTTTGATGAATTGATAAATAACATTACTGGCATGATGAAACCACAAGAAAGTTTCTGGTGGATTAAGGAATGAAAGGAGGAATTTTATATAATCAAGGAAGAAATTACAAAGGTTCCTACCCTAGCATGCTTGAAATTTGACAAAGATTTCATTATATAATGTTATGCTTTAGAACATACTCTTCTAGCCATCTTAATTCAGAAGAATGAAGAAGGTATTGAAGTAACCATTTCCTTTATAAGATGCCCATTGAAATATCATTATTTGAAGTACAATCAAATTAAGAAACATGAATACAACATGGTAAAAGTAGTTAATAAATTCCAATTCTACATTCTCAACTCCCACAATGTGGTGATAGTTATAGTATCTAAAATAAAATTGATTCTAACTCAAGAGGATGCAGTAGCCAAAAGAGGAAATTGGGTGGCAAATATTTAGGAGTATGAATTGGATATTTGACCTTTATATCTAGTCTAGGGAAATGGTTTGTGTCGGATAATGGCTGAAGATAAGTCACTCATGACTTAACATGTAGAAAATGAATGCAAATTTTATGGATGCATAAGTACAGAATTTCCCCAAGCTATTTTTGTAAACACCACCAATGAGTGGCAATATGATATTGCATACTTTCTTACCTATGGTGAGTGCCCAACACATCTTGATTATAAGAAAAGGAGGAATCTCAAGATGAAATCAGCTAACTATGTCATCTAGAATCATGTGCTATATAAGAGAAGACTTTATGGATGTTTCCTAAGGTGTGTTAACAAAGAGAAATAAGAAAATTTACTAAAGGCTTACCATAATCAAGGTTGTGGTGGTCATTTCTCCGCCATGGTGACTTCTCACAAGATCCTCCACGGTAGGTAATATTTTCCTACATTGTTTACAGATTCTCAAAAATGTGTTTCCAAGTGTGAACCACGTCAACAATTCATAGGAAGACCACACCTTACTACACTTTCTCTATGACTGATGATCATTAAGGAACGTTTCTAGCACTGGGTCCTAGATTTTACTGGTGTACTCAATCCTCACTTGAGTGCGGAGTATGCACATGTTCTCATAGCTACATAATACTTCACCAAATGGGTGAAGGACATCCTGGTCAAATAAGATAACTCTAAAATGGTATGTAACTTGATTGAACAAAAAATATCTTTTTACTAAGATATTAACTACAGAGTAACTGATAAAAACATTAATAAAAAAATACTAGATATGATACGACATAAGAAGTAAAGTATACAAAGTAGAAACCCAAGTGTAATGAAGAGTTAGGTCACTTATCTAATTTCACAAGTGTCCTAGAGGTATGGGGAAGTGGAAGACTGACAGAACTAAAGTGCATGATGTCGCAACCGAGCCCAGAAAATGTAGATGATCTAAAAATGGTTTACCCCCCTAGGTATCGTTTTAAAAAATTTCAGATACTTAATTTTTCTGATTTTAAAAATTGATCAAGAATGATGAATTGTATCACTTTTGGGTGTTTTATAACCCCAATCTTTTCAGTTTCCTCTTAACAATCAATTAATTATTTTTTTATTTCAACTTTCATGATTTAAATGGAGATATTACAAAACCATCAAAAATTCTGAAACATAAGCTGAATATGATGATATATTCAATTTGATTGATTGATTCAAAATTTACCATGCATTCATTTTTATCTGTTGTGGATTATGGATTGTCAAATTTTAAATTAATCCAATTTTTTAATTATTTGATCACTTAAACAATTTTCTTATAATGATTTTTGTCTAATAAAAAGCTTCAAAAACTAAAACAAAATCCACACAAAAACTTGATGACAGATTTCACCCCAATGGGCTACATCTCCATATTTACTTACTCATGAATTGATCTATTTATTGTCTAATGAAGTACAATTTTACCTCAAATAATGACAAATAGATCTATGTCACCTATAAATTGGAAAATTAAGACTTTTACAACTCTACAATTTTCCATAATCACGTTCTCAAATCCATTTGTGGTGGTGCAACTTCTTCACGATGTGATATCCATGCAATTGTGCCATAAAAACACATACACCTAGAAATTTAAAGCATTTAATGAAGAAGGGATCACATGTTTTTGTTTGTATCAAAATTTTGAACACTTTTTATTTTTAAACAAAGGTCTAATTCACACCCTAAGTGCTTCAATTTTTGAGTTCTCTTTAAACTGCCTATTGTGCCTTGTTCCACAGTCTGACAACAATCCTCATTAAATAATTACGATCTCATTATATATCTCAACTAGCTATGTATCTCAATTGGTGAGTTGATTGGTTTTGTAGACATAAAATCATGAACTTTAGAGTCCTAAAATCGTACTACTATTCATATGGTTTTTGAGTGAAGAGAGTACCAGTTAACCCTTGTCTTTTGGCCATTTTTATTTGCTTATTATCATCACTTCTGACCTCCCACACATACTTTACCAGTATTTATTCATCGTTTTCTGCAATTTTATATTTGACTAGGGAGCCCGATCTAGTACTGAGGTACCGACGGGTTCCCTGGTCCCAGTCGAGACACCCTGATCATTTTCCTTCTTTCCCGCCACTTTTTGGGCAATTTCTATCCATTTGAGCATTTCATATTTCTTTTGGTTAGCCTTTTCAAGGTTAATTACAATATTATAACAAGAGAAAAATATAAATATAAAGTTATGAAACCATAACGAGGGACCAAACATCAGTCACTACTATCATCCACCTAGAGTTACATCTATCTAAGGCATCGAGAGCTCATTTACATCCATCTAGATCAATCATAAGGAACAAGGCTGGTTCATTAGCATCACACAAGCATAGGAGGGAAGTTTATTCTATTACATCCACCATTCTATTACATTTTCTACACATGGTTATTTCTCACTACTTTCACAAAGTACTAATGGCACAAGAGCACATATGACATGATTACACACACTTTCACGTATAACTACATCGGGTCTGAGATGTAGTGCAACACTCATTTAATAAGTCCACCATTTTGGTAGTTGAGGACAATCTGACCCCTTCATATACATTTTTCCTTTTTAGAGTTTGATTCTCATTTTTGGGTTATGCAGGTCTCCTCTTTATTATTGACTACCAATAACATACAGTTGAGTACAAAAATTTAGTGTGATAGACAACGAGGGCTTAAGATCAACTAGAAACCCTACAAGTTTTGTTTCTAGACCTGTTACACAAACCAGGGCACCTAAAACTTAGACTAGGTTTCCCAAATGTGCCCTAATCATCTCCTAGGTGCCCCATTCCAGTAAAAAAACTCATATTTTTGTCTTCTGGAGATCCTCTATGGTCGTATCTACATTTTGTTTATCCAGTTCATCTTGCAACACAATCTTGATCAAGCTACAAATCAGATAAGATCCTTCCAACCCTTCTTTTTATATTAGGGTTTCTATTTTCATTAGTTTAGTTGTTTGGGTCACTTTTCTATAATTATTTACTACTTTTATTTATTGTTATTTATTACTATTCCTAGTTTGATTAACTTAACAAATCACACATTTTATTTAATCATTTTGGTGAAACCCACATTTGCATCCACTTTCTGTCCAGGGTTTATTCTCCTTTCACCATGGCTCAACCTCATGAAGATTTTACTAAAGCTTGTCTTAAGGCCATTAATGATCATATTGTTAAACATATCCAAGATCTATATTTACTTTTAAATGTTGTTCATGAGGAAGCCACTAATTTTGCAGAGATCACTTATTCCACGATCATACAAACTAATGTTATTCCTCAATCGATTGCTTCTACTCTTCTACCTATTTCCACCATTCCCATTTCTATCACTACTCCTACTAGTCACTTTACACCACCTTTAGTTTCTCATGTATGGTAAGTTTCATATTTTTTTACTCAAGACCTAACTTCTCTTTATTAGGACTTTCAAGCTCAAATGCGTAAGTTGTAACAAGCCACTTTCCATGCATCACCATCTTTTGATTCCACCTTGTTATTACATACTCCATTCACACCTTCCATATCCACTTATCCACTTCCTCCTAGTTTTTTCACCCCTAAGTTTCCCATATTCAATGGGCATGGTGACCTGCAGGAACATCTTAGAGCATTTCATATTGTTTTTCTTGATTTTTCTTATGATTATGTTCTTTTGGTGAATTTTTTCCCCATAGTATCCATGATTATGTGTTGTGTTAAATTTATGACCTAAATGTTAACTTGGTAACTTCATTCACACATCTCACTGATGATTTTATTATACATTTTTATATCAATATCATCTCCAATATCTCTTATGCTCTATTAGCACAACTGAAACAAATACCCAATGAACACCTAGCCAACTATGTTTTGAGAGATAAAACATAATTTAGCTAAGATGTCTAATGTGCTAATAGAATCTAAACTTTAGGATTTGTTTATTCAAAGTGTCTTACCACCACTCCAAGAAAGTGTTCTCTTTGAGACCTCTCCATCATTTGAACAAATTTTTCACATTCTTAAGCTTTGTGAAACTAAAATATTAGTCACAAGCTTCCTCATCCACGAGTTTTCAAACTAAGCCACCATTCAAACCATCTATCAATAATCCTATCGACGCTAAATTTATTTTCAATGTGGTTTCTACTCCTAAAAAGTCTCAATTACTACTGCCAAGGCTTATGTTTACTAACTTTCCTATGGCTCCACATCTCATATTAAAATTTCTTGAGAGAATTCTTATCATGCTCCCTCCACCACTCAAATTAGATCCATTGCAGCTAAAAGGAAGGAATTAAAATAAAAATAATTGATGTGATTATCATAGATGTGTGGGAAATTATACAAATTGATGAGCTCCACACAATCATTAGAGATCTTATTGATAATAACAAGATTGAATTTATAGAACCCACAGACTCTCCACCAGTCAATGACAAGGGTAAAATCAAAGTATTTAATATTCAAACCCAACAACATGACAAGAAAGCATCCGAATCTTCTTCTAATCATACATATCATGTAGTTCCTCCTCCTGCATCAGGGGCTCTTGATTTCTTAGTTACATATATTGACGATTCACCACCACTCATATTTTTCTCTAACCATGATTATCAAGTGAATTTTACATCTAATCAATTACATATTAAGGCATCTGTCAGTTTGGTCCCCATCAATAATACTAAGGTTGATCAATCATGGTCCATTAGTTCATGTTCCATTCCACTTATTAAGGCTATTGGTTACCCTCTATTGCAAATTGAATACCCTATGAACAAACCCTTTGGTTTCATCCAACTACATGTTATGGTTGGGCCTCTTACTATGTTTATGCCTTTCCTCATTAGAAACATATTTTCTGGGAGCAACATGCTTCTTAGTCTCAATCAGATTTATTGGTCTCAATATATCATATCTATGAATCATCTGCAACTCAAATTATCTTTATTGAGGGTATCCCTCCCTCTACTCCATGGTAATTACCTCCTCATACATCATTTAGCACACCACCTACATCGTCTAGCAAATCACACTCTATGTTACTCAAAGCACAATTTGCTCCTATTTTTTCTACTCACGTGTTGCATTCACGACCTCACCATTCCGCTAGTAGTACACATAGTTATAGGCTCATTCCTAGGATAGTTAATACATCTCAACATAGATCACAACCTTGGTTTATTCCATGTGGGTGTCAATCATCTTCATGTTTTACGCATAGATCTCCATCACCGACATATTTTTCTCTACCACAGTCTTCATCATATATTCACCCGTTGCATGCACATAAACTTGATTCACCACCACAATGTCTATCTCATATGCCAAAACTATTATATCAGGGTCATATGCTTTTAGGACCAAATGAATTAGATGGAGGACCTTTTTCCTTCACTATCATTGGATAGGTAATTCATTCACTCACACTTGGGGGCATAACATCCAACACATCCCCCCCCCCCCCATGTTAGCAATATCACATCTCTCATCTTTACATTATCATACACCAATATCCTAGCTTTGACATACTCATCACACATTTCAGCTTCATCATTACCCAATGACACACTCTTGTGCTTCGGTTCACACTTGACTGTTGAGGGATACATACTACACATGAACCCTAAACACTACATAATGGGTATTATGCATTACATTTCTCCACACATTTTGGGTCATATGTCTTACACCCTACATCATACATTCTAAATTTATTCCACATTATTTTAAACATCATGCATTTACATATAACACAAAATTTTCATGTCTTCATCACACATGTGTCACACTTCCATCTAACCTTACATACTACTCATTGCACCTTATACTTTTACTCTACATACACATCATGCATTACATCTTATACATTGTACATTACACATTATACACATCAAATTAGTATTCATTGTAGATACATCTACACCAGAGTTGATTACACACTTTGAATTTCATATTACAACATTACCCATTACATTCATCATATGTTCATCCAAACTCATCACATAGGCTACACAAATTGACTACATTGTATCTACATTTCATGTGTAGTTTAAACTCTCAGGCTATCTACATATCTTACATATTACATCATTCATGTTTTCACACTTCTATACACCATCCTTATATTCAAAATATTATGCTTTTATTGTTTACAAGGTTAGCATCCTATAATACTCATCCTCTATACTACATCACATGCATTTTTCATACTATTTTCCTATTTCCACACATTGCATTCTCAGACTGCACATATCACACATTACATACTCATCAAATGGTCATTTATTCTCATCACACATCTTCGCATTGTACTCACTACCCTATGATACACTTTAGTTCCTCGGTCCATACTCGACTGCTGAGGGTTTACAAATCAAACGAACCTTGTCATACTTACACATTAATCATTGGACCTTCCATCATGCGACATTACTATGTTAGTGACATACACTTTT
This sequence comes from Taxus chinensis, assembly GCA_019776745.2. Lineage (NCBI taxonomy): Eukaryota > Viridiplantae > Streptophyta > Pinopsida > Cupressales > Taxaceae > Taxus > Taxus chinensis. The sequence goes on from CM034154.1 coordinate 363,086,033, forward strand.
GGCTAAATAGTCACCTATCCATTCATCCTGTAGTGGTATACGCTTTAGGCTACATCACCACTCACTCTATTCTTCTAGTAGTGATAAACACTTTACGGTACATCATCACTCTTTCAATCATCGTGTCATCATATACACTTCATCTATAGGTTTGATGCACACATCGTTTCTAGGTCACATATCATCACACATACACATTTATCACATCACATTACACACAACACACACTATTTGACCATTTCTTGATGAGGCACTCTCATTAACGGTTAATTCTTGACTACTGAGGGGAAAAATAAATGAACCTCACTAAATGCATTTCCATTCACTCGGGGAACACACGGTTCCTATCATTCCATTTTTCATTCCATTCCACCCATCCACAACATATTTCATATCTTCATTGTTTTTACTCTCTCTTGCATTTAATTTTATATGGTCACTTTATTACACATGCTAGTTAGATCTCTTGTATTTCATTTATCTATATCATACACACATGTGATTTCATACCTTTGCTTAGTTGTGATTGTAGATAAAATTCTTTTTCACGTAGTATGGATTCTCTCCTTCTACCCATCCTCCATTCGTCACTAGGGGCATCCACATTCATCTCTCATAAGTGTTGTTGTTTCATTTTGTACTTAGCACTCTATATTACATGGTTATACATGATTTTGACATACTGGTTATCTTTTGAACTTTCTAATGGGCACTTCATGTGCAACATTTGTTTTTCAGGATTATTTTCTTCCATAGCTATATGTTGTTCATACTTATTTTTTTCTATTGTACGCGGGACTTGACCTATTTTTGGTGTTTACACTTGTTTGTTGTATGTGGACACTATGGTATTTTTAGTTTCTTACAACATTGTGAGTGGTGTCCCATATTTATAATCCACTTTGGCAATCTATGATTATCTTCTTGCATGTTTACTTGCATTCTAGCTTACACAATATTTACGTAGTTTACACTTAGTTTCTACATGCATGTTTTTCCGTACTAACACTTGTCTTTGGATAGCCACTTATTTATGCATGCCTTGGTTTCTAACAAGAACATTCTAGGGTATAGGTCATGCGGTTGTTCCTTTTTTTGGTCTACATTATCCTATTAGCGATGTCACATGCACCCCCAAAGAAAGTGGAATCATTTTGGGTTTACATACAAATATCTATAATGGTACACTTAGTTTAGTTTTCCACCCTTGGCATTATGGGTATAGTTCAATTTAGTTTATGTCCTTGACATTGTGGGATTATAAAGGGAGTGGGTTCAGAGCACTCTATGAACCCTGTACATAGTAGATTTTATAGGACATGGTGTCCTTTGAATTTTAGGGAGCAGTTAGAGGCTTGAAGGTTACAGTGGGTGTGACTCCCTACACTACTTCATCCAGTGGCATTGGATCACCCAAAAAAATAGGAAGTACATATATATCTTCACATATGATTTGAAGAAATAATTAAAGGTTAGAGGATACAAAAAAAATCCTCCCTATACTTCTCCAACCTATGGTGTCAGATCACCTAAAAAACCCAAGACAGGGTATCCTCTTTTTACACCCTTTCTCTCATCATGGATCGGGTGCACATGTTCCATTTTTCATTTGCATATTTTAAATTTTACATACTTTTACATATACATAAAAGCATATTTTACATGCGTTTTACACATATATACATGCATATTTGACTACTTTATTGTTTTCTCCTTGCAAGTCCGTCTATATGAGAAAGAAGGAGTTAATAAAAATAACAACCACAAAAATAGGGGCAACAATAATAATACTTTGTGGCAACACACACCATACTAAATATGAAGGTATATTAAACACATCAGCAACTACACAATTTTTTTCTACCTAGGTTCACTCTCATCACCTTTTTGCACTTTTACATATTTATTTTCCACACTCCATCTTTTTGTCATTCTAAGTTTTGTCTATTCCTTCAACATGTTTTCTACTACAATATTCATGGACATCAGGTATGCATCTGTATCTACTGTATGTTACCAAGATTCATGCTCACCAACATAAAGTGTGGGAAAATGTAGACAAAATATCATGCACGTTATAAATTATTTAGTCCCGATCTCATAATATTATTCATATGGTTTTTTAGGGAAGAAATTACTAATTAACCCCCATCTTTTGGTCATTTTTGCTTTGCTTTATTTCATCACTACCAACCTCCCACACATACTTCCCCAGTCTATTTTCATCATTTCCCATCATGTTATACTTGACTAGGGCACCCAGGATATTACTGGGGCATCAACAGGTGCCATGGTCCCAGTTAGGGTGCCTTAATACTTTTCCTTCTTTCCTGCCATTTTTTGGTCACTTTCTATCCATTTGGTCATTTCATATTTCTTATGGTCTACCTTTTTGGGGTTAATTATGAAATTAGAACAAGAGAACCATATAAATATAAAGTTATGAAACCATAATGAGGGACCAAACACTAGTCACTACTATCATCCACCTAGAGTTACATCCATGTAAGGCATCTAGAGCTCATTTTCATCCATCTAACTCCATCACAAGGCACAAGGATGGTTCATCTGCATCACACAAGAATAAGATGGAAGTTTATTCTATTTAATCCACCATTCTATTACATTTTCTACACATATTTATTTCTCGCTACATTCACAAAGTGCGACTAGAACAAGAGAACCTAGGGTGTGATTACACACATTTATACATAAAACTACATCAGTTCTGAGATGTAGTACAACTTTTAGTTAGTAATTCCACCATTGTGGTAGCTGAGAACAGTCAGATCCCTTCATATGCATTTATTGTATTTAAGGTTTGATGTTTGTTTTGGGGTTTTGTAGGAATCATCTTTATTATTGACTACTAGTGACATACATATGAGTACAATGAAGTTATTCTGACAGAAAAAAAGGAATTTAGATCAAATAAAAACCCTAAAAATTTGGTTTTCAGATATTTTACAGAGATACGTGCTCCCATAACTTAGACTAGGCCACCTATAGGTGTCGTGATCCTCTCCTAAGTGCCCCAGTCTAGTGAAAAAGTTCATATTTGTGTCTTCTATAGCTCTTGTGTGGTTGCATCTGCATTCTATTTATCTAGTTCATTTTACAACATAGTCTCGATCAGCCTATGAATAAGCTAATATCCTTTCAACCCTTTTTGACATATTAGGGTTTTTATTTTCATTAGTCTAGTTTCTTGGGTCACTTTTCTATAATTATTTACTACTTTTATTTATTTTTGTTCCTAGTTAGATTAACTTAATAAAACCCACATTTTAGTTAATTATCTTTTGTGACCATGTGGTCATGCAGTCGATCCCCCCTCTTACCTTTTTACTGGGTAGTTTATTCCATAGAGAGAATAGTCCCACATTTACATAGGGGTAGATGTTTTGTTTTTTTAAATATAGGTGTGATAACCTATGTTCATGTGGCTTTGGCCATGTTTTGACTAATTTTTGTTGTCTGATCCGTAAGCTCACTGAGTTGAGTTGACCAAGTTAGGAAATCCCATGTAGTGGTGAGATGTTGCATAGTTTGAGGTTCCCACTGAGTCGTTGGTGCCATATTGGTGGTAAGTGCATGGTTTAATCTACCCAATTTGGCTTAGTTATGCACTAGGTTGATTTGAATGGTGAGTTGTCACATTGATCTCTACACTAAATTTGGACCCCTGTGTTAGCCGATGCATGAGTATATTGATCCGGCTGAGTTGTTTGTATAAGTTATCTAAGAAATGCGAAAATTATCCTGACTAACCTGTGACCGATAAGAATGAACTTTCTGAGGTAATATGTTGACCAGTCAACTTGGTGGGGAGTTGATCACCCCACTGAGCTGGAAAATATCTCATCGAGCTACTCCAATGAAATGCATTCATTAAACCCTATAAGTTAATTCAACCCTGCAATAATATCCCACATACATATTATATAGACATAAAGTGTAATATATAAGCAATATCAATACATTGATATAATGAGTCAGAGGCCAAGGAACCCCTCCATTAAAAGAGTGTTACAAACCTGGTTTGGGACCCTAGCCAGTAATAGTGGGTCCGACCACTTTAAAATTGTGTGTCAAAGGCTATAGAATTAAAACATAACTTTTTGCTCTTCACCCATTTTATAACACTTATCACATTATGATTTTTCCACATTAGCATACCTGCACGTAGTCCTGAATTTTTCCTGTTTTCCAAAATGTTTAGCAAACCATAACTTACACATACGAGCTCTTTTTTTGATTTCTTCATATTGAAGGAAATCTCTCAAGATACTCTATAGAATTGAAATGGTTTAGGGAGATTTTATAACCATATAAACCTATAAAATCCTTTGGATCAGAAGAAGTGCAGGAGAAGCATGGACCAGGGAACCTAGATTGGTATTGTGGAAACTGGGTTCTAGGATCCCTCTTTAGGCATCAAGATCTGTGTAAGCGATCTAGAAAATAATTTCATAGGATCACCGTGTTATGGGAAACCCACTTTGTTAGTCACTATAATTTTAGAGAATGGTCTCTGATGTCTCTAATAACTTGCAATAAATAAGACCGCCTATAAAACCTTGTCATCTCTAGGTTGAGGTGAATTATTATGTCCCTCTTGTCCCCATTCCCAAGGGAACATAGGGTACAAAAAAACTTCCCTGCCTCAACTCTTCCTCCAGGTTCCTCACATGACCATGACAAGCACTCTACAAGGATTATTTGCCTATTTCTAGCTCCTCCCATTATGCAATGAGAAAGTGTCACTTATCAACACGGGGTAATGGAAAATTCTTCTTTCTCTCCTATCCCATATCCAAAATGGATAGAGTGGGAAATAAAATTTACCCCATTCTATTCCTTTCTCTAGTTTTTCATACGTTCGTTTTCAAGCTCCGTGGTGTTAAAACTTATTTATCCTCATATCCTCCTCACTGAATCTCGTACCACCACTTGTCATCACCAAGTGAGGAAACATTTTTATTTCCATCTTATCCCCATTCCTAATGGGATAAAGGGGAGAATAAAATTATCCCCTTTCTATCCCCTTCCATCGATGTTCATATTATCTAGTCTTATCCCCTCAGGTGCTAAATGGAGATTTTCCCCACTCCCCCATCATGTAATCAGAATGTGACATATGGAAAGCCCATGTGAGGGTGTATTTTATCGTCCCTAATTCCCCCATTCCTAAGGTGACAATGGGGAAAAAAATATTCTCCACAAGCTAAAGACTAAAAACCCTAATTTTTAATTTTTTTCTTCTACCGCACCCATTAAAGAAAATACACTATTGTACAAGCTAGAAACTAAAAAATAATTGATTTTTACCTCATTTATTCCTATAGTAAGACCCAAAAATCCATTATTACTGATTCAAACCTCAAAAAATCTAAAATTTCACTAGAAATTCTGTAAAAATTTCTCCAAGGCATCCATAAACATCAAAACCATGAAAATTTCATAGGTTTCAAACCTTCAAGCGGAATCCATTGAGATTTTGTCAGTTGTTACTCATTCCAAGAGCCTTAAATAGGGTTGTAACTATAAATTAGATGATGCCATGATTTTTTATTCTAGGAAATCTTATTTTTGTTCCCTATATTCTTCTTTTTTAATTTCCAAGCATTCCAGTAAATGGATCGAGGTGAAATTTGGGGCACAAGGTCCTATGGATGATTCAAATCCATTGAATACATTTTCATTGCAAACATACATTGATAAGTGTTATTTATAAATATCATAAGTATATAGTACCCTCACTTACTAAAAATAGTATATTCTCTCATATCAATGCATTTGAAAAATAATGAAGAACACAAACTAGGCCAAATAATTTTTGTAAAAAATAAAAAGTAAAAAACAAATAATATAATTTAACATATATAAATCATCAAAAATAAACAAAAAAAACATCTATGAAATTATTCTTACCATGTTATGGGTTTCAGAAAACTTAATTCAAGAAAAAACACTTATTCCCAAAAAAGTAGCTCCCAAACCATATTTTCTAAAAATAGAAACTCTTTGATTCAGTTACAAAATTTTTCTATCATCTTAATTTTCTCTCATCTTGTTTATTTTTGAAAGTATGAAGTTCATTTTTTTTTGGTCTAGAACCTATTTCATACCTATTTTCAGAATATCTAGGAGTGGATGATTATGATCTTACTCATATGAACTTAAAATATATGAAGAACCGAATTCTCAGATGTCTAAGAGAATTAGTGGAAGATAAGGTGTTCATGAGTGGATTGTATGTTTTGTTTCGTCAACCGTTGTTTTACCAAAGTATGGAGTTAGTATTGGATGTGCACATCACTATGAGCCTGATACAAGAATCATAAGGGGAGATGATAACTCAATAATGGCAGTGCTCACTCCTAAGGGAATTTCTTAGTATATGTAAATACTGACATGAAACAACATGGTCATCATTACAAAGGAATTTGAATCAAGTGAATGGTCAAAAATATAATTCTACCTCCAAGGTCTTTCATTAGGGTCATGGTTAAAGCAAAAAAAGAAGACATCCTTTATGCCAAAAGCTCTATCCAGAAGTGAGTTCAATAAAGGAATTTCTAATGCAATCATCCTATTAAGAAAGTTAATGGGGGAAGAGGATACAAAGGAATTTTAGGATTGGATGACATAGTTCATACTCATTTTCATTGAGTGTAAAAAAATAATTGAATGGTGACACATAATCAATGATATCATCCATTAATAATTGCTTCAGTTTTTATCTATAAAGAAGTTCTCAATTACATCCAACTTGGTCTATGCTCTTGTAAGAAAAAAACCATTTAGAGGCTTGAACCTCACTCAAAAAAATTCTTAGAAGGCCCTTGCCCATGAGAAGTATCTATAACTGACCCTGAAGGAGAGAAACCACCATTTCTCAATAGTGAATGATACATTCATGATGTTTTTCATACGATTACTGGAGGGTATCCCTGAATCAAGACTATATTATCAAGCTACCACTTTGATCAAGAGTTATGGGTACTAATTCAATCAATTATCAACCTTCTCATACATCAGAATATATTGGTTTTATCTTTCTTACTGTAAGTTACCAATGTACCTCAGTAATAATATCATGATGTTCAAGCTATGTAAATATCTTGTTAACATCAACGACAAGCTCAAGAATTGTAAGACTAGAAGTGTTTCATTCTCTATATTTCTCAAGATCTTATCTTGCAACAATTCTAATGATGCCACAAAGTTAGAACATTCCTTCACCCATTTGAATGTCTACTCAAACACACCAAGGGAAGATATCAACATTCAGAGAAACCTTGAAACATTCCATCTTCCTTATTTGAACCATGTTCCACAAATTAAGGATTATTCGGTAAATTTATCATGGAGATCATGAGTCATGGGACATAAATGAATGTACTAAAGCGGTAATCTAGAGATCAAGGTAATGGTTAAAAAAGAATAAATATACACTCATATAATTAGGAATTCTTTAGAATCTCAAAAGGAAAACATCTCACCTCTCCAATTCAAATAAAACTTAGAAATTTTCAATCTCTGTTCACTCAAGAGAGATCTTACAAAGGAATTTGATGGAATATGAGGTCCTACACTATAGGTGGATGAATAAAAAATAAAATAAATATACCCTTTAGAAGGTTTGGAATAGGGAGAAATTTATTTATTTCATCCATTGATCCCTCAGTTGTCTCCAAGTATCTCATTCTCTGCAGCTACACTAACTCAACCAATGTAAGATGCACCTTCTCACTCAAATCTGAAAATATAAATCATGTCCAATATTGAGCCTGAAACAAATAAAATATTCCCATGGGTGGAAAAAATGGTTGGAGGTGATACCCACATGGTTTAGTAAGTGGTGGTTCCATATTTTAAAGCCATATCCATGATGCTGAAAATGAAGAAAAGTAAGAAATCTCAAGTTTCTTCCTACTTCTTCAATGGTGCTTCAGGAAATATGTACGTGGAATTAGTTTAGCTGAACGTATTCAAGCCTATTAATGAAATGACACCATCCAAATATGAAATGATCACCATTGATGCCAAATTGTTCAAATAATATTCTACTTGCCTCCTTAGGAGAAATGAGGATTATAAGAATAAAATTAGACAACTTGAAGATCATGTAAGAACTCTCTCTTCGTATGTGAAATATTTCATGGATTCAAATTTCTTCTTGTCTCTCATAGCTGAAGAAGCTACCCCCATTAGGAGCTTCCTTCTAGAATCTATCAGAAGTACACAAGGTTTCACCATGTAAGGAAGGGCTAATGAAAAATGGGTGAGAAAAATTCTTGAGAAAGGTAAGACTTTACTCCCTGAAATTTTCTCATTATTTAAATTCATGATTGAAATTTCAACAAAGATAAGGATGACTAGAGATAAAATCAAAAAAGAGAAAGATCATTAGGAGCAGATGTTTTCACTGGTAACTGATATGGGAAAAATCAACTCTTCTATACTAGTGGGAAGAAATGTATTTAACTCGGCATTTGAAGACTTTTCTTAATTCTGGGATAGAACTATTGTTGCTCGATACGAGATACTAAATCATGATATCAATTAATTGGACTCGTACGAGAAACACACTTCAAATATACATAAATATATTAATGTAGAAGTATAAAAACTTGGAGTACCTGGAGAAAATGAGAACACTTCAGTAAATGACCTTGTGAAACCATTTGAAGAGCTGGTTAAGAAGGAGGATGGAGATTCATTTTTTTCAATGAATACACACTATCATATCTTATAAAACTATCATAGATGTTATCTCCAAAAAAATGAAGGAGCGTCAGGAATGGTTCAAGAAATGCAAAAATATCAATGCCACCTTTGAGAATTTACTCAAATCTTTGAGTTTTATACACATTCCTCAGGCTAAGAAGGTTGCACCCATAGTGGCTCAGTTCAATAACAAGTTCAAATGTATCTATATATTTCCATTAGAACTCTCTAAGAGTCCATCACCAATTGAATATCCATCGATAAGTGCATCATCTTCTTTTGAGTAGCTATCTCCTATATTCTCTCTTTCCCACCCCCTTCCTTTCTTCTTTTATGTTCTATTTATTCATTAGGGGGTTTAATTTTCAATTTTTTCTCATTCAATAAAATGTGATCTATATTGATAATTTTTTTTAATGAGTTTCCTCCAATTCATAAAAAAGTACTCAATTTATTTCCTAGGAATACAAAAGGACACATATTGTAAATGTTAGTGGAAACCCATGGGAGCAGTAGGAAAAGAGTCATTTGAAAAACCATATATTATATGAATTCCTCATTTCAAGGGGTTGTCAATTTTGTGATTTCATGAGTAGATAACTAGTGAACTATAAAGAACAAGTAAATATAACATTTCCTCTCTCTCTCTCTCACTCTTTCTATGTGTGTGTGTGTGTGTGTGAACATGTTAATCTTGTAAAACCAAGAAGAATGTAAAATATTTTTATGAATGAGTGAATGAGATTTTATGTTCATGATTCATTTTGTCTTTTCATAACTAGTGAAGTTATTTTTCCTTCTAATTGTGTGTTGATAAACTCTAGTTAATACTTGTAAAAATATGCTTGAGCCTATTTATAGGATTAACCCCCTCTCTAAAAATTATCACTCATAATACCTCACCTTCCTTGCTAATTATTCCCTTACACAAGATGTAATACTTTTCCACAAGTTTATTGGAGTGTGCATGTGTGATCCTCGGCCTATTAACCAACCAATTTTTTTTTTAATTTGCATACAATAAAGGTAGCCTCCCATTTCCAAGAAGGAGGTACATGGTCCCAGAGCATTAGGTAAAATCAAATAATTTTTCCTAGAGACAAATTATTTCACAAACAAGTTGTTTCACACAGAATGTTTCCATTCTGAAATAGATTTACTTCTATCCTTTCATTCTCTTGAGAAACAGATAAGGGTTAGGGCTAGGAGGAATACTTGTTGAATGTTGGGAAGGTGTGCACGTACTGTAGAGAGATCAGATCGATTGTGAAGAACTCCTTTTTGTCTGGGAAGGACTACCTATAAATAATAACGCAAGACCACTAGATTTTAGTTAGACAACAAGTGAGGGAACTACCTTAGGCCCAGGAAATATTAGACTTCCTTTCGAAGGTGGTCAGTTCCCCATTTAATATGAATTAAAGCAAAATGATAACAAATAACTACAAGATAATACTTACTAGTTCCTGATGAAGATACCAATCCAAGGAATGTGGTGGTGATGGTAAGGCTTAGTTGGGATGATTCGGTATTGGAAAGCGAGCTGATGAAGCTATCCTTAGTCTTTTCCAATGCTTGAATGAGGGTAATAGCGATCCATTTGCTCAGTTCCAGTCTTTGGCTCGATGCTCTTCTCTGTAAACTCTTCTCTTTTCTTCACTTGTCTCTGTCTTGCAAATGAATTCTGGATCCTTTGTTTTTGGATGGGGAAGGTCATTTACAGGGAATCGATGGTGGTTACGTAACCGATGGCATTTGAGTAGGGACCAATGTCGGTTAGGTCAAAGTTGGCTATTTTTAGTAAAATAGCCAACTTTCCCTCTTTTTCTATCAAGGGATTAGTTGTGGGCTTTGGTCAAGTTATTATTAGGTTTTTTTTGATGCGGGTGAGGGGTGATGAGTCATGGGTGTGAGTCTGGACCAAGTCATAGCTCTTAATTAGGTTGGTTTAGGGTTAGGGCTATAGGTCATGATGAGGTGGCAGGGGTGGAGATGTGGATTTATTAATTATATGGTAATTAATAAATAATTAAGTGTGTAAGGTTTAGGTGGTGAGGTATGGTTAGGTTACGAGGTGATATGTGTGGTACAGGGTGTCGTAAGACCCAAATTTGGTGTCTACATTTGCCCCTTGTTGTCATGTAGTTTGTCGTGTAAAGTTACACTGACAATAATAAGAAGTGGTTACCCCAGTTAAGGGTATAGGTAATCCCCCTCAAATCTACCACAGATTAAGGTGAAGTGAAATCAAGGATAGGGTTGATAAAGGGTGAATGGTGTTGAGATGATGGTAAGATGGTGGGGTAAGTTCAAGGAATAAGATGCATGTTGAAATGCAGTAGTGCGACCAAGGTACATGATGTGAAGAGAAAACAAGCAATTCATAGGCAAAGGTCGATAATTTATCCAAACAAGGGTGATATAATTCTGGTATCCAAGGCATAGGAAGTAGCTCCAGGGGATATAACGGGTAAGGTACCGGAACGTTTAGGCATGTTAAGTAGTACCAAATGGTTGGTTTGGTTGAGATAAATGGCATGGTCTTGGTCTAGGCAATGTTGGTTGGCTGATCAATTCAAGTATCCTAGTTATGCTAAAACACAAATAGGTGAGCTCGATGGAACAAACAACTACATGATAGAATCATAAATTACGGGTCTTGGTCATGGTACTTAATTGGTGCGGCCTTAGGTCAGGACGATTGGTTGGTTACGGCCTTGGGTCGGGCCGATTGGTGGGTTGCGGCCTTGGGTCAGGCCGATTGGTGGGTGGTGGCCTTGGGTCGGGCCGATTGGTTGGTTACGGCCTTGGGTCGGGCCAATTAGTGGGTTGTGGCCTTTGGTCGGGCTGATTGGTGGGTGGTGGCCTTGGGTCGGGTCGATTGGGTGGTTACGGCCTTAAGTCAGGCCGATTGGTTGGTTGCGGCCTTGGGTCGGGCCGATTGGTTGGGTGCGGCCTTGGGTTGGGCCGATTGGTTGGTTGTGGCCTTGGGTCGGGCCCGATGAATTCAAAATAAGGCTATTTAGCAAAGCTAGGGGTAGGTGAGGTGGTGAAAAAATGGAGATTAGTGGATAAAGGTGGGAGTTAGGTTAAGTAAGTAGGTAACTGATATCGGTTATGTGTGACCGATATCGGTCACAAGACCGATACCGGTCTTCTAGGGCGCGCTGTAACTGGTATCGGTTATATGTCAAAACCTATAAAAAGAAAAATACGGCATGTCATTGTCACTTTGTGAATTTAAGTGCCCATTTTTGTCTTATATGAGGTGTGAATTAGTTGGGTTGAAATTTTGGGCTGAGTTGGCACTAGTTGAGTGGGGGAGTAAGTTATTGGTAGGCCCCAAAGATCAGGAGACTGGATTTGATTGGTTGAGGACCCTGCTGAGGAGATTCAGAGCCATGGCATAGCCTGGAGGAACGAGAGGTGTTGGAGGAGCTAGACCACTGCCACCTATCCCACCACGACGACGTGTAGTCATACCGGTAGGCTCTGAACCCTATTTGTGTGAAGTTGATGAATTTAGTTAGGATGTGGGTTTTGGGGTAGGAATCTTTTAAAATAATGTGCGAAGTTGAAACACGAAAGGGGATGGTTGAGCTAACCTTGGGAGACCCCGGGTCTCCCAAGTGCTACCTACATAGCCCATTGCACAAAGCAAGGAGGGGCCTCAGACCGATGTAGTTCTCCCTTAGGACCAGGGAGAGATGAATTTAGGTAATTTGATTGTGTTTAGGCAATTTGTTGGTTGGTAAAAGTTTGATGTTGGTAGGGTAATATTGTTGGAGTTGGTAAGGTATAGGTGAAGCGAGGCTTAGCTTACCCAAGCATAAGGGAACCATGTCCTGATTAAGGTGAACATATAATCCTAGATTCGGGTAAAAGAGGCAAAAATGTCCCATATTTGAAAAGAGCTAAACAAATCACGTATTATCATAGGATGAGCTTCAATCCTTAAGTACCTTGTATAGGTGAGAAGTTGATAGGTGAAAAGAGTTGTATAATCACAATATATCGGATATACGTCACGTCCCTTGAGTTTTGTTGTTTTGAAAAATGGTGAGGTGAGGTGGATGGTATAGCTGGGGCACAGAGAACTTGTTATAAGGTGATTATTCTAACAAAAGAGAACCAAACCTGAATAGACAAGTCCATGACTCAAAAGTGCTTTTGAATATTGCTTTTATTTTTTGGATATAGACTGATCGATGCGGGAAGTCTATATGGGATATGAATTTTGTTGTTCTTGAGGTCTTCACAAAGCTGATCAATGATAGAGGCTGACTTTGTATAGCTATCCTTCAAGGGAGCAGTCTATTTATAGTAGTAGATGCGGCTTTTATGTATAGCTGTCCTTCGAGGGAGCAGTGTATTTATAATAGCAAATGTGGCTTTGCACATAGCTGTCCTTCGAGGGAGTAGTCTATGTATAACTTAGAGGTCTAGATGTCCGTTTGGCATGAAGCATCTAGTTTTGCAAGAAGTTTGACTCAAGAATATCCCATAATTGTATAATTGAGAACATGTTATTTTGATACTTTTAAGACATGGACCAAACTAAAAAGGGGAAGGCATATTTAAGAGGAGGTGATGATCAAACCACGTGAGGTTGATTCTACTTTGAGATGCACGAAACAAACTATATGAGGTGGTAAATGAGCTCAAGGGACGAGCGCAAGGTAGATAAGAAGTGATGTAACACCAAATTCAATAGTATAATGGTCAGAGATGCAAGGCATTAAGGGGTTCAGGATCAGGTTTACCATTAAGCGAAGCTAAATGGTAAGTTCCTGATCTGTAAGTGTGAGTGATAATGTAAGGCCCAATCCAATTAGGAGCAAATTTTCCACGTTTACTCTTTTCTAGTTTGGTGAGGACAAGATCACCAATCTGAAAGGTACACTCATGGATTTTCTTATCATAAGCACACTTGATGCACTTTTGATAGATTTGAAGGTGGTCAAGAGCTGTAAGATGAAGCTCGTCAAGAAGCTCTAATTAGGCTAACTGCTCTTGGCAGAAATCATCATTTGTGAGAATATCTTGGAGAGATATTCTTAGGGAGGGGATTTGTATTTCGAGAGGCAAGACAGCCTTGGTACCATATACCAAAGAGAATGGTGTGGCATTAGTGGAGGTATAAATACTGGTACGATAAGCCCAAATGGCAAAGGGGATGTGATCAGGCTAATTGTTTCCAAAATCGTTAACAACTTTCATGAGAATTTTGGTTAGGGTTTTGTTAGAAGATTCGGCTTGACCATTTGCTTGTGGATAGTAAGGTGATGAGAAGCTAAGTTTGATACCAAAGTTGTCACAAAGGTCTTGTAACAACTTATTTTTGAAATATTTTCCATTATCTGTTATCAGGCGATGAGGAACACCAAAATGACATATAATGTGATGGTTGGTGAACTCTACGATTTTTTAAATTTTTTGGTTAAAATGAGTGGAATGGCCTCCACCCATTTAGTGTAATATTTGGTTGTTGTGATTATCTAACGGTGACGTTTGAAGAAGGTGGGTGAATCTCACCAATAAGGTCTGAACCCCATTATGAGAAAAGCCAAAGATCTTGTGCAACCTGTAGCGGGTGGCTAGGAGTATGTTGAAGGTTGGCATGTTGTTGACACATAACACAACGCTTAACATATTTTTAGTAGTTGTTATTAAGAGTAGGCCAATAATAGCCTAGGTGAAGGATACGTTTGGCCACAGCAAGGCCACTAAAATTTCCACCACAAATTCCATCATGGACTTGTTGGATGGTATAGGTGACCTCCGCGCCGGTTAGATATCGAAGGAGGATGCCATCAAAGCCATGTTTATAGAGGATTCCCCCCATGATGACATAACGAGAAACACTTTTAAGAAAAGCACGTTTTTCGTTACTAGTAAGGTCAGGTGGGAGAATAGAGGTTATAAGGTAGTTGTGAAATTGGTGATACCAGGTATCCTATGAATTAGCAGATACATTATTTACCATACAAACATCTGAGACTGAGTAAGATGAGGCAAAGAGTTGTTGGACCAAGAAAAATATGTCAGAGTCAGTTGGTGAGGTAGGAATTTGCGAGGCCAAGCAAGCCATAGTATTCGTAAATTTATTAGTTGAGTGGGGAATGGTTTGGATAGAATAATGAGTAAATAAGGTCAAAAGTGAATCCACGTAATGTTTGTACTTTTGAAGTTCCTCATTTTTACATTGGTAGATGCCCGTAACTTAATTGACTACTAATTGAGAGTCGCTAAAAATATTAATAGACTTTACACCTAAGTGTAACGTAACCTAGCGACGTAAAACAAGGGCCTCGTATTCCGCTGTATTATTAGTGCAGGGGAAATTGCGCCAGAATGAAAGAGGTAGAGGTTCAACATCAAGAGGAATGAGAACAACACCTGCCCCTCCGTTGTGCTGGCATTTGGATCCATCAAAGAAGAGGGTCATTAGATACGACACCTCACTGAGTGAAATAGTTGCGATGAGTTCGTTAGGGAAAGTAAAATTGGTAAATTGTTCCCCAGGTAAAGGGGCTTCTGCGAGTTGGTCTACGATAGTTTGTCCTTTGACTGATTTCTAGTGTACAAACTCAAGGTCAAGGTCAGCGAGGAGCATAAGCCATCAGGTGATGCGTTGGTTTAGATGAGGTTTGATGTACATATAATGGATGGGGTCAGCGTTGGTGATGAAAAAAGTTTTGTGATTCAGGAGGTAATGTCAGAGTTTGGTGGCCACGAATGATAGGGCTAGGAACAACTTTTCTACATGTGTATACCTAGTATCGTAATCCACAAAAGTACGGATTATATAATAAATGGCTTGTTCTCGATGCTCAGAGTCACGATGTGTGAGCATGGCTCCTACAACATGGTCGGTGGCAGAAAGGTAAAGGTAGAAATCGGCAACCATCCTGAGGTGGGACAAGCACGGGTGGCTACAAGAGATAGGCTTTAAGAGCCTCAAATGCTTGGTGGCACTCTTTGCTCCATTAAAAGAAAATGTCCTTTGTAAGGAGATGATGGAAAGGTTGACATCGATTTGAGAGTTGTGAGATGAAACACCAGATAGATTGGAGTTTGCCCTGCAAACTACGTAATTGTTTGAGGTTAGTGGGTGGGGGCATTTCTAGGATAGCTTTGAATTTTTCCAGATCAACCTCAATGCCACGCAAAGAGACAATAAAACCAAGGAGTTTTCTTGAAAGGACACCAAAGACACATTTCTTTAGTTGAAGATGAACACAGTATTGTAACAGGTGATTGAAAATAATGGCTAAAACATCGAGATGTTCACTGCGATATTTAGATTTGCCAAGAAGATCATCGACATAATCCTCAAGGACAGTGTGCATAATGTTATGAAAAATGTAAGCCATAGCCCATTGATAGGTCGCACCAACATTCTTAAGGCCAAATGGCATGACACGATAGCAGAAGGTTCCCCAAGGAGTAATGAAGGCAATTTTATGTTGATCGGCCAGGGTGACCAAAATTTGACTGTATCCCAAGAAGCCATCCATTAGAGAAAGCATCTCATGGCCTGCAGTGAGATCAACAAGTTGATCAATAATAGGTAGGGGGAAGTCATCCTTTAGGCAAGAGAGGTTAAGGTCCTAGAAATCTGTACATATCTGAAGTCCCCCCGTCACTTTAGTGACAGGTATGATGTTAGAAATCCATTGAGGATAGTCAATAGGTAAGATGAAGGAAACAGAAAGGAGTCATTGAAGCTCTTCTTTGACCAAGAGGGCAATGCGTAGATGCATTTTTCTCAGTTTCTATTTAACTGGTTTGGAGTCAGGTTTTAGAGTAATGTTATGGACAGTAATGTCAAGATCGATTCCTAGCATGTCAGCGTAGGACCAAGTGAAAGCTTGGTTGCGGGCACGGAGGAAGGTAGTGAAGGTAGTTTGTTCTTATGCGTTAAGATATTTTCCGATCTTCACAATGTGAGGATCGTCGTTTGTGTGGATGTTGATTTCTATAGTCGACTCATTCAACATGTTTTGAGTTTCAGATGGTAAGGCACGTTGAATATAAGAGTCGTCCGCGCCAAGGTAAGTGAGGATGGAGTCGTCATCCTGGCACTCAACAACATTAATTGAAGGTGAGTCTTCTTCGATCATGTCTGGATACAGAAGGGGAAGATAAGATGGGTCTTCATTATCACGTTGATAAGTGAGAGGACCCAGGAAGATAGCATCTACGAAAAAAAAAAAAGTTAGGAGGGATAGATTCTGGGTCTATCTACTCTGTGGATGAAGATGGCAAAATAGGTGATGATGGTTCATATGAGGTAATGTCGTTGTATTCCTAGATACAACTGACATGAGGTTTCTTTTTTGTAAGTGTTTCAGAAAATACAAGACCACTACAATCTTTGTGTTTACGTGTAGTCACAGGAATGATTATATGTCGGCCATGTTCATAAAGACCGAAACCAAAACCTTTCCAAGCACAGCGAGTCAAGAAGGTGAGGGAGAAACGATGATTTGTTAGATATTGAAAATCAGATTGGAAGGGAACCACACCAAGGGGAGGTTCAAGGGTAACGGAGGATGCATCGACACCCCCATACGTTAGGTTGGTGTGGCAATTAGGTGGTCTATAGGAGATCACCTCCCCCACATGACGGTTGTAGGTAGGATGCGCATGTAACTGTCTGTACTCCTGTGGGGTATGGAAAGTGCTAACTTTATATAGGCAATACTCTCCCAAGCATAAGGCGTTGAAAAACATCTACCAAGGGATCTGAGGTTGGGATGTTTTCCACGGGGAAGGAAGTGGTATTTGCGGTGGTGGTTTCATTGGTTGAAGGTGTAGGTGTGGCTAAGGTGGATGGTTGAGGTGTGGGAGAAGTAGATGGTTGGGATGGATGAATGGGTGTCCTTGACTAGTACAAGCACATCATTAGGGTGATATAACATATTGTAGGTTTTGAAGGGGGGAGCGTCAGCTTTTACGGTGTATGACTTCCCGTCATGCTCAAATTTTATGCATCTATGTAAGGTGGAGGGAACACATCCCATAGCCCGGATCTAAGGGTGGCCTAACAACATGTTGTATTGGAATTCTCCCTCAAGGACATAGAAGAGTTCGGGTAAGGTACGTGGCCCTACACGAATGTTAAGGATCACGGTGCCTAAAGTAGAAGTAATAGCATCATTAAATGAACACAACATGGTGGGCTTGGCACACATGCAGCTAGAAGGGATATTCATTTTTTGGAAGGCTTTGGAAGAGATGATGTTTAAGCTAGCACCCCCGTCAATCATAACATGACGTACTCGGATGTCCCAGATGTAAGCCGAGATGAAAAGAGTGGGGTCAGGATCTTTTGCACCAAAGACGATAATTTCATCTTTAGAGAAACTGACAGTAACGGCTTGGTGTATAGGGACAAAAGTGGTAGATTGTTTGGTGAGAGAAGAAACGTGGTTAGGTGTTAAGATGGAGGCAACGTGCAAGGTTTATTTAGGTAGGACCTCTATCCCTTAAAGGATTTCAATGAGAGCTTGTCGATGAGATTCAGAGGTTTGAATGAGATCATACAGTGTCATTTTGACAGGAGATTGGTGAAGTTGTTTGATCATGGTGTGGTGGGCAACTCCATCAGAGACAAGATAGGCAGGTCCATGAATGACCACTTTTGGTGGTGGTGTGATCGGGATGGTAGAAGGAGAAAGAGAGGCCGCAGGTGTGCTTTCTTTAGCTTTTCCATTGTTTTTCTACCCTCGAGTATCAATACTAATCATGTTGATCTTGTGAACATGAGATGAGGAAGATGGCAGGGATAAGTCATTGTCTTTGAGAGGTGGGGCTGCAATAATGATAGATCTTGGTGAGGCGGGGACAGGTGGTATAGGAGAGGGGATTGAAGCTAAAGGTTTCTTCCTTCGTAAGTTGTCTTTCTTAACCTTTCTATCTGAGATAGGTGAATGACGAAGGATGGCTTTCAAAGCTTTGCATCCCTCCACATCATGTCTTGGTGTACAGTGGTAAACACATATTTTAGACTCATCATAACCTATAGTTCGAGGTTTAGATGGATCATAGGGTATGAGTGGGGGTAGGGAAATGGTCGCATTCTCCACCAACATATCAATGATCTTAGCGTAAGATCCTTTGAGTGGGTCAAAGTCAGAGGAAGATGAGGCTATTGATTGGGTGGATTTTGGTAATGGTTGGGTATGGCTGGTTCATATGGGTGGTGGTTTAGACAAGGGGTTTTGATAATTGGATTTAACTAAACGTGGCTTCTTCGATGCAGAAGTCATGTTTAGCTGGTTAGATGATGAGGCCACAGATGATGTGGTGGCAGGAAACAACCATGGGGAAAGAGGAGTGACAACAAACAAATACTTTGATGATGGAGTTTGTTTAGAGTTGGTAGGTGGATAGGATACTTGGGGTGACGGTGTTGATACACCCGTGGATATTTATATGGGTGTAGAAGGTGCAGGTCGTTTTAAAGAAAACACAGGAGGTATGATGTATTGAGGCAAGGTGGAGGGGTGAGGTCCCAATATAGAAGGTAGGTGTGATGGTGAGGGTTTTAGTTATGACAAAGGCATAGATTGGACTTGAGGAGATTGGGTCTGTCTCCTAGGTGGATGGACGACTTTATTTTTAGATAAATCTAACCGTTTAGGTGGGTGTGTTAGGCTGGGTACTGGTGAAGTCCCAAGCATAGGGGAAGGTTTGGTTAGGTTAATAGAGGTGGATGAGGTATTTGGTAGAGATGAGGGGGGTAAATATGGGGACATAGGAATTTTGAGCTTTTGTAAACACCTCGGGTATATGGTAGAGGTGTCTGGATTGGTCATCTGCATTTGAGTAGAGCATGGTGTACTCAAACACTCCCATAGGACTCATCTATCTTCTGAGGGATGATAATCTTCACGTGTGAAGAAGAACTATTGTATGGAAGAGAGGTAGGTTATGATTCCAGTCCACTGTGGGTGTGATACAGGGGTAAAGGAGGCGCTGTATCAACGGGTACTAAGAGGTCAACCGGTCGCTGAAAAGATTTAGGCGATGAAGAACTAATAGGTAAGAAGGCATGTTTGAGGGGATCCATCATGATTAAGGATTTTGGTGATGTCGGTTCGAGAGGTTTCTCTTCTAAGGATGACAGAAATAGTGGCGAGCCTTCTTCTTTTACAATAAGAGTGGTGGCAAGAAATGTTTGGGAAATAGATAAGTTAGATAACATCCACTCACAGTCTTGCAGGGATGTGGTGTAAGAAGACTCTGGGTGGTTAATTCCTTTATGGGTAAAGGAATGGAAAGGTTATCATATTGTCTTGATGGGGGTGTAGGGGGTGCGGATCCCTGTGTTGGTGAAGAGGCCTGATTTAGAATTTCCTCGATAGAAGCTTTTGGTTGGGAGTTGAAAAGTACATGGATTTCATGAACACTCTTCTCCTCGGATGAGGTGTCTTGATTTGTGTTACTGTTAGATGCATGGTTAGGAAATGGTTTGTTGAAAATTTTTAAATTTTGATTAGTGGGGGTATTAGGATTATCGAGAGTTATATCCCCTGCATCAACCATTTCCTGCACTATGTTTTTCAGCATCTTGCAGTTTTCGTGACTGTGTCCCTTCACGCGATGGAAGTTACAGAAGTCATTTTCTTTATACCAAGAAGGAATAGCATGAGTTGAATCAAACCTGGAGTGAGGTTTAACAGGAGGCAAGGTGATAGCTCTTACTTTAAGAAATTTGTCTAAGATCACACCATAATTTTCTCCCAATGGAGTATAGTTGATGGGCTCGGCTTTATACTTATAGGTGGCTTTCGGCTAGGTATTAGATAGTGCTTGAGATTTGACTGTCATAGCATGTATAGAACCCTTTGATTTTGAAGCAGCCAATGTGTGTGAATTGGTGGTGTTAGGTTTGGTGGTAGAGTCTTAGGTCCAGAAATTTGAGCTTTTGTTGTGTAACCTCAATTTCTCTACCTCTAAGGCTCGAATCTCTAGTTTCCAAGCCATAGTAAAGGCCTCATCAAATGTGCGGAAAGTTTAAATTTGGAGGGTGGGAGAAATGTGTTTAGCACAGGCCCATGTAAATAGTTCAATGAGCTCGGCCTGAGGTAAGGCATAAGTAAGTTGGTTGAT
This sequence comes from Taxus chinensis, assembly GCA_019776745.2. Classification (NCBI taxonomy): domain Eukaryota; kingdom Viridiplantae; phylum Streptophyta; class Pinopsida; order Cupressales; family Taxaceae; genus Taxus; species Taxus chinensis. Next base: position 363,106,892 of record CM034154.1, read on the forward strand.
GAGGCCCCGCCATCATCCAACGAAATCTGTGATAGACTTGTCTTCAAATTTTCAGATGGCATAGAGGTCGGTAATGGATACTTTCTTGGCAATATTGATGGAAAAGTGATCCAAGAAAGATTGGGCTAACTGGTTAAAGGAGAAGATTGAATGCTAGGTTAAAGCACTGTACCACTCCAAGGTAGGTCTTGATAAGGACATGGGAAAGGTACGAAGTAGTAAGGCATCGTCATGAACAATCAGATAGCAGGCATGTTTGAACGATTGCAAGTTTTGTTGAGGGTCCTCCTTACTATTAAAGCGATTAAATTTCGGTAATTCCCATTGGGGAGGATATGTATGAATGGGGATAGAAGGATGAATAGGCTCCAGACAAACTTGCTCGTATGTCAGGGCGTTGCAACTGCCTGAAACAGAAGCCTCAATATTTTGCATCTTGTCCATCATCTGTTTGATTAAATCATTGGTTGGGTTAGATGATGGTGTTGTCATTGTAAATAGAGAAGGATTGGTCCAAGAGCCGCTACAAGACAATGGTGGGATTGAATGTTGATAAGATAATGGGGATGAATGTGTTAGGGCAGCCGAATAAGGGTGTCCTATATAAGAGGTTGAGGCCACCGGATGAATTTTTGGAAATGAAAAGGTGGGCGGAACTTGTGAGGGAAAGCTCGTGTGTATAGGTGGTAGAGAGCAAGTGATGAAAGAGGAAACCTTGGAGAGAGATGAGGTAGGGGTAGTGGATGGTAGTGATATGTGGGGTCCCAGATTAACCAGAGGAAAACCAATTGGTGCAGTATGAACCACCGAAGCTATTGAGCTGGGAGACGGGGCTAAGGATGAAGATGGTGAGATGGAGTTATTAGGTGGGGAAGGGGCTAAGTGAGTGGCGATACTAATAGGCATACCAATGAGGAGCTGACCGTTAGGTGCATGGTCAGGGGTATGAGACAAATAATATTATACGGCGCTAGGATTAGCATCCAAAAATTTGGCAAATTCCTTATCTCCTATAGGGATCTTGGGAAAATTGTTGGTATCCATAGGATTCCCCATAGGATGCGAAGGGGGTGACTCAGGAAAAGGCATGGAACATGCATGTGAAACCATGGAGGCTACTTTTTTCCGAGTGATAACAACCATGGAAAAGAGGACACAACAGGGATTTACTCAACACGAAACGAAAACAGCAACAAAATGTTGGAATTGATAGGTTGTTGGTGTGTCAAGAACTGTTAAACACAGTAACCGATATCGGTCAAATAACCGATATCGGTCAGAATGTAACCGGTGTTGGTCAGTTAACCGATGTCAATAGTATGGGACTGGTGTCGATCACTGTGAAAGCAAAGAGAGGATGTAAGAAGCTGCTGGTTTGGGGATAGCAATTCTTATTATACCTACCAAACTATCTTGAAGTGATCACTGAAACAGTGTATGACAGAGAAACAGAACTAAAAACAAGCAAGATGCACACGTAAACCAATAGATTAACCCTAGGATTAGTTTTAATCACTTTGGGCTTATGCCTTAGACGCCAGATGATGTCAATCCTAAATGAAAGACCTAAGGGAGATGTCAAGTTTGTTGTGGCTCATAATGCTACCTCAATCGGGTAGAGGAATACCATGGAAAGGGGGGATGTTTAAGCTGTTGTGTTGATTATGATGTGATTTGGTATGTGTTGTGCAGTGAGAGTAAGATTAATTTCTCGTCAATACCGTGGATATCACCCCCACGTGTACGACCTGTTACTTAATCTATGTTCACTAGAATTAAAAACAGCAAGCAAGAATGTGATGCACGTGTTTTAAACCCAAATCGAAAATGATGTTCGATGAAGAAAAGAAGATGACTTTCACTAAATGAAAATATATGAAAGCAAGACAAATTCTTTTACCAAAATGACAAAATATTTTGTGAATATTTAATAGAAACAAACAACAAGTATGCTCCCTATATGAAAGCAAGCAAGAAAGAAAGAAACCCGAAATGGGTCCCACCAGGTGTGACAAAATGTTTCGCACAGAATGTTTCCGTTCCGGAATAGAGTAGCTTCTATCCTTTCATTATCTTGAGAAATAGATAAGGGTTAGGGTTAGGAGGAATACCTATTGAATGTTGAGAAGGTGTGCGTGTACCGTAGAGAGATCAGATCGATTGTGAAGAACTCCTTTTTGTCTGGGAAGGACTACCTGTAAATAAGAATGCAAGACCACTAGATTTTAATTAGACAACAAGTGAGGGAACTGCCTTAAGCCCAGGAAATATTAGACTTCCTTTCGAAGGTGGTCAGCTCCCCATTTAATATGAATTAAAGCAAAATGATAACAAAGAACTACAAGATAATACTTACTGGTTCCTGACGAAGATACAGGTCCAAGGAATGTGGTGGTGACAGTAAGGATTAGTTGGGATGATCCGGTATTAGAAAGAGAGCTGATGAAGCTATCCTCAGTCTTTTCTAATGCTTGAACGAGGGTGACAGCGATCCAGTTGCTCAGTTGTAGTCTTCGGCTCGATGCTCTTCTCTGCAACCTTTTCTACTTGTTTCACTTCTCTTTCTCCTACCCAAATGAATCTCGGATCCTTTGTTTTTGGCTGGGGAAGGTCATTTATAGGGAACCGATGGCAGTCGAGTAGGGACCGATGTCAGTTAGGTCAAAGTTGGCTATTTTTAGTAAAATAGCCAACTTTCCCTCTCTTTTTTTCGAGGGGTCGGTTGTGGGCTTGGTCAAGTTATTATTAGGTTTGTTTTGGTTACAGGTGAGGGGTGATGAGTCACAGGTGTGAGTCTGGACCAAGTCATAGGTCTTAATTAGGTTGGTTTAGGGTTAGGGCTAGGTCATGCTGAGGTGGCAAGGTGAGGTGGCAAGGGTGGAGATGTGGATTTATTAATTATATGGTAATTAATAAATAATTAAGTGTGTAAGGTTTAGGTGGTGAGGTATGGTTAGGTTGCGAGGTGATATGCGGGGTACAGGGAATCGTAAGACCCAAATTTGGTGTCTACACAAGTATTAAATGAATATTGCATGCTTAAAGGAAAAGCTACATGAGTGTGTAGATAAAATTTTTATTTTCTTTTTAATAACCTTGTTTTGTAGTATCTTGTTGTGTTTGTGTTAGCATGTTCCAAAATGAAACCTATAACACATAGTGTAGTCAATTCCCAAGAAATAAAAATGAACTTAAACTCAAACATGTAATGAAAGTACTATAAAGAAATGTGCAATAAGAAATTCTAAAAGAGATGCAAAACAAAGAAAGAATACACATGTTTTTATTGTAAAGAGATTATGTTTCCTCTTCTTGTGCTTTGGATATTTTGAACTTTGATGAAGGATTAGGGGTGATCAATCCTCTATTTTTTCCCAAGGAGAGGTTGATGTGCTATGTATACCAACCCAAAACTTGAATTCTAAAGAGAAGAACCATAAAAAGAATCCAAATCACCTCTATCAAGGATGAAGACCGTGTATCAAATAGATTCATTAACTCTAATATTTTTCCCCTAATTATAAAGAGGATAGGAAAGCCTACCCATGAAGAACCTAGCTACTTCACTTCACTTCATAACCCAATGGACCATACTACTGCATATTGATATAAGCACAATTTTGTAATTCTAGACACATAAGTTCCCTATACTATTTCCATGTGTTTTACATTTGAGTAGAAACTTAATATAGTTGATTACATTCAAAAATATGAGTGTAGAAAGGATATTCCTATATCCACTATGTTCAAAATAGGAAGTGCAATTGAATACCATGGAGAAAGAAAGAATGAAACACTTCATGCCTCTTGAATCCATGCCAAAATGAGTCAATCTGAGTATGAAACCATCTGAAAATGTTGTAATAATGATGATAAATCTTAAAATGGTGAAAATTTTGGAGTAATTTCCCCTCAAAAAAATTGTATGGTAGGGTCATAAACATTTGTACGGTCCTGAATAGGCTATACATTTATAAAGACATTTTTTATTATTATTTTTTTCATTTGAATTTTATTTTGAGGCATATATGTATGCCTCCACATATTTTTTTCCCAGAAATATGTATTTGTCTGTTGCAAGTGCAGAATAAAACCCCAGATGCTTTCTCCCTTTTTTGAGACATTTGTGATGAATAATTTAAGCATGTTGCTCAAAATAAGAAATAAAACCCCGTATATGAATGTATGAGAATTCGTATATACCTTCTGAAATGACTGATATGCTAGCCACCAAGAAGAAACTAAACTTACAAAAGGGGATGTGCATGGTATATATCATGGTGCAAAATAATACACATAAGTACAAGAATCATAATAAAAAGAATATTGTAAATACAACAAAACAACAATATCAACAATAGAATATGGTTTTTTAGTAGAAAAAATCAAGTGAAATATTATATAAATAAGTGCAAATCATGTCAAGCAATTTCACAAAAAGAGGGGAAAAATTTGTGCAAATATGGGACACCCATAATGTCTCAAGAAAATAAAGGTTCGTGGGCTTATATTCAAGAAATATGTAAGAAAACATAAGGAATTACACTGCAAACATGGGACAACTATGGTGTCACAAAATAATAAATTACCTTAGGCCATAATTAGAGTAGGAACAAAGCATATACAAAAACAACTAGAAAACACGGATGAAAAATAATCAGAGTAAAATGTGATGTAAAGCATAGGATATATGATCTATAAAAGAGATAAAAATTACTGTAAAGGTGGCACAAGACACATGTATTGTTCATGTTAGTTTGAAAGATTAAAAATACTCAAAATATATATGTGATCAAGTGAAATGAGAAAAGAAAGGAAATATAATGATAATATAGCACTTGGATGTATTATGTAAAAGGAAGATACCCCCAAAGGTTATAAGTATGTGTAAAGGGTGGGTGAACACCTATCATCTTGTACCACTCTATGTATGTCTTGAATTATGCTCAATATACCATATGAATGCACGTGTGTAAAGAAGAAATGATATCTATCAAACCAAAGGAGTAAACAAAATGTATGGTATAAATACAAGTGTTGATTTTATATTTTTACAAATATTTGAATAGTTTTGTATTATAGGTCGTCCATGAGGTCATAAATGAAAACCTATTCTCCGAAGAGAATGAAGGTTAATTAAATAATTCCCCCATGAAGGGGAATATATATAAATTTTGTATATGAGTGGTAAATAGTATGAATAATATCAAATATTATCAAGGATATCATTGATTGAAGGATTAAACTCAACTGGTCCAAGATCCACCATATTAGTATATTTGTTCAGTCATCTATCATTAAATAATATTGTCTCATGAAATTGAATGAATGTCATGATATATTATTCATGAGTGTAAGAGGGACCTTGTGTGTGCATATCATGATTCCAATGAGTCATATTGGAATGATATCTGGGAAAAGAGTCATTACAAATAATATTCATCACATTAGTAAGTGGGAAAATGATTCTAGTATTGTGTTTATGGATGGTGACAGTGATGCACCATAACAAAGATCTACCAAAAGCCAATTGGGTGGGTTGGGGATTGAGAGAAACCTAGATTAAATAGTAATAACATGAAACCCAAAATCTCTCATGAGTATATTGTATCCTTGAAACATGGAAGTGGGAGTGAGGGAATGTGTAATGTTAGATGGTGTGAGTTCTATAGTAGTTCGATCCTCATAAGTGCATATTTAATTGTTGTGGTTGGGTTTGGGAAACATATGTGGTAAATATTACTTATTGATATACACACTACTAGTAAATGTATCGAAATGTAGAGTCCCATAAGGAGGATCAGGTGTATCATGCAAGATAGTAATAATGTCATTATGTTTGAGAGAGATTTTATTTTATCAATGAAAACCTTACAATGATTAATTTCATGTCCCGTAATATAGTTGTGATCACAAAAAAGATGATTTGGTTTCTTAGAAATCTTGTGATTCTAATGATGATGCTTAGAAAGAAATAAAAGAATACATTGATCAAGTATTATAGGAAATAATTCATGTGGTGCATGAAGATGAGATGAAATTGCGAGAGATGTGGCATGAGGTGAAGCATCCAAATTATTGATTATATTGGCCATAAGGTGAATGTGTGAATTATCAAAGTCAATATGATCGATAGTACATGAACTACTAGCACAAGAGGAAATTTATTTAAGTCAATAATGTCTAGGCCTAATAGATACAAAGAGCAATTGAAACATAAATTCATATTCATCGATACAATTAAAATTGAGTTTGTGTAAATTATCATCCATGAGTACGATTGTATCATTTTCATCACTATCAATATCATATTTAAGCACATCAGGATGTTATGAAGCACCATATAATATATTGGAAGTTTCAAGTGGTGGTGTGATAGGGATAGAATGTGGTGATGGATTCGTGAGAGGAGTATCAACTTGTTACTCAACATGTGGAGGTATATCCAATTAACGCTCAGTAAGAAAACTAGTCTCACCCATACCATATGTATCTAGATTTTCCATAAGAATAGGTTATAGTGGGGGAGTGACCAAAGGTACTTATGGATTATCCATATGTACTTTGTAATATATATATGGATTAGGATCAACATAGACAATATACTCATTTTCATTATGTCAAAAATTGATGTAGTGCTGGAAATTAGAGGAGACAACTTACATATAATGGAGCCAAGAATGACCCAAAAGTAAATTGTACTGAAAATTGGTGTCGATAATGTGGAATGTAGTGGGTGATGTCTTAGGACCAACAAGTAGGTAAAAATTGATAGTGTCAAGTGTATTTTGTGTGATGTCATCAAAGCCTCATATAGTAGTGGGAGGATGACCAGTTGTAAGGGGAGAAATGTCCATCTTGGAAAGTAATAATTTAGCACATATGTTGAAACCTGATCCATTGTCTATTAAAATCCTTTTGAGAAGGAATACCATAATGTATGTAGTGATAAAAAATGGAAGGCATCGGGTCTTAACAACATTAGGTGTAATATCATGTGATGTAAAATTAATAACCTTATAAATTTCCTTGAATGTATCTATGAGAGAAGAAGAAAAAATGAGATGGGTATCATGGGATGATGTAAAATAACACAAAGTATCTTGTAATAAGGTTTTATAAACATGGTATTTTAAAATAAACTCGAGTATGGATATCTTAGTAGGCATATTGCTGAGTTGTTCAAGTAAATCATACCATTTAGATAGAATAATAACTTTAGGCATAGGATCAGAAGATGGGGGAAAGGTATATTTCCCCTAATAGGTGTTTTATTGCATCGTGTGGTTACCACATTGACTGTAGTAGAATGAAACTGAGGTACATAAGCAATAGTAATGGGATTGATCCTAGATTGAATGTCAATATAATTAGGAGAAGTATCATCCATATAACAAGTGGGGTTAGCATAATGATCTTCATCTAAATGTATAGTATGAGTATAGACCTAGTGAGAGGGATAGTAGCCCCTTCTAGCTGATGAATTGGGAACCCTAGGTTAGAGATAAAGATCATAAAATTTAGTAAGAAACAACATGATGAATACCATAACTAAATAATAAAACCCTAGAGTTGTTATGGGTAAAGTTGATGTGTTCTAGTAGAGAAGGATGGGTTCACCAAATAATTTCACTTATTGTGAATTATCTCTATTTCATTTTATTTTAACATTTAAATGTTCTTCTAATTAGTATACATAAAAAGGATGAAATAATGCAACAAGATACTACTATTATTTAATTAACTTCCAACATTAATTTGCTAAATCAAAATAATGCTTTAAAAAGTTACTATTGATTTAAGAACTATCAAAACACAAAAGAGATATTACACTTAGCTTGTTCTGTGAGGATCTAGTAGATTTTGGGTGATCTGGATGCAAGAATAGGCTGATCTGAGACTAAAGTTGCTTCATTTATAGAAATAGCACCTGAAATTGCACCTAGCCCAAATCATATAACTAGGTCCAAAGCGTTTGTATGATCTTGACCCTTATGTATGATCTTAGACCTACTTGGATTCTATCTATGTAACTTTTTGTGTGCCTTTCCTACCTAGAAAAAGTTTTTATTATGTGTTGGTATTTTCTCTCCTTTGGAATGGCTCTATAACTCTGATCAAACCCTCAAACCTTCATAGTGTAAGATGGACTTCCTATAAAATAGATTTAGGTGGGTTGTGGGAACCCTTGTGTACCACCAAAATCACCACTACTCCAAAAATGGCTCAAACTGTGTGTCATTCTCCTAGCATGTGATATATACATTAGTGTAATCATATATTGACAAAACATTCTTTGAGAATAAATTGCTTGAGTTGAAAACTTTCTCTAATACTTGGGAATGTTCACTTTGATTACTTTTCAATAGGAGAGGAAGAATCTTAGACCCAGTAGGTGACTTCAAACCTATTGAGAGTACTACCCTAATGAATGTGCATGAGTTATTTCATAATTTCTAGAAGCATGGAGTGCATTTTGTGTTTTATTTTATATGAGGATACCTTAAAGTGTCAATACCCTAATTGAGGTATGATTCACTTGCTTATATAGGCTTATGAAAATTATCATGTCATGAAAGGTCGACCAAGGGGGCATATGTTTTTAGATAATACGTAAAATGAGGGTTTTACTAGGGTCCCTACCCTATTACAAAAAAGGATCTAGCATCCAGATATAGAAAAAAAAATACAAGGAACAAAAAAAATGGCGGAAACAACACAAAACCATCCCAATTATAGCCCAGTGTAGTCAAAAACCAACCAAAATACAATAAAATAGGACATTGATCAATTTTGATTGTGCACTTAACTGGAGTGTTATATAAGGTCCTTTATATATTGGTCTCTTTTCTCAACTTCCTTTTTTCTCTCATTCTATTTGATACTACCTTTATTACCCTTATTTATCTCATTCACAATATCCCTTAAGAGGCCATTTTGGAGGGTAAAACAAACAATAAAAATATTTCACTTGTTCTCCACATCCTCTAGCTTATCTTTCACCTCTTTCTAGATATGATTATTCTTATCTGTCTTAGTATTGTTGAGATCTTTGATGTTTCACCTAATTTATTTTATTTCATTTCTCATTCATGTAATAACCTCCATTTGGCTATCCATTTCATTTTGGATGAAATCATTTGTCTCCTTCTCCCTTTTCTTGCAATGGATTAGAAAAAACCTAGTTATCATATCCACCTCAAGACCATGTTGGGAGTTATATTGGGTAGAGCTAGGTCCTTCGACATTTTTACCTTTGTTGGAGTTTCTTCTAAGAACTCTAGATGAGATAATATTATCCCCATGTATCTTATTTTTTTAAGAACATGGGTGGAAATAAGAGAGGGAGAGGGATTTTACCTAGGGGTTGTATTAATGAAATGCAAATAAATGAGAAGGATAATTGCTTGAGGAATGGGATATACCCTTTGACCCTATTACACTTCCTTTATAGATATTTCAAGAGAAATAACAATATGTCATGGAATATTAAGAAAAATTATCCTAAAATGGTTTAACAACACCAAATGATAGGTATCGATTCAGTGAATTATCCATTCCATTATAAGATACTTGATGATAATATTGAAAATTTTATCATTTGGGTTGGGTAATGAAGAGCAAAGAAAAACCCCAGAGAATTTTTGCAGGTGTTTGTCATCATCTAAGAATTTAGACTCCTCATCCCATTTGCATTTATTTTTGTAAAATTTTATGCCATGGGTGTTCATCCCCATGACATGTGATATGATACCTTCATAAATGGGCTACCTATGTCCCTTGAATAGTATAATATGATTCTTCCAAGAGGAAAAAAATTACAATGAAATGTGTGGGTCATTCCCACGTATTATTTCCATAAAAATGGAAAAATTTCCCGCTCCCAAGATGCTCCAAATTTTTTATTTCTATTTCAATCCTCTGTTGAAGGGGGGCTAGACTTAGTAGGGTTGTTCACCCATATTATCACCAAAATTGTACACTTTGAAATGAGAATGCAGAGTAGGGTTAAAACTAGAATACTTCTTAATCCCCCATATCTAAAGCATGCATATGTGAATAGGGTTATGTGTGAGAAAAATGTGCTAGTATAAGATAGTGTAGATAGTAAATCATGCACTTTGGGTACATTTATAGGTTTTAATCACATACTACTATTCATATGATTCCTAAGTGAGAAAACTAGTAATTAACATTTGTCTTTAGCGTCTTTTCTTTTTTTCCTACTTTCTCTGTGGTCTTGCATACCTCACTGCCCAGTCTGATCTTAATTTCTTTATCTTTATTGACTTTGGACACCAACACCTAGCTAGGGCACTAGCGTCTATGTACCCTCATACCCTATGGGAACCCGTGACCTATTTGTATCTTATTCACCTCTTTTGGGACTCTTTTATCTTTTACGCATCTTGTTTTCTTATGGGTCATCCTTTTAATTGTCAACTACAAAATTCAAACAAGGAAATCATATAAATACAAATATGTGTAATCGTAATAAGGGACAAATCTCTAAACATATTCTATCACCACCTAAGGTTACATCCAAAAGAATTCTAATAGCATTAAAGCATCCATCTAACACTCATTCAAGGGACAAGGGACTACATTTTATGCATACACACATATGAAGGACAGTTAATTTTTCCATCCACACATCTACTTATATTACTACAACTAACTATTTCTCATTATTCAAGTGCATCTTTTGCAAGAGCCACCTAGGGCATGATTCTTGTACACACACAAGAAAACTACATGGAGTATAAAATGTATTATAATTCGTGAATGAAAGATCAATCTATTGGGTGATCTCCAGGGTCAATTTTACTCCCCATTTGCATAGTGTTTTTTTTAATATTTGATGTGTTTTGGGATTTTGTAGGGGATCACTTATTTTACAAGTTATAGGTGAATTATGTAGGCATGGTGTGACACAAAGGTGATAAAAAATGAAGGTGATAAACTATCTTGCAACATAAAAGAAATCATTTTCTAATCTTTTTCACAATCATGGGCACCCACTTTTGGTCTCTAGTTCTTAGGTTCCCTTGACTTGATCTAGGCACCCCAGTATAGGCATATCTAGTAGTGACATAATTATCTGAGAAAATTTATAAAATTTCCCTCTTGTTCATCAGTCTTCCACTCCAACACACCTTAGCATCAATTGTGAAATCAACTAAGTATTTTATTCCCTCTCTTACACTTATGGTTTCAAATTAATTTATGTTATTTTTTGGGTCAGATATATTACATCTGACTATGAAATATCTAGGGTTTTAGAATTTCTAATATTTGATATATCATTTGATTAACCCTTCCTTTGAATGATCTCCTATTATTCTTCCATTATGGCTCAATACTATGGAAAATTAACTGAATCCCACCTTCAAGAGCTTAATGATCATCTTGTTGAAAATTTTCAAGATCTAGAATCTACATTTATTCATTTCTCGTGAGGATGCCAACATTATGGCTGAGATTAATTTTACTCTATCCATCACTACTTCTATGAACATTATTACTCAAAAAACCTACTTCTATTGTTCTTGTCTCTATTTCTACTCCCACCAACCACTTCGCTCCAACTCTTGTTTCTCACATGCAATAAGTTTCTTCCGTTGGTAGTCAAGACATAGCCTTTCTCTATCAGGATCTTTGTTGGGCCCCAAAATATTAGTTAAGGATAGGAAGGCATGTGGGCATGTGGGACATAGTTGGAGAAGGGCACACAGGTTGAATGTGCATAGGGAAGGGTTACAATAGTAGGTTACAAAAAATATGGCGCATGCATGCAAGGAAAGACATGTTATGTACTTAGTCATATTCAGCACCCAGACAATACATGAGAAAACCATGACCCTTATGGATAAGGTGTCAACCTGCTGAATGTGGGATCAAAAAGGGAATATTTTAGACATTCGATGGATGGTTCCAAAAGAGCATCATCATACAAAGTGGAGTGCTTAGATCTGTAAAGGCATGCTCCCATGTAGGACCACTTCAACACTTGGCAACCAATATGTAACTTTTGGAAGGCATGGCGGTGGGTGCTAAGGTTAAAAATACAAGCACCCAATAGAATAAAGATAGATAGGGTGAAGGAGAGAAGAGAGGTGAATCCCTACAAAAATAGAGTGAAGGATGCTTTGGGTTAGGGATTAGGAGGTCTCTGTGAATGATGGCACATTTAGGGGGATGTGTTTCATTCTTCTTTTTAATATGATGAACATAATATAGTTTTGATGAATGACTTGGTTCTACATAGTTATATGAGGATCTGTTATGACCTTGAGGGATGTAATGTGGGTTATTTAATCTGTTAATATGAATATAATGCTTTGTTAGAAATTATCTATGTGTTTAGGAGTATAATACTTATGCATTTCCTTTCTGTATGAACCATGTCAATATGTTACTTGTTATTTCTCTTTTCTGCATATAATGAGATGACAACTCATTCTAATTTCTTAAGAATGTTGTATAGTTATTTTGTGTCCTGCATTTGATTATCTATCCGAAGATGATGCATTATCATGAAACTCACATAAATGTGAGACTCAGTGCCCACGTGTGCCTCGAGTGAGCATCGAATGTCTATTGGGTGATAGGCCGATGAGCATGGATTATACTATTGGTCTAAGGCTATAAAATATAACTAAAATATCCAAGTTCAAATATGTCAACTATAACTGGCTACTTCCTATGCATCTTCATCTCTTGATTCCACTTTAATCCTTCACACTCATTTCGCACCTTCCATTTCCATTTATGCACTTCCTCCAAATTTTTTCAATCCCAAGATGCCCACCTTCAATGGTCATGGTGGTCCTCAAGATAATATATGAGCATTTCATGTGTCATGTCTAGATTATGCAGATGATCATATGTTGTTATAAAATATATTTCCTATAAGCCTCAATGATTATGCAATGTGTTGGTTCTAAGATCTACCTTTCCATTCGGTAACATAATTGACACATTTATATGATGTTATTCTCAAAAAAATTCCAAACAATATCATCTCTACGATATCATATGCTCAACTGGAATAACTTAAACAAGTATCTAATGATCATCTAGCAGAGTATGTTTTGTATTATAAGAATAACTTAGCTAAGATGTCTAACGTGCTTACGGACTCTGAATTACAAGATATATTTGTTTGAAGTCTCTTATCACCACTACAAGAGAGTATCATCTTTGAAACTTCACCTTCATTTGATCAGTTATTCCATAATCTTAATCTACGTGAAATGAATTTACTCTGTATGGGAAAGATTAAATATCATAATCAGGCTTCATCTTCTACTCAGTTTTAAATAAAATAAACTTTAAATCCATCTACTAAACTAGTTAAATCCAAAATAATTGTTAACGTTGTTACTACTCTTGAGAAGCTTCAATGGTAGCCTCCAAAGCATACATTTACAAAAATTGCTATTGTTACACATCTTTAGTTACCACAACTTGTTAACAACAATATTGTTACGATTCCTCCACTATTTAATCTAGATCCATCTCACCCTAAAGGACACAATTATAAAAAAATTTAGAAGTGACTATCATCAATGCATTGGGATTTCCACTGATAGACGCTTCAAACTTCTACATCTTATTCAATATCTTATCGAAAATGATGATATTGACCTTCCTTATCCTACGACATCTACATCAGTCAATGAAAATCACAAGCTCAATATCTTTAACAATCCTCTTCCTAAACATAACAAGCAAGCTTCTTACTATTCATACAATCATACATATCAAGAAGTGCCACCTCCTTCATTAGGGGATCTTCATTTTCTATTTTCTCATGTTGATGCATCCCCACTCTTCATTTCCTTCTCTGATCATGAATATCATGCTATATTATCTTATGATGTATTACATATAATTTTTTTTATCGAGCCTTATGTTATCAATAATACAATGATTGATCCATTCATTCATATGTGTGTGTTATCTAATGCAATTACTTTTCCTATTGATCATCTGTTATCACATATTTCATATTCAGTTCCAAAATTTTACAGTTATGTCAAGATTCCACTCACAGTTGGTCCTCTTACCATGCTTGTGCCATTTCTTGTGGTACCTTAAATCAAAGGGTGTTACATGATCTTAATTATTCCTTGACTCCATGCTACTTAAGATATAATTTCTATGATTCACTTGTTTCTAAAGTTTATTCACAATAAGTAAGTCATTATTATCAATGGTGTTTTTCCATGCATACTGTGGCTGTATCCTCCTCTTTAGGTTTTCATTGCAATTTATATAGCATCTAGGTCCCTTGTACCTATAAAATCTAAAGTGTAATATTGTCTTAGCTCACCTATCTGCACATGACCTACTTGGTCTCATCTTTCTACTAGTGCATGCCATCATTCTCGGTAAACCACTCAAACAACTCCTTCACATAGGTATACATCACCTCCTCGATTTCCTTCACATAGGTGTTTGTCACATCCTAGGTCTCATGCACATAGGTATCATTCACTGATACATCATTTGTCTAATACATCATTGATCTCAGAGCATGGTCAAACACATTTATCCTTCAAACATCAGGTGGAGGAACATTACCCTTCAATTTTTTTGGATAGGATATTCATCATTAAATGCTTTGGGGGCATGTTTACTCTCCTCCCTAATAGAATTATCAAGTGTCTCATATTTCTACTTTTCCACTCCATGCTCTGTAACTAGGATTTTTCATGCATCTTACACACATTGACACACACAACTTATATCATCATTACCCTATGATGCACTCTTGTGTAACGGTTCACACTTGCTTGTTGAGGGCTCACTACATCCATGAACCTTACACACGACACATTTCATACTCTACATTTTACAATTCATGTTACTCTCATTATCTTCTCGCACATCACACTACCCTATAACGCATTCTAGTTTCATAGTTCATACTTGACTATTGATATTCTAAATCTGAAATGAAGCTCACCACATTCATACTCTTTACTCTCTATGTTTCATCAATCATATCTTTCTAGCACACATAATTAAAACCATTTCCCAATGATGTAATCTTGTTTTATGGTTCATTCTTGACTGTTAAGGGGTATTTTAAAAATGAACCTCCTATCATACTCATTCACATTTTCTTAGGGTGCACACTGCTCTTATCATACTAATTTTTCATTCCATTACATTCACACTCACAACATGTTGCATATCTTCATTGCACTTATTATTGTTTTCTTATAATCACATGTTACACTTATATTCATGTAAATATTAGAAAGCTTGAGAAATGAAACTCGAACACCTAAGAAGTTTCAAAGCTTAACTAAACTAACAAGAATCATATAACTTTGAAAAAAAATTCAAAAATAATATGTCTAATTTTCTCTCTACTCTTTGAATGCTAATAAAACATGAGCATGTGAAGATCCTAGAAATCAAATGTAATTGTTTGATATGGTTATCAAGATTTTAAGAATGAAGTCTCACCATTAATGTTTACAAGGCCATATGGTTCTCTCCATATTACTCGAATCTTGGTTTAATGGATGCAATGGTGAAGATAATAGTTCAATATAAATGAAGAAATTTTCATATCTTAATTGCCTATATTTTATGCTAGAGGAGAGAAAGTGTTATTAGAAATGATGAGGAGGAGGGTTCTATTTATAGGTGTCCAATTCCAAAAAAGGAATGATTTTGGTGCATGTGAGACAAAAGGTAAGTCCAAAAAGCACATTTAGCTAATCAAAGAACTATTTGACTAGGTTTAGAGGATAATTAATCTTTTAGGATTAATTAGGGGTCCCAAGTAGGCTTTAGGAATATTTCTAGGAGCATCTAGAGGAGACTTTGATAGATTTTGGATGCATTGGAAGCGAGAGTTAGCTAATAAGAGGATATATTAGTCAACTACAAGATAAAAGGCTTAATCAATGTATAATGGTCAATTAAGAGGAATTTAAGGGAAAAAGAGCTTAATTGATGAAGTTTTGTCAATTTGTAGGGAGTAGAATAGTTAGTGTAATCTTAATAATAATATTGCTTTGATTAAATTATAGGTTTCTACATATGGCCCTTTTTCAGGTGGCATAAGTTACGCCACTTAAAAGATAGTAGAAAAGCGTAAACAAGTAACGTTTTTTATAGGAGTAGAAGAAAAATTAGTAGAGTTAAAGATACCCCCTCAAGTTTCGATGTGGTGATGAAAGAGGTCGATTGATGATCAAAAATATGAAGGAAATAGATAGAAGATGAAGGGGGGAAGATATCTCCTACAGAAGATCAGAATAATGCAAAGGGAAGAAGGGAGGTATTATTAGTATTACTGACATTGAGTTATAAATAACCATGAAATTAATTTTCTATCTTTGATTGGTTTTTCTCATCTTCCACGTCATACTAAATAACCAAGTTGACAGGGGAGCTTCCATTGTGGATGGAGACACTCCAAATATTTTAAATTTATATTGAGAGCAATGTGCATGAAGGTAGAGGAAGAATGGAAAAGATGAGTATGATGGAGAAAGAAAAAAATTAGTATGAGGAAGGGGGATTGAGCTAAAATCTATCAAATACCTTGTAAACAACTTAATTTTCATCATATTGCGAGTGATCTTCATCATTGACCCTTATTAAAAATGTAAGCATACGATTGAAGCGTAAAATGAAATAAAAAACCATAGTACAAATAACTATCCATTTCTAAAATACCAGATCCTTCCAACATATAAAATGCAATGCAAAATGAGAAAGTAAACAAGCCAACATAAATGGGAAACAAGTACAAAAACATATCTTAAACCAACAACGTCTACGATAGTTACACAAATGTTTTGTTATCGAGTTGCAGTTCCCAAATGTTCGTATATATCTACAAGGGTTAAAATTGGTGCCCCAAGAAAATATATATGCAAGGGGAAATATGGTGGATACAGGGGTCTAAAAAAATCATTTGTGTGCTACGAAATAGTACCAGGAAACTCGTTGTTCCCCAGAGTATAGATAAAGCACGCAAACTCACTTTGCTAATGAGGTAGATCCAAATGATCCATGAGATGTTGTTATAGAAACAAGATAAAAAAAAGTAATATATGATTTGAGTATAATGTTTTTGAGACATATTTTATCTACGTACTATTTTTTTACCAATTTTTCCAAATTTTTGAATTTTTATGATTTTTTAGATATTTAATAATTTTTTGATTTTTTTGAAAATATAATTTTTTTAATTTTTAGTGATTTATGGTTTTTTAGAAGTGTGGATATGGAGATATCTCCTGAAATAAATAAAAACTCCCCAGGGAGAAGAAATGAGTGTCAGGTATAAAAAAGATGTCCTGACAAGATGAAAATGGGTCAAAATTAATTATTTAATAAAAATAATCATCACGATGGGCAATAGAGGAAGTTAGAGTGGTCATGATGGGTAAAACACGCATTTCAACCATCACATTAGGATAGAATGCATCGCAACAGGTCAAAATGACTATATATATATACCCCTCTCAGGGAGTAAAATCATCATGAGTAATTTATTTGTTACGGATCTCTTTTTCGTTTTACTATTCACCTTTTCTCTGACCCTCATGAGAGATGGCACAAATTCAGAGGCATACGGGTCAAGTAGATACAATCTGTGAGTACGTGTTGATATAGGGTGATGGACCCTACTTGAGTACCCTATCCATATTTTAATTTTATCACATTTAAGTGCATTTATTAGGGTAGAAAGGGGGGTGATAATGCATGTGCACACCTTAGGGGCGTGCATAGGTTTTCAGGCACGTGTATGCAATCGGGTGATGTGTGCATGTAGGTGCGTATGTCTAAAATGTGTATATGCATAGGAGCATATGTCAAAAGGTACACACAAGAATCTGGGGAGGTTATGGAAAAATGTGCGTGGGCAGACATGCAAAAAGGGGTGCGCATGCGTCATTAGAGGTGAGTATGCATTGGAAAGAGGGGGTTAGAATGGTTGCATGCACACATGCCAAGATGAGTGCACATGTGCTATAAGGTGGGTACATGTGTCAAAAATGGTGTGCATGTCTTGCCAAGGGTGCCCATGCATCGAAGATGTGTTTGGGAACACTTAGAAGAAAAAGGGAATTTTTTTTTGGAGGAAAGTAAAAGAAATTAGGAAATATTAAAAGATCGTAAGGATGAATGGGAAAATTGTTAGATGATGTGAGATAAAATAAAGTATAACAAGTGGGCTATTTTATTTTGCAGAGGCAGTTACCTGTGTTGCAAGTGCAGGAACGACATGGAAGATTGGCCAAATTTGAGGTGCCCCTCTCACGATGTAGGAGGAAGTATTTGGACATCACTTTTTACATGACAGGGCTTACGTATGTGGTAGAAATGCCTCATATTACCATGGATCACAGCCTAGTTACAACTTTAGTTGAGATGTGGTATAATAAGAGCCAATGTTTTAGGATGCCGACCAATGAGATGACTACTATGCTCAAGAAAATTTGGAGGATTTTTCATGTCCCGAACCAGTGGAGCTTGATAGAGTATGAGAGTGATTCCACACAGATTACCGATAGCCTAATTGAGCTCTTTGGTTTAGATGAGATACCTCAATGAGGTATGAAAGTACATATGCATCAGTGTTTCATAGATCTGAGGTTATATTGCATGTCATTTTATCTTATGGCACTTGTTAGTGGCATTCTTCTTGCTGACAAGATTGGTAGATCATTTCCTTTAGGCTTGATAATTTTGATTCAAGTCTTACTGGGAGGAGAGGATTACTATTGGGGATAGTGTATACTTGCACATATATATGGGTATCTACATTTGATTACCTACTACCATCAAAAGATGGTGGGTCCAATGAAACTTCTACAAATATGTGCTTGGGACCATATAGCTATCGATTTCCTTATAGGAACATTGCGAGCTTGGGATGCAGATGATCCTTCAGGATTTGGTTGGGATCCCATTGGCGATGATGTATATGGACACATAGGGAATAATATTTTTATTACCATGCTTTGGATGATAGTTAGCTGTAGATGATTGTTTGGAGGCCTTGTAGACATTATTAGTGTCCATAGGATGCAATTGAGCTCACTCTTTCTATGCTTGAGAATTTTATGTTTTGCATCTACATATATATTAAGGAATACTATAGGATTGAGTGAGTAAAACAAAAGTTTGGGGTAGTACAAAATGTACCTAGGCCTAAGATATGGTATGGGTTCCATGCCAAGGAGATCTTTGTTATGCGGCCTTTGATTAGGCCACAATGGGCTAGGGATAGTTTCGATCATATGATTCAGCTAGTATGGGCTCCTTTGTGACAGATCATGGATCTAGGTACCATAGTAGCCTATGTCATATGGTATGATACCATTATTCATAGGAATCTCACTATCTTATAGGCTACATGGGATGTAGAAGTGCAGCCACCACTAGAGAAGCCACCCTGTAGATGAAGAGGAAAGTGGAGGAATCACCAGAGCAGTGAGAGTAAGGATGGCAGTGATGATGATGGCTTATATGGTAATGGTGGAGGTGCACAGGGATCGAGACAGGTTCCTTAACAACCCTAACTGTATGCCTAGATTTAGATTCCCCATGTGGGCTTAGAGGTCATCTTAGATGTTCCTTTTCAGTAGGTACTTCCACAAGAACATGTATAACAACCTCTAAAATAGGATCCTATTATTAGCCCTCCACACATCCCAAGAGGAGGAAGAAGATATGGATGGGAGACTCAAACATATAGTCCCATAGGTGGGGGATGGGAGAATATCTTGAAAGGTATAGGAGAGGTATTTTTGTTGTGGTAGAAGATACAACAAGTCATAACTCTTCAGTTGTAGGTCACCTAAGAGAGAGAGAGAGAGAGAGACTAGTTAGTAGTATATTTGCAATAGGTTATGGTGAAGTAAGATTAGCTAGGTGTTTTGGGGGTACATGTATAGATAGTGACAGTCGATCAAGATCATCTCTGAGCTGAGTGGACTATAGCACAAGCCAAGGTGGTGTCCTTACGCCAGGTAGTTGGAACAACTATTACACCTCAAGTAGACATGGATTTAATTACAGCTATAGGATAGGATGAATATTACAAGTCTTTGTATTATGATGTCATCCTAGAGGGACAAAAATCTTGGTTTTAGTTAGCATTTTATCACCAAGTCAACTTCACAGTCTCATAGAGTAGTAGGTCAGCCAAATCAGTAGAGTAGCTACAGGTACAAAAAGGGCCATAGGTGATGGGACCTCTACTACCACCTCGGACATCAGGAAGTCCCCATGAGGGATTGATTCAGACATGACTCTTTATTTAATGATGTATTTATAGATGTACACATTTTTTTAATGTATTCCTTGATATGAAGGAAAAAAATTTATTGATGTATATGTATTATTTTTTGTTATGCCTCTCTTGGAAGAGAATTTTTTGATCGATGTCCATGATTGCATACCATGTATCTAGATGATTATATACATAGAAACATTGTATATGCACGTTGATATTTTGATAGACATATATATGATGATGATTATGATTATGGACTTTACGTATGAATTTTATGATTGTATCACATGTTCTTTGATTTATGTGATAGCTTTAGATGATATCACATGTTTTGATGAGATCCTTCATGTTCTACTTATCACATTTTGTGTATGAAATAGCAGTAGATGATATCATGTTGTTTTTCATGTGACACTTATGATTTTCCATGTTTTTATTATGCTTTCTATTTGAGGGGGGGTAGAAGGCGGTCCTTCTTTCCCCTCATGGTGATATTATATGATGTTAGCTTAGCATACATTTTTTATTTTCATGTTCATGATAATGTATCTTAGCTTTTATTGATATATGACGTATAGATGATAGATGATAGATGATAGATGATAGATGATAGATGATAGACGATAGACGATAGATGATAGACAATAGATGATAGATGATAGACGATAGATGATAGATGATAGATGATATATGTTAGATGATATGATGATAACAAAATGTACAACCAAAAAAACTTAATCAAATCTAACTAAAACAACATAACACTATTATATACAAGTATGTAAGATAAAATGAACTCAATGCCTATGTAAAAAAGATTAAAGTAATAGTTTAAACTAAGAAAATGAATCTAAATTAAATAATATAAAATGAAAATATAATGCAATTAGAACTCTACAAATCGACAACTAAAAGTAAGTAAACCACTACTTTATTTTTGCGAGACAATTTTGAAACTTTTTTCCTTTTTTTAGTGTCATTTTGAAGAAAATTTTCAAGTCTACTGTTCACATTATTTATGTATTTTTGTACCTAAAAGGGATTTTTTAGATGTTTAAGGGTTTTATAATATATTTTTAATGTTTTTGTATTTTCTGAAATTTTTTCCAAAGCTATATATAGAAAAAAAGAAGCATGGATTCCCCCAACGATAGATGGGAATATAAAAAGGCAAAATGCTATGCATATATGTTGAAGACGGTGAAGATGTGAAGATTCGCCCAGTGCTAGATATGAATGTACAAAAGCAATTCCTTGACATATATAAAACAATAGATTATCCAGATCAAGGACACAATGGATAGGATCAAAATGAATCTCAATACTCAGGAAAACCTAGTCCTACATCAAATAAAGTTTACTCCTTCCTTATACGAGATATGCTTATGAATAAAAAATCTTCCCAAGGCACCAGAAACTATTTTTCACTCAAGAAACTTCCCAATGTGCCAAAATTACGTGGTTTTCACATTTGGATGACCTATATTCTTTTTATTTTTTCTTTATTTTTTTTATTATTTTGCTTGTTTATTGTTTTTCACTAATTTGTTTCTTACTTTTATAAGGAACCAGATACTCAAGCATATAACCTCTTGAGATGTATTATGTTCATCGGTTCCTTTAATTCCTCACCATCAGAGTGATCCATTTTTTATGCTCCTGAATCATATTTAGTGACCACAACATATGGTCCTAACCAGTTGGGTTCAAACATTCCTTTATTTTCTTGGTCCTTAGTGGTGTTGAATTAATTTTATCTAAGTACCAAGTCTCCTACCTAAAAATGGATAGGTATTATCCACTTGTTGTAGCCTCATGACACTCGATTCTGATATACCTTGAGGTGAATAAGTGCCCACATACATTTCTCATTTAGTAGCTCCAACTCTGGTAGTTGATCCACTCGGTAGTCTTCATCATTGTCTAGATAGTCTTGGAGAGATATTATCAAGGAAGGAAGCTCAATCTTCAATGGTATAATGGCCTCGATGCCAAAGAAAAGTGAGTAGAGGGTAGCACTAGTGGGAGTGCGGATGGAGGTTATATAAGCCTAGAGGATGGGATGGATTTGCAAGTGCCAATTACGGCCTATTTTACTGAACATATTTTCCATGATGTGAACAAGTATTTTATTAGTAGCCTCTAATTATTTATTACCTTGATGTTAATATTTATTATACCACTTTAAATAGATTTGAAATCATTTACATAACACTTTAACTATCTTGTTCTTGAAATACTTACCATTACCTGTTACAATGGCAGAGTGAATGCCGTAATGGAAGATGAGGTGGTTCATAATGAATTTTGATATTTGCGCACATGTATCATATGTAAGAGGCACAACCTCTATCCATTTTTTTAAATACTTGGTGGAGGTTATGATATGCGTATGGATGTCTGAGGAAGTAGGAGTGAGATTCCCTATGAGATCTAATCCCCATTTTGAGAACGGTCATGGTGTTGTGATTGGCTGTAAAGTTTTTGTAGGTACATGAATCAAGTTCCCATACTTATGAAAAAGCACACATTTCTTGACATAACTACAACAATCTACTTCCAGGGTGGGCCAATAATAACCCACTCTTAGTAGTTTCTTAATGAGCACCATACCTCTTATGTGTGATCCACTAACTCCTTCATTTACTTCTTTGATTGCTCAGAAGTATTATGACAAATCAAGACAACATAATAGATTCCTATCATAGCCTCTATGATAAAGGGTGCCTCATAAAAGGGTATTGTTTGTGCAAATCAACAGCACCCTTTGGATGTTTTCTCATATTTCTAGTTTGATAATGGGAATCCAGTGTGATTGCACAACATTGAATATTTTCCCCAAGTGTGGGACTTTACAAAAACAAATTGGGAAAAGAATCTCTAGATTAAAGGATGGTTCCTTCATTCATCTGATCAGGTGTATGCATGAACTTTGTATAGGTTTAATACTAGATCCTACTCTAAATTCCAAGGATACAGAGATAAAGGATGTAGAAGAAATAAAACTAAGTAAAAGTGGTGATACACCAAGGGAGTGGTGAACATCTACTTTGCAAAATTGACACAGGTCATAAGAAATACAACAAAAAATATGCACAGATTGCTATAATGTAATGATAGATAAAAAGACAATGATAAACACATGAGAGGATTGGGAAAAATCAATCACATGACATACATTATCATTCCCAAGTTCAATACAATGCATTATAATGGCCAGGAGGCAAAATAGGTGCTGTAGTCTATATGAGAGGTATGAAACTCTACAAATCTAACTATTGAGGAAGAAAAGAGAGCTTGCAAGAGCAAAAAAATTCCAACCCTTAAAAATGAGCCAAATCTGGCTTTTTAATGATCAAGCAGAAGGAGAGAAAGCAAAAAACATGGGAAAAATGGATTTATGAACTCAACCACCAACTAGATTCCTCAAATTTCACCTATAGAGTGATGCGATTCATGGAAAAAATCATACTTAGAAGTACATTGTTCTGCAGATCTTAAAAAATGACCATACTTCATTAAATTTGGTGGTTGAAAGTCAATTCTGTGTTTTTTCTGTGCCAGGGATGTTTCTCCATTTTATCCCACAATTCTCCATCAAAATACAAAATTGGACCCTCCATCATGTAGAGAATTTCACCATCTTTCCAATGACACCAAGAACGTGAAAATATGAGCTCTGGATCAAAATTATGCCCCTCTAAAGATCTAGGGAAAAAATAGGGCAAAAAATGGATTGGTGGGATGAAAGTTTAAAATTTTACCCTTTTTGAATTTTGGGAAAATTTTCCCCAAAAGTTCTACCCCCCACTACTCCACTGCCACATGTCACCTTTCTATTCGCTCACAAGGCATGCTTCCAATTTTTTCATTGACATCGACCATTGCCCTGAATAGGACACGCGGCACCTTTTTATTGGCGCAGGTCTGAACTCCAAACATTTCCTTTGATGCCACGCCCATTTTGACTATTATCAGCCACATGGACATGTGGCATGTTTTGATTGGCGTGGGCCATCAGGGAAAAGTTTTATCGTGCCATTTGCCACAATTTGATGAAAATAGAAAAATTCCCCCACGCCTCTGCCGCTCGCTGGTCTGTGGACACATGGCACCTTTTCATTTGCTGTGGGCCTTCAGGCCAAAATTCTTCCTTTACGCCAATTTTGGAAAATTTTCTAACTTCTCCATGTTTATGCGACCTCCGACAGCCATCTGGACATGGAAAAAACACATAATTGAATTTCAACCATCAAATTTAAGGAAGTATGGTCCATTTTTTTTATCTGCAGAACAATGTACTTCTAAGTATGGGTTTGTCCATGAAGCCCATCACTCTGCAGGTGAAATTTGAGGAATCTGGTTGGTAGTTGAGTTCATAAATCCATTTTGCCCACATTTTTTTCTCTCTCCTTTTGCTTGATCATTAAAAAGCCAAATTTGGCTCATTTGTAAAGGGTTGAACGTTTTTTGCTCTTGCAAGCTCTCTTTTATTCCTCAGTAGGTAGATTTGTAGAGTTTCATACCTCTCATACAGACTACAACACGTATTTTGCCTCCTGACCATCGTAATGCATTGTATTGAACTTGGGAATGATAATGTATATCATGTGATTGATTTTTCCCAATCCTGTCATGTGTTTATCATTGTCTTTTGATCTCTCATTACATTATAGCAATCTGTGCATATTTTGTGTTGTATTTCTTATGACCTATGTCAATTTTTCAAAGTAGATGTTCACCACTCCTTTGGTGTATCACCACTTTCACTTAGTTTTATTTCTTCTGCATCCTTTATCTCTGTCTCCTTGGAATTTAGAGTAGGATCTAGTATTAAACCTCTGTAAAGTTCATGCATACACCTGATCAGAGGAGTGAAGGAACCAACCTTTAATCTGGAGAGTCTTTTCCCAGTTGTTTTTTGTAAAGTCCCACACTTGGGGAAAAGATTCAATGTTGTGCAATCACACTGGATGCCCATTATCAAAATCGAAATCTAAGAAAACATCCAAATGGTGCTGTTGATTCACACTAATAGTTTTGGCACACCCGGTGGGACCTTAGAGGTCTTCATCTTCATTACAACAAAGTTGATGTGCATTTGTTGTAAGTTTCTTGCTTAAAAAGAGCCCTGATCTGCACATCTGGCGACTCCAAAGAGATAAAATCAACTGGTTTCAGCAGTCCAAGTCTGAAGATTCATGAGAAGGATCCAAACAAGGTCAAGGGCCAGAGAAGAAGGATTATCTGAATATCTATTGTTATCCCCAGGAAGAAGATAGAGGGGAAGAAGAATTCAAAGGTCTCCATCTCCACCAAACAGAACTCTATCAACTCCTCCACCTGGTAGACATTTCATCCAATCAACAAGGGTTCTCAGGCCAATCAGAATGGCACAACACAACCCTTATGTCAACTTCACTGGCAACAGTCCACTTGCCCTCAATGCACAAAATCTAGTTCCAGTTGCAGCATTGAAGAACATCCCATACTTTACTGGAGAAAATAAGACCACTCCTGGTGACCATGTCAAAGACATTGCTAATGTTTGTGCAATCCATGAGATTGTTGAGCTACAAATTACTGTCAAATTGTTGGCGTATTCATTCAAAGGGAAATACTTGCAATGGTTCAGGAGCCTTGGGGCAGGCTCTATCCAAAATTGGAATCAGTTATGCATAGCTCTCCATGAGTAGTTTAGAGAAAAGGGAGATAATTTGTCTCTATTAGAACAACTAACAACTATTAAGAGAGATCCTAATGAGCAGCTAACAGACTTCAATTTCATATTTCAAACGACCTGGGATAGAATCCCAATGGTATTAAGGCCAACAGCTGAAGGTGCTTTTCTATACTATCTCAGAGCTTTAAATTCTGATATTTCTATGTTAATTCAATCCATGAGAGGTGTAAATATACTTGCAGCTTATAGCATTGCCATTAGGGCTAACAATTGTTTGATCCAAGCTAGTAAACTAGCTCCTAGGATTCCCATGCCCTTGTATCCAAACTTGGAAAGCTCAAGCACTAGTCAAGCACCTACTTTAGCCCCTATTCCCACTCCTAGAAATCAGAGTTCAAATGAAACTTCTACTTCATCCTATAGTGCCTCAAATGAACTTCAAGAAGTCATGAAACAATGACAAAATTTAGGCAATGAGCTAGTTACACTCAAGAGGTAGAAAGCCCAAGGTTTTAGACCTTCTTACCAGTCTCAAGATTATCCTAATAGGTAACCATAGCAGCCTGATAGGCCACCTAATCCAAATGCAAATCAAAATAAAGTAAGGCCTCCTACCAATAGACTATTTCAACCCTATAATCCCAATGCTGCATCTACCTCTAAAGCCTTAGTGCCAGTGTAAAATAATATAGCTCAAAGGTATGATTGGTGTTTCCCATGCAATGAACCTCACAACCAGTCTATGTGCTTCAATGGTGCCTTGAACCAAGCTTTAATGGTGACAACAACTAGCATGGAGAGTGAGCTGAGTCAAGAAATAAACCAACAACAAGGAACATCTCAACAAAATACAACTCCAAATGAGACTACACTTGTGAACTGACAGGCTGAAGTTTTTTGTGGCATGAATCAAAACAATTCTAAGAATTTAACAACTAACACACAGTCAAAGAAGAGGAATATTGGTGAAGGGCAGTCATTTTCTCTAGGTGATCCACAACCTTCCATCATTCCACAAGGTGTTCACAAGCAAAATGAATTTCCAAATATGCAAGGACAACCCAAGCCACCTTCTAGACCAGCTCAAATGCTAGCTGTTGCAGCCCATGTACAAGAAAAGAGTGTGTAAGCTAAGGGGCAGAAAAGAGATGTTTCATCCCCATTTAGCATCATTAAACAGATGAAGAAGACAAATGCAAATATATATATGTGGGAATCACTATCCATCCCAGGCCCAAGGGATCTAGTACAAGTTGCCATGAAGAATTGGTCAACTTCAAATCAGCAAGCTCATATGTAAGAGAAGGTACTCACAAATGTTGCTCAGCTTGAGGGGAATCTTGGAGGACAGAAAGGTAAATTTTTGAAGCACCCTCCATTCTATGTTTCATTGATCATTTGGGATAAATTAGTACACAATTGTATGATTGATTCTGGGGCAAGTAGTTCTATGATGCCCAAGCAAATAGCTGATCAGTTGGGCCTCCAATATGAAGTCATATCCAAAGGGGTAGTGCAACTGGATGGGACAGCAGTAACAATAGTTGGGGTAATTAAATATTTGAGCCTCACCTTGCATGCATGCCCCAATGTCACTATTTTGCAAGATGTCTCAGTGATAGATTTACCACCACTTTTTACCCTATGTTTTTCAAGGGATTTCACAGCTAGAATTAGAGGGTATTTATCTGCTGATTGGTCACACATGTTGTTCAGAACAAGATATGGGACTAAATCCACAATCAGGTTTGAACCTATTGCAAACTTCCACATTGAGCCTCATACTCCAAGCCCAATCAATGCCAACTATTCAGTAATTGATCAAGAAGATTACCCAAGAACTAATGAATCTGACACCAAAGTTGGAAGCATCCTAGATTTGACTCTTGATGAATGGGCAAGCAAGGTGCATGATTTTGATCCCTACAAGGAAATAGAGGAATATGAACTAGGGGTTTATTGCATACATGAATAAAATCAGTCTATTCCTAGCATCACCAAGCTAGACCATAAAGATGATAATGAGGTATGATAGTTGTTCTTTGATGGGTCAAGAAGTAGACAAGGTGCAGGAGGAGGAGCTAGTTTCACCTCAAGGCATTAAGTATTATTTAACTTTTAGATTTTAGGCATGTTTTAACACTGTTGAATATGAAGCTTTGATACAAGGATTGCATTGGTCAAGAAAAAGAGGTATCAAAAAGTTACAAGGTGTGAGCATTGTTAATCAAGTTAAAGGGAAACATGTTGCCAAGAATGACCTGCTCAAGTGTTATAGGAATAGGGTGTGGGACCTCATTGAGGACTTTGAATGCTTTGGCATCAACTCCATCCCTAGGAAAGAAAACCAAGCTGCTGACAGACTTGCAACAGTTGGGGTAGACTTTGATGTTGTGGAAAGTATCAAGGAAGAAAAAGTACAGCCAAAAATTCATGTGATTATAAGGCCATTAGTGCCAGACAATAATGTAAGTTGGAAAGTGTTTGAAAGTGACCAACGAATCATCAATTTATTGTAAAAAGAAGCTCATTTCTTAGCCAAAAATCAGGAAAAGTTAGAACAACTATATGGTGATCAATTGGTACAGCTGAGAACTAACAAACTACCAAAAGGACTTGTCACTTTGGAGTCGATTTTTAATCCTAATGATCAATTTAGGAAAGAGAAAGAAAACATCCAAGTCAAGGGAGAAGATTCAGTGCCCATCTCAGTGGGAGAAGTCAAATTACTTCAAATTGGTAAAGTGGCAACTGAGCAAGAAAGGTATGAGTTCATGCAACTTTTCCTAGAGTTCCACGATGTATTTTCTTGGAGCTATGAAGACTTGAGAGGTTTCAATCCCAAGCTAGCCCAACACACAATTGAATTAGATCTAAGTGCTAAACCCATCAAGCAAAAACAAAGGCCAGTCAATCCACACATGGAGCCTCTCATGAAGAAGGAATTGAATAATTTAATAGAGGCAAGTATCATATTTCCCATCAAACATTCAAGATGGGTAGCAAACTTGGTTCCAGTTAGAAAGAAGAGTGGAGAAATCAGATTGTGCATAGACTTTAGAGATTTGAATAGAGCATCCCTCAAGGATCATTACCCACTTCCTTCTATGGAGAAGATTTTGCAAGTTGTTGCTGGCTTTGAGAGGTTTTCATTGCTAGATGGTTATTCAGGGTATAATCAGATCATGATAAAGGAAGATGATCAGTTCAAGATTACCTTCACCACACAATGGGGAACCTATGCATATAGTAAAATTCCATTTGGGTTGTCTAACACTGGAGCTACCTTCCAAAGGGAAATGGATATGGCATTCAAGGGATTGATCAACAAGATAGTGTTGATATACCTAGATGATATTACTATATTTTCTAAAAGTGTAGCAGATCATCTATTTCATTTGAGGTAAAAGTTCCAAAGATGTAGAAGATTTGGGGTGTCCTTGAATCCCAAAAAATGTATTTTCCTAGCTCATGAAGGAAAGCTCCTTGGCCACATTGTTTCCAAAGAGGGATTAACAATTGATCCAGAGAGGGTTGAAGCAATAAAAACACTGCCATTACCAAGTCACAAGAAGGCTCTTCAAATTTTCTTGGGTAGGATCAATTTTGTTCGAAGGTTTGTTTCAGATTTTACAGCCCTTGTCAAGCTAATAACTATGATGTTGAAGAAAAGCATGGATTTCAAATGGACAGCTGAAGGTAAGGCAAGTTTTGAGGAAATCAAGGAGGCTATCTCACAAGCTCCAACTCTCATTAACCCAGATTTCTCCAAGGATTTTATCCTTTATGCATTTGGAGGTGATGATACTATTTCTACAATTTTAGTACAACAAAACAAAGAAAATGCAAAGCAACCAATTGCCTTCTTTAGCCAAAGCTTGGAGGACTATGAGGTGAGGTATTATTTCATTGAGAAGCATGTTCTTGTAGTGATTAGGAGCTTGAAGAAATTTAAGCATCTAGTTTCAAATAACAAGGTTCAACTATTGGTTTCTCATGTGGGAGTTAAGGACTTCCTCCTCAACAAGGACCTAAATGAAAAATGTGCAGGGTGGATTACTTGTGTCATGGAGTATGACATTGAGATCAAAGTCACCAAGCTGGTTCAAGGAAAGGGATTATATGAACAGCTGGTCTAGAACAAATCAATGGACACAAGCAATGAGAAGGATGTTGTTTTTGGCATTACAAGACAACTAAGAAAAAAGAGGTTTTCAAGAAGAGAATGAGGATATGCTCACTCCTTGCTGGACCCAAGACATAATGAACTTCTTACAAATAGGCCTATGCCCTCCAGAGATGGACAAAACCAAGAGAAGACACTTCCGATTACAGGCTATTCCATATGCACTTGTTGATGGTGTCTTGATCATCTATTTCATTTAAGGCAAGTGTTCCAAAGATGTAGAAGATTTGGGGTGTCCTTGAATCCCAAAAAATGTATTTTCCTAGCTCATGAAGGAAAGCTCTTTGGCCACATTGTTTCCAAAGAGGTATTAAAAATTGATCCAGAGAGGGTTGAAGCAATAAAAACAATGCCATTACCAAGTCATAATAAGGCCCTTCAAAGTTTCTTGGGTAGGATCAATATTGTTTGAAGGTTTGTTCCAGATTTTGCAGCCCTTGTCAAGCTAATAACTATGATGTTGAAGAAAAGCATGGATTTCAAATGTACAACTTAAGCTAATGTAAGTTTTGAGGAAATCAAGGAAGCTATATCACATGCTCCAACTCTCATTAACCCAGATTTCTCCAAGGATTTTATCCTTTATGCATTTGGAGGTGATGATACTATTTCTACAATTTTAATACAATAAAACAAATAAAACGAAAAGCAACCAATTGCCTTCTTTAGCAAAAGCTTGGAGAACTATGAGGTGAGGTATTATTTCATTGAGAAGCATGATCTTGTAGTGAGTAAGAGCTGAAGAAATTTAAGCATCTAGTTTCAAATAACAAGGTTTAACTGTTGGTTTCTCATGTGGGAGTTAGGGAATTCCTCCTCAACAAGGACCTAAACGACAAATGTGCAAGGTGGATTACTTGTGTCATGGAGTATGACATTGAAATCAAATTCACCAAGCTGGTTCAAGGAAAGGGATTATGTGAACAGCTAGTCTTGAACAAATCAATGGACACAAGCAATGAGAAGGATGTTGTTTTGGCATTACAAGACAACTAAGAAAATAGAGGTTTTCAAGAAGAGAATGATGATATGCTCACTCCTTGCTAGACCCAAGACATAATTCACTTCTTACAAATAGGCCTATGCCCTCCAGAGATGGAAAAAACTAAGAGAAGACACTTCTGATTACAGGCTATTCCATATGAACTTGTTGATGGTGTCTTGTTCAAAAGGGATATAAATGGAGTGCTGCTGAGATGCATTGGAACAAATAAAATTAATAGAATGTTAGAAGAGTTCCATGGTGGATCAGCTAGGGGCCATTTTTCTCTAAGAGTGACAGCCCTCAAGATTATGAAGGCTGTCTATTATTGGCCCAATGTGTTTAGTGATTGTTATGCATGGATCAAGAGATGCAAAAAATGTGCATTCTTCACAGGCAAGGAAAGATTGGTAGCCCTTCTATTGAACCCAATTTCAGTTAACTAGCCATTCATGTAATGGGATTTGGACTTCACTGGATTCATTAACCCAAACTCAAGCCAAGGACACAAGTGGATCCTAACAGCCACAGATTACTTCACCAAATGGACTGAGGTGGTGGCACTTAAAGAAGCAAATGAATCCAACATTCTAGACTTCTATGAGGGGATAGTAACCATATTTGGTATTCCTACCACTATAATATCAGATAATGCATTGGAATTCATAGGATCAAAGGTAACAAAATGGGCTATTAAGAATGGGATCTATCTAAGCACTTCATCAAACTATTACCCTCAAGGTAATGGCCAAGCTGAGTATACCAACAAGAATCTATTAAAGATCATCAAGACGAATTTTGATGAAAATTAGAGTTGGCATACTAGATTGAAATCATCCTTATGGGCTGATAGGATAACTCCCAAGAGATCCACATGTAACTCTCCATTCAGACTTGTTTATGGAAGAGAGGCAATCTTGCCTATGTCACTTGAATTGCCAACATTGGAACTCATGAAGCAATTGGAATTGTTGGAGTTTGGACCCATGGAGGTTAGATATGCAGAATTGATGGAGCTCCAAGAAATTAGAGAGCATGCAGCCCAAACAATGGGGAAGGACCAAGCCTTGATCAAGAGAACCTTTAATAGGAAGGCTAAGGCTATAACCTTCCAAGTTGGAGATTTAGTGTTGAAATGGGATGTAGACTGAGAAAATCCAGGAAGGCATTAAAAGTTTGATGCCATTTGGAGTGGCCATTAAATGGTCACAAAATTTAATAACAACAATTCTTTCCAATTATCTACATTGGATGGTGAAGAACTGTAGATTCTAGTTAATGGAATCCATCTAAAACATTGTTATTAGGAATTAATCTCCTCACCTTGTACATATTAGCTTAGATTTTCATTCCTCCAAGTGCTTATGCACATTTTTTTGTTGTAGCTTAGTTTTCCATTTGCCTAAGTTATTTGGCACAATATTTTCTATCCCAAGAATGCATATTTGCAAGCCATGTTCCGAATCAGGTGATTTTCTACTCTCACAATCTCATTTCTAGAAAATTTCTAATGAGTTGAGAGCACCAAGAAGTTAATTTGGTGACTCCATGCCCAATGGATTGCTTCAGGTAGCTGATCATTCATCTAGCAGGAAAATTCCCCCTCTGAGTCTCCAAAATTGTTATCTAAAATAAGCCCCTTGCTTATTTTTGGCTAACTTCCTTTCATTCCTTCCTTCTTTGTGCCTCAGTTCATTTTTTTCACTTTTTAGGAACTTAAAATTTTCTGGAAATGGTTTCATCAGGTAGAGGATCTTCTCAGCTTTCCAGAAAGGTAAATTTTTCCCTCTAACTCCTTGTATTTTTCAAGTTATGGCTCGATGGAATTTTGGAGGGAAATTTTCCCTAGGGAGGTCTGTGGTGAATAGGAAGGCACCATGTGGTAGCAGAATGGTGGGGAGTGGAGGTAAGTTAGAAATTTTTGCCAAGATTGGTCGGGGGCACAAAAAGAAAATTTTTGACTGAAGGCCCACCAGTGAATAGGAAGTGGCCATGTGTCCAAGTGGCCGTCAGAGGTCAGATCGGTGGGGAGAAGTTAGAAATTTTCCAAAATTGGCACAAAGGAAGAATTTCAGCCCGAAGGCCCACAGAGAATGAAAAGGTGCCATGTGTCCATAGATCGGCGGGTGGCAGAGGCACGGGGGGAATTTTTCCATTTTTGTCAAAGTGTGGAAAATGGCGCAATAAAACTCCACCCCGATGGCCCGTGCCAATCAAAACATGCCACGTGTCCATGTGGCTGACAATAGTCAAAAGTGGCACGGCGTCAAAGGAAATGTTTGGAGTTCAGGCCCACGCCAATAGAAAGGTGCCATGTGTCTTGTTCAGGGCAATGGTTGGCATCAATGAACAAATTGGAAGCATGCCCCATGAGTGAATAGAAAGGTAACACGTGGTAGTGGAGCAATAGGGGATGGAACTTTTGGGGAATATTTTCCCAAAATTCAAAAAGGGGAATATTTTAAACTTTTGTCCCGCCAATCCATTTTTTGCCCTATTTTTGCCCTAGATCTTTAGAGGGGCATAACTTTTGATCTAGAGCTTAGATTTTCACGTTCTTGGTGTCATTAGAAATCTGGTGAAATTATATACATGATGGAGGGTACAATTTTGTATTTTGATGGACAATTGTGGGAGAAAAATAGAGAAACATCCCTGACACGGAAAAAACATAGAATTGGCTTTCAACCACCAAATTTAATGAAGTATGGTTGTTTTTTTGGATCTGCAAAACAATGTACTTCTAAGTATGGGTTCATCCATGAATCCCATCACTTTGTAGGTGAAATTTGAGGAATCTAGTTGGTCGTTGAGTTCATAAATCCATTTTTCCCGCATTTTTTGCTTTCTCTCCTTTTTCTTGATCATTAAAAAGCCAGATTTGGCTCATTTGTAAGGGTTGGACATTTTTTTCTCTTGCAAGCTCACTTTTCTTCCTTAGCAGGTAGATTTGTAGAGTTTCATACCTCTCATATAGACTACAACATGTATTTTTCCTTCTGGTCATCGTAATGCATTGTATTAAACTTGGGAATGATAATGTATGTCATATGATTGATTTTTCCCAATCCTCTCATGTGTTTATCATTGTCTTTTGATCTCTCATTACATTATAGCAATTTACACATATTTTGTGTTGTATTTCTTATGACCTGTGTCAATTTTACAAAGTAGATGTTCACCACTCCCTTGGTGTATCACCACTTTTACTTAGATTTATTTCTTCTGCATCCTTTATCTTCGTATCCTTAGAATTTAGAGTAGGATCTAGTATTAAACCTCAGAAAAGTTCATGCATACACTTGATCAGAGGAGTGAAGGAACTAACCTTTAATTTGAAGAGTCTTTTCCCATTTTTTTTTCAAATTCCCACACTTGGGGAAAAGATTCAATGTTTTGCAATCACACTCAATGCCCATTATCAAACTAGAAATCTGAGAAAACATCTAGAGGGTGCTATTGATTTGCACTAATAGGTATATCAAGATATACAATGAAGAAAGGGATCTTTTTTGGTGTGGGAAATGTTCAAAGCAAAGGTATTATCTTGTAATTAGTTAAATTTGGGTTCATACCAGGGGGAGAAAGGAATAAAAAATTCACATACCAGACATGATTTTGGTAGGTCATACACTTGTTCTCACAGATGTTCCACAAAGAGAGGCATTTTCTTTTCCTAAGGTGGGACACAAAGTAAAGCTCCAACCATGGACATGGCATCTGTTGATTGATTTTGTGTCCTTTACATTTACTCAAAATTTATACCTACAAAGTACTCCTTTAAATTCTCAACCATCTTTTTGTAGGGGATGAGCTTGTCATCCTTGACCTTGTATTGTTCATTTACTTACGTGATGATTAGTTTTGAATCACCCATGACTCTTAACTATTTGATATTCCATTTAATAGTAATTTTCATCTCGGTAATGAATGCCTCATACTCTGCAATGTTATTAGTGCAAGGGAAACTTAGCTTAAAATTATATGGGATGAAATCTCCTGTTGGTGTGATAAGAACCACACTGGATCCTTAACCATGATAATTTAAGGACCCATCAAATTATATCTACCATACAATGGATTCCTCAATGTACATCATAGAAGCATCTGAAAGATACAAACACAATGGTTTGGTCCATGGTAGGGGAGCTACTACTAATGGATCTATACGCACTTTTCCTTTGAGTGAATTCTGATTTAAAAATTTGATATCAAACTCACTTAGGAGGATGATCCAATTATCCATCCATCCTATGAGTGCGGGTTTATATAAAAGGTACTTTAAAGGGTCAACTTTTGAAATCAACTTGGTTTTGTGATTAAAAAGATAGTGGGAAAGCTTTTAGAAAGAAAATACCACATCTAAGAAAGATTTATCGAATTGGGGATAATTTAGATCATATGCAATCAAATTTTTTCTTAGGTAATAAACCTCCCTCTCTTTTTGGATCATATCGTATTGGGAAATCAGTGCACCAATAACATACTGGGTAGTTGAAATATACAATAACATGGGTTCACCAGGGGTAGGTGGCATGATAACAACAGGGATAGTTAGGTACTATTTGATCATTTCAAATGATTTTTGACACTCATGACCCCACATCAAGGTCACATCCTTCTTGAGAAGATGTGTGTATGAATGAAACTTGTTTACAAGTTGTGAGATGAATCATTACATTACTTGAATCTTACCTTGTAAGTTGCACATTCGCTTAAATTTTATTAGTGGAGGAATATCAATGATAGTTTCAACCTTAGTGGAATCCACCTCAATCCCTCTTCTGGACACAATGAAACCTAAGATATTTCCTGATTATACACCAAAGACGCATTTCTTAGGATTTAGTCTGACTTTGTAATAACATAGGCATTGAAAGATACACCTTAGAAATTCTTAGTGATCTTCTCTAGTTATGGAATTTCCCAAACTATAGTCTACATAGTCCTTCATGATGCATTCATCATGTTATTTAAGATGACTATCATCACTCTTTGATAAGTTTCTCTGGCATGTTTTAGACCAAAGGGCATTACTTGGTAGAAATTTGTTCCCCAAGGAGTTGTGAATGCAGTCTTGAGTTGATCTTCCTCTATGATCTTAATTATAGCCTAAAAATTAATCCATGAGGGACAACATGTCATACCCCATAGTTGAATCGAAAATCATGTCAATGTCAGGTAAAGGGAAATCATCCTTAGGGAATGTTTTGTTAATATCCCTGAAGTCCATATAGATTCAGATATCCACTAGTTTATTTTGAACCTGCACTATGTTTGATATATATTCTTAGTAATGAATTTGTCTAATGAAACCCGCTACTAATAGTTTTTCCAGTTCTTATTTTACTAGAAGTACAACTCGTGGGTGCATCTTCCTTAACTTTTGATTGATAGGTTTGGCATCTGGGTGCATAAAAAGATAATTCATGACTAGGTTTGGGTCCAAATCTGGCATATTTGCGTAGGACCATGCAAATATGTCCAAAAATTATTTTAGAAGATCCATAAATGTTTTCTACTCTTGTGCTATGTGTGAAGCTCCCAATTTATCATTTTTTATCCTCTTCTGACCCAATATTAACATTGATAGTCTCCTCAATAAAAATTTTAGATGTATATTCCATCCACGTATGATTGAGGGGGAGAGTAAGATCCACTTCCATAGGTGGATCAAATAGATTGTTGTCTTCACATGGGTCAACTATTTTTTTGTGCACAAGTGCCTCAAAGAGGTTTTCACTGTAGGACTTATGCTTATTCTTTTGGCAAGTTTTTTCTGTAGAAATTGTTCCCTTGCTTACTATTCTTTTCTTAAGTGACCACACATTTCTTACTCTTCCCCAAAGTATGCACAAGCATCTACTTTGATTGAGAAACCTTTCTTATGGTCATTGATCAGGATGGCGTCCCGAGTAGCCAAGAACTTTGTAATGGCCTCATTATTTTCAAATAAATCAACTGGCACATGAAATTTTTGTCCCAATTAATGAGGTTGGGACATATGAGTGTGATTTGGAAATCCATTCAAGGTTTGGACTGGGATAGGGTAAATATGGAAGAATATAAGAAAATGTTAGTAGAGGCAAGGTCCTCCAAATGAAATGAATCATCCTCAAATTTTAAAGAAGTGTCATCTATTTCAGAGGGTGGAACCTAATGAGGCTTAATGCAAAGGCCATACTTCTTTACTTTCCAAGGGGGGACTTGAAGAGGCTCTATTCTAACTTATGCATCTAGGCTACATCTAAATACCTGATACCCCATGATGTACTTTATTCTATGTACTTTGACATACTTTGGAACCTGATTATATGAAGCCTTTGTTCCTTCAGGTATCTAACTTGTTGGTGTATCTAACAACTTCTTGTTTGATAGAAGACCACAAAGAATAAAATTCTTGAAGGGGCTATGAAAGCTAGCCTAGGAGCTTGTGAATTATAAATTAGGTCTACCATGTGTTTTAGGTGATAGCGAGAGGTTGAATACAAAAATGGTATGTTGAAGATTGAAATCCTCAATTGGGCCATATAGTCTAGCCTATAGCTCCCATGAAGAAAAGGGAGATAGTGATGATGAATTATCCTTATTATCATCCTGTAACATGTTAGGATAAACCCACGCTTCTTTTTGTAGTGGTATAACAAAGTCCACTCAAGGACATTCATACACTACTCGAGAGAAACTATTAAATTATCTATAATGCATAAATGGCTCGGGATATCCCAAGATGAGGATTGTCTGCCCCTCATGATATAACTTAATACATTGATGAAATGTGGAGGGTACAACTTGTATGACATGGATCCATGGGTGACCTAGGAGCATGTTATATGGAAGATCTCGATCAAGGACATGGAAATTTATATCATGATTTGTGGTCCCTAATTCCATAGGTAACACAATGGTTCCAGATGATTACCGCTCGACATTATCATTAGTCATAATTGTGATTACATGAGAATCTATATCTACTTCTATATGTCATAGCTATCTAATGAAATTCAAGGCATACATATTTAGACCCAACCCATTATCCAAAAGCACTCTTTGAATATTTTAGTGAGTGAAAAATACCTACATGGATAGGGGTATGTTGTGTGTATTGTTATTGAGTGGGACTTCACTCTGGTCAAATGAGATACAATGATTTTGGGAAATATTGGCCACCATGGCCTAGAGGTGTGAGGGGTTTACATCTGTTAACAGTCCTGACCCTTGAATGTTTTTATAAAGGATATCTTTATGAGATTTGGATATGGTAGGGAGGTCTAATATTGAAATCCTAGCTGGAGTTTTCTCAAATTTTGTCTACCAAATTGCATTGGCTATTCTAAAGGGTAGGTACAGGGGTTTTGGGATCACTAGGTGATCGCGTCGTGTTGCCAAGACGTAGTCATTGCTAATGATCCTAATAGTGTTCACATATTCATTTTATAAATGGATACAACCTATAATTGAATCAAAAGGATTATCAGTAGAAGTATATACATAATTTGTAGCTCTATAGTTATCAAATGACTGGCCTGGATCCTAATTTTTCATTCCTTTTTTATTATGATTAGGAAAGGTTTGGTTAAATATTCCCATTTTACCATCAGGCCCTTGTCCTAAATTAGATGGATCCACTTCAATCTTCCCATCCTCTATGAGATTTTGACTAAAGTGTTTCAGTTTTAAACACCTATTTTTTTCCCTTAACATGATGAAAGTCACAGTAGTCATGATCTCTATACCATCCTTGTTTAGGTGCATCATCTATGTAAGGCACAATGGTTTGGTGTCAAACCATTTTTACCACCTCTAATTATTTAAAAATTGTGGATATTGAATCGGTGAGGGGAATAAACACTCATCGTTTGACTAGATTTTGAATAGGCTCTTTTTTCAGTTTCAAAAGAGGGCCACTTTCTACAACTTGAACTATTTGAACTTGTTTATATTTTTTGATGCCATCATTTACAATGTTCTTGTTTATGTTAAATAATTTAGGCTTCTCCATAGGTTTTGAATATTTTTTATCTTTTGAGAAGGGTTTTATTATTCCTTTTATTATTAAAGACTTCTCAATCTGGGTAACTTTCTCAATAACCTCCTCAAAGTTAGTAACACAATACATTTGTAAGTGAAATGTGATGTCCATGTTTATATTGGGCATGAAAATATTGGCTGATTATTTCTCAGGAATTATACAAGGGAAGCAACTAGCTAGCCTTTTCCACCATTACAAGAAACTGGAAAAGGTTTTGTTTGGTCTTTATTTGTCATTGCAGAGGTCTAGCATGGTTACGTCATTCTCCATGTTGAATGAGAAGTGATGCATAAATTTTTATTCTAGTGTTATCCATATGAATATATTCCCCTTTTGAAAATAAATGAACCATTCAACACTTGTCCTCCTAAGCTACAAGGGAACAAATGTATGAGGTAATTGTTGTTATAGGCTACCTCTTGGAAAGCCATCTAAAATTATTTAATGCGATCATGAGGATCACCCTTACCTTTATATTTATTAAATTTTGGGCAATCAATAGTTTTTAGAAATGGTTTTAGCAACATGTCTTTTTTGAAAGGATAAGGACATAGCTCTTTATATTTAAATTTCTTACTATTTCCTACATTACTTTCTTGAAGAGTTGTAAGCATATGTTTCATTGATTGTAACTCTTGCGTAAAGAGTTTCTCTTTTATTGGAGAAGATCATCTTAGTGATTGTTTTTTATTGAAGCATTCATCTTCTGGAGGTTTATTATAAAGTTCACTAACCTTAGTCTATGTTTTTTCTTAATGTGTACCCTTTCCTATGTGCTTACTTACAGAAGAAGATAAGTTCGCTAGTTATTTTCTAAGGGTTTTCATTTGAATTTTTATAGTGACTTATTCCTTTCTAGGGTCCTCTTCTTTTTCATTTTGATGAGGAGCTAACTCCTCATGTTCACATTCTATTCTAACTCGGTGACGCATCTTAAGGGGTGGTGGTCGAGAACCACCTCTTTGTCTTGATGTTTCAACTTCCATGTGGGTGCCAAAGGTAAACGAATGTTTTCCTTCAACATTATCATCCATGGGATATATTTTTGTTTCTTATTGTTTCCTATTTATATCTTGGCTAGGGGATTCTCATTCATGAGGCATGGTGGCACCTAGCTCTATAAATCATGCAAGAACTTGATATCTATTTCTAAATAAGAAGTCATCTAATTGAGAGACATCAACGTTATCGATATCTTTAAATGAATCACTCTCATCTCCACTATGATCAACTAAATCATATGTTTCCTTTACTTTGGAGAAGAGGGGATCTAAATTGTGTCCCAGAACAGGGTTTAAATATCCCCTCTTGGATTTCATTATTGTGATATGGATCGTCATCAATTTTATTTACACAAGGTTTTGTCTAGTGTACTCAAGGGTATAAAAACCTAGGTGTATTGTGTAACAATTTTTCTCTATGGTTTCAAAGTATGTCAATAAATGGACCAAAAGAATAAGGAATCAATCAAGTCATAGGAAACAATCATGTAAGTTTCCAGTAAACTAATTAATCAATAAAAAAACTACACCCTATGCTAGTGTTTTCAAACATAGTTTGACGCTATATGATCTACGCAATGTTAATACTTAAGTCAAGCTCAAAATGAATAAGGCGTAAGTAATAGTAAGGGGTTGATGTGATCTCCAATCAAAGGATACTTATGAAAATTTTAGAGACAAGCAATACCCAAATCGTAAAACAAGTGGAGGTTACATATGTGAGCCATGCCACTATACTACTAAGATAGGTTACCAAATATTTATGAGAAAGAGAAGTACTAGTATTACACCAGCATCGAGACGATGTAAATAATGTAAGAAACACTGTTTCAAAAATGAGATAATTTTAAAATAAAACCATGTCAAAAGTATGCTAAGGATTTTCTAAGATGTGGGCAATGTAATGTCACAATATGGACACTTAGAAAGGAGATGTAAGTATCATAATTTTGGTGAGGATATGCGAACAATGTAACACTTCTAAGGAGGATCAATGATTATTTAATCCTAACTACGATGATAATGTGTCTCAATATGGGTTTGAGATGATGGTCCTACTAGAGTATGAGGATGTACTATTCTCACTTTCAACACTTTCATTCTCGCATTGCAACGTAGTCATGCAAGTAGACTACAAAAGTGATCGACACGATTATTCTAGTGATATCCATGTGTGTTGTTTTATTTTTTCCCAAAATGGAAAATAAGATAGAAAAGGTGTAGATAAAGTGAGGATGAAACAAACTAAGCAAAACTTTGGCAGAGTTTCTCCTTGTATTAAGAGAAGGGGAAAACTAATACAAAGTAATACGTCATAGGTCTCATGATGAATAACACTTAGTTTTCAAATTAATTAGACTATCACCTTGTTTGAATAACAAGGTTTTGAATCCAAGAAAGTTTTCACTTTGTGAGAGATCTATAAAACACGATGGCTTGATATGAAAAAGTGGGCTCTAAGACAATATAGTTTCCTATTGGTTCCCTCAACTAGGTGTCACAAAATACCCTTGTGACATTGATTTTCCAAGAAAGTTGCACTGACTAGTATTGGAGTATCTCAACATTACTTTACCCCCTTCGAAAAAATGAGCATAAAATTCATTAAGTTGTGATTTCACTAGGGTCGCAATAGAGACATTTTTTACTCTAACTCACAAAATGTATAACTAGTCAAGTGGGTAAGTGGAAAACTTCCCATTTCATCCACAAGGTACCCTATTGCGTGGAATACTTTGGGGCTCCTAGGATTATCCCCTTTGTTGTATCTTAAGGCTTATGCCAAGGGAATTTTTTCAGAATTTAAAGAGGATGGGTTTACTATTATCAAAACCTACAAATAAAGTGTGTTAAATATGGTGTGTTTTTTATCTTTAAACTTAATGTGGTTTTTGTCACACATCGTTTCAAAACCTACAAGAAATGAGTTATCCTTTTTTAGAATCTGATATTTTATAAGGATAGAGCGGGAGCAGGAGTAAGGAGGAGGAGGATTTCAAAAACCAAATGAGTGAGAAAAGGCACAGGACATTAGTGACCCTTAGAATGGACTTCTATAGATCAAGGACCTATTGAATCTACATGGAGGAGGTAAGTCAAATTTTTGTTTTCCCCCATCATGGAGTGATAGATTAGTGGGTCGAAAGAATGAAATATATAATCATCCTTTGGTTTCAAAAATTAATTTTGTTGAAAAGGATGGAGTCCTTAGTTTGGATATTCCTGATGGGTTAGAAAAGAAAGCTAAATCTAGAATGGAAAAAATTTTGGTTGGTAAATTTTATGGAACCATATCGAATGTTGAATGGTTTTGTGAGTGGGATCAGAGGAAATGGAGACCTAAGGGGTCTCTAGAAATTTCATTTGATGTGAATGGGTTTTTTATAATCAATCTTACCAACCCTAAAGAATTTAAGAAGATCCTTTTGAGAGGGTCATAGTTTATGGGTAGATCCAGTTTGTTGGTTCAGAAATGGACTTCAAGGTTTGACCCATATAATGATAAACTAGATGAGCTACCGGTCTAGGTCAAAATTCATGGTCTTCTTATGGAGTTTTGGGAGGAATAAATCCTAACAACAATAGAAAATGATTTAGGATATTTGGTTGTGTTTTATCTAGTAATATGGGCAAGAACAAGGCTTATGTATGCTCAATTTTGTGTCAATGTACTAGTGAGGAACTTTCTTCAAAAGGAAATTTAACTCCAATCAAAATTTATAGTTTAGACCCTAGAAAATTGAGTATGAGGCTTCTCCTTTGTTTTGTTAGAAATTCATGTGTATGGGGCATGAACAGTGGTAATTCAAAGAAGTTAAGAAGGGTAAACAAGTGTGGTATAATAAGGTTAAGGGGCCTAAGAACAACCAGGAGAAGAATCAGGTGAATATCCTTGGTTCTCCCAGTTTTTTATCTCTAGTGAAGTTAGACTACAATGTGTTAAATATAGAAGAAACAAAGGAAGTTGAGGTTCTTGAAGAGACTAAGATCCAAAAGGATGTCCACACAAAGAAAAATAAGGAAGAGAATGAGATCCTTAAGTTCGATCAGATGGAACATAAGAAGGAAGAGAAGGCTATCGTAGATCAAATGTAGGTCGAGAAAGAGAAAGAAGATCAGATCCAAAATCAAGAGATTTCAAAGGAGGAGAATATTCAAGAGAATCTTGTGATCAATAAGGATGTTTCATAGGAATAGGTATAGGAGTAGAAAGTTGAATCCTCTTCATAAAGGGAAGGGGTTTTTACAAATCCATACGTAGTTCCTTTCTCTTTGAATTTGGAAAGGAATGTGGAAGGGTTGGAAGAGAAGAAAATTAATGCTAGAAGTGTTCTTAAATAAGAAAAATCAAAATAAGATTGTGGGAAACCCTTTTTAAAAAGAGATAATATGTCTAATAGGGATAAAAGGAAAAAATTGGTAGCTAAGGAAATTGATTCAGGTAGACAACACTCTATTGAGTAGAGCATATCGCCGAACAAAAAATATGAAGTTGATATTTTGGAATATTAGGGGTTTAAATAATCCCAAAAACAAAGTATGTTTTCTAATTTTAGGAAAACTCATAATCCTAATATTATTTTGATTCAAGAGAATAAAATGTCTAAAGAAAAATGGGTAAAGTCAAGAATAAATTTTGGTTTAGATCTGATATGCATTGTATTTCTTCTATTGGGGATTCTGGTGGCTTAGCTACTTTTTGGACTTGAAAGGGGAGAGAGGGAAATTTTTTACTTAAATATTCTCATCATTTGGATATTTTTTTCAAATAAAATAAGAGTGGTTATTTATGGATCTATTCTAATATTTATGCCCCTAACTCTTATGTCAAGAGAAGAAAGCTTTGGTGGATATTTTACAGTTTCATGACCTCTATAAAGATACATACTAGTTGATTGAAGGGGATTTTAACACCCCTTTAATTATAGAAGATAAAAAAGGTCGCATGACTAGTTACAGAAATAGTATGGGGGATTTTTTTAACTTCATTGTTGACTGTAATCTGGTGGACATTGAATTGAGAGGGGAAAAGTATACTTGGTCTAACAACCGTGTAGGAAATTATATCATTTAAATAAAATTGGATATGTTTCTTATCAATCCTTCTTGGTTCTCCTCTTTTGGAGGAACTTTGTTTTCCATGCCATAAATTAGTTCTAATCATAGACCGATATGTCTTCAAACTAGTAGTAATATGGGTTTTAGAGGGAAACCTTTTATATTTTTCAAAATGTGGTTGATGCATCCTAGCATTAAGGAAGAGATTCAATCATGTTGGCAGTTAACTATGAAAGGTAAATCCATGTTCAAATTTGTTTCTAAGTTAAAAAATGTGA
Organism: Taxus chinensis; assembly: GCA_019776745.2. Classification (NCBI taxonomy): domain Eukaryota; kingdom Viridiplantae; phylum Streptophyta; class Pinopsida; order Cupressales; family Taxaceae; genus Taxus; species Taxus chinensis. The sequence goes on from CM034154.1 coordinate 363,151,394, forward strand.
AAGCTAGAATGAAAATTTGGAATAAGGAGAACTTTGGAAATAGTTTTTCTTAAAAATATAGATTGCTAATGAAATTTGGAAGATAGAAGATCAAATTGAAAATATGGGTTTGAGTCAAGAATTAAGGGACAAGGAGAAAATTTTGTTGTCTGAATTTCATACTCTTAAAGGAAAAAAGGAGGCTTACTAGAAAAAAAAATATAGGGTTTCTTGGCTGAAGGAGGGAGACATAGACACTAATTTATTTCATCTAACTACCTCAATTCATAAAAATAGTAATACTATTTTGGTAATTGTTGATAGGAGAGGTGTGAAAACTAAAAGTCAATCAGAGATCTCTGTGGAATTTGTCAGTATCCTTTCTGATTTTCTTGCTTCTAGAGGGGAATCGAACCCTGTTAAGGAGAGTAATATTGCTAATTTATTTAAACCTATTATCAATAGGTCAAGAAAATACTTAAATGGTTAAAATTCCATCTCCTGAAGAGATAAAAGTAGTTGTTTGTTGAAGATGTTGTTCAATATTTCTTTAAGCATGGTAAACTTCTGAAAGAGGTAAATAACACTTTTATAGATCTTTTTCCTAAGGTCCCTAGACATGATAAGGTTTTTGACTTTAGACCTATTAGTTTATGCAATATTGTCTATAATATTATCACTAGAATAATTTCCTTCAGAATCCAATGATTATTGGAAGGTTTTATATCTCCAAATTAGGGAGATTTTGTTGAAGGAAGACATATTTTAGACACTGTTATAACTATTCATGAAACTATTCACTCTTTGGATGTTTCTAAAAGGGAGGATATGTTGTTAAAATTAGATATGAATAAATCATATGAAAGGGTGTGCTGGAGATTTTTGTGTATTAGCCTAGAAAGATTGGGTTTTCATGAGCATTTTATCAAAATGATAATGGAATGTATATTTAATCCTAAATATTCAATTCTTATTAATGGTAAGTCTTAGGGTTTTTTTCTTTGGGAAGAGGATTGAGATAGGGAGATATATTATCGCCTTTCCTTTATATTATTGCGGTAAAAAACTTAGAAATACCTTGTGCTGACTGAAAGAAAAGGAAGATTGTCAATGGGTTAATTATTTCAAATGGTATGGATCCTATTTCTTTACAAAATTTCATTGATGATACTTTTCTTTTGGGTAAGGATACTCTTTCTAAAGCCATAGGTTTCAAAGAAATTCCTTAAGATTTTGAGGAGGTTACAAGTCAGCTCATTAAATTTCACAAAATTTCTATTTTCTTTATGAATGTGGATGAAGATATTCATAATAGAATAATTGTTTCTTTGGAGTGCCCTATTAAATATCTTCCAAGTTCCTATTTGGGAATTCCTCTCTTCAAAGGAAAATGGTTATGGATATTTGGAATACTCTTGTCAGTAGATTTCAATAAAAGTTATCATCTTGGAAAGGGGATTTGTTATCACAGGCTAGAAAATTACAACTAATCCAAAAATCTTTTCAAAGTTTAGTAGTATATCTTATGTCATATTTAAAAATTTCATCTAAGACTAGAACAATCATTACTCAGATTTAGAGGAGGTTCCTTTGGTTAGGTACAGAAAATAAGGACATGATTCCTTTGGTGGCATTGGAAAAAGTAACACTTCCAAAGAGTGTAGGAGGTATTGTTTTAAAGTATATTAAAGGTATGAATCAGGCCTTAATTATGAAATTTGGGTGGAGGCTAACACATGAGAAAGGTTTATGGGATAATATCTTAAAGGTTGAATACTTATATATGGATTAGGGGGATTTTTTTTTTGATAATGTTCTTCCTGAGGGCTCTTATTTCTAGAATGGTTTATGAAAATGTAGATGTTTACTTTTGAAATGAAGTAAATGGGAGATGGGGGATGTTTTAATGATTATATTTTGGGATGATTGGTGGTTTAAATATGAGCCCTTAATTAATCAAATATAATGGAATATCTTAGCACCTCATTTCAAATCTTCAGTTGGTAGTCTTCTAAGGGATTATTTGGTGAAGTATGACTAGGGATGGACTTAGAAACCTCTTAAAGGGGATGGTCAAGGTGAGGAAGTGAAGGAAGATGCGAGAATGCTGAATAATAATTTAGGTGGTGTGCATATACCTTCTTCTCCAAAGGAGGATGCTTTGATATGGGCTTTCACCAAGGACAGGGAGTACTATGTAAGAACTGGTTATGGGGTGGTGCGTAATACTCCTCCACTTAACCCTTTCTAGAAAAATCTATGGGATAATTCTCTTACTACAAAGGTTAATATGTTTGTGTGGTATGTGGCTCAACAAAAAATTCTTACTATTGATAATTTTCAAGCCAAAAGGATGATGATACCAAATAGATGCATTTTATGTAAAACTTCCATTCAAACTATCCAACATCTTTTTAAACATTTTCATTTTTCTAAAAGAGTTTTTAATATTGTTCTAAGAGCGTTTCAAGTTTCTTGGGTCTCTCTAGACTCTTTTGTTGACTTGTATAAGAAATGGATTAGTCCTTTCTCTTATCTTTGTCTTTCAAGGGCATGGAGGTTTGTTTTTCCCCATTTATTATTGGGAATTTGGCTGGAGAGAAATAATATAATATTTAAGGAAAAACAAAAAATTTCAAACAGATTGGGAAATATTATTCTTAGGGTTATGGATAATAATCTATCTATTATTAAGTTTAAAGAGATTAAAGAATTCCCTAATGATGAAACTGAGATTATTTAGAAGTTGGGAATCAGTTAGTGCATCCAAAAAACTTCATTTTGGAAGAAAGACACTAGGAACAATGTTAAATGAAAAAAATAGTGGAAATGATGGATGAAACTCAACTTTAATGGTGTTGCTAAAGGAATATTTGGTTTAGTTGGAGTTTGTGGTATTATTAGGAATGAAGAGGGTTCCCTTATTTTAGCTTATGTTAAGCCTATTAGAAACAAAACAAATAACTATGTAGAAGATTATTTTGTTTTTAGTGGTATTAGATGGGTGATATCTTAGAAAATAAATAATATTTATATAGAGGGGGATTATTTATACATTATAAGTGTTATGAATGGTATATCAAAACACCATGTTAGTATTAATTCTATCATCCTGGATATTAAGATAATCTTTCCTAAGTTTGAAGATATTCATATTAGGCACGTGTTTTGGGAATTTAATTGTTGTGTGGACACATTGGATAATGTTGGGGTTTGGGCCAATGCCAAATAATTATGGCGTATTGAGGGTGAGTTACCAGTTAGTAAAAAAAATATCCTCAATGCTGAAAAGTAATTTCTACGTCAAGTGTGCGGGAAGGATACGAGAAATCATTTCCATTATTTTAGGATGTGTGAAGGATCAGATCATTTATTATAAAGAAAGACTTGGTTTTTTGTGGATTTTATCTCTGGTTTGGTACAAATTTTAGAACAAATTTTTTTAAATGGGTGGAACTAGGGTTAGGTTTAAACCCACTTCATGCATTGATTTGGAGAGGGATATCATCATTTGGGAAATATTCAAGAATGGGAGAATTACTAATTTCCTTCAAAGATTGAGGGGTCATGATGATATTTTGTTGAAGGATTTTTATGTAGCTTGGGATAACAATGTTGTGAGAATTTTAGGAATCAGTCTGCTAGTTTCAGAGGATCTCATTTTTCATGTCATAGGTATGGACTGTTATGGTTATAAGGTTTTTAAAGATAGAACTAGGCTTCAGGATGAGAATAACACATTTTTAGAGGATAATGAAAAGATATGCTACATGGATGATGGAATTGCATGTAAGTATTTTCTTGGTAGGTGGTCTGAGGTTTTTTTCCATTTAATGAAATAATTACGCTAGATGGAAATTTTAGGAATCTTAACACTCAACATTTTATGTTACTCAACCATTTTAGGAGAGGTAGAAAAATGAGTATCCCATTTTATCTCTAGAAATCTCTTCAAGTGGTAGTTAAGGATTCTCTATCTAAGAAAACTATGGCTCCCCTTCATCAGGGGCTTCTTCTACTTCTTGTGAAGGCAAGGAACCTTGTTCCTCAAATTAGGGTTGATGGGTGAAGGTTGGGGGATGATTGGGAAGATTATATCACTTTGGTCGACAAACTAAAATTAAAGAAGTTGAAATAAAAAGTAAATAAAGACCTGGATGTTGCGTCTGCACCTTGAAATATTATTGGTCAAAATGAGGAGGATGTTTATACTAAGGCTTTAGTATTTTATTAATTTCCTAGTTAATAAAATTGATACTCTGGAAGATATGGTCAACCAATTTAAATCCAAAAACAAGAACTTGATTAGAGGTGCTCGGTGCACTAATGTTAAAATGGTGGTACTGAGTCATAGAATTGAGTTTGTACAAGGTATGGTTAATACTGATAAAAGGAAAAGGATTAAGCTTGCTATAATCAGTTCTAATGAGGAGGAGTTGTTCCAGTGCCACAAGGAGAGTGTAGGGTCGAGCTTGAGGACAAGGGGGAAATGTGTATAGTTGCTCCTATAATAATTTTTTGCTAATTATTCGTGGTGTATGGTCCTTTTTTCTTTGTATGTTTTTCCTAATTCTCTCTGTTGGTTACTTTTTTTGGGCTTTGGTTGAGTCATGTATTTTTGAATCAATATTTTTTTTTATAGATGTTTTTGCATCATGTGAACTTTAATGTAATATCTTATGTACATGGCCCTTAGAGCCTTTTCTAAGTAATATCTATACAAAAAATATTTGGTCTTACACACTAATATTAGTAGTTTGAGGCATCATAAAAATGAGATTTAAACGTTGTTTCAGATTCCCAAGATCATCCTAAGATGCAAAATAAGAGCATACACAACGATAAACTCACTAGATTTAGAAAAAAAATTACAAATGCCTATAAACCAAATGCACAATTTATTTCCTTTTTATCCAAATTAAAGTTTTTTTAAAAGTATGAGAAAGGTATTGAACCATTTTTGTTTCCCAAGATCACCTAAAAGGTGTGAGGGAAGAACATACACAATCCAAACCTTATAAGTAATAATGCAACATTTATCCAATTTGACTAAGCAAACCAACACAAAATGAACTCAAAAATATCCTACAAAGTACTGATTAGTCCCACAAAGATCCTTCAAAATGTTAGAATAATCAAGAAAACAAACTTTACAAATTTTAAGAAATTGTTTATCATTGCTCTATGACACCTGCGCACCCTTCAAGACATATGCGTACACCAAATAACATATGCATGAGCTTTATGAATTCTAGATGCCTCTATTAGAAAACATAGTCAACAATAACATATGTATGATTTGAGAGGCACCTGTGTGAACATTTTAACAACTGTGTGCATTTTCAAGAATATACGCGCGTCTGTAGGAAATTCAGATAATACAAAGGGAAGATTTAGTTTATGCACATCCCGAGATATGTATACACATAAATTATAGTGTATGCACGCCTTTCTTGATGCATGTATGCATCTATATATTTTTATCACAGAGGGTCAAAACTATAATCCAACATATTTATGGGAAAATATATGTTTGTGCATGCATAAGAATGCCTACACACCCAAGGAAATAAGTGTGCATGGGTTCTAACGTGTCTAAGTTACTTATTTAATAATACATATAAATTTGAAAAAAATAATCAAGAATAATGTGTCTAAGTTACTCTCTACTCTTTGAATGATAATAAAACATGAACCTATGAAGATCCTTGTAATAAAATGTGATTGTTTGATATGGTTCTCAAGATATTAAGAATGAAGTCTTACCATTAATGGATAAAAGGCCATATGGTTCTCTCCATATTACTCAAATATTGGTTTAATAGATGAAATGGTGAAGATAATAGATCAATTAAAATGAAGAAATGCTCAAATCCTAATTTCCTATAGCTTATGTTAGAGGAGAGAAAGTCTTATTAGAAATGTTGAAGAGGAGGGTTTTATTTATAGGTTTCCAATTCCAAGAATGGAATTATTTTGGTGTGTTGGGCCCCAAAATATCAGCTAAGTATGAGAAGGTGTGTGGGTGCGCAGGACCTAGACAAATAAGGGCACATGGATTAAAGGTGCGCAAGGAAAAACAATTTTTATACTTATCCATATTTGGCACCCCAAACAACACACGAGAAAAGCATGAAAATTTTGGATAAGGTTTCAACCTGGCAACTGTGGGATCAAGGATGGAATATTCCAGGCATGTGATGGAGGGTTCTAGAAGAGCATCATCATGGAGAGTGGATATCTCATATTTGTGAAGGCATGCTCCCATGGAGGACCACTTCGACACTTGATGAACAATCTGTAACTTCTGGAAGGCATGGTAATGGGTGTTAAGCCTATATATACAAGTGCCCAGTAGAAGAAAAAGGGGAGAATGGAAGAGAGGAGAAGCCCTATAAAAAATAGAATGGAGGATGTTATGGCTAGGGATTAGGAGAGCCCTACGAGTGATAGCATATAGAAGGGGAGGGGTTCTCATTTTTCTTTGTAATATGATGAGCATAACATAACTCTAATGCATGATTTTTCTCTATATATTATGAGGATCTGTTATGGCCTCAAAGGAATGTAATGTGGGTTATTAGTTTGATAGTATGAATATATTTCTTCATTAACAATCATCTGTGTTCAATACTCATGCATTTCATTTTTGTATAAATCATCTCCATATGTTGCTTGTTATTTCTCTTACCTACATAGAATGATATGACATCGTTTTCCTAAGTTCATAAGAATGTGGTTTAGTTATTTTCTATCTTGCATTTGATTTTCTATTCTAAGATGATGCATTCTTAGAAAAATCATAGAAAGGAGAGACTCAACTATCGTGCATGCCTCAGGTGAGATCCCAGCACCCGCTGGGTGATAGGCCAATGCGCATGGGATTTTTCTATTCTGTGAAGGGTAAAAAAATGACTACATTTTGGTTCCTTTTTTGGGACCTCTTTTTGAAGTTGTTATGAGAAATGACATGCATCTTTGTCCCTGTGATGTGTGATGACAAAGTTCTTGACCTTAGAAAGTGTTGAAACATGGTTCAAGAGCATGGAGGACAAGTTTTCTCAGAGATTCAACATTGGATTTGAGTTTAATGCATCTAGATGGGTAGAAGAGAACCTATACAATGAGTTGTATGAGACATTCTTTTGTTTCTTCCCAGTAGAACTATATAAATGGATTTCATCCTACGCATTTAGATCAAGCTAGTACTATAGATCACATGTGTGGGCCCAAGATGACTATCAGATGCTGTAGGATGTAAATATAACTTGGACACGTTCTATTGATCACTAGTACTAGAGGGTGCTAACTAGTTATACTTTAGAATATGCCATTTTTTACGTATTCTTTCCTAGAGATTGTTGAGTTTGAGTTTCTAAGGGAGCCTAGGGGATCATGTTTGCATGATATTCCTTTGGCTATGAAGATCTTGGTCATTTATTTGAGTTTAGAAGCATTCCCCATGGTCGGCTAAGCTCTCTAAGTGTTGGGAGAGGAAGATAGGTTGGAGGAACATGGCGAACATTGCGGCTAAAAAGGAAAGGAAGGAAATATGACTCAAGTACAATGAAGCTCGTGAAAGGGAGATGACCAGATAATGCAAAGTTGTAAGTGTGATGGATCTATAGAGGTAGACATCGCGGGAAGGAGTTGAGGTTCATGCGGTAGATGTGGAACCTAAGTAGTTTGTATTACCCCATCTTTGTAAGCGTGTGAGAGAAGCCTCTTTAGTTCTGATGATAGTTCATTACATGGAGAAAGAAGATCCATCAATGCACATATAAACCCACCTAGCGACCAATCCCTAGCGCTTGGTTTTCTAGATCAACGAAATAGTATTGTTAACCCAGTTGATATTAGAGGGAGTAACTGATTGGCACCTAAGAGATATAATTTCTCATTTGGGATATCCATGGTTGTACAATAATTTCCTGTATTTAGGGGAATATTTGGACAAGGTGAAAATACACAATCTCTTGATATCGGGTTTGGGAGTGGGATGGGACACACTACTCATAGTGGGACATTATCACAGACCACTAGCGTGCATTTCAGTGGGACATTGGGAACCCTTGGTACGACCACTTCAGGACCTTTTCTGATTGCAAGAGGTGGACATGGTGGTTCAAGAGGAACATGACCTAGTGGATCATGTGGATTTAGTGGAGGGAACACTGGATGAAACACCGGAGGAAACCAAGGCTCTATATTAGGAGGAAAAGGAACCCAACCACCTCCCCAAGTGTTTTTTGAGATGTATTTGCACTTACCACACTATAGGGGTATTGAAGATGCTACAGAGCATGTGTAAAAGTGTGAGTTACTATGGTGCATGAAGGGGATCACTACCCTAGAGTGGAAGGCAAGCTAGCTTATAACTACATTGCAATGGTACGAACATAGTTGGTATAGGAAGTATGATCCCCATCAGACGGTGGTAGACTATACCATCTTGAAGAACCCTTTCCTCATAGAGTTCCATATTCTAGATTTTGAATAGAAGAGCATCAGCACTCTGAAGGAGATCTAGTAGGGAATTTCAAAGATTGTGTAGGAGTATGATGCGTGTTTCAAGATGCTCTTGTCAAAGTTCTCCTATGACATTCATCCTTCTCGACATGCTTAATGGTTTGTCAGAGGATTGATAATTCCATTTATAAGGGATCTATCACACAAGACTTTCACTAACTCGAGTGAGGCATTGGAAGTTTCCTTGCACGCTGAATCTGTTGGGAGTGTGGATACTAGTGTTAGTCCATTTTCTAGAGGCCTAAATTACTACAATGGCCAAGCAGTTGGAGAAGTTGTCTGTAAACTCAGTGCATGAGGTTTGTAGTGGGCTTTGGTGTAAAAACTATGAAGTGGAGGAACATACAAAAGATAGTTTCCCTCGGAAGTTATTACATGCTATGGAAGTAGACTGTGAGATCTACCATGATGATCATGATGCAAGTAGATGCCATCTACTCCAGTGCGCAATCCACAAGAACTTTTCTTATTACTATAAGATATGTACCTCTACAACCCATTACACTAAGGATTGTAGACTGATTGATCAGATCCATGATGTTATTAATCTGGGTGTGTGCTAGACTAGCCTTGTTAGTATTTCTAAGGATGATGACCATCGTTATGAAGGGTGCATAGATGGAGGGCATGTGGAAGAGGTTTTTGTGAGGAATTTCATGGTCATGATAATTGTGGTAGAGAACAGAGTGAGTTCTCACGAGGAACATGTTGTAATTGTGGATCTACAGAACATTATAAACATGAGTGTTCTGATCTGTTACAATTCTCATGGTATGGAAAGAAGCAAAAGTACAAAGAGTATCCAGAACTCTATGAGCATATGAACCAACAACACCAGAAAGACAAGGGCACTTGCTATGGTGAGCATCAAGAAGGATGATTCACAATTGATTCCAAGAGTGGCATGCATGAGTTAGAGCTAGATAAACTGTACTGGTGATGGAATGCGAGTAGAGGCCGCACATGCCATCCAAGGGAGATGCCAAGACCTAGGATACTAGTGTCAAGAGAGGAGGTAGTACATGGAAATTACCTTTATCCTTCCCGTCAGAAAGAAGTGTACCAGGAGACTATGGACGTGATTCAAAGTTTACAAGGGGAGATCCAATGTCTCAAGGAGTAATCGAGGTAGGTGGAGCAATGGAAGGATAACAAGGTTCCAAGGAATGACCTGGATGAGGTCAAGAAAGTATGTAAAATGTTGAGGCAAGAGAATATTATTCCCTTGTGGAAGAAAGGCTTATTGAGAAGGTACCACGTGCTGGAGAAGAGCCCAAAAGATAGGTTTTGCATGCAAACCTTCCTCCTCACAGCCTTGAATATGACAAGGAGATTACTTTGAATGTGGTTATTGATGGATGGCTTTTGAGAAATATCCTCATTGACATGGGAGAAGAGGTGAATGTTCTTACCTTAGATTCCTGGCATCAGATGGGAAGGCCTGCATTACAACCATCTTCAAATTTGCTTTATTTAGCGAAAAAGAATAAGACAATGCCCATTAGAGTCTCGAAGGATGTAATTATCACCATTCAAGGGGCCAAGTTCACTGGAGACTTTGAAGTCTTGGTGCTTACCGAGGTAGGAAACTTTCCAGTGTTGCTTAGGTGACCATGGTGTTATAAGAACAATGTCAACATAAATTTTAACAAAGCGTATATCATCTTTGAGAACAAGGAAGAACAGGTGGTCATTCCTTTGACAGATGGGAATTCAATTCCCTACACCGAGCCATTGGGAGAAGAATTCCTTGATAGAATCTATGTGTAGAGATCCTGAGATAATTCACCCCACAGAGGGAGTTATCCAGTTTGAGGATGCTCAATCCTTGAGTGATACCACTAGTGTCACATGTGACAATTGGGTGCATGGGACGTATGAGTTAATTGGGATAATTACAAGGACCTGTAATAAGGGTAACAAAGGCACACTTAGTCAAGTGCCTAGGAGGAAATAATTTTCCCAGTTACTCTAGAGGGGCATACCCTGATATTTTCTAGAAGGATATGGAAGCTCAGTGGAGAAATGAGGATGAGAGAAGAGGGATGCTCAGCTATAACCTACTCGAATACTACAATGCGTTGGTGGGCTACACATTGCGAGAGAACCTCTTGGAGTGTGCACGAGGTGAGGATTGCATTTTCTGTAAGGTTCTCAAGGAGCAACATGCCCATGGTTATACAAGACTACCATGGCAAAGAGACCACTTCATTTCATATCCAAGCATTTGAGGAGGCCTAGATGGGAAGCACAGAAGCATTTCTGCCTTCATTATGGGTACATATGTTGTATTCCACCTTGTAAGGCTATGTGTGCACTCATTACATTCATTCAGATATGTGTCATTAGATGGGTAATTGGAAAGAGTTGGTGGTGGATCTCATTCAAATTATTCATTTATAGGAGTACCAAGCCATCAGTGGATAAGGTGCTTGCAAACATTCAAGTGCCTTACAATGGGATATAGTTCCATGGAAGAGGATAGGCTACTAGAATTTCTAGGAGAGCCTTATTTGGAGACGCACCTCAATGAGGAAGAATTAGAGGAAGTAAATTTTGAGCACGTGTGTATGGAAAAATAAAAAGGAAAATTGGTCTATGTCATAGACGGGGAAGAGATGGAGATGTTGGATGTTAGTCATTCATAGGGTACGTATGAGGTTATAGACAACACTGATGAGCTAGCACGTGCCTATCATGAGCCCTTAAAGACAAAGAGGGTTAACATTGGGATGAGAGGTAGAACCTAAGGAGGCTATCATCGGTGACTATTGGTCGGAAAAAGAAGTTTCAAAGATAATTGATATTTTGTGCAAGTTCCAATATTTGTTCCCTCACGGGTACCATGAACTCAAAGGGCATCCACCATTCCTTGGGGGAAATGAAGATCAAGTTGAAAGAAGGTGTGTTCCTGATTCAGAAGATACCTTATTGGATGAATCCAAATTTACGCGTATGGGTTAAGGAAGAGATAGAAAAAATGATAGCATCTGGTATCATTGAGGTAGTTGAAGAATCAGAATGGATAAGCCTCGATGGTTATCTAGTATTAAGAAGGATGGTAGGATAAGAATTTTCATGTTGACTATATGGATCTGAATGCAGTGTGTGTCATCGATCCCTTTCCAACCCCCTTTACTGAAGAAATTCTTGAGGGAGTAGCCGGGCACGAAAGTCTACTCTTTCACAGATGGATTCTCAGGATACCACCAAGTCAGGATTGCAAGGGAAGACTGAGAGAAAGAAAATTTCTGGCCACTGAATGGGGAATTATTTTCCTACACAATTATGACCTTTTGGATTAAAGAATGCACCTAGGTTGTGTTCTCGTGCATAGTGGTATAGGCATTCTAGGACTTCATCCATAAGTTTCTTCAAGTTTATCTGGATGACTGGACTGTGTATGGACTGGTGAAATACCATTGTGACAACTTAAGACTGATGTTTGAGAGATTTCGGCAATTGAGGATATCCCTCAACATTAAGAAATGTGTCTTTGCCACTCCATTTGGAACCCTGTTAGGACACATTATATGCAAACATGACTTACTAGTGGATCCCACTAAAGTTAGTAGTTATTGTAGGATTATGGGAGCCTACTAGTCAAAGTGCAGTGTGTGAGATTCCTTGGACATACGGGGTATTATAGGAAGTTCATCAAGGGGTATACCAAGATTTCATGCGCCATTAGAAGAATTATTGAAACACAAAAGTTCCTTTTGTTGGGGTGAGGCGCAGCAGAAGGCATTTAAAACTTTAAAGGAAAGGCTTTTCATGATGCCCATATTACATTTTCCTTCTTGGGATAATCCCTTTCATGTGCATGTGCATGTGGATGCTTCAGGGAAAACTATGGGAGCAGTGCTAGCACAACCTTGCAAGGGAATTTTTGATCAGCCCTTGAGCTTTGCAAGTAGGAAGTTGACACCAGATAGAGTAGAATTACATAACTACTGATCATGAAGCATTGTCAATTATCTACGCACTACATAAGTTTAAGTAGTATTTTTTGGAAACGCCCTTCATATTCTACATAGACCACATGGCATTGAAATAATTAGTCAACAAACCCATTCTGTAAGGACGCATATGTCATTGGGTCCTTCTATTTCAAGAATTTGAATTCACAGTGGTGGTGAAGCTAGGAAAGAGAAATTCAGGGCCTAACCACTTATCAAGGATTGATTCAGGAGAGGACATGCAAAGAATTGAGGATACCATGCTAGCCACTCAACTATTTAGATTGTGGAACATGCCCTCAGACTTGGAAGATATAGCAGTGTTTTTAAAAATAGGTGTGGCGCTAGAAGGGATGAAGGCTCTAGAAAGAAAGCAGTTGGAAATATGTGTCGTACCCTACATGCTAATTAGTGGAGACCTATATAAGTTAGGTCATGACGAGGTTTATTGTCGATGCGTATTGGAACATGAGTGCATAGCCATTATGGAAGAAGCACAAGGTGGGATTGTAGGAGGACACTATGTAGGAAACACTACTACACGTAGAAGATTTTACTAGCAGGGATTTGGTGGGAAACCATCTACTAGGATTATATTGAGTTTTACAAGGCCTAATGACCATTGCCAGCACCTTGGAAAACCTAGAAAGAGAGATGAAATTCCCTTGTGACCAATAGCCAACACTGAACCATTTGAGAAATGGCCAATCAAACTTTGTAGGACCAATTGCGCCATCCGTACATGAAGGAATGGTTTCATGCTATATCATCACTTGCACTGATTACTTGACACAGTGGGTAGAGGCAGTGCCTATAAAGGATTGCACCACAACAACATCTGCTATATTTCTATGAGAAAACATAATCAATAGATATGGTTTTCCTTTAAGTTTAATAAGTGATAGGGGTATATACTTTCTCAATTAAACAATCAATATTATGTTAATAGAATTTATGGTGGCCCATCATAAGACTACCCCATATCACCCTCAAGAAAATGGAACTACTGAGGCATTTAACAAGATACTAAGTCATACGTTAACTAAGATTTGTGACGTTGGAAGACAGGATTGGGATGATAAGGTATCAGTCATTCTATGGGCATACAAGACAACCTATAAAAGGTTAAACAAGGCTACATCATTTCAATTGGTGTTTGGCATGGAGGCTGTTTTACCAGTGGAATTCATGTTACCATCATTTCGTATAGCGCACGTAAGAGGTTTAGCCGATGAGCAAGCACTGGAAGAAAGAATTGATAAATTGATGTAGTTGGATGAAAGGTGATCAACTTGCTAGATGGAGTCAGAAGATAGAAAAATCAAGACAAAAAGCATGGCATGATCATCATATCAAGAACAAGAAGTTTGAAGTTGGGAAGTTTGTGTTATTGTATGATTCCAAGTATCTGCACCATCTTGGGAAGTTAAAAGTCCATTGGTTGGGACCTTACATCATCTCGTACATTCTTGATTTAGGTGCTTTCCAATTACAAGCATTGGATGGGATGAGGTTACTAGGTCACTTCAATGGGAGTAGGTTGAAGCCCTACTATAAATAAGTCTTCTTGGTGTTTGTAAATAAGGAAGTGTTGCCAATTAGTCTAGAATTTCCTTTATGCTTTTTCTTTTCTTGTCTTTTCCCTTTCTTGTTGCTTGTTCCTCTCTTTTGTTTTGTTTTGCACCTTGTGCATTAGTAACCACATTATTTTTCCAAGGTTGTGTATTTGCAGAGGACCACACATATTTTTTAGTGTGGGGTGGAGTGATGTGAAGTATAGGCCCGTAATACAAGATTGAACTGGGAGTAGCAGTTGCAGTAAATGTCCTGGTTGATGGATACAAAGAGCGTAAGGAGTAAAAAGTGTGTAAGAAAAGAGGTGGACAAGAATGGTTGGTGTTAAAAATTCTTTGTGGAAACCACGTACAGAAAGGATGAAGAGCATAGGAACAACATGAGGTAGGGGAGGGAAAAAATTGGGTAAAGGATAGAAGAAGTGCCTTCGGCGCTATAGACGCGCACGTAAGAGTCTTCGCTTGGGTTAGATTTTTACTCTCCTAGAAGGTTGTAAAGGGTTTGGCGATATAGGATGTGGCACATAGGTAAGGACACTTAGAATGGATTAGTGAAAAAAATGTATTTAATGTTTAAGTATAGTGGTAGGTAGTATAGAATTTAATGTTGGAAAGAAGAAAAAGCTATAAATATGAATTTGGACACTTCATTATTTTACCTTACGATTATGAAGTGAAGAAATCTCTTGAAAACTAGGGCATCCAAAAGTAATTTGTGAGAAGAAAAACCAGAGAGATCTAAGATTTTATGACTAGGGTAGATCCGCAAACCTATGTGGAAGGATTACACGGGCATGGAAAAGTTTTTTGAAGAAGCGTCATCTTGTGGAACGATTTTTCCAGTTAGGGTTTGGCAGCTAGGGCACAAAGTTAGAAGGTTTTCTTCACAAGGTTGAGGTTTGGGTTTGGACAGAGTGGTAGAATAGAGAAATGGGAAGAGGATTTAACTATTAGCACTAACAAGAAGAATGGACACCAAGGAAAACCAACCTTTTCACCATAGAAAACAAAGGGCAAGGGAAAGGGAAAATAAATTACTACTGTCGCGAGCACCAACAAAGAATGGTACTCATAAATGCAGTACCCAGATGGGGTATTGCTAGGAAAATAATGGGAGTCACACCTGTGGAAGATGGTCATAAGTGATTATAATCATCACACGAGCATGAAAGAGAAGGAAATGGCCTTGGAGTTGGTTCACCCAACCAACAATAGGACACTAGACAAAATGCCCATTTACAATGATGAGGTGAAGGTCAAACTAGAAAAGGTTGGGTTTTTGCAATTGTATGAGTTACCCTACTTTGGCAAACCAAAGTGTCTTTACCAGTGGTTGATGTCACACATGCATGAAGATCAGTTTTATTTCGTAGGGCATAAAATGCACATTACACCACAAATAATATCCAAGTTCACAGGCCTCAATTATGAAGGAGATAACATTGATGATTATCTAAGCGACAAAGAGGCTATCAAGAAGACTGTAGCCACGTATGACTACAAGAAGGGTTTGAGATACATTTACATCTTATAAATACTAGACCCAGTGATGAGGATGGCCACGCACTTGGTAATAAAACACAATGACTAGGAATGGTGGACACAAGAAAATAAGGCATGGCTAAGCATATGCTAGAAGATATCAGAAGGGACCATCTACAACTTGTCCTCTTTCATCCTATATGAAATTATAAGCATTGTGGAGGAAGAGAAGATACTCTTCGGTAATTTCCTCCTCACCATTTTGTTTTTAGAGATTAGAGTTCCTGATGGGCCAAAAATGTTTGTTTGGTAATATCTAGAAGAGGATCCCTCAACCTTGCAAAGGATATTTGAAAAATATACTTGTGAAACCATGACAACCGCTCACAAGGCACGCTTGGAGAAGTGGTATAAGTGAATTGTGAAGCATTTGGGGCTGCGTGGAGAATCCTAGAGCATTTTCCCATGCTCATGAATGGAGGAACCAACACTTTTACATTGCTAGGTTTAGGTTGACAGATGAAAACATGAGTCTGTGGTGTAAACTACCCTTCTCCTTCACAACGTGTTATACTTCCATGCCAGAGTTAACGGTTCAAAGAGGCCAAGAGACTAAGGTTTGACCTTAGTGAGGTAGATGTAGACCACCGTGAGCTGTGTGCTAGTCTACCCAAAGAAGCACACATACGTGGAGAGATATGTCTCCCACAAGATACAAATTATGAATCCTGTAACATTGTCAATCACTAGAAGGGCTGCAACAAGGATATACCTTCGCATAAGGCTAAAGTTTGAAAATGTGAGCTTACTTGGATAATGATGTCTCCATCCCTAAAGATCCCATAGGAAGGAATAACGCCACGCCTAGAAAGAGAGAAAGAGAAGAGGTGCAGAAGGCACCAAGTGTTCAAACTACATAGATGCTAAGTGCACTAGAGACAAGCACTAAGCCTAGTACTTACGCGTGGAGGAAGAAGTCTCCAGTCAAAGAAAATACTCTAGAAGAAGATGTGCTCTAGAGTACAAAGAACCCCTCACTAGGGAGGAATTTCCAAGGAAGAAATCACCTACCAAGGGAAAATAAAAAGAAGAATATCCTATATCTGGAATCCCTAGTAAGGAAGAAGCAGAAGGTGATGGATGAGTCGATTCAGAAGAGACAGGAGAGTCTAGATGCCTACATCGACAATAGAGATGATGATGATGAAGATGAAGTAGGAGGTGAAGACCATCCTATCTATGAAATACATGATTCTAAGGAAGAAAGAGATGATGAGTATAATGAAGGAGATGAGGAGAAGGAGGATGAAGAAGATGTTGATACCCAAAGCAAGGGGGTAAGCAGAGAGGATGTTAAAAAACAAAAAAGGACCCCAAGCCTCATGAAGGAACAGGTAAACAAGGCCATGGAGAAAAGTGGAAAATATCATCAAGTATTTGGTGGAACAAGAAGTGGAACGCAGTGCAAATGTGGTGATGAAGGAAATTGAGGAGGAGAGTGTAGGAAAAGAATATGGACAGCACGGGAGGAGATCCCATTTTGGCTGTTAGCTTTCCAAAGGCCACACGCACAAGGAGGAAGAGCACAAAAGCATCAAAGGTTCAAGGAATTGGATCCATTGATGATCCAAACAAAGTTTTGTGTACGTGCTTCGAGAGCACCATTCCAATGGAAAATCTTATAGCTATGAATTCATTTGATGAAGAAGGTGCATACCCTCAGATGAGGAAAATGTTGTCATGGTCATTTGAGTCCCACATTGATGAGCCAGAATTTGAAGTAATCTAAGGGGCATTGATACGAATTCCAAAAACAAAAGGGATAAACCCCTTGGTGAATGCTCAGAGGCTGTCAGATGAAAAAATCTGCAACATGCTCAACAAAGTCTCAGTTGATGTTGAAGCCAGGATCTTTGGGAGAAATGATAGGGTAAAGTTCCTAGAGGCAGAGCTGGAGAAAAAGGAAGAAGAGCTCTTTGAAAAGACAAAAGACTTAAAGTAGGAAAATATAATCAATGCTCAATTAAGGCGTAAGATGAAAAATGAAAAGGAAATAGTGTGTGAGGTATACAAGAAGATAGATATGATCACATATGTCATTTTCCCAAAGCATCCAAACTTAACACCTCCTGTGAAAAAGTATGGATAATCCTTACAATGCCTAGATAACTTGACCCATATACCCACCATGGAGAGGTGACCACTTTCCCTAGAATTAGTAGAGGAGGTGTTGGTGTGCTTAGAGAAAGAAAATAAGATGAAGGTGGTGGAGATTGTTTCTCAGTACAAAAAATCCTCTCTGATGTGAAATTCGTCGCACAAGTTGCTGAGGCTACCTATGAAAATTGTGTAGATAGAGATAGAGTGGAAAATATCCTAGTTTCCACCAATGTAGTGGAACTTAAGGAGTTCCAGGAAAATAAAAAGGGGAACATGGCTGAGTGAGACAAAATCTTACCCAAAGTGGAAAAGAAATCAGAGGCCATTGAGACCTTGTGGGGCTCAATCAGGAACTAGATAAAGGAATTGTACCCTTAAATCACTTGGAGGATGGACACGCTTAAGGATTTGGGAAAGCATCTGGAAGATATTATGGAAATAATGAGCGCTAAGGGAGAGGGGATGAGTTTTGAAGAAGTGAGCACCCTTGTGGGGGACCTCTGTCAGCAAGCTCAAAGTGAGGTCAGCACTTGGGGAAAATTAGAAGTTTATTTAAGAAAGGATTTCCCTCTCCTCCTCTAGAAGTAAACTAGTTCCCCATTCTTTCATTATTTTCCCCATTTCTTCATTCCTTATTCTTCCTAACAACTTGTAAGGATCCTCTATTCTTTATTTCCTTTATCCAAGAGTGTTTCTGAGGATGGAGAACATGCATAGTGTGGGGTGATGTTGGCTGACAAAATATCAGCTAACTGTAAGAACGCACATGGGTGCACGGGACCTAGACAAAGAAGGGCATGTGGGTTGAAGGCATGCAAGGAAAAATAGGTTTTTTACTTAGCCATATTCAGCACTCTAGGAAGCACACAAGAAAATCATGACCCTTGTGGATAAGGTTCTAGCCTTAAAACTATGGGATCAAGAATGGAATATTCCCAGCATGCGATGGAGGGTTCTAGAAGAGGATCATCATAGAGAGTGGAGCTTAGTTCTGTGAAGGGATGCTCCCATGGAGGACCACTTCAAAACTTGGTGATTGATTTGTAACTTCTTGAAGGCATGGTGGTGGGTGTGAAGGCTATATATACTAATGCTTGGTAGAAGAAAATAGGGAGAGTGGAAGAGAGGTGAAGTCCTGCAGAAAATAGAATGGAGGATGTTATGGCTAGGGATTAGGAGAGCTCTGTGAGTGATAACATATAGAAGAGGATAGGTTCTCATTTTTATTTGTAATATGATGAGCATAACATAACTTTGATGCATAATTTGGCTTTGCATTAATATGAGGATCTGTTATGACCTCAAGGATGTAATGTAGGCTATTAAATTTAATAGCATGAATATAATGCTTCATTATAAATCATCTGTGTTCAATACTCATGCATTTCCTTTCTATATAAATCATCTCCATGTGTTGCTTGTTATTTCTCTTACCTACATAGAATGAGATGATCGATTTTCCTAAGTTCATAAGAATGTGGTTTAGCTCTTTTCAGTATTGCATTTGATTGTCTATTCTAAGATGATGTATTCTCACAAAACTCACATAAAGGAAAGATGCAGCGCCTGTGCATGCCTCGGGTGAGCGTCTAATGCCCGATGGGTGATAGGCCGGCATGCATGGGATTTTCCTGTTCTGTGAAAGGTACAAAAATTACTACATGGTGCATGTGGGACAAAAGGTAAGTTTAAAAAGAAATTTTAGCGAGTCAAAGAAATATGTGACTAGGTTTAGAGCCTAATTAATCTTGTAGGATTAATTAAGGGTCCTAAGTAGGATTTAGGAAGCTTTCTAAGAGCATTTGAAGGAGGTTTTTATAGATTTTATATGTGTTGGAAGAAAGAGTTAGCTAATAAGAATATTTATTAGTGAACTGCAAGATAAGAGGCTTAATCAATGTATACTGGTCAATTAAGAGGAATTGAAGGGAAAAAGAGATTAATTGACGAAGTGTCATCAATTTGCAGGAAGTAGAATATTTAGTGTAATGTTAGTAATAATATTACTTTGACCAAATTATAGGTGTCTACAATAGTTTACTTACTATGTTATCCGGATATCTAGTATGTCATTATATTTATCATATACACATCTGCATTCAGTTTTTCTCTAGTTGTGATTACAGAAATCGTATATATATTTACATGAAGCATGGATGTTTGGCATTGTAACTCTTACAAGTCCCACAATAGATCTTGGGGGCATCTAATTTTGTATATAATACATGTGTTATTGTTTCATTTTATACTACTTCCTATTCTTACTAGCACATTACTTATATCAGACCATACACACTTTGACATACTTTTTTATCTTTTTAACATGCTAATGGGTGCTTAATTTGCATCATTTGCTTTATAAGTTTATTTTCCACCATAGTTGTCTAACACTTTGTTTGCTACTATTTTTCATTATTTTCCATTTTTTTTGGGCTTTAACCTTCATCTTGTGTGCACATTGTAGGATTTTGGTCGCTTTGAACTTGATTGTCTTGCAACATTATCAGTGATGTCCCATGTTTAAAACCCACTTTTCATAGTCTACATTATTTTCTTGATTTCTATATTACACTTTTCCTACTATATGTGTATTCGTCTTGATTTCACCAACACATATTTTAGCCACTTTGTTTACATGTGCCTTGGTTTCTACCATGCACACCCCCCTACAAGGCTATATTTTCACATCAGTATTAGGTCCTCTCCTTTGGTCCACATCCTCTTAGCAATGTTGCATACACCCCAAATGAAGGGGCATATATTGGGTGAATCAGTCACCCCATTCAACATTACATAGTCACATTTTAGAGCTACAAAGTATAGGAACAACATAGTCTATAGTTACAAAAAGGGCTCAAAATTTGACTTGGGTCTTTGGTACATCTCATGAAAGTAGCACCTGGGATCTCCTGATCTTTCCTAAGAACCTATTACTAGTGTCAGTTACAAGCACTTTCTCATATTGCAACAGTTTTCACCAGTTTTCACAACAATTTACACAGAACATGAACAATCCTCAAGAAATCAACATGCATGTTATCTCCTTTTTCTATGTGTATTGTATTCAACTAGATTGAAATGGATTAAACTAGAACAAAGAAGGATCGCACCATCTAGAGTGGTGTATAAATCATTGGGAAGAAGATAGGGTTGGAGAATAACACTAGACCTTTCTTGCCAACACTTCTTCTACCATGGCATGAGATCACCCAAAAAACTTGTTCTTCGCGTTAGATCGCCCAAAAAACTCATTATTTTATAGTATTTCAAGACACTCTCTATCCTTTTTTACTCGTCACATATCAAGTTCACATGTTCCTTTTCACATTTTAACATACTTGGATCAAATTTTTCATATACAAAACTTTGACTACTCTTTTGATCTACTTTTTTGAAAGGTCCTTCCTTATGAGAAGTGACACTCAAATCATAAAACACATCAAGTGACAATGAAACTGTGTACAACGTGACATAACACATGATTTCACCCCTAGGGTCACTTCCTCTTTCCTATCTTAGCTTTTATGTTTCATTTTTATCACTCCATGATTTTTCTTGTATCCTTGGTATTCTTTTTCCTTCGATCTACATGGTTATCAAGTACACATCTATTATCTACTTTATTTTATTAAGTATTCACTCAACAACATAAAGTGGGTGAAATTGTATACACTAAATCATGCACTTTGGGTACATTTCTAGTTCCTAACCACATACCACTATTCATATGATTCCTAAGTAATAAAACTAGTAATTGACATCTATCTTTTGCCTCTTTGATTTCTTTCTTGATATATCTGTGGACTTGCATACCTCAATGCATAGTATGATCTTTATTTCTTTATTTTTATTGACTCTATACTCTAGTGTGTAGCTAGGATGCTAGTACACAGGTGCCCCCAACCTCTTTGTATCTTACTCAACCTCTTTTATCTTTTGGGCATCTTGTTTTCTTGTGGGTCAGTATTTTAGTTGTCAATTACAAAATTGAAACAAGGGAATCATATTAACATAAAGCTATGTGACCATAATAGCAGACCAATATCTAAGCATATATTGTCATCACACAATGTTGCATCCAAATTCAATATAAGAGCATCAAAGCATCAATCTAGAACTCACTCAATGGAAAATAGACTACATTTTATGCAAGAACGCAAAGGAGGGGAAGTTCATTTTTCCATCCACACATCTAATTTCATTATTACATCTAGACATTTCTCATTGTTCAAGTACATCTTGCACAAGAGCCACCTAGGACACAACCATTTCACACACACACAAGAACTAAATGGATTCTAAAATGTAGTGTAGCACTCAGTTGTAACCTCACTCTATTGGGTATCTGTTGGGGTCAATATAACTCCCCAATTGCAGTTTTTTCTTTTTAACATTTGATTGTTTTGGGGTTTTACAATAGATCATTTATTTTGCATGTTACAAGTGAATTCAGTGGGAATAGTGCGATACATACGTAACAAACAGAGAAGGTGAGTGACCATCTTACGACACATAAGAAATCTATTTTTGACCATTTTCACAGTCATGAGAGCCTAGGAGAGGTCTCCAACTCTTAGGTTCCCCTGACTTGATCCAAATTCCCTAGTCTAGAAAAATCTGGCAGACACAAATTTTTTAGTATGTTTACGATAGTTTCATCCTCCTATTCATCAACCTTCCAGTTTGGAACACCTCAAGATCAATTATGAAATCAACTAAGTATTTTATTCCCTCTCTTACACTTGGTTTTTCAAAATCATTTATCTTATTTCTCGGGTCATATCTATATTTTAGTGTTTTATCTATTACATGTGACTCTAAAATATATAGGGTTTTACAAATTTCAATAATTGATAAATCAGGTAGCATCCACTAAGAGATATGTGATCTTGATATAATGACATATTTAAAATTTGATGATTCACAACATTCATGACCTCTAAAGGGGTAATTAAACTACCAAAGGAATGATCTAGATTAACGTAAATGACCTCAATACTAGCAAAAATATCCACTACTTTATTCACTTCTTTATATGTATGAGAGGTGTTCACATGTGGAAGGGTGTTAAGGATAATAAGGGAATCCTTAATGAATTTGATAATAGAATAACTAGGGGGTAAAATTTTTTTAGCAAATTAATTATATTTATGGAATCTCCCTCCACCCAAATATTCTTAATGTTTATCTACTTATCTATTTTTATTCCCCATAGAGATTCCATAGCTTTAACATAGTGGTTATTTGGAAACCTAGGTTCCCAACATATTTTACAATTAATTCTCCTTTGATGTTTCTGATTGCATCTCTACCCCCATCTTCAGCTAGGTTCCCTTTTGTAGCTCCATCAAAATTAAGATTTAACCAATCCTTTGAGTAATGGTTGGAAATTATCTCTTACCTAAGAGGTCTATAATTAATGTTATTAGAATCATGTTTAATCTAAATATTCCATTTACCGAGGAAATTTGATTCAGAGTCTTTCATACTCCCTTTGTTATTAGTAATAGTTATTAGGCCTCATAATTTTGGCTAAGTACAAGAAGGCACGTGGGCACGTGGGACCTATATGAAGAAGGGAATGTGGGGTGAAGGCACATAGAACAAGGTTTTTAGGAGGGCTTAGTAAAATCCATGACACACATGCTAGGAAAAGAAAAGGGTTTGGGACTTAGCCATAATCAGCATTACTAGTAGCACACAAGAAAAGTGTGATGTGAGATAGCATGCAGAGTGGATAAGATGCCAGGATGGCAAATCGATGATCAAGGAAGGAATATTCCATGCGATGGAAGGATATAGACTATGGAATATCATTAGGAGGGTTATAGAAGAGATGGAACATCTAGAGGGATGGGTTTGTGATCAATTTTTGGGAAGCATGGTTAGGATTTCTACTGCATGAGCCTTATATGCATTAATACATTGGTCTATTATGGCCTTAAGGAATGTAATGTGGTTACTGAACTAAAATTAATGAAGAATATATGGTTCTATTATAAATATACATTGTTCATGGGTGTAAACCCTAATGCATCTTCTTTATATTATGAATCAAATTTGTTATCCGTTTGATATTTCTCTAATTTTTTGAATGGATGCATTATTATAACACCTCATCTTAAGTTCTTAGAATGAATGCATGTTTCTTTACCCTTTTTTGACGTTTTTATAATTAATCAATGTATTCTCACAAGACTCACATAAAGGAGGGGCTCAGAACCCACACGTGCCTCAGGTGAGTGTCAAATGCTACTCGGTGATAGGTTGGCGTACATGGGATTAGACTATTTTTCTAGGGAATAAAAATGACTAAATCTTGGTTTCATTTTTGAGACCTCTTTTTGAAGTTTCTTGTGAAATGGATACACCTACATCTTGGTTCAATTTATGTGTGATGACTAAGCGCCTGACATTGGAGAGTGTTAAATCATGGTTTAGGAGCACAAAGGATGATTTTTCTCAAAGATTCAGTGTGGGGACTAATTTTGATGCATGCAGATGGGTTAAAGAGTACATGTACCATGAGCTATATGAATTTTTCTTTTGTTACTTTCCAGTAGATTTGTATGAACAACTTTCAGCATATGCATCTAGATCAAGATGGTACTATAGATCACGTGTATGGACCCTATATGATTAACAAAAGCTCTAGGATGCAGATATAACTTAGATGTGTGTTGTCGATCACTAGTAGAAAGGAGTGCTGACCAGTTATACTTTAGAATATGACATTTCTATGAAGTCTTGTCTAGAGGTTGTTGAATTCAGATTCCTAAGGGAACCTAGAGGATCATTTTTACATGTTGTCCCTTTGGCTATGAATATCTTGATCATTACCCTAAGTTTAGAGGAATTTCCTATGGCCTGTTAAGCTTCTCTCAGCGTTAGGTAAGGAATATAGGGTGGAGGAAGATAGCAGAAATTGTAGCTGAAAAGGAGAGGGAAGAGAGATGACTTAAGTATAGGGAAGTGTGTGAAATGGAGATGGCTAAACAACGTGAGGTTATAGGTGTGATGGATCTATGGAGGTAGACATTATGGGAAGGATTTCAAGTTCATGTATAAGACATAGAACCTGAGCAGTCTATGCTACCCCATCTTAGCAAGCATGGGAGAGAATCCCCTTTAGCTTCTGATAAGAGTTCATCACATGGAGAAAGTAGAGCCATCGGTGCACATCTGAACCCACATGGTGACCAACCTTTGGCACTTGGTTTTCCAAATTAAGGAAGAATTATTGCTAATCCGGTTAGTATCAGTGGAAGTAACCGATCTACACCTAGGAGATATAATTTATTGTTTGGGACATCTATGGCTACGTAAACCATTCTCGTATTTGGAGGATTTTTTTTACAAGTTGTAAATACACAAGGTTTGGGTATCGCATCTAGAAGTGGCATGAGACACAAAACTGGTAGCGGAACAATATCACAAACCATCAGCGCGTAGTTCAATGGGATGTTGGGGACACTAGACATGACCACTTGAGGCCATTTTTTGGCTACAGGAGGTGGATCTGGTGGTATAGGGGCTGGAAGACCTGGTGGACCTAACGGATCTGGAGGATTTGGTTAGTCGGGAGGGACATAACCTGGTGGATCTAGTGGATCTAGTGACAGAGGGAACACGAGAGGAAACCAAGGTTTTGGTTCAGGTGGACAAGGGCATCAGCCACCCTTGTAAGTATTTTTTGAGATGCCTTTACACTTACCAGACTACAGAAGTATTGAGGATGTTGCAGAGCATGTTCATAAGTGTGAATTTATATGGCACATGAAGGGGATCACTACACTAGAGTGAAAGTTAAGTCAGTTTGTAACAACATTACAGGGGCACGTACATAGCTGGTAATGCAAGTATGACCCCCACTAGATGGATGTGGATTAAACTGCATTAAAGGACACCTTCCTATTAGAGTTCCATATCCCTAAATTCAAGAAAAAGATCATCAACACCTTGAAGGAGATCAAACAAAGAATGGAAAAGAGTGTTTGATAGTATGACACACGATTTAAAACTATCCTATGACATACACCCCTCTCAACACGCTCAATGGTTTGTTTGGGGATTGATAACACCATTTAGAAGGGAACTATCACATAAGACTTTCACAAACCTATGCGAGGCCTTGGAATTTTCCCTATGTGCAGAGGTTGTTGGAAGTGTTGATACCGGAGTGAGCCCTTTCCTGGAGGCTCAAATTGTTGCAATGGCCAAGTAGTTAGAAAATTTGTCTACAAATTTAGCACATGAGGTTCATATTGGTTTTTGGTGCACAAAATTTGTATTTGAGGGACATACAAAGTATATTTTCCCTCAGAAGTTGGTACGCACCATTGTGGTAGACTATGATATGTTCGATAGGGATCATGATGCAAATAGATGTCCTCTACTAAAACATGTAATCTTCAAGAATTTTCTTGTTATTGCTAGATTTGTACCTCTACGAACCATGATACCAAGGATTGTAGGTTGATTGACTAGATTCATGATGTTATTGATCTTGGTGTGCACCAAACTAGCCTTGTAAGTAGATCCAAGGTTGATGATCACCACTATGAAGGGCACACAAATAGAGGAGCTCGAGGAAGAGGTTTTTGTAGAGGATTTTGTGATTGCAGTAATTGTGGTAGACAAAGAAGTGATTTCCCACTTGTAACCTATTATAATTACAAATTGACAGAGCATTATAAACGAGAGTGTTCTGACCTGTTGTAATTCTCACGGTGCAGAAAAAAACATAAGTACGAGGAATGTATAGAGTTGTTTGAACACATGAGCCAACAACACCGTAAGGATAAAGTTGGTGGGATGGTAAGTATGAATATGGCTTACCCAAAGTGGATGTCAAGTGTGGTGTGTGAGTCAGGATTAGAACTTGTACTACTGATAATGCGAGTAGAGGCTACGCACACAAGGGAGATGCCAAGATAGAAACTGGTTGTTAGGGAAGAGCTATTACATGGGAAGTATCCATACCCTACTCATAAAAAATAAGTGTATCAAGAGACTATGGATGTGATTCAGGGATTACAAGGAGAGATCTAATTTCTAAAGGAGAAGTCAAAACAATTAGTGAAAAGGAAGAAAGTTGAAGCTCTACATAAGTATATGGATGAGGTCAAGGAAGAGTGTAAATTGTTAAGGTAGGAGAATTTCATTCCCTTGCTAGGAGAATGGTTATGGGAGAAGTTACCACAAACCGAGAGAGAGTGTGAAAGGTAAATTCTACATGCCAACCTTCCTCCTCACAACCTTGACTATAATAAATAGATCATATTGAATGTAATTGTTGATGGGTAGCTTCTGGGTAATATCCTCATTGATATAGGAGTAGAGGTAAATATTTGTAATTTGGATGCGAAGGCCCACATTACAACCATATTTGAATGTGTTGTATATGGTGAACAAGAAAAACATAATTCCCATTGGAGTCTTGAAAGATGTGGTTATCACTATTCGAAGGGCCAAGTTCACTGAGGACTTTGAAGTCTTGGTGCTCACTGAGAAGGATAAGTTTCCCGCATTACTTGGGCTCCCTTTGTATTATAAAAGCAATATTGACCTATGGTTTAACAAGGGGTATATCAGTTTTGAGAACAAAGAAGAAAGGGTGATCATTCCTTTAACATATGGGAAGTCAGCACCCTATATTGAGCCCTTAGGAAACAAAGTCCTCAATAGAATCTATGTGCGCTCCATCAGAGACCTTGAAATAATTCATTCTAAAGAAGGAGTTATCCAATTTGAAGATTCCCATTTGATACATGAGACAACTAGCATAACATGTGACAATTGGGCATATGGGACTAATGATTTAATTGGGCAATAATTGAGAGGATCTATAATAAGGGTGATGAAGGCACGCTCAGTAAAGTGCATGGGAAGGAAGAAGCTAGCAAGTTAGTTTAGAGGAGAAAGCCCTGATGATTTCTTACAATAAATGGAGGCTCAATGGAAAATTGAGGATGAAAGGAGAAGTATTCTCAGTTATAACTTGCTCAGGATTGTAGAGCATTGGTGGGAAACACATCACGAGAGTCTCTTAGAGTGACACAAGGTAAAAGCTGCATTCTCTGTAAGATTCTGCAGAAGTAATGTGCCCACTATTATCCAAGACTACCATGGAAAATAACCCACCTCTTCCCATATCCAAGCATGTGAGAAGGCCTAGATAGAGGGCATAGAATCTTTACCACCTTCCTATGGGTGCATAAGTTATATTACACCTTATAGGGTTATACCCATCCATGGTATATTCATTCAGATACACACCATCAAACAAGGAATTGGTAGGAGTAAGTGGTTGATCTCATTCAAGCATTTGAGTATTGAAGTATCAATCCATCACTAGATAAGGTGTTGCAAGTTTTCAAGTGCCTTACAATGGGAGATAGTTCCATGGTAGAAGATAGGTTTCTAGAATTTCTTAGTGAACCTAGTTTGGAGAAGCATTTCAATGAAGAATAATTAGAAGAGATACAACTTGAGCACGCGTGCATTGAAAAGGAAAAAGGAAAGATGGTCTATGTTGTAGATGGTGAAGAAATGGAAAGTTAGGATGTTAACCATTCTGAAGGTACACGTGAAGTCATAGATAATGTTGATTAGTGAGAACACACCTATCATGAGCCCTTGAAAATAAATTAGGTTAACATTGGGACAGATGTAACCTAGGTAATCTATCATTTGGGATTATTGGTCAGAAAAGGAGGTTTCAAAAATCATTGATCTGTTGCGTGAGTTTCAGGATCTATTCTTACGTGGGTATTATGAGCTCAAAGGTGTTCACCATTCCTTGGGGGAGATGAGGATCAAGCTGAAGGAAGGTACACACCTAATTTGGAAGAGACCTTATAGGATGAATCCAAACTTACACATAAGAGTCGAGGAAGAGATACAAGATGATAACATCTGGTATCATTAAGGTTATAGAAGAATCAGAGTGGGTAAGCCCAATGGTCATAAGCATTAAGAAGGATGGGAGGATAAGGATCTATGTTGATTACAAGGACTTGAATTCAGTATGTTTTATTGACCCTTTTCTAACCCCCTTCAGTGAAGAAATTTTTGAAGATGTAGTTGGGTGTAAGGTCTATTCCTTCACGGATGGATTCTCCAAGTATCACCAAGTTGGGATTACAAAGGAAGACCATATAAAGACAACTTTATCCACTGAGTGGGGAAGTTTTGCATACATGGTTATGCCTTTTGGACTGAAGAATGTGCTTGCTATATTCTCGCACATCATGGTACAAGCATTTTAGGTATTCATCCATAAGTTTATTCAAGTCTACCTAGATGACTGGAGGGTGTATGGGCTAGTAAAATACAATTGCGAAAATTTGAGACTGATGTTTGAGAGATGTCGATAGTTTAGGATATCCCTCAACTTTAAGAAATGTTTCTTTTTTACTCCATTTGGAACCTTATTAGGACATGTTATATGTAAGGAAGGTTTGTTAGTGGATCCTACAAAAGATGTTGTTATTGTGGGGTTGGGAGAGCATACTAGTCAGAGCATAGTGAGTGGATTTCTTGGGTATACAAGGTACTGTAATAAGTTCATCAAAGGATATACAATGATCACTAGGCCCTTGGAAGAATTAATAAATCACAAGAGTGTCTTTCATTAGGGAGACATGCAACAAAAGGCATTTGAGAATTTAAAGGATAGACTTATCACTGCACCCATACTATGTTTCCTTTCTTGGGATAATCCCTTCCATGTGCATGTTGATGCCTCAGGAACAACCATTGGGGTAGTACTAGCATAAACTGATGAGGGGATTATTGATCATCCCTTATGTTTTGCAAGTAGGAAGATTACACCAACGAAACAGAATTACAAAAATACTGAGCATGAGGCATTTTCAATGATCTACATGTTGCATAAGTTTAGGAAATATCTGCTGGTAACACCATTCATATTCTACACAGATCACATGGCACTGAAATACTTGGTAACCAAGCTAGTTCTGCAAGGGCACATACTCCGTTGGTTCCTATTATTTCAATACTTTGAGTTCACAGTGGTTATAAAACAACAAAAAATTAATTCAGGACCTCACCACTTATTGAGGATTAACTTAGGTGAGGGCATATAGAGTGTTGAGGATACCATGCAAGACACACAACTATTTAGGTTATAGCATATGCCTTTAATTAGAAGATATTTTGGTATTCCTTAAAATAGGTGTGGCACCAGACATGATGAAGGATTTGGAGAGAAAATAATTAGCAATACACGTCGTGTCCTACATGTTAATTAGTGGAGATCTGTAAAAGTTAGGCCATGATTAGGTTTTGTATTGATGTGTATTATAACATGAGTGCAAGGTGATTGTGGAGGAAGTGCATGGTGCGATTGCAGGAGGGAAATATGTAGGAAATGTAACTGCACAAAATATTCTATTCATAGGGCTCTGGTTGGAAACAATCTATCAGGATTGTATTGAATTTTTCAAGGCTTGTGACCATTTTCCGCACCTAGGAAAACCAAGAAAGAGGGATGAGATGACATTAAGTCCAATAGCTAGTGCATATCCATTTGAAAAGTGGGTTATAAAATTTGTAGGACAAATTTCTCTAGCCGCGTGAAGGACTAGTTCGTGGTATATCATTAGTTTCACTAATTACTTAACAAGATGGGTAGAGGTAGTGCCTACAAAGGATTGCACTACATCAAAAACTTATATATTCTTATGGGAAAACATAATCATCAGGTATAGATTTCCTTTGATCTTGAAAAGTGATAGGGTGCACGTTTCCTGAATGAAACAGTTAGGATTCTATTAGAAAACTTTATGGTGGTCGATCACAAGACTACCCCCTATCACCCTCAAGTGAATGGGACTGCTAAAGTGTTTAACAAGATATTGAGTCACACATTGACCAATATTTGTGATGTTGGAAGACAAAATAGGGATGAAAAATTATCAGGCATTCTATGGGCGTACAGGAAAACCTACAAGAGGTTAAATAAGGCCACACAATTTCAATTGGTATTTGGCATAGAGGCTATCTTCTAGTTCAATTCATGTTACCATTGTTGCATATAGCGCATACAATAGGATTAGCTTATGAATAAGTGCTCGAGGAAAGGATTGATAAGTTGATGTAGTTATAATAGATATGATCACTTGCTAGATGGATTCATAAGGCTAAAAAGGCTAGAAAAAAGGCATGACATGATAATCATATCAAGAACTAGTAGTTTGAGGTAGGTCAGATGGTGTTTTTGTATGATTCCAAGTTTTTGTACCATCCTAGGAAGTTGAAAGTCCATTTGTTAGGCACTCACATCATCTCATGCATCCTTGATTCAGCTGCATGTCCGTTATAAGCACTGGATGGGATGAAGTTACCTTTCCATTTTGATGGGAGTAGGTTAAATCCTTACTATAAATAAACCTTCCTTGTGTTTGTAAAGGCAGTATTGCCAATAGATTATGATTTCCCTTATGCATTTCCTTTCCTTGTGTTTCTCTTTCTTGTTTCTTGTTCTTTTATTTTTATTTTTTTTTACACCTTGTGCATCGGTAACCACTTATTACTTTCAAAAATATTGTGTATACATAGAGGATTGTGCATCTGATTTAGTGTGGGGTGGAGTAATTTGGAGTAGTGCAAAGTATTATACAATTTGGTAGTTAAAGTTATAAGGACCGAATGAAAGGATTAAAGGAGAAAAAAATAGAAGAATGTGCATGGAAATAGGTGGATAGTATTATTTGGTGTCAGGATAAGGCTTTACAAAAATCACATACAAAGAATAAAAAGTGTAAGAACAACATGAGCTATGAAAGGGAAAAAATCATGTCAAGGACAGAAGAAGTCCCTTTAGTGTTGCAGGCGCATGCATAAGGGTCTTTGTTTGGGCACATGGGTAAAGGTGCTTAAGGTGAGATTTAGTAGAAAAATCCACATTTAATGCTAAGTATGTTGGTAGAGGTGTGGAATTTATTTGTATAAAGGATGAAAAAGTTATAAGTATGAATTCAATCATGTTATTATTTACCTTATGAATATGAAATTGAAGAGCTCTTACAAACTAGGGAATTCATGAAGAGAGATTTGTATGATGAATAAATCATAGAGATACGAGTGGGTGACTAGGGTTAATCTAAAAACTTGAGTGGAAGGAGTACACAATCATAGGGAGAGAGTTTCATTAGAATACACTATCTAGTGGAAAGGTTTTTCCAAGTTAGGGTTCTGCAGCTAGGGCACGAAGATAAAAGTATTCCTTCACGGAGTTGAGACATAGAATTGGGTAGAGTTAGAAAGTATGGAAAGGAAGAAAAGTTTAGGACTTGGCTGACAAGTTAAAATGGCACCAAAGAAGGATACCATTTCACCAAAGATGAAGGGAAAGGGAAAGAAAACTGCCGTAACAATTTTTAATAAGGAGTGGTATGTGGAGATGTAGTACTCAGATGGATTATTGCTAGGGAAAGAACATGTATGACACATTAGGAAGATGGTTGTGAAAAACTACAACCATCACATGAGCACCATGGATAATTAAATAGCATTGGAACTTGTTCATATAACTAATACGAGGACACCAGAAGGTATGCCAATCTACAACGATGAGGTGAAGGTAAAGTTGGGTAAGGCCGGGTCGCTGCAACTATATGAGTTGCCCTATTTTGGAAAGTCTGAGAAGTTATACCAGTGGTTGATGTCATGCATGCTCAAATACAACTTATATTATTCAAGGCACAAAATGTGCATAACTCCTCAACTCATATCAAAGTTCACTAGCCTGATTTATGAAGGAGACTCCATAGATCAAGAATTGGAGGATAATGAGGCCATAGAGATAGTAGAGTCCTATGACTACAAGAAGGGTTCACGCTAATTTGATATTGCAGATATACTTGACCCTGTAATGAGGATGGCTGTACTCTTCATTACAAAGGTGAATGGTAAAGAAATATGGACCCAAGTAAACAAGGCATGGATGAACGTATGCCAGAAGATCTCAGGAAGAACCATCTACAACTTATATGCCTTCATTGCAAACGAAATCATTAACAACACATAGGAGGGAGAAAATATAATGTTCGTAAACATTCTCATCACCATCATCTTCTTAGATATTAGAGAGCCTAATGGTCTAGAGAATTTTGTATGGGAATACCCAAAAGAATATCCCTCTCCCTCAAAGATATTTGAGAAATATACCTGTGATACCATGATAGCCACTTACAGGGCTTGCCTGGAAAAATGGTACAAGTGAATGCATGACGCATTCAGGGTAGAGTGGAGGATACTTGAGAAACTACCCATGCTTGTAGGAGAAGAGGCTTAGTTTTCTTTATATAAGCACTTCTGCATCAAAAGATTCACTTTGATGGATGGGACTAAGATTCCATGGTGCAAGTTACCATTTTCCTTCACTGTGCAATACTTCCAAGAAGGGGTCAACCATTTCAAGGAGGTCAAAAGAATAAGTTTCATCCTTAGTGAGGTATACCAAGAGCACTGTGAGATGCATCAAAATATCGTATATCCAAAGAAATGCACATATGTGGAAAAGTATGTCTCCCACAAAGTGTAGATGAGGAAGCCATTGACACTACCAATCACTGGGAGGACTGTGGAAAGTGTATACTTGTGCATCAGGACAAAGTTTGAAATGTGTGCCTACCTAAAAAATGATGTCTCCATTCCTAAGGACCCCATAGGAAGGAAGAAGGCTGCACCAAAGAAAAGGGAGAGAGAAGTGTAAGAGAAGAAGGCACCAAGTGTGTAGACAACTCAATCTGTGGGCACATCGGAAGAAATCACTAAGCCATGAACTTACGTGCATAAGTAGAAGTCCCATGTTAAGGAGAATACCCCAAAAGAAGAGGCACCAGATCAAGATGATCCTCCCACACAAGAAGATTCGTTAAGGATTCGCCCACTAGAGAGAGAGAGAGAGGGAAGAGTATCCTATACTGAAATCACCAATTACGAAGAAACAAAAGATGGAAGAGAGGGAAAAATTAGAGTAAAATGAGGGTTTGGAGGCCTACAATGGCAAGAAGGATTAATATGAGGATGAATAATCTCAAAATCATCTCATGTATGATATAAATAATTCAGAAGAAGAATGAAGTGAAGGGAAGGATGAAGAGGAGGAAACAAATTCTCAAGGAAAAGGGGTGAGTGAAGTAGTAAACACAGGAGATCAGAGGACACCAAGCATCACCAAGGAACAAATAGAAGAGGTTGAAGAAATAAAATTGGTATGCATCATCAAAAATCTAGTGGAATATGAGGTAGAGCAAAGCACAGATGAAGTGCTCAAAGAGATAGAAGAGGAGAGCATTGGAAAAGAGTATTATAGCATGGGCAGAGACCCCAAGCTAATAGTAAGCTTTCCAAAGGCTACATGAACATGTGGGAAGAGTGTAGTGGTATCACAAGGGTAAGTAATGGGTTAGATCAATGATCCAAGCAAGCTTCTACACATGCACTTTAAGAGAACTATGCCAATAGAACAACTCTTGGTCATGCCCTCATTTGACATAAAATTCACATACCCACAAACCAGGAAAATGTTATCTTGGGTGTTTGAATCCCATGTAGATGAACCTAAGTTCAAGGTAAGCCAAGGGGTGCTAATGAAGATGCCAGAGAAATAAGGGATAAACCCCTTGGTTAATGTTAAAAAATTATCAGATGAGAAATTTTGTAATGTACTCAATAAGGTTTCAATTGAGGTTGAGGCCAGACTGTTTAGAAGGAATTATAGGGTGAGATTCCTAGAGGTGGAATTGGAGAAGGAGGAGGAACTTATCAAGAAAATAAAGGACTTGAAATAAGAAGAACTAATTAGCGCATAACTAAGGCATGAAATGAAGGAGGAGAAGGCAAGGGTGCGTGAAGTATATAAGAAAATCGAGATGATTACGAATGTTATTGTCTTAAAGCATCCCGACCTAGCACCACCTAAGAAAAAATATGAATCAACCTTGTAATGCCTATTGGATTTGACTCACATCCTCATAATAGAGAGGAAATAACTCACCTTAGAATCTGTAGAAGAGGAATTGGTGCACCAAGAAAGGGAGGAGAAGATGAAGGTGGTAGATATCATTTCTCAGTATACCAAACTCCTTACCAATGTAAAGGTCATCTCACAAGTTGTTGACCCCCTTATGATAATTGCACAGATAGAGATAGGGTAGAAATCATTTTCATTTCTACACTTGAAGTGGAGCTCAAGTAATTTCAAGAGAATAATAAGGGAAATAGAGAAGAGAGGGATAAGATCCTGGAGGAAGTGGAAAAGAAATCAGAAGCTATCGAGACCTTGTGGGGCTTGATCAAAAACTAGCTAAAGTATCTATATCCCCATATAACCCACAAAATGGATGCACTTAATGACCTTGGAAAGCAACTAGAAGTATTGTTGATAAAATGAGTGCCAAGGGGGAGGAGATATGTTTTTAAGAGGTTATAACCCTATTAGGGGACCTCTTTCAACAAGCTAAGAGTGAGGTAGATGTCTGGGAGAAGCTCAAGGTAGATATTGGATAGGATTTCCCACTCCTCCTTCAGAAATAAACAAATTCTTCTACATTCCCCCCATTCTTTAATTCATTATTTCCTCATTCCTCATTCCTTCATTATTTATTCCAACTATTCAGAGTTTTCCATTCCTTATTCATTGAAGGAAGGTGTTCTTGTGGAAAAAGAACAGGCTTAGTGTGGGGTGATGTTGGGCCTCATAATTTTGGATATGTATAAGAATGCGTGTGGGCACGTGGGAAATATATGAAGAAGGGAGTGCAGGGTGAAGACAAGTAGAAAAAGGGTTTTAGGAGGGTTTAGTAAAAACCACAGAACTTGTACTTGGAAAAGAAAAGGGTTTGGGACTTATCCATAATTGGCATTCCTAGCAGCACATGAGAAAGCATGACCCGAATGAGCATGCAGAGTGGATAAGATGTCAAATTGGAAACTCAATGATCAAGGAAGGAATATTCCATGTGATGGAAGGATCTAGAAATAAATCATTGCATAAAGTGGAGATATCATATGGTAATAAGAATGCTCCATTGAAGGACCGAATGGATACGTGACAACTAATTTATTACTTCAGAAAGACATAACAGTGGATGCTAAAGCTATATATAGAGATCCTCAGGTAGAAGGAAAGGATGACTACTTTTGGAGAAAATTTTGTGGTTGGTAAAATCATCTAGTGATTGAAGAGGCAAAGCTCTGTAGACATAGTAATGGGTTCTATGGAATCTCATTAGGAGGGTTATAAGAGAGATGGCAGATCAAGAGGGATGGGTCTGTGATCATTTTTTGGGAAGATTGGTTAGGATTTATGATGCATGATCCTTATTTTCATTGATACATTAGTTTTTTATGGCCTTAAGGAATGTAATGTAGTTATTGAACTAATATTAATGAGGAATATATGGTTCTCTTCTAAATATACATTATTAATGGATATAAACCCTAGTGCATCTTCTTTATATTATGAATCAAATTTATTATCCATTTGATATTTCTCTTGTTGTCTGAATGGATGCATTATTATAATGCCTCATCTTAAGTTCTCAGAATGAATGCATGTTTCTTTACCCTTTTTCTAATTTTCTTTCATTAATCAATGTATTCTAACAAGACTCGCATAAAAGAAGATCTCGGTGCCCGCGCATGCCTCGGGTAAGCACCCAACGCCATAGGGTGATAAGCTAATGTGCATGGGATTAGACTATTGTTCTAGGGCATAAAAATGGCTACAATAGTAGAATTGAAGTATTCTATAAAAAAAAGTACACAATTTGTGAAAACCAATTTTACATGAAGGCTAGCCTCTTCAAAAATTCTTCAGTTTCTTTCTTTCCAGATGACCCAGACTATGTGGGGTAAAATTATCTCCAATATAAGTCTCACATATTTAAATTTTAATTGAAACAAACCAATGTGTTCATAGCTCTATCAAAGTATAAGGAATAACCCATTTCAAATGAATCTTATAAAAAATGAGGCCCCACAAAGAGGTGGAAAATTGACAATGGATGAACAGGTGATTTAAACTTTCCTTATAAGATTTTCAGAAAATTCACCTACTGGGAATAATTTTCTCCTTTATTTTTAAGTTATCCACCATAAGAATTTTGTTCGTACAAATAAACCACTAGAAGAAATGTATTTTAAGAATAATTTCTTTGACCCAAACTCTCCTTTGACATATTTGAGGAATTAGAGATTGAATCTCATTGTTGTATCTTGAATGCACATTGTAGGTTCCATCTCCTTAATAATCCCAGATAAGTTCGTCCTCAATATTCATGTCAGGGATATATATGTTAGCTGTCATTTTTTGAATGAGACTCATATTATCTTTGTCATTATTTTGCCATTCTCTGAGCCACCATGAATATAGATTCTTTGCCATTCTCTTTTCCCATCATTATTGCTAAGGTAATCAAAGGTTTTTTCCCCCATATTTCTACCTTATCGTATTAATTTTATCTTGCATATTTTCTCTTTTTTGTCGGATTATCCCAAAATTCCAATTATCCTCCCAAAATAATATATTATTTCCATTTCCAAACTCCCACCTTATGCCTTTGGTGATTAAATCTTGTCTTTTAATCAGAGAATTTGTAAAATAGGAACCTTTAGGAAAATCATAAGACATAGTGAAGTATTTAATAAAATCCTCCTCTAAGTATTTATTTTTAATAATTTTACACCAAGGAAGATATTATTTTAGAATTATCAAACCCATATTAGTTAGGAGAGTCTTGTTCATCTGTATGAGATTATAAATTCCCAAGCCTCCTTAAAATCTAGGTTTGCAGACCTTCTCCAAAGCCACTAATGGAACTCTATTATTATCTTTAACACCTTCCCATAGAAAATGTTTCTGAATTTTCTCAATCATTTCCATAACCTTTTATTGAATTCTAAAATGTGAGAGAAGATATATTGGCAAACTTTGCAGCAATCTTTTAATCAATGTAACCTTTCTTGCACTTGAGAGGATTGTTTCTTTCCAACCTGCAAGCTTGAGTTAAATTTTTTCTAAGAGATAATGACAAACATCCATAGGGAACAAAAATTTAAATAGTGGCATCCCCAAATAAGTAGATGAAAGGGGATTAATACAACATCTAATAAATTTAGCAATTATTCGTTGTCTATTCCAAGGAGTATTGATGAATAAAAGTAAACTTTTGGCATAATTGATGACCTGCCAAGATTATTATTCATAACATGACATCATAAATTTATAGTTTTTAGCTTCAAGAATCAAGACTATGGAGATTAATATTATATCATCAACAACTTGTTGATGAGAGAAAGTTAAATGCTTAGAACAAAGATCGAAGCGACAAAGAGTACTTGAAGTGGTAAATATACTTATTTCTCTACTCAAACATTCCACCATGATGATAAAGGGAATTGGGGAAACATGATCACATTTCTAAAGGCCTATATTGTTGCAAAATAAACCAACGGGGGATCCATTTAAGATAATTGAAAACATAGGTTTGGAGATACATTTTCTTACCACATTTTTAAAATAGAGGTTGGACCCAATTTTTTCAATCACTTTATCCAAAAAATCCCAAGAAACCTTATAAATAACCTTGTTTAATGGGTGAAGGGATAATTAGTGACACCTTTAATAGAAGCTCATGTTGAAAGAAATTTCTGCCCTTTGATTTTCTAAATTTTTGAGTCCCCATGTGTTGGCTCTAATGTCTAACCCTTCTGGTCTAGACTAGGAATACCACCCTAAAAACTATGGGGGCATGTCTCCCTGGCCTCCCCCCAAGGTATGGAAAAAAATAGTGGAAGAGTCCTCTTCTACTTCCCATTCAGATAAGTTGACTCATGTACTCTTTGATGGGTCCTTCTCTCTTCACATTGCATCTCACATCATGGAGGTTGTTACTGCCTCTAGAGATCTATCCCAAGCAGGTAAGATGATGGGTCCTAGACCCCCCCTCGAATATATCAAAAAATGGGCCTACATGAAATGGAACCCTTATGGTACTCTGGAAATAGCTGTGATGCCAAATGGATTTTTCCTCTTCTATTTCAGCATGAAGGAAGAATTTTCTCGAGATCTTCTATGTGGTTTGTGGTTATTTGGCAAAAGAGGGTTCTACATTAGGAAACGGTCACCTGGCTTTAACCCGCTCATAGAAATAATGACCCAGGCACAAATATGGGTTCATCTACCAGGCCTTCCACTAGATCTTTGGCACCCTGCAGTCATCGAAGGTATTACTTTATCTATGGGTCCTTTAATTGTAATAGACCAGGCCAAAAAAGGAAAAAATAGATTCATTCATGCTTGTTTCTATGTCAACGTTGATGTCAGTTTCCCACTCCAAAAATTGATTTATCTCTTATCAAATTTTGTAGCTTGGTCTCAACCTATTGAATACGAATATATTCCATAAGCATGTTCCATCTACAAAAGCATCAATCACAGAGTAAGATGCCCCACTAAGCCTCAACCTAAGCCAAAAGACCCTTGTAACCTCTCCCAAGAAAAAAGGGAAATATATACCAAATATTATTCTTGAAGAGACCTCATTCATCCCTACTTCCAACCCCTTTTCCCTCCTTGAAGAAGAAGAGATCACTACCAACTCCAACTTAGTAACCCCTCTCACCGCCAGCCTCTTTCCATTATGGTTTCTTTCCCCATGGAGGTTTCCCTAACCTCCCCTCCCCCCTCCTCAGTGGTTGTTCCCCCCTTAGTGGTTGCTTCTACCCCCCTTCTCTACCTTCTCCCTCCCCCTTCCAACCTTCTCCTCTCCCTTCCCCCTCTCCTTATTCTTGGCTTGGAGTGTCCTTCTACTGGCTCAACTCCCCTCTGTCCACCTTTCATCCCCCTCTCTTATTCCTAGATCTCCCCCTCCACTCAAACCTTTGATGATAGATTGAAACTCCGCCTGACTTGAGTTGCAAGAAACTTGATATTGGAATGGAGAAATTTTGTGGAAATAGCCTGGGAAATGTCAAGCTTCAACAAGAATCAACCTTGAATGTGGCCCAAGGATCCTAGAGCACCATCCCCATGGTCATGGGGAGTAAAGCCAAATCCAATAAATGAAGGTGATCTCATGGAACATAAGATGTCTTAATTCTCTGGAAAAATAGAGGGTCCTCAAGGATATGAAATTTAACCACTCTCCTGAAATTATCATGCTTCAGGAAACCAAACTCAAAAAGGATGATAGTCTCTTGAAAATTTGGCATGTTTCCTCTTTTGCATCCCAACTTGCTATAGGTAATTTGGGAGGCTTATGCACTCTCTAGGATACCAAATACATAAAAAGTGACTTCCTTCTTCATGACCCCAAATTTTTTTGCATACTCTTCTAAGAGGTAGACTCTGAATCTACTTGGATAGCAATCAATGTTTATGCCCCTAATTTGGAATCCCAATGTGAAAGACACTAGTAGAACATTCAAATTTCACTAAAAAATTGTGTAAATATTCCTGTGCTCATCATGGGAGACTTCAATTGTACTCTCTACCCCTCTGAAAAGTAAGGAGGATCCCTTTCTACCCAAATAACATGGAAGCTCTGGATGACTTCATACTTGGGGAGACTCTCTTAGATATGGATCTGCATGGTAACTCCTTTACTTAGTCCATCTACATAGTGGGAAGAAATCACATTCAAAGTAGACTAGATAGGGATTTGGGATCTTTGGATTGGATCTCTCTTTACCCCAATTTCTTTCTTAGTTCCTTAGCTCGAGCGGTGTCTGACCATATCCCCTTAATTCTATGTGCCGACAACAAAATGAACATAAACAATCCTCCCTTCATGTTTGATTTTTCCTAGCTTGAAAATAATCATCTAGACCATATTATTAAGAGTTGGAGGGACATCAAAACTCAGGGCTCTTATATGTTTAAGTTCTCTAGTAAACTTAAGGAAATCAAAAATTAGCTTAAGATTTGGAAGAGAAAAGTGTTCAGAAACATCAAACTTTGTAAACAAAACCTAACTCAGGAAACAGCTAACATTTCAGCTCTTGTGGAGGTTGAAGGAAGAATGAAACAACTCCATAAACAAGAAAGGAATCTTCTTAGTGACTTCCATAATATCCTGAAAGAAGAAGAGACCTAGTGGAAGTAGAAATCATAGGATCTTTGGCTGGATCAGGGAGACCGTAACACCAAGTTCTTCCACATTACAACCTCTAAACATAAAAGCAGGGATAAAATCAGAGAATTGATAACTCTGGTAGGTAATATATTAACCTCTGACATTGAGATCTCTAATGAATTAGTGTCTTTTTATTCTAATCTCCTTCAGGTTAAGGACCCTCCTAACTAACAAGCTTTGTCCAAGATGCTTCAGCACATTCCTAAATTACTCTCTGATGATATGAATGGAAATTTAACGAAACCCTTCTCTATGGAGGAAATTCATAAAGTGGTCTTCATGATGAAAGGTGACAAAGATCTTGGCCCCGATGGCTTCCCTAATGCCTTTTTCCAAATCTTATGGGAAATCATCAAGCAAGATATTTTCAAGGCGGTGAATGAATTCCAATCAGCAACTCCCTTATGAAATAATGGAATACTACCTTCATCGATCTTGCTCCCAAAGCTCTTGGATCTAAATCTGTTTCAAGCTTTAGGCCAATTAGCCTCTGCAACACCTCCTACAAAATCATCTCCAAAATATTGGCTACAAGACTTAAACCCCTGATGAACGACCTTATCACGTCACATTAGAATGGATTCAACAGTGGATGCTTTATCCAAGGGGGTATCATCACTATTCATGAATCCATACACTCTGCCCAACAATTGAAGTCTGTAGGAATGATCTTTAAATTAGATATGCAAAAATCATTTGACAAATTCAGCTGGACTTTCCTAATCCGGGTGCTAAAAAGTTACGGTTTTGATAATAGATGGTGTAACTAGATTTTTTCTTACATTACAACACCTTGCTTCTCAATCCTCATAAATGGCATCCTGACAGGCTTCTTCAAAAATAGTAGAGGTATTCGATAAGGGGACCCTCTATCTTCTTTCCTCTTCTTGTTAATGGAAAACTCCCTCGGCAGAGCTCTTGAGGCTACCAAGAGTCAATCTAACATTTTAGGTATCAAAATCACTTCTAGCTCCCCATCTGCCACTCATAGCCAATTTTTGGAGAATACCCTGATGTTGAGTGCCACTTCGGTGATTAAATCTCATACGCTCAAAGAAATTTTATAAAACTATCAACTTGCCTCTCAACAACTAATTAAATTCAACAAAAGTAGTATATCTTTCTTAAACACCCCTCCTCAAACTCAAAGGAGGATTGATGACATATTTGGTTGCAGAATTGTGGACTTACCCTCCTCCTATCTTGGCATTCCCCTTTTCAAAGGAAAGAAAACAAAACATCCGTGGAATGTAGTCATTGAGAGATACCGAAAAAAAATAGCCTCTTGGAAAGGAGCCATTCTAAGTTAGGCTAGAAAAATTCAATTTGTTAAAGCTACTCTTTAGAGTTTACCTATCTATTTCATGTCTCTTCTGAAAATGCCTTCCTTAGTGATATCTACTATTGAGAGAATCCAAAAGAAATATTTCTGGTTGGGTGTGGAAGAAAAAAAGTGGATACACCTTGTCTCTTAGAATGAAGTTTGTAAGCCAACCAAACAAGGAGGTCTTGGGATTAGACAGATTGTTGATATCAATGTTACACTGCTGGCTAAAATTGGCTGGGAAGTGGCTCATGGTAACTCTCAATGGGATCTGCTGTTGAGATCTAAATATTTTTTGCAAGATGAATATTTCCTTCTCTCCTCCCTGCCTCGTGGCTCGACTATTTAGAACTCTGTTACTAGTTCCCTTCCTCTTTTGCGTGCTAGAACCAAGTGGAGGTTGGGAAATGGAAGATTAATTGACATTTGGTTGAATTGGTGGATAGCAGAAAAACCTTTGTGCCTAAACCCTATTGGGACTCTATCTATAGACACCTATAATTACACCCAAGCAATTTAAATACTTAAATTGTGCTAATTATCCCCTTTCTCGCAAATCGATGACATATCGTCAAAAGCGCTCATATTCCCTCTTATTGTCATTAATTAATTACAATACGCTAATTGATTAAGTCACCTATCTAACTAATACCCTAATTAATGACCTTCCGTTAATAAGTCACCCCTTCTACCTAGACTAATTAATTAATTATCTTTCCCTTCCATTTAACAAATAAATCGATATTTAATTGATTTAATCCCCTTCTAATAGCCTAAATCATACTAATATTCCTATAATTATCTTCTGTAAGCTTGCATATACCTATTAGTTAATCACCTTTGATTAATTAAAATACCCCCCAACTCCCATGACTTGCTAAGCATAAATTAAACCCTTCTAAAGTAAGGTTACCTTTTATAAAGAAACCTTATCCATTCCTAATCATGTTTTACCTTTATCCCACATGCAAAGGAATGTAGTGTTTCCTTTATCCATTCAGCTATATAAGGATCCCTCCTTCTACCTTTATACCTACACCTAAACTTCTTGAGAGAGAAAATGCAAAGCATATAACAAAGAGACTATGAGCTTGCATTTTGTCTTCTTGAGAGGTCACCATTGTTAAGAGCTAAGCTTCATATTCTTACATTATTTAAGGATCAAACAAACAATTTTTGATTTCCATTAGAGTTAAATAGGTACATGCATTTTGTTGGTAATCTAGGAGAGTAGAGATTTTGAATAACATGCAAGTTTTTATCTTATGTTTCAAAGTTATGATGTTTAGAATAGATCTTGTTTAGCTTTTTATCTTGATGGTGCTTATGCTTTGTCTTAGCTAGATTGTAGAACTATTTTAGGTGGTAGTTCTTACTTCATTTAATTTAGCATTAAGCAAAGTACACATGCACACATTTGGCACACCTGGTGTGACACTTAGTCCCATGGAATTTTAGTTTAAGTTTCATTGTTTTGGATAACTTTTGGTATGCACATGTAGTAATTAATGTCCATTTTCTTGGAATTTTTGTTAATTTAATATGTGTAACTTCTTGTTCATAGCCATCATTTTAATGGGTTGTTACCATTTTTAAAATAACTTGTCAAAATGTGAGATATTGTGAGTTTTCTTGTGTTTTTTGCTATATTTTGGTTGCAGGTGTGGCACAAGCACATTTTTAGGATCGCAGGCATAGTTTATGTGGCACACACACCTTTCTAGTGGTGCAAGCACACTGTCAAAACCTAGTTCTTTGTTTACTGACCCTAGCGCAT
Organism: Taxus chinensis; assembly: GCA_019776745.2. NCBI lineage: Eukaryota > Viridiplantae > Streptophyta > Pinopsida > Cupressales > Taxaceae > Taxus > Taxus chinensis. The sequence continues at coordinate 363,195,349 of CM034154.1, forward strand.
GTGCGCTAACCCCGGCGCACACACCCTAACTAGCACTAACCTAGGCACAGACATTGTTTCGTATTGTACCTTCACTACATTTTGAAACCTATCAGATTGGCACATACACCCTAACTAGAGAGCACACAATGTTTTAGTGGCGTAGACACATTTTTGGTGGCGTGGATGTTCTGTCGGAATTTGGGACTATTTTATAAAGTGGTGGCACACATGTTTTCCCGGTAGCACACACAATTTTCTAGTGGCACACACCCTTTTCTGGTGGCATAGGAATTCTATTTGAGTTTCCATCTATTTTTCTCGCAAAGTGGTGCATACACTATTTTTTTGGCGTAGACGTCTCTCTGGTGGCATAGGTGCATGGTAAGCCAAAAACACACAGAGTAGCACACATGTTGTTTTGGTGGCACACATGCCTCTCGGGTGGCATAGGTGTATGTTAGATAGGAAAAACACATAGTGGCATATATGCCCTAACCCACACACAGGTGCCAAAAAAGGGGCGCAAGTTTCCTTTCATATTTTTGAAATTTATGTGTTGAGGTTCTAACATTCTTGCAGGTTTTATCTAATCATATACTTGTCTTTGCAGGCTGTTTTTACATGTTTATACTTGATTAGATACATTTTTGCATTTTTTTCTTATAGGAATAAGATCATGTATGCTCTTCCCTCACATCCCTTGGGGCAATCTTGGGAATCAGAAATGATTCTTAAGTCTTTTTGATGCTTTGAGGTTGTTAGGAATATTTGAGTTGGAATTGGTTAACTTGACGTAGTTGAATTAAAGTGTTTTTTTCATTTGATATCTTTTTGGATTTTGAAGACATCACGTATGCTTTTCTCTTGCATCCTTGGATGATATGGAGAATCAGAAATGGTGCCTTCTCTTTTGATGGAAAACTACTAAAAATTGTCATACAGGACCAAAATGCCATCGCTTGTCAAGCAATAGAGGAATCAAAACAAATTCAAAAACTACTAATACATTTGTTATATAGGTTGCCAAATGGTGTTCAAGAAAACCACACCTAATTAAAAAAGATAAAATGAACAACATATTCAAAACACTGTATTACAGGTTTTTGAAAAGGGTACATCCCTCTCTACTCAACTTGAACATAACCCCTTTGGCATAACACCTTAACCTATAACAATGGGGGTGGTTCCAGGACCCCAAAATAGTCCACGCAAGAGGGAACCTTGTGGACAAAATGGGAAGTGCTCCGCACTACCTATCTGACTAGTGATTCCTTTATGAGCTAGAGTTGCAAGTTGTCCCTACGCAACCCTTTTAAGTACACAATGGATGCATTTACTGCCCACTATGCTTGAAGGGGGAAAAGTCGAGATACTCCCAAGATAGTCAGGACTATTTGGGTAAATCGTCCTGCTCATGGATAATCTTTGTAACACCTAGGAAAATATACTTTGGCCAGGATCCCATTTTGACCATTCTAAAACAGTGTTGAGTTGTGAATCATCTTGTTATTGTGAAATGTGTGACGCGTTACTTTCACTTAGTTTTTACTTGCCTTAGGTAAGAGGTGAAACTCTGCCAAAGTGAAGCCAACATTTTTCATCCCTATTTTGATTTTGCTTGCTTCACATTCTTTTAACACTTTTTTGATCAGAAGAAGGGTGACTACATTTTTGTTACCAATCGATTGTTTCTACCACTTTTTTGTCTGTTTACACCCATCTATGTTTATGACTGGGTAAGTTAAACATCTAAAGTGTGTGGAGAAATACTCATATAACTGGTAACCATTGTGATCTTGATACCCATGTCAAGATCGTCATTGTAGTTAGGCGTGGTTCATCATCTTGAACTTCCTTAGAACAGTTAACTTGTTTGCATTGTATCACTAAATTTTTGATATTTACGTCTTGTTTCTTGTAAGCTCAACATAAATATCTATATTGTAAGGTTATAACGCACACATTTTTAACTATTCCTAGCTATACTTTGAGCTCTTTAGTTTGATTCTTTTATTACCTCGATTTTGAAGAGTGTTGGGTGTTACCATTTTTGCGTGTTATATCAGTAACACCTTGATATCAATACCTTACTTTCTCACAAAGTTTTGTTAACATATCTTGGTGATATTGTTTTGTCATTCACAAATTGTAATTGGCACTTTTTGAGATATAGGTCTTAATTGAGTTTGAACTCGCTTTTAGTATATCTTGTTAGGAGGTTACATTGAATTTTTGTGTTTACTTACGTTTGGTTCATTCTCATGAACTTAGCATAAGTAAGAACATCTTGTTAATTATCTTGCAACGTAAAACTGATTTTTGAAACATAGTCTAGGAGGTATTTCATTGAATATATTTTGATACCAAACATTTGTGTCACTAGTGATTTATCACTCTATCACATTAGTATTCTCACATTGTTATCCATTCATATTCTTTACAATTTACGTTACATTTCACTTAAGTGTGGTCACAAAGTTTTGAACACATTTACAACTTACATTAGTGAAATTATCACAAAACATGTCTTCTAAAACATGATTAGGACTCAAGAAACAAACATACAAGGAACAAAAAGTGCAAGCCTGGGAAGCCTCTAACATATAAGGGTCCAACCCTTTCATTGGACATGATCTAGGACCTCTGTTTTCTACGGAAAAAGAGATAAAAGATATGGTAGATCATAGTGGAAATGAAATGGAATCTCCACACGTAGAATTCGACTTTGATCCCACTTTATTAGACGAGTTTCTTTTCAGAAATAAAGATAGAGTGCTAGCACAGGTTGTAGAACTAGGGGCCAAATTGCCCACTGAAAATGAAACAATCCCACCTGTGAATAACTCTACTAAAGAATAACGACCCCTTATCAATATGGAGAATATTTTGACGCATGGACATGCTTCTACCTCTAACACATGGAATGATAAAGTGGTGGGACATAGAATACCTTTATCAAAGTTCCACGTAGAAATAAGACAGGATATGAGATTGGTGAAGCACCTCCACAATACGACGAAGAGGAGGAACACTTAGAAGAAGAAATCATAATTCAACAATAGATTAGTAACCTAAGCCAAAAATTAGCTTTTCTAACCTCCCATGTATAGAAGGAAGTAAGAAAAAATGTTCAAAATTCAAATCCTAAGGTTAAGATCAATGAACTCCATAGAGAAAACCAAGGAGAAAATGATACAGGGTATCATCACGTATATATCCCCACTTCTCCCACTAGAGAACAATTGCTTGCACAAGAGGTACAGTATATGAAATCAACCCTCATGAGCCTACAAGAGAGAAATATAGGGAGCATTAGAAAGTATCAATATGAATAATTATGCCCGTATCCTTTTGACAAGACTATGACCCCTCAACCCTTTCCTAAGAAATTTGATATGCCAAAATTCAACAAATATAAAGGGAAGGGAGATCCATGAGATCATGTCCAGGATTTCTATATGGCATGTCAAGAGGTTTCTTATAGTGATAATTATCTCATCAGACTTTTTCCCAAAAGTCTTGGAGGTCAAGCCTTGGAGTGGTTCACACGTTTACCTAGGGGATTAATTTTCACTTGGCCAGAATTGGCAGAAAGGTTCGTGTGTCACTTCTCATACAACATAGAGAATGATGTCACCATGGAAGATTTATGTGGTGCCAAACAACACCCTAATGCGACTTTTTCCAGCTTCCTCCAATGGTGGAGAGGGATATCTAGATGTTTCCCTTGTGCTTTCCCTGAAAAATAGCTAGTTAGTATTTTTGTTCCCAACGTAAACCCAGATATAGCTTTCCACCTCCAAATGTATTATGTTCACACTTTTGAGGAGGTCATAGAAAAAGGGGTTTAGATAGAGAAATCTCTCATTGCCAAAGCAAACCTTAAAACCCAATCTAGAGATAATCAAAATGTCAAACCCATGGAAAAGCTGAAGGTTTTTAACAAAAACAAAAATGTGGTGGGAGACGGAATCATTGATTCCCAACGTGTACAAACGGTCCAAACCAGTCAACCTTTTAAACTGACCAAAGGACCAATTCAACCACCACAAAAGTGAAGAACGGTCACCTCTTTTAATGAAACTTTGTCAATTATACTAAAACAATTTGATGTGGCCCACATGATGACATATCCTACGATGCAACCATTTGACAACAATGCTCCAAAACCTTCACTGTACAAGGACCATGAATATTGTGAAATGCATCATGTCAAGGGGCATAAGATAGACAAATATCTGTGACTCTGTCATTATATACAAGACATCATTGATAATGGGGAGATAGAGGTGGACAACCCAGGAAAAACATAGACACCCAATGAAAGGATGGGGATATATAAAGAGCCATTCCCCAATCATGATAAATCAGAAAATTCAATGCCGAATCAGGGAGAGTCATCCCAAGTTTATAAACCAGTGAATTACTTTTACACCAAAAAAGACAACAATCATTATGATTCACTTATTGGATGTATTCGATCTCCTACTGACCATGTCAACACTAGCCGAATCAAGGGAAAGGACTGTGTCGTGGTAACAAGGCGTGCCTGCCTCACAATTCTAGAACCTTCGCCATCAACCCCACAAACTGGTAAATATAACCTTTTAGAGAAACTTGAGAATACATCTGCTAAGATGTCGATCTTAGATCTTCTTAAGATATCCAATGTGCATAAATAAATTCTATACCAAACTCTTCAGGGGTCACGAGTGCCATTAGAGGTTGATCTTGCACACCTGTAAGCTACAATGGATAACATATTTCCAAATGAACATATTTCCTTCAACCATAGGGAGATCCCTACTAAGAATCCAACACATAATATTCCTTTATATATTGAGGTAGTTGTCACCCACAAGAAGATCAAACGGGTGCTTGTGGATAACAGATCTAGGTTGAACATTTGCACACTCAAATTGGTTAAAAATTTAGGACATATTGAGGCATATCTTGAGTCCAATATCATCACTATTACCACTTACGAAAATACGAAAAGGGAGTCAGTGGGCACAATCACGCTGCCCATGGAGGTGGGTCCCACTTGTCATCAGACAAAGTTTCATGTCCTGGACTTGGAACTTCCATATAATATGCTTCTAGGCCAACCATGGATTCATACCATCTCGGCCATGCCATCGACATTTCATTAGTGCATTAAAGTGAAGCATGAGAGACACACCATTACCATACAAGGAGATTTAGTGCCCTTTTTTGATTATAGAGATCTCAATAGTTTTACACATAAGGGCACATATGCATGTCCCTCGGCCGATGTAATTGTTCCTCTCTAATCTGAGGCTATGGAATCCTAGATAGATTCAGATTCTCTCAGTTCTTGTGCCCATGGGGCACCTACTTCCACATCTCCTTTTGATTCATGGGAGATGAAAATTATTGAATATGGCTGTGGGGAATATAATGTACAACAAGAACTCTTAGTTTTAGACCTCTCATTGTCACCCAAGACTAGAAGTTACCCTAATTATCACTTCAGAAGACCTATAAATGAGCATGCTAGTGGGTCATTCTTACCTGGAGGCTTGTTAGTTGAGGAAAAAATGCTTGATCCACCAACAACTTGCATCCCAGAGAATATAAACCAGGAAAATGAACCTAAGAGGCTCCTCCCAAAATGGTTTTACCCTCCTCCCAGATTTTCTAGCCTAGAGGGCTTTGTCTCAAAATGATCCAGGATCCTCTTTTCCCTTTTTTCTCTTACTGTCCAAATCTATGTTAAAGGAAGCCATATAGCCAAAAATCCAATCAAAAAAGAGAAAATCTTAAGTTGTTACAATTCAAACCCGTGGCTTTCCTTTAGCGCAAATGCCATCAATGTTTCATAAAACATAGTCACGCCAAAGGGTGCACTATCCCTACCCACAACATGCACCCTCCCTACGCCCTTTGAAATTCTTAAAATCCTAACACAGTCGCAAGCACAAATCTTCCTGCACCCACATTTCAATGTCATGCAAACTCTTCCTACGCCGCGCTAAAAGCCCTTTGGCACACCTTAACTCGATGATGCATCCTTTTATTCTACAGCCTTTGGTCCATAAGAATGCTTTGCAACATGTTTAATATCTGCACCATTAGCGTACCCTACCGCATTGCAACATCAAAACCATCTGTGCCCAATTTAAAACCCTTCATATGGCGTAGGCGCACATCCTTTTACATCAACATTGAATGTTGTGTGTAGTTATCTTGCGCCCTACACCCTTTTACATTGTTTTCATCCATACAACACTCTCCAACTGTATGCCTTGCTTTTCTGATCCTACAACTTGCAGTATAGCTGTGCCCTATGCCCAGAAACTTCTAAATTGCTAACTCTTCATTCTGTAAGCTTTGATGGATAATCTAATAGCTAACATGGCTCTTCTGAGATGGAGTTCACTCCTTCTTGCAGATCAGCAACTGAACTTAGATTCACCCATGTCTTCATCAAGTAAGAGGCCAACCAAGTCAAAGGGTAAGGCCAAACTCATAGAGGAAGAAATGAAGTATCAAAGGGTCAGGATGCCCGAGTCCCTTGCAGAGTGTGACTTAGACATCAGGGATTCTGAACTTGGCCACATCGATATGGAGGACTTTTGGGCCAGAACTAAAAGGGTCACAGGTAGTCCATGGATGGAAAAATTGGTCAGAAATGGTCTACACTTCGCTGGAGGAATTCCCGTGAGTGCGGTGAACAATGAATTCATGATGGTGGTGGCCCGCTGCTAATAAAGACACAAGGTGTGTCAAGAATGAGAAGGGTGAGGTTATAATCAACCTCACTACTTGACATTTTTAAATTATGTTGGGTATTCCCCATCACTGGAATTTTGTGGCAATAAGCCAAGAAGACTGCATAAAGGCATGGGATGAAAATGAGGACAAATGCACGTAGTTTATGAACGAAGTATATCTAAATAATAAGAAGTTAATAATCAGGTGGCCGCAAGTTATTCATCGCAGTGACTTCTCAGAGGAGCTGAGCGACATAATTACCTTCTTGAGTAGGGTGTTTGGGCTCCCTGATGCCCATTAATTTCATAAATGGATGCTCAAATATCTAGAAACAATGATAAAAAATGTTCCTGATCAGCATTTTGAATTGGCAAAGATCATCAGCAGCACCATCTCTAAGCAACTTCAACAACTCTCAACAATGGGGAGGTTCTACATGAACTCCTACGTGGTATACACTACTGCTTTTGAAAAATATTACCCAGCACTAAGCTAATGTGAGGTATGGCCCCAAATGAAAATATATGAATATTATCTAGAGTTGAGACTGGAGAACAAAATCCCACAGTTCAGCAAGATCAATGATGCCTTCTTCTACATCATCATCTACCTATTGAGGCCCAATATGACTCATGGTCAGATGACCAAGAGCATAGTAACTACCACAAAGAAGTGGGAGGTGTTATTTACATAATTCCCCACTTTCACTTATCTTAGAGCCACCAAATTTTTGGGGGAGCCCACCAAGTTACCGAGAAATGCGGGCCCTAAGCTGATCCTATTGGAGCTATCCAGACAACTCATCACATATCATGAGAAGTTCCTAAAAAGAAAGAAGGGAGGAACTCCATTCCCCCTCATAGTGGGCAGGTACACCTACACTTCTCACAGCAAGGCCTGGGAGATGTTTACATAACTGGAATTTCTTAACTTGAAGCACAATTTCCCGACAAGGCCAACCTTTGATCCACACAATTATCTCCCAAGTGAAAAGCTTGATCCAATTCATGTCCCACAGATCGAGGATATCTACATCGACCTGTATCACGAGGTCGAGCTCAGGAGAAAGGATCACTCCCACCTGACCCTAGTAGATATCATCTAGTATGGTGTGGCCATTATTCCAAAAGGTTTCCAAATGACTGATCAAGAAGTTGATCAGGTCCATCTAGATACGGATGGGGAAAACTGGCCATTTTCCAAGATAGACAGAGTAAATGCACCTCAAACTATTGAGGAGAGAGTTAAAGGCACTCGACAACACACAGAATAATCGTGCAGGTATAATGGTCTCATCTACCTTGGGGTAGACTTCACCACGTCTCCCTTAGGTAATGCATCTGCCAGGACAAAGCACTTACCAAAGGGAAAATGGAAAGACAAGGAAGGAGAATCAAGCACTACTTAGGATAAAGCTCACGAGAGTCCTCCTTCTGCCGCCTAGGAGCAGGTAGTAACCCTGATGTCTCCAGAAAAAATAATCAGCGATAAGTGTTCCAATGGGCACATCCACTCAGGATGTTGCCACTGCTATAACCACCGAGGTTCCAACCATCCATTCACCCACTCCTCCTTCCCCTCCTCATGTCACTCAACCAACCATTCCTTTGGTTTTGTCTTCTCCCCCGTCTTCTAATGTTCCCCCTTCCTCTTCCTCTATCTTGTCTTCCCTCGTGGAGCTGTCCCCCAGCATTTCTTCTCTCATCTCTCAGATCCCTTCCACCCCCGCGGTTTCCTCTCCTACAGTGACTCCTACCCCTGTGAGCATTGGAGATTTGGCTTCTTTATCAATGGCACCGCCAAACGTATCGACACATTTCCCCTTGTTCACTATAGCTACCCCTTCTTCTGTCGCCATTCCCTCTTCTCCCTCTGGTCCCACTCCCTTAATTCCAGCATGGATCTCCCAACACCTGAGCCAGCACAAGAGGAAAGTCCCCATTACACCTATGGACTTCTCCATCATTCCAAAAAAGGAGCTAAGAAGCAAAAGCCAATAACTCACTTCTCTAAGAGTGCATCAGGAGAATGAGTAATGGAGATCGTGTACCGTGATCCCACAAAGGATAAAGAGGATCTATCTCCTACAGATTATACAGTGACACAGGTCATAATGGGAATGTCCTCTGAGATCCTGCAAGGAGAGGCCCTATCTATAGTGGATTCCCTTTATAATAAGCTTCAGGAAGCAAAGGAAGAGAAGAGGATATTGAAAGAACAAAACAAACATCTTCTCTAAGCCCTGCAGAAAATGGGAGATGCACCTCCTACAACTACCACTGAAACTCCTAAGGCCCTTAGTTAGGAAAAGATAAACAAATACACTAAGATTGGTGAACAAGGCATGGCACTATCCACCTAGAGAGACCAAATCCTCAAAGATAGTGAGGAATTAATTGTAAAGTGCACAGAGCTATATAAGAATATTGATTAGGCGAACAAGGAACTCCAAGTGATTACGGGACCTATCTCCGAAGATTTGGACCATGCTAGGTTATAACATGAGACATTCTAGAAGATGCTCGACTACCAAGTCGATGACTTAGTGAAATTCGGTGTCTTCGATCACCCCAGAGCACCTAACAAATTCCTTGCTGCTTTGGACTACAGGGTCAATTAGATGGAATTTGTCCTAGAGAAAATTGATAAAATCAAGGAGGAAGCCTTAGATGTAATGCATAAAATAGAGCAGATCATCTTAAGGATGTCTACAGGCTTGCTCACCCCGTCATATGCCTTGAGGAAGGTAGAAAAAACCATTTGGCTCTTCAAAGAGATCGTCTCACAAGGGTTAGGTTCAGGAGTTACTTTTGACATGGAATCCATCAAAAAACTTTTGGCCTGCTGTGATTTTGTGGGATACCTGATGGAGGTAGGTAATGAATACTTCAAGCTCCCAGAAAGACTCAAAGATGAATGGGAGAATTTTGAAGTCATCGGCGATCACACCAAGGGTCCTGCTAAGGATCAACTTCAACCGATGATTAGCAAATTCATGGAGTATCGGGCCCAATTCCACATTGCCTCTCCTGAGCAGAAGCAGGATACTCCCTTCCAGCCGTGGGACAACGACGAATAGGCTCCTTCCTCCTAGGATGTTCTCTCTTTTTTGTAATAGTTAAAAGTTTATTGGCACAAATGATGACATCATCCATGTTGCACCATGAGATCTTTCTATCCATAAAGTTGCCCCAAAGTCAACAATTGACTTTTAGATATTTTGTAAATATTTTGTAATTAATTGTTGGTTTCTTTTTTCCTTCTCTCTCCTTCTCCTTCCATATATATTTGAATACATGTTGTATTCAAGGGGGTGGACACTTTTTAGATGAAAAATATAAGTGAGAAGAAAATCCTTTATACTTTTTGTAACAGAAGAAAACATTAATACAAATATTAAGATTTTGTGTTGAATACATGTGTTATGTGCATCTGATCTTTCTTCTGTCAAATCTGTGTGTTTATTCTGTTAGATATATCTCTACTTTTTTGTCATTTTTTCATCAGGATTGCTTTGTTTGTTTATGCAAGTAGGTTTGGATCTGTTTACTACCAGCCCAAAATATAAACCCTCTGACCTTTCTGCTTTGGAATTCATTTCTTTTCTCCCTTCAGATCTATCCTATCTCCTCTCCTCTCTTTGTTCCTCTCTTCTCATAATCAGAAACACCCCTACTGGGATGAAATCCCAAACCCCTGAAGGCAAAATATTGTAGGACTTGTGTAGATTCCTACTAGTAGAATAGCAATAAACCAGTTTCACTTTGTTGTCTCAAAGAGGGGTGATGCCCTGCGCACTGTTGGCTCGTCTATCCATAGATCTGCCCTCCCGACAGATTTTCAAACCAAAAGTTTTTGGCAACTCTACTGGGGAAAAAACAGATCTATGGTTGTGTTATGTTGGTTAAAGGACACTAACAGGTTGCTAAAGTAACTAAGAAAATTGATAAAAATCCAAAAATCACTACCAGTTTGCAAACCTTAACTTTTTACTTAAAATCTGAATTTTTTACAAAAGTGATCCAAACTGAAAATTTTCTTCAAAGATCCATAGATCTGGGCTAGTTAGAGATCTTTAGTTCACTGAGTTTTTACAAAAACCCATATATTTCCGTAGATCTAAGATTTTGACAATCTTACAAGAAATTTCAAACCCTTTCAAAAGTCAACTCTAAGATCTGAAAATTAGCTTGCTAGGTTTAACCATCATTTTATCCTCATTGATCTTTTTCATTAAACTGCAATCGGTTTTCAAAAGAGGGATAAATTAAACATTTAGAAAAGTACATGCTACTGATTTTTGTCACAAAAATTAGAAAATTAGAAAGTACAACCAAAAATAGTTTTTAAATCATCTCTAAAAACATTACAGATCTGAAAGATACACTGGCGGGTGAACCATTCACTCGTAGCAGGAGAGCTCATGGGGAATTCGATCCTATTTTTGATCTACTTCAAAGGCACAACTTCAGTATTACACCAGTACACTTCTCATCACTGAGTTCAGCTGATCGGCCAGCCAGAAGTGTCTCGCCTCCACGAAGGAGCCATTTTTTGCAAGGAGCCTTTACATCCCTTTGTAGTGCTTTGTTTCTCAGTGGAACCACGCTTCAAGCTCACACCCTTTTCCTAGCTTTTCAAATGGCAGTACCATGGGGAAATGTTATAGGACCTCTTGTGTTACCACATCCTGTTCACACACTCCTTTGTGGAAACTTAAAGAATTTCCCTAAATTTGATGGAGCGGAAACCAAAGCAAGGATTCACATATATCTGCATTCATCATGTCATGTAGCATCCTGGATGTGACCCATGAAGATGTATCAGTACGCCTCTTTCTAGAGACCTTGTAGGGACCCACAGCAGAGTGGTTCTAACATTTTCCAGCCAGATCTATCACTAGTTGGGCCACATTACGAACTGCTTTTGAAGAAAGGTAGAAGCCTTTAGCATACATGTTTGCGTTATTGTCTAAGATCACTCACCTAAAGAAGGAAGTCAATGAAACCATGCACGATTTTATTTCTTGTTTTAATTCACTCATTAACCGTGTGCTACCTACCATGCTACCAATGCCAGAAAATCAAAAGTTTTTCTTTATGAACGCCATGAACTCAAGAGTAAGTTTCTTGCTCTTACAAGAATAAATTACCACCCTAGTTCTTGCTTAGGCTACTACCATTCGGATAGAAGACAACCTACCTATATCTGGTGAATTAAAATGAGAGCCATCCAAGCCCAAAATTTCAACCCCTTCTCAAGCCACTTCATCAGATCCGGTATTCCAGAAGATGGCGAATGACTTGCTCGCATTAAAGAAGCAGTTAGTTCAATCTTCTCCTAGCACTTCATACCGGGATATCCCATGGAGAAATTTTACTTCCAAAAATGTGCCACAAATTCCACGTTTACCTACAACTGCTCTGCAGTTGGCACTTGAGGCTCCTCTGATCAATGCCCTAGTCGATATTAAAGAAGAGGAGAAAAATTATGAAGAACCTTCATCCCAAGGTGAAGATGATCAAGATGTCGATGAACCGACTGGTGACTCTACAATCGGGTATATGGAATTTGAAGATGAGGAATCTGATGAAGAAGAGGGTACCCAAGGGTATGCAAGTGGGCAGTCATATGTTGTTTTCACCCACTCTCAAGGAAAAGAAGCAGAGGTTGCTATCAGGATATAAAAAGAGAAGGTTCTGTTAAACACACCTCTGATCATTGCTAAAAGAGGTAATCCCCTACCTGCTCAACCTCTTGTTAATTATTTTGTGAAGAAATATTTTCCCCCCATATCTCCTCCAAATCAGCCTTCTCTTATTCCCATAAAGACTACCCCTCTGCTGCAAAGTGATGGACTCATTCCTTCATCAACACAACCCTTGGTCACATTCGACATAATTGATTATGTTAAAAAGACCAAGATTCAAATGTTTGAGGCTGAATATCTCTAGTTGAACCCTCAGCAACTTGTAAGATTGACCTAATATATTCAAAGCCAAGCTGTCGTAACTTCCCATGTCTCCTCGAAAGGAATCCTTTCCACTCCTCCTGTATCTCGCATAAATGTTGCCTCGACTTCCATGTCAGAAAAAATTGAACCTTTTTATCTTTCCCTCCTAATCAATGGTCACAAGCTAAGCAACTACATAATTGATTCTGGGGCTTTCGATAATTTCATGTCGGCAAAGGTTACCCATGCCTTGGGCCTCACTCTTACCAAGCCTTTTGGTAGATGCTACTCCATGGAAACCAAACAGGTTCTATTGATTGGTCAAATCAAAGACACAGTTTTCCTTTGCGGCATTCCCAGAGAAAAGAGTAAAGATGACCATCCTCGTTGTTGATATCCCTATAGCGTATGGAATTCTACTAGGAAGGAGATTTTGTAGAGAAGTTGGTGTAGAGATTTATATGGACTGGTCCAAAGCCACGATCCCTGTCAAGGGTGTAATGTGGACATTAGAGCCTGAATGGAAAAAGAAGTACTTGGTCACCAATTCTGACGACCCCAAAGCCCAAATTCTATTTGAATCATTAGGGATCGGGAACTACTTCTTATCTACTGAGTTTTACAAAATGGACGTTCTCATCTAAGAAGAAGACCTTAACAAGGTTTGGACATTGCAGTTTGATGGTAGTTGTGCAACTAGCGGATGTGGTGCTGGAGCCGTGTTAATATCTCCTGAGGAGGAGATTTTCCCCCTCTCTTTCAAGTTGCAATTTTTTAATATGAATAATACTACTGAATTTGAATCTTTGCTACTTGGCATGCAAGCTACAAAAGAAAGGGAAATCAAGAACCTAAAAGTACAGGGCAATGTCGATCTAGTCGTGAATCAAGTAAAAAGGATATACCAAGTAAAGAATGAAAGGCTCAGGTATTACCACAACGTAGTACGGGATAGCATTGAGGAATTTGATGCCTTCTCAATAAAATCCATTCCAAGAGCTCAGAACAATATGGCCAATTCACTGGTCATCTCAGCGTCTCTCATGCTCCCTCACCCAGGGTTGAAAATAGACACATATACTATTGAGTTAGTCTTCCGCCCAAGAATGCCAGACAATTTTCAGCATTGGCAGGTATTCAATGATGATAATCAACTTATTACCTTTTTTGAGAAGGTAGATAATTTCAGTGAGCTTCACTTTGAAGGATCTACTTATGTATGCCGTGAATCTATCACTAATCAAGCAAACGAGTCAGAAGAAGGTGATGACATATGTCAGCTTAAAGAAAATAAAATCCTAAAAGGTTTAGTTTCTCTGGAATGATTATTTGACAGACATAACTGTTTTGTCAGGAAGAAGTGGCAAGATGATCCTAAATCCTCTCCAGAGACCGAACCGGTCAATCTAGGTACTATGGAACATCCACAGTTTGTGAACATCATAAAATGTTGCACACCCAAAGAAAAATGAAAGTTTTTCAACTTGCTGAAGAAATATATGGATGTATTGGCATGGTATTATTCCAATCTAAAGTATTTCAAGCCAAAGGACATTCAACATGACATCTCATTGAAATAAGATGTCAAACCTTTTCGCCAGAAACAAAGGAAATACAATCCCAAGATCTCGGGTACCATCCAAGTAAAAATACAGAAGATGCTGGATGCAAGGATTATTTTTCCTATCCATCATAGTACCTGGGTTGCAAACATTGTGCCAGTATGAAAGAATAACAGTGAGATATGCATATGCGTAGATTTTCACAACCTGAACTAGGTGTCCTTGAAGGACAACTACCCACTTCCCATAATGGATCAAGTTCTATAGGCAGTAAATAGTTAAGAAATTTTGTCCATGCTTGACAGTTTTTCAGGCTATAATCAGATTGAAGTCTTGCCTGAGGACCGATTCAAAACAACATTCACTACTCCCTGGGGCACATTCACCTATAGCAGGATGCCTTTTGGCTTGACCAATGTTGGTGCCACCTTTCAGTGAGTGATGGACTTCACATTCAAAGGTATGATGGGAAAGGTTATCGTAGTTTACTTAGATGACTTAAATGTATTCTCTAAACATCGAAGTGATCATTGTGATCATTTGGAGCAAGTATTGATTAGATGCCGAGAACACGGGATCTCCGTGAATCTGAAAAATTCTATTTTTGGGGTCACTGAAGGAAAGTTTTTGGGACACGTTGTCAGCAAGGAAGGGGAAAAGATAGATGTCGAAAGGGTTAAGGCTATTTAGAGCCTTACTTTACCCATAAGCAAGACTGACATTCACTCCTTCACAAAAGTGAATTTTCTCAGGCACTTTGTTCCTGACTTTGCTGAAAAGACTCGCCACATATCAAATATGATTAGAGGGTCACAAACTTTCTGATGGAGTGAAGAAGGAAAGACGTCATTCGAGGATATAAAATCTTATGTCACCCATGCACCTGTCGTTATATGTCCCAACTTCTCGAAGGATTTTATTATGTACAGTTATGCATCTGAGCATACTTTATCGACCATCTTAATGCAAAAGAATTTTGAAGATGTTGAATTTCCAATCACATTCATGAGCTATCCTCTCAAACCTCATAAATTGAAGATGTCTCAGTTGGAAAAGCACACCTTTTTCATTTTCAAAGAAGTCAAGAACTTCTAGTATTACATCCTAAACTCTCATACAGTAGTGTTGGTTCCTGACACGGTAGTCAAGTCAATCTTAACTCAACAAGAGTTAGGAAGCTTACAAGGGAATTGGATCGCAAAGGTCAAAGAGTATGATCTAGACATATAACCAACCAAGCTAGTAAGAGGCAAGGGCCTATGTCAGCTTATGGCTGAAAACAAAGATTCAGAGATCCCTAAAGAAAAAGATGACTGCATCGATGGAATGTAAGGTAAACCAAAGAAAGTCAATTTTCTGCCTATGGTTCCATTCGTTGCGACTAGTGATGAGTGGTATTCCGATATCACTTTCTTTCTCACTTACGGTGAGTGTTTAGCTTGTCTAAATTCAAAGGAGAAGCGTATTGTAAAGCTCAGGGCAGCCAGATATGTTATCTGGGATGATGGTTTATACAAACGTGGCATAGATGGCATCTTTTTGCGATGTGTTGATAAGCCGCAACATGTAAAGTTGCTAGAAAGCTTTCATGACTCAGCCTATGGTGGTCACTTTTCCTCTTTCGTCATAGCCCATAAGATCATCTAGGCTAGGTACTATTGGCCAACACTATTTCAGGATATAACCACCTGGGTAGAAAAATGTGAGCTCTGCCAATAGTTTGTTGGCAAACCAAAATTGGCTACTTTTCCCCTCAGGCCTATCGTTATTGACGAACCATTCAGGCAATGGGGAATTGACTTTATTAGAGCACTACATCCCCAATCGAGTGTAGGACATAGTTATGTCCTAACAGTAACACACTATTCCACCAAATGGGTGGAAGCCACACCTGTTAAGAATGCCACCTCTGAAATTATTTGTAACTTCATCAAAGAAAGTATTATTGTGAGGTTTGGCATTCCACACAAGATCGTTGCTGATAATGCTTCCAAATTATCCTCACGGGAAGTTATTAATTTTTTCTATGAATATGGGATAACCTTAGCCCACGCCTCAAATTGTTACCCCCAGGGAAATGGTCAGGAAGAATCTAGTAATAAGAACTTAGTGACCATCATACGGAAGCTAGTTGATGAGAATCAGCAGTCATGGCACAAGTCATTAAATGATGCTTTGTGGGTAGACCTCATTACTCCAAAGAGGTCTCTGGATATGTCACCTTTTCAAGTATTATATGGAATCGACACTAAGCTTCCCATTTCTATAGAAATTCCTGCTCTGCGCTTGGCACAAGCGATCGAAGATGAAACTTTCCAAAATTCTCTTGAAAAGAGGGTCATGTATCTAGCAGAGCTTGAAGACAAGAGAGTAAGAGTGGTTGATAGGATCATTGAACATCATAATCAAGTCAAGAGACTATTTAATAAAAAGGACAAGTAGAGAGATATTCAGGCAGGGGATCTTGTCTTTTGTGGGACAAGTGAAGAGAGCCAAAGGGCATGCACGGGAAATTTCATTCTCTATGGAGAGGGCCTTTGAAGATCAGACAACTCAACAGAGAGAATAGCTTCTATCTCTCATATCTAGATGGAACTAAGCTCCCGCTTCCCTATAGCGGGCAACATCTAAAAATATTTAGGAAGTAGAGCTTGCTCTCTTCTTTGTAAAGTTTTCTTTATGTTGTGTGTTTGTTTTTGTCATGTAGTTGCTTTTGTTGTTGGTTTTCCTTTTGTCGCCACCCTTGTTTTTGCCTCTGTAACCCAATGGATAGGCACATGTTGATCTAGGATTCTCTACCCTTAAGCTTCACTCAAAGATAGTCCCTAGAAAGAGCCAGCTATTATCCTGTAAAATTGATGAGGGCAATTTTGTAGGTAGCCATACCAAAATTTTGTTTTGGTTCCCTGCCGAGGCCCCTTAGTGTTCGGAATGGCATAAAATCCATTTCCAAATAATCTAGTTTTTTGAACTTAGTCTTTTGGTCCTTTTTGGCTAGGCATAGATTTTGTTCATGCAACATTAAATAAAGTTACACCCCCTTCTATTCCTTTGGTGCACTCTCTATAATGTTGACATAAAAAATGTTGCACCTTCTATTGATGCACCTTTTAAACCTGCGTCGAGGCGCATGCGCCACCCTATCGACACTAAAATTGTTGTGCCCTTAAGTGGTGTGCTAAAGCACTAAAAAACCCATGTTGACAGTCTTGAATTCACGCCAATGGAAAAAATATTTCCGTTTTGTCATCCATTTTGATGCACCTGATTAGAAAAGTGGGTGGTGCATTTATTGCACCTTTTTTTATATATAGGTGCATCTGACATGTCATTTTCATGACTATAAAAACATAAAAAAGCTCTTTTCTATGCACCTATCAACACTCTTGTCATCCCCGTGTCACTTTACGTCACATTCGTGGACCCCACATCGTTTCTTCCATTCTATATATTCCCGGTAAGTGGTCCTTGTTCTTCTTATGTTGATTGTTTGTGGGATTTTTGTATGGTTTTTAGAGGTTATTGTTATAAACCATGAAAATGAACCTAAGAGGCTCCCCCCAAATTGGTTTTACCCTCCTCCCAGATCTGTTGGCCTGGAGGGATTTGTCTCAAAATTATCAAGGATCCTCTTTGCCCTTTTTTCTCTTACTATCCAAATCTATGTTAAAGGAATCCATATAGCCAAAAAACCAATAAAAAAAGAGAAAATATTAAGATGTTACAATCCAAACCCATGGATTTCCTTTGGCACAAATGCCATCAATGTTGTACAAAACATAGTCGTGCTAAAGGGCACACTCTCCCTGCGCCCTTTCAAATTCTTAAAATCCTAACACAGGTGCAAGCCCAAATCTGCCTGCACCTACATTTCAATGTCATGCAAACTCTTCCTGCACCACGCCAAAATCCCCTTGGCACACCTTAACTCGATGATGCATTGTTTTATTTTGCACCCTTTGGCACATAAGAATGCTTTGCAACATGTTTAATATCTTTTCCATTAGCGCACCCTACCACATTGCAACATCAGAACTATCTATGCCCATTTTAAAACATTTCATATGGCACAGGTGCACATCCTTTTACATCAACATTGAATGTTGTGTGTATTTTTCCTATGCCCTGCGCCCTTTTGCATTGTTTTCATTCATGCAACACTCTCTAACTATGCACCCTAATTTTCTGATCCTGTATCCTACAGTATAGCTACACCCTGCGCCTAGAAGCTTCTAAATTGCTAACTCTTCATTCTGTAAGATTTGATGGATAATCTAACAGCTGACATGGCTCTTCTACGATGGAGTTTGCTCCTTATTCTTACAAATCAGCAACTGAACTCAGATTCACAAATGTATTCATCAAGAAAGAGGCCAACCAAGTCGAAGGGTAAGGCCAAACTCACAAAGGAAGAAATGAAGTATAAGTATCAAAGGGTCAGGATGCACAAGTCCCTTGCAGAGTGTGACTTAGACATCAGGGATTCTGAACTTGGCCACATCAATATGGAGGACTTTTGGGCCAGAACCAAAAGGTTCATAGGAAGTCCATAGATGGAAAAATTGGTCAGAAGTGGTCTACACTTCGTTGGGGGAATTCCTGTGAGCATGGTGAACAATCAATTCATGATGGTGGTGGCCCATTGCTACAATAAGGACACAAGGTGTGTCAAGAATGAGAAGGGTGAGGTTATAATCAACCTCACTGCCCGACATTTTGAAATCATGTTGGGTATTACCCATCACCTGAATTTTGTGGCAATAAGCCAAGAAAACTACATAAAGGCATGGGATGAAAATGAGGACAAATGTATGCAGTTGATGAACGAAGTATATCTAAAGAATAAGAAGGTAATAACTAGGTGACCGCAGGTTATTCATCGTAGAAAATTCTTAGAAGAGCTAAGAAAAACCATTACCTTCCTGAGTACGGTGTTTGGGCTCCCTGATTCCCATTAATTTCATAAATGGATGCTCATATATCTGGAAATAATGAGAAAAAATGTTCCTGATCAATGTTTTGAATGGGAAAAGATCATCAGCAGCACCATCTCTAAACAACTTCAACAACTCTCAACAATGGGGAGGTTCTACATGAAATCCTAAATGGTATATGCTACTACTTCTGAAAGAGATTATCCAGCATTGAGCCAATGCGAGGTATGGCCGCAAGTTAAAATATATGAATATTATCCAGAGTTGAGACCGGAGAATAGCATCCCATAGTTTAGCAAGATCAATGATGCCTTCTTCTACGGCATCATCTACCTATTGAGGCCTATTATGACTCACGGTCAGATGACCAAGAGTATAGTGACTACCATAGAGAAGTGGGGGGCGTTATTTACGCAATTCCCCACTTTAAACTATCTTAGAGCCGCCAACTTCTTGGGGTAGCCCACCAAGTTACCGATATATGCGGGCCCTAAGCTGATCCTATTGGAGCTGTCTAGACAGCTCATCACATATCATGAGAAGTGCCTAAAAGAAAGAAGGGTGGAACTCAATTCCTCCTCACTGTGGGCAGGTACACCTACACTTCTCACACCAAGGCCTGGGAGATGCTTGCAGAACTGGAATTGCTTAACTTGAAGCATAATTTCCTGGCAAGGCCAACCTTTGATCCATGCAATTATCTCCCAAGGGAAAAGGTTGATCTAATCCACATCCCACAGATCAAGGATATCTACATCAACTTGTATCACGAGGTCGAGCTCAGGAGAAAGGATCACTCCCACTTGGCTGTGGCAGAGATCATCCAGTATGGTGTGGCCATTGTTCCGAAAAGTTTCCAAATGACCGATCAAGAATTTCATCAGGTCTATCTAGATACGGATGGGGAAAACTGGCCATTTTCTGAGATAGACAGAGCAAATGCACCACAAACTATTGAGGAGAGGGTTAAATGCACTCTGCAGTACATGGAATATTAGTGCAGGTATAATGGTCTCATCTACCTTGGGGTAGACTTCACCACGTCTCCCTTAGGTAATGCATCTGCTAGGACAAAGCACTTACCAAAGGGAAAAGGGAAAGACAAGGAAGGATAATTGAGTACTACTTAGGAGCAAGCTCCCAAGAATCCTCCTTCTGCCACCCAGGGGTAGGTAGTAACCCTAATGTCTCTAGAAAAAGAATCGGTGGTAAGTGTTCCAATAGGCACATCCACTAAGGATGTTACCACTGTTGTAACCACCAAGATTCCTACCATCCCTTCTTCTGCTCCTCCTTCCCCTCCTCATGTCACTCAACCAACCATTCCTTTGGTTTTGTCTTCTCCCCCGTCTTCTACTATTCCCCCTTCCTCTTCCTCCATCTTCTCTTCTCTCACGGAGCTATCCCCCAACATTTCTTCTCTCATTTCTCATATCCTTTCCACCCCCACAGTTTCCTCTCCTACAGTGACTCCTACCCCTGTGAGCATTGGAGGTTAAGCTTCTTTATCAATGCCATCACCAAGCATCTCGACACATTTCCCCTTGTTCACTGTAGTTGCCCCTTCTTCTACCACCATTCCTTCTTTTCCCTCTGGTCCCACTCCCTTAAGTGCAGCATGGATCTCCCAACACCTGAGCCAGCATAAGAGGAAATTCCCCATTGCACCTATGGACTTCTCCATCATCCTAACAAAATGAGCTAAGAAGCAAAAGCCAATAACCCACTTCTCTTAGAGTGCGTCAGGAGAAAGAGTAATGGAGATTGCGTACCCTGATCCCACAAAAGATAAAGAGGATCTGTCTCTTACAGATTCTATAGTGACACATGTCACAATGGGAACTTCCTCCAAGATCCTGCAAGGAGAGGCCCTATCTACAGTGGATGCCCTTTGCAATAAGCTTCAGGAAGCAAAGTAAGAGAAGAGGATACTGAAAGAACAAAACAAACATCTTCTCCAAGCCCTGCAGAAAATGGGCAGTACACCTCCTACAAATACCACTGAAACTCCTGAGGCCCTTAGTTAGGAAAATACAAATTATTACACCAAGATTGGAGAACAAGGCATGGCAATATCCGCCTGGAGACACCAAATCCTCAAAGATAGTGAGGAAGTAATCATAAAGTTCACAGAGCTATATCAGAATATTGATCAGGTGAACAAGGAACTCCAGGTGATTGTGGGACCTATCTCCAAAGAGTTAGACCATGCTAGGTTACAACATGAGACGTTCCAGAAGATGCTTGACTTCCCAGTGACTGACTTAGTGAAATTCAGCATCTTCGATCACCCCAGAGCACCTAACAAAGTCCTTGTTATTTTGGACTACCAGGTCGATCAAATGGAATTCGTCCTGGAGAAAATTGATAAAATCAAGGAGGGAGCTTTAGATGCAATGTATCAAATGGAGTAGATCATCCTAAGGATGTCTTTGGGCTTGCTGGAACCATCATATGGCTTGAAAAAGGAAGACAAAAACATTCAGTTCTTCAAAGAGTTCCTCTCGCAAGGGTTAGGGTCAGAAGTTACTTTTGACGTGGAATCCATCAACAACCTTCTAGCCTACAACAATTTTTTGGGA
This sequence comes from Taxus chinensis, assembly GCA_019776745.2. NCBI lineage: Eukaryota > Viridiplantae > Streptophyta > Pinopsida > Cupressales > Taxaceae > Taxus > Taxus chinensis. The sequence goes on from CM034154.1 coordinate 363,217,100, forward strand.
TACCTGATGGAGGACGGTAATGAATACTTCAACCTCCCAAAAATACTAAGAGATGAATGGGAGACTTGTGAAGTCATTGGCGATCACACCAAGGGTCCTTCACAGGATCAACTTCAACCGATGATTAGTAAATTCATGGAGTACCAGGCCCAATTCCACATTGCCTCTCCTGAGAAGAAGAAGGATACTCCCTTCTAGCCATGGGATGACGATGAATAGGCTCCTTCCTCCTAGGATGTTCTCTTTTTTTGTAATATTTTAAAAAAAATTGGCACAAATGATGACATCATCCATGTTGCACCATGAGATGTTGTTATCCATCAAGCTACCCCAAAGTCAACAGTTGACGTTTAGATATTTTGTAATTAATTTTTGGTTTCTTTTTTCTTTCTCTCTCCTTCTCCTTCTATATATATTTGAATAATTATTATATTCAAAGGGGTGGACACATTTTAGATGAAAAATAGAAGTGAGAAGAAAAGGCTTTGTACTTTTTTTAACAGAAGAAAAAATTAATACAAATAATAAGAATTTGTGTTGAATACATGTGTTATGTGCATCTGATCTTTCTTATGTCAGATCTGTGTGTTTATTATTTTAGATCTATCTCTACTTTTTTTTCATTTGTTCATCAGTATTGCTTTGTTCGTTTATGCAAGTAGGTTTGGCTCTATTTACTATCAGCCCAAAACATAAACCCTCTGACCTTTCTACTTTGGAATTCATTTCTTTTCTCCCTTCAGATATATCCTATCTCCTCTCCTCTCTTCTTTCCTCTCTACTCATTGTCAGAAATACCCCTACTGGGATGAGATCCCAAACCCCTGAAGGTAGAATACTATAGGACTTACATAGATTCCTGCTGGTAGAATAACAATAAACCAGTTTCACTTTGCTGTCTCAAGGAGGGGTATGCCCTACACACTGTTGGCTCGTCTATCCATAGATCTACCCTCCCGATAGATTTTCAGACCAACAATGTCACTAGATTTATTCGAGAATGATGAAGCTATCACAGAGTTCATGGGCATAAGGTATACAATTCCCATTGGAGATCACAAGAAGGGTTTCTTTATTGACTTGGATACCTGCGCCTACTTCGGTGAGGAGGGTGAAATTTGTGGTCAACAAAACTTAAATAAAAGTGAGGGAAAAATTTCCAACGTAAACCCTCGGTAAAAATCAAACCCAAAGTCACACAGTGAAAACCTCGTTGAGGCACTAACCGACAAACAAATAAAAAACCAAAGGACAAACAAAGTGACCACACCAAGGATGACAATCTCATGGAGACATCCTTGGATGAATATCTCAACCTTCCTCCCTATCCTACGTGTATGGAAGATTTATCAAAATTACTATTCACAGAAACTATTGATGTGAATATTGGTACTGAAGATATCCCAAGATAGTAAAATTGGGAGCATCACTCTCAGATAGACAATAGAAGCCATTCACTATGTTGTTGTGAGAGTTTATATATTGTTTGCATGGTCTTAAAAATACATACCTGGCTTAGATCCAACTTATGTAACACCCTGAACTGTTGTTACTTTCTCCTAAGCATTCAAGTGTTGATATGTGATTTCTAGTAAATGGATTGTGTACCTCGATTCGGAAATCATGCTTGATATGTATTAAATTTCTTGCAGATTGCAGATCTTGACTGAGTCAAAATATTAATAGACTCTTTTATTTATTTCATTTTGTGACTGAATATTAATCTGATCACAGAATGAATTATACAGGTATTCATCAATAATATCTAGACTTGGACCAGAGGAATTGATCCAAGTAATGCTTTAATTTTGTGAAGTGATAAAATTAGATCACGAACCTTGAACAGGTTGCAAGGTATGGAAGCATTTGGTAAGCTGGTCAGGAGTATGACTCAGGCTGATCTTGAGAAATGAAACGGTTCCCGATATCTAGTATATCTGGAAGGTCTCGATTAAAGACCAGGTAATAATTCATTGACATACAATTCTATAATAAGAACAGGAGTGGCTCTGTTCTAGAAAGTATGATACAGGTCTCTCCGAGTTTTCAGGAGAAGGACCAAACTGAATTACTAAGGGTTAGTAACCTAAAAAAATAACCTAACCTAGGGGTTAGATTATTGTTAGTCTAACCTAGACCTAGGCTATGTGTTATGATCCTAAAATAATAACTAAGTGTAAAATGGTTAGCATGGTTATTACCCTAAAACTCTAACCTAAGATACTAACCTAGCTAACTAAGAGTTTATGGGAAGGGGCCTTTGAAGGGTGGCGAACCATGGGCGCTATTCTCTATGGCAATAAATGGGAAGGATAAGGATGAGGGCCAGGCATATGGCGGAGGCTTAGGCGGCGGCTAACCTTGGCAGACTTGGCAATTACTAAGTTTGGAAATGAACTTGAGTTTTTGGATGGACTGTCGCCAATTTTGGCGGTCGGTGGGAGTTAAGATTAAGCGGGAAAATTGGTTTAATGGCATTTAATGTTTAGGGAGTCGAGCCCGGAGCTGGCGAAACGGCATGCAAACGAGAAGTTGGAAGGTTTGTTTGGTGTATCGCGATTTTCGGTCTTCTCTCTCTCTCTCTGCTAGTTTACTGGTTCATCGCACCAGTTCTCTTTGAGTTGCATGGCGATAATGAATTTCTCTGGCTCTTTTCTCTGCCATGGAGGATATATTGTAAATGGGACAGCGAAATTTTGTTGGTCGCTGTATTTGGGAAAAAGAAAAGGAAGTTTGAGCTCTTCCTGTGGTCTTCTTCGGAAATTCGATCAAAATACAGGCATGCTAGGCCCTATCCTTTAAATATTTTGCTGTCTTTCAAATGTCTTCATTAAAACAACTCTGTTCATTTGTTTGTGAAGATTAGATAAATTTTCTATGAAGATTTAGTTGATTTTGGCTCTGTATCTCTTCTGGTTCGATTTTTGGCAATTTCCGCTTGTTGGGTGTTTGTTGAAATCGAACTTCAACTCTGTTTGTTGTGTATTCCTTCTGGTTTAAATATGAGAGATTTATATTTATAAAGGTTTGAATGCTCGGCCTGTTTGGCGAGAGCCCGTCGAATATACTTGTGAAGGGTATAGATCACTGTTTTGCTGTCGACTTTTGATCGTCAATGCTGTTGTGAGACAGTAGGGAAGGATACTGGTGTACCATTTGATTGTTCTGTGTTTTTGAAGATTTTCGAAGCTCTGTCGTGGTTTTGTTAACAGCGACTAATGATACTTTGTGGGTTTCATTGTTTTCTAATTTCTGGCTTGGAATAGGCAACTGTTGTGTTACCGTAGTCTTTAACGACTCAGCGGAAGTGTTTTCCTTGTTGTGGTGGAAACGGGATTATTGTTGACTGTGTACAATATATACATCTTTACTTCGTTTAACGACTCAGTGGATTTCATGATTGAATCGTTTACAGTAATCTACTGTTGTGAATGTAGATTCATCTTGAGTTTTGTTATTATATTGTCGTGGAAGCCTTGTGGAAAAGACAGGTTTTGTGGCTACTGTTATTGTAGTAAATACTGAGTATTGACTTTATGTGGATGTATTGCCTTTCCTTGCGAAAATTGTTCGAAGGTTTCGAAGCAGCTCAGTTTATTTCATTGTTTTGGAATGAGTATATTGATTTGCTTATACTTGTTTCATTCGGAATGTTTGTCTTGAATGGCATGGAAGGATTTATCAATTAATTCTATTTTATACTGTTGTTGGGTTTGTGATTATGGGCGCAAATCCGTTATCAGTATGTAGTGTGTATTAGTGGATTTATTAGGATTGAATTCTGAACGACTGTGAGGAGACGTTTCAATGTTCTATTTCTATTTTGGTCACTGTTCAAGTTAAAATGTGTATATATAGTTGTTAAGTGTTGATCCAGTGACTTGAAGGGAAAATCTGTACTGAAGACCTCTGTATTTTCTTGGAGTACTTTGTGTTGCATGTTGCTTTGGTGGTACAGATTCCTTAGGTGATCAACTACATATTCAACCTGTTCTATTTGTGCTAAAATATTGGCAGAGTACAGTCGGGTTTCTTGGTTGAAATAAGAGCTTGATTGTTTGTCTGATTTTTTATATGCGTCATTGATGACTGTTTTCGTGTTCTGGCCCTGTTTGGGTGAGTTGCACTAGGGATTTGCATGCACCAAGGTAGGGATCGATTGATGGTGTTCCTTTCCATTTGTTCAGCCCGATAGACTGAGAAAGTATAAGTATGCTAAGTTCCTTTCTGTTTGTTCAGTTCGATTGACTGAACATGAATTGGAACCAATGTGTGGTCATCATAGCATAGTTTCTCGGAAACCTTAAAAGGCTTAATGTTATAGAGTTGTTGATTACAGCAATACGCTTGAAGTTCTTGATTTCGAACTTGGTTCGAAAGCCTTACTGTGTTTAGGAGAAACTAGTTTTGGACATCAGACTGATTTATGGATTGTTGTTGTGTCAGTTGCTGTCTAGGAGTTTGCCGTGTTCTATTTCTTAATTTAGAACAGCGATCTGGCTTGCGGCTTGTCTAAATTGTTCATTTATATTCTGGTTGAATGTTTTCATAGGTGAAGGCGGTTCAGTGATGAACTTAATTGAAAGGAAGTATGAATGGATTGGCTCTTTCTCTTCCTTTATTCCAATTTGGTTGATGTTTGTTTAACAGTGGGAAATTAATTTGGTAACGTTTTGGTAGGATTCCAAATTGTTATGTTATTTCCTTTTTGGAAGAATGCAACAATCTGACCAGTGTCGTGATTTGGATTCAATGATTGTTTATATGCATTCGTTCTTGTTTCTTTAATATTTGATGAAATATTAGAAAGTGTTTAAGACTATTCTGTAACAATGATAGAGTTACATGTTTATAATCATTTTGTATTACAAGGACATAGTCTGAATATGTTTTCTTATTTGGATATTTGATCTCATTTAAATAGGGTGTTTAATGGAAACAATTGATGGATTGCAATTGTTTTAAAAGTTGGTGCTTATCATGCTCAGTTCATTAAACTGACTCATGTTGACTATTTTTGCAGATGGTTGCCGTAAGAGGTAAAACAATGCAGATCTGGCAGTCTGATCAGATAGTTTATTTGATTTATAAAGAATTACAGCTTGAGTTTATAGATGTACTATATGTGAAAAGATGTTTCTTTTCCGTTAGCATTATATCAAGTATGCTGTTGCATATATGTAATTGTATGAGTTTTGAAAGGAATGAAAATAAGCGTTTGATACTTATGTGTTGTATTCTATTCTGAAGGATGAGCTTCTTCGGTCTATGTAACGAAGGGGCATACTTATCTTTGAATATTATGGATGCTTTTGTGATTGACAATGAAAGCTTGTAAGTAATTAGACTAAATTCTTATGAGTATTTAGTAGTTCTGATTTGTTCTAGCAAAAGCAATATTGTAATTTAATTATTGTCTCTCTAGAAGATAGGTTAAAAATTGAGCCTAAAAGAGAACGCTGAACGAGCTGGATTGAATTACTAATCCCTAGTCCTAAGTATACCAGGACAATAGTAGATTGGATTCTTAATCATTCATAGCTTTAAAATGAAAAGTATGATATGAATTCAGTTAAGAGAACTGATAGGCAATCAATGGAGTTTCAGGTGGCAATCTCAAGCATAGGTTATGAGATATTGTCTGAATCTGTTGCTTAGAATCAGATGTATTCTAATGACTCCTTGATAGAAACTAGACCTTAATACCTCTACCAAGTAATGGATTAATAGAGGAGGGTCGTCTTAAGAAAATGAATCCAGGGATTTGGAAAGGCTAACCTTAGGGGAAAGGTCTTAAAAAAAAAAGTAATTTAAACTCTAGTGCGTAACGCTTGTTTTGGGTAGATCTTCTCGAGGCGGATCTAAAGGTTGACGGCATAAAGTCGACTGCAGGGCTGTACCTCCGAGAAGATTAGGATCTTCTCGAAGTTACAACAATGCAGGTGACTTATGGCGACACCCCTTGCATTGATCGTTGAGATTTACACTTGATTTCGCACGAGTTACCCTGGGACCGATTAAGAACGTGGTCATGTTATATGACTGCCTCGGAGATTTGGGGTGTCATGACACACTGGTTGAACTGCAAGGTTGAACTAGTATGTCATCATATCCCTAACCCTCGTGGGTATCCATATAACATTATCACCTTGTTAATCTACCTCCGAGTGATTCAGTTGTGGAAGGAAGGACTGACAGTAATCAGTATAAGACATTCTATATAACATATGAATGGGGTGAAGGACGTATTCCAGATTGACGAGTATGCCGTTAAGGAATACGAGACATGAACAGTATGTTTCAAATCTTTGGCCAAAGTATCGCAAGCTGCTGATTGCGTTGTCCTGATTCACCTAGTATAAGGGATGAGATGCCGATGAATAATGGTAACAGTTATTCAGTTAGATTCCTTGGACAGAGCATTCTGAATTCCCAGATTAGGGAAGAGAACCGCAAGAGTGATGTGTTAAATAAAAACACCGACTCTTATTACTCATGAATAGATCGGTAGATTACCGAGTCATGGAATGAATAGATCGGAAGTACTCCGAGTCATTACAGCTGCATATGGTTGCTTGTTATATGAATGGTTATTTGAATTGTGAGTTCTAAATTATGTATTTAGAACCAGTATGCAATTATCAAAAAAAAAAAATTCACTTGTTCTAAAGTTAAAAATGAGGATGTTACATTTGTCATGCACAACCTAGTTGTGCACGTAGACGCTAAGCCTATAAAACAGAAACTCTGAAAGATGCATCCAAGAGTGGCCTTACTAGTTAAAGAAGAGTTGGAGAGATTGCTTTTGGAAGGATTCATCTGGCCTATTGATTATTCTGAATGGATATAAAACATTGTTCCTATCCAGAAAAATCTTGTCAGCATCAGAATCTGCATGGATTTTAGAGACATTAATAATGCTTTCCCTAAAGATGATTTTCCACTGCCAAATATTTACATGATTGTCAACTCAATAGTAGCGTACGAGATGCTATCTCTCATGGATGGATTTTCAGGATATAACCAAATCAAAATAGCTGAAGAAGATCAACACAAAATGGCTTTCACGACTCCTTGGGGTACCTTTTGTTATCAGGTGATGCCATTTGGCCTCAAAAATGTAGGAGCTACTTATCAGTAGGCAATGATAATAATTTTTCATGATATGATTCATGATATCATGGAGGACTACATGGATGACATCCTTGGAAAGTCTAAAACAAGATAGGATCACCCTATTATTTTTTGGCATATCTTTGAATGCCTATGAGAGCACAAGGTCAGGATGAATACAAAAAGTGTGTCTTCAGTGTGCTATCAAGAAAACTGTTGGGATTCATTATATCAAGATGAGGTATTGAGGTAAACCCTGCTAATGTGTCTGTTATTACTGAAATACCTCCACCTAAGAATATCAAACAACTTCACAACTTATAGGGGAAAATTCAAGCCATTCATTGTTTCATCTCCCAGCTTACAGATAAGTTCCACTCATTCACCCACTTGCTCAAAAAGGATGTCACTTTCATCTGGGGACTTGAGAAACAACAAGCCTTTGCTTTGCTTAAACAATACTTGGCTAATCTTCCTGTCCTCATGCCTCTAACTCCCGGAGAACCACTCTTACTCTATATTTCTACTATGTAATTTCCTATTGGTGTACTTCTCGCCCAATACAACCTTGGTCATAAGGAAAAAGTGGTGTATTATCTTAGTCGCACCCTCATCGCCTATGAGCTCAACTATCCTCAAATTGAAAAAGCTTACTTGGCTGTTGTTTTTACTTTTCAAAAACTTCACCATTATCTATTGAATACTAAAACCAAGCTAATATCCAAGGTTGACCCACTCAAGTACTTACTTTCTAAACCCACCCTCACAGGTAGAATGGCTAATTGGATCATTCTACTTAGCGAGTTTGACATAGAATTTGTACATCAAAAGTCAGTTAAAGGACAAGTACTTGTAGACCAGCTAGCAGAAGCACTGTTGAAAGACACTAAACTTTTGAATCTGGATCTGTCAGATGCCTCCTTGCTCTACATTAAAGAATCTATCATGTGGCAGATAGATTTTGATGGGTCCTTTACATTTCATAGTTTAGGTGCAGGGGTAGTCCTTATTACTCCTTTTGGTTATCCTATACCACATGATTTTCGCTTGGGCTTCCCTTACAAAAACAATAGTACAGAGTATGAGGCACTAATTTTAGGGATGAAGTTAGCTATCAATTGAAACATTTATCATGTCAAGGTTGTGGGTGATTCTCAGTTAATTATCAAACAAGTTAATGATGAATATAAGGTTAAGGATGAAAAGCTCATACCTTACAAAAATTTGGTCAAAACTCTAAAGGAGTACTTTGTGTGCATTACATTTGAACAAATCCCAAGAGCACAGAACAAATTGTAGATGCCATGACGATAGTGGGTTCTATGCTTTGTGTTCCACCAGGGAATAATGACATGTTGTTCTTTGTAGAAAATTTGTGACAGCCCACGTATGACATGCCAGAATCTTGTCTGGATTTTGATGTTGTTAGTCCCAATTCCCCATGGTACAAACCCATTTTTACCTATCTCAAGGACAACATGTTCCCTCATGATATCTCCCGTTCCGAAAATAAAATCCTGATTCACCAAATAGCCCATTACACTTTTTTACGAGGTACACTTTATCATCGTGGCTACGATGGGAATCTATTACATTGTCTTGATGTGATGGAGTCAATCCAAGAGATCAAAGAAGTACATGAAGGGGTGTGTGGACTTGACTTGATAGGAAAAATTACTCCTACCTCATCTGATGGTCATACACACATCATCACGACTATAGAATACTTTACAAAATGGGTGGAGGTTGTCCCTTTAACCTATGTGATAGGAGCCCAGATTTACAAATTTATTATGAATCATATCATTTATCAATATGGCATTCCCGCAGCCATCATTACGGATAATGGGAAGTAATTTAAGAAAAAAACTATAAAAGGTCTTTGTCAACGGTTCCAAATCAAGTTAAAACGGTCCACACCATATTACCCTCAAGGTAATGGACAGGCTGAAGCCACAAACAAGACTTTGGTGAGAATAATGGAGAATATGGTTAACAAAATAGGTCGTAATTGGAACTTGCAAATCCACCCAGCCATTTGGGTTTATAGAACCTCCATTCACACTCTTACAGGTGTGACACCATAATCTCTAGTGTTTGGGATGGAATCTATCATCCCCTTAGAGATCAAACCTCCTTCCCTGATAATTTATCTTAATGACTATCTGGATAAGGATGAGGATTACCGGGTAGTAAGACTAGTTGAATTGGAGCTCCTGGATGAGAGGTGCATCCGCACTCTTAATCACCTAAAATTGTATCAGAATAGATTCTCTAGAAACTACAATAAGAGAATCATTCCTCGTAAGTTTGAGGTTGGTAACTTAGTCATGAAAGAGAACCAGTTTAACACAAGAGTGGAACGAGAAAAGAAAGGGAAGTTTGAACCACATTGGTTTGGACCCTATATTATTATGGCCAAGTACAGCACATGGGAATACAAACTTGCTCATCCCAATGGTGATGAGATCTGTGAGCCCATGAACGCCATGTATCTTAAGTGGTTCTATGCTTAGGTATGGCATGGAAAAGTAAAAAAAGGCAAAAAAAATCAAAAAACATGGTAAAATGATCAAAAATACAAAAAAATCAAAAAGAGAAAAATAAAAAGAGAAAACAGGTCATCCACAAGTGAAAACCACGTAATTGTGGAACTTTGGATAAGTACTTAGGTAAAAACTAGTTTCTGGCACCTTAGGAGGGTTTGTTGTTCACAAGCATCTTGTATATGGAGGGTAGTTTTACTTGGCCTAGCCGTAGTTCTACCTTTGAGATTCCTTGAGAGCCCCATCCTGTCAAGCCTTGATCTGGATTTTTCTTCGTTTATTCATCTGTGAGGGGTATGGTCTTTCACTATTTCCCATCTTACGCTGGGGGAAATTCAACGACTTCACCTTCTTGTTTATAAGTGTGTGGCTTCTACCCTTGTATATTCCCCATCTAACGCTGGGGGAATCCACGCTTTCTTGGTTACCTATTCATAACTTTGGAAAACCATTAGAAAACAATGTAAAAATAATAGAAAATCGTTTCACAAAAACCTAAACAGTAGAAAATTGTTTCGCAAAAACCAAAAACAATAGAAAATTATTTCAAAACACCAAAAACAATAGAAATTTTTTTCAAAACACCAAAAACAATAGAAAATTGTTGCATGAAAACAAATCTTACAAAAACATTTACTTACATTTACCTACATTGTCTTGTTTCTTGTTTTACTTGTTGCTTGTATAGTTGTTTTATGTCTTTGCTTTTAGGGTTGTTTGTTGCTTGGGCATACTTTGTTAGGATTCATCTTTTCTTACTTAGATTAGATTTACTCTTGCTTGTGCATATTGAGTTGTGTTTTTTCATGCTGGTGAATCTTGCCACGTTATTATGATATTTCATTGTGTTCATTGTTAGCATTTGATTGTGTTTATTACGTGTGCACTGTTTTGTTATCCGAACATCACATTACCATCATTATCATCACATCTATCATCATCTATATATCATATATCAAGAAAAATCTAATTTTACATCATACATGAATGCTAAGATAATCATCACATATCGTACCATCAAATGGGGGCAAGAGGGATCGCAAATATCAAAATCTATCCCCCCCACACCCTTATCATCATATCATCCCATCCACTAAGTCTGGTACATCTCATAAGCAAAACACATTTGATATATTCTACAAGATCACATCATCTAGAAATAAAAACACATGTGATACATCAACAAGATCATGATACATATCTATGTCAAAACAAATCATACTACATCATAAACACATCTATGTATCCATGAGAAATAATAAACAAGTGTCCATCTCGTATATACATATTTCATGTCACAAATGTCCAAATCATACATGTATGGTATACCTTTGTCAAAAATGAATATAAAAGCCTTCATCTAAGGTGTACAAAAAAGTGATACATCTATAACAGAATAAAAGCCTTCATCAGAGGCATGTATAAAAACTACTCTATATCAAAAATGCCTTCACCTGAGGCATACAAATATGATACATCAAAGTGTCCATATATCTATACAAGTATAAAATGTCCAGATTGATACAATGTGCCATCAAAAAGGGGCATGCATAAGAAAGAATCAAGCCTTCATAAGAGGCATGTATACAAATAATCTATAGAAAAAGAATAATGTGGAGTTCAGCCATAGCTCTCACCCTCACCAGGAATCCCAGGTTTTTTATCTAGTCAATGGAACAATGGTGGCTGAGAAGGACCTACACTAGGTGGGCCACCAAATTGACTAGATGGCCCCTGTCTAGCTGGCTGATCTCATCAAGTGGCCTGATCTCCATGACTGAGAACTTGTCATGATCATCTCTGACTGTCAAGGCAGTACCACTCACTACTCTGGGGGAACTACCCTGAAGTAGTAAGTCCTTTAAAAGAAAGCCTCACCACCGAGCCTCGTAGCATCACATATCAAGTCAGCATCTCCAGAGGTGAGGGTTTCCTGAAGGGAAACATCATACTCACCTGTCACTATGCCTAAATCAACCTCAATATGTCTCAAGGAGGTAGCCTCTCAATCTCTCTCTATGGTACAGTCTACACCTCAGCTCATGCATGATCCCTCTGTGCAAGAAGACCCTATGACCATGTGTATACATGATCCCTCTGAGCAATGACCATTCACACCTGAGTCTGGTACTGGTGTAGGAGGATCAATATCTGATCCCCCCATGTGGTTGTCTCTCGCATTTGACTCTGCCATGCCGCTCTATCACCTCCTGGGCTAGCATGGGCTCGAGCATGATCTCACTTGAAATTAATGTGACAATATGGGTCTGGGCCTCATCTTTCTTCATTTTCATGGTCACACACCAGCCTCAGGCCTTATCCCTCTCTACTCTAGCTGTATCTCTCTTAGCTAAAGCCTATTGTAGCTGCTACTATACTATAGCTATCTTTACCACTAGTTGTGTGGCTATCTGTGTAACCAAGACTGGTCCTTGGGGTGCTCTGGATGACTGGACCTGCTCTAGGACCCTCACTCTAGGAGGATGAACTGGTGCATATAATGGGCTTTGTGGCCTTGGTCCCTGTGCCTGTGCGGCACCCTACCCATCATGTGGAATACTATCAAAATTATCCTTTGGGTCAGGACCCACTGCTCTCTCTCGCCACTCTGAACCATGCCAGATCTCTATAGGTGGATAAGCACCTACTGCCCAGGCCTCCTCTGAGATAGTGAGACGCCAAGATAACATAATGGCATACCAAGCTGCATAATCTATTATAGTGCCTGGGTCCCATACCTATTGTGTTGGGTCTCATGCATATGGGACCACCTATGTAAAAATTTCCATAGCTCGGGCCATTGGTATGCGAGGCCCCATGGTATGCCTCTCTAAATCTTTGTGTGCATACCAAATATCTGGTTGTGGGACCCCCTGTACTCTGCCAAGTTTCCACTGGCACCTGTCAACTTGATACAACTCTATAATGTAACTATGACTGTCAATGATGTAGTGCTCTACTAAGCACACACTGAGCTCTGTGGCATCCTCTAGCCACTAGAAATGTTTGTAAGGTTGCCAAATAATATCTATCACTGGCATCTCATCGAACTCTCACCTATATCTGAATAGGCTGCCAAGGTGGCCACATACATCACCACCTACTGCTACCCATGCCATGTAAGATGGGTCCTCTAGGTCTTGGACACATAAAGTACCCATAGGGCGTCTGATGGCAATATTGTCCCATGACCAAATTTGCAGTAAGGAGGCTAAACCCACGATCTTTTGACCATGGTAGGTAATCAAATGTAGATCCCAGTATAAGTGGTCCAAAATGCACTATCCCCAACAATATCTCTCGCCACTGAAGATATTGTGTACCAAAGGTCATAGTCCTCTTAGGAATGATGTCCCTATCTTATCAGTGAGTAAAAACCCACTGATAAGAGACATAATGTAGAGAGGCCCTTGATGTAGTGTAGGGTCAGAAATCTAGTCATACAGAGCTATGGTTATACCATCATGTGGTATACCATCTACATCAAAAAGATCTATCCATGCTGCTCTAATCAGCCTCACGTTAGAGTTGTACTCAATCAAGGTGCTTATGATCGGCACGCAAAGATTCCACCATGCATCCTTAAGGGTCACATTCATCTCCCCTATGGGCAATCTGAAACACTGACTCTCACTATGCCATCACTTGGATAGCGCAGTCAATAGGTCATGGTCTAATGTAATAGAGGGAATCCAAGACACTGGGCCTAGCCCTACCAGCTCGAGAAGTATGGCCATGACATGGTGATCTCACCAGCACATACTCCCCTCTATCTCTGTTGTCTGGGAGTGACACTACCACATCTATAAAAATGGCAACCATCTTTGTAAGATATCATATCACTTGTCAGTTACTAACATTTCTTCTAAAAAACTATCTATCATTTTAGGGTTAACCCAAAAATCCTAAAATTTCTTCTAAGTGTCATCTTTTTGACATTTTTATATCTATCCTCCACCGGCCTGGGACGCCTGCGTGCCCTTTTGGGCGTGTGCGTCCCCTTTTGGGCATGTGCACCTCCTTTTTGGCATGTACGCATGTGCGTGCTTGTCTTCTGGAGCTTGTGCTTTATTCAGGTGCCTGTGTGCCCTTTTTGGCATGTGTGCCACACATTTGGCACTTGTGCCATCATTTCTATACCTACACTTGCGCACGTGAACCCCCAAGTGTGTGCGCCCTCCCTTTCATGTGTGTGCCTCACTTTTCATGTGTGCACCCCTTTTTAGGTATGTGCACATGTGCGCACATGTGTTGTGTGTGTGTGCACATGGGTGTGTGTAAATCATGCCTACGCGTGTGCACATGTGTATTGTAGCAAGGGCACCCCCAAAGTGATGCCTGTGCCCCCAACTCGACACCTGCACCTACACGCATGTGTTTTGACAAAACTTCCTAGCACTAAAAGCTACATTTGGGGCATTAATGACAAAAATTAATAAGCAAATTTTGGATACTCACGAAGGGGTCGTCATCTGTGTGCCACTGGTACCCTCAGACTGCATCTGCGTGCCTCACTTGATCTCGTGTAATCACCATTGTCCTCGTCATTCTTAGAGCCTCACACTAAGAAATTCTATAGGGCTCAGTTAAAATGAATTGGTCATGATGATTTTACCCCCCCTAGGTGGGGTATATTAACCTATTTTTCACTGCTGGGAGGGCCTGGAGGCCCATTTTGATTGTCGTTTTCTCATTCGTTCACTGTGGAATAATTATTTTTATTAAATAATTATTTTTCACTTATTTTTCACCGTATTGGGGAACTTTTTGATGTCTGATACCCATTTCTTCTCCCTCAGACAATTTTATTGTGCCTAAGTGATTTTTCTTCTTATCCACACTCTCGTAAATTATTATTTTTTATTAATTTTTCCACTAAACAAGGACATTTTTGTCACTTGTTTCTTCTTTCTTCCACCTAGGGAAATTTTGTTACGCCTAGGCCCCTACCTTCTATTTCTTTGATTTTCTTCTACTATCCACCACATTTTGAAAAAATAGAAAAAAAAACAATATATATATCAAAAATCCAAAAACAGGACAATTTTTTTCACAAAATCCTAAAAAATAAAAAACCTACAAAAATGGTAACTTGCTTATTACGGCTGAAACTTGTGTCTTGCGCATGGTATTTTCTCCATATCCTACTGGTTTGTCTCACATCTTCCTCGATTAATACAACTTGTGGATCACTGGATTCACAACCATTCACAATGTTAGCTACTTGCTTCGTCTGTACTCTGGGGCACGTTTGTTTCTTGGTGTTGTTTCATTGCACACAATGCTTTTCTTGGACCTTGTGTCCATTATCATTTCCCCTTGCATGTATCCTTGCTCGGGGCATCATTTTTCACCCTTTTCATCAAACATGAACTTATGGATCTCTTTAGCACTGATAACAAAATATTTGTACAACTGTCTTGACTGTTGTTGGGTTAGGTATGTGCATTCATACTTATTTTCCCTATTACATGATCTTGTTTCCTTCTCGTATTGAATTGCATTGTTGTATGTTGCATGGAGTTGGTATTTTCAGCAATAGACAATTGTTTGAAGTATGTCTTTTCATGTCATTCTACCTTTGTCATGTGCTTATATTTTTCATAAGGACCGATGACGTAGCTCTTATGGTAATATGATGACATCAAAATTGTTCCAATACACAGCGGCTAGAGGCTAAGATATTCTCTCCCCTCCTCCATATTTCTTCCACATCACTTTCTTTCTCACCTCTAATCTTCCATCCCACCGGGGCATCCTACCCCTTCCCATTCTTCTATCTATCTCTCACCTTTTTCGATCGTCGATCGTCTTCCTTCATCACCCTATCAACACTTGAGGGGGCATCACTCCTTCTTACTAATTTTTCTTCTATCCCTTCAAAATTTTCTTCAGTCTACTATCTTTGAAGTGGTGTCACTTATGCCACCCCAAAGAGGGGAAAATGTAGACACCTATAATTACGCCCAAGACATTTAAATACTTAAATTATGCTATCCCCTTTCTCACAAATCGATGACATACGTCAAAAGTGCTCATATTCCCTCTTATTGTCATGAATTAATTACAATACACTAATTGATTAAGTCACCTATCCAGCTAATACCCTAATTAACGACCTTCTGTTAATAAATCACCCTTTCTACCTAGACTAATTAATTATTATTAATTAATTATCTTTCCCTTCCATTTAACAAATAAATCGATATTCAATTGATTTAATCCCTTTCTAATAGCCTAAATCATACTAATATTCCTCTAATTATCTTCTATAAGCTTGCATATACCTATTAGTTAATCATCTTTGATTAATTAAAATACCCCCCAACTCCCATGACTTTCTAAGCATAAATTAAATCCTTCTAAAGTAAGGTTACCTTTTATAAAGCAACCTTATCCATTCCTAATCATGTTTTACCTTTATCCCACATGCAAAGGAATGTAGTGTTTCCTTTATCCATTAGGCTATATAAGGATCCCTCCTTTTACCTTTATACCTACACCTAAACTTCTTGAGAGAGCAAATGCAAAGCATATAGCAAAGAAACTATGAGCTTGCATTTTATCTTCATGAGAGGTCACCATTGTTAAGAGATAAGCTTCATATTCTTGCATTCTTTAAGGATCAAACAAACAATTTTTGATTTCCATTAGAGCTAAATAGGTCCATGCATTTTATTGGTAATTTAGGAGAGTAGAGATTTTGAATAGCATGCTAGTTTTTATCTTATGTTTCAAAGTTATGATGTTTAGAATAGATCCTGTTTAGCTCTTTATCTTGATGGTGCTTATGCTTTGTCTTAGCTAGATTATAGAACTATTTTAGGTGCTAGTTCTTGCTTCATTTAATTTAGCATTAAGAAAAGTACACATGCACACACTATCAAAATAATCCTCATCAATCACCAAGGCAAGAAATTTTTTGGTTACTGGAGAGAGACTAATTCAATCCCCTCTTGGCATTTACCAGATTGGTTAGGCATCAGCAAGAATCAAAGTCTTCTTTTGAATTAGTTGAGAATTTCCCTTTCCTCTCTCTCTATATTCCTTTCTCCTCACCTATTGATGATTGTATTTGGCCCCTCTCCCCCTCTGGATCCTTGTCTATTAAATATGTCTATGATTCCAAGCTCCGGACCAGCTCTTGACCTCCTCTCTACAAAATTTGGCCCAAAGAGTATATTCTCAAAATTAGCTTCTTTGTTTGGCTCTCCTTCAAGAATGCTTTCCTCTCAGGAGAGAAATTAAAAAGGAGATGCACTTCTTTCTTCCCACACATTATGTTCTTTTCTACAAAGCCTTGGAGTCCTCTCATCTCCTTCTTCACTGTCCCTTTGCCAAAGCTATCTAGAATTGGCTTTTGTCAGTTTTTGGAGTTTCCTAGAATTTCCCCGATTCAATTCCCAACACCCTCATTTAATAGTGTTCCCCCTTCTCTCACTTGGCCCTTTCCTTGGCTTGGAAACTTATCCTCCCCCACTGCCTCTATAGTAGTTAGAAGGAGAGAAATATGAGAATATTCAAAGACCAGTGTATGGATCTTGAGAGGGTGGCCAACCATATCTCTATTCTCTTCCAAGACAATCTAAATGGCTACATATGGAAGAAATATCAGTAAAAAATCTAGTTCTGCAATAGCAAGGAGTGGTGTTAGTAGGTGCCAATCCTTCCCACTGCTAAACCCTCTTCCCATGCTCACTCTTCTATTCAGTGGCTCCCTCCCCCCTGGGATGGATGAAACTAAACACAGATGGGGATTCCAAAGGTAACCCAGGGAATTCTTGGGGGGTGTGATCCAATGAAATTATTTTGGTTCCCCTCAAGCTGCTATAGTAGCTAACTTTAGCATGGGAACCAACCACCACGCTGAAGCCTTAATGATCCTTAAGGGGGCTAGAGATGACTCTTAAAATTGGAAACAAACCCTTAATTTTGGAAAGTGACTCTCTCAATATTATAAATCTCCTTAACTCGAAAGACCCAGGACAATGGATTATTAAAATATTATTGTTGAGATTTGTCTTCTTCAAAGGAACTTCTAGTAGATCAAATTCCATCACATCTTCTGGGAAGGAAATAAGGTGGCCAATTGCATGACTAACATTGGTGTCCTCCTTGATACTCAACAAATGTGTTTAGGAAATTTTCCTACCAATCTCCTTCAAATTTCCCATAACGACTACTCCTTTTCTAGCTAACATGTGGCAGTGGGAGTCTACTCCTTATGTCAAAAAGATTAACAAAAAAGCAGTACACCCTTACCAATGATAGTGGTTATGATTACCACATAATTCTAAAGCAACTTTCTATGGAGCCGAGCATGTGGGAAGAGAGTTACTCCATTTGAGAAAATCTGGGTCTGAGATGTATCCTTTCTCATCATAATTATCACAGGTATAGGTGGGCGGGTGATGTGAAATACTCCCACAGTAATTATGATCCTATTAAAGGAAACTCGTGTCTCCTCACCTTGATTCATTTCCACTGAATCTTCACCATGGGAGGGAAAATCAAAAGGATTACACCAGCTTCTTACACTTTTCTACAAGAAGACCAGGAATTCTAGAACATTCTAAGGGACAATGGCTTAACTACATTCTTGGAAATAATGTCTGGGTACTCGGCTATGGTTTTTTATAGTGCCCTAGCTACCTAGTCTCATGACAGGGTCCAAATTGGGAATACCCATTTCACCATCTCCACCAATGCCATCACCTCGGTGACTGGCCTTCCTGCCTCTGGGGCTGTCTACTTCAAGATTTCTTTGCAAGCGAAGCTTCATGATTTTATTTCCAAAATTGAGAAGCCAACTAAATATCTTTCTAGTTATGTTCAAGAATCCCTTCTTCCCCCTTAGGATAGAGTTTCAGAGGTTATTATGATATATTTCACCATTGATGCGTGATACAGGTTGGTCTTGGGTCCCCACTTCTTCATTTTTTCTCACTTAAAATGGGGAAAGAAAATAAACCTAGTTGCCTTTCTATTCAAGTCACTCAAGCACTCCATTAATCTTTCAATAGAGGGAGAAGGCCCCATTCTGCATCAAGGCCTTCTTTACCTCCTCTAAAAATTTGTTCCTTCTCCTGCTGAGTTGACCCTTTTCCCTCCCAAGCATGGTCAGTCCCACCGTACCCCCTCCTCATCCCCCCTTCCATCCCCAAATTCCTATCCCTCTTCCAACCATTTTCACCACTTATAAATCTCTTCTGAATCTGAATCTGATGTTGTCGTCATGGGTTCCTCCTTCACGGAGTTTTCTCCCCTTATTTCCCCTATTTTTCCTATGCAGTCCCCTGGCCAGACTTTCCTTGACAACCTTGATGTTGTTGATTCATTCACTACTTCTTCCCAAACCTCTACCTCAGAGCTCTTCCTCTCGGACACTCTATTTTGTTTAGCCAAGCTATATCCTGACTCCCCTAACTCTTGTATGATTGGCTTGGATGAGGAACTGAAGGAGGAGGGGCTGAATTTCCAGTGTGGTATCAAAAATATCATCATGGCTGATAGCGAAATCAGCCCACAAGTTATTCAAATGGAAGCTTATCCAAAATGGGAAGACAGAGCGACTAGAAACATAGCGAAGGACAATATTGGAATTGTTATTGACACTAACAACCATCCTAAAGACCACCAAGTTGAGTTGGTGACTTCCATCCTAGCCAAGCTTCAAATTTCCTTCTCTATTCTCAAAACTTGGGAAATTTTCATTGATAACACCAAGGCTGCCATCACCAAATATTGTTCTGAACTATTAACTTTGGCTGATCAGCAAGCTAAAGAGTCAAATTCAATCTAGGCTAAGAATAATGTTATCGAGCTGAAAAACATCCTTTGATGTTTTGTTTTTATGCTCTTGGTTTTGTTCGCTTGTTAGTTTTTTTTGGAGTTTTCATGGGTTTCACTATATGTAATCCTCATCACTTAATCTATCCACTGGGATTTTTGTATAAGGTTGTGGGACCTTCAAAAACCCTCACTTTACCCTATTTCCAAAAAAACCCTTGTTCAATGGGTGGGGATTTAGTTCAAACTAAGCTTGTTTCTCTTCTGGAAATATTGAAGGAGGCTGCTACATTGTTAGATAAAGATGGTTTATTAGGTTTTTTCAATATGTTTTATGGGTATGATGAAGATATGAGTGCAGAGTTTTCTGGATCATGGAATGAAGGTCACGTTTGTGTTCAGGATGTATCTTTCACTATTTTTAGAAGTTCTTTTCCAAATTCACCAGCCTGTCTTTCGAAGGAAGGTGTGTTTTCAAGCCCAAAACTAACTACATCCTAGAATTCGATCATTTTATGGAAGGTAAGGGTGTTCGGAAAGAACACTTTAATGGTATAGCTAGAGAGGATTTACCCTCACCATATGATGAAATTTCTCTTCTTCTCATGTCCTATATTATGTTGGAGGGTCATTTTAAGGTTGTTTATGGCTACCACTTCCCCATGCTTAATCATATAAAACACAACAGACTGTATAATTTCCCAAACTTCCTATTTTTGTCTTCGGTGAAGTTTTTTGAGTAGCTGCATAAAGGCACTTTTACTTATTCCCTACACCAAGGCCTCCTTAAAATCTTGGTAAAAATAGGGACCCCCAAAATTTGGAAAAGTGAAAAAATTGGGGCCAAAATGGATACTCAAAGACTGGATGATGAAAGTAAATTGGTGGCCAAAAAAACTATATGTAACCTGGAGACAGAACATGAGAAGAATAAATGAGAAGTGGACAAGGCTCCTGATAATCAGGTCAATATTGAAGTCATTTTGGAATCAAGGGATCAGGAAGAGGGAAATTTTTAGTGGGTCAGTTACATAGTAGGGAAAATGGAGGTTCAAGAGGACACTGTACGAATGAAAATTGACACATGACCTTCTCTCACACTTGACCTCCCAAGGTCATGCTAAGACAGCTGGTGTGAAATGTGTGGAAAAATGGTTATGGCAAAATCAGTGACTAAGATCTGGTAGTATGATTTTCCAGGAGCAGAATCAACAAAAGAGGAGATTTATAGGCTATGAATGAGTAACATAAATTCCCTATGACATGTTTTCCTATTTTATTCTAAAGGGTAAAATAGTTTTAACTGTCAATGTAAACTAAATGAAATTAACAATATAAGCTAATACCGAAGGAGACTAATCTAAGAAAATCATAAACACTGAAATATTACAATCACTAAACAACAATTTTCTTTTATTCTAAATAACCATTTCTACTTCTACACTAAAAATAAACAAGACGAATAACCCGATGTGGTTATTCACCTGTGCTAAGTGTATTCTAAATAATGATAACATAAAACAAGAACGTTTCCAATTAATCTATGATATGATAAAAAAACCTCCTACATATAATTTTTCCTTCAAATCCACAGGGATAGAAAGAAGAAGATCCTTCACCGAGAGTTGCTATGAAAGATATAAACCCTCGTGGAAATTAACTAACAATTTACAAATGAAAGATAATTGTTTTCTACTATATTTGATATGAATTATTTGAATGAATATGATTTAGGAAAAATAATTTAAATAAATGAAGAAAACAAACAACACCTATAGCCTAGATATGCAAGAATAATGGAAAATCTATTTGTGTGAATATTCATCCCCTCAGATTATCCTTTGAATTTACATGTCTAGGTGAGTCCAACGAGTGGGAATGCAAAAACAAAAGAAGAAGAAAAGTGTGGGAGCAATAGTATCTTGAATTGGCAGACTAATAAGAATTGCAAGTGAAAGAGTGAAAACAAAATTAAACTGAGATGGGCTTTGACAATTTCTAGAAAGAAAGGAAGCATCTTTGTAATAGAAAAAATATAGATTTTCTCCTAGTTTATTTTGTACACAAGCATGGTATTTATAGGAATTTATCTAGACAATGGTTGGATCCATTTAGTAGACAAAGGAGGACATAACAAAAGTGAAGAGGGAGTTCAAACTATTAACAACCATTAATCACAAATATAAGTGCAAGAATAGATTGTCATAAGGTAGTTGGACCTTGGAATCATCTAAAAAGGAAAATAAACACATCTAAAAATGAAATTTAAGTGAGAGAATTTTGTGTCAAAATGTGAGTGAACTATCTATAAAACTCACACAAGACTGCTGCCCTGAGTAAGGTGGCAGTTTCAGGACCGCTACCCTTCCTGGGTAGTATTTTTGACACTAAAGGTTAAAACTACTATGAAATGTAGCGGGAAGCTAGGAAAAAGCATGAGAGGGCTAAGTAGGGATGTCTAGGATACAAATATATACTATGAATGGGTTATGGAGCTTGAACATCTTCCGAAAGGATATGAATCATCATTGAGGACCTTTATAACCATTTTCTGACAATATAACACATGTAATTTTGGGTGCATACATATTGCCCCCTCAGAGAAGTGTCTTAGCCATTAAGAAGTGTAAAATGTAGAGTCCGATTATGGCATTCCTATAATGGGGAGTTACAAGTTATAATTGACACATCTGTGTGCTAAAATGTCACCATCCAAGCTCCCGCTACATGTAAAATGAAAAGAAGACTCAAGTGCAGATAGACAAATTATCAAAAAATAAATGCTAAATTAAAACGACAAGAAGACTTACTATTTTTACAGGGATATAGAAGTATACATGCACTAACACTCTAACCCTATGAACACATAAGCTCAAAATGAGGTCAAAATAACACACACACACACACACACACACACACACATAGGAAAGTTCATTTTTCAATTCATTTACACATATGTGATTAGTGATTTGTGAGCTCTAGACCTACGATTACCATTTTTAAAAAAGAGTACAGCCAAAATGATCATTGTGAGACTGTGATCATGCCTCCAAAATCAATAGATCGAGTTGCATAGTCTAAAGTAGTTTTTTCTCATTTGTTTATTTTGAAACCTAAAATACTAAAATGTCAAAATATTTTCCTAGGAGGGGTTATTTTTGAAATTTCTTATTTAAAACTACTCTCTAGAGGGGAGTGCCTATAGGGTAGTTATTTGATTCATGAAAAATGGTCAATTTTGGAATTTTTAGGAGCTTTTTAGGGCCACGTAGCCACACGATGAATCAGTTCAGGACCAAAAATTTGTACGAAAGAAAATTAACACATGACCTTCAACTGCACTCGACTCCCTAAGGTCATGCTGAAATTTTTCTATCCAAGCTTCCGCTACCTGCAAAACAAAAAAGAAGACTCAAATACAGATAGAGAAATTATCAAAAAATAAAACACTAAATTAAAATGACAAGAGCACTTACCATTTGTGTTGGGATATAGAACTATACTTGTGCCAACGCTCCATCCCTATGGACACATACACTCAAAATGAGATTAGAAAAACTTATATATATATTAAAACAAACTAATTTTCAATTCAATTACATGTATCCTATTGGTGATTTTCAAAGCTTTGGATTACCTATGAATGTTTCATTTGTGGGTATAGTTGAATTGGAAAGGATATAGAAATGGCGGCAACAAACCCTATGAAAGTGAAAGAGGCCTAGAAAGGGTTTAGATGCGAGAGACTTGGTATTTTGCATTAGGTTTTTGCCTTTGTTGTTTGAATGCATTTGAGAGGAGCTTTTAGGAAATTCGTAACTGGAGCGGTCATAAGGGGCCTCAAAGAGATAGATGGGCATAACACCTTTATTTCTTAGTCTCATTTTTGTGTATTTTATTGATTTATTTTTGTTTGAGCTAATGACTAAGCATTTTTACCACAACTAGCGTGTGATGACATTGTTCACATAAAATGATTTATTATGATATATATATATGGATCTCTTTTTGGTTTATCTATTCCTTGCATAGATTTTATAGGCATTTATGACTCGATTCAGATGTGTACTCTACATGTTTATAATTTTCAATTTTGTATGCTTTTCAAAATGTATACAATGGATGATGAATGATAACAGAATGATTTTACTTTTTTGTTTTTGCAATGTTGATATATGATGATTATGCAAGTACAATGTAATGTTGAAATTTAGTTTATTTAAGAAAATTTCAATACCTCTTATTGTTTTGGAAAAATGTGTTGAAAAGTGATATGATAATAAAATGAACTTTCCCCACTCGTAACCCCACACAACC
The DNA here is from genome assembly GCA_019776745.2 of Taxus chinensis. Taxonomy (NCBI): domain Eukaryota; kingdom Viridiplantae; phylum Streptophyta; class Pinopsida; order Cupressales; family Taxaceae; genus Taxus; species Taxus chinensis. Next base: position 363,240,865 of record CM034154.1, read on the forward strand.
GGTAAGATGTGAGGGCTCAACACCGAGAGCCATAAGGGACGTAAATTATACAAAATTTTTGAGTGGTAATGATGAGAGAAATACAAGGATTTGGTGAAAACCAAATTGAGAACCTATCACCACATTCTACTCAAGTTTTCTACATAGTATAAAATGTGAATTACTTTCTAGTTTATCTAGAATTAGATCTTTAGATGGTAACTTGGTTGACAAATAATGGTTTAAGGTTTTAAAATTTATTGAAATTTGAACATCTAACTCAGTTTTCTTTGGATTTATGACTTTACAGCTGCCTTTATTGAATGAATTTATTTTAACTTTCTAATTTGTTGGAGAGACCCCTTGCACCTTGCCCCACACTACCAGTAGGAAGTATGGGCACATCACCTAGGAAAATGCATAGGCGAGTAAGGGTACCTCTCTCCTTTCCCAACCCCTTGCCACTAGTAAGAGAAATGGGCTCAACACCAAAGGTTGGTGGGGTAAAGAAGTGTGTAAATAATTTTTTTTTGTTGATTTGCATTAGACACATATATCTAGGTAAAATGTTTAGAATTTTCTTATTTTCAAAGAGAACTATATGGCATATATGTGACACAATGAATCTTCTAGAACAGACTATGGGAAAAGACACCTAATCTAGAAGAAAATATGAGTAGAACCAAGTATGTAGGCCTTGGTATGGTTACTATCAAAGCTTTATCTTATCTTGATAGAATTGGTGAAATGATTAAGAAACAATTCATGATATTAAAAAAATTTAAGGTGATATGATTTGAAATTTTTTCCAATATTTTCAAAAGTTTTTTAGGAATTTCTATAAGAATAAGTCCCTTTATTACAAATCTTAAAAAATGAACCGGTTGATGAAAATGCAACGCAGATACAAGTAATCTACATATAAAAATGTAGATATAACTACATGTCATGATGGCTAAGGTGAAGAAAGTTGACGAATATCAAATTATTCACCTCTAAAACTACACATCAAAGAACCATGATCCTTAAAATTTTCATTCTCTTGATGAGGGCCTACCATGAAGAGTTTAAACTTACAACCCTTTCCTAGAAGCGTATATGTCCAATCATTAAACTCATTCGTCTTAGAGAGGAATTCCATAACCTATTTGTCATGTTCTTTAGACACAGTGTCTGGGTGAGCATGACTATGTTGCTCTACCTTGCTACCTATGTAGAGAGTTGTGTTTACTCATGACCCTTTCTGATTGAGGAGGCCTTGCCCCATGGGTATTCCAAGCTTAGTTTCATATGAACATGGGTTGAAACCATGGTTTAGAATAGAACAACCCTCATAAATGTTTTTGATGGGCATCATTTCAATCTCAAGTTTTTCTTCTTCATTTGTTAATTCTATCATGTTTACACCTAGACCTAGGTCATCGGAGGGAAGAGATGCTAAACTGAGAAGATTATCCATCCCTTGTGGTTCAAACAAGAGGAAAACTAGATCGTCATTCTTTAGGAGTTTTGTGATTTCTGGTGTGGTCTTAGTGGACACTGTTTCCATAGATATTGACTTACCCTTATCTGTCTTTACCACATCAAATGTTTTTGGGTCAAAAAATTCATCCTTCAAAATGCTCGAGGTAATTGTGACAAAATATTTTTATGGAGGTAGTTTGTTCAATTGATTTACAGGAAGTTCATGTTGGTGTGTGGGACCCTATGTGTCCTCCACTCACATATGGAGGGTCATCTCACATCGATTAGGTTTAGGGTTTGCTTGTGTTTCATGCACTAGGGTTACTCAGCACCCTAATGTACCCTATTATTCTTGATTTATGAGAATGCCAAGACACTCCATTGTCTTTCCTCTATGTGCAAGCTTTGTTTCTATTGAGCAAGTTCTTCCATTGTTGACCGATCCTTGCGATTACGCTGGAGCTATCACGATTCCATTTGAGTGCAACTACTTCATGGTGCATCATTTTCGATTCGATTCTTGCAAACTATTTCATGGTATAAGAGTTGAGATCGGGTAAATGTGCATTCATCATTTGAGTTGTGATTACTCCTAGTTTCGTTTCTTTACTCCTCGTGCAAGTTTTTTTATCGTTATATTCTAGAAATTTATTACTAACGTATTTAACAAGTTGTTCTTGGAAATTTGTTTTTTGTTGTGTTCCTCATGCATGTACAGGTATTCCTGAAGCTTTCAGGGGTTTTACAACTACATTTAGCTAACTGCAGCTAAATCTAGCATATCAGTTAAAATAGAGGTTATTTTCTAGTTTTTTTATTTTTTTATTAAACTAGAATTTTTTTGGATCTTTGTTTCTAGTTTCTCTGTGTTTTTATTTACATGTATTTTGTAGAAAACAGGTTTTTTTTTTACCTGGAGGTTTAAATTTCAGTTCCTTGCTTTCAAACCCGGCGAGCTCTGGGTTTGTGTTTTTGGCGAGTGGTTTTGTGCTTGGCATATTTTGAGTTTTTCAGGCTCTGCAATGAGCCATCTCCATTCTTCCTTGCTCACACCTATTGGCTTATAATCTACCCTAAGCTCCCGCTACCTCACCTCCACACTGGTTTGCATCCCCTGCCCCAATCTCGTGCTCCTTCGTGTGTTTCGCTTGGATCTTTCCTCAACTTTGGCTCAATCATGTTTTCTCTATCGTGCTCAGCTTTTTTTCTCTTGTGTGCCACTCTTATGCTAAGTCCTCCTCTATGCGTTTCCTAAGCCACCTACACCTGGATCTCCCTCACCCATACCTGCTTCTCGCATGCCAAGCTCCTAGTCTTGTCGCACTCGTGTTATCTCCTGACCATGTGTGCCTTCTACCAAGCCTAATTTGAACCACCTCTAATAGCCTCCACATAGCTCGGCCATTACATGGCTTTCCCAGTCTCCTCCTCTAACACGGGATCCTCCACCTAACTCAGGATCCACCCAAATGGTAAGTTTTTGGTAAGTTTTTTTTTTAAATCATATTTGGTAAGTTTTTTTAAAATTTCATTTTTGGTGGATTTTTTTTAGGTGTGTTTTTTTGTGGGTATTTCTTTTAAAAGGGAAATATATTTGAATATTTAATTAGGATTTATTTTTAATTAGATCTTAATTATTGTTTCTTTATTTTTCATAATTAATTAGATTTAATTATATTAAATATAGTTTTATTAATTATGAATCTAATTTGTATCTTTTACGATTAGTAATAATTTAAATCATCTTTTAAATTAATGTTGATTGTCATTTTTTTCCAATAGCTCTAAATTTAGCCAAATTGGGCGTTTCAAAATGATAATTTTTTAGGCGTTATTGTCGATTTTTTAACTAATTTTGCACTTAAGTGTGTAGTGACACTCTAAGCACCTATTTTCCTTCCGAGCACTTTTCTGGCATTCTGAAGATCATCGGGACTCATCTTGAGTTCATCTAAAACTTGTATTTACCCTTATTATTGCTTGCGACTAGTAAGCGCATCCACCATATTTTTTAGAAAGGGTGTATCCTTTATGACGTGAGATGATATTTCTCACAACCAGGTTTTGATTTCATCTCCTTACTAGTTTTTTGTAATTTGTGCTTGTATATGGTATCACTTTGTTGTGCTCCACAAAAATGATTATGGTCTCCTACCTTGCATGTTATTACACTAATTCCAAGGTGAGTTACCAACTATTTCAAGATGCACGCTTGGACCTGTTTGTATCCAATGCACTAAACTATAAAGTACCAAAAGCAGGGGGTTTCTATATTGTCCTAGGTGGTTGTGATTATTTTCTAAATTCCTTATCTCTCTTCACAATGGATGCTTATTCACTTCCATTGCTTACACCGTTCAAATTTTTTGAGTGGAGATTGAAAATAATTATGAAACTAAGAGTTAAAGGGTTATTCCGCATCACCATGAGAACTGAGACTGAACTAGATGACAACCCTGAAAAGTTTAAGTGGTTAAACCATAGTGATGAAGCTTTAGGTCTTCTTTACATGTCTGTTTCTCCTGAATTTCTCTTCCACATTGAGTCATCTGAAACACCTAATTCTGTGTGGAAAATGCTAGATAAAATGTTTGGACAACAAGATGACATGAGAGCACATGAGTTTGAAAATGAACTGCTAGGGTTAAATCCTAGTGATTTTGAAAACCTATAAGCATACTTCCCTAAGTTTTTCCACACTAGATTGTTGTTAAAGTAATGTTAAGTAGAGAAGAAATATTCTCAATTGATCTTGTCAATTCTCTCTAAGTTAGGTCCTAAATATTTTGTCTTTGTGTCAAATTTTTATGCTACAAAATATTCCTTGGGAAAATATTGGAATACGCCCTCCTTTGACTATTTTTCATCCCAACTTATTTGAGAACATGAAAAACTCATTCAAATGGGGTCTCTCAAGTCCAAGTCACATGCCCTTGTAGCAAGTACTATTAAGGAAAAGAAGACAAAAAATAAGAAATAAAGAAAGGATCAACCTAAGAAGGAAACCAAGACCAAAACTAAATTTAACACAAACACTTCAACTTTTGAGCCTAAAGCACAAAAAGACAATTTTTTGTGTTCCTATTGCAAGAATCATGTTCATAAAGAGCATCTATGTATGAGAAAACAAATTGATCACCTTACTCATTTACTTGAGAAAAATCAAATAGGTGTTCATGAGTCTATCAAACAAAATTCTCCAAAGGCTAAGTATTCTAATGAAAAAAGGTATAAATCTGATAAGAAGAAAGGAAAGGCCATTATAGCCAAAGTTTCTCCTTCATCGACATGGATTATAGATTCTTATGCCTTGTGCCACAAGGATTATTTTAATGTTGAGGTATCCAACATCGAGCCTTATGGTATGTACTAAATAATGATGGGTAATGACATGACAGTGTTGGTTTCCAGTAGTGGATTGGTAGAGATGGATGGGGGAACATTCAACCAAGTGTGGAGTGTTCTTGATCTCTCTACCAATCTCCTATTGGTTTACCAAATTACTCACCTTGGTGAAGGAATGAGAGTGTAATTTGGTCCTAACTTGGTGATTATTTGTGAGCTTAATGATGACACTACAGTGGCTAAGGGAAAGGTAGATCACAATTCACGGTTGTATACCTTTTCCCACTTTACTTTTGATTCTACGCCCACTGCCTTTCTCACTCATGCAAATAAGGTTAGTAAGCTATAGCATGAGTGTTTCGAACATCTAAATTATCACTACCTTAAAAAATTGAGCCAAAACAAAATGGTCAACAGGTTACCCCACATCAAGTTTTCTAAAGGTATTTATGAGGGTTGTACCCTTGGAAAGCATCCTGAAAAGAAATTTGACAAAGGAAAATCATGGAGAGATACTCATCCCTTGTTTCTTGTTCACAGAGATATTTCTAGTCCATTTCCATCTCCTTCATTTACTAGAGCTCTTTAGGTGCTCACCTTCATTAATGACTATTCACGATATACTTGGGTATATTTTCTTAAGCTTAAGTATGAAGTTTTTGAACATTTTCAGGACTTTAAGGCTCTTTCTGAGAAATAAGTGGAACATCCTATCAAGATTATTCGAACCGAAAATGGAGGTGAATATGTAAATGATAGGTTCATGGATTTCTATACTTCTAAAGGGATCTCCTTACAGCATACAGTTTCTTATAGCCCTTCACAGAATGGAGTAGTAGAAAGAAATAATCATACTCTTAAGGAGATGGCCACTTGTATGATTCACTCAATGTATCTTCCTCCGTAGTATTGGGTTAAAGCAGTGAATTGTGATAATTACAATCAGAACCATGTTCCACACAAGGCAGTACGAGGATGACACCCTTTGAATCTTGGTTTGGATGCAAGCTTGATGTTAATCACTTTTAATTCTTTAGATACAAGGATATGGCTTGAATTCCCAAGAAGAAACTCAAGGCATTGGAACCATAATAAAAACCTTGTATCTTTATAGGGTATCCTGATGGTGTGAAGGGATATCGATTATTGAATCCTACTTCTCATGAGATTTATATTGAGAGAAGTGCTAAGTTCAATGAGTCTTCTTTGAATTCTACTTATCTACCTATTGAGGTTATTTAGCTTGTTGATTTGGATTCTAACTCATTAGATGATAATGTTGTTGAGCGTGCTCCTCTTCTTGATCCTCCCAACCATCATACCTTTGATTCTTCTAACTCTGACAGTAGTGATGACAAGGACTATTTCCCTTCTCACTCAAGTGAAGAATCTTCTGAATCTAAGCCTGATCCTCCTAGTCCTCTTTAGGCTAGGAAAAATTTGCAAAGTGTTGGAGATTTGGTTGGAGATACTTTGGATATGAGACATACTCACTCATATTTTGTTAGACCCCACTCTTTCTTCACCTCTGCTTCTGATCCACAGTCTTTCAGTGAGGCTTTTGGTATTCCTAAGTGGGATTCCTCCATGGATGAGGAGTATTCTTCTCTCATGAAGAATGATACTTGGGATCTCACCCCTCTTCCGAAAGGAAGAAAAATCATTTGGTGTAATTAGGTGCTATGAACAAATTATGGGGTAAGTGGAGACATCGAAAAGTTTAAAGTGCAATTAGTAGCTAAGGGTTTCTCCCAGATAGCTGGGGTTAATTATAATGAAACCTTTTATCTGGTTGTGAAGATGAATTTTATTCAACTGACCCTTACCATTTCCATAGCAAACAAATGGAAAGTCCATCAAATGGACATTAGGAGTGCCTTCCTTTATGGTGACCTAGAGGAAGAGATCTACATGGAACAACCTCCAGGTTATGTCCAAGATCCCTCCCTCGATTGTAAGTTAAAGAAGTATCTTTATGGCCTTAAACAAGCCCCTTGGGCTTGGTATGCCAAGATGGACTTCTTTTTACTTACATAAGGGTTTACTAGGTTTCACTCTGATCCAAATGTTTATATTCTACTACAAGATGACTCCATACTCATCCTTGTTCTCTATGTTGATGACTTTTTGATCATAGGAAGCTCTTCCTCTATCATTGATTCTGTGAAGATCACCTTGGTCAACAGGTTTTCCATGACTGACTTAGGTCTACTTCATTAATTTCTTGGCATTCAAATTTCACAATCTAACTCGGGAATTGTGATTTTCACAACCTAAGTATGCTCTTGACTTGATTTCTCATTTTCAGATGTCCGATTACAAGTATTCTCCTACTCCTTTTCTTTTCAGGGTTAAGTTGGTTTCTGATTACTCTACTCCCTTGGTTGATGGTACCCTTTATCGATAATTGGTGGGGAGATTGATTTACTTGACTCACACTCGATTGGATTTATCTTATTTTGTTGGGATCATGTCTAGATTCATGCAGGAGCCACATGGGCTACATTGGAAAGTAGCTAAGCGGATCCTTCATTATATTCATGGCACCTATACTGATGGCATTCACTATTATGGAGGGGTGGATATTGACTTGATCGGGTTTAAAGATTTTGATTGGGCTGGTGACTTAGATCATCGAAAATCTACCTATGGCTATAGTTTCTCTCTTGGTTCAGGTCATGTTAGTGTGTCTAGCAAGAATTAGAATGCAATTGTGATATCTTCTATAGAGGTAGAATACAGAGGACTAGTTAATGCTGCCACAAAAGTTGTTTAGATACAGGGTATTTTGACAGAGTTTTTAATCCACTTTCAGTGGCCTACTATTATCTATTTTGATAATACGAGAACTATCTCAATTCACAGAAATCCAGTTTAACATCAACAGATGAAACACATTGAGATCCATATGCACTTCATACGAGAGCTTATTCATGATGGTATCATCAACATTCAGTACATTTAGACAACTAATCAGATTATAGATTTATTTATCAAGCCCTTCACTGAGGTGAAATTTCTTCACTTGTGGTCTCTTCTTTGGGTGAGTTCTTATGCAACTTCTCATCTTCTTCAAGTTATATATTCCTTCTCTTCTTCTTCTAGGAATATGTTGTTTATATATGGGCACCTTATCAGGCCTTTAGTTGTCAGGCCCCATTGACACATCTTTCTTAGTTGTCTAGAAGTGTCTTCTTATTCTTTCTGACCCATCATAGTTGTTACCCTAGCTTTGATGAAGGGGGGTGTTGGTGTGTGAGATCCTATGTGTCCTCCACTCACATATGGAGGGTTATCTCACATGGGTTAGGTTTAGGGTTTTCTTGTGTGTCATGCACTAGAGTTACTTAGCACCCTATATGTACCCTTTTATTCCTGATTTATGAGAATGCCAAGACACTCTATTGTCTTTCATCTATATGCAAGCTTTGTTTCTGTTGATAAATTTCTTCCATTGTTGATTGATCCTTCCGATTACGATGGATCTCTCATGATTCTGTTTGAGTGTAACTACTTCATGGTGCATTGTTTCCAATTCGATTCTCAAAAACTCTTTTAGTTCATACTTTATATGGACCCCTTTCTTCTTCTTGAGGTTTTCTAAGTGTGTATCAAAGGTCTTAGGATCCCATTGAGTGATGAATACGTTTCCCAAATGGAGAAATCTAATTTCTTGGAACTAGATAGAAGGGATAAAATTCATTCGATGAATCCAAGGTCTCCCAAGGATCACGTTATAACTTTTTTCCCTGTCGATGATGTAAAATTCTATCAAAATGATTTTTGGACCAAGTGTGACCAAAAGAAATATGGTTCCACTCAAGGTTCCTTTAAGATTGTCATACCCTCGCAATGTGTTTCCTATAAAGGAGCAATTAGTCTCTCCATACCCTAACGTATGCAAGAAAGATAAGGGAACTATGTTTACATTAGCTCTGTTGTTAATCATGGATCTCTTAATGCAATTTTTGTAAACCCAAACTTGTAAATATAAGGAACGATCACCTCTTCGGGAAATTTCAACATAAGATGGCATTTTTTCTATATCGAAAACAAACCCAGTATCCCTATCACTCTTTCCCAGAGGATGTATATCAAATTCAATATGATTTATTTAATAAGTGGGATGAGGTGTAACATGAATTAGATGACCAAGACCTAGTGCATCAAGTAATGCATAACAATGTACAGGTGAATTATTCAGAAAATCTAGGAACGAGATGTGAGAAGAGGTCTTGTTCAAATCTAATATCAAATTATAGGCTCCTAATGGTTTGGAGATTATAGGAATGTAATCCTGTGGGAAGGAAAGAGTGGGTAAGATTTGATAAATGTACTCCTTCATCTGATTTATTTCATCAAATTATGGCTCGACCTCTAGCTCGACTAATCCCAATATTTTTGTATTATCATTTGAACCAAGGTCAGGGGAAACCCAAGAGTTGTTAGAGGTTGAGGCTTCAAGGTCATTGTTCCATATAGGAATTCCCTTGTTTATATTTTGAGGATTCACTTTGGCATCCCCAAGATGTCTAGGGTTCACATTTTGAGGTGTGACAAATCCGATATTACTAGGTTGCAAGTTTGTTTCAAGATTTTTTAGGAACATGTCTACAAAGAGTTACCTTTGGTTTTTGAGAAGTATTTGCATAAACTTGTTGCAATCATGGAAATTACTATCATCATAACCTCAAACCTTATGAAAACAAAACTATAGGTTAGGGTCCTAATCTCTTGGCCTTTGATAAGCATTTTGTTGTTGTTGATTATAACCTCGGTTATAATTTTTAAATTGATTGTTATAACCATGATTTGTTTCCCCTTGGCTAGAGTTTTGATACTGGTTTGGGACTTGGGTTTGATTTTTCTTCTGAAAGGGATGGTTTATGTTAACTTTTTTGACTGAGGAAACAGTGTTAGGGGATCTTTGATTTCCCGTGTTGTTATTTTTAGTGTTACCATTTTTTGTAAAACTGGCGTTCTCGATTTGATCGGTAACACTATTAGTGGTAGCACCATGATTGTGATTCACACCCTTAGGTCCTTGGTTTTTGGCACCATTATTTTGATAATTTGCATTATTTTGATTTGGGTATACCAATTTCCCATTAGGACCATATATATTATGCCCACTATCTATAACAGCTTGGTCAATCCGAAGCGCACCTTCTAATACTTCCTTGTAACTATAGAAAGGAATCTTCTGGACATCTTCCCTAGTCTCTTGATTGAGTAAGTGAAGGAAAAGATCATAAAGTTCAATCGGGTCCATGTTGGGCACACTTCTAGAGGAATAAATAACTTGGCACCATCTCTGCGTGAAATGGGAAAAAGATTCATTTTTCTCCTGTCTAATAAGAAGGAATTCTCTAATCCCTATATGCAATATCTTGTTCATGTCAAATTATTTGATGAATTTAGAAACAAGTTGTTTGAAGGAATGTATAGAAGCTTCCAGAATATGATAATACCAGTCCAATACAATTCCTTCAAAATTTCTTCAAAAATATCTTAGTCACCACAACATCCCAAGGAAGCAATTCCCTGTTAATAGTAACGTAGGCATTGATATGAGCATTAGGGTCTCATTATCCTTTAAATTTTTGAAGATCTAGAAATGGGCATGGAATCATGACACCACATATGGTGAATTTTTTAGCCTCCTTTAATTACTCAACGTATGTACCCATTGCGTAATATTCCACCATTAAATATCCTTCATGAGGAGGTGGAGGAGGAGGAGGTGGATAAGCTACATTATAAGCATTGATGGGAACATATGGAGTCCCTAGATATGACATGTAGGGAGCGGTAATGGCATATGGGTCCATCTAGGTAGTTTTTGAATACATGTGCATATAAGGTGGGATGATACCAAGATATGGACTAGCGAGTGTAAAATGAGGGAATGTCACATTACCTGATGGAATGAAATTCGAGAACACACTTCCAGCCAGCCCTTGCTTAGGATAAGCTTTAGAAGGATGAGGACCCATCCTTGGTGTGTAAGATCCTATAGTAAGATCACCTGGACTCATCTGAACTAGATAATATTGTTTTATATGATGTTGCATTAGTTATTCATTGGAAGGGATGTATCTTTTGCCGTCAACTAGATACCCCATGTTCTACCCTACTACATGTGTTATTTGTGAAGTCTAGGCACTTTCTAGTTATCTAATCCTCCCTACTAAAGTACAAATGAGATCATTAGGAGAGGATCGATTCCCTTGTTTGGGTTCCTGTGGCGTAGGGTTTGATTAAGTAGGCTCATGATACCCTATCATGAATTGTTCAGTGTTCTAATTATTGTCTTCCTCAAAATTAAGAATATTAGGATAGGCATTAAAAATATCATATGTTATAGTCTTCATTCTATCTAAATACTCATCTACCTAACAAAGAGGATTAACTATTCATGTAAATATATCATCTTCTATTGATTTCATGGCAAAGTGAGGTCTTTTCAAGACTTTATGGTAAGAACATGTTCCGTTTGTGATAACAACACAGTTTGTATTGGGTTAACCATATTACATGTTTAACGGTTTATCAACCTCCTTCATCCTTACATAGCTAAAGGAGTTTGAAGTATAACTAGGGGATTTTTGAATGTTTCTTGTGTAATTGTTACCCCACCTCGATAGAGAAGTGGACTATTGTGGTTGAATGTAGGTGTAAAATTTGTCAGAGATGAATGGACCACCAATTCTCTTTTCCAGACATATTTTAGAAATTATAAAATACCTACGAAAATAAGGGAAGAAATGGAGAGGTGAGGTAATATAAATGAAAGAAGATGAAACAAGAATAAATTAATCCTTCATGCCAGGTTCACCAATTTGTATGAAATAAAATTGAAATGTTACCTTCTCTCACACCTAACCTCTCGAGGTCATGTCAAGATAGCTGGTGTGGAATGTGTGGATGAATGGCTATGGGAGAATCAATGACTAAGATCTGGTAGTTTGATTTCCTAGTAGAAAAATTGGCAAAAGGGGAGATTTAGAGGCTATGAGTAGGTAGCATAAATTCCCTTTGGCATGTTTTCCTAGTTGATTCTAAATGCTAAATTAGTTTTAAATATCAATGTAAACTAAATGAAATTAAAAATATAAGATAATACTGAAGGAAATTAATCTAATAAAATCACAAATACTTAAATATTACAATCACTAAACAACAATTTGCTTTTATTCTAAATAACCATTTCTACTTCTACACTAAAACTAAACAAGCAAAATAATTCAATGTGGTTATTCACCTATGCTGAGTGTATTTTAAATAATGCTAACATAAAACAAGATCTTTTCAAATTAATATTTGATATGATGAATAAATTTCTACATATACTTTCTCCTTCAAATCCATAGGGATAGAAAGAAGAAGATCTGTCACCTATGAAATATATAAAACCTTGTGGAAATTAACTAGCAATTTTCACCTATGAAAGAGAACTGTTTTCTAATTTTTTTGATATGAATTATTTGAATGAATATGATTCAGAAACAACAATTTAAATAAATGAAGAAAACAAACAACACCTTCAACCTAGACATGCAAGAAAAATGGAAAATATGGTTGTGTGAATATTCGTCCCCTCAATTTCTTCTTTCAATTTCTATGTCCACGTGTTTCCAACGGGTGGGAATGTAGGAGTAATATTTCCTATCAATTCAATTCCCCACTTATAGAATGGCCATGGGGTAGTGATAGGTTGTAATGGTTGTGATGGAGCATGGATGAAATTTCCTTACTTATAGCAAAGTACACATTTCCTGACATAATTACAACCTATCACTACCCCATGGCCATTCTCTAACTGGGGACTTGACTTGATAGGAAAAATTACTCCTACCTCATTTGATGGTCATACACACATAATCATGACTATAGAATACTTTACAAAATGGGTGGAGGTTGTCCCTTTAACCTATGTGATAGGAGCCCAGATTTACAAATTTATTATGAATCATATCATTTGTCGATATGGCATTCCCACAGCCATCGTTACAGATAACGGGAAGTCATTTAAGAAAAAAATTGTAAAAGGTATTTTTAAATGGTTCCAAATCAAGTTAAAATGGTCCACACCATATTACCCCTAAGGTAATGGACAGGATAAAGCCACAAACAAGACTTTGGTGAGAATAATGGAGAATATGGTTAGCAAAATAGGTCGTAATTGGCACTTGCAAATCCACCTAGCCCTTTGGGTTTACAGAACCTCCATTAACACTCTTACAAGTGTGACACCATATTATCTAGTGTTTGGGATGGAATCTATCATCCCCTTAGAGATCAAACTTCCTTCCCTGATAATTTCTCTTAAGGACTATCTGGATAAGGATGAGGATTACTGGGTAGTAAGACTAGCTAAATTGGAGCTCCTAGATGAGAGGTGCATTCACGCTCTTAATCACCTAAAAGTGTATCAGAATAGATTCTCTAGAAAATACAATAAGAGAATCATCCCTCGTAAGTTTGAGGTTGGGACCAAATGTGACTAGAAGAACTATAGTTCAAAGCGACATCACTTTGAGGTTGTCATAGCCTCTCAACGTGTTTTGTGTTGAAGAGTAATTGGTCTCTCCGTAACCTATCTTATACAAGAAAGAGAAGGGAACCACATTTATAGCAGCCCCATTATCAATCATGGCTCTCTTAATGCAATTTTTATAAACCCAGATTTGTAAAAAAAGTCAAGATCACCTCTTTTGGAAATTTCAGCGTCAGATGGCATCTTGTCTATATAAAAAAAACCCAATATCCCTATCATTTTATCCCAGAGGATGTACGTCAAATTCAATGTGATTTATTTGAGATCTAGGAGATGGCATAACATGGATTAGATGATCAATACCTAGTGCATTGAATAATGAATAACGATGCGCGCGTGAATTCTTTAGCAAATTTAGAAATGAAATGTGAGAAGATGTCTTATTCAAATCTGATATTAAATCATAGGGTCTTGCTAGTTTTGAGATTATTGGAAATTCATCCTTTGGGAAGGAAAGAGTGGGTGGGGGTTGTGAAACATACTCCTGATTTGTTTCATTAATTTATGGCTTGACCTCTAGCTCCACTAACCCCAAGATTTTTGTATTATTATTTGAACCAAGGTTAGGAGCAACCCAAGAGTTGTCAGAAGTTGACACTTCATGGTCATTGTTTCCTATAAGAATTCCCTTGGTTATATTATGAGGATTCACTTGGTAATCCCTAGAATATTTAGGATTCACATTTTGAGGTGTGACAGGTCTGGTATGACTAGGCTGCGGGTTTGTTTCAGGAAATTCTAGGAACATGTCTACAAAGAGTTGCCTTTGGTTTTTGGGAAGTATTTGTAGAAAATTGTTGCAATCATGACAAGTCCTATCGGCATGACCTATAACCTTATGGAAACCATAGTAGAGGTTAGTTTCCTAGCCTCTTGTCCTTTGATAAGTGTCTTGTTGTTGATTATAACCTCAGTTGTAGTTTGAAATTGGTTGTTATAACCATGATTTGTTTCCCCTTGGCCATAGTTTAGATACTAGTTTGGGACTTGGGTTTGATATTGATTTTTTGGTAGATGATTTACATCAAATTTGTTGAAACAAGACACTGTGTTAGGGCCTCTTTGATTTCCCTAGTCGTTTTTATTGTTATTTTTTCTCATGAAAGTAGTGTTTTTGGCTTGATCAGTAGCACTATTTGTGGTAGAACCTTGATTGTGATTCACACTCTTAATTCCTTGGTTGTTGGCACCATTATTTTGATTTTGGGATACCATTTTTCCATTGGAACCATAGGTCTTACGCCCACTATTAATAGTGGTTTGGTCAATTCGAAGTGCACCTTCCAAAACATCCTCATAACTATGGAAAGGAAAATTTTGTACCTCTTCCTTAGTCTCTAAATTGAATGAGTGAAGGAAAAGATCACAAAGTTCCATTTGGTCCATGTTGGGTGCACTTGTAGAGGAATAGATAACTTGGCACCATATTTGGATAAAATGGGAGTCAAATTCATTTTTATCCTGTCTAATATGTAGGAACTCCCTAATCCCTATATGCAACAACTTGTTGATGTTAAATGCTTTGATGAAATTGGAAACAAGTTGTTTCAAGGAATGTATAGAAGCTTCTATAATATAGTAATACCAATCTAATGTGATTCCTTTGAGAGTATTTAGAAATATCTTAGCCACTACAGCATCCTAGGGAAGAAATTCCATGATAGTAGTAGCGTAGGCCTTGATATGAGCATTTGGGTCTCCTTCTTCCTTAAATTTTGGAAGATTCAAAAATGGGCATGGAAGCATAACACCACCTATGGTTAAGTTAAGAGGATCCTTTAAGTCCTTAGTTTATGTATCCATTGTGTAGGATTCCACCATTGAAGATCCTTGATGAGGAGGTGGAGGATGAAGAGTTGTATAAGGTGGAAAATAAAAATTGATAGGAATGTATGGGGTCCCTTGATATTTCATGTAGGGAGAAGGAATGGTATATGGGTCCATATGGGGAGTTTTTGAATACATGTGCATGTAAGGTGGGATGGTACTAGGATATGGACTAGTGGGCATAAAATCAGGGAACATCACATTGCCTGTTATGGATGCATTTGATAACACACTACCAGAAGCCCTTGTGTAGGATAAGATTGAGAAGGATGAGGACCCATCCCTAGTGTGTTTAACCCTGTGAGAAGATCACATGGATTTGAATGATCTAGATAACCTTGTTGTATAGGAAATTGTGTTGGTTTCTCCTTGGAATGGATGTATCCTTTGTTTTCAACTGGATACCCCATGTTCTTCCCTATTGTGTGTGTTGGTTGTGAAGTTTGAGCACTTTATAGTTCTCTAATCCTCCCTACTAAAGTAGAAATGAGATCATTGGGAGATGATTGAGTCCCTTATTGGGGTTCTTGTGGTGTAGGGTTTGATTGAGAAGGCTCATGATACCCTGTCATGAATTCTTCAGTGTTATAATTCTTGTCTTCCTCATAAGTAAGAATCTTAGGATAGGTATTCAAAATATCAAAGGTTGTAGCCTTCATTCTATCAAAATACTCATCTATCTGATGAAGAGGATTTGTTATTCATGCAAATGTATCATCTTCTATTGACTGCATGACAATGTGAGGTCTTGACAAGAATATATGGTAAGAACCTATTACATTTGTGATAACAACGTTGTTTACATTGGGTTGATTGTATTGTATGTTTAACAATTGATCAACCTCCTCCACCCTTACATAGTTAATTGGGTTTGAAGTGTAACTAGGGGAGGTTTGGATGTTTCTTGTGTAATTTTTGCCCCATCTTGAAATAGAAGGGTACTATTGTAGTTGAACATTTTTGTAATATCTATCAGAGCCAAATGGCCCACCAAACTCTCTTTCAGACATATTTTAGAAAGTATAAAATACCTACCAAAATAGGGGAATAAATGGAGAGGTGAGGTAATAGAAATGGAAGAAAATGAAACAAGAAGGAATTAATCCTTCACGTCAGGTTCACAAATTTTTATAGATGAAAATTTATTTGCAACCTTCAACTGCACTCGACCCCTCGAGGTCATGTCAGAGTAGCCAATGTTTAATGTGTGGATGGCTAACTATAGGAGGATTAGTGACTAAGATCTAGTAGTGTGATCTTGTGGTAGTTAAGTTGGAAAAGGGGAGATTTAGAGGCTATGAATGGGTAGCGTAAATTCCCTATGGTTTGTTTTCCTAACTTGCATCTAAGTGTTGATCTAGTTTGAAGTGTCTAAATTAACTAAGATAAAAATAACAGTCTATGCTATTGTTGAAAAGAAAAGAATCTAAACAAATAAAAAAAACTGAAATATTACGATCACAAATAACAATTTACCTCTATTCTAAATAATTAAAATATTTCTACACTAAAACTAAACAAGTGAGATAACCCGGTGTGTTTATTCACATGTGTTGAGTGTATTAAAACTAAACTAACTTAAAAATAGAAATTTTCCAAATGATCTATGATATGTAGACAACCTCCTACAGATATTCTCTCCTTCAGATCCATAGGTATGGGAAGAAGAGGACCCATCATCGGGGGTTGCTATGAAAGATTCAAACCCTCTTGGAAATTAACTAATTACTTGCAAATGAAAGGAAATTGATTTCTACTATATTTGATATGATGTAAAAATGATAAATTGTAGGAATGAAGGAAATAAAACAAAAAATATAACCTAAAATTCACATAAAAGAGGTAAATCTAGTTGTGTAGAAATAGTCGCATCAGTTTACCCTTTCTTTCTCTATGTGTGAATATGAGTCTAAGGAATTGGGAATGTAAAGGCAATAGTAGGGGAAAGTGCTTGAGAAATGGCAACATGAAGGAAGTCTGGTTGTAATGCAAGTTGAAGAGGGATAACACAAGTGAACAGAGCTTGGCTATGAAAGTTCCAGTGGGATTGTGGCAGCAATACTATGCAAGATACAAAAAATTATAATGTCATTTGCTTGAGTACAAACATTGAATATATAGGAATTCACTGGGATGTGCCTTCATGCACAAGGAAGCCTTGGAGTGCCAAATAATTGGGTGAAGAAGAATTTCAAAATAATTAAATATATTTAAAAATAGAAAAAGGTAAGGAATACTAAGCAATCAAGACTATTTTTAGGCAATTTAGTTCAAAAATGTGCCTTAGAAGTCAAGTTAAGAGAAATCATGTGTTTTAAAAACATACATGAAAAATTCTAGAAAAAGTGTATAGGACCGCCATCCTACGCAGGGTGGTGGTCACAAGACTGCTACCTTGCCTAGGTGGCAATTTCAGAACCACCAGCCAAGAAGGGCCGCAATCCTAGCACTAAATGCCAAAACATGCATAGAATGAAGTGGGAAGCTAGAAGAAACCATGGAAAAGTTAAGTAAGGATGTCTAAGATATAAATATACATTGTGAATGGGTTTAGGAACTTAAACACCTTCTGAAAGGACATGAATCATCATTGGAGAATTTTGTAACCATTTTCTGACAATGTAGCACATGCAATTTTTGGTGCCTATAGGGACCTTTATAATCATTTTATGATAATATAGCACATGCAATTTTATGTGTGTACATATTTCCCGCTCAGAGAAGAATCTTAGCCATGAAGAGGCGTAAAATGTAGATTCTGAGTGTTTCATTGTTTTCTTTACCTTTTCTAAATGACTCTAAGTGTTTCATTGTTTTCTTTACCTTTTCTAAATGACGAAACAGATAAGGGTAAGGGCCAAGGAGGAATACCTATTAAATGTTGGTAGATTGATGGTTTTCACATGCGTTCTAACTTCTTGATCCACAACTAAATGTGAGAGATTCCTTTTGGCTAGGAGGAACTACATGTAATAGAAAACAAGACCACAAAAAGATAGGTAAATGATATATAACAGTGGACTGCCTAACATATGCTAGTTCTGGGAAGTGTGATACTTCCTAGATGGATGACAATCCACTGTTTAAAACAAGTTAATGCAAGGAATAAACAAAGTCCTATTGCAGTTGATATGATTTAGGTATCTCATTCAAGTACAATAAGCAAATCCAATCATAATAGGCTAGGCTATAGCTAGATCTGAGAGATGAGGTGTTTTTCAAGGTGTTGGAACTAGTTAGGGTCAAATTATGGGTTGTTTAGGTCAACTAGTAGGGTGATTGTTGGGTCTATTCTTGGTCAAGGTATAAAAAAATACACCGACGTCAGTCAGGTATGACCAATATCGATTTAGGTAGAACCAACGATGGTTATGGATAACCAGTGTCGGTATTGTCGAGGTAAAAGAAAATCAAATAGATCAAATGGTAGGGTCTGATCTAAGGTCAAATGAGGTTGGGAGAGTGAATGAGAAGATCTGTGGAGATCTCAAGTACACTTAGAAATAGATATTAGGTCGGAATGATGATTTGGTAGTGTGGGTAAGGGAAATGGTTGGATTATGAGCTATTAGGAAATGGAGGAACGAACATGGAAAGTATAAATTAATGACAGGAATGAAAAAGTTAACTGTGCTGAAATGGACAATGTTAGTAGAGATATACTTACTATGATACATATTTTGATGACTGAATGGAGGTGATTGTTAATTAGAATAATGGTGTTGGATATCATAGCAATGGTTCCCAGAATGATTTGGTGAGTGCAATGCTTCAATATCTGTCATGGTGATGGTTCTAGATGTCTAGATATGTGAAAGGATGTTGGTTTCACTTGCATACAACTCTGATCTCCTTTCCTTGCTCTCAGAATGTGCCAACCCAAAAAATGTTCTTTGGGTAAATAAATGGTAACCGACGACGACTCCAGGTTGACTGGTGTTGGTTTAGGGGTGACCGATGTTGTTTAAGGTGGGATTCCCTAGGTTTAATAAAATGGGCATATCTTTCTAATTTCTTGGGCCCAGTTAGTTTATTCTCATGGATTAGAATGAAAACTTCCCTTCTAATGAGCGGGAATGTGGTTAGAGATATTTTAGGGATTGATTTTAGGATTAGACTAAATCTTAGCTCATCAAGGCAAGTGAGACTTAGTTATTGTTGGTTATGGAAACATGCCAATAATAGGTCTAGGGTGAGGTGGAAATTATCTTAATTAAAATAATTAAGTAATGAATATTGTGAGGATGGGTATTAATTTAATTAAGTTAATTAAATTAATATTATTGTGGGGTGGAAGGGGCCATGGTTAGATGAGTATTCTTGAGCTTATTATTTGACAAGGGACCAAGGGGAGTGTGACCCAATTTTGGTGTCTACATTTTGCCCCTTTTGTTACATAGCTTTTATTGGTAAGTGACGCTGACAAAAATAAGATGTGGTTACCCCATGTGTAGGTGAAGGTGATCCCCATAAAACTAGGAATGGATGAGGTAGAAGACAAAATTAATGAGGGGTTTGATAAAAGGTAAATGTGATGAAGAGGAAGGTGGAACACGGGGGTAATGGGGTAAAGGTACGATCGAGTAATCCAAGTAATTAGCCAAGGTCAAAGGTAGCAACAGTCAAACACACGCACACTTATAAACTGTGGCATGGTACCAGGTTGAAGAGCATGTAAACTCTACATCGTCTAATGTCAATAGGTTTATCCAAACAAGGTTGAGGTGATTCTGGTATCCAAGGTATAGGATATGATACAGAAACATATCGTAGGTCAGGTACAGGAACATTTAGGTATGTTCTGTTACACCAAAGGTTGGGTCAGGATAAATGGTCATGGCAAGAGGTAAGGTAAGGTCATTATGTTAAACAACACGGGTAAAAGTGTTGTAGGGTATAATGAGCACATGAGTTCACAGGTCAATAAAAATGTTTCAGTTCCAAGTAGCTAGGTAATGGCACGGGTACGGCCAAGGTATGGTTAAAATAACAAGTCCCTAAACATAATTTAAGATAGGTATAGGTGATGTAGGCTTGTAGGTAGGTTACAATAAGGGTGGGTAAGGTCAAATGATGGTTGGGTTGGTTAAGTTGGGTCAGAAATGGGGAAAGGGTATTTGATAGGAGCGTGACAGGTAACCGATGCTGATCATATATAACCGGTGGCAGTCTAGGTAAGTCAATCACATTTTATTAGGGTAGATGACTGATGTCGGTTTGGGTATAACTGACCATGGTGCTCTAGGGAACAGGACCGATGTTGGTTTAGGTATAACTGACATTAGTTAGGTCGATATGGGTACTAAAAGAAAAAATGCATATAATACAGATTCATTTGTATGTTTTGGATTTTGGGAAAATGACATAGCATTGAATGATTTGTGCTTTGTTGGGAGGAAAGGATGAGCAACGATATCCTGCTAAGGTCGAGAGATCCATTTGGTTAAAGGAGCTAGGTAGACATATCCACGAGCATGGGGGATCGATTTTGATTGGGTGGAGGTTAGGAGGATTGGATTTGGTGATTGGATAAGGCATAGGTGAGAGAGGGATCGGGTGGACCACTAGTGTAGTGGCCTGACCTGCCACCATAGAGACAGTAGCATGATGAGGTAAGAGTCAATCCCTTTCCCTGTTTTGTGAGGTAAATTGGGTATATAGGTCAGGAAAGGAAAATGGGTTATGGGGAGAAAAGGGGATTTTGAATTTGGAAAGGAAAATTGGGTAAAATAGGAAATGGGAGAGGTGTGGTTAGGTGAACGAGGGGTGGGGA
Source organism: Taxus chinensis (assembly GCA_019776745.2). Lineage (NCBI taxonomy): Eukaryota > Viridiplantae > Streptophyta > Pinopsida > Cupressales > Taxaceae > Taxus > Taxus chinensis. Next base: position 363,261,813 of record CM034154.1, read on the forward strand.
GGAGTTGAGGGTAGAGTTAGGTAGGAATGGGTGGGTAGAAAGGTAGAAGAAAGGAGTTGTTATGAAGAAAGGGGTTTGGGTGTCATGGATTTTTGTGTGATAGCGACTGACATTGGTTAAGGGGTAAAGATGTTAAGATGTTTTATAGGAAAATGTATGATAATGGTAAAGAAATGGTAGACAAGATGAAATGAATGTATGAGTGATGATGGTAAATATGTTAAGAAATTGTTGTTTGTTTGGTTTAATTTTCAATTATTGATATAAAAGGAAACTAACTAGGGTATAATGTGAATAGGAAAGGGGAAGAGGGAATTGGTTAGGGTAGAGAGTGGTTGAGCTAACCTCAAAGGGCCCCATGCCCTTGGAATGCTGCCTACATAGTCCCAAAAAAAAGGGACCTTACGCTGATGTAGTTCTCCCATAAGCTAGGGAATATTAGGGTGAAATAATGGAATTGTCTGATAGGTGCTAGGCATGGGTGATGTAGGTTATAGGCATGATTGAGTTTACATTGTAGGTATGGTTGAGTGATTTTTAAATACATGTGCTAAGGATCTGGTCCTGTATAGGATAATCAATAAGTAATGAGGAAGATGAATGGTAAGAGGTGGTAAAATAGTTGCTTAATTAATAAGAACCCTAATGAGTCTACCATACCCCAGATGGGTGTATGAACATAAGACCCTATAGTCCTTGCATAATCGACTATTCTAAGGGTGAATAAAAGTCACATGATCATGAAATGGTACGTTTGCAGAAAGTCCCTTGAGTAATGAGGAATTTAGGTTAAAAAGGCAAGGAGGTGAGAATGGGAGGTTTAGCGTAACTTAGTATATGACGATGTGTATTTCAAAATAAAAAACCCATAATCCAAAATAGGCAAGTCCATGACAAAAAATTCATCTTTTTCCCTTTTTTTGAATAATAGACTTATCGATGTGGGAAGTCTATATGGTATGGGTATATTATCTCCTTGACATCTTCATGAAGCTTATCAATGCAGGAAGCTTCTAAATAGTTATTATATTTTTGTAATGACTGTATATAGTTGTCCTTCAAGAGAGAAGTCTATTGATAATGGTAGAATATAAAGAAGAGATGTCCCTTTTGAGGGAGTCATCTTTTACTAGAAGTTTGACTTAAGGAGTTGTATCCCTTTTTATTTTTAGACATTTAAGTCATGGACAAGACTATACAGGATGATTAGGTTCTTATTTAGAGGACAAGAACGTAGTAAACAAAGATTAACTATGAAAGAGGTGGTTTGGAGTGATGAACGACCATGGGATTCCATCCTAAAGAGGATGAAAAATATCCATGAAAATCATGTTATGAGCAAAGCCGTGGTACTCATATTGAAGACAAGGCTAAAAGGTGATGGGTAATCACATGATTATTGTTTAGTCATGGATCATCAAAATGGGTAATTATGGAAGGTGAACAGCACTCAAGGGAAGAGCGATAAATTGAAAAAAAGTGATATAGGACTTGATATCAACAATAAAATGGTCAAAGATGCAAGGCATTAAGGGGCTCAGGTTCAGGTTTACCTTTGAGTGAAGACAAATGATAAACACCTGATCCATAGGCATGGGTAAGGATGTAGGTTCCAAGCCAATTAGGAGCCAATTTTCCCCATTTACTTTTCTCCTCTTTGGTTACATGTTGATTTTCCTTCAGGATGAGGTCACCAACTTAAAAGGTTCATTCGTGAACACTTTTTTCATCAACACGTTTGATACGTTTTTGGTAGATTTGGAGATGGTCAAGAGCATTGAGATGAAGTTCATATAATAATTCATGTTACACCAAATGATCCTGGTGAAAGTCATCGTCATTGAGCATGTCTTGTAGTGAGATGCAGAGGGATGGAATCTAGACTTCGAGAGGTAAGATAGCCTCAGTACCATAGACCAAAGAAAAGAGGGTGGCAACAGTCAATGTGTAAATACTAGTGCAATAAGCCCACAAGGCAAAAGGAATGTGCATATGCCAATCCTTCCCAATATTGTTGACTACCTTCATAAGAATTCTATTCAAGGTTTTATTGCTTGATTTGGCTTGACCATTGTTTTGCGGGTAATAAGGCGATGAGAAGCTAATTTGGATTCCAAAATCATCGTAGAGTTTGCGTAGGGTTTTTTTTTTTAATTCTTTTCCATTATCTGTGATAATGCGGTGAGGGACACTAAAGTGACAAATGATGTGATGGTTGATGAATTCACATATTTTCTCAGCTTTGGTGGAAATTATGGGAATGGCTTCTACCCATTTAGTGTAATATTCAATAGCAGTTATGATCCATTGGTGGCGTTGTGAAGAATGGGGGTTGATATCACCAATTAGATACAAACCCCACTGAGAAAAGGGCCAAAGGTCTCACATGACCTGTAACGCATGACTAGGGGTGTGATGGAGATTAGCATGTTGCTGGAATTTTACATAGCATTTGACATAATCACAACAGTCATGGTTTAGGGTCAGCTAGTAATAGCCTAGGTGAAGAATATGTTTTGCAACAGTGAGACCACTAAAGTGGCCTCCATAAATTCCATTGTGGACTTCCTTAATGCTGTAAGGAATTTCAGAACTTATTAGGCAGCGTAAGAGAATGTTGTTGAAACCACGTTTGTATAGATGACCACCCATGATGACATAATAGGAGACACTTTTAAGAAAGGCACGTTGTCTATTATGAGTGAGATCCGCAGGTAAAATTAAAAGGGAAAGATAATCTATATATTTCTTATACCAAAGGTCACCTCGGTTAGGGGCATCAGCTCTAATAGAGTAGACTTCACGAGGAAAATAAAAGGGTGATTGTAGCCTTTGTATAGTGACCAAGATTTTAGAGTCAGCGGGAAAAGCGGGTATCTAATAAGCTAAGTAGGTCATGGTATATACAAATTTATTAGTATAACATGGGGTGGTTTGAAGTGTGTAATGATCAAAGGTGGCCAAAAGTATGTCCATGTGATGCTTATACTTTTGAAGTATCTCATTACGATACTGGTATATACCGTTGACATGGTTTATGACCAACTGAGAATCACCAAAGATGTTTATTGACTTAACATCTAAGGCATAAGCAGCTTGGAGACCAAACATGATTGCTTCGTATTCAGCAATATTGTTTGTATAATCAAAATTGAATTTTAAAGAAAAAGGCATAGGTTCACCATCAATAGGAATGAGGATAACACTAGTCCCACCCCCATGATGACACTTGGAGCCATCAAAAAAGAGTGTCATTTGGTAAGTAGTTTTTCTAGGGAAAGGGTAGTAATAGACTCATCTGGAAAGTTGAAGTTAGAGGGTTGATCCCCAGAAATGGGTGTGTCGGCCAATTGGTCTACGATAGTTTGGCCCTTGATGGAATTTTGATGGATGAATTTGAGGTCAAGATAAGTCAGAAGCATAAGTCAATATTAGTAATGAAGAAGGTTTTTTGGTTGAGTAGGTAATGGCACAATTTTGTGGTGACAAAAAATAAGGCTAGGAAAATCTTTTCAGCATGGGTATATCTAGTTTCATAGTCAAGAAGGGTATGAATTATGTAATAAACTACTTTCTCCTAGTGTTGGTCATCGTGATGAGCGAGCATGACACCTCTAGAATGGTCAGTGGTGGAAATATATAGGTAAAAGGGCTGGTCATCCTTAGGAGGAATGAGCACTGGTGGTTGAAGGAGGTACTATTTCAAGACTTCAAAGGATTTATGGCATTCCTCATCCCATTTGAATGAAACGTATTTCTTGAGAAGATGATGGAATGGTTGACAGTGGTCAGAAAGCTGGGAGATAAAATGACGAATTGATTGCAATTTTCCCTGTAGGCTACGAAGTTGAAAGAGATTAGTGGGTGGCAGAATTTCAAGGATAGCCTTGACTTTAGAAGGATCAACTTCTATACCACTCAAAGAAACGATGAAACCTAGGATTTTCTTGGAAAGTACAGCAAAGACCCACTTTTTTTGGTTGAAGATGAACATAATACTTGATGAGGCAATCAAAGATGACCTTAAGAATGGGAAAGTGTTCATTTCGATGTTTGGATTTGGAAAATAGATCAACTACGTAATCCTCTAATATATGGTGCATAATGTCATGAAAGATGTAAGTCATGGCTCACTGATATGTAGCACTGGAATTTTTGAGGCCAAAGGGCATGAATCGATAGCAGAAAGTCCCCCAAGGGATGACGAAGGCAGTCTTGTGTTGATCCTTGGGAGCTAGTAATATTTGATTGTAGCCTGAGAAGCCTTCTATGGGTGATAACATTTCATGGCCAGAAGTGAGATCAACTAGTTAGTCAGTTCTTGGTAGCGGGAAATCATATTTGGGGCATGCGAGGTCGAGGTCATGGAAATCCGTGTAAATGCGGAGTCCCCTATCACTTTCATGATAGGAACGATGTTAGAAATCCATTGGGGATAATAAATGGGTAGAATGAAGGAAACTGACAGAAGGCATTAAAGCTCTTCTTTGACCAGAAGAGACTTGCGAGGATGTAATTTCCACATCTTTTGTTTGATGGATTTGGCATCAGAAATGGTTACGATATTGTGAACCACAGTTTTTGGGTCGATACCGGGCATATCGGCATAGGACCAAGCAAATGCATTACGATGGTCCTAAAGGAAAGAGGTGAAGGCTTCCTATTTAGTAGCATCTAGGGATTGGCCGATCTTTAGACTGTGTGGATTGTCCTAAGTATTAATGTTGATTTCGATGGTCAATTCATTAAACATGGTTTTCGTCTTAGAGGGTAACCACTGGTGAATATAAGAGTCTTCTGCACCAAGGTATATGAGGATGGACGCATCGTCCTAACATTAAATGATGTTAATTAAAGGTGTATCATCATCGATCATGTCATGATATAGGAATGGGAGAGAAGAGGGAGCCTCACCATCACGTTGATATGTCAGTGGTCCCAGGGAAATGGTATTTATGAAAAAAAAAGTTAGGAGGTATAGATTCAAGATAGATGGACTCCATGGGTGAGGATGGTAATGTGGGTGAATGAGAGGGGGAAGATTTATTATCCTAGATAAGGTCGATGCGAACCTTCTTAGAGGATGGATCATAAAAACCAATGCCACTATGGTCTTTTTGTTTATGGGAGGTACAAGAGATGATAGTGTGGTGGCCTTGTTCATAAAAACTGAAGCCAAATCCTTTCCACTCGCATCGGTGGAGGAAGATGTGAGAAAAATGGAGGTTAGTGAGGGACTGTAGGTTGGGTGAACATGGTTAGGTTTGGGATGGAGGTTCAGGTTTATAGGTGTCCATATCAAGTCCCCCATATGTTAGATTGGTGTGAAGGTGGGGAGGGATGTAAGGGAAAACATCACCAATGCGAATGTCATAACTGGGTGTTGATGTAGATTCCCCTAGAGTGAGGTGTTGAAAAACACCTTCTAAGGGATCAATAAATGGTATGTGGGTAGCGGGTATAGATGGATCACTAGATGAAGGGGAAATAGAAGCATCGGCGGTAGAGGCTATAGCTATAGTGGGGATAACAAGGTCAGACGCAGCAGAAGTAGTGGTGATTTTGGTGGATGGTCTTGTTGCTGAAGGTGAAGTGGTTTTGGTGGCAAATGCCTTGACTGATATAAGCACATCATTGGGATGATATAACATGTTACAGGTTTTGAAAGGTGAGGGGTTGGCAGGGATGGTGTAATTATGTCCCTCGTGTTAAAATTTGAGGCATCGATGTAATGGCAAAGGGACACAACCCATAGCATGGATCCAAGGTCATCCAAGCAGCAATTTATACTGGAACTCCACTTCTAGGACATACAAAAGTTTTGGGATGGTGCGGGGACCTACACAGACATGGAGAACAATGGTACCTAGTGTATATGTCATGGAATCATTGAAGGAATGCAACATGATACGGTTACCATGCATGTAATGGGCAGGTATTTGCATTTGGTCATACGCATAGGAGAAGATGATGTTAATGCTATCACCACCATTGATCATAACATGTAGTATGCACATATTATCGATAAAGATGGAGATGAAAAGAGTGGGGTCAAGGTCATCGGATTAGAAGGGAGTGATCTCTTCATCTACAAAGCTAAGGGTGGCCACTTGGCGAGTGGGTGGAGGTGTAGAGGAAGGCAAAGACCTGGTGAGAGAGGCTATGTGGTGAGGGGTAATGATAGAGGCTACAGGTGTGGGATCATTTGGTAAGACTTCAATAGATTTAAGGACCTCCATGAGGGCTTGATGATGTGAATTTGAGGTCTGGATGAGGTCATATAAAGAAATTTTGAGGGGGGATTGGTGTAGTTGTTTGAGCATTGTGTGATGTGTGACCCCGTTGGAAATGGGATATGCAGGACCCTAAATGATGAATTTGGGTGTGGGTGCGGATGGTATATTGGGTACAAGGTTGGTTGATGGGCCACTTTCTTTCTCCTTTCCCATTTCTTTGTGAGCACGGGTGGTAATTTTGATCATGTTAATCTGAGGGGAGGTGGATTAAGAGTGTGTTTCATAGAAGGTATAGTGGCAAGATGGACAAAACCCTAGTGGTGGATACAAGCCTTGTGAGATGAGTAGGGCACATTGGAATTTGGGTGGTGGTTTGGCCAACTCTCTTATGTGAACCATGTTAATTTCAAATCTTGGGGATGGATCAAAGAGTTGTGAGGGGGGAGATTTTGGTTGTGAAGTAGGCAAGGAGGGAAGATCTATGTAAATTGGTGAAGTTGAAATGGGTTCCTCATCAAAAAGATCATCATCGATAATTTTTTCTTCAGGAAGACACAATTGGACAAGAGTGGTTTTCAAATCCTTACATTTCTTGACATTGTGTCCTAGCACATGATGGTAGGCACAAATTTTGGTTTCATTAAACCCTTTTGTTTTGGGTTTGAGTGGGTCATAAGGTCTAAGAGGCAGTAATCTGATGAGAGAAGTTTCGAGGAGGTTAGTTAGGATTTTGGTGTAGGAACCTGATAATGAATCACAATGGGAGATGAATGTGGATTTGGGTATAGGTGTGGATAACTATGTAGGAATATTCTTTACAAGAGGGGGAGTAGGTTAGGCTACTAGTTTGGTGTGTAGCATGGTCTTAGGTGTTGGCCGTATCTGCTTGGTTAGGGGCATGGTAGATGAACTTGAAATGGAAGGTTTGGTTGGTTTAACTACCTTATTGGAGGGTAGAAGATTTTTAGCTTTAGGTTGCATCTTTTTGGGTAAAGGTGATATGGGCACATGAGATGTGGAGGGAAAATTAGATGGTGGAAGAGGGTGGGTTACCCATGGGGGTAACTGAGGTGTTATGGAGTTAGGTGGTATAGGTTGGGTAGGATGTGTGAATGAACGAGAAGAAAGTGTTGTGGGTAGTGAAGAAATTATTGACGGTATTGGAGGTATGGGTGGTAAGAAGGTTATGGGTGAGGGTGGAGGTTGTGTGGGTCACTTGGGTGTATTATGGGCCTATGATGGGGAAATGGGTTGCTGCGTTCTTGGTTTACCGGTGGATGGGGGTTTCTTGGCCAAAGTCGAGGTGTGAGGTTCTAGGATGGACAGAAGGGGTGAAGGTGATAAGGGCATTATTGGTGAGGTTGGGGTATGATATCTAGGAGATTGGATCTTGTTTTTAGGTTTCGGGTTAAGTTTAGTTTTATTTTTGGAAAATGTAGCAAAATATAATTTGATGGGTGGGTGAGTAAGGCTAGCTATTGGTATGACCCCTAAAGTAGTGATAGGTTTAGGTAAGGGAGATGATATAGGTGTGGGTTTGGTTGTAGATGCATGTTGGGCTATGGGAAGAGGTGTGAGTTGGGCCATGAGTGGTGCCGCAGAAGGTATTGCAATAGTTGTGGTTGTGTTTGGTTTGGTTGCTTGAAACACTTTTGGATAGATAGTAGAGGTGTTAGCAAGTGACAATTGCATTTGTGTTGAAACAGGAAGTAGAAGATGCCCCAAAAGTAGGGCTCTATTGACATAGTCTAGGTGATTAAACAAGCATGAGAATGGTACTATTATAAGTGGGGTAAACATGGATCAAGTGGTAATCCCCGTAAAATGTGTTTGAGATACAGGGAAATGGCTAGCTTCAGACTCTGTGGGCAAGAGAGCTGAAAGTAGATCAACAAGCTCTTGAAGGTTTGATGGTGAATGGTTTTCTATAGGTAGTGGTACTTCTATAGTATCCTCCATGGGTAGAAGAGAGGGTGGGCCAGCCGAAGTGAGCTCTCCTTGCATTGGTGTAGGTAATGGACCTGCATATTTTATGAGTAGGAGAGGTGCCACTGACAATTACTCAGAATTTTGAGGGGTCAAAGGTGGCGTGCTGATTATAGGATCTTCCACAAGTGAAGGGGAATATGAAGGGGGTTCCTTTGTGGGTAGAGGAGTAGATGAAATAGATTCTAGTGTAGGTAGGGGAGTGTGGGCTAAGATTTCATCTATGGAAGGAACATGAGGAAATTGGGAAGAAACTGGTGTGTCATTGAAAATAGCTTAGACCTTGCGGACATTGCTATCATTTTTTGAGGTACCATCCACTTGGTTGGAAGATGGGGCATAATTAGGTAATGACTTCTTGAAGATATGTAGGTTTCGGTTAGTGGGTGCATTTGGGCTATCCAAGACTAGATATTTGTTGTCTATCATTTCTTGGATGATATTCTTGAAGGTGATGTAGTTATTATCATTGTGACCTTTTACACAATGATAGTTACAAAAGTATTGCTCCTTATGCCACACAGGCATGGGTCGCTTAGGGTCAAAACTAGTATGTGATTTTATAGGTGGAAAGGTAATGGCATCATCCTTAACAAGCTTTTACAAAATGGAAGAATAATATTCTCCTACGGAAGTGTACTTTCATTATTCTTGTCTGAACTGGAAATCTTGGATAGGAGAGAGATTAGAAGGAGGTTTGGCTAGGTTTGATTGATGAGAAGGACTGGCTTTGAGAGCTACGGCATTAGTAGACCCTTTGGGCTTTGAATATTTGTTTTGGGGTTTCAAAGATGAAGAAGTATCATTTTATTTGTACGAAATGTTCTTGTTACAAAGTTGAATCTTCTTTTCTTTAATAGTATGAATTTCCAATTTTTGTGCCACGGTGAATGCCTTGTCCAAAGTGTGAAAATTTTGCATCTATAGAGTTGAAGTAATTGGAATGTGAATGGTTAATGAGGTTACGCCAATAAGCAACAAAGTCAGTAATAGACTCATCGTCATACTGTTGTGTGGAATAAACATCAGTCATGGTAAACTTCTTGACAATGTTTATGGAGAAGTGATCTAGGAAGGCTTGGGCTACTTGATTAAACAAGTAAATGGAGTGTCTTGGTAGTCCACTATACCAGTCTAATGTAGGTCCTATCAGGGACATTGGGAAAGTCCTCAAAAGTAAAGCATCATCATGGGAAATCAGGTAACACCCATGTTTAAAGGACTACAAATGGTGTTGCGGATATTCTTTGCTATTGAAGTAGTTGAACTTTGGCATTTCCCAATGTATGGGGTATGGCGGAATAGGGATGGATAGGTGAATAGGATCATTAAAAATTTCATCATAGGTGAGGGAATTACAAGTGTTGAAAACCGATGCTTCTAGTGTCTGCATCTTTTCCATCATCAACTTGATGAGGTCATTTGTAGGTTGTGATGGAGGGAAACCTCCAGTGGCATAAAGAAGCAGATATTGAACCTGATGGGGAGGTTGAGAATAAGGAACTGCCATAGAAGGCACATATCTAGAATGTGTGATATAAAAGATAGGGGGTTGTTGATAGTAAGTGTATATAGGTGGGATGGTTGTCATGACTCTAGTAGCGATTGGGGGTAATGTTTTTAGGATGGAGAGGATGAGATTATGAAATGGAGTAGGGGTCACTAACACCATGGGTGGTTGTGTTGCAATGGGTGTGGACTGTGTCATGCTATGGGTGGTTGACAAGGGGACAACATATATGATAGGCACGAGTGAAACTACAGATGTAGCAGTCATGGCGGGTATGGTTCCTAGCTGTGAAACTACTGGGGGTGAAGTAGGTGAGGATAATGCCCCATTATTATGGGTTGATGTAGTAGCAAGAATAAGGGTAGGAGAGATGGATATAGGCATGTTGTATATCAACTGACCTAAGGAGTCTTGGGTGGAAGAGTGGGAAAGGTAGAACTGTAAGGCCATGGGATTCTGATCAAGGATTCGTGTAAACTCATCATCACCTATATCAATGGTGGTAGGTAGGGTTGTATCCATGGGTGATAGGATAGAAGGTGGTGAGGGAATAGGTGGGAGTGGTTGATGACTAGTGTGGAATATGAGGGTGTTAGTTTGGCTGCAAGTCAGTACCATTTGAAAAAGTGCTAACCTGGTAATATTTTATTCTTTAGATGAAACAAAAAATAGTGGAAACAGAGAATAATGGGGTTCGTGAGGCAAATCTAGTCAATGTCTAGATTTTTAAAATCAAACACAAGAAACCAATGAGGGTCAGGTTGACCGGTGATGGTTTAGGGAAAATCGATGATGGTCAGGCTGACTGGTGATAGTTGGGGGAACACCAATGATGATTTATGAAACTGATACCAGTCACTATGGAAGAAACCAGTCTCAAAGAATGAAATAGGAATGTTGGATGTGTACATGTGAAAACTGTGTATGACAATAAGTATCAACAGGGGAGAAATATGATGATACCCTGAGGGCTAGAAATAGAACAGAAATAGTGATGAAAGATGTTCTAGGTAAAGTAACTAGAAATATATAATCTGACACCGATTAGGGTTTAACTGACGAAGGTTAGATGTGAACCAGTGATGGTCACTGGACCAACATCGGTGACTATGAAATTAGAAAGGAATGAATAAAATTGGTTTGAATTAAATTAAGTGAAGAATCAAACTTTGAAACCTGAGAATGAGGAGATGGGGCCCTGACACACTCAGACAAAGTCAGAATACTCCAACTATGATGGTGGAGTGTGCAAGGAAGAAGAAAAATGGAGATTCATAGTCTCACACCTCAAAACACAAGCCAAGAAGAACACTAAGAAAAATCATGATCCTAAAAGTGATTTTCTTATGTTTGTTTAACTTATGTTATTTAGGACTGACTATGTGTATTTAGAATAGAATTTTTTTCTTAGGAAGGCATCCTATGAAGAAGGATATCTAAAAGGAGAGGTTTCAGGTATGTTATGGCGGGGGTGGGCCATCCTCTGAGATGATGACTCAACAGAGGCAATAAGTTAGGGAGTACCTTCTAAATAGATCGTGTGATCACTGACAGATGTTCCTGGGTAAGATCTTGTTTAAGAAAGATGTGTATATTTTGAATTTGTGCTAGTTTGGTAAGACACACAGAGAGAGAAAAATGTTCTTTATGTCAACCATCAGCTAGGCATGACTTCCAGCATATAGGTTGCCCTCAGTTTAATGTGAACTAATAATGCAACAAATCATAATGCAATGCAAGTGTTTAAAACCCAAATCGAAGTGTAATAGTTGATGTTGTAAGAGATGAATAGGAATAGGGATGCTCTTTATTTAATGCAATGCAAAAGAAAGGAAGACGTGTTATTTTTAAAGCACCAAAAATACGCTTGTTTTAGACAATATAAAGAAGGATAAGGATTCCAAAGAAGAAAATTAATGTGCAAGCTAATCGAACGGGAAACAAACAAATAAATTTCACTTAGGAATGAATAAATGCAAAAGAACCCCTGATGGGTCCCACCAGGCGTGCCAAAATGTTTCACCATTTTCTTTACCTTTTCTAAATGACAAATAGGATAAGGTTAAGGGCCAAGGAGGAATACATGTTAAATGTTGGTCAATTGATGGTTGTTGCACACATTCTAACTTCTTGATCCATATCTGAATGTGAGAGCTTCCTTTTGGCTAGGAGGAACTACCTGTAATAGAAAACAAGACCATGAAAAGATAGTTAAATGAAATATGATAGTGGACTGCCTAGTGTATGCTAGTTTTGGGAAGTGTGATACTTCCTAGATTGCTATCAATGCACTATTTAAAACAAGTTAATGTGAGAAATAAACAAATTCCTATTGTAGTTTATATGATTTAGGTATCTCATTAAAGTACAAGAAGCAAATACAATCACAACAAGCTAGGCTATAGTTGGATCTGAGAGATGAGGTGTCTGTCAAGGTGCTGAAACTGGTCAGGGTCGGATTCTAGGTTGTTTAGGTCAACTGGTAGGGTTATTGTTGGGTTTGTTCTTGGTCAAGGTATAAAACATAGAGACCGACATCAATCGGTTATGATCGATGCCAGTTTAGGTAGAACCAATGGCGGTTATGGATAACCAGCATTGGTATGGTTAAGGTAAAAGAAACTCAAATAGATCAAATTGTAGGGGCTGATCTGAGGTCAAATGAGGTTAGGAGAGTGAATGAGAAGATCTATGGAGATCTCAAGTACACTCAGAAATGGATATTAGGTTGAAATGGTGATTTGGTGGTGTGGGTAAGGGAGATGGTGGGATTATGACCTATTAAGCAATGGAGGAATGAACATGCAAAGTATAAAATAATGACAAGAATGACATAAGTTAACTGTGCTGAAATGGAAAATGCTGGTAGAAATATACTTACTATGATGTAGATTTTGATGACTAAATGGAGGTGACTGTTGATCAGAAGAATGGTGTTGGATATCATAGTAATGGTTCCTAGAATGATTTGGTGGGTGCAAGGCTTCAATATCTATCATGGTAATGGCTCTAGATGTATTGATACGTGAAAGGATGCTAATTTCACTTGCATGCAGCTCTGAAATCCTTTCTTTGCTCTCGGAATGTGCCAAGCCAAAAACAAGGCTATTTGGGTGAATAAATGGTAACTGACGATGGTTCCAGGTTGATCGGTGTTAGTTAAAGTGGGATTCCCTAGGTTTACTAAAATGGGTAGATCTTTCTAATTTATTGGCCCCAGTTAGTTTATTCTTGTGGATTAGAACGGAAACTTCCCTTCTTATGAGTGGGAATGTGGTGAGAGATATTTTAGGTTTTGATTTTATGGTTATACCAAATCTTAACTCATGAAGGCAAGTGAGACTTAGTTATTTTTGGTTATGGAAACATGCCAAGAATAGGTCAAGGGTGAGGTGGCTGGATGAGGTATCTAGGCAAGGTGGAAATTAGCTTAATTAAAATAATGAAGTAATGAATATTGTGAGGATGGGTATTAATTTAATTAAGTTAGTTAAATTAATATTAATGTGGGGTGGAAGGGGCCATGGTTAGATGAGTATGCTTGAGATCGTTATTTGACAAGCGACTAAGGGGAGTGTGACCCAATTTTGGTGTCTACACTGAGTATGGATTTCCCCAAATGGGAAGTTATAATATATACCTGACACATATATGTGCCAACATTTCACCATCTAAGCTCCCACTATCTATAAAATGAAAAGAAGACTCAAGTGCAGATAGAAAAATTATCGAAACATAAACGCTAAATTAAAACGACACGAGGATTTACCATTTATGTGGAGATATATAAGTATACGTGTGCCAACGCTTCATCCTTGTGAACACATATGCTCAAAATGAGTTCAAAGCAACACACACACACACACACACATAGATGTGTGTGTGTGTGTGTGTGTGTGTGTGTGTGCGTGTGTGTGTGTGTATAATGAGTTAATTTTTCAATTCACTTGTGCATATTTGATTAGTAATTTTTGAGCTCTGGACCTATGGTGAATGGTTTTTATGAGAGTATATCCAAAACAATCACTTTGAGACTGTGATCATGCTTGCATACGTGATACATCAAGTTTTGTGGTCTAAGGTAGGTTTTTCTCATTTTTTAATTTTGAAACCTAAAATATAAAAATGTCAAAAAAAATTCCTATGAGGGGTAATTTTTGAAATTTCTTGTTTAAAACTAGTCTCTATAGGGGGGTGCATATAGGGTAGTCATTTATTTCATGAAAAATTGTCAATTTTAGCATTTTAAGGATCTTTTTAGGGCCACGTAGTTGTACGAAGAATTGGTTCAGGACCGCCACCCTGCATAGGGTGGAGGTTATGAACTAAATGCAAAATTTTTGTGCTAAATCTTTTTTTTGGATTTTTAATGTTTTACAATTTTTTATGAGATTTCCTATTGAAAATAATTTTACTTTTTTATGTTTGGGTGGATGTAGAAGAAATTGGAGTACATCTGATGGAGTCATGAGTAGGAGTGTGACTGGCTCCCTGAGATCCTTGATCAACCGACTCAGGATGAGATCGATAGACTGCAAAGAGTAGGCATATGGAGGATTTCTCAGGTTCCCCATGTTACTCCTTCCATTCATATTCTTTGTGACTTGTTTTCATATTGGGACACCAACTTGAATACCTTCTAGTTTATAGGTTATATGAGTGAGTGGAAAATTACATTAGAGGATGTGTATCAGATACTTGAAGTTTTGATACTTAGGAGGAGGTTGACTCTTGAGACAACATATTCTAGAGCCATGAGGACCTTTTTGGCTAATGATATAAGTGATTCCATGGTGTTAGTTAGTTCGAAGAAGGGTATGAAGGTTCAATCTATTACCACCACTCCTATCCCCACTACCCACAAGGCTATCATGGGTATTTTGGATTTGTGGTTGATTGGGGACAAGGGGGGTGATATAATATTATACTTCTAAGATCCTATCATCACACAGATAGAGGCACATGGCCACATTTATGCTTGGGAACCGTGATCCTTTATACCAGCTACCATGACTTATACTGAGTGTTTTGTTTACAGGGTCAGTCTCTCAGTCATCCCATGCTCAGGATGAGTTGGGCGTATGAGCGCATTACCTCTTACTAGAGGGGAGTTATAGTACAAGATTTGGGGGCCGTTAGGTCTACCAGATGGTCTAGGATTTCATTTATTAGAGGGCCACATCCACAAATGGCTTCATTGGCTAGCGATGAATTAGTTTCCTCTCCCTACTATGAATGGCAAGATTTTGAGGACAAGAAGGGAATATAGTGGTATCTTGTGCCACTACTAGTCAGTTAGTTGATAGGAAGGGGAAGGTTGAGATTCACTCATTTGACTGAGTTCCTTATCATTTCACTATTCCTTACATCCATATGCTTCACCCCGTGGTACCCATGTACATGAGTGTTAAGGAGGAATGAAAGGGCCCTGATGGAGATCCAGGTTAGACAGTGGTGACTCCATAAGTTCCCATTACACTTAGACTAGTTATTCATTCCCAACAGAAAATTGGTTTCATTTATGCACCTTTACTCTAGATCAAAGCCGCACCTACTCACAGTGGGGAGGAGGCACCGATAGACATAGATTCTAATTATGAGGAGGAGACGAGAGATGAGACTAGAGAGGAATCGGGTGAGGAGGATATTTTAGAGGAGGAGACTAGTGGTGACTCGAATGACGAGGAGTTAGGTGGTGAGGCTAACAAGACAACTCACATGGAGGAGGAGGAGGAGGAGAGAAACCTTGAGTGGCATGACACCCAGGATGTATCGACAGTGGAGTGGGAGGAGGCGACTATGGAGATGGATACCTTAGTCTTAGAAGACCCGGTTCCTTAAGACAAGGGATGGGATGAGGGATCCATCATGGGTGAATGCATATTTTCTAAAGGAGAGGAGACATACCCAGTGCCTGCGGTAATAATACCATTCAACCCCACATGGATATATGGGGATCTGAGTATGTTGAAATTATTTCCCTGAATTTTTTAGATAGAAACGTTAATCCTATTTCTAGTGTTTATTATCTCTCTTTTTTTCTTTTTTTTTCTAACTCACAATTGTTTGTCTTATAGTGAACACTGAGGAGTGGTGAGACTTTATTCTTCAGGGCTATGTGGACACTTTTCTACTTCTCACATGGAATACGAGAGCATAGTTGCTAGAGCATATGGGGAAGCCTTTGTAAGATGGCCACCACACTGATGTTTTTTCACCTCTTTGGAAGGTGGTAGAGATGGTTATGGACTTGAAGACTAGAGTTGTAGGCTACGAGGTGGTTGAGAGGGAGAGAGAACTGATGATTAGGATCTACAATGAGACCACAGCTAGTGGTTGTTCTCATGGGCATTAACACTAGTTAGTGCAGTCACATCGTCAGAGCCATGGCAGGATCCCTAGAGTTATGCATGCACCTTCTCAAGATTCCCACAGATACTGATAGGATTTTGAACCATTATTACTTTGTTGCCATTTTTTGAGGTACTTATATGATTTTTTTATTTTCAAGATCACTATGAGCGTTTTCACCATAGCTAGTGTGTGATGGCATTGTACTCAAAGTTATTCCATGATATATATATATATATGCATCATTTTGGTCGACTATTCGTCTCATAGTTTTGACTTCCATTTATGGTTTGATTCACATGTGCACTCTAGATGTTTATAATTTATGGTTTTGACAATTTTTAGAATGTATGCAATGGATGATGAATGCTAACTGAATGATTTCCTTTTTGTTGTTTTTATCAATGTTGATATATGATGATGAAAGTACAATGTAACGCTGAACTTTAGTTTCTTTAAGAAATTTTTGATACTTCTTATTATTTTGGTAAAACATGATGAAAAAGTGATATGATAATAGAATGAACTTTCCCCACTCCTAACCCCATGCAACCAGTAAGATGCGAGGCTCAACATCAAGAGCCAAAAGGGATGCAAGTTATAAAAAAAATTTGAATGGTAATGGTGAGAGAAATACAAGGATTTGGAAAAATAAAATTGAGAACCTACGATCTCATTCTACTTAGGTTGTCTACATAGCTTAAAATGTGAATTGATTTCTAGTTTATCTAGACTTAGATCCATAGATAGAAACTTGGTTGAAAAAATGTTGTTTAAGGTTTTAAAATCTCTTGGAATTTTAACATTGTTGTCTCCTGAAAACTACTCTGCATTTCCATAGCCAAATTCAAATTTTTTGAGTTCATTCCCTTCATTGGTGTTTAAGCCAAGTTTGAGATTCAAGAAATTAGCAAAAGTCATTCCTTAGGCCTTTTAAACCTTTGTTTTGCTCATTTTTAGAAATCCTCCATTTCCTAGTCTGTGCACCTAATATCCTCTTTACAACCTCCATTTTTGATCAAGATTGTTCACTTGTTCTATGGCCTAGGTCGTCAAATCATTGTTTTACCTTCATGCCTCTGGTTCGTGAAGGAAATTTGAAAATTGGACTCAAAATGACAATGTTCTCTTCATCTGTGTATTTTTTCTACAGTCAGGAATGAGGGGTGTTTCTTTCCCCGTCAAATTTTACCTCAGCATCCCCGAGTGATAAGTGGGTCTCTCTAATTAGATGTAATTTAATCATACTTCAAAACTCAGTGGATGGTGCCACGTGTCGCAATGATGTAAATCCAGAGGCAGGGTCCAAAGGACAGTCTCTAATTAAGCGTGGACTTTCCATGTGTCCTAGGTACAAAATGAAAGTAAAATCAGCTAAGTATGGAAGGCTCAGTTGATGGCTCCATGTGTCACAATGGTGTAATTCCAAAGATGGGGCAGAAAGGTTTAATTACCAAAACAACGCCAGATCACCATGTTTTGAATTCATTAGAGAGGCAAAGCCCGCCATGGAAAATTCAAAGCATACGAGCGGGCCATCGGGGGGATTTGATATTTTGAGTCTTTTTCATAAAAAAGGTGAAAATTTAAAAAGTAACATGTGGCCCTGATCAGGCTATAAGGGAAAAATTCAAAGTTGAAGCCTGCAGGGAAAAAGTTAAAGTGGACAAGCGAGGCATCGAGGCACTTTTGGAAATTTAACCAAATTCCCAAAAGTGAAGTAAAATTTCTAATTTGCCCCACGAATCTGCCATGGTCTCAGGCCCACCATTAAAAATTCAAAGCGGAGGAGCAGAACGATGGAGGAAATTGAGTTTTTGAGCCTTTTTCCAAAAAAGGTTAAAAAGTTAAGAAAAGGGCCATGACCCCATTTCCAATAAGAACGTGCCACATGTCTAAGTTGAAAAGTCAAAGCGGAGGAGCGGGCTAACAGAGGAAATTGAGTTTTTGAGCCTTTTTCCAAAAAAAATTAAAATGTTGAGAAAAAGGCCATGATCCCATTTCTAATAAGAATGTGCCATGTGTTTAAGTTGAAACGTCAATGCGGTGCTGCAGGCCAATTTGTTCCAAATTACCAAATCTCACAAAAAGACATAAAATGTGAAAGGATTCCCCCATAACCACTCCAATTCCTTCTTGCCACGTGGACAGCCCAATTTCAAAGTTAGAGGAATAAATCAAATGGTCTATATTTAAACTGGCAAATTAAATGTAACGGTTGCTTTGCAAGATCTGGTTTTTAACTCGCCATGAGCGTTTTCTTCACAACAGAGGAATTTGAAAATGCGTCAAAGATTTGTGAAGTTGTAACGGTTTCTTGCAAAGAATATAATGGCTTCTAAATGTCATTCAAAGGGTTGGTGATTGATTTCAGAAAATACCAGAGTGCTTTGTACCTGGAAAAGACAAAATGCCATTCTTCTTCTATTTTCTCTTCTTACTCGAATTTCTTCCATTCTCAAGCTATGTACAGACTCTACTTGAGCTTCAATAATAAAAGAAGGAATTTTTTCCTCTTTGATTGAGGAATTACTTGGTACTTTTTGACCAATGAGTTTCATTTGGTCTTGTAGTTTCTTCTGTGAGTTTGTTTTTCTTCTAACTATAAATGTATGTAAATGAAGTTTCTAATTAATGTGTGTGGTCATCTGATATTCTAGTCGCAACATTAGTTTCTCCTACCTTCAATTCTCACTCTATTTCCCCTTCTCAGATAAAGTTCTTCTCTAGTGAGAAATCCCTAGCTTTACCACAGGGTCAGTGGAGTGCCCCTGTTGGATCTTTGGTCAAAAGGCCACCATTGAAATCCACTTTTTAATGCATGTACATATGAAAGCTGCACCATTCAAGTAGAGGGATTTAGATTCCCATAATGTTGGCTTGAAACCCACAAATTTATCCAGAAGACAAATTTTCTTGCCAACTATTTTTAGCGCCCACCATGGGGAAAATTTTGCACCATCTGCACCTAGAAAAATGACCTCAAGGTCATAAAATACAAAAAGAAAAGTTTCTGGAGATTAAACAGTCATATGATCTATATGGATGTAAATCATGGCTATCTTGGGAAATCCTCCTTTCAAGAGACTTGATTTATTCTTTCACATCCAAGAAGACATTGCTTCTAATCTAAGAGAAGCTATTTAGCATAATAGAAAAAATGTCAATCAATAATTCATAACTATAAGGATTATGGACCTAGAAGAGGAACGTGGTGTCGAATTAGAAAGGCAAAGACAACTTCCAGCACCCCAGAGGAGAGCATAAACTTTCAAGATGACTGATAGAAGATACACCCAGAAACTAAGGCAAGGAGGAAAAATTGATCCCACATTTGAAGATCTTGAAAGAGAGGTAGTTGCTGAGGAGGATATAAGGACTCAACTTGAATAAATAGAAAGAATCCAGATTGAAGCAGAAGAAAGAGTAGTAACAGAAGCAGCCTTAGCAAGACTGAAGGATAGAAATAAGAATAAAATGGGTGATCATGAGCATGAGATATGCAGGCCTAACGTACCATGGGGAAGAAATATTGGTCCACTTTCTCTTCCACAACCACTTCATGACCTCCCAAGAGGCTCAAGAAATAACTTCCCGAAATTCAAAGGGGATGGTTTTAAGCTACCCAAAGAACATGTAGAAACATTCATCACTGCTTGTGGAGTGTTGGGAGTTGAAGATGAAGATGTCTCAGTCAGGATCTTTGTGGAGTCACTCCAAGAATTTTTTTTTGAATGGTTCTACATGTTGCGCCCAAGATCTATCACATGTTGGGAAGATATAAGAAGTGCATTTGAACATAGGTTCAAGAGGACAAAATATTGTCAGGATCTGCTAGTCTAATTAGTTCAGATGAAGAAGGATACCTTTGAATCAATGCAATATTTTGTAGCAAGGTATAATAGGTTAACAAGAAGGATCCCAGAAGATGTGGTACCCCCTGAAAACAACTTAAAAAGGTCCTTCGTCAGTGCTTTGCCACCAAAAGTTGGTTTCTTCCTCAGAAGAGCCCAACCAAGAACATTAAGGGAAGTTCAAGACTTTACAATTGAGACTGATGATGATCTAATTATTTATAACAAAGTGAAAGGACCAAATGGGAAGTAAAAAGGCTAGAGTTCAAATTTAGTCTGCCACTGATCCAATGTTCCAAAAAATGGTAAATGACCTAGTTGCTTTGAAGAAGCAATTGTCACAAATCACAATGAGGAATGCTCCAAGGAGACCAAAATCATCTTAATAGACCATGAATTGCTCCACCTCCTCATAGGATTTCTCTTGAAGCACCACCATTCAATGTCATCTATGACACTAGAGAATCAGAAGAAGGAACAGACATTGAGGAAACTGAAGAAGAAAGTATGGATGATTATGAAAACTATCTTGAAATTGAAGAGGTCAGCATGCATAATGGCTTGATTAAATATGTTGATGATGAAGAGGAAGGTGATGAAGAAGCTCCAAGTTTTTCATGTGATGTTTTCACTTGTGCACAATCCAAGAATGGTGTTTCGGCCTCAACAGTTGCAAATGAGATAAGGAAGAACAAAAAATATAGTTCTTCAAATCCTCCACAAAAAAAGATCATCAGCAGAGGATTGCCATTACCATCTTCCATGGAATCACCCAAAGAGAAACCAGATTCACTGATTGCCAAATATCTTGTTGCTCTACCAAGTAAGTTATTTTATTCTTCCAACTAAAAATTTGTTAAGAGAAATTCTCTTCTAAATACTGGTTCTGTAAGAACATCCAAATTTCAATTGAAGGCTACACCCTTACCTCCTTCCAAGCCAATTGATATCTTTGAAAAGGAAACCCCAGCACCCAAAGTAACAAAACCCATGTCATTTTAATCCTCTCCCACTACTAGAACCTCTTCCTTATCTACCATAACTCCATTTGAATTTGTGGATCATGCAAACAAAACCAAATTTCAGCTCTCTGAGATTGAATACCTACAAAGACATCCTGCCCAATTTGAAAAATTCATCAAGGTAGTTTGTGGTAGCAACCCATTTCCTTCAAGACCAATATCTAAATTCCTATTACCCACACCATCCATACTACCTTCTCAAAACATGTTAGCTCTGAATTCCTCCAATACCAACAGAGTTGAGCCTTTTTACCTATCACTTCTCATCAAAGGCTTTCAGTTGCACAATTGCATCATAGACTCTGGAGCCTTAGATTATGTGACATCAGCAAAAGTTACAAATGATCTTGGCCTCAATTTGACTTGGGAAAATGGCACATGTTATTCAATGGAATCCAAACAAGTTCCATTGGTAGGAAGAATCAAGGATGCTCTAGGTTGCACTAGCTGATTATCCAAATAAGAAGATACTCCTGACCATTTTGGTGGTAGACATCCCAACATCTTTTGGTATGCTGTTGAGTATAAGTTTTTGTAGAGATCTAGGTGGAGAAATAAAAATGGATTGGTCATCTTTAACTATCCCAGTGAAAGGATAAATGAAGAAGTTGTTGCTAGTCAGGAAAATGAAATTCACAGTAAGGAAATCTGATGATCCAAGAGCTAACATCCTCTGTCAAGATTGTGGGTTAGGAAACTATTTCCTTACATCACAAAAGGAATATAGCTTTCCACTCCTCATGGAATAATAAGGAGATCAGATTTGGACAATGGAGTTTGATGGCAGTCATTCTAGAGAAGGTTCAGGAGCTGGTGTAGTATTATACTCTCCCTCCAATGAGGTATATCATTTTTCCTACAAGCTGAATTTTGACAATACAAATAATACATCAGAGTATGAAGCATTACTCTTAGGAATTAATGTAGTAGAGGATATGGGAATCAAGAAATTGAGATGCAAAGGAGATGTAGAAGTTGTGGTAAAGTAGGTCCACCAACAATATCAAGTAAAAAACCCTAGACTCAAGCACTATAGAAACAGAGTCTAGGACTACATTGAATCCTTTGATGCTTTATCCATTGAAGCTATCCCTTGGGAGTAGAATGTTAAGGCAAATTCTCTAGAAGTTTCATATTCCTTAGTGACACATCATCCTTTTTTTGACAATGATGAAGTGACCATTGATATGGTGTTCAGACCCAGTGTACCAGACAATGCAAATCACTGGCAGGTTTTCAATGATGAAAAATAGATCCCATCCTTCTTATAACAAAGGGATAACTTCAATAATCTGTTCTTTGAAGGAATTGAAAACCCACACCATGAATCAGTCCCCAAAGAAGAGAAGGAAGGAATTGATGAAGAGGGATTAATCAAGCTGAAAGGAAACAAAATCCAAAAAGGCCTAGTTTCTTTTGAAGATCTATTTGACAAACATGACAACCTCATCCAAGAGAAAGAAAAATAGTCTTCTTGGTGTCCATCTGATTTTGATCAAGAAAAAATTGGCACTTAAGAGAATCCAAGGGTGGTTAACATTGGTAAATGTTTCTCACTAGAAGAGAAGAGAAGGTTTTTTGCTCTTCTAAAAAAGTACTCAGATGTCCTGGCCTATTCCTATGATGAACTTAAATATTTTCAGCCAAAGGAAATGCATCACTCCATTCCTTTGAAGCAAGGTGCTAATCCCTTAAGGAAGAAACAAAGGCCCTAAAATCCAAATATTTATGATGTTATCAAATAAGAGGTGATAAAAATACTCAATGCTAGAATCATCTTCCATATCCACCATTCAACATGGATGGCTAACATTTTTCCAGTAAGGAAGAAGAATGGGGAAATAAGGATTTATGTAGACTTCCAAAATCTAAATCAGGAATCTCTCAAAGACAACTATCCTCTTCTAATCATGGATCACATTTTGCAAGCAGTCACTAGATCTGAGATGCTCTATTTTCTTGATGGATTCTCAAGGTACAACCAAATAAAGGTGGCAGAAGAGGATTGCAATAAAACAACCTTCACAACACCTTGGGGCAATTTTTCTTATAGTAGAATGCCTTATGGCTTGATCAATGATAGAGCCACTTTCCAGAGAGAAATGGACTTGGCCTTCAAATATTTAAAACATTGCATTGTCATTTACCTTGATGACCTAACAATTTTTTCAAAGAGGAGGGGAGATCATATCAGTTATTTGGAGCAAGTCCTTGCAAGGTATAGGAAACATGGAATTTCTCTAAATCCAAAGAAGTGCATCTTTGGAGTCATAGAAGGTAAGTTGCTGGAAAACATTGTGAACAAACATGGAGCACAGATTGATCCTGAGAGGGTCAGACCTATCCAAGTACTAGCCTTACCATACTAGCAAAAAGGGACTTTTTCATTCATTATTTGGAAAGGTAAACTTCATTCATTGTTTTATGCATTTGAGTTTTTTGAACTGACTAAGCATATAACTTCCATGATGAATCCTCAAGCAAATTTCAAGTGGAATAAGGAAGTAAAAACAACATTTGAGGAGATCAAGAAAGTCATTGCCAAAGCTCCAACTCTTTTATCTCTAGTTTTCAACAAGGATTTCATCATGTATTGCTATGCATTAGAACATACACTCTCTGGTGTCCTTGTTCAGAAAAATGATGAAGGTTTGGAAGAACCCATATCTTTCATGAGATGTTCTTTAAAAAATCATGAGCTAAAGTACAGTTGATTGGAGAAACATGCCTACACAGTGGTCAAAGCTATTAAAAGCTTCAGATTATACATTCTTAATTCCCATACAGTAGTGATGGTCCCTGGAAGAGCAATCAAGTCCATTTTGACTCAACAAGATCCTGGGGCTTAGAGAGGAAGTTGGATTGAAAATGCCCAAGAGTATGAATTAGAGATTAGACCCTCTAATCTAGTAAGAGGAAATGCTTTGTGAAAGATGATTGCTGAAGATGAAGCTCTCAAAGCTCAGGAGGGAGAAAAAGATGATGTTTATCTCAACCTGTTTAGGAGATAGTCCACAGGTGCTCTTTGTCACCACTACTGATGAGTGGTATGCTGACATTGCTTACTACCTCACTTATGGAGAATGCCCTCTTCATCTTGATTACAAATAAAGAAGGACACTCAAGCTAAAGGAAACCAATTTTTTGATCTGGTATCATGCACTTTACAATAGAGGCCTAGATGGTTGCTTCCTCAGGTGTGTAGATAAGGAGCAACAAGAAAATTTACTCAGGGTTATATCATGATCAAGCTTGTGGTGGAAATTTCTTAGCAATGGTCACAACACATAAGATCCTTAGAGGGAGATATTATTGGCCTTCCATCTTTGCAGATACTCAAGATTGGGTTTCCAAATGTAAAGCACGCCAACAATTTATTGGAAATCCACAACTAGATGCATTTCCACTCATGCCAACAATGGTGATTGAAGAACCATTTCAGCAATGGGGGATAGATTTTATTGGTGTTTTGAATCCTCATTCTAGTGCAAGGAATACTTATATACTCACTGTAACTGATTACTTCACTAAATTGGTGGAAGCCATCCCAACCAAGCAAGCCAGCTCTAAAATAGTCCGCAACTTCATCAAGGAGAATATCATTTTCCATTTTGGAATACCATAGAATATTATTGTAGACAACACCACATATTTCTCTTCAAAGGAGCTCACTAAGTTTTGTTATGGTTTTGGAATTTCCTTATCTCATTCTTCTAACTACTATCCATAGGGAAATGGTCAAGATGAATCAAGCAATAAGAAAATTATGACCATTGTTTGCAACCTGGTAGATGAGAATCAAAGGAATTGGCACAAGAAGTTATATGATGCATTATGGGCCGATAGGATTACTACTAAGAAGGAAATAGGTATGTCACCTTTCCAAATGTTGTATGGAATTGAGGCAGAGCTTCCTCTCATAATTGAGATGCCAACTCTCAAGATACTACAAGAAATAGAAGATGGTCAGTATAAAGACTCCATTAACAAGAGGATCCTCTTCCTAGAGAAGCTGGAGGAAAGAAACGATGCCAAGTGGTGGATATAATTAAAGAACACCGATTGAAAGTGAAGAAGATATTCAACAAGAGGGAAAATGCAAGAGAATTCAAGGTTGAAGATTTTGTCCTGCTTTGGGACAAGAGAAGAGAACCAAATGAAATCCATGGAAAGTTTGATTCTTTATGGCTTGGACCATTCTAAATCCATGGAGCTTGTGGTGAGAACATTTTTCTCCTCTCATACATGGATGGAACACCATTGGAATTTCCTTAAAGTGGGCAATACTTGAAACTATATCATTAGTGAAAGTGGGTTGTCCCCTACCTTGTATTATAGTATTTTTTTCCTGGTGTGTTTTTTCCCTTTTTTATTGTGTGGTGTTGGTTTAGTTTGGTTTGGTTTGTGTGTTTCCTCCTTCTTCCATTATTTCTTAGAAATGTGCATGTCTCTGTAAGGCCCAATGGATAAGGCACTGATCAGTAGTATCTTTTGAAACTTGAGATTCTGGATTATCATGTCATGCCCTAGTTATGCCTAGTTCATGCCATGTCCCCAAGCTAGAGCACAGTGTTGTCTCCTAAAAATTTACTTTGTGTTTCCATTGCCAAATTCAAAATTTTTGATCTCATGCCCTTTGTTGGTTTTTAAGCCAAGTTTCAGATTCAAGAAATTAGCAAAAGTCATGCCCTAGGGATTTTTAAACCTCTATTTTGCTCATTTTTAAAAATCCTCCATTTCCCAGTCTATGCACATAATATCCTCTTTGCAACCTCCATTTTTGATTGAGATTGTTCACTTATTCTATGGACTGGGTTTTCAAATCATTATTTTTCCTTCATGCCTCTGGTTCATGAAGGAAATTTGAAAATTGGACTCAAAATGATGAAATTCTCTTCATCTATGTTTTTTTTCTACAATCGGGAATGAGGGGCGTTTATTTCCCCATCAATTTTTTCCTAAAATCCCCGAGTAATACTTGGGTCTCTCTGGATTGGATGCATGTTTTTTGGTCATACTTCAAAACTGGTAAAAACGGATCCACGTGTCATAATGACAGCAACTCCAAGGGCAGGTTCCAAAGGAAAGTCTCCAATTAAGTACGGGCTTGCCACATGTCTGAGGTATAAAATGAAAGTAAAATTGGCTAAGTATGAAAGGCTCAGTGGACAGTTCCATGTGTCGTAATGACATAATTCTGAAGATGGGGTAGAAACAATTAATTACCAAAATAGTGCCAGATCACCACGTGTTGAATTCATTGGAGAGGCTAAAGTCTCGGGCCTACCATGGAAAATTCAAAGTGGACAAGCGGGTCATCAGGGGGATTTGAGATTTTGAGTCTTTTTTCATAAAAAAGGTGAAAAGTAAAAAAGTAACCTATGGCCCCGATCAGGCTATAAGGGAAAAATTCAAAGTTGAAGCCCGCAGGGAAAAATTCAAAGCAGACGAACGGGCCATCAGGGAACTTTTGGAAATTTAACCAAATTCCCAAAAGTGAAAGTAAAATTTATAATTTTACCCCATGACTACCCGTGGGCCCACTGTTGTCTCAAAGCAGTGGGCCCGGAGGAAATTGAGTTTTTTGAGCCCATGTTGAAAAGTCAAATAAGAACATGGAGAAAATTCAAAGTGGAGGAGTGGGCCAGGGGAGGAAATTGAGTTTTTGAGCCTTTTTCCAAAAAAGGTTAAAATTTTGAGAAAAGGGTCGTGACCCCATTTCGAATAAGAACGTGCCACATCTCTAAGTTGAAAAGTCAAAGCGGAGCTGAGGGCCAATTTGTTCCAAATTGCCAAATCTACCAAAAAGTCATAAAATGTGAAAGGCTTCCCCCATAACCACTCTCAATTCCTTCCTACCACGTGGATGGCCCAATTTCAAAGTTAGAGGAACAAATCAAATGGTCTATATTTAAACTATTAGATTGAATGTAACAGTTGCTTTGCAAGATCTAGTTCTTAACCCACCATGAGTGTTTCCTTAAAAATAGAGGAATTTGAAAAGGCATCAAATATTTGTGAAGTTGTAATGGTTTCTCACAAATAATATAATGTCTTCTTGACGTCATTCCAAGGGGGCGATTGATTTCAGAAAAGGTCAGATTGCTCTTTAGCTAGAAAAGACAGAAAATGCCATTCTTCTTCTATTTTCTCTTCTTCCTCAAATTTCTTCCATTCTCAAGCTATGTACAAACTCTGCTTGAGCTTCAATAATAAAAGAAGGAATTTTTGCCTCTTTGATTGAGGAATTAATTGGTACTTTGCGACCAATGAGTTTCATTCGGTCTTGTAGTTTCTTCTGCGAGTTTGTTTTTCTTCTAACTATAAATGCATGTAAATGAAGTTTCTAATTAATGTGTGTGGGCATCTGATATTCTACTCACAACATTAGTTTCTCCTACCTTCAATTCTCACTCCCTTTCCCCTTCTCAGATAAAGTTCTTCTCTAGTGAGAAATTGCTAGCTTTGCCACAGGGTCAGTGGATTGCCCCTATTGGATCTTTGGTCGAAAGGCCACCATTGAAATCCACTTTTTTACGCATCCACATATGGATGTTGCACCATTCAAGTATAGGGAATTATATTCCCATAGCGTTGGCTTGAAATCCACAAATTTGTCCAGAAGAAAAAATTTCTTGCTAACAAACATCTAACTCACTTTTCTTTGGTTTTATGATTTTACAACTTCCTTTATTGAATGGATTTTTTTAACTTTAAAATTTGTTTGTAAATACCCCCTACACTTTACCCCATGCTATCAATAGGAAGGATGGGCTCATCACCAAGGACAAGGCATAGGCGAGTAAGGTCACTTATTTCCTTTCCCAACCTCACACCACTAGTAAGAGACGTGAGCTCAACACCAAAGGTTGGAGGGGTAAAGAATTTTGAAAAGAAAATTTTTCTGTTGATTTTCATTTGACACATATATCTAGGTAAAATGTTTAGAATTTTCTTATTTCCAAAAAGTTTTATATGGGATAGATGTGACACCATGAAGATTTTAAAACAAACTATAGGAAAAGACACCTAATCTAGAAGAAAATATGAGTAGAACCAAGTATGAAGCACTTGATATGGTTACTGTCAAAGATTTATCTTATCTTGTTGAATTGATGAAATGATTCAGAAACAATTGATGATATTACGAAAAATTGAGGAGATATGATTTGAATGTCTTGCAAATATTTTCATAAAAAATTTAGGAATTCCTGTAATAATAAGTCCATTGATTACAAATTTTACAAAATGAGTTGGAAAATAAGAGTGCAATGTAGATGCAGTAATGTACATATGGAAATGCTAATGCATCATGCCTAGTATCTCTTTAGGTGAAGAGATTTGATAGATTCATTGAATTTCTCACACTCTAGTGTACACAGGTGATATGCCCCATTATTGTAGTCTTCTATTAATTTATATGGACCCAACCACTTGGGCCTAAATTTCCTTCCCTCGCCAGTCCTCTTATCTATTTTTTTTTGAGTATCAATACTAAATCTCCCTCATATATCTCATTCTTGTATACTTTATTGTTGTATTTCCTAGCCATTCGGTTAGTGTAAACACTATGCCGATGTTCAGCATTGAACCTAGATTCATCAACAATTTCTAATTGAGAGAGTCATGCCTCTCGATAGCCTTCTTCTCCTAGACTTCCTTGTAGTGAGATACGGAGACTAGTTATTTCGACTTCAAGTGGTAAAACCACTTCTGCACCAAATACAAAATAAAAGGGGGTTGCCCCCATTGGCTTTCTTACTGATGTTTGATAGGCCCACAGGGCCATAACGATATTTAAATGCCAATATCATTTATTCTCATTGACAATATTATGAAGAATGGACTTTAACATCTTATTTGTAGCCTCATCCTGTCTATTGGCCTAAGGATAATAGAGAGAAGCCATATGATGATTTATTTTTAACTTTACACACAGTTCACACACTTCCTCATTTTTTAAATACGTGTCATTATTAGAGATAATGACTTGTGGGACCCTGTACCTACAAGTGATTTGGTTCAGAATGAACTTAACAATTACACATCTAGGAATGGTGGTAAGAAGCATGACCTCTACCCACTTAGTAAAGTATTATGTGGCCATGATTATGAATTTATGTCCATCTATTAATGAGGGAGATAACTTCCCTATCAAATCTAGGCCCCACGTGGAAAAAGGCCATGGTGTTACACTTTGTTGCAAAGCCTGTGCTGGTATGTGGATTTCATCGGAGAAATATTGACATTTATGGCATTTGCACACAAAATCTACCACATCATGTTCTAATGGGGGACATAAGTAGCCCATCTGATGTATCTTACGAGTAGTGGTGTGGCCTCCAAAGTGACCTCCACATACTCCACTATGATATTCATAAATAATCTTCTCATATTCTACTTTGTCAACACATCTTAGCAACATTCCATCGAAGGATTTATGATAAATAAATTTATCCAAGAAAACATACTTAGTGGCTATTATGTGCATCCATCTTCTTTGTTACAATTTTTCCCCTTCAGGGTATGCATGGTCCTATATGAAATTAATAATGTTAGTGTACCATAGGAACACAGAAATAGGGGGTTTGATTTTGACGCAATATTCACATTCATCATGGAATTTCAAATTAACTAGATTTCCTCCATCTAATGGGTTATCAACCAACCAGTCTGCAATGATTTTTCCTTTGACAAAAATTTTATTAATAAACATTAGCTCAAAATAGCCCATTAGAGTTACAAAATTTCCATCTTTATTAGATAAGGACCCTTGTTTGAGAAATTTCCACAATTGATTTGTCTTGGAAATGAATCTCATTTCTTAATTAATAATGTAGTGTATTAACCAATTTTTTGCAAAAAATATGGCTAGGAACTCTTTCTCTACTTGAGTATATTGTGTCTCATAGTCAAGCAGAGTTTGACTGATAAACTAGATCACATGCTCTCGTTGATCATCATCCTCTTGAGCTAGCATGTAAGCAAATGAGACATCTGTAGTCTGTGAATATAAGATTAAGGGGTGATCTAACTTAGGAGTAATGAGTGTGGGAGGGGACAATAAGAACTATTTTATTGACTCAAATGCCTCATTGCACTCTTTTGTTTAATCACTGTAATAATCATTATTCAACAAATTGTTTACTGGGTGAATAATGAAGGTCAAATCAGGGATGAACCTTCAGATTGCATGAAGCTTTATGATAAAATACCTAATGTCACACTCATCTAATGATGGAATCATTTCCAATACTACTCATATTTTGGTTGCATCTACATCAATCCCTCATGAGGAGATAACATACCCCATTAATTTTCCTCCCATCACACCGAACACACATTTTTCTAGATTTAGAGTGACATCATATTTGATCAAATGAGAGAGGATGACATGAAGCACTTCAGGGTGATTAGAGCACTTTTTAGCCTTATCTAAGATATTATCAAAGTAGGATTCCATAATATTATGAATAAGATCATGGAATATGTAAGTCATGACCCGTTGATAAGTTTATCTTACATTTTTAATTCCAAACGATATGACTGTGTAATAATAAGTTCCCCAAGTAATGATAAATGTGGTTTTGATCTGATCTTCATAAGATATTTTGATTAGTTTGTATCCAAAAAACCGATCCATAAGGGACAATGACTCATAGCTAGTTGTTGCGTTGATAATAACATCAATGGATGGTAGTGGGAAATCATCCTTGGGAAATGCTTTGTTAATATCTAGAAATTCAATGCAAATAAAGATCTTTCTACTCTTCTTGAGAATGGGGACGATGTTGGATACCCACCGTGAGTATTTAATTGGTTTGAGGAAGCCCACCTAAAGGATTTTCATCACTTCTTCTTTTACCATGAGAGCCACTTTGGGTTTCATGGACCTTGACTTCTACTTAATAGGCTTAGCATCTAGTTTAGACAAGATTATGAACTATAATGTGAGGAGTAATTTCCTTCATTTCCTTATAGCTAAATGAAAAATATTTTGAATGTTCCTAGAGAATTTTTGTGTGTATCTCTATTTCTTCTGGAGTTATAGAAGATCTTAACTTTAAAAAAATTGGTTCCTCCTGCATCTTGATGTTTATATCAATTGTTCCTTTGATTAAAGAGGTGTTACCCTCTTCAAATTTAGGTGGTGCTGGAGGTAGCTCTAAGTTCCCCTCTTCTTCTACATCATAGACCTCAAGACCCTCAAAGGAGGAAGGTTCCATTGTGGGATCTCCAAAGTAGGAGGAAGAGTGAAGAACGAGAGAAAATCCAATCTTATGGTGAGCAGGATGTAAATCTATGTAGGCATTTAGATACCCTAGGATTTATTCACCATTTTCAATGTAGTCTAGGGTTATGGGCTCATTCTTAGCTTCTATGTGTGCTAGAATTGAAGTTGTTAGCATCTTTCAAACCAAAGGATCAGGATGAATCGAAACCGTAAAGCTTGTGTCTTCTAACTCTTTTCTTGGAGTGAATTGAGATGCAGAGGTTGTAATGAAATCAGCTAAAATATTTTTTTCTTGAGGTATAGATTCAATTGAAATGAAATAAAAATCCTTACTTAATTCCAAGACAATGGTCTTATAGAGTTACAGGTGTTTAACCCTCATTTGATATACTTTAGATACTTGATTTGTGACTAGTTGTGAATCCCCTACCACCCTAATGTTATGAGCACCCATCATTTTGGATATAATGAGACTAATAAGGAGAGGCTCATATTCTTCACCATTATTTGTGCACTCAAAGTTCAACTTAAAGGTGAAATGCATGACCTTCCCATGAGGAAAGGTAAGAATCATGCCTACCCCAGTGTTAAAGTGGAACTTTACTCCATCATAATTTAAATTCCAATAGTTACTTGGGAAGAGTGACATTGGATCATCTTTGACATCATCCTCCTTTGTTTCTAAGACCTCTAACATGCATACTTCATCAGTAGGGAGAGAGTTGAGTCCCAGGGAATGTCCTATACCCTTAGAATCAAATGGAAGGAAAAGGGGTAGGTCATTCTCCAACAACTCGACTATCTTTGTTATCATTTTTTTTGACACTATCTCAATAGTTACAATTTACTCCTTTACAACAGGAACTCCTTCAATCAAACATGTAGTTTCTAGTCTTGTTGTGAGAACCATATTTTCTTCTAGTGTTGAGCTTGTAGGTTTGTTTAAATGGTTTATAGGAAGCTCAAAATTAGAATGAACCCATGACCTCTTCTTTATATTAGCTAGATCTATGTTAGTGAATTTTGGGTCACCATGCGCCACGAATACCTTCCCTAAATATAGGAATATTACTTCCTAAAACAAAGTGGAGGGAATCACCTTTATGTGATGAATCCAATGATGGTCGAGGATCATATTATAGTTGGTGTTTCATCAGATTCTTAACAGATTTAATGAAATAGATAGAGGGTGATCGGCCAAGGAGGAATACCTATTTACGAAGCCATTCGAAGGTTTTACACGTGTTTCTGATTTTTGATCCAGGCTGACCGTGAAGAACTTCCTTTTGGCTAGGAGGAACTACCTGTAAATGCAAAACAAGACCACAAGAATAATATTAAACAATATATGTCAGTGGATTGCCTAGTGTGTGCTAGATCCGGGAAGTGTGATACTTCTTAGATGGTTGTCAATCCATTATTTAATACAATTTAATGCAAAAAGGGTAAGTGCAGCAAGTTGGGGGACAAAAAAGGGGTCATAAGTGGACGTCATATTGCAAATAACAACATAATATCAACTTGTAGGGATTATTAGCAATACATACGCTCAAAATTAGAAAAACTTATATTAATATGAATCGTAGAATCCAAAATTTAGTTTCTAAAATACTATTTTTTTAAAAAAAATGGACAAGATTATCTATATTAAACTCTCAAAATTCAATGACTTGGTATTTATTTTAAAAAACACCTATAAGATTCTAGTCCATTTGCCCACGATTTGGATGATCAAAAATTGATATATATTTTTCTCCTTCGGTGAGAAGTTTGATGCCACTATCTATCTTGGGATGAATTTTATTTTGTATTTTTTTGAGCAATATTTTTTTTTTATGATTTTTTCCACGAAAGTGGTATGAAAACATAAAGAAAACAAATAACTTTCCGTTTTCCCGCCATAACTTCATCAAAAAATATTGAAATAAAATAAATTTTTTTGAACATGTATATAATTTCACCATGGTTGGGATGGTATAAGTTTTATCACATTCTGATAAGTGAAACAAAATTTGCAGTCTTAAACATAGACATAAACATTCACTGGAAAAAGTGTCTTAAAGACCTACTATTAGTAAAAAATTATAAAATGATATTTATCCTATCCTATTCACTTCAAAATCAGTATTTCTACAAAGCTAACAGTCTTCCCTATGCAATGGTATCATTTTTATGACATATTTTTTACTTTTCGGCATGGTTCAAGTCTGTGGAAGACTAAATTTGATGTTTTGTTTTTTTTAATGTAAAATTCAGGATTTGATGTCCACTTAATTATCCCCCAACTTGGTGCACTTACCCAGAAATAACGTAAAAAATAACATCCTCATGTAGTTGATATGATTTAGGCATCTCATTCAAATACAATAATAAAATCTAATCTAAGAGGTAGTGTTATGATCATATTGGGAGGTTGGGTAGGTGGTTTTGAGTCTCTACATGTTTTACAGAGGTTTGGTAAAGGTTACAAATTTTTCTAGGTAGTTTGGGAGTGAGTATTAGCTTGGTGTCTTGAGTTGGGCTATCAGACACAGAGACTGATTCCATTCAGGGTGTGACCGATGATGGTTTAGCTATGACCTATGATGGTTTAGGGTGGATAAGGGTAGAATAGTTAAATGTAGGAAATATGGGTCCACATTCTCCCTGTGTCTGCACAAAGAGATGGGGAGGTCTGTGGAGTGGCTTCAGGTAGTGTATGTGGCTTGGGTGAGGCTTTTGCAAATTTTTAGGGGTGATAAAGTCATTTTAGTGAAATTATGTGGGAATATACGGTAGCTAACGTTGGTCTGGTGACCGATTCTGGTGAAGGGGAAACCAAAGATGGTCAAGGTAATTGGCATTGATAGGGGATGAATGGTGAAAATCAAATAAAATTGGTTTTGGAGCTTCTCTATGATTGCATAGAGAATGGAAGAAGGATGGTTAGGCTCGTAAAAATTCCAAGAAGGCTCAGGAATGTATAAGATTAGGATATTGGGGGATAAAGGAGATATGGGTTGTTGAGTGGGTTCATTAATAGGAAGGTGGGGATGGTGGAATGAAAATTATAATAGGATATAATAAACAGAGCTAAAGAAATCACAATCTAAGTAAGTATAGAATGATGCTGATCAGAACACACTTACTTGTATTTATAGGCCTGGTTAGTGGAGGATAATAATGGTTGATCTATGAAATTGGTGATCAGTGTCATGAAAATGCTTCTCAAAATGTTACTATTAATTCCAATGCCTTTAGATTAGTCCTGGAGCTGGCTAGGGTCGTCTGGATGCTAGAGCATGATCTTGTTCATGTATGCATGCATATACCTCTTTCTCCAAAACTTGAAAAATTTAGTTTCTCAAAATTTCCCACCTCTCGAACAAGGTTACCAAAATGAATATATGGTAAGTGATGAAGGTTTAGGGTAACCAATATTGGTTTAAGGTTAACCAATGTTGGTTACGGTGGGAAATCCTAGGTTTTCTAGAATAGCAGATCTTGGCTATCTTTTGGCAAGTTATTCCTGTTGGTTTGGGTCTAAAAAGTGTATTTTACACTTAGATAAGTGGTCATGCTATTAGGGAAAGAATAAGAATTTGATTTTATGGTTATAATAAGTCTCAGTTAGTGAGGGAAAGTAGAAATTGAGTCTTAGTTAAAAGAAACATGCTAGGAATAGGTCCATGATGAGGTGTCTAGGTGACGTCACTAGGTGAGGTGGTCAAGTGAGGATGTTAATTAAATTTATCATGTGCACTATGGGAGATGAATATGTAAGGTATGGTTAATTTAATTAACAGGGTTATAAGGGTGGTATGACCTGATTTTGGTGTCTATATTTTCCCCTTTTTGTCACATAGCTTGTTTTAGTAAGTGACGCTGAAAAAAATAGGAAGTGATTTCCCCATGTGTGGTTGAGAGCAGGGTTACCCCAAGTGTGGGTGAAGGTGATCCCCCTCAAACCAGAAACTAATGAGGTGTTATACGGATTCAGACAGTGGTTTGAGAAATTTGTAGTTTGGGAAGGGTATTGGTACTTTGGGAAAGGATGATGGTTAACTCGGGTAACAAGTAATAGGGTAGGGTCAAGTTTGGAATGGGTAATCATCAAATCAGGTAATAGGTAATAGGCCAAGGTCAAATTGGGTAATGGAAAATGGAAATCAAACACATGCACATGTATAGACTGTAAAATTGTACCATGTTAAAGAGCTTGTAAACTCTACATCATCCATGGTTGATAGGTTTATCCAAACAAGGGTGAATTGATTTAGGTATCCAAGGCATAGGATATGGTCTTGAAACACAATGTAGGTCAAGTGCAGGAACATATATTTATGTTTTGGTACATGAAAGGTTTGTTTGGGATAAACGACATAACAATAGGAAAGGTATGGTTGTTAGGATAAAACAACATGGGTAACAACATCGCAAGGTATTGCGAGTACACTAGTCCAACAGTCATAAAAAAGTAGGTTCATGTCAGGGTGTTGGTATCCATTTTTATTCTCCTTCACAACTTGAACAGCATTATGAACTAGCACAAGACACTTCAAGAGTAGATAGATGGTTTGTGTGTCATTTGTAGCTGGGTATCACACCTATCTGCTTGTTTGCATTCAATATTTGAGGGAGTGGATAGCACCTTCATAATGGTTTTGATCTAACCCTCACTATTTTAGGTTGTGCCTATCATCCAAGGCAAGAGAACCTATATTGCAGCCCTTGTATGGTTAAGAAGGTAGAGATATCCTTGTTTTTTGCATATGATATGAAAGAGGCCTTGTGAAAACAAGATCAAGTATCCATTATCCAAACTCAAAGCAGTTGTCACTGCATAATGATGGATATGCTTTCAAAACAAATTTAGGGCTACTAAAGACATGATAAAACCCTAATATGCTTTGTGCATTTTTGTTAAAGGATTGAGTTCTTTTTGTTGATACACAATCCAACATAGGGGTAGTATGGGTAATATGAATTAGTTTGAATGAAATTATAATGGGAGAATTTTAGACAAGACAAGATAAGGAATTACCAACTTCTTTGGAAACCTTTGTAAAAGAATTACAACACCTAAATAGCAGAGATGTTTCAATGAGTTTGAAGTGCTCTTTCAACCAGGATTTGTGCACAAATGGAGGCCCAAATCTACACTATTCCACATAGACTTTGATAACCTACCGCAAAATCTCAAAGCAAAATATCAATGAAGCATCTAGAAACCCTTATTTGATCATGACCTAAGGTACACCTAAAGGTTTACAAACACCCTCAATATTCAAGGAAAGTAAGATGAATTTAAATCTATTTATCTTCACTCAAATGAATGCTCTTTTGAATGAAAGATTGTAGATGCCTTCAAACACTCTATAAGAAATGAGGCCATGTATGATCAAAAGAGATCCCAAACACAAGATTGCAACATGAGAATGAAACACAAATTGAAAACATACTGAAATACAAGTGTATGCAAGTTTTTCCAAGAGATAAAACCAGTCAATCCATAAATTTGATCAAATACACCAGCAAGGGAATGTTATTAAGACAATCTCAAAGCTTGTTGATGGCTTTATAGCTGAAGCAAACTCAACCCTATCCATTTGATGAAAAATGATATTAGACTGTGAAACAGCTCATAAAATGCCAGGGATGCACAAAAACAATAAAATATTACATGGGCTCAGATCCTTATCCATCCCAGGGTCACTTTTTTTTCATTCCAACATGCCAGCATGAATTTGCAATCATTTTCCACCCATTTCCCTCATTATTTTTAACTTTGCAACTTTAATTTTTTACTTTTCTCATTTTTACACGGGCTGAGAAAAATATTTCATGAAAAACACTAAATGGCACTGAATTAGCTCAAATGAATGATTTCATTGCATTCAAGAGGCCAAGGGGATGAGAATTCACATAAAATTTCATGTAATTTGGTGCAAAAACGATTAATCCAAGCATCTTGGAGCTCTCATGGCGGCAAGAAATGAAAATACTTAGCACCATTGATCAAAATTCAACTTTGAATTTACATCGTCCACGTGTCCAAAATCTCCTTCTTGTTGCCTTTGGATAAGGCAGACACATGGCTAAATATGATTGGAGCGGGGGCCCCCAATCCTTAAAATGCATTTTAAACCTTTTTTGAACTTCAAGAAAAATTTTAAAATTTTCCCCACTTGCCCCCTGGACCTGCCACGTGTCCTTAGGTGGGCCCCACTAAAAGCCACGGGCCAAAATAATGAAATTTTTTCCTTTTTTGAGAAAAGGAAAATTTAATCAAAAACCTCCACGGAGCCGACCTTCCTATTTTTCCTTCATTCCTCTGCGAGCACAAAATCCTCCTGTATGCCCGTGCTCCCCTTTTTGCCTTTTGGAATAGGCCACATGGCACCCCCTAATTAGCTATGGGGGGACACCTCCAAATTTCCCGTGGGTCAATTTTTAATTTTGAGAATTTCCGCCAAAGTTTGTAAATTTATCCATGTTTCCTCCGCACTCCAAATCTCTGCCAATTTTTAGGACATGTGTCCTCTTCCCATTCGACATGGGCCTTCGGGCATAATTTTTTCTTTGGCATTTTGAAGCAAAAAACTTCAATTTTTTCCAACTCTTCACCTCTCCATTTGAGCCTCCTGGACACTTGTCCTCTTTTCATTAGACACGGGCCCTCGGGTCAAAATTTTCCCCCAAAACCTCGAATCAAATTTTTTCTCCAACTCCCCCCGCCGTCCACATGATCTCCCACCACGTGTTTTCTTCCCATTGGACGCGAGCCTTCGGACCAAAAAAAGACTTCGAGAAATTTCCCAAAATGGAAAAAAAAATTCTAAGTGATCCTCGCCACCCACCGATCCTCCAACCAATCAAATCATACCACATAGGCACATCACTGTAGCAAATGTGGGGCCGCGGAACAAAATTTTCCTTTGTCAATTTTTCAAAAAGTAATAACTTATAACATTTTCCCGACCACCCCCAGCTAATAGAAACCTACCACATCACCAAAAGGATGCAAGGATGAATTTGACGGGAAAATGACACCCGTGTGCCCATCAAAACATAAAAAATGCAGGGGATGCCCTAGAAATTAAAAAAAATCACAAGGAGTGCAGATTTCTTGGTTTTAACTCAATGAAACATGATTTTACATTGATTTAGGCCTGGGGAATGAGATTTTAACAGCAAACAACTCGGATTCGATCCACTTTAATTTTTTACATGAATTTGACAAAGGGAAAATGGCTCAGCCCAAAAAAATGAAGAAATTAGGGCACAAAAGAGGGGAACTTGGAAATTTGTTTCAATTTAGGGAAAAATCATGACAATGTGAGCAATTCAAAGGAATTCAATTAGAAAATATGAATTATAGGTCACCACTTTGAGCAAATGAAATTTTTTCTGAGCAAAACTGGATATGGAAAATCAGGGCACAACTACAAAGTTAAAATTTGCACTAACACAGGTTATATAGGTCAGGGCATGGGTAAGTCCAAGGTGTGGTTGTTCGGATAAAACAATATGGGTAATGAAATTGTAAGGTATAACAAGCACACAAGTTCAACGGTCACAAAAAGTAGGTTCAAGTCAAGGTATATGGGTCATGACATAGGTAAGGCCAAGGTATAGGTAATTTGAGGGGTATACGGGGTAAAGTTGGGTATAATTTATTAAGAAGGGTGGTGTAAATGGGGTTATGGTAGGGGCCAAAGTATGCCCCTGCCGATAATACGGTTGTGTGGGAGGTAATGAGAGCATTAGAGTAGGCAAAATGGGGAGGGGAGTCCAAATGGGGTGTAGGAAACAT
Organism: Taxus chinensis; assembly: GCA_019776745.2. NCBI lineage: Eukaryota > Viridiplantae > Streptophyta > Pinopsida > Cupressales > Taxaceae > Taxus > Taxus chinensis. The sequence goes on from CM034154.1 coordinate 363,300,801, forward strand.
GACCGATACCGGTCATGTGAAACTGATAACAGTCTATGTGAACTGATATCGATACACTAGGGCATAGAATTGATGTTTGCTATGTTAGATTGATATCAAGTTCACCTGTTGACAGGTTAAAACGTAAAACCCATGGTAACAGTTCTTATTTGAGCATTTTAACGTGGTGAAAAATGGCTCTGGAGGAAGAATAGTCAAACGAGTTGTCGAAGGAAAATAGGATCAGGTGTGAATTGAGGTTGATTGAATGAGAGATGAGTGGTTTTTGGAGTGAGGAAGATGGGTCCACATGATCAGGTGGAAGGAGTTGATTCACTGGACGATTGGGAGATTGATTTCAGACAAGGCGGCAGTGGGAAGGAGTGGCGGAGGTCCACCATTGCAGAGACAGGAGGTGCTATAAAGGAGGAGATAACTGAATGAGGTAGGTTCCAACTCCTTTTGCATATTTTGAATCAAATTTTGTGGTAAAATGAATAAATGGTGTGGGAAATTAAAATTTTGAAAATGTTGGTAAAATGAACCAATTTGGGTATGGGGAGGATGTAATGTAGGGTAATTAGGTTGGGGAATAAATTTGGGTGAGTTATGGGTAGAATGGGGGTAATTTAATCTTAATTTGGTCAATTTTAGAATTTTAGAGCCTTAGGGTTTGGAATTGGGGCTGAACTAGAGACCAACACCAGTTTAGGGTCGATCGACATCGGTTATATATTACCAGTGTCGGTGGGGGAAAAACATGACCAATGGTAGTCATAGGGGACCAGTGTCAGTCATGGGTGACTGATATTAGTCATAGGTGACTAACATTGATCATTGTGAAAAGGTGATAGGGCCAAAATAGGTTAGATGCAGAGGGAAACATTGGGGTGGAAAAGAGAGGGTAGGGTAAACAGATAAGAAATGAAGGGAATAGGGATCAACGAGGGAGAAAAGTAGGTGGGAAAAGGTTAGGGTAGGTAAACGTAAGTAGGGGATAGGTGGGAATTAGGTCACAGTGAGTACAGGGTTTAGGTAAATGGGAATGGGATAAATAAGTGGTCAGAGATAAAGTAAGAACATGATAAATGCGTATGGGGTAGCCAGGTGTAGAATTATGTTGTTGATAAAAAAATGAATTCAGGCCTTGACAATGTTGATTTGGTTGGTTGCAGGCACAAAAGTAGTTGACGCTGCAAGATATAGTAGCACCCCTAATAGGGGATTTGAGGTGCAGTTTGACAGAGGAGTGGGCCCACATGTAGGAGGTAGGGCTGGTTGGGGTCATGTGGTTCAAATGGATCTTATAGGATCCTAGTCTCATGGTCGCTCTCATCAATAGATGGGATGCAGTGACCAACACATTACACCTTCCTACCAGATAGATGATGATCACGTTGGAGGATGTCTATAGGATTTTACGGCTGCCAATTTTTGGGGAGCCATTTTATAGTGATCCACAGATGGCTCCTTCAAAATGATGATTGGAGTTTTTGGGAAGATAGCTAGTGAGTTGACCAAGCATAATGTGAGCTTCATGTATGGGGCAATGTATGTCGCACACCCACAGGAGACATGCCTAGCCTTGTTGATGATGGTGATAGTAGGGAGCTATGCACTACCTGATTCAGAGGGTGGCTGTTTTCCCAAGGGTTTGATGGGAGTATTATGAGACATGATCAAGGAGAGGGCCCACTTTACATGGCTGCCAACTTATTTGGTACAACTATATACGGATTTTTGGGGCTATCTTAGGATGAGCCAATATGGCATGTGTTGTACATTCCTATTACATTATTAGGCCTATGAGCACATTGTGGTAGTGTGGCCACGAGAACTACCGGTAGTAGACTGACATCATGGGGGACAGAGGGTAGGATTTAGATGATGGGTGGTCCTAAGATTTTGTCTATGAGCAATAGAGGTGTTACATGATGTGGTGCATTACAGGCGGGAGCTGGAGGGACTATATGCAAGAGACAAAGTATGGTGGCCTTATGTCAGTTTTCCATCATTCATAGGAATGAGGCGAGAGCTACAAGGGATGAAGCTGGTGTGATGGATACATGGGAGACATGTTGGTGAGCATGATATTATCCTAGTAAAAAGATTCTGATGGAATTTCAGACTAGTATAGGATGTACCACCACCATTTCCATAGTATCGATGGAATTATGTGGAGAGGCATTTGTTTCCACCTCGTCCCACAGAGCCAGCAGGTTAAGAGGAGTTACCAATGGATGGCAGGATAAATTATGCAGAGGTATCTAATGGATACAGATGCTGGTGGGAGACATAGTTATAGGGAACACCACCATGACCAAGGAATCCCACTTTAGCGACTGTGATAGTGCAAAGATATGCACTATAGGGATAGGTACTAGCATTGGTAGTGCAGTTGATAGTAGCATAGGAAGAGGTAGCCACCTTGACTAGGAAGGTGACTATACTACAGGGATAGTTGACTTCTACCCAGGAACATGTACAGGTATAAGCACATGGTCATGCTCCTATACAAGATGGAGGATAAATATCCACCTTACAAGTACAAATCACAGGTTTGCATGGTCAGTTGGCCACTACACAGGCTCAGGTTGTGCCCCTACATGCTTAGATTATAGTGCAGGCTTTTCCACGAGCTTAGGGGAAGGGTCCCATATTATAGAAAATAGTGGGACATGGTCCCATGGTAATGGGAGGAGGACATGGTACATATGTATAGGGTCTGAGGACATCCCTAGCAGGACAAAGCTCATAGTTTACAGTGAGACCTATGGCACCACCTCAGACGATGTCGATGGTGAGGTTCAGGGATGTCCTAAATGAGGTGCAGTATTACCAACATCACTTGATAACCACTGAGATATATTTCCCCTCCTATGTAGAGTATAAGACATAATAGGCATCGAGTGAGAAGATGATATCCTACACTCATAGTGTAGAGAGTACAGTGGGTCGGTGATCCCAGAGACATGGTCATGGTGAGGCCATGAGTTCATGGAGGCCAAACCCAACTGTGGGCCAGAAGGATAAAATACTGAGACCCAGTGAGGGTGGAGAGATGTTGGCAAGGTGCCAGATAGGTAAAGAGGAGGAGAAATATGATACTTTCCCAGAGCATCTCAGGTGGGGTGACAATTAGTCACTTTGTATGATTATTCTTTTTGAGATTTTGATATATACCATCTTTCGAGCTGAAGATAGTGAGGATGTACGTGAGATTGTTGATATTTTGATCTTATACCAGTCTGTATGCCGAATATGGTGAGGATGTATGTGAGAGTATCTAGAAATACTAGTATTTATTTTTATCTGTGTATATATGTATTGATACATAGACTCTCCCATTTATATAGTTGATGATTTTTATTAGATGGATGATGTACATATTTTTTAAATTTCCATTGTTATTTTGTATTGATGGAAAGTAGGTGAATTAGGCATGATTGAGTCAAATTCATGTAGGCATGATTGATTCTAGGTCATTTAGGCATGGTGGAGTCTAGGTCAGTTAGGCATGGTGGAGTCATGGTGAGTTAGGCATGGTGGGGTCTAGGTGAGTTAGGCATGGTTAAGTCTAGGTTAGTTGGGCATGGTGGAGTTTAGGTCACTTAGGCATGGTTGAGTTTAAGTCATTTAGGCATGGTGGAGTCTAGGTCATTTAAGCATGGTTTTTTCATGGTGTTGCATTTGATTTAATTTCCAAGTTGTTTCTATGGAAAATAAATGAAGATGTATGATACGGTGATGTTATAAAATGGTAGGTATGTATGTTTTTATGATTGTTTAATTTCCAAGTTTTTTGTAAAATGGAAACTAGCTAAGGTAGAATGTGAAAATAAAAATGGGGGAAAATTGGCTAGGGTAAAGAGTGGCCAAGATAACCTCTAAGGGCCCCATGCCCTTGGAGTACTGCCTACATAGCCCTGGTGAAAAGGGGTCTCAAGACGATGTAGTTCTCCCGTAAGCTAGGGAAGAATAAGATGAGGATAGATGAATGGTTCGGTAGTTTTTAGGAACATCTTGAGTCTCAGTCATTTATGCATGGTTGTGTTTAGGTGATTGTAGGCATGGTTAAGTTTATGTCATTGTAGGCTTGGTTGAGTTTAGGTAATTGTAGGTGTGGTTGAATTTTAGGTCAGTTCAGCTTAGTGATGTTAGTGAAAGAGGAATTATTAAAATGTAGGTGTCGATGGTATGATCATGTATAGGAGAATCAATAAGTAATGAAGAATGTGAATGGTAAGAGGTGACTAACAGATCTCCCTAATTATAATAACCATAACGATTGTACCATACTAAAGGTGGGCTTATGAACATAAGACCCTAAAGGCGTTGCATGATTGACTACGCTAAGGGTGAATAAATTCACATGATCAAAAAATGTCATTTTTATGGAAAGTCCCTTAAGAAGGTAGGAAATTAGGGTAAAAAGGCACTAAGGTGAAAATGGTTGGTTTTATCATAACCTAGTGTGAGATAACAGGCCTACTTGGCAATAGACCCAAGATCAAAATAGACAAGTCCATGACAAAAAGGTTATCTTTTTTTCATTTTAATTTTTTTTATAGACTGGTCAATGCGGGAAGTCTATGTGGGATGATTATATTATCTCCTTGAGGTCTTTGTGAATCTTATTGATGTGGGAAGCCTCTGAATATTTTATTTTGTTTTTGCAAGAATAGTCCCTTTTTATGATAGACTGTGTAGTATGGCTACCTTTATATAGCTTTCCTTCGAGGGAGAAATCTATTTATAGAAATGAGATAGAGAGAAGAGATGTCTCTTTTGAGGGAGTCATTTTTTTGCTAGAAGTTTGACTCAAGGAGTTGAATCCCATTTGGCTTTTTAAATTATTTTTCTTTTGGAAATTTAAGTCATGGACAAGACTATAGAATAAGATTAGGCTCTTGTTTAGAAGACAAAACCCTAGCACAAAAAGGTTAAATATGAAAGATATGGTTTCAAGTGATGAATGACCATGGGATTCCATCTTAAAAATATGAAATGTATCCATTAAAATCATTCCATAAGTAGAGCCATGGTACTCATATTGAAGATAAGGTGGAAAGGTAACAGGTAATCACATGATTATTGTTAAGTCGTTGCCCCAAGAATAGGTAATATGAAAGGTGAAGGGTGCTCAAGGGATGATATTGAAATAGATAGAAGGTAATATTGGACTTGATTCAAAAATAGAATAGTCAAAGAAGTAAGGCATTCAGGGGTTCAGGTTCAGGTTTATCTTCGATTGAAGACAAAAGATAAACACTTGATCCATAGGTATGAGTAACAATATAGGGTCCAAGACAATTAGGAGAAAATTTTCCCCGTTTACTTTTCTCTTCTTTGGTTACATGTTTTTTTTCCTTTAGGATGAGATCGCTGACCGGGAAGGTTCTCTCATGGACACATTTGTCATATGAACATTTGATACATTTTTGGTAGATTTGGAGATGATCAAGAGCATTAAGACGATGTTCATCTAATAACTCAAGTTGTGCTAAAAAGTCCTAACAGAAGTCATCATCATTGAGCATGTATTGGAGTGAGATACAAAGACATGGAATCTAAATTTTGAGAGGAAGGACAACCTCAGTACCATAGACTAGAGAGAAAGGTGTTGCAGCAGTTGAAGTGAAAATACTAGTACAGTAAGCCCATAAGGAAAAAGGAATGTGTGTATGAATCCTTTCTAGTATCGTCAACTACTTTCATAAGAATTTTGTTCAGGTTTTTATTAGTTGATTCTTATTGGTCATTTTTTGTGGGTAGTCAGGTGAAGAGAAACTGAGTTGAATTTCAAAGGCATCACATAATTTTTTTAGGGTTTTGTTTTTGAATTGTTTTCCTTTATCATTGATGAGACGATGAGGGACACCAAAGAAACAAATAATGGGATAGTTGATGAATTCAAAAAAAATATCATCTTTTGTAGAGATGAGTGGGATGACTTCTACCCATTTAGTGTAGTATTCAGCTGTAGTAATAATCCATTAATGTCATTGTGAAGAATGGGGATTGATCTCTCAAACAAGATCTAAACCCCATTAAGAGAAATGTCAAAGGTCTCGTGTGACCAGTAAGCCATGACTAGGTGTGTGATGAATATTAACATGTTACTGGAATTTCACACAACGTTTGACATAGTCACAAAAGTCACAATTGAGGGTGGGCCAACAATATCCAATATGAAGGATGAATTTAGCAACAGATAGGCCACTAAAGTGACCTCAAAAAATTCCTTCATGAACGTCCTTGATGGTATAAGGAATCTCATAACTTGTAAGGCATCGAAAGAGAATACCATCAAATCTGTGTTTATAAATAAGACCACCCATGATGACATAGTGAGAGACACTTTTAGAGAAAGGGGCATTATCCATTACGAGTAAGATCTGGAAGTAGAATGGAAAGCTAAAGGTAGTCTACAAAATACTTATACCAAAGGTCATGTGGGTATGATGCAATGATTCTGATGAAGTTGAAATCTTCAAATAGATAGAAAGGTGATTCCAGCCTTTGTAACATGACAAATATTTTTGATTCGGCAGGTGAAGTAGGTATCTGAGAAGCTAGGAAGGCCGTGGTATCCACAAATTTATTAGTAGACCGTTGGGTGGTTTAAAGTTTGTAACAGTTAAAGGTAGTCAAAAGTATGTCAACATGGTGTTTATACTTTTGAATTATTTCGTTACAACACCGGTATATACCATTGACTTGGTTTACAACTAGTTGGTAATCACAAAAGATATTAATTGATTTGACATCTAACTTAATGGAAGTTTGAAGGCCTAATAAAATTACTTCATATTCAACGATATTGTTAGTAAAATCAAAATCTAGTTTGAAATAAAAAGGCATACGTTCACCATATAGAGGAATAAAGATAATGCCTGCACCACCCTCACACTGACATTTGGAACCATCGAAGAATAAGGTCATTTGGTAAATGGTATCATCCAAAGATATGGTAGTAATGGATTCGTCTAGGAAATAAAAATTAGAGGATTGATTTCTGAAGAGGGCTACATCTACAAGTTGTTCAACAATGGTTTGGACCTTGATAGATTTTTTATGGATGAATTTGAGGTCTAGTTCTGTGAGAAGCATGAGCCAACATGCAGCATGCTAATGTTGGTAGGGTTTAGCTTATATATAATGTAAGGGGTAAGTATTGGTGATTATAATGGTTTTATGATTGAGTAGGAAATGACGAAGTTTAGTGGTGAAAAAAATAAGGATAAACAAAGTTTTGCGGTATGGGTGTACCTGGTTTCATAGTCCAAAAGGGTACAACTTATGTAATAAACCTCTTTCTCTCTATGTTGCTCATCACGATGAGCGAGCATGCCACCTAAGGAATGTTCAGTAGCAGAAATGAATAGGTAAAAGTTTTGGTCATCCTTAGGAGGAATGAGCACCGGTGGTTGGAGAAGGTATTGTTTTAAGGCATCAAAGGATTTTTGGAATTCATCATCCCATTTGAAGGAGATTTCCTTTTTGAGGAGGTGGTGAAATGGTTGGTAGCGGTTGGAAAGATGTGAAATAAAACGATGAATAGATTGCAACTTTCCTTTCAAACTATGATTTTAGAAAAGGATATTAGGTGGAGGCATTTTGATAATAGCCTTTATTTTAGTGGGATTGAATTTTATGCCACGCAAAAAAACATTGAAACCAAGGAGATTTCCTGAGAGCACAGCAAAGACACACTTCTTAGGTTGAAGTTGAACACAATACTTGATGAGGCGGTCAAAGATGACCTTAAGGACTGTAAGGTGTTTGGCCCAATGTTTGGATTTTGTAATAAGGTCATCTACATAATATTCCAATATATGATGCATTATGTCATTGAAGATATAATTCATATCCCGCGGATATGTAGCACTGGCATTTTTAAGGCCAAAAGGCATGACTCGGTAGCAGAAGGTCCCCCAAGGAGTGATAAAGGAAGTTTTGTGTTGATCTTCTAGGGAAAGTAGTATTTGGTTATAACCTGAGAAACTGTCCATGAGTGATAACATCTCATGACCGATGGTGAGATCAACTAGTTGGTTAGTACTTGGTAAAGTCATCTTTAGCGCAAGATAAGTTGAGGTTTCAAAAATTCATGGAAATGCAAAGTCCCCCTACTACTTTTGTGATAGGAACGATGCTATAAATCCTTTGGGGATATTCAATGGGTAGGATGAAGGAAACCGAGAGAAGGCATTGAAGTTATTATTTGACAAGAAGGGAAATGCAAGGATGCATTTTTTGTAGCTTCTGTTTTATGGGTTCTACTTAAAGAATGGTTACAATATTATGGACCTCACTGTTTGGGTCAATATTGGGAATATCAACATAGGACTAAGAAAAACCATTGCTATGATCCTAGAGGAAACAATTAAAATCTTCCTATTCAGTAACATCTAAATATTGGCCTATCTTTAGAATGTGCGGGTCATCCTAAGTGTTAATATTGACTTTGATGGTCAATTCATTTAACATAGTTTGCATCTCATAAGGAAATGAGTGGTGAATATAATAATATTCTACACCAAGGTAGGTGAGGATAGAATCATTTTACAGACATTGAATGACATTAATGAATCATGTATCATCATCGATCATGTCAGGATACAGGAATGGAAGAGAAGAGGGAGCCTCGCCATCACATTGATAAGTCAAAGGTCCCAAGGAAATGGTGTTCACAAAAATAAAATTAGGAGGAATATATTTTGGATCCATAGACTCTATGGGTGAGGGTGGTGACATTGGTGAATAGGGTGGTGAAGGTTTGTCATCCTGAATCAGTTCAACACAGGCATTCTTGGAGGATAGTTCGATGAAGCCGATACCAGTGTGGTCTCTGTGTTTATGGGTGGTGCATGGGATGATGGTATAACGGTCTTGTTCATAAAAACTAAATCTAAATTCTTTCCATGCACATCAGTGAAGGAACATGTGAGTGAAGTGAAGGTTGGTGAAATATTGGAGGTCGAATGAAAATGGTCATTTTTGGGATGGCAGTTTGAGTGAACAAGTGGAAGTGTCAAGTCCCCCATACGTTAAGTTGGTACGAAGGTGGGGAGGACCATAAGGTAAGACCTCTCTAATGTGATAGTCATAACGAGGATGTTGGCGTACGTTACCATACTCTTGTGGGGTAATGAATGTGTTTATATTGTAGAGGTGGTACTCCCCCAGAGTGAGGTATTGAAAAACACCCTCTAAGGGATCTGTAGTAGATATGTGGGTAACGAGAATAGATGAATTATTAAGCAATTGAGCACGAAGGGTATCGGTTGGTTGGGAATTAGATGGGTTAGCTACAGAGGCTACAACAGTAGTAGGAATATAAGAGTTAGGCATGAGAGTGGTGGCGGTAGCATTGGTAGATGGGGTTGTGGGTGAAGGAGAAGTGGTGACAATGGTAGATGCCTTTTCTGGTATAAGGACATCGTTAGGTCGGTATAACATGTTACAAATTTTGAATGGTGATGGTTCAATTGGGAGGGTATATTTATGTCCTTCATGTTCAAATTTTACACAACGTAGTTAACTTGAAGGAACACAACCCATGATGTGAATCCAAGGTTAGCCAAGCAATAGGTTATACTGGAATTCCCCCTCTAAAACATATAATGATTCTGGGATAGTGCAAGGGCCCATATGAATGTGAATAATAATTGTGCCAAGGGTAGAAGTGATATCGTCATTGAAAGAGTGTAGCATAACTGGGTTATTATGTATGTAATTTGAAGGGATGCACACGTGATTGTACCCGTGTGAGGAGATGATTTTTATGCTAGCACCACCATCGATCATAACACATCCTACATGTATATTATTGATATAGATGGAGATGAGAAGGATGGGATCAGGGTCATCTTATTGGAGAGGTATAATCTCCTCATCAGAAAAATTGACAGTGGCTACTTGATGAGTGGGCGTGGGGGTAGAAGAAAGATATGATTTTTTAAGAGAGGCCATGTGGTGAGGGGTGATAATGTAGGCTACTGGTGTGGGGTCATTAGGTAAAACCTTGATGGATTGCAAAACCTCCATGAGGGCTTGTCAATGAGATTTAGAGGTTTGGACGAGATCATACAAAGACATTTTTAGAGGGGATTGGCGTAATTGTTTTATCATTATATGATGGGTGACCCTGTTAGAAATGGGGTATGTGGGTCCTCGAGTGGTGATTTTGGGTGTAGGTGTAGATGGTATATTGGGCATGAGATTGGTTGATGGGATAGTTGATTTTTATTTTCCTTTGTTGTTTTAGGTGCAAATGGTAACTTGGATCATGTTAATTTGAGGGAAAGAGGTAGATGGTGAAGGTATGTCATGAGTAGTATAATGAAATGATGGAAAAAAACCTAATACAAGGTAAGAACCTTGTAAAATGAGTAGGGCACACTAGAATATAGGTGGTGGTTTGGCCAACTCTCTGATATGGACCATGTTGATATCAAATTTTGGAGGTGGATAAAAGGGTTGTGGAGGTGGTGATGCAGGTCGTTGAATATGTAGTGGTTCAGAATGTATGGTGACAGGTGAAGATGGAACATGGTCCTCATCAAGAAGATCATCATTGTCAAAATTTTCTTCAGGAGGACATAATTGGATGAGAATAGTTTTGAGAGCCTTATAACCCTCTAAATCATGTCCTGACACATGATGGTAGGAAAAAAATTTAGTTTCATCAAACCCTTTTGGTTTTGGTTTAAGGGGGTCGTAAGGTCTAAACGGCGGTAATGTGATGACTGAGGTCTCTAAGAGGTTAGATAAAATGTTGGTATAGGACCCTATTAATGGATCACAATGGGAAGTGAGTGTGGGTTTGGGTAAAGGTGTGGATGATTGTGGTGGAAGAGGTGTTATAGGAGGTGGAATAGGTTTGACCACTAGTTTGGTAGGTGGTAATGTCTTAGGTTTTGATGGTATCTGCTTGGATAAAGGTGTGGTAGAAGAAATAGAAATGGAATGTGTTGTTGGTTTAGCTACCCTGTTGGAGGGTATTGGGTTCTTGTCTTTGGATTGCACCTTCTTGGGTAAAGGTGAGGTGGGAGTACGTGATGTAGAAGGGAAAATCACAAAAAAATATTCTTTTAATTAGATTAATTGCTTTGTATTGCTTTATCTCTTTTACATTGGAAAAATAAAAAAAACATAGTTTAGCTTTTATCAGGGAAACTTTTAGTGGTGAATTTTCATAAACTTTTGAAAATAGAGGTTTATGGAAATTCGAATAGGATATTTTTTTGTGATTCACATCCAAATTATTCACTGAAAAATTTGACCGATGTGTCCCTTCTACTATTCATTTTTCCTATATTTTACACATGTATAAGATCTTATGAATGTAATTCACCACTATTTGAAATCATTTTGTGTGTATATTCAAAGAAATAAACATAAAAAACCAGCTTTGACTGATGTTTCCCTTCTATTCATTTTTCCTATATTTTACACATGTATAAGAGCTTATGAATGTAATTCACCACTATTTCAAATCATTTTGTGTGTATATTCAAAGAAATAAACATAAAAAACCAGCACCATACAACATATGTTGTCAAACCGTAACTACAAGCCATCTAGACTCCAACCCAGAGTTTTTCCAACCTTATACTCTAAGACATGTCCAACCCCTTAGTCATCCAACCCCTTAGCCATCAAACCCCTTAGTTTTCCAACCCTTGGCCATCAAGCTCTTCCATCCAACCCCTTATCCATCCAACCCCTTAGCCATCTAACCCTTGGTCATCTAACCATAGAGCCGTCTAACCAAACAACCCTCTAACCATGAGCCATCTAACCCAAGAGTCGTCTTAAGCCAGAATCGTCTAGTCTAGATCTTTCTAACTCTAATTCATCGAATCTCAGAGACATCAAACATAAGAGCCATCCCTAAGTAGTCATGGATTCTAGAAATCAAGGTAAGAAGGTTACCAATTCATCTAGTTTTAAAAAGGGTGCAAAAACTTTGCTTGAATATTTTGGAAAATCACAAAAAATGAAGGGGGTTTCTGCATCAGCTGAAAATATCAGTATGTGCTATTTATAGATTATTTAGTATTATAATATTTGATAATTATGTTTTTCATAATGTTCTTCGATCTCTTTGTAGTTTGTGTAAAAATTTAACTATAGATAAAATTAATGCTATTTATTTAACAATTTTATATAATTATATGTATACATTTCAAAAAATTCCTTTATAAAATAATCAATTTAAAGATATCGATGATCCATTATATGTTGATGAAAACATTTCATCCCTTGATGACATAGAAGTACAAGAAAATTCATCGAATTCTCATAATACACCAATAGAGGAAGCTTCTACTCCAAGGTCTATTTCCAGAAAAAGGAGACATGAGAATCAATATATTCCTACTGAGAACCCAGATACAAAAGTTGAACCCCAAGAAAAAAAAGAAAATATGTCACAAGAAAGAGGACAAATTGGACAATTGGAAGGACTTTCCAGTTTGAATGCGCTATAAAATATCCATTTATTGAACCTGTGTACACTGAAAATGGAAATGATGTTCCAACATCATGTCGATGCAAAATATGTGGTTGGAAATAGGGGAAGTATCACATGATGTAGCTCAAGATGGACACAATCGAAAAGCACTATGGGAAAATATACATTTCCCAAAAGTAAAAGGATGGCACCATAGTCAGAATAAATAAATGAAAAGATACAAAAGAGTGTTTACATGTAAAATATGCAGAATAATATGAAAAGGAACAAAAATGTATGAGAAATATAAATGAAAAAGGTGTCACCATAGTAGCAAGATTGAGAAAAGATATGGAGGCATAAATGCATGTAAAAAGTATTCAGTTTGCTACCGTATTCCATATATTGAAAAGGGGAAGACCCATGGCAGATATCAGAGAAAATAAAATTATGTATCAGGTTATTGGTTTATAGAATGTTCCTCAATCTCATTGGTCAGATACCAACAGTTGGGAAATTACAAAATTTCTATCTCAGGTAGAAAAGGAGGATTTGAAACAATGTGTTCAAAAGGAAAAGCATATTTCCCTTTCAATAGATGAGGTTAATGCAGTGGATAATACTTCATGGATTTGTATTTGTGTTTACACGTTTTATAATGAAATAAGAACTCCCCACCTCTTAACAATTCATAAAATGACTTAGAATTGCAATTCTAAAAATATTTATAAATTGGTGGTCTTAAATTTAAAGGATATTTCCAAAATGGATGACTTTTCCATTGCAACAAAATTAGTTTATTTTGGAACCGATGGTGCAGTTGTAATGCAGGGAGCCAGAAATGGTCTCTACGTTCATCTTCAAACAAATTTTACTCTTTATATCATTTTTATCCATTCCATGGCTCACATAATGAATTTTGCTTACAAAATTGTGAGAAATTTTGAAAATGTAGCTAAAGTGGAGGAATTGATATGTGATTTTCATGCTTATTATTCTAGCAGTCTAAAGATATTTTTAGAATTTTAGAAATTTGCAATTGGACTGATAGAGGGAAAAAAATTCTCAAAGATGTAGATACTAGATGGATATCTATGTATGAACCTAACTATAGAATATTTGATGAATATCCCTCATTGATAAGATTTATGTATAAATACCGCAGGGATGTACATAAAGCTAAATATCTATTGTGATGTTTAACAGACATATAAACTTTACTCACACTTTGCGGTATTTTTCCCATAGTGAGGGATCTTAATATTTTAATGAAGCAAGCACAAGATCATTATTTCTACATAACAAACTCTATAAGACTTAGAAGATGTGTGTGTTGGAGTCTTGAAAGTTCATATATTTAATATGGGAGTTTTCAGGGTGCTTCTTTTAAAAATTGGAATGCATTGATAGACTTTAAAAATCCCTTGTGCTTCTTAAAATATAATATACATGATCATCTTTGTATAACAACACATACGAAAGAGATTCCCCTTCATACTTTCCAAAAAATAATTGATATGGTTGTCTCAAAAATGGAAGAAGTAAGAGTGACATGAAATTTATATGATGCAATATTATTGGAAACTAGGAATAAATTGAGAAATATATCTGAATATTTAGCTAAAGAGATTTGGGAAATATTCAAAAATGATAAAATACTTGAAGCAATGGGAGTTGTAAATCCACAGTTTTGGAATTTTTCTCGCAAGAAAACCTTTTACATCTATCAATCCTTTGTTTGTCAAAAACATGAGTGATCTAACTGACCATTTCCCTAAAACTGAAGAGATAAACAAAGTTTCTGTAGAAGGTATTTTACAAAGAAAAATACTTAGTTCCAAGTCAATGGATTATGCTAATACTATGGTATGACAAATTCATCTTCTACAAAACCCATAGGAATATGGTTCCATCAAAAGGATTTGGAAGGCTATTTTTTCCATTAGTATTATGCGTGAAGATTTGAGTGAGTATATTAAGCTATATGAACTCTGTCAAATAATGATTCTGGGTTCTTTGGAAGATGAGAGGATTTTCAGTGCACTTTCCTTTTTAAAGTCAAAATTTTAAAACATATTGGATAAGAATCTAGAAAGTTGGCTGAGGTTATATATATCACCTTACTCAGTGAAGTCTTTTACTTATGATAGAGCACTAGCATTATGGAATTCACTAGTAGAAAGAAGAGGAGTTAGTAATATTCTGCCTAATCCAGGGGCTCGATAAACATCCACAAATCATGTTACAGTTGATTTCCAAGACACAAATGAAAGTGTTTTCCTAGGACTATTCGAATTCACATAGATTTCATTTCTTCTATACATTATTGAGACTACTTATGATAATTTGATGTAATAAGTGTTGATGTATTTCATACAGAGATTAAAACTTTCAATAAATGTAATATTATATTTGTCTTTATTTGATCCATTGTCATTGGAACATTGTCACTATCATTTTCTTGTATCTCATTTGTTTTTTATATTTGGTTTTCAGACTAAAATAAGGACATATTTGTCTTTTATATTTGTTAATTGATTTGTTTTACATCTGCATGAAATCATAAACGTAAATATTTTAAATAAACAAAATCATAAAAATTTAAGCACCATTTACGTAAACAAAGAAACATAAACATCATTTTTATTATGTACAAATCCATTAACAATAAATATAGTTACAATTCCGAAGTAATCTTGAAATTGCTCTATCATGTGGCAAATTACTTTATGAAGAAAAGTATCGATTCATAAAGCTTTTTTTGGCCAATACAATTCCAAAAAGGAGGTTGTACATAACATTTCAAAGCTTTTGGACAAGTCCTATCATGTAAGGACACATTACGAGGGCATCCTCTTTTCTTCCTATGATTTTGAATCATATTTTTCCTTACGTATGCCACACAAAATAAAAAGAAAAAAAGGGTTGGTCACTATATTTTAATTCCTATGCCAGTGTTGAAATTGTGACAACACACCAATCACATGGTCAACTTAACTAACATATTGAATTTTTTATGTTGCAGGAGAAGCTTGATATTTTTCTTACGTAAGAGGCAAAGGAATCTTCTTTGTTTATATAGAGTTATCTACTATAACTCTTGATGCCTGTAAATCTCATGCTGCGGTATTGATATTTCAAGAATATTATTCTCCTCCCTCGCTACATCTCATGCTGAGAAAAGTGTTGCATCTATGTTTGTCTTTTCCTTTGATAAGACTTCTGGATCCATCTTATGCTCCTTGATTATCATTCTCAATGTATTAATATTTTTATTTAATACTCTGAGTTTTTACTTCAACTTTATAAATGAATACAGGATTTTGCAGGCATTCTTCAAATGTGCTTCAAATGCAACTGCTTCCATATTTAATTTTTCATATTTTTCCCGAAAAAAATAAATATAATATTTTTAGTCTATTAAATAAGTTGAAAAAATATATTGAAACTCTTATAATATTAGGATTTTACATGTAAAAGATGACTCACCACATCTTTTTATTTTTCTAAATTTTCTATTATAACATTTTTTCTTTTCTTTAATCCATTTGTTATAGTAAGCATGTGCTTCAACATTCAGATTCTCTAGCCTTTTTAACATTATGTCTATAATATCATAATTGTAATCATTAATATATGAAATTTTCCCTGACCAAACTTTGTTTAGAAAAATGTCATGCCTTGTTGGTTGGCTCTCTACGGCAGTCAACAATGAATGCCTTTGAACGTGATTATGGTATCATGTATTTATTTCTTTTATCAAAATTTTATTACTCCTCTCCCAAGACCGCACCAAATCAACATCAAAAATTACAACTTCTTCAATTATTACCCTCATACTATCTGATAAAAAAATTTCTAATATAAAATATGTATTTTCATCATCTGTTTGTGGAGCTTTTCTTGGAGGAGGAGGAGATTCACCCTCCTATACTTCATGCACATTTTTTTGTGTTTTTTGTGGAGGCAAAGTAGATTGAATCATATCATGGGTGTCAAAATAGTTACCCTTTTCTGCATCACCACTATCAAATCCCAAATACTCCTCGTCAAGGGTGATGTGTGTTGAAAATTTGTGTGGCTGTTATACTAAAAACACCACCTAGTGAGAGTCTAGGAAATTCTATGGTTACAGGATGAAATTTTCTAGCCAGATCTGCAGGAAACCTTATATTCTTTCCTGAAGATATTTTTTTTGTTTGGACTATACGTGTTGGTGGTATTGATGGCCTCCATGCAAGTGGAATGTGCTTAGAAGCCATATTACCTACAAGAATCAAACAAATATTTGTTAGAAAATTATCATTATACGGTTAGGCCTTGTAAATGCTAAAAAAATGTAACTAAACAAAACATGCTAAATATTAAATATCACAGTTTACCTTGCATGTTTAGAGATGTAAACAAGACATTTCAATTTTGACCATCATAATGATTTTGATCATCCTCACTAGTTTCAGTAGTTTTTGAATATGATAAATGTAGAAAAGAAGATTAGAAATATTAAAAAACAATACTACTTACATAATATATACTTGTTTGAATTATTTAACAATTATATAACAAGAAAACTTCATATCTGTAGTTAAATGTGATGGTATATGTGATGCCCATACCAACCCCTTAGGTCACTTTTGATGAGGAACTTGAATTGGTGTTGACTTTGTTGAATCCATGTCAGAATCTGTAGAGACCTCTGGAGGCGATTTACCTCCAGAAATTGCCTTCTTATCAAATGTTACAACTATAATTATTCTATGCAAAAGAAAATATTACAATAATTATTTTATTGAAAAATATTGAATAAGAAATTGTTGTAAAAAGAAAAGTGTAAAAGTAATTGTTACCTCTTGTTCTTCAAGAGTGAGACCAATCATTTTATCATTAAATGCAGTTGGAATTTTTGCTTGTTGCAATTCAAAGAAAGCTTCTTAATAGAATGCAAGAATATAATTGCAATAAGAGATTACAATCTTTGGTTTATCAGACACATTGCGGGCATGGGAGACATCTATTTTTATTTGTTTGGAAAAATATGTACACCAATCAAATTGTTGACCTACTAGTTTCCGCAATATATATTGTATTGCCCAATACGGAATGTATTTAGATCTTCCCTATACCACAATCCTTACATGAAAGAGTGATGCAACTACATGAAAGAATTGGTTTGTAATACCCTATAGAAAAAGACCTCTTGTTGAACAATTAAGAGGAGATGCAATAACAGACAAGAAATGTTAGAGGCTTGGATGGTCAAGTAATGTTAAGAAAAAATGCATTTGAAAATAATAAACATACCATCAACCTGCACATTGTAATGAGACTAAAAAAAAAATTGTCTTCATTTGTAAGGAAAACCTTTGTAGTAACAGGTAGCTTCTTTTTGAATGGTAACCCAGTTAACCAATGCATGTCTGCAAGATCAATTGTGAAATAAATTTGATGACGACTCGGATGCATGAGGAGAACAGAAAATTTTCCCTCATTTTTGTTGTAAGAGGAGAGAAGGTAATCAAGGATGGAAGTATCGGTATCGAATTGCGGCATGTTGATAAGCCCAGTAAATTGTGATTTTTCCATCCATTCCTTTTATGCATCTTTTATTTTTAGTAGAGCTACGATATGTGGGCACAAGAGGTTTTTGTATTGGAATTTGGGTGTATGAGAATATGTGGTGCTTACTATTGTTGAAATTTAGGAGAACTTATAAGAATGGAGAGCTCAAATCACTAGAAATATTCATGAAAAAGTGAATAAATGAACCTCGTATGGGTATATATAGGGGTTTGAATGGTTTAAGGGACACATGGAAGAAAACTTATAAAGTTCAGTTCAATCAATCATGATAATAACATAATAATATAATAAACTTTGATATATTATACTCACACAATAATAATTCTTCTATCTGATTATGCATAGCACAGATACAATCATATAGGAGAGGTATCTCCTATATCTAAGGAAAACAGCCTCCACAAATATCTCCCCTAACTTCTATATACAAGTGTGGTTACAACCACCACAATTCACGTATAATCAAATAATAACATTATAACCACCTAACCATAATATTTATCACATTGTAAATATCATATAGAAAATACACATTTAAATACTAATATTCTAACATTCCCCCCTTAGTGTTTACATGGTAAAACAAATCTCATTCTTTGATTGTAGTGTGCCACCTCTGTGTGCTCATGATCAACTCCTCAACTGTGTAGCATTGGGCTTGCACAAAATTCACACATGTACCAACGCACATTTCTTCCACTAATGGTTTTCTCTAGATTCTACCAATAACCTTACCTAATTAGTTTTGCAGGTGTACCAATAACCTTTCACAATTGGTTTTATAGGTTTACCAAAAACCTTACAAAATTGGTTTTCCTGGTTTACCAAAAAACTTCACATCATGATTGCTACAATACATTTTGATCAACATTCTACAATGTTTTAACAAAAGGGGATAAATGAGAAATACACACAAGTGAACATGAGTTTACATCATCTATTCTTATTTTTCATGTCACATTACAAATTGAAAGACTGAAATCCACACCACACAACTAAAACAAATGCCATATACCAAAAGTGCAGCCTCATCGTTAATGACTGACGAGAGGCATTGATTTCCCTCCATCCTCCGATGCCTCCATCCTCTAATAGGAAAATTATCTAGTAGAGGAAATCTTCATCACTTTGATTTTCTGCATGAGCAGTATTTCCTTCCTATTCATTCTCTCCTTCATCAACAATCATATCATTGTCTTGCAGTTTCCCATCAAGTAAATCTTGTGCTCTTTTCCTGTAATTTGTAGATATATGACCGATTTTTTTACAATAGTAGCAGGTAAGTTGTTTTTTTGTACCTTTCAAGGTTGAATTGAATTTTTATTTCTTAAAAACATTTTCTTTCTTATTTCTACCGTACATTGCAGTTTCTTTTGGTTCAACAATCATAATTCTTTTTTGTTCTTCAAGTAAAGAAGAAATGAGATCTTCTAAACTAGGATTAATTTTACTCAATCTAAAAACCATATTAAAATAACATGTTGGCATGTTATTCAATAAAATAGCCTTTGCATCATCATCTAGTACACCTATTTTAATTCTGGCTAATTGATTTGAGATGGATCAAAACTTACTAATGTGCTCCACCATGTTATCGCCTTCTTCCATTTTGAGACTAAATAATCTTTGCTTCAATGCTATTACTATGCTTCCAAATTGTGAACTAAACAATTTGTTTAATGTATTCCAAATTGTATGCGAGGATTTAGACAAATCCATATGATGCAAATATGCATCAGATAATCCAAGTCCAATGATTTCTATAGCTTTGTGGTCTTTTCTCTCCCATTTTTCTACTTCATCTGCATCCATTGGTTTATTTTATTTTCCCTCAATGATATCCCATAAATCTTTATTGATCAGAAATAGTTGTGTTCGAACTTTCCATGTGTGGAAATCATTTCCATCAAATTTTTGAACATGACTTAATTTCTCCATAACTAAATTATTTGACAATATGTTTCAATGTAGTGAGTTAGCCAACGGTCTTAGGCAACATGGGCATGTGATATAAAATACCGAACGTGGATGACTAACATTTTGAATGTTCAATATAAAGTACAAAGTTCATAATTACAAATTATTTACCACCAATATAAATGATTTATGAATGTTGGAGTGACTGTTACACAACAATGACAGCTTCTCAAAACATCTGCTTTTCTCTCTAGCTAGAAAAAATATTTCAATACTTCTCTTTCATCAATCAAGAAAGATAGCTCTTCATCGAGCCATTTAAAAAATGCTACACCATCTGTTGGTATACTGCAATATGAACTTCACTTATCAAGGACTAGACAAACTCACCTTGCATCTCCACGTCTTTTATTTAAACTCGAGTTCAATGTGTATATGACTTAACAGTCATTGTCGAAGTGTCCAGAAGATTAAAATGGGTGCGTTAAGCATGCCTGGGAAATCACCTCAAATATAATTTGAATTAGGTATATCACATTGACTGGGCCCATGAATGGATTTCATGAACCACTGAGAGCTAAAATGGTTAGAAAATACATGACAAACAATGATACAAATTCAATTACTTGACAGTGATCCAATGCCAAATGAAGGTGATGATTTTATTGAATGCATATACAACGCACTATATTAGAAAAACTTTCAACATAGATCTCAGCACCCACAGCTTATGTGGACCTGATTGATCAATATAATTCATGGATATATGCTTTGAAATAACGCATCATGCCTTCCTCAGAGGAGAGGATGGGATTAGATCTTGACATCACAAATAGTAATCACATCCTCCTATGCAGTCTAAATAATGTTGTCCTCTATGACGCCACAGAAATATGATGAGGAATTCAAACTTCACATCGATTTATTGTTGGCAATAGCGTCCCAATCATTTAGATAGCTGTAGTATCCACACAATTCTTAGAATCTCATCATGTAGAGGAAAATCTAAAAACTCTGATACCACATATAAAGTTCAGTTAAGTCAATCATGGTAATAACATAATAATATAATAAACTTCAATATACTATACTCACACAATAATAATTATTCTATCTAATTATGCATAGCAGAGATACAATCATATAGGAGAGGTAGCTCTTATATCTAAGGAGAACTTCCTCCACAAATATCTCCCCTAACTCCTATATACGAGAGTGGTTACAACCACCACAATTCACGTATAATCAAATAATAACAATATAACCACCTAACCATAATATTTATCACATTTTAAATATCATATAGAAAATAAACATGTAAATACTAATATTCTAACAAAACTATTGGTTAGATATGAAGGTTTCCCTACCCAATTTGGACGTATGATGGTATGACCAACCCACTCGACCAATCAAACCGACCGACCTAATGATATAACCTTTCAAACCCAAGCTCTTTTATTAGAAGACTTGAGGGTGTTATGACTATTAGGTTGGATGGATAATGAGTTGGACGGCTAAGGATTTGGACGTGTAAGGGGTTGGGTGGTTGAGGGGTTGGATGTTTAAGGGGTTGGGCAGTTGAGGGGTTAGACAAACAAGGGGTTAGATGGCTAAGGGGTTGGATGGCCAAGGGGTTGGAGGGCTAAGGGTTTGGATGGAAGAGTTAGAAGGTCAACCCACATATCAAACCACCCAACCAATGTGCTCACCCACACCCTCCCATCTAACTTGTCCTACCAACCACTGGACCAAGCTACCCTGTCTAACCTACTCGACTAATCTACTCAATCACGCAACATGACTAGCCTACCAGACCAACCCACCTGACCAACCTACTTGACCAAATTTCGTGACCAACCTACCTGACCAACCCACCCGAGTAACCTGTCTAACCAACCTACTCGTCCAGCTATGTGAAACCTTGAGAAAATTTCTTGATGCGAAATCACATTTCCTTGAAATTTTTTTTCAGAAATTCACCAACAATTCAAAAGTCAATTTTTGAGATTCACCAAAAAATTTAAAATAATTTTTCAGAGGGGGCTTCTTAAAATGAACCTTGGATTTTATTCAGTTAGATTATCTTGTTATTTATTTTCATAGATTAAATGAATACATGAAAATTCCTAGACCACAACAAGAATGAACATATGGTTGTGAACCATGGATCTTCCAACCAAACGGGCTTGAATTATTACAGACATATATACTAGACTTCGTATGCTTGTCCTTAGAATACCATCATGGTACTTAGAAAAAATTGCTCAACTGAGTGTATTAAAAATCAAAGCCGATAATGCTTAATAATATTGAAACTCCTCTGACAATAGAATTTAGATTGCACATATGACCATAAAAGGACCACAAACAAAGAGAGTTTACGTTTGTGATCCAGTGGTCTGCCAACCGAATGGGCCCAAAAAATAATACACCTAGACATTGAATTACATACACTAGTCTTTAGGATGTCCCTACTTCTTCCATACATTACTATATAGTTGAATTTTTTGAATGAAGAAGCTCATCGATCTCTTGCATTATGGATTGAACTAGCTAACCACCCATAGAGTTAGTGGCACCATGCCTCTCTCTCATTTATTCCATGACCTTTTTAGAAATCCTTATGAGGCACCCATTGGTTTTCCACGTATCCCACAACCATTAGAAAGTATTTTAGTGAGCTTGAAATTTATTGGAGTCTTTATGTGTCTATTCTTTCCGACCTATCCATTAAACCCATTTAGGTTAGAAGGTCCTTCCTTACCCTTGATGAGAAGATCTCAATATTGCATGTCTAGGACATTATTTTTCCTTGATAGTTTATCCATCCCATTCCCACATATTTTCATGAACATATCACATATTTGTTATATTTCACTACCCATATCCATCTACTCATTCTACATCGGTTGTCTTGACACAACCTCAAGAGGTTGAGTGCATCTAGAAGACTGCATGTCAATTTTCATTCGAATAAATTGGTGAGCTTGACGTGAAGAGCTAGTCTATTTTTTTTCCCTTTATTTCATCCATCTTATCCCTCTCCCACTATTTTTTGGGTATTCATATACCCCCCGAATATGATGAGACACGAATACGGCTGACCCATTTTTTCTCTCGAGGCGTATTACTACCAAATGGGTAGGAAACATTCGCCCTCACTATCTGGGTGGGAAGAAAATTACTATAATAATCTCCCTTCATCTCAAAAATCCTCCTCCTCAAGGGACCAACAATGGATCCTCGATCAGGATCAAGGATATTGATCAACTTGTGCATGGGCCATAGCTTGAACTCTCATATTCTAATAATATGACATTCACCAAAGAGTCAGGATCCTCTCTTTAGGTTTTTTTCAGACCGTAAATCAGTATGCAATCTGATTCACTCCCATTATTGGATGAGGATTACCTAGCATGTTATTCCCAAAGTGAATAACAATTCAAAAATAAGGACCAATCTCTAGATAGGATGTAAGGATATGTTGATGTCTTACTTCAGAATAATAGCTCTACCCCTCTCATAATAGAAAAACTTCCTATTGAGAGGTGTCCAAACAATGAACAATTCATAGCAGTATATCACACTCCTTTGTAACCTAAAAGGGTTCAACAACACATGCTAAAATAGAAAACCATACCATCATCAAGAAATGTCATCTCAACATTGGTGGATAGGGTTAGAAAATTGGAACTTTCCCAGGATACTCATGTCTCATTATCTACTAAGAAAGAAAGTATCCTCCATCATCCATATAACTTTGGCCAAGTTCCTACTACGTAAAAACCTCCTTTTGTTTACATGGACATTCCTAGCCCTGGTGATCTCCTCACAAGATCAAGTACCTTTGTTATGCCCCCTCACAGCACGTATGGATACCCTCAATAGGAACCAACTAGAAGTGCATTCTAAAATACCGTCCCAACTTGTAATGCAATGTTCCCTGGTTTCATGCCTCCCACTTTGTACCAGAGTAATTCTCCTTTGTATCTACACATGTATTCCAAATCATCACAGGGGGAAATGTTCACTTTTGCTGGCTCATATGCTCAGCCGCAACGGATGCCTTATGCCTCTACAACTATTTACATTGCACCATATCAACCCCCTATGACTACTCCACCTCCCCATAGGGGGTTATCTATGGTAGAGTCCTAGGATTTGGGCACATATGTTTAATATCTTAATGAGCCCTTGGACTTTACAATATGAAGCATAATACTATCACAACCTCTCCCCGACTTGCCAAATTTTAAAGGGAAGGGGGATCCAAATTCACATATCAAGGTATATGCAATTGTCATTCGTGAGCTTCTCACAGGGGATGTAATTATAGCAAATATCTTACCTAATACTATTGAAGGAATCATTTTGGAATGGTATTATAGGATACTAGAAGCCTCCATACATTCATTTAAACTACTCATGTCTGAATTCATCAAAAAAATTGACATGAACAAGTTACTGAGAATAGGAATTATGGAATTCCTACATATAAAGCAAGAGAACAATGAATCCACTACCCATTTCATCCAGATATGGAAGAAGGTCCTCTACTCTTTAGAAAATGCTCCCAACATTGATCAGATGGAACTTTGTGATTTATTCCTTCACTCTCTTAACTGGGAAATGAAATAAAAATTCTATAATTTCCCCCTAAGGAGTTACAAAAAGGTGTTGGAAGGTGCTCTCTACATTTATCAAGTGGCAATACATAGTGGTCAAAAGACCTATGGTTTAAATAGGAGATTGATCAATCCCAATCAAGGTAATTCAAGTTACCCCAACAATGTAAATAACAATCAAGGACCTAACATCCTCAACAAAAACCGTAATGTTACAATTGATGATGTTACAGACCAAACGAAGAAACCAAATCTTGTTAACACCTCAAGCATAAATAATGTGAATAATAACACAAACGGTAATAATTGGAGGAGTAATAAATTTTCTCCTATGGTGAACATGGTGGATTTTAATCATCCTCCATCCCAACAACAACAAAAATTTCAAGCTCAAGGCTCTAACCAGTACCCAGACGGGTACCAAAATCAATATTAAAATCAAGGGAAATAGCCTCCAAACTTCAATTACAATAACAAAAAATTGAATAACAGTGGGAATTTTGAACCACAGTAAAACCTGAACCAAAGACCTTGAGATTATGATCCCGACCTTTATTGCAGCTTCTATAGTGCCTGAGGGCATGATGTTAGAACATGTCATGACTATAATAAATTTATTTAGCATTTACCATAGGAATAAAGACAACTCTTTGTTGAGATGTTCTTTTCAAATCCTATGGCATCAACTCAAAATACTAGCATAGGGCTTGTAACCCCTCAAAATACTACTATGGTACAAACAAGGGTGTCTCAGAAGAAAAACATTATCATGAAGCTTCAACTTTGTAAAACCCATTGGTGGCACCTCCTTTGGATGGTTTCCAACAAAATAAGATTGTGGGTCTAGTAGAGGTAGAAACCGAACCCCAAATAAATTTTGCTATGAGAGCTCAAGATTACTCTTTGCAGCCCATTCCTATTTACCCATCTATGTTAGATGATGTTCCAACACTTCCAAATCTGGTGGGGGATTACAACTTGATCACTAATTTAACAAATACCTTTTCTCACTTATCCTTCTTATATTTTTGTAAGAAATCCCCTACTCATAAAGCAAGTTTATTGGAAGCATTGGGTCTTGGGAATTCAATCAATGTCACCCCTCCTCTGGAGGTGAAAATAAATCACACATAATTCTACGTACATCCTCCTAGAAAGCTCAAAAGATATGTCGGGTTTATATTCGACATCAAAAAATGGTCTTGAGTTAGCACGTAGAGGTTATCTATCTCTGTATTTGCAAGTTTGGATTTGCAACAATTACGTAAAGCAAGTAATGATCAATGATGGGGAAGTAGTCAACATTGTCCCCTTTTCATTTCTCCATACATTAGGCTATAGAGAAACCAATTTCTCTTCAATAAAAAAACATGTTGAGAGGGTATGATAGCCTCAAGGAAACATTGATTGGAATCTTAGTGCTACCAGTTACCCTAGGGCCCAAGATGGTTCTTACAGAGTTTTATATTATAGACTAGGAAACTAACTATAATATTATTCTCAGTCATCCTCATATACATCACATGAAATATATTCCTTCCACATTATTTCAGGAAGTCAGATTCCTACATTTGGGAAAATTATTCATTATATAGGGTGACCCAAAGGCCTTTGAAATTCACATAATCAACCTAAATAAGAAACATGGGGTGCATAATGAGTTTGAGCTCCTCGCACACCAATTAAACAAGCCTATGAGTTTAACTCTATAGAAAAAAATAATTCCCATAACATAATTAGCAACTATTGTTGGGGCCTTGAATATTAGCTAAGTCCTGAAAGGTGCATGTGTGAGGAGGACCAATAAAGATAAGTGCACATAGGGAGAAGCACGGATGATAAGGGTTTAAGAGGGGTTTTGGAGAAATCAGGGTGCACATAGAAGTCAGAACATAAGGTTCATATGACTTAGCCATATTCGTAATTTTGAAGGCACTTGAGGAAAAACGTGACCCAACTAGGCATGCTGAGTGGATAAGGTGCCAGCCTAGAACCTTGGAGGTCAAGAAAAGAATATACCACAAGGAAATATTCCTAAAAGACATCATTACAGAGAGTGGAGGGTTTATAATGGGATAAGAATTCACCATTGGAGGACCACTTTTTACACTTGGCATGCGATCTGTTCAGAAGAGAAGGCATGGTGGTGGAAGATGAACCTATAGAGAGATATGCTTGGAAGAAAATAATGACATCGAGTGATAGACAGGAGCATAATAGAGGATGCATAGATGGTAAGATGTGGGGTAGCCGAATGTTTTAGTAGTGCTAGGGTTTATAGAACTTAGTGCTGAGGGTTATAAAGGATGTAATACGCCTTTATATGGAATTAAATTCTGTAATAAGGGATGAACTGGGAAGGCATAGTTAATATATCATACAAGAGAAGATCTTTGAGAGATGAGTCCTAGTATTTTGATATGTATGGTTTATAATGACCTATTTGGATTGTAATGTGGCTACCAAAATAACTCTAAATGACTATATATATATATATATCATACGAGAGAAGATATGTGAGAGATGAGTCCTAGTATTTTGATATGTATGGTTTATAATGACCTATTTTGATTGTAATGTGGCTACCAAAATAACTCTAAATGAATATATATATATATATATATATATATATATATATATGTATACCTAAGGGTTTATTCTATATATCATGTTTAAGAGTGTAAACCCTCTTATTGTGTGACTATCATGACTTAGATCTGATTCATCATGTATATTACAAATGATGCTTAGTTCAATTAATATGTTAATATGTGGATCTGTAAGCTTCTCTTCAACTTTTCTTTTAACTAATTAAATGTATTCTCATTTTGAAAACCAACCCTAATCAATGGCAGGAATTTCTCATAATGCTCACATAAAGGAGGGGGCTCGGCACCCGCGTGTGCCTCGGGTGAGAGACCAGTGCCTGTTAGGTGATAGGCTAATGTGCATGGGTTTAGAAATTTGTACTAAGGGTACATAAAAATGACTACAAATAATGGTTTGATCGAAGGTATTCTTGTGGTCAAAGACAAAACCTTAATTATTGAGATGGTATCAACAAGAACCACGATGAAGATTTTTGAGATGTTGGAGAAGGGTTTACTCATTATCCTTCTATTCAATTCAATGGGAATAGGACATGCTCTGGGACTCAGCTCTCTTCCTACTAAATGAATTTTCATGGTTGAAGTCTCAGAAGCAAGGGAAGAAGAAGAAAAGATCGATCAAACATCAATATTCTTAAGTAACTGTTGGACTCTTAACTATGATGGAGAAAATGCCACTTTTGCACTATAGCAAGTGTGATCCTCACTTCTCCTGAGGGTAAGGTCATACCTTTTTCCTTCAAGATAAATTTTTAATGTAAAAATAATGGTGTAGAATACGAGGCTCTCCTTCTTTTTCTCATAGTATCCAAGAGGATGGGCACTTGTAATATTAGAGTGTTGGGTGATTTTTAACTATTTGCTAACTAAGTTTCCAAGGTATACAAGACTAGGGAAGAACACTTGCAGCTCTATAAGATTTTTATAATCAACTTAGGCAAAGGTTTTGACTTTATTTCAATCAAATCCATCCCATGTGAAAAAAATATTCTTGCCAATTCGATAGCTACTTCTGCTTCCCACTTCTATCTCTGAAGAGAATTAGAAGATGCCAACTTCAAAGTTTTGGTTCACCCTTAACCCTTAATTTGAAGAATTCCAATGAATATGATCTTGGGATATGTTGAGGCTGAGAATAATCCTGCTACCCTAGATTATACAGAAAATGATGAGGCTATCTTAGGGTACTTTAACACTTATAAGGATTTACATTATAAGAGAGGTTTTTCTTTCATTCCTCACTCTTCCTCCTATTTTAAAGATTGCATAATGGAACCTTCCTCCTCAGAAAGCCTTGAAATTTGTGAGATAGAAGAGGAAGGGGAGCTAGAAATACCTCTAATCCCTCCTGAGTTTGAAGAGGGTAATGCCTCTTTTATCTAAGAGATGATTGAGATCAACATCAAGGTGGAGGAGGACCTAAGTTTTTTGAAGTTAGGATCTTTTCTAACTCCTGAACAAGTGGAAATACACAGGAATATTCTTAAAGAACATTCAAAATATTTTGCATTTTGTTATAAAGAGATGACAGGAATTTCTCCTCATATTGCAGCCCACAAATCTGATGCCAAGCCCATAAAAAAAAATCCAAACCTATGAAACCAAAGGTGACGCTAATGGTTAAAGAGTAAGTTAAGAAACTCCTATAGGTGGGTTTCATCAAACCTTTCAATTACTCAATTTGGGTATCTAAAATCATCCCCATTCTTAAAAAGAACAAAAAAGTTGAATCTACATTGAATTTCAAGATATAAACAAAGCATGTCCCAAAGATGATTTCCCACTACCATCCATCGACGTTATCATTGATGCAATAACTAGTTATGAGATGTTATCACTTATGGATGATATTTTTTGGTATAGTAAAATTAGGATCTCTAAGGAAGATAAAACAAAGATGACCTTTATTGCTCCTTGGGGAACTTATTGCTATGTAATCATGTCATTCAGACTCAAGAACGCTAGTGCCACTTACCAATAGGAAATGAATTACATATTCCATTATGTAATTCACAAGATTGTGGAGTTATATGTTGATGATCTTCTGGCTAAGGCTAAAAATCAATGTGATCACCTTGAAGTGCTACATATCATCCTATCTTGCCTCATTGAATATGATATTACATTGAATCCAGAAAAATGTTTATTTGGTGTCATGGGAGGGAATTTGCTAGGTTATATAATCTCTTCACGAGGGATCAATGTGGATCCTAAAAAATATGAACAGTTCTAAAAATGACCCCACCATCAAATGAGTCAGGAATTTGGTCCTTTCTCGGAAAGCTCGGTGCAATCCAAAGGTTTATTCCTAATTTAACCTTTGTTATTCATCAGATAAATAATTTGTTAAAGAAGGATTATTGAAACATCTAGATGGATGAGTCTCATGAGGCATTTGAATCACTCAAACAATTCCTTTTTTCATCTCCCATGCTCATGCCTCCCAAGTCAGGTCACCCCCTTATTTTATATTCTCAAGATGCAAACCTCTCATTAGCATGTATGTTAGCACAAGAAGATGATGAAAAGCATGAACATTCCATTTACTTCATCAGTCGTACATTGCTATAATATGAAATGCAATATACACAAGTAGAAAACAAATGCCTCACTATAGTATTTTCAATAAAATGGTTAAGAAATTACATGCTTAACCAAGAAACGCAAGTTATTATTAAAACGGATTATCTTCAGACATTCCTAACACATGGTTCTTTGTCCAAGAAAGTTGGATGCTTCATAAAATTAATGGGAGAATTTAATTTAACTTATATCAACCAAAATTCTGTCAAGGGAAAAATAATTGTGGATTAGCTGGTAGATAACTCGTTAGATGGTGGAGATTTAGTAGACTTGAGTTTCCTTGATGAGTGTGTATACTAGGTAGAAATCAGACCTCCTATTATGGTGTATCCATGGTATTCAGATATTTTCAATTTTATTATGGACCACACATACCCTAAAGGAGAAAATTTGTAGCAAATAAGATGGCTATGCATCATCACCACTAAGTACATAATTATAAAACAAGTGCTCTATCACATATATTTTAATAGAATGTTGCTAAGGTGTGTTAGTGAGGAAGAATCTTAAAATATTGTCTATAGATCCCACACTGAGGACTATGGACGTCATTTTGGAGGACATGAAATCACTAGAAAGATACACCAGATGGGATATTTCTAGCCCACCCTAGAACACAACACAATAGAGTACATATGCAAGTGCCATATGTGTCCGGAATTCTCTCAAAAAAAGCATATACTTTCCCAAGCTCTATAACCGATTGCAAATCCTTGGCCCTTTTCCACGTGGTCCTTAGATTTGATATGGAAATTATCTCCCTCATATAGGAATGGCCACAATTTAATAATTACAGCCACCAAATATTTTATGAAGTGGGTTGAGGCCATGCCTCTTACCACCATTCTAGGGTTTGTAATTGCAAAGTTCATCTTGAATAAGATCATTTGTAGGTACGGGGTCCCATAGATCATTATATTTGATAATGGCATGTCATTTAAAAATGAAAAGGAGCACGAGTTATGTGAAAAATTCAAGATAAATCATCACACAACCTCTCTATACTACCCTCAAGCTAATGGATGGGATGAGGAAACTAATAAAACGTTAAATTCCATCCTCCTGGATATTGTTAAGGAGAACAAGAGTGATTGGAATTTAAAGCTATTTTTTTCCTTGTGGGCCTATAAAACCTAAACAGAGGAAACCCCTTATTATTTAGTATTTGGTTCGGAAGTGGTTTTACCACTTAAGGTCGAGATACCTACTCTCTAGATATCCTTACAAGGAATATTAGGAGAAGAAGGATATTGTGATACATGGCTCATTGAGCTAGAAACCCTCGATGAAACTTGGCTTAGAGATGAGGCACACCATAGAGCTTATGTTGACTAGATATAATGATAGTACAACAAGAAGGTATATGAACATGATATATTCATTGGATATCTGGTATTAATACTTAATAACTAGATAGATAAGAAAACCAGCAAAGGAATGAAATTCAGGCCCAAATGGATGGGCCCATATCGATTCATAGAGGACTACAAGAATGGGGCATATCACCTGTGTACTCTAAAGGGTGAAGAATTTGGTGATTCTGTCAACTTGCTTCACTTAAAATGTTACTATGCATGAACCATCTACATTTTATTTCATCTGTTAGATCACTTTGTAAATTTGTAATCAAGGAACTTATATTTCAATCAAATTTTACAAACTTCTGAAAATATTGGTAAAACATTTAATCACATTTCTTCAAGTACGTGCAATATTATCATCAACATTTATAATCATTCCATCAGTTCAACAAGATAAGACAAAATTTTAACTCTAATCCTATCAAGGCCTACATACTTGGTTCTACTCATAGTTTTCTTCCAACATAGGTGTCTTTACCCATAGTCTATTAAAGAAGCTTCTTGGTGTCATATCTCTCCCTGAAAAATCTCTTTGGCAACAAAAGCATTATAAATATTTTTACGTGGATCACTTTTTCACCTATCTCATCCTTCAATGTTAAGCCCTCACATCTTATTTGTTGCGTGAGGTTAAGGCTATGGGAATTTTTTCCCTCCCAAGAGCACAACTCAAAGTTAAAAATAAAAAATAAAAAATGGTATATACATCAAGTCAAAATCAATACAAAATTTTCATTTACACACTTCCTTGCCCCACCAACCTTTGGTATTGATCATGTGCCTCTTACTAGTGGCATGAGGTTGGGAAAGGAGGGAAGTGCCATTAATCACCTATTCCTTGTCCTTGATGATGATCCCATGCTTCGTACTAGTAGTATAGGGAAAGGTGTAAGGGGTCTCTGTAAATAAATCAGTAAGTTAAAAGTAATTTCATTCACTAAAAAGTGCTTTGAAATCATAAATCCCAAGAAGAATGAATTAGATGCATATGTTCCAAAAGAGTTAAAACCTTATAACCAATTTTTTTCAATCAGGAGGCCATCTATAGGTCTAAGTCTAGATAAAATTGTAAGAAAATCAAATTCTACAATGTGTAGTAAACTGTGTGTAGAGTTAGGTTATAGGTTTTTAATTGGATTTCTATCAAAATATCATCTTTCTCTCATCACTTCCATTCATCACATTGATAGGTACCCATGGTAACTTCTCCACATTGATAGGCACCCCTAGTGTAACAATAGTCCATCCACAATCACCCTTAGGGCCTGCTCATGCCTCTCTAACACTCTGGTAGACAACATGCACTGCAAGAAGAGAGTCATCACATGGTAACCCAAACTACAGGGGTAATCAGGTAGTAAGGTGGGCCTCCACCCTCACGGTCCTCTCAACTAACTTTACAATGTTGGTACATGCAATTAGGATAGTCCCCTCCTGACCCCATAATCTGATCATATCCTAATATGGTCTAGCAATGAAATCATCTATATTCAAATAAGGAGCAGGATGGTGTGCCCCTCTGAGAATAGACATACCTATCCATCTCATGGGCATGATGGCCCCTAGTTCCTGTATACCAACTCCCCTCTAGTAGGGAAAAATCCACTCATACACCTAGCACATCACTAAAGAAGGATGGCTTAGGTATTTCCCCTGTAGCCTCACCATGTGGTACAAATCATGGTATGTGGTCCCCAAAATGTCCATACCCTAAGAATGGATCCTCCCATACTTCTCAATCTGTATAATGATGGGATCCCAACAATACAAGATCTTATCCACACCATTGTCTCCCACCAAATGTGAAGCTAAAATACCAATAATGGACTTGCGTAGAGTAGGGATAGGTGTGGAGGTAAAAGAGAGAAGCCACATACCCTATTTGGCACCCATAATTGAAACCCCATCATCCCCCATATAATATGCCCACTATCTATAAAAAATGGAGAACCTTTCTCTTGTGTCAACCATATACCAGTCACAAGTACGCTAAGAATCCTATAGACATCATCGAGAGTGATGGTCCACTCTCCCCTAACACCAGGAAACTAGAAAGTGTTATGGTTAGTATCCCAATATGAATAAAATTCACATAGAATATGGATAGGTGGTGTTATATGTGGCACCTGTGAAATCCTCCATAACCCATCTCGGTGTAATAAATCCCTCTCATCTTGAGTTAGCTGATCAAGAATGCCTAGAAGCTAATCAAACTCTCTCATCTGTATCCAGTAAATGTATAACTCCTTTTGCGTTCACAAAACAAGAAAAAGAGAAAGTTTACAATGTAATTCAATAAATAAGCTCATCAAAAACAGTATAAAACAACCCAAAATCCAAATAAAATCACCTAAGTTTGTCAAAATTGCTCTCTACCTTGACAATTAAAAAATCACCGCACTTTGTAGAGCCATAGTTTTGTAGTTGGTGCAGAATTTATGTGATCACTGCCCTGTGCAGGATGACAGTTTTGTAACCAGTCATGTCCAGAATGGACAACCCGCCACCTTTGACCCAAAAAAAAAGAAGAAGACAAAAATAGACCTTTTTGGACAAAATGAAAGGTAGAACCACCTAGACCACCTCCTAGGGAACATTTTAACATAAGAAATTTTGAAGATAACCCCCCTAGGTGTAGATTTTTAGGTTTCAAATAAAAAAATGAAAATTACTAACCTTTTTCTTCACCGTTGGTTCTCACACTCACGGGGCCATGATTGCGTCATCACACTCATCATTTTTACTATACTCTCATTAAAAATGGTGATCGATGATCAAGAACTCCAAAATCACAATGAGGATATGTGCAAAAGAATTTGAAAATGAATGGTTTGATTATATATTATTTATTTTAACTTCATTTTTAGTATAAATTCTTTACAGGATTGGACCCCTGATACAGGTATACTTCTATTCTCACACACATGGTAAGTCCTCTTTTCATTTTGTTTTAGTGTTTTTTTTTTATATCATATCTATTGTAACATCCACTTTTAATGACTTAGAAACAAGGGAAAATATTCTTTTTTACATAATGTTCTATGTTATAAATTCATATAATTCAAAATACACATTCCATTTATAATCCATCTCATAACAAAAAACCATATGCAGCTCTAATGACTCGGTGAAATATTGATCTCTCATTTCATGACTCGGTATTAAACCAATCTCTCATGTTTAACTTTTTCAAGTGTATACTATGTATACTTGTGTTCTTTTTCCCCTTAAGGGTCACTCAAGTGTTTTGTCTAAGAATCCTATTTGAATATCTATTATCGATATTAATCTAAAATCCTATAGCTTAGACTAGGTGATATAAGACAATGCAACCAACATATTACGATACTTTGGAAAAACAATTAAACATGTTTACCATGTTTACATTCCAAGAAGGCATACTTTTCGAAAGGAATATGTCTTTCACCACACATGTACTATTATCTAGATTGGTCTTTCTTGACTACTATCAACCAAACATGAGTCAAAGTTTCATGCTAAATAGGGGTAGCTCACATACACTAATGTGGAAGAATACTCATGGTGACTAAGGATAAATAGACATAGTCAATCAACTTTCATCGATTGGGTGTGTTTAGTTACCCTAAGTCAACATGAGTTAACCACTATACTAGTCCATGTGTCTATCTTTGTTTAGATTAAATCCATGAACCGAATTTCCACCTATGTCAATCGAGATAATTGAACTAAGTGGGGGTGTTGAAGCATATCTGGTTGCATCACAATATACTCGTAATTACTCCCATAATTAAGAGGGTACTTAGTTACAACCCCTATATCACAACAACCTACTAAGATCCTTCAACTAAACTAATGCACTTAAGAACATTAGATTATTAACTCATCAATTTATTATCTTATATAATTTATCGTTAAATAACACACCTAGAGGTTCACTAAGTATGATTGATCCAAAGAAGGATTTGAAATGTAATTTTATGCCAAATGAAGGTATTGAGATAAAATTTTCGTTCATGCATATGAACTTTTAAATCTAAAACCATTGTTTCCATTTATCTATAAATCTGATTTCGATATTAAGTACGTAAGATCATTAGGTTTTCCTAGTACAATTTATCATTGCAAACAATCTTGATTGAAATATTATACATTAGACTTAGAGATATCAGAATTTCTAAACCTTCTTATTAATTCTTTTAAGCTTTCCCAACTATTTATTATTTTCATATAAAGAGCATATCGTCAAGCATACCTTTATGATTTAAACTTAATCTCTTATCAAGATAAAATATATAGTTCACATTTAAGAATAAAAGGAAGTATATGTATGGATGGAAATTGACAAGCAACCTTCAACCACACTCCACCCTCCGAGGTTGTGTCAAAGCAACCGATGTTTGAATGTGTATGGCTAACTATAGGAGGATCAGTGACTAAGATCTAGTAGTGTGATCTCCTGGTATCTGAGTTGGAAAAGGGGAGACTTAGAGGCTATAAATGGGTAGCATAAATTCCCTATGGTTTGTTTTCCTAACTTGGATCTAATTTTTTATCTAGTTTGAAGTGTCCAAATTAACTAAGCTGAAAATAACAATCTATGGTACTGCTGAAAGGGGAACTAATATAAACAAATCACAAAACTAAAACATTACAATCGCAAACAACAATTTGCTTCTATTCTAAATAATTCAAATATTTCTACACTAAAAATAAAAAAGTGAGATAACCCAGTGTGGTTATTCACCTGTGTTGAGTGTATTGAAACTAAATTAACTTAAAACAAGAACTTTTCCAAATGATCTATGATGTGTAGACAACCTCCTACAGATATTCTCTCATTCAAATCCATGGGGATGGGAAGAAGAGGATCCATCACTAGGAGCTACTATTAATGATTTAAACCCTCTTATAAATTAACTAATTACTTACAAATTAAAGGAAAATGATTTCTACTCTATTTTATATGATGTAACAATGATAAATTCTATGAATAAAGGAAATCAGACAAAAAATCCAACTTGGAATTCACATAATAGAGGTAAATCCAGTTGTGTAGTATTTTTCCCCTCATTTTGTTTCATTATTTCTTCGTGTGTCCATATGAGTCCAAGGGATTAGGAATGCAAGAAAAATAATAAGATAATATTCTTGAGAAATGGTAGCTTGAAGGAATTCTGGTTGCAATGCAAGTAGAAGAGAGATAGCACAAGAGATTTAAGCTTGGCCATGAAATTCCTAGCAAGATTGTGGTAGAAATTCTATGCAGAAAGTGACCTGTGGGCACCTCGTATGGATTTCTAGAAAAGGTCATGGAAGTGAAAATGAGAGACATAGTGGAGCCAAAGGGACTACAGGTGATTTTTTGTTCTAGTGTAGAAAGTCTTAACATGATCGGCTGATATGTTCAGTAAGGAAAGTTGTGCAATAATGTTTGGTGGAAGTGGTGAAGATCTGAATACTAATGTAAGCAAACTAGTGTCGATGTCTAACTGATCACTATGTATGTTGGCTTGTGGGACCTGAGGATCAAAACCAGAGACTCGTGGAGGCAGTGGCACTTATATGGTCTTACGCGTAATCAAATTTTGTTGCCAAGAGTAGTCCAATAATAATAGGCTTGATTAGCAATGATGTTTAGCGTATTTATTTGTTCTATTTTCTCAGCAAAATTTACATGTATACGTAAGAATGTCAAATGTAAACTTGTATCAATTTCAGTCATCATTTTCATCCCATTGGGTTGTGGGACCAAGGGATCACAACTGTACTTATTTTCTTGTCGTGGAATGTTGATGGTCATAAAATGAAATGAAATTATTTTAATAAGTGAACTAAATATTAAAGGAAATCTAATCTATGTTTTTGGATTTTTCACAATATATCAGAACAAAACAATAAAAAGTAAACTAATCTATTAAAGGAAATATTTTTTTATCTTTTCTAGTTTTTAAGCAATGCATTCTAATCTAATAAATAAACTAAAGACAAGTAATCATCTGGATGTATTTGGTTACTTGTGTGAATATATGAATTTAATATAAAATAAATAACCTAATCTAATCAAAACCTTTCAAACCCTACCTCATGGGTGAAGAACAAAACATGACCCTGAAAGAGCTATTTTTCCCCACAACTTTCCTGGTAATGTTAGAGAGCAAACTTCCTAATGATTTTTCTACTTGTAATTTCCCAATCAATTGAAACAAATAGTTTTGCTACTCTATTTGATATGCAATTAAAACTAGTGATTTAAAATTGACAATTTAACAAATACAACAAACAAACACACAATTCTGACCTAGATAAGCAAGAGCTTTGGAAAATATGGTTGTATATGTATCTGTCCCCTCAGTTTGTTCCTTTATTTCTTTGAGTGTTCATATGAGTCCAAGGGATTGGGAATGCAAGAACATTGGAAGGAGGATGGCGCTCGAGAAATGATAACTTGAAGGCAATCTAGTTGTAATGCAAGTAGAAGAGAGATAGCACAAGAGATCTGACCTTGGCTATGCAATTCCTAGAAGGATTGTGGCAGTAATGTTATACAAAATACACAAAAATTATCAGGCCCTTTTACTTGAACACAAGCATGGAATATATAAGAATTGGGGCGGGGATGTGCCTTCATGCACAAGGAAAGAAGAGTTAGTTAAAACTGATTAATTCTATTTAAAAATAGAAGAGGGAAGGAAAACTAAGCCATAAAGACTATTTTTAGGAAATTTTGTTCACAAACGCACCTTAAAAATTGAGTTAAGTGAAGCATAGTGTGTCAGAAACACACATGAAGAGTTATGGAAAAAGCATTTAGGACCGCCGACCTACTCTAGGAGGTGTCCCTCGAACCACCACCTTACTCTGGGAAGCGGTCGACAGCCACCCTGTCTAGGAGGTGAATCTGACACTAACACCAAAATATGCATAGAAATGAGCGGGAAGCTAGAAGAAAGCATGGAAAAGCTAAGTGAGGATGTCTTGGCTACAAGTATGCACTGTGAATGGTATTAGAAACTCAAACACATTTCTAAAGGACACGAATCATCATTGGGGACTTTTGTAACCATTTTCTAACAATGAAGCACATATAATTTTGGGTGCGTACAATATCCTTTTATTTCATATTAAGCACTATTACCCATTAACGAAATCAGAAAACATAAGTTTAGATTCATAAAGGAATGCTACATTCATCTATATAAAACTATCCTTATCCCTTATTTTGAATGAGGATATATCATTTTTAATCATCATAGTTAGATCCTTTCCCAAAATGAAAAGGATCGAAAATATAAGTATAGATCCTTATCCTAAGTATCATTTCATACCTTAGAATTCATTAATTCATGAATGTCAATATTTAAGTATATAAAAATAGTCCCATCATGCAGGTAAAGCTAGGAACATTGTTCAAATATAAGTCATACAAGACCTTAGAATTAATAAGAAATCAACAACCCTTCACAACAATTCATTTATCAAAAGAGAGGGATTACTTTAATCTCAACCTAATTAATATTCCATAATTTTATAAGAAACGTCTTATGTCATTACAAAACAAAGTTTATTACAACCTCGTGATTCTACAACAATTTCATTTCAAGATAAATTTCAATACATAAGAATCTAAATGAAGAATATAATTTCATCAATAAAACAAATGCAAATTTTTATAAGTCATTCTCCTTTCACTTTTCATGAAGTCCATCTGCAAAATTGTTAGCATGGGTCAGTTCACAAGAATTGAGCATGATAAGAGCTATAATGTTAAAAAAAATATGCTTTTATCTAACTATTTCATAAAAGGAACCCTATTATTTATGAAAAAGTTCCTAGTAAACAATAATAAGGTCAATAAGAATAACTACCCAAAAGGTCACAAAATCAGAAGTAGAGAAGATACACTAATTCAATTTAAGTATAATTTCCATATAAGAAGTTAAAAAAATCATCATGATCTAATTCCATATATGTCACAATATTAGAAATAATTTCAACATGATAACAATCAACTGCAACCAATTAAGAAAATAATTTATTCAAATCATGAACTATCCATATTGACTTCAATTTTACTCACTAAACATAGTTCCACGATCACACAGTCACATCTGAATCAATCAATTAAAAATGAATTGATATGTAAACACAGTGATTTGATAAGAGCAGAATGCTTATCCTTTTAAAAATCAATTTCATATCAAAAAATAATTTTTTTACACAAACACTAATGATCTAACATGGACAACAACTATCTAAACAACTCTGCCATCAAAATTCATACCTCTTACCAAAAGGATACCATAGCAATGAACAACTCAACCATACATAATATTAACATTGCATGTTCTAAAGGAGAGTTTCTCAAGCCTTCACAAGTCTAATCAAACACACGAAACAGAGTTCCAGAAGGATCTTTCATATTCCTTAGCATATTTCAAACCTATTTGAACAAAACATAACCATCACAATCATGCATTCTAGTAAACAATCAACAATTGGATGCTCCATATCTCCCACAAAAAGCTAAATGAGAATTCATTCAGAACGGTTTCAAGAAACCAAAACACAGAGCATAGTCCTAACTAGAAGGACTAAAATCCAAGTTTAAGGAATGGAAACTTCCTTACCTAAGGTCAAGGCCGACCTCTTAGACAATAACACTATCACAATCATGTGAGTACAGTCTCAAGGAGATGGTTCGTAGGAATAAAAAATCAACAAAACATTCATACATTATCAAGGAGACAACAAAGACTAAATCACATGAATCTTAGATTTGAACAAGAAATTAAATCAATCATAATACCCCAAACATGACGCTTAAATTTCAATAGCTATTCGCAGGGAAAAAAGGAAATAAACCTAGTTCGAGATTAAAAAAAAAAAAAAAACCTGGATCTCTTTTTAAAATCAACCGAGTTGCAAAAAAATAAGCCGACTAAAGGATGGTATTTAAGAAATGAAAAAAAATCCCAATAAAGAGAGGGAACATGGTATTTTCGGTCCTTGTTTCTCTTACATGTTCATCCAAGAAGAGTATTAAAACATAGAAACAAAACTCAAGAAGACAGA
Organism: Taxus chinensis; assembly: GCA_019776745.2. Lineage (NCBI taxonomy): Eukaryota > Viridiplantae > Streptophyta > Pinopsida > Cupressales > Taxaceae > Taxus > Taxus chinensis. The sequence continues at coordinate 363,340,975 of CM034154.1, forward strand.
AACATGATGCTCATTATTAACCTAACAACATGCACTTACAGTGCTCAAAACCACCTTAAAAAATACCCATTATGGGTTGAACATGGTCCTTTTTAAAACAAAATCTGAAAACATCAGAATAAATCTTAAGTCAAAACGAAGGTTAATAAATCGAAACCAAATCCAAAAAAAGGCCTACAAGAACAAGTAGACCATCATATTGATAATATAATCAAAACAGAAAACCTTCAAACCCAACAGAGGTTCCAAATAAAAACATCATTTTATTCTGTGAACAAATTCCTCCTAACGAATGTTAAACCAACCCTAGTTTCACAACGAATGGGTGAGTTTCATAGATCAAGAAACTAAAAAGTGAATCCCTATAAAAATACAAAAATGCCAAAGGATATAATAAGGTGACATTTTATCAAACACTTAATCTCCTTGAAATTTCATAACCATTTTTCCAAATAAGAAAGACATTTGTTTTCCAACTCCATTCAAAAACCTAGATTCAAAACAATATTATATTTCACAAAACTATTCTTATCTAAGAAACCATGTCCAAAATAAATAAATAGAAGCAAAAGAAACAATCAACCATATCAGAAAACATTCTACGAGACATTTTCATGAAGAGCAACTTTCTTTTAATGAAAAATTTTAACTAAAAGTAAAATATTATAATGAGATAGGGCTTATCACACCTGGTAGTGCTCCTGCATTCTATTCCTTGTTACAATCCTTCAAACAAATATTCCATAGAAAGATTTCTGATAAAAATTCCAAAGCAATCCACTGAAAATTTTCCCATTTTCTTCTTATATATTCCACGAAAAAAAAATTCATTATTTTCGACATATAAGGGTGAATTCAAACATGCAACAAAATCAAACTGAGATCTCAAAAAATGAAAATATCATATATAGAGAAAATAAGTTCAAAAAATCTGAATGCACAATGAAACCAAATGGTTTATTTTTCCTCCAACCCATTCTACTATTCCTTATGTTGTTTTCCTTCAGTTCAAGGTTCATTAATGCCAACAAGACTGAAAAAATACCCTCTAAAAACTCCTGCCCAGTCTTATCCTCCGTTATTTACTTCTAACAGTTCAAAAATTCATTCCATCAAAGTAACGGAGTTTCCATCTCTGTAACCTTCCACCATATTTTACCTTAGCCAAAATTGGCGAGACATATTTATTTAATTTTGTATTAAAACCTTTTCATACATTTGTAATGGTTCCACCACCATCCAAATCAAATTTCTAACAATGTCCACCCCCTCCTCCTTAGGTTAGGTCAATGTTTATATGTTAGGTTTCCCAACATTAGTTTAAGACCATATTTTAGGATCTTAGGCATAGTTCCAATAGCTTAGGATTAATTAGTGTCAAAAATTAGGATGGTCCCTCATTAGGATTTAATCAACCAATTCATATAATCACCATATCATAATTTTAGGATAAGATAAATAATCAAACACTTAGATTAATTAGGTCCTAAATAATCAAAGAACATTACCTTTCATAGTTCTTAAAAATGACGAATTAGATCACCTTGAAGGGTGAAATCACAAGACGCTATAGGACGCCCCTATGACCTCAATGCAAGTATGGGTGTAGAAATCATATTTTATGACCGCCCTGATCAAGATGATCAAAACAACAAAAAATCCTAAACATGCCTTAGATCACTGCAATTGATCCAAGGTGTGATTAATCCTATACTTTGTAATCATCAAACTGAAAAACAAGTTCAGCATTACAAACTAGGAAATGAACTATTTAGACTTAATTTATTTCATTCTTCCACATGTAGAATACATCAAAAAATTCAGCATTAAAAGTATAGGAAATACTTCATTAATAAATTCATAACTGTCATGGCATAATTTTATCCAATTGTTAGAAGATAAAACATATCATCTATAGTAACATGATTAATCAGTTTTATAGAGTACATTGTCTTCAAAACAAGAATCACCTATCAACGTTGCTACTTCATTATAGAAATGATCAAAGATAACAACCATAGAAGAGGCATTACATACCTCCCCTATAAAAAGTATTATCATCCCCGACGATTAAATTAATCCATAATTATAAATAAGAAAAATAATCATAATTATAATTCTTCAATCCAAAAAAAATTCAACAGAAATCAGATTTAGAGAAATTTAAGTTTTTCATAACTTATTAAAGCATCATAATTGTTGTCACGATACTAAAATTATAGTACCTTCCCAAAACTGGCAAAAATTAAATATAGTTTTCAAACAAAGATTTTAATTGCCTCCAAAAATGAGAATTAATTTTGTTCAAACAAATGAGGAAAAAAATTTATCATATCCTCAAGGTTTTCCCATGTTGCACTTTCTTCATTAAACTCATCCCATTAGACCTTGCATTGACTAATTGCACAGTTTCTCAAGTGTAACCAGCGAGTTTTCGTTACTCTTATGAGTTTAACCATGATTATTCATGGGTCTTAGACATGGAAGGAATCCCAATTTAATACATGTGATATATCTGAAATGTATTTCTTAAGCTAAGAAATATGGAAAACATCATGCATTTGTGACAAAGTGGGAGGTAATGTTAAGCAATAAGCTATAGGGATAATGACTTCAAAAGTCTTGAAAGGTCCCACAAAATGAGGTGATAATTTAACTACCTTGTCAAAGGTAATAGAGATCTTTTTAGGCTTAGCACGTAAAAAGACTTTATTCACCAAGTTCATATTTCTTATCGTTCCTTTTCAGATCTAAATAAATTTTCTACCTATTTACAAATTCTTTTAATCATTCATAAATTGTTTTTACTTGTTCTATTTCAATAAGCATTTCATGTCCAATTACCTCTCTATCTTCAATGTTATCCCAAATAACTAGATTTATTCATTTCCTTCCATACAATGCTTTGAAAGGTGTCATTGTTAAAGAGGAATGATAAGTATTATTGTAAGAAAATTCAACTAAAGGAAAGTATTCTTCCCATTTGTAAAGCTGATCCATATAGTACATTCTTAAAATATCCTCAAAAACCTAATTTACTCTCTTAGTTTGACCATCTGTTTCCAGATGGTATGCAGAACTAAAATTTAGTTTTGTTCCTAAGGTTTCATTTAGAGTTTTCCAAAAACGAGATGTCATTTTGTTAGCATTTGAGGATTCTAATAAATACGTATTAATTAACTTACATATTACATAATGTTACAATAAATATTTAAATAAATATTACATCATAACATAAATAAATAAAGAAATACTTACAGGAAATAAATAACACAGGTGACACAGTATTTATAGTGGAAAACCCCAATATGATAAAAACTACTTTGAAAATAATATTTTACTTCAGAGACCTTATTTTACATCCAGTAAGATCACCTCTTCCTTTGAAACCCTATTTACCAAGGGTAAAACTAAACCACTTAATTTACACACCTTTAATATATTTCCTAAATATATCAAATGAGGACCTAAAGTCCTTTTTATATAAGGTGATCGGGTATGTCTCCCGACCCATCTTTTCAACCTAAAATGGTTGACACATATACCTAGGTTTATAATATTTAATATTAAAAATATAATCATTTCATGATATTAAATATTTAACCAAAGTTATATACCTAGGTTAACATATTTAATAATATAAATATAAATATTTCATATTATTAAATATTAACCTATATATTAGTGATATACCCGTATACATCAAGGGTTAGCTAGACAACTTAATCGTTATGTTTCAAAACTCCCCCTTAGTGTTAAGTGGGATAATATAACATATGCCAATAGATTACCTGCCTGTGGTACACTATAGGATTTACAATCCTTAAACCATAAAGGTTTTAAGCTAGCATATCGGTTGAAGGAATTATAACACCTTCATCATACTCAATTTACCTTTTGGTACAAAAGGATTTGTAATCCCAAAGATCATCCCATGATCAGTGGCTAAATATGATTTGTGAGTTTTAGATGTTCTCATAAGTTCTCATAAAAGGTTATTGAACCCAAGCATATAGGAGTCTTTTACAACCAAAGACATCCTTAACAATATGATTATATTGGATGTTTACCAGTAAACTCAATAGCACTAAAGAGTTTACTGAAGACTACCTTTAAGATCTTTCTACACTTATTTCTTAAAAAGAATCTGAGGAGGTATACATGCCCGAAATTCTTTTTATACTTACCCGAAGGTCTTTTTTTACACTTACCCAAATGTCTTTTACAAATTCCCGAAGGTATTTTTACAAAAACCAAGTTCCATTAGGAGGTGACATTTTCATGCACACTCCCCCTCAATAGAAACTTTGACAATCCAAGAATTTCATGAAAGGGACAAAACTTTGCAGCACTTAGGGACTTTGTGAAGATGTTAGCAACATGTTCTTCAGTTAACATGAACTTGAGATTTATCTCATCACTTTGCACCTTCTCACAGGTGAAACGTATATGTATCTCAATATTTTTCATCCTCTAATATTGAACTAGATTCTTAATCAAGATTAATACAACTCTGACCACCACATAGAAGATAAATACTTCCTTTAGCTTCCATGTGTATCTCTACCAACAACCGTTACAGCCACATGACTTCTTTTCTTCTTCCATTATATTTCTCTGTCTCAGTAGAAGAAATAGAAACTGTTGATTGTATTTTTTATTCCAAGTAATAGTTCCTACAAAAAACTTGAACACATATCCAGTATATTTTTTAACACAACATCAGTACGGTTAGAATCACAAAATTCGTATAAGATAGAATTTTCATTCTTATTATAATACAACCCATAATTGATTGTTCCTTTCAAATATCTAAAAATTATTTTTGGAAGATTCTAATGATCTCTAAAACAGGCTCCTACATAAACCTTGAAATAATTCCTATTGTATATGAAATATATGATCTAGTTATAGTTAGATAAATCAAACTATCAACTAACAACGTATATAAAATAGGATCAGCCTTTTTCATATGCAAATTTAGTATTAATATTTATTCCAACTTCCATTGAAGTAGAAAATGGTTTACAATCAATCATAAGAAACTTTTTCAATACAATGGTTACATATTATGTTTTGAAAAATAACAATAAAATGAAATACAATCATACAAATAACATGATGTGAGAGAACTAACTGATTCATTTCAAAGTACTGCTTCAAATTCTCTTTAATTCTATGAATTAAATCATAATTGTCACCAGACATAAGTAAATCATTAATATATATACATATAATGATAATATACAAGCCTTATTTCTTGATGAATATATCATTATTAGAAGAACCATTAACAAAACCTAACAGTTTAAAGAAGGAAATCATTTTTGTATACCAAGCTCTAAGAGCTTGTTTTAAACCATACAAGGATTTCTCAACTTACAAACATAGTTTTCTTTACCATTTTATTCAAATCCTTTAGGTTGAAACATGTAAAGTTCTTCTTTTAAATCATAATTAAAAAATATATATATTTCTTATCCATTTGGTGGATTTCCCACCCAAATTGAGTGAAAATTACAAATAAGGCCCTAAGAGTACTCATTTTAGCTATAGGAAATGTCTCAACATAATCAATACCAAGTTTTTGAGTGAAACCTCTAGCAACAAGTGTAGCTTTGTGTTTATTAATATTATCATCACCATTATATTTTATTTTGTATATTTACCTAGACCATATAATACTTCACAGTTCAAGTCCATACAAGGTAATTAATGCATGGTACATATGATGACTTCTGGTCATTTTCCTAAAGTTAATAGGATTTAAACTTTCTAACATAGATTAAGCCCAATTTAATTTCTTATCTAAGAAGATAAGAGTTTTGGAAACATCTATAGCATCAAAACACCATCATGACTATTTACTAAATCAGAATCAAAACCATCATTTAGAAGCATTTAATAAAGTAACTTTAAGAGAAGAAGACAACATATGTAAACCTTTCACTAGACTATATCTATAAATTTTATATAAAATTCGATAATTAACATGTCCTAACCTTTCATGCCATAGTTTTGAATTATTCAAACTCTGAGATATAAAACAAGATGCAGAAGAAAAATCATCAAAATTATACAGACCATTTCTTTGAATTCCTTCAGCTATTATACTCTCATTACTATCTTTGATATACCAATTATCCTTCATATATGGATTCTAGTTATGTCCATACCTCTTTCAGATTTTTGATATTACCAATGTGTAGAGGGTATTCATCATTCACATTGCATAGAATCATAGAAAGAACATCTTACATTTATTGCAAGAATGTATTCATGTTATCTATAGTTGTTTGACGATCGGTGGGAGTAACCTTAGATCCAAAAATAATCATCTAGAGTTTGCTCACCATAAATTATGTTTTGACCCAAATTTTGTAGTTGGTTTCATTTAGGATCTAAGTTTTGTCAAAATAGAAATAGCTGGATGTCATTGTTTTCCTAAACTTATAAAACACACCCTATTATAATATACAATGTACCATAGAGTTAGATACATATTTATCAATAGTAAAAACAACACTTTTAATAAAATCATATCTAAATTTTATAGATCTAAAGAAACTATTTGATCATAACTAATTATGTCATTAAAATGCATACTAATGAACCTCTCATGATCAAAATAATAACCCACAATATAAAGGGCTCTACATTATACCCCAAATTTATATAAAAAATATTTCTGACTATATAGAAGTGAAGAAGAGACCCCTAAGAATGTGTAACAACTTCAAGTTTATGAAAAAAATTAATGTAGACAAAAATCTGGCTAGTTTAAATTTGACATCTAAATAACCGTCATAATGACTTTTTTTTATCGTGATGGTCATTTGACCGTCAATGTTACCACAGTTAAATTTTCCTAGAACCTACGAGCTTAAATTTGACGTCTAAATGACCTTCATATTGACTTATATTTGGTCTACCATGATGGTCATTTGACTGTCAAGTTTAATGAAGCCAAAACATATTGTGTATTTCCAGAATGTGAAATTCTAAAATTTCTTCTTCTATATAATATTAGGGAGGTTATATTTTAACACATTATAATAACCTATTATAATTTATAATGTAAAAATATATACACACTTTTATAAAAAAAATGTATATAATTTATAGAATGTAAATAAAAAACAACATATATCTCATAAAAATTATAAACTATAGTATATTATTTTTATATAAAAAATGCATAACCCTTATTAAAGGGGTTTAAAGGACATAGACTAGGTTAAAAGAATTGTACCAGGTGCAAATAGATTTATGAGAATATAGATTAACCTGCATATTTTACAAAGGGGACAAGTAATTTCACCCGACCAATGAAATAAATTGAAATCCCTATTTTCATTAACCTTGTCTCCTCCTTTCATTCACTCTTAATTTTACCCCGCACACATTTAAAACTATGAAAATATTACACAATATTTTATATAATTCCTAAAGCTAAAAACTTTAAAACTTTTATGTGACTATAAATACCAATATTTTAATAAATATTTACCACATTTCACGAGGGCTACCAATAAACTAGCCCCATTTTCTTTTAATTCTTCATTTATACTTGAGAGTTCAACATTTATACCTGAGATATTATCTCATTTTATTCTCCACTCCTACTCTTATATAACAGAAAACCTTTAAATAGGTTTATTTATATAGTTTTTATAAACTATAAGATATAAATGAATGGGGCTTTCCCCTTACATGGATAATATAAATGGTTAGCGACACATATTAGGTTTTATTTGATAAATATTAAGATTTAAAAAGTAATCCCTTCATGGCCAAGTAATAAACACGGACCCCCTTACTAAAAAAAGTAAGCACTTGGGTTTTTTTCTTAAACATATACAAATCAAATCTAATAAAATTTATATTTTAAGAGATTAAAACTAACTATATATATAAAATATGATTCAAACTTAGGTTTGTTTCTTTTTTTAAAAACTATATATGCCTAGATTTATAAGTTAAGTTTAAATATGATTTAAATTTAGGCTTAGAATATGGTATGTTGACTCTTCCATTAATCCCATGTTATTTTAATATGGTTTAAGGCTTTTAATATATATGTATATATATATATATATATTCAAAACTATATAAATATTAATATGATGTTTATATAAATTATTATATAAACCTTATTCTATATTATATATATTTTTATTTAAAAATAATAATATAGTTTTCAAATTATATAGGATATAGATATAGATTAACTATAAACTATATTTTTTCAAATCAAATCCTTTTAGAGGGGACCAAAGAACATGGGTATGAATTTACCTTCCAAACTATTTAACCTGCAAATATTTGAAATTATAGAAAACATGAAAATTATTTCATATAGTAATAAATCCTTTCCTTTCATATATGTGATTTTCACGCAAGTAAATATTTGAAGCCTTTTTCACTTGTGCACACATCAATCTCCAAAAAAACATTAATTCCATATAATTTACAAAATGTAAACGAAAGTAAGAATCATATCATATTACATCTCCCCCTTTAAAAAAATAAGGATTTAAAATTTAAAAACCCTAAAAATTTTACCGAGAGTTTAATTGCACAAATGTAATGCCAAAATAAATTGGGAAAAAAGGAAGGGGACCAGATACTTTTAAATACCCTTTCGGGTTGGTTGAAAAACTCCGTACAAATTAAATAAATAAAATACAAAATGTTTTATCTTAATTTATTTAATTTACCTCTCTCTGTTACCATGTTAGAATTTGAGAATTTTAATAAATATGTATTTAATTAACTTACATATTACATAATGTTACAATAAATATTTAAATAAAGATTACATCATAACATAAGTAAATAAAGAAATACTTACAAGAAATAAATAACACAGGTGACACAGTATTTATAGTGGAAAACCCCAATAGGGTAAAAACCACTTTGAAAATAACCTTTTACTTCAGAGAAATTATTTGACATCCAGTAAGATCACCTTCTCCTTTGAAACCCTATTTGCCAAGGGTAAAACTAAATCACTTGATTTGCACACCTTGATATATTTTCTGAATATATCAAATGAGGACCTAAAATCTAATTTATATAAGGTGATAGGGTACATCTCCCAACCCATATTTTCAACCTAAAATGGTTGACACATACACCTAGGTTTATAATATTTAATATTAGAAATATAATCATTTCGTGATATTAAATATTTAACCTAAAGTATATACCTAGGTTAGCATATTTAATAATAGAGATATAAATATTTTATATTATTACATATTAACCTATATATCAGTGATGGAACCATATACATTAAGGGTTGGCCAGACCACTTAATCATTATGTTCCAACACTAGGGTCTCTATCAGATATAATTAGTTCAGGTAATCCATGTAATCTAAAAATTTCATACAAAAATATTTTTGCTAAACGAGGTGAATCATCTTTAAGATTACCAATAATCAAATGTGCTACATTAGTTAATTTTTCAACCAAAACTAAAATAATATCATGTTTATTTCTAGACGTGGACAACCCTTAAACAAAATCCATACTTATTACTTACCACGTATACTGCGGTATGTTATAGGATACAGTCAAATAACTGGGTGCATATTCTCAACCTTAACACACTAACATTTTAGGAAAAGTGAAATGAAATAAGTTATGTATCTCTTCATCCCTTTCCAAAAATATTGTTGTTTCACATCGAAAACATTTTTGTCACACCGGGATGCCTTGAGTAAGGTAAATTATAAAATTACATCATTAACTTTTTCCTTAAATCATTTTCTAAAGGTACATATAGTTTATTTTCATATCTTAAAATTACTTAACTATCAAAGTTAAAACATTTGTATTTTACATCATTGAGATCTGCAACAAGTGTTGTTTTTACCTGCTAAAAATACAAATCAATATCCATGATACTCTGTACCTCATCCTTAAACTTAGTTCTTAAAGTTACAAGAGTAAAAATGTGTTTCCTGCGTCTTATTGCATCTATCACTCTATTTTCTTTACCTTTAATGTAACTTATGTCAAAATCATATTGTGACAAAAACTCTAATCATATTCGTTGTCTTGCATTTAGATTTGACTGAGTGAAAATGTACTTTAGCCCAAGGTGGTTAGTTTTTAACTCAAAAGGTCTTCCTAAGAGATAATGTCTCCATACTTGAATTGCATGAACTGTGACATCAAGCTCTAGGTCATGGAGAGAATAATTCAACTCATGTAACTTGTGTTTCCTACTCTCATAAGCTATAGCACGTTCATATTGCAACAATATAACTCCTAATCCTTCTTCGGAAGCATTTGTAACTACCATAAAGCTTCTATTTGGATTCGGTATAGCCAAAATAGGTGCAGAAGTTAGATATTCCTTAATATTTTTAAATGGTGATTCACATTTATCACTCCACACAATTTTTTTCTTTCTTTTGTAATGAAGCAATTGGGGTAACGAATTTTGAAAATGCTTTAACAAATTTTTTATAATAACCTGCAAGCCCCATGAAGCTTATGAATTCATGTACATTTTTAAGTGCAGGCCATTCAATTATGGAAACAATATTTGATGTATCAACTGCAATTCCATATTTTCTTATGACATGTCCTAAATAGTGCAATTTTGTTTCATAAAAAGAACATTTGGACAACTTACCAAACAATTTTCTATATCTCAATATTTCAAGTAAAAATTTTAAATGTTCATGGTACTCATTAATGCTTTTAGAATAGATAAGAATATCATCCAAGAATACAAGTATAAACTTGTCCAAGTATTCTTGAAAGATATTATTCATTAGATTCATTAAAAGTTGCAAGTGCATTTTTCAAACTAAAAGGTAGAACTTTGAATTCATAATTTTCATACCTTTTTCTAAAAATTTTTTATGAACATCTTCATCCTTCATTTTCAATTGATGATATCCGGAATGAAAATCTATCTTTGAATAAATGGATGCTCCACGTATCTAATCAAACAAATCATCAATTCTAAGAAGTGGATATATGTTTTTTATTGTTTCTTTTTTTAACATTCTATAATTAGTATAAAGTCTAAGTGTTCCATCCTTCTTTTTCACAAAAATTACCATTGCTCCCCAAGGTGAGACACTTGTTCTTATCAAACGTTTAGGCAACAGTTCCTGTAACTGTGCCTTAAGTTCTACCAGTTCAGTTGTAGTCATTCGATAAGGTGCCTTAGAAATAGGTTCATTTGCAAGTTTAATTTCTATTGTAAATTCAAATTCTCGTTTAGGTGGAAGACTGGGTAGTTCTTCTGGAAACATATCGCTGAAGTTTGTAAAGAGAAGATATTTTTCCAAGAAATCACTATCCTTTTTTGCTGTTTCAAAATTTTTTACTACATACAAAGTGTAACCTTTGTTTTTGGCCTTCTTAAGTTGCATAATTGACAGTTTCCTAACTAAAATTTTCTATTTTACCCCTTGAATTTCTGATGTTTTCTACAGATCATCAAGGCATCTAATGTTTTTTACAAAATAATCAACTTTTGATTTATGATCAGTAAGCCTATTAACACCAATTATGACATCATATGACCCCAAAGGAGCATGCCATAAATATATACTTCATTGGAAAAGTTTGATAACTCTAAGACTACTCCAAAAAGGTATTTAGTAATAGTATGGACAACATTATTACCATAATGTACAGTCTAAGATTGTTCCATTAGTCATGATTTTCTTTTTAATTTTGTAGCTACTTTACTAGAAATAAAACATTATGTATCTCCAGTACCAAAAAATATAGTAACATGTGTACCAAATAATTTACCTGGCACTTCTATGGGCATAACTTACTTTTTCAGATTACTTATAAGCTACTGGAGCATGTATTTTATACTCTTGATTGTTGTCATCTTTATTTAGAGGGAACTGGTTTGCATAGTAATCCTTACCACAGTTAAAATGGCCCCTACAAGTCCTCTTTTTGGTTCAAACTTATTTCTGGTCTTCAAATTACTATTTTCACCTCCAAAAGGTTTCTGCCCATTATTGTTGTTCTTCACAAAAAAATTTCTAATGTTCGCAGAAGCTTTAATTTGTTTTTTTTTCTTATTTTTATCAGTCACAAAAAAAAAATTGATTCTAAATTTTTTCCATGCCACCTTCTAAGGTGCAAGTGACGAAGAAGAGTTGAAATTTTTCTTTTGATTTTATTCTTTATGAGTAGAAATTGCCTTCAATTTCTATTATTTCCTTATGAATTTTTATAGAACCCCTTCCATAGTGGTTGGGTTGTGCACATCTACTTCTCCTATGACATGATTCAATCCCATAATAAAATTGTGTATCCTAAACTTTTCATCAGTTTGATATTGTGGAACGTACTTAATAAGTTTGATAAATCTCTCTCAGTACTTAGTTACAATTAACTTTCCTTGAATTAAATTATTGAATTATGTTATTTTATGATCATAATAGAGATGTGGCATCCATCATTTTCTAAATTAGCTCTTAAATTTATCTCATGTACTGTTTGATTCATCAATGTTCAGTTCAGCCTAACGGTTATCCCTCCAAGAAGATGCCTCATGGGAAAGCTGGTAAGCTCCCCATACACCTTTTGTTTATTTCGAAAAGTTATTTATTGCAAATTACTTCTCCATTTCACTGAGTCAGTTCTCATCCCCATCCCCCAGTGTAATGCCATCAAAAATTGGTGGACTTATCATCTTTATGTCATTAGTAAGTTTAACTACTAATCTTACCTTTTTTGGCGGATTAGCTGCATTTTCAACATTATTATTGACATTCATAGCATTATCATTATCAATGCCCAAATTTCTAGAATCAGTGTTATCTCCTGGAGGTGGTTGATTGTTACTATCGATATCATCTTCCTCCTCATTTCCCATTAATTTTTGTTCAAGTATAGCAATACGATCTCTTGTGTTCAACGAGGAAGCAAGAATCTCGTCAAGTTTTTGTGTGCTAACTACCTCTCCACCTAGAGGCGGATAATTTTTAGCACCTCCCCTTGTTCTAACCTTTTTTTTAACAAAAAATTAAGTTTTTATCATATATAGATTCCATAGGTCCAAGAGATACAACCTTCAGCTCTGATACCAAAATGTAACATCCACTTCGAATGGATTAGAAAAAAGGGAATTTTTTTTACATAATGTTCTCTATTCTAAATTCATATAATTCAGAACACACATTTCATTTCCAATCCATCTTATAACAAAAAAACATATGCAACTATAATGAATCAGTGAAACACTGATCTCTCATTTCATGACTCGATATTAAACTGATCTCTCATGTTTAACTTGTTCAAGTGTATATTATGCATACTTTGGTTATGTTACCTCTTAAGGGTCACTCAAGTTTTCTATCTAAGAATCCTATCTAAATATATGTTACTGATATACATTTGAAATCCTGTAACTTAGACTCGGTGATATGAGACAACGTAACCAACAACTTGCAATACTTTGGCCTAAGTTTTAAACATGTTTACCATGTTTACATTCTTAGAAGACATACTCGTCAAAAGTAATGTCTTTCACCACACTCATATTTTTATATAGATTGATATTTCTTAACTAATATCAACCAAACCTGAGTCAAATTTTCATGCTAAGTAGGGGCATCTCACATAAACTAGTGTGGAAGACTATTCATGGTGACTAAGGATAAATATACATACTCAATCGAATTTCATTGATTGGGTGTATTTAGTTACCCTAAGTCAAAATGATTTGATAACTACACTAGTCCATGTGTTTATCTCTGTTTAGAGTAGATCCATAAACCGAATGTTCACTTATGTCAATCGAGCTAATTGAACTAAGTGGGAGTGTTGAAGCATAGCTAGCTACATCACAATATCCTTGTAATGAATCTCTTCATTAAGAGGGTACTCTGCTGCAACCCCTATATCACAAAAACCTAATAAGTTCCTTCAAATAAACTAACATACTTAAGAATATTAGATTATTAACCCATCAATTTATTATCTTGTTTAATTTATCGTTAAACAACGCAACTAAAGTTTCAGTAAGTATGATTAATCCAAAGAAGGATTCAAAATGTACTTTTATGCCAAATTAAGGTATGAAGATAAAATATGTGTTCATTGATATGGACTTTTTAATCTAAAACCATTGTTTCCATTTATCTATAAATCTGATTTTTATTTTAAGTATGTAAGATTATTAAGTTTTCCTACTATAGTTTATCATTGCAAACAATCTTGATTGAAAGCTTATACATTAGACTTAGAGATATCCGAATATCTATATCTTCTTATTAATTATTTTAAGCTTTCCCAACCATTTATTGTTCACATTTAAAGAGCATATAGCCAATCATCCCTTTATGATTTAAGCTTTATCTGTTAACAAGATAACATACATAGTTCATATTTAATGATGAAAGAAAATATCCTTTTCTTTCATTTTAAGGGCTATTTCCCATTAATGAAATCAGAAAACATAAGGTTCATATCCATAAATGAATGCTACATTCATCTATATAAAGTTATCCTTATTCCTTATTCTGAATGAGGATCTATTGTTCTTAATCAGCATAGTTAAACCCTTTCCCAAAATGAAAAGGATCGAAAATATAAGTATATATCATTATCCCAAGTATCATTTTATACCTTAGAATCCATTAAGTCATGAATGTCAATATTTAAGTATATCAAAATAGTCCCATCATACAGGTAAATCTAGGGACATTGTTCAAATCTAAGTCATACAAGACCTTAGAATTAATCTGAAATCAACAAACCTTCACAACAATTCATTTATCAAAAGAGAGGGATTACTTTACTCTCAACTTAATTAATATTCCATAAGTTTATAATAAAAATATTCCATCATTAAAAAACTAAGTTTTTAACTTCCTCATGATTATAAAACAAGTTTATTTCAAAAGAGTTTTCAATACATAAGCATTTGAATGAAAAAGATGATTTCATCAATAAAACAAATGTAAATTTTTATCAGTCTTTCTCCTTTCAATTTTCACAAAGTCCATTTGTAAATTTTTTAGCATGAGTCAGTTCACAAGAACTGAGCATGATAAGAGCTATAATGTTAAAACAAATGATTTTATCTAACTATTTCATAAAAGGAACCCTATTATTTATGAAAACGTTCTAAGTATACAATAATAAGATCAATAAGAAGGACTGACCAAAATGTCACAAAATTAGAAGTAGAGAAGAGACACTAACTCAATTTAAGTATCATTTCCATATAAGAAGTTAAATAATTCATCATTATCTAATTCCATCTATATCACAACATTAGCAATTATTTCAACATGATAACAATCAACAACAACTAATTAAGAAAAAAATTAATTCAAATCATAAACTATCTATATTGAATTCAATTTAATTCACCAAACATAGTACCATGATAACACAGTTAGATCCTAATCAATCAATTAAAAATGAATCGATCAGAAAACAAAGTGATTTGATAAGAGCAGAATGTTGATCCTTTTAAAAATCAATTTCATATCAAAACTAAAAGGTTTAACACAAACACTAATGATCTAGCATGGAAAACAATTGTCCAAACAACTCTGCGATCAAAATTCCTACCTCTAACTAAGAGGATACCATAGTAGTGAAAAATTGACCATACAAAATATAAACACTACATGTTCTAAAGGAGAGTTACTCAAACCTTCACAAGTCTAATAAAACAAAAGAAACAGATTTCCAGAAGGATCTACAATATTCCTCAGCAGAGTTCAAACCTATTTGCAAAAAACATAACCATCACAATCATGCATTCTAGTAAATAATCAACAATTGAATGCTCCATATCTCCCACAACAAGCTAAAGGATAATGCATTCGGAACAGTTTCAAGAAATTGAAACATAGAGCAGAGTTCTACCGAGAAGGAATAAGATCCAACTTTAAGGAATGAAAAATTCCTTACCTAAGGTCAAGGTAAACCTCTCAGACCATAAAACTATCAGAATCATGTGAGTAAAGTCTCAAGAAGATGGTTCATAGGATAAAACACTCAAAAAAACATGCAGTTGTTATCAAGGTGACAATGATGACTAAATCACATGAATCTTAGAGTTGAACAAGAACTCAAATGAATCATAATACTTCCAATAGCTTATGTTTAATTAGTGTCAAAATTTAGGATGGTCCCTCATTAGGATTTAATCAACCAATTCATATAATCACCATAGCATAAGTTTAGGATAAGATAAATAATCAAACACTTAGATTAATTAGGTCCTATTTAATCAAATAACATTACCTCTCGTAGTTCTTAAAATTAATGAATCAGATCACCTTGAAGGGTGAAATCCAAAGATGCTACAAGATGCCCCTGTGACCCCATTACAAGTCTGGGTGCAAAAATCAAATTTTATGATCGACTCGATCAAGATGATCAAAACTTTGAAAAATCCTAAACATGCCTTGTATCATTGCAATTGATCCAAGGTGTGATTAATCTTGTACTTTGCAATCATCAGACTAAAAAATAAGCTCAACATTACAAACTAGGAAATGAACTATTTAGACTGAATTTTTTTTCTTCTTTAACATGCACAATACATTAAAAATTTCAGCATAAAAATTATAATAAATACTTCATTAATAAATTAAGAACTATCATGGCATGATGTTATCTAATTTTTAGAAGATGAAACATATCATCTACATCAACATGATTAATCAGTTTTAAAGAGTACACTGTCTTCAAAATGATAATCACCTATCAACGTTGCTACTTCATTATAGAAGTGATCAAAGATAAAAGCAATGGCAGAGGAATTTATACTTCTATCCTCACACAGATGGTAAGTCCTCTTTTCATTTTGTTTTAGTTTTTTTTTCGATATCACATCTATCTTCACTTGAGCATTGATTTCATCTTACAGGTAATGAGATCTTGGAATGTGACATTTCGAAACATGAGCATGTTAGGTATAACTTTCAACTCCCCATTTCAGGAATACCATACTCGGACTCAAATTTTTATGCCTCTTCATGGCTAAAATGCTTCTCTAAGGGGGAAATATGTACACACCCAAATTTACATGTTCTATATTATCAATAAATGGTTCAAAACCCACAATGATGATTCATGTCTTTTCCAAAGGTGTTCAAGTTCCTTAACCTTTTTGCATCTTATATTTGTAGCCTAGTTTACCTTACTTAGCTTCTTCTTTTATGTAGATTCCTGCATCAATTTTCCCTTAGTTTTGACCTTTAGTTACAAAATTTCCACCCTGCTTGGGTTGAGGTTCTGTAACTTCCACCTTACCTGGGTGACGGTTTTGTAATCACCACCCTATTTGGGAAGCAGTTTTATAAAATTCACCCTGCGCAGGGTGGCGGACCTGTATGAATTTTCCAAAACTCTTTGTCTGTGAATTAGATGCATGTTTCTTCACTTCACTTCACTTTTAGGACATGTTTCTCAATCATTTTAGCTGATTTTATGTGTGGCTGACTTGTGGTAATCTCATCTTTCACTGTGATTTCTAATTGACTATTTAGCTTCCCCTCCATGTGTTAATGTGGCACCCCCATTTCTTCCAAGTGCGATAGTGTGTTGCCTAGCCAACCTTCTATAAAACCGTCACTTCATCCGAAGAAAATGTATAGATATTATTTTGTGTATCTTGCTTAATTGAGCTGCCACAATCGTGCTATAAATTGAACATCTAAGCTTTGTTCTCTTACATTTTCTTTCTTCTACCTGCATTGCAACTATACTGCAATCAAGCTACCATTAATCTAATAACTTCTTCTTGATACTTCCTTTGTGTTCCCAAATCTCTGGAATCAAGTGGACACACAATATTTGTAAATAAAACTCAGGGGACAAAGTGATACTACAACTGGCATTTCCTCTGCACAGTAATTCTAGGTTGGGGGTTGCTATTGAGTTTATTTATTTATTAATTTATAAATGTACACACAAATATCAAATAGAGTAGAAGAAAATAATTTTCCTTTATAGAAAATAGTTAGATTCATTTCCAAGAATATTTTCATATATTCTATAGAGGTTTCTAGTGATAGATCCTTCCCTTCCTATCCCTATGTATTTGTGAGGGAAGAATATTTGGAGGAAGCTTGTTATATCACCATAGATAATAAACCTGTTGTAAATTTTGGTTTCCCTTAAATCCTTGCATATTCTATTGAGGATGTTACAAGGGAAGAAAAGATTCTGAAGCTTTAAATCTTCTCATGTCTATGAGATAGAAGAATATTTTATAATCCACAACTATAAATTGGAAACAACTTTGTTTTGATTAGAATAGGTTTAATACACAATTGCATAGATAAATAACTACATTTGGTTATTTATTAGTATAGGATTTGTTAGTTAGGATTAAAATCTTTAATTTCTTCATTTAATTCCAGAAAGTTTTAGAAAAGCACAAAAAGATTTCTTTTAATTAGATTAATTGCTTTGTACTGCTTTATCTCTGTTACATTAGAAAAATACAAAAACATAGTTTAGCTTTTATTTACTTAGATTAGCTTGTTATTGATTTTCATAGATTAAATGAATACATAAAAATTCCTAGACCACAACAAGAATGAACATATGGTGGTGATCCATAGATACCCCAACATAACATGCCCAAATTACTTACAGACATAGATACTAGACTTTGTATGCTTGTACTCAACACCATCATGATACTCTAAAAGAATTGCACAACTGAATGTATTAAACATTGAATCCGATAAGGCTTATGACTATTGGACTTACCCTAGCAAAAAAGTCTAGAATATATGTATGAACTTACAAGAATCGTGACTAGAGATATTTTAGGGTTATGATCCAGTAGTCCCCCAACCGAACAGGCCCAAAAACAAATTAGACCTAGACACACGATTACCTACACTAGTCTTTAGGATGTCCTCGCTTCCACTAGAAATTATTAAACAGTTGAAAATTCTAAATGATGAATCTCATCAAGCCCTCACGTTCTATACTGAACTAGCTAACTACCCATAGAGTTAGTGGAACCACACCTCTCTCTCATTTATTCCATGACCTTGTCTAGAAATTGTTACGAGGTTCCCATTGATTTTCCATATATCCCAAAATTCTTAGAAAGTATTTTAGAATATCTCGACATTGATTGGAGTTGGATATTATTTATGACCCATAGATTAGACCCATTCAGGCTAGAAGGGTCTTCCTTTCCTTTGATGAGAAGATCACAATATTGCGTGTCGAGGAAATTCTTTTGAATTGATAGCTAGTCCATCCCATTCCCACATATTTTCATCCACATATCACATATTCACTATATTTTTCCACCCATAGCCATCCAATCATTCTATATCGGCTATCCCAACATGACCTTAGGAGGTTGAGTGTGTCTTGAAGATCATGTGCCAATTTTCATTTGTGCAGTCACCTTCCTGGAAGTTTCTGGAATTGGATTTCTTGTCAAAATACCTCTTGATTAAGTTTTGGTATTTCTCCATGGTTTTCACCTCTTGGTTCCTTATCTCTTCCAACTCCATGAGTCATACATATCTAGCTTCCATAGGCTCAAACTCAGGTAATTCTATCTTCTTGAGAAACTCTAGTGCTGGTAATTCAAGAGATATGGGTAGCCTAGCTTCAGTGCCATAGACTAACGTGTAAGGAGAACTACTAGTAGACCTCTTTGGTGTGATCCTATCAGTCCACAACGTGGATTTAATCTTGGTATGCCATGCCCTCTAATTTTCATCTACAGTTATTCTTATAACTATTAACAAGTTCTTATTTTTGGACTCTACTTGTCCATTACCCTAGGGGTAATAATTAGAGGAGGTTCTTAGATATATCACATTCCTAACATCACATTCTAAGATCCTAGTGCTAAGGAATTCTAGAGCATTGTCTAATATTATAGTGGCTGAGACACTAAACCTATTAAAAATTCCCTCATAAAAGTCTAGTATATTAGACTCATTTTCCTCCTTGAGTGTCACATTGTTTGATATGATAGTGGCCGAGACACCAAACCTAGTAACAATTCCCTCATAAAAGTCCAGTATACTAGACTCATTCACCTCCTTGAGTGTCATTTCCTTAGTCCATTTGGTGAAATTTTTCGTTGTTGTTAGGATCCATTTGTGGACTTGGCTTGAGTTTGGATTAATTACCCCAATGAAATCCAATCCCCATTGCATGAATGGCTAATTGACTGAAATCGGGTGGAGTGGTAGTGCCCCTATCTTTTCCTTCCCTATGAAAAATGCACATTTATTACACTTTTTGATCCATGTATAGTAGTCACTAAACAATGTGATCCAATGGTAACTAGCCTTTATGATCTTGAGGGTTTTCACTCTCAGAGAAAAGTGGCCTCTAGCTATTCTGCCATGGAATTCATGTAAAACTTTCTCCATTTTATTTTTTGGAACACATCTAAGGATAAATTCATTCACATCCTTCTTGAACAATATACCATCAATGATAACATATGGAATGGATTGGAGTCTAAAATATCTTCTCCTCTCTTTTCGTAACTCCATAGGGCATAAAGGTGTTGTAAGGAAGTGTGTCACGTCCCAAGTTGAGAAAGGATAGGGCATACCATCATTTGTTTGTTCTTGATCATCTTGAAACACCAAAACAACCTTTTTTTCATCTCTTGACTCAACATGTTGATTGGAGGCTAGTTATTCACACAATCCCTTTCCATGGACCAGATTTGTTACTTTGATTTCTATGTCATACTCCATGACACAAGTAACCCAACCCACCCTTTTCTCATACAAGTATTTGTTTAGGATAAAGTCCTTCACCCTAACATGAGACACTAGAAAATGTATTTTGTTTTAGATTCCTTATAACAGAAAGGAAATACTTCTCAATGAAATAGTACTTCACCTCATAATATTCCAAACTCTAACTGAAGAAAGTGATGAGATTCTCAAATTCTGCATGGTTCAGCTGTATCAAAATTTTAAAGATCATGTATGAGCCACCGAAAGAATACAGGATGAATTCCATTGAAAAATATAGGTTAATGAGAGTTGGTTCTTGGATATTGCATGTTTGATAGCCTTAAAAATCTCTTTTCCTTCCACTGTCCACTTGAATGACAGAATTTTCTTCAACATCATGGTCATTAGCTTAACAAGAGCAGAAAAATTGGGCACGATCCTTCTGACAAAATTGATCCTCCTAAAGAAGGTTTGGAGATCCTTCTTATGGCTTGGTAATAGTAGTGCATGGATAACTTCAACTCTATCTGGATCATTTTTCAGCCCCTCGTTAGACAAAATTTTGACTAAGATCAAACCTTCATGGGCCAAAAATATACATTTTCTAGGATTCAACGATACTCCAAACTTCCTGCATCTTTGGAACACTTATCTAAGGTGAGAAAGATGATCTTTTAAATTCTTGGAGAATACAGTTATGTCATCAAGATAAAAAACACTATCTTGTTAATTATCCCCTTGAGCGCCATGTTTGTATCCCTTTGGGAAGTTTCTCTGACATTTGATAGCCAAAAGGAATCTTCTGATAAGTGTAAGTGCCCCATTTTGTGGTGAAGGTTGTTTTTAATTCATCTTCCTCTTTCACCTTGATTTGATTGTAGCCTAAGTAACCATCCAACAATGAGAATCTCTCTAAACCAGCTACTACTTCCAAGATTTACTCCATAGAGGTAAGTGGATAGTGGTCCTTGAGAGAAGCTTTATTCAAGTCTCAGAAGTCCACACATAATATAATTTATTTGTTCCTTTTCCTGACTATCACCACATTAGAAACACATGAAGAGCACTTGATTGGAAAGATAATACTTTCCTCAATGATTTTATTCAAAAAAAAAATCATGTGAGGCTCAAAATGAGGGTTCACAATCCTTTTCTTCTGTCTGATAGGCTTAGATTCTTTATCTAACTTAATAGTATGTTATTCCAATATTGAATCAAATTCTCTCAAATATTTATAATTCCAAGCAAAGATATCCAAAAAATATTGAGAAAGTTGAATGAAATCAAAATCTTATTGTCGGGTACTTACTTTGCCAATTTGGAGCAGCTTGTCTTTCCCAACAAAAATTGGTTTTAAATTTTCACCCTTGACTTAAATGTTTTCCTTCTCTCTCTGGAACTTTTCATTGTGATTAAAGATAGGTTCAAGGATCACCAATCCTTTTGGGAGTTTTTTCATTTTTAGTTGGAAAATTTGATCACCATACTACTACTCCAATTGGTCTTGATTCTTGGTAGAGAAATTTGCTTCTTCCTTAAGGAAATTGATGATTTTTTTATCACTTTAAAACACTTTCCAACTAGTGTTTCTATCCATAACATCTAACCTTACCACGACTTTGACATGAGGTTGAGTTTGATCCTATTCGATACTTTCAACCATGTCGAATGTTGCCATAATTATTGCAAGATTGTCTACAGCCTCATTCTTCTTTCTTGGAATGGAATCAATGTTAAATTCCTCAAAGTATTCAATGAGATCCCATAACCACTTCTTATAGCTCTTATGGAGATAATTTTTTACATCATTGAGCCCTCTAATTTGATTTACCACTAGCTCATTATCCCCAAATACTTTGAAGTTTTTAATATTTCTCTTTCTTTCCCAATGTAAACCATGGATCAGTGCTTCATACTCAGTTGTGTTGTTTGAGCGACTGAATTGGAACTAGAAAGTTGAGTATTACTTGTAACACTTAGGAGATATAAGTGTTTCTCCTCCTCTCACACCTTGCCTGCTCCTTGAACCATCAAAGAATAATTTTTATACTTCAGTGTCATCTTCATCATCTAGTTTTGTGATGTTGGGAAAAGGTGGATTTTATTCTTGTAAGCAATAAATACCCAAATCATCTTCTTCAACTTATCTATATGGATCATAGCCATGCCTTTTATTTTCCCATTTGTCTAATATCAAATTTGGAATGCCTCCAACCTTGGTAGTTTTCTATGGAGTACTTGGGCAATCTTCTTGATCCAACACTGAACAATTGATGTTAATTAGACTTGGTACATGAGGATCAATGTGATAATTAGCAATTGGTTCTTATTTTATTGTAGTTTAGCCCAATATCTTGTTCTAAAAAACATGTGTGACCAATCAACTAATAGGTACCCTCCAATTTTAGCCGTGAAATATCAATACAAGAATAAGGAAAAGAGTGGAGGTAGGTCAATAACTGATACATCTTGTTATAATGTGATATTTATGCATGCATGTAATGTTAGATTTAGATTCTTGATGATTCTAACCACTATCACTATTGTCTTATTTAATTAAACCACTCCTTTAGATATAGTTTCATACTTAAAATCCATCCGATCTACTATTTACTTAGGTTTCACTGAGCTTCTTGCCCCTGAGTCAATCATACATTTGTGTATAAGACTATTCCCGATGATTAGAGATATGTAAAACGATGAAGGTTTTATATTTCTACCTAATTAACCCTCCTCTTCTTGAGTTTCATTTGTGAGAATGTTTTCCTGATCCTTGGACACTTGACTTGGAATAGATAATTTTTCCATAACTACCTACAACAAATACCTTTATCCTGGAATTTTTAGTGAATCCCACATTGAGATACTTATATTCATTTTCTTCATTTGATCAATGATGTTAAAGGGAGATAGGATGTCCTTCTTCCACCCTTTGCTTGGTACTACTTTCTCTTGTACATGAGCTACTACAATAGGTACTCCAGGCTGATTTTGTGAGCTTAGAGTGACATTTGAAATAGTAACTGTTGTATATATCTTCCCCGGGGTAAATATAGACAATGGAAGGATATGGAAATCAAAGAAGCTCAAAGCCTGATGTTTGTTGCGCCAAGGCACAGGTAGAAGGCGCACAACAAGGAATGTCAACATGCAAATGGATGCGCCAAGGCACAGGTAAAGGGTGCATGAAAATGGATTTCGACATGAAGATAGATGCGTCAAGGCGTAGGAAAGTGGTGCATGGAAAAAGGTGTTGACATGCAAATGGATGCGCCAAGGCGCGGGTTTGGGGCGCACGACACAGAGTGTCGACACGAAAAAAGGCGTGCCAAGGCGCAAATAAGAGGTGCACCGCAAAGGATGTCGACATGAGGGAATTTGAGCCTTTGGCACACAGAAACATTTGTCGACACAAACATAGATGTGCCTTTGGCGCACGGAAATAGTTGTCGACACAAACATAGACGCGCCTTTGGCGCAAATAAGAGGTGCACCGCAAAGGATGTCAACATGAGGGAATTTGAGCCTTTGGCACACAGAAACATTTGTCGACACAAACATAGATGTGCCTTTGGCGCACGGAAATAGTTGTCGACACAAACATAGACGCGCCTTTGGCGCATGGCAACAGTTGTCGACACAAACATAGATGCGCCTTTGGCGCACGGAAACAGTTGTCGACACAAACATAGACGCGCCTTTGGCACACGGAAACAGTTGTTGACACAAACATAGACGCGCCTTTGGCGCATGGAAGAGGATGTCGACACACACACGGATGCGCCTATGGCACACCTTCAGGAGGTGCAACATTCTGAGTGCTGGCAGGAAGCAGACCCTGGCACAGATATTCAGATGGCCATAACTTTTGACTGGGAGCTCGGATTCACACAAGGTTGGACTTTTCGGAAAGCCTACGAGGTCCTCTGTCTAACTAGGACTGGATATCTTTAATTGGGTGAGAACAAATTCTTAAAAATGTAAAATACAGTTCGCCACTTTTGGGGTTTGCTGAGGTTATCACCTACTGCCATAATGAAATTGATTTAAATGCAGTCTGGAGGTGGTTGGGGCAGATTTCAGATTTCCTCTCTTCTCCCTCTCTTTTTCTTCATATAAATTATAAGGAGGGGCTTCTAAAAAAGAGTTAGACATTACAAGTTGTTCATTCTTTCTGCTCTGCCCTCCCTTCTTTTCTTCTCTAGGGTTGAAAATGGAGTTTGAACCCCCTCCCTTGCTCTGTAATGGCGTTTTTGCCTTTTACTAATGGAATGATGTTCTGTGCAAACTTCTGGAGCAACAAAACATGTTTTGTGATGCATCTGTCCATCCTTCCTCGTTTTTTCTTGTCCTCTTCTTGCCTCTCTTCATTGCAGGTATTTGTGCATGTTTGAATGTTCATTGCAGGTTTGGAGCCGTGTTCATGGAGTTTTGGGACATTTTCTGTGTGAAATCTATCCTTGGGCCTGTGATGCATCTGTCCATCCTTCCCATTGCTCACCTCTCTTTGTCCCATGGCAGTTTTGATAGATGTCCAACATTCTCCTTCTCTGGTGTATCACCGTTTTAGTGTAGGCTTTTGTTGTTTTTTCCTTTCTCTCTCTCTTTGTCTCCTTAGCACGGTTAGATTAGGATTAGATTAGCTTGCCTGCACTGGAATAGCTTGTGGCAGGTAGTTTAGGAGTAGGAACCAGCCTTCTCTAGAGATTCCTCTCTCAGTTTCACAAGTCCCCACGCTTGGAGAGAGGTTTCCATGTTGTGCAATCACACTGGATGCCTGAACATCAACCTAGAAGCCTGATGTGCGTCCAGGGGTGCTGTGATTTTGCACTAACAGTTTTGGCATGCCCGGTGGGACCTTAGAGGTCTTTCACTTCATATTTTGTAGGTTGGTGTGTTCCTGTGAAGATTTCAGCCTTTGGAGGCACTTGCAAACACATCTGACGACTCCATCTGATCAGCAACCCATTTCTCTGAGCTTGCAGACCCATTTCCATACATTTTCATCCATCTTTCTTTCCATCCCTTTCATTCTTTTCCATTCCATGAAGTTGTGCAATCATGACTTCATTTCCATCATGGATTTCACATCAACAACAGCAGTATATTCCACCTCCAACATGTTTTACAAATCCTCCAGATCAGCATGCATACTCATATGAACAGCAGTGCCAAAGTCAGTTTGGCAATGGAGCTTTCCAAGAGCAAGAGTGTGCATACAATGAAGACCATCAGATCCAAGATGCTGGTCAGTTGGAGAAAATCCAAAAGATGGAGGTGGGGATGGTGCAGTCCAGGGTTCAAGCACAAATGAAAGCTTTTGGAATCGGTTATGGAGCACCCTGTCCATGGGTGGGACCTTTTCCAAGGCATTACAGCCCTCAGGAGAAGCTTGACTTCATGATTGCAATGCTGCCTTTGCTTGCACAATGGACAGCAGAAATAGAGGCCTACAGACTTGTTGTTGAACAACCTTGTCAATGGGTAAGTTCTACACCATCATCTGGTTTTTCTCTTTCCATTACTCAAGCAGCATCATCTCATTTAAACTCCTCATCTGCTGTCCCATGTGTTGAATCCATCCCTCCATCCCTCAGTCTTCCACCACACCTCGATTCTTCTTTCCTTTTCCCTTCCAAACAGTCATCCCCTCCACAAGAGCTAACAGAAACACCCCCTCTTCCAAAGAAACAAGAGGTTTCACCTCCTCCACCACCACAAAAAATTGTCAAATCAATTGAGTTTCAACCTATCCCTCCTCTTGCATTCCCAAATCCATGTTGGGAGGATGAAAATCAGAATGCCAGTCAAGGAGAACAACAGCAAAAAGAGAGGCCAAACAAAGATGAAGAAATTCAAAGTCTGAAGAGTTGGGCTCTTAGATTTGGGATAACAAAGATCCCCTTGATGGTTAATCCTACAGAAGAGGCTAAGGTTGAACAAATGGTGGTCAGAACTGATTTTGTTGCAGCAGAAGAAGAAGATCTTGCAGCCCCAACTTGTCCTCTAGAGCAGCAGAATGAAGAGTTTGACTTGACAAACTTCATGCTAGAGGAAGATTTTTATCAAGAGCAAGATTCTCTTCAGGTAGTAGAGGAAGGAGAAGCTGCACAAAATCCAAAAGAAGAGGAGCACAATCTAGCTGTGGAGGAGAAAAGTGCAGATCCAAGGGCTTTTAGCACAAAGCAGGCTACAGGAGAACCTTCAGTTCTTCTTTCCACTTCATCTCTCTCAAGTTCTAGTACTGAAAAGGAGTTTGATCTCTCAAACTCAATATTGGAGAATGAAGGAAACTATGGTGGTCAAGTTACAGATCAAGAGGACACCATGGAGGAAGTTGAAAATGAGCAGCAGGATAGCAATGAGACAGTTTACCTGTCAAATTTGGAGGGACTGTTTTGATGAAGCAGAACGGTTCTGAGTTTTCATAGGATTCCATAGGCTCAAACTCAGGTAATTCTATCTTCTTGAGAAACGCTAGTGCTGGTAATTCAAGAGATATGGGTAGCCTAGCTTCAGTGCCATAGACTAACGTGTAAGGAGAACTACTAGTAGACCTCTTTGGTGTGATCCTATCAGTCCACAACGTGGATTTAATCTTGGTATGCCATGCCCCCTCTAATTTTCATCTACAGTTATTCTTATACTATTAACAAGTTCTTATTTTTTGGACTCTACTTGTCCATTACCCTAGGGGTAATAATTAGAGGAGGTTCTTAGATATATCACATTCCTAACATCACATTCTAAGATCCTAGTGCTAAGGAATTCTAGTAGAGCATTGTCTAATATTATAGTGGCTGAGACACTAAAACCTATTAAAAATTCCCTCATAAAAGTCTAGTATATTAGACTCATTTTCCTCCTTGAGTGTCACATTGTTTGATATGATAGTGGCCGAGACACCAAACCTAGTAACAATTCCCTCATAAAAGTCCAGTATACTAGACTCATTCACCTCCTTGAGTGTCATTTCCTTAGTCCATTTGGTGAAATTTTTCGTTGTTGTAGGATCCATTTGTGGACTTGGCTTGAGTTTGGATTAATTACCCCAATGAAATCCAATCCCCATTGCATGAATGGCTAATTGACTGAAATCGGGTGGAGTGGTAGTGCCCCTATCTTTTCCTTCCCTATGAAAAATGCACATTTATTACACTTTTTGATCCATGTATAGTAGTCACTAAACAATGTGATCCAATGGTAACTAGCCTTTATGATCTTGAGGGTTTTCACTCTCAGAGAAAAGTGGCCTCTAGCTATTCTGCCATGGAATTCATGTAAAACTTTCTCCATTTTATTTTTTGGAACACATCTAAGGATAAATTCATTCACATCCTTCTTGAACAATATACCATCAATGATAACATATGGAATGGATTGGAGTCTAAAATATCTTCTCCTCTCTTTTCGTAACTCCATAGGGCATAAGGTGTTGTAAGGAAGTGTGTCACGTCCCAAGTTGAGAAAGGATAGGGGCATACCATCATTTGTTTGTTCTTGATCATCTTGAACACCAAAACAACCTTTTTTTTCATCTCTTGACTCAACATGTTGATTGGAGGCTAGTTATTCACACAATCCCTTTCCATGGACCAGATTTGTTACTTTGATTTCTATGTCATACTCCATGACACAAGTAACCCAACCCACCCTTTTCTCATACAAGTATTTGTTTAGGGATAAAGTCCTTCACCCTAACATGAGACACTAGAAATGTATTTGTTTTAGATTCCTTATAACAGAAAGGAAATACTTCTCAATGAAATAGTACTTCACCTCATAATATTCCAAACTCTAACTGAAGAAAGTGATGAGATTCTCAAATTCTGCATGGTTCAGCTGTATCAAAATTTTAAAGATCATGTATGAGCCACCGAAAGAATACAGGATGAATTCCATTGAAAAATATAGGTTAATGAGAGTTGGTTCTTGGATATTGCATGTTTGATAGCCTTAAAAATCTCTTTTCCTTCCACTGTCCACTTGAATGACAGAATTTTCTTCAACATCATGGTCATTAGCTTACAAGAGCAGAAAAATTGGGCACGATCCTTCTGACAAAATTGATCCTCCTAAAGAAGGTTTGGAGATCCTTCTTATGGCTTGGTAATAGTAGTGCATGGATAACTTCAACTCTATCTGGATCATTTTTCAGCCCCTCGTTAGACAAAATTTTGACTAAGATCAAACCTTCATGGGCCAAAAATATACATTTTCTAGGATTCAACGATACTCCAAACTTCCTGCATCTTTGGAACACTTATCTAAGGTGAGAAAGATGATCTTTTTAAATTCTTGGAGAATACAGTTATGTCATCAAGATAAAAAACACTATCTGTTATTATCCCCTTGAGCGCCATGTTTGGTATCCCTTTGGGAAGTTTCTCTGACATTTGATAGCCAAAAGGAATCTTCTGATAAGTGTAAGTGCCCCATTTGTGGTGAAGGTTGTTTTTAATTCATCTTCCTCTTTCACCTTGATTTGATTGTAGCCTAAGTAACCATCCAACAATGAGAATCTCTCTAAACCAGCTACTACTTCCAAGATTTACTCCATAGAGGTAAGTGGATAGTGGTCCTTGAGAGAAAGCTTTATTCAAGTCTCAGAAGTCCACACATAATATAATTTATTTGTTCCTTTCCTGACTATCACCACATTAGAAACACATGAAGAGCACTTGATTGGAAAGATAATACTTTCCTCAATGATTTTATTCAAAAAAAAATCATGTGAGGCTCAACAATGAGGTTCACAATCCTTTTCTTCTGTCTGATAGGCTTAGATTCTTTATCTAACTTAATAGTATGTTATTCCAATATTGAATCAAATTCTCTCAAATATTTATAATTCCAAGCAAAGATATCCAAAAAATATTGAGAAAGTTGAATGAAATCAAAATCTTATTGTCGGGTACTTACTTTGCCAATTTGGAGCAGCTTGTCTTTCCCAACAAAAATTGGTTTTAAATTTTCACCCTTGACTTAAATGTTTTCCTTCTCTCTCTGGAACTTTTCATTGGTGATTAAAGATAGGTTCAAGGATCACCAATCCTTTTGGGAGTTTTTTCATTTTAGTTGGAAAATTTGATCACCATACTACCTACTACTACCCAATTGGTCTTGATTCTTGGTAGAGAAATTTGCTTCTTCCTTAAGGAAATTGATGATTTTTTTTATCACTTTAAAACACTTTCCAACTAGTGTTTCTATCCATAACATCTAACCTTACCACGACTTTGACATGAGGTTGAGTTTGATCCTATTCGATACTTTCAACCATGTCGAATGTTGCCATAATTATTGCAAGATTGTCTACAGCCTCATTCTTCTTTCTTGGAATGGAATCAATGTTAAATTCCTCAAAGTATTCATGAGATCCCATAACCACTTCTTATAGCTCTTATGGAGATAATTTTTTACATCATTGAGCCCTCTAATTTGATTACCACTAGCTCATTATCCCCAAATACTTTGAAGTTTTTAATATTTCTCTTTCTTCCCCAATGTAAACCATGGATCAGTGCTTCATACTCAGTTGTGTTGTTTGAGCGACTGAATTGGAACTAGAAAGTTGAGTATTACTTGTAACACTTAGGAGATATAAGTGTTTCTCCTCCTCTCACCACCTTGCCTGCCTCCTTGAACAATCAAAGAATAATTTTTATACTTCAGTGTCATCTTCATCATCTAGTTTTGTGATGTTGGGAAAAAGGTGGATTTTATTCTTGTAAGCAATAAATACCCAAATCATCTTCTTCAACTTATCTATATGGATCATAGCCATGCCTTTTATTTTCCCATTTGTCTAATATCAAATTTGGAATGCCTCCAACCTTGGTAGTTTTCTATGGAGTACTTGGGCAATCTTCTTGATCCAACACTGAACAATTGATGTTAATTAGACTTGGTACATGAGGATCAATGTGATAATTAGCAATTGGTTCTTATTTTATTGTAGTTTAGCCCAATATCTTGTTCTAAAAAAACATGTGTGACCAATCAACTAATAGGTACCCCTCCAATTTTAGCCGTGAAAATATCAATACAAGAATAAGGAAAAGAGTGGAGGTAGGTCAATAACTGATACATCTTGTTATAATGTGATATTTATGCATGCATGTAATGTTAGATTTAGATTCTTGATGATTCTAACCACTATCACTATTGTCTTATTTAATTAAACCACTCCTTAGATATAGTTATCATACTTAAAATCCATCCGATCTACTATTTACTTAGGTTTCACTGAGCTTCTTGCCCCTGAGTCAATCATACATTTGTGTATAAGACTATTCCCGATGATTAGAGATATGTAAAACGATGAAGGTTTATATTTCTACCTAATTAACCCTCCTCTTCTTGAGTTTCATTTGTGAGAATGTTTTCCTGATCCTTGGACACTTGACTTGGAATAGATAATTTTTCCATAACTACCTACAACAAATACCTTTATCCTGGAATTTTTAGTGAATCCCACATTGAGATACTTATATTCATTTTCTTCATTTGATCAATGATGTTAAAGGGAGATAGGATGTCCTTCTTCCACCCTTTGCTTGGTACTACTTTCTCTTGTACATGAGCTACTACAATAGGTACTCCAGGCTGATTTTGTGAGCTTAGAGTGACATTTGAAATAGTAACTGTTGTATATATCTTCCCCGGGGTAAATATAGACAATGGAAGGATATGGAAATCAAAGAAGCTCAAAGCCTGATGTTTGTTGCGCCAAGGCACAGGTAGAAGGCGCACAACAAGGAATGTCAACATGCAAATGGATGCGCCAAGGCACAGGTAAAGGGTGCATGAAAATGGATTTCGACATGAAGATAGATGCGTCAAGGCGTAGGAAAGTGGTGCATGGAAAAAGGTGTTGACATGCAAATGGATGCGCCAAGGCGCGGGTTTGGGGCGCACGACACAGAGTGTCGACACGAAAAAAGGCGTGCCAAGGCGCAAATAAGAGGTGCACCGCAAAGGATATCGACACGGAAAAAGGCGCGCTAAAGCGCAAGTAAGAGGCACACCGCAAAGGATGTCGACACGGAAAAAGGTGCACCAAGGCGCAAGTAAGAGGTGCACTGTAAAGGATGTCAACATGAGGGAATTTGCGCCTTTGGCGCACGGAAACAGTTGTCGACACAAACATAGACGCGCCTTTGGCGCACGGGAAACAGTTGTCGAAACAAACATAGATGCACCTTTGGCGCACACGGAAAAAATAGTTTGTCAACACAAACATAGACGCGCCCTTGGTGCATGGAAGAGGATGTTGACACACACACACGGATGCACCTATGGCGCACCTTCAGGAGGCGCAACATTCTGAGTGCTGGCAGGAAGCAGACCCCTGACACAAATATTTAGATGGCCATAACTTTTGACTGGGAGCTCGGATTCACGCAAGGTTGGACTTTTTGAAAATCCTACAAGGTCCTCTGTCTAACTACAACTGGATATATTTAATTGGGTGAGAAAAAATTCTTAAAAATGTAAAATACAGTTCGCCACTATTTTGAGTTTGTTGGGGATCTCACCTACCGCCATAATGATATTGATTTAAATGTAGTCTGGAAGTGGTTGGGGTAGATTTCAGATTTTCCTCTCTTTTCCCCTCTCTCTTTCTTCCTATATAATTATAAGGAGGGGCTTCTAAAAAAGAGTTAGACATTACAGGTTTTTCATCTTTCTGCTCTGCCCTCCCTTCTTTTCTTCTCTAGGGTTGAAAATGGAGTTCGAGCCTCCTCCCTTGCTCTGTAATGGCGTTTTTGCCTTTTACTAATGGAATGATGTTCTGTGCAAACTTCTGGAGCAACAAAACGTGTTTTGTGATGCATCTGTCCATCCTTCCTCGTTTTTGCTTGTTCTCCTTCTTGCCTCTCTTCATTGCAGGTATTTGTGCATGTTTGAATGTTCATTACAGGTTTGGAGCTGTGTTCATGGAGTTTTGGGACATTTTCTTTGTGAAATCTATCCTTGGGCCTGTGATGCATGTGTCCATCCTTCCCATTGCTCACCTCTCTTTGTCCCATGGCAGTTTTGATAGATGTTCAACATTCTCCTTCTCTGGTGTATCACCGTTTTAGTGTAGGCTTTTGTTGTTTTTTCCCTTCTCTCTCTCTCTGTCTCCTTGGCATGGTTAGATTAGGATTAGATTAGCTTGCCTGCACTGGAATAGCTTGTGGCAGGTAGTTTAGGAGCAGGAACCAGCCTTCTCTAGAGATTCCTCTCTCAGTTTCACAAGTCCCACGCTTGGAGAGAGGTTTCCATGTTGTGCAATCACACTGGATGCCTGAACATCAACCTAGAAGCCTGATGTGCGTCCAGGGGTGCTGTGATTTTGCACCAACAGTTTTGGCATGCCCGGTGGGACCTTAGAGGTCTTTCACTTCATCTTTTGCAGGTTGGTGTGTTCCTGTGAAGATTTCAGCCTTTGGAGGCACTTGCAAACACATCTGGCGACTCCATCTGATCAGCAAACCATTTCTCTGAAGTTGCAGACCTTCCTTTCCATTCATTCATTCATTTTCCATCATCCTTCTTTCCATCCCTTTCATTCTTTTCCATTCCATGAAGTTGTGCAATCATGACTTCATTTCCATCATGGATTTCACATCAACAACAGCAGTATATTCCACCTCCAACATGTTTTACAAATCCTCCAGATCAGCATGCATACTCATATGAACAGCAGTGCCAAAGTCAGTTTGGCAATGGAGCTTTCCAAGAGCAAGAGTGTGCATACAATGAAGACCATCAGATCCAAGATGCTGGTCTGTTGGAGAAAATCCAAAAGATGGAGGTGGGGATGGTGCAGTCCAGGGCTCAAGCACAAATGAAAGCTTTTGGAATCGGTTATGGAGCACCCTGTCCATGGGTGGGACCTTTTCCAAGGCATTACAGCCCTCAGGAGAAGCTTGACTTCATGATTGCAATGCTGCCTTTGCTTGCACAATGGACAGCAGAAATAGAGGCCTACAGACTTGTTGTTGAACAACCTTGTCAATGGGTAAGTTCTACACCATCATCTGGTTTTTCTCTTTCCATTACTCAAGCAGCATCATCTCATTTAAACTCCTCATCTGCTGTCCCATGTGTTGAATCCATCCCTCCATCCCCTAGTCTTCCACCTCATCTCGATTCTTCTTTCCTTTTCCCTTCCAAACAGTCATCCCCTCCACAAGAGCTAACAGAAACACCCCCTCCTCCAAATAAACAAGAGGTTTCACCCCCTCCACCACCACAAAAAATTGTCAAAATCGATTGAGTTTCAACCCATCCCTCCTCTTGCATTCCCAATTCCATGTGGGGAAGAAGAAATTGCAAAAATCGGCCATGAAGGATAGCAACAGAAAAGGAGCCCAATAGAAAAGAAATGACAGATTCAAACTTGAGAGTTGGGCTGCCCAAATTTGGGATGACAAAGATCCCCTTGATGGTAAAGCCTACAGAAGAGGCTAAGGTTGAACAAATGGTGGTCAGGACTGATTTTGTTGCAGCAGAAGAAGAAGATCTTGCAGCCCCAACTTGTCCTCTAGAGCAGCAGAATGAAGAGTTTGACTTGACAAACTTCATGCTAGAGGAAGAGTTTTATCAAGAGCAAGATATTCTCTTCAGGTAGTAGAGGAAGGAGAAGCTGCACAAAATCCAAAAGAAGAGGAGCACATCTAGTTGTGGAGGAGAAAAGTGCAGATCCAAGGGCTTTGAACACAAAGCAGGCTACAGGAGAACCTTCAGTTCTTCTTTCTACTTCATCTCTCTCAAGTTCTAGTACTGAAAAGGAGTTTGATCTCTCAAACTCAATATTGGAGAATGAAGGAAACTATGGTGGTCAAGTTACAGATCAAGAGGACACCATGGAGGAAGTTGAAAATGAGCAGCAGGATAGCAATGAGACAGTTTACCTGTCAGATTTGGAGGACTGTTTTGATGAAGAAGAACCGGTTCAGTTTTCACCATTCTCTCCTTCATCATCCACATTCCAAACACAAGAGTCTGCTACCATGAAGGAGAGCTTTCATTTGCAACAGCCTGCATCTTATAGCATCCCTTTGGAGTCAAAATTGGAAGATTCTAATCTTCCCTGTTCTTCATTGGAGGAAGAGAAAGGACAGAAGGATTCCACCATTTCTTCCACACCATCCATTCAAGGTCTACAAGAAGACTCCATTCTTGGAGTTGAAAATCAGAGCTATGGGCATATCAAATGGACCATACCTTGCCCAATCAGGTATTTGGCTTCATTGGAGCCAAAGGAGAAGCCACAACCGGTCATGCTCACTTCTGGGCATGAGGATGAGCTACAAAGTACCAAGGATCAGCTGCCATACCTCTCCAATCCAAATGCAGAGCAACTAAAAGAGGTATTGGATTTTTCAGTTGATACCTTGATGATTTGGATAGAAGACAAGCTTCTTGTTGATTTTCCATCCATCCAAACAGCCATGATCAGTGCCAAATCAATTGCATGGCTGCCAATTTTGAAGAAAGGAAGCTATTTCTCACAACCAATTGCAGGGTTTGTTTAGCTTTCCTTTGCTTTCAGTTAGAGTAGAGTAGGTAGGTTTGTTTTCAGCAGAAGAAGTGCTTGTGCACACTCTGCATGTTCCATTTGGGGCATGTATGATTTTCAGTTTTGTACATAGTTTTTGGTGTTGCTGGTTTTGCTCTGGCACAGTTCATTTCAACAGCATTTTGGTGAAAGGTCAACTCCAAATTCAATGGGTTTCTAGTGGCTCAGAGGGAAGTTTTCGATGTTCAGATTAGTTTGTAGGCTACAACTCATGACTCCATGCCCAATGGATGCTTCAGAAGGCTACTGGTCATTCATCTAGCAGGCAGATGATCCCGTTGAGTCACCAAATTGTTGTATATATCTTCCCCGGGGTAAATATAGACAACAGAAGGATATGGAAATCAAAGAAGCTCAAAGCCTGATGTTTGTTGCGCCAAGTCGCAGGTAGAAGGCGCACAACAAGGAATGTCAACATGCAAATGGATGCGCCAAGGCACAGGTAAAGGGTGCATGAAAATGGATTTCGACATGAAGATAGATGCGCCAAGGCGTAGGAAAGTGGCGCATGGAAAAAGGTGTTGACATGCAAATGGATGCGCCAAGGCGCAAGTTTGGGGCGCACGACACAGAGTGTCGACACGAAAAAAGGCGCGCCAAGGCGCAAGTAAGAGGCGCACCGCAAAGGATGTCGACATGAGGGAATTTGCACCTTTGGCGCACAGAAACAGTTGTGACACAGTACATAGATGCACCTTTGGCGCACGGAAACAGTTGTCGACACAAACATAGATGCGCCTTTGGCGCACGGAAACAGTTGTCGACACAAACATAGACGTGCCTTTGGCGCATGGAAACAGTTGTCGACACAAACATAGACGCGCCTTTGGCACACGGAAACAGTTGTCGACACAAACATAGACGTGCCCTTGGTGCATGGAAGAGGATGTCGACACACACACGGATGCGCCTATGGCGCACCTTCAGGAGGCGCAACATTCTGAGTGCTGGCAGGAAGCAGACCCTGGCACAGATATTCAGATGGCCATAACTTTTGACTGGGAGCTCAGATTCACACAAGGTTGGACTTTTCAGAAATCCTACGAGGTCCTCTGTCTAACTACGACTGGATATCTTTAATTGGGTGAGAAAAAATTCTTAAAAATGTAAAATACAGTTCGCCACTTTTGGGGTTTGCTGAGGTTCTCACCTACCGCCATAATGAAATTGATTTAAATGCAGTCTGGAGGTGGTTGGGGAAGATTTCGGATTTCCTCTCTTCTCCCTCTCTTTTTCTTCCTATAAATTGTAAGGAGGGGCTTCTAAAAAAGAGTTAGACATTACAAGTTGTTCATTCTTTCTGCTCTGCCCCTCCCTTCTTTTCTTCTCTAGGGTTGAAAATGGAGTTCGACGAGCCTCCTCCCTTGCTCTGTAATGGCATTTTTTGCCTTTACTAATGGAATGATGTTCTGTGCAAACTTCTGGAGCAACAAAACGTGTTTTGTGATGCATCTGTCCATCCTTCCTCATTTTTGCTTATTCTCTTCTTGCCTCTCTTCATTGCAGGTATTTGTGCATGTTTGAATGTTCATTGCAGGTTTGGAGCTGTGTTCATGGAGTTTTGGGACATTTTCTGTGTGAAATCTATCCTTGGGCCTGTGATGCATCTGTCCATCCTTCCCATTGCTCACCTCTCTTTGTTCCATGGCAGTTTTGATAGATGTTCAACATTCTCCTTCTCTGGTGTATCACCGTTTTAGTGTAGGCTTTTGTTGTTTTCCCTTCTCTCTCTCTCTCTCTCTGTGTCTCCTTGGCGTGGTTAGATTAGGATTAGATTAGCTTGCCTGCACTAGAATAGCTTGTGGCAGGTAGTTTAGGAGCAGGAACCAACCTTCTCTGGAGATTCCTCTCTCGGTTTCACAAGTCCCCACGCTTGGAGAGAGGTTTCCATGTTGTGCAATCACACTGGATGCCTGAACATCAACCTAGAAGCCTGATGTGCATCCAGGGGTGCTGTGATTTTGCACTGACAGTAACTCCTTGAGGTGTGGTAGAAGGTTGAGAAACACTGGTATTAGATGACTTTCCTTCCTCTATATTTCTCTTCTTATATCTTGTGTTCGTTACCACATCTTGAGAATGATCTTGATTCATCCCACAAAAATCTTTAGCTTTCCAATTCACAAGTGAATTCACATTTGGAGGTGTTTCTTGAGTGCTTGTTTGCTATTAATTTTCTTCTTGATTTGTCTCTTGAGACTCTCTAACAGTTTACACCCTTAAGGCCTTATTTAGAGCACCGTTTGAAACATATTGCTTGATTGTGAGACTGAACATAAGGGAAACACCATTTATATTCTTGTGTGAAGTTGTTTTGAACTAG
Organism: Taxus chinensis; assembly: GCA_019776745.2. NCBI lineage: Eukaryota > Viridiplantae > Streptophyta > Pinopsida > Cupressales > Taxaceae > Taxus > Taxus chinensis. The sequence continues at coordinate 363,378,581 of CM034154.1, forward strand.
AACCAAAGCTCTATATGTAGAAGTTGTATTAGGATTGTAAGGTTGAAATAGCCTAGTAGTGGGAGGTTGTCCTTGATTCTTGTTAGTAAATTGAAAAGGATGTTTTTTAAAATAAAATGGAGGCTTATTTGGTTAGGATTGAAACTGATATGGTCTAAAATTTTGAGCTTGCTATCTCTTGATTGTCACCAACTCATTTCCTAGATTATGCAATTGCTTCATGAATTTTTGGAGTACATTTGAGGTACTATAAGAAGAGGTAGAAGATTCATTAGAATTATAAGTTTTGAGAGTTTGGATAAGGGCTAATGTAGGTTCTTGAATAGAACTAGGATTCCTCATTTCTAGATAAATAGGCATATGTGGCCTAGGTGCAAGTTTACAGGCCTAAATTAGGAATTTTTCAACTCTAAAGGCTATGTTGTAGGCTCTTGGTAGTGTTGTCCCTCCCATTGATTATATCATCTTAGCTATGTCATAATTAAGATATTTTAGGAAATAGAGGAATGCTCCTTCAGTAGCTTGTCTTATGGAAATTGGAATCCTATCCCATGTCCTTTGAAATATGAAATTTAATTCTATCATTTGTTCGTTTGGTGCTCTTTTGATTGTGGTCAATTGTTCCAATAAAGATAGATCATTTTCCCTTTCTCTAAACTGGTTACAAAGAGTTGAGCATAATTGATCCCAATTTTGAATTGATCCTGATGTTAATCTTTTGAACCATTACAAGGATTTTCCTTTGAAGGAAAAATCTAACAATCTCACTGCCACATCTATCTCAACAATCTCACGTATGACACAAACACTTGCAATTTAATGAATGTGATCAATTGGAATTTTGTGATTTTCTCCGGTGAAATGTGGGATGTTCTTCAATGTTGCCACAAGAATTGGATTCTGAGCATTGAGATTAAGTGTACTACTTCCTGGGAAGTTAACAAATGCATTTGGCGGTGGTTATGCAACCATTCTGATTGGCTTGAGCAATCTAGTTTATTGTAAGAAGGGCCTACTAAGTGGAGGTGTTGAAAGAGTCCTATTTGGTGGAGATGGAGATATCTAGACTCGTCTTCCTCTTCTTCCTCTGCGTAGAAATAGATGCAAGTATTCAAATATTCCTTCTTCTCTAGCTCTTAGCCATGTATGGATCCTTCTCATGAATTTGAGAAATATGGGTTGCTAAAACCAATGAATTTTGTCCATGGTAGTCGCCATATGTGTTATCACAAAGCCTCCAATAGCTAAAATTCTAGAAAGAGCACACTAACTTACTGCAATGAAATTAAAGAACTAGATGTTATATTGGCACACCTGTAAAAAAGAATTCTTTGTGGGTCTTACCAAGTGTTCCAGAACTATTAGTGCAAAATTACAGCACCCTCTGAATGCCTACAAGTGTGTATGTCTGGGAAATTAGTGTAATGTTCTAACATGGAGTTGTCTCAAGGTGTGGGACCTTGTAGTTGAGACAACTCTCTAGAGGAAGATGGTTATATTTTATAAACTAGTGAAACAACTAACTCTAATGAAGGAAAATCTACTGTCTAATCCTATCGTATTATTTTCAATGGACTAGGGTGAAGGAAATAGCATGAAAATAAAATATCCTACACTAAGGGAGGTGATAGTACCAAGAAAAGGGTAGTTTCAACACTCTCCAAGACTGAAATGGAGTAAAATGGAGATAAGAGAGAAGGTTTATAACTTCATAGTCTACAACACCATTTCAGTGAAAAACAATCATTTAGAACTTGTAAAAAACCATGGAATGCACAAAATACCTTTAGATGTAGTGAAAAGGCTACAGACACCAATAAAACACAAATAATGGTTGTAAAATCACCACGAAATTGATCTTATTACTTCAAACATTGACACAGATCATTACATTGAATAATGGAGGCGTATATTCCTAGAAAAATGCAAAAAATGGAGGTTTTTAGCTCATAATACATCTGCAATACCTATAGGAAGTATGGAACAACTGGAGGATGTCTAACTCGCTCAAAATAAAATCATTTTTACAATATATGGGAGAGAGAGAGAGAGAGAGAGTCTCAATTTTTTTGCTTCAACAACCAAAAATTTACATTAAATGGTTTGGAGAAGCGATGCAATGCCCCGCCAAACCCAAACTTCATCATCCTTTAGCTTTTAGATGAAGAGAAGTGTAACCCCTATCTCATTTTATCCATTTAAATATGCCTAGGATGTATTTTTAAATCTGGGTCTTTCCCTGTCTTTTTCTCACTAACCAAATCCACATAATCTACCTTTTAATCATTTTAAGTGATGGATGGATGGGAGGATTACAAGCCAAAATAGACAAAATTAAAGTTGTGGAGATGCGGGTTCCAAGGGTCGTATTGCACTCGGCCTCTATATTTCTTACTTCCCTGGGTTCATTTTATTCTAATTTTACCTTCCCTCACCTTTTGGCCACGTGTCCACCTTCTACACTATCTTTGGGTCGATTAAGGTAGCGAACAACCTATGTCCCCATGGAGTTACCTGGGTCCTCACGAGCCCAAAAATTCTTATTCACCGCATACCCTCCAATCCACGTGGCACTTGTGTATTGGTGCGGGTCTTGTCCCCAAGTTCCCCGCGACTTCCACACTCAACACCTTGATGAGCCAACTGCATTTAACAATGCGGCTACCACGTGTCATTTTTCTACTGCGACGCGGGTTTTAGAACCCCATGGAGAACAAGTTCCTTGCACCCCATGCCACCTGTATAACACTGAAATTTGATATCCCCTTTTGTCACTCAATTTTGTTCTTGACCTTTGCTCCCGCGGATTTTCCCTTTTAACCACAGACTGTCTCTATGTTCTTTGCAGGTCTTTCTCTTCCCGTGGACCAAGATTTATTTGCAATACAAAGGGGTGGTTATCTATGTTCAATTCGGCTCCACCCCTTATTCCTATTTTCTCTAATTTTCTAGTTAACTCAATTCCAAGCCAAGAGAAAACATAGTTATGAGAATTACCTCTAAGGGGGGAAATTTTGGATAATCGTAATAATTACATTATTTTTTTTATACATTTCGCCCTTTATGATATTTTTATGAAATTCAATAGTATAAAGGATGACCTCAAATATTTCTCCCCCTTTCGGCAAAGGGGTGAGATATGATTCATCGAATCATGAGCCAAAAAAGAGATAAATGGTATAGAGGGAAATTCAAGGAGTAAATAATAGTATAGTAAGGAGTGAAACATGTGAATATTTTGTAATATAGAATAAGTAGGTATGTCAGTGAATATTAACTATGGTAGAAAGTGCAAATACGGCTCTACTGCCATTGATAATGCTAAAAAAAGATAAATAAAGCTCACGATATGGAAGAAACAATGATGGTGAATTAGTTTTCATGAGAAGAAGTATAGTAACACTATTAATTGAAGTGACAATAATGTTTTACTATATATTGTATGGTTAGAATATTCAATAGGATCCTCATTTGTAAATTAGAGTATTGTGAATTTTGAGCTCTAAGTTGCAAAGATGCCATGTATTGAGAGATGATCCCAACTAGATTCAAGACGGATTCGGAGGTAGTTTCGAAAAAAACTATAAATCATCCTGTGAGTAACATATTTTTTGAAGTATATTAGGCAATAGCCAGTTCTTTTTGAGTAAATTAACATTTTTTCCTTTTTTTCAAAATTCTAGTGTTTCTATCCAAGATAATGTTGATATGGCCATTTTTTCCCTTTGACGGTACACTTCAATTTTGAGTTGTAGTTTCCAATTTTTAGGTGGTACAGTTGAAGGTTTTGGGTGGTTATATCAAGGGATCTAAAGGATATTATTAGTATACTTTATTCTAGTTTGAGATACTAACTTGGGATTTTTGTGCTTGTCTATGTTTTGCGCAAAGACATACATTCAGAGGAGATCCATGCGGGTAGGCATTTATCTACATTTTTGGAACTGAGCTTAAAGGATGATGAGTGAGATATATTAGAAATTTGGACCGTTTTGGGTTTTGGTGCATCACTAGAGTGAGGGAGGTGGCCTAACTTGAAGAATTTTTGAGATATATGTGGAGATCCAGGGGTGATAAGTGGATACGATATCTAACAAAGCATCACTACAAACTCAATTAGAGGATTAAGAGTCCTGAGCACATAGGTAGAGATCTAGTGGTGAGGCTTTGAGTTAAAGATATCTGATAGTATCCTCTTGTAATATAGCAAGGATGATGTATTATATATGTCATAGAGAGAATTTCCCTTTGATTCTATATTATGAACCTTTCAAAAGATGTACATATGATGATGTGTAATTGTGTTTGTTGTATGAGTTGTTGATTACTTGATTTGATTTAATAATATATGTTTTTTAAATTGTGATAATGTAGTTATAGATATTGATGTTGTAGAGTAGAATATATGTGTTGATAGCATAGATAATATTGTGATGATAGTAGAATGATAATAGAAATATATTGTAAGATGATCATTGAACACAGGTTGTAGTAAAAAATGTTAATGATGGTAAAGAGATCAAAGGAAGAAAATAACTCACTAATTGAGTGAATATATTGGCATAAATTTAGAGAAGAGGTGTAAAATCATGTATCTTATAGAACATACAACATCTAGCAAGAAATAATGTGACGACTATGTATATATGGCTCAAATGATGTAGTGTCATGAGAATATGTACCAGATGATAAGCCCAAAGTGATCGTATCAATACTAGGAAGATGTGAATCCTGTAATAGTGACTGGTGCTCCTTTAGGGCCCACTTAGGTCTAGGGTGTATGAAACACGGGGAAAGCAAATCATATATAGTCAAATCTGAGTGAGGAGATAAAATGAACTTAGGAGGATGAGACATATTCAAAGTAACAAAATCCATATGTATAAACTCACTTTTCATATTTCATACTTATTACTAAAAATTTCTTGTTTGCATATAAGGATCATTGATGCATCTATTTCTAGAGTGGGTTCTTTAAGGGGTCTACTAGAAATGGGGAATGGTTATTCATGTAACAATTATGGGTTAAAGATAGTACTTAAAGAGAGTTTCATTATTTAGTTTTGGCCTTAGTTTTCCTCGCACTAGGTATCCTTGTCTTCCTAGGTCTCATGCACATCACAACATCATTTTCTTTCTTGTATCTCATTACTTGCAATATTTTTAACCATATCCATAATCTACAACATATTGATTTTATCTTTCATGACAAAACACCTCATTTTAACATCCTCGGTTGACACAACTTCCTGTGGGTGATTGTGTTGGTGATGGATTTTCCTTGGCTGATGCTATCACCCATAGGTGATGACATCCTATATCGCTGACCTCATTTGAAAATCATAATAAAAAATTAGATATATCATTCAAAATACCATTAGCTCTACTATTTTTTTCCATCTTCACATTTTCTCACCTAGCTCTTGGTTTATCTTGCATCTTAATTGGATTGGACTGGATACTATTCTTCTTAGATGGTGATATAGTTTGGTTTGAATTAATTACATCTGATTGTAGAGTAACTACTGAAATAAATCATATACAAATGTTTGAATACATTAATGAAACAAGAAAACTAAGATTTAAAATATTAAATCCTACTTAAGAGAGGGAGATAGAAGAACTTAGGTGATTTATGCACAATTTGGAACTGATCTGGTAAAGGATATGTGATGAACAAGATATAAACAACATCACAATTGATATTCATAAAATTTGGAACGTAGAAATAGAGCAGGACAAGGGCACACATAGTAGGACAGAGGTACTTGGGCACTAATGACTTCTCCTAAGAACTGGTGACTATAAAGAGGCTTGAAATTTGCATTATGTTGTGTTACAAAGGAGTTACACCTATTCCCTATTGATCACATTGTAGTCACTCCTAGATCTCCGAAGGTACCTGCAACCTATAAAATAAGATTTTACCTACATAATCCCACAAACCACATCAAACATAAAAAGGAAAATACATAATGGGGAGTCAGACTAATCCCGTCAATCAACCCAAGAATGTATTTGCGAACGAAAACTTCACTACATCTCATAATCCATGTAGTTCTTTTGAGTGCGTGTAGAAATTGTGCCCTCGGATGCCCTTGTGCAAGTTACACTTGAAAGCGCGATGTAGCTAAAATGTAGAAATGTAGTAGAATGTGTGGATGGAATAAAACAAACTTGTCCTTCCTATGTTATGTATGTAGATTTTCATCCCTTGTCCCTTGAATGGATGTTAGATGAATTCCTTAGAGTAATATAGGTGCCTTTTGAATGCAAGTTTAGGTGATGATAGTAATTCTTAGTGTTTGGTCCCTCATTTTTAACACATGACTATGTATTTATATGATTCCCTTGTTTTAATTTTGTAATTGACAACTGGAAGGTTGACCCATAAGTGAAAATGATGCCAAAAATATAAAAGAGACCTAAAAGGAGTGAGTAAGATAAGAAAGGGTTAGAGGTGCCTAAAGGGGATAGGAACACTTGGGTGCTTCTGTCCTAGCTGGGTGCTAGTGTTTCAAGACATAAAAGATAAATCAATGATATTCTAACTAGGTTGTATGGTGTGTAAGACCAAATGTAAAACAAGAGACAAAGAAAGGAGGTGAAAGATAGTTGTCAATTACCAGTTTTCTTTCTTAGTGTTGGTTGTCAAACTTGCACTGGTGTCTAAGATCTAGAAAAACTGAGTCGTTTGATACAACACTAGAACCATCTCTAAGTTGAGGTACCTTACATGCTTGAGACAGATCTCCAGAGAAGGTCCATTCCTCTATCTATTTATACTGCTACTACTAATCCTAATGTTGAAATAGAAAACAAAGATAACAATGGCAAGGGACCTGGGATAAAAGGATAATAGAATGAGAAAATAATCTAACGAAGGTGATAGCACTAGAAAAATAGGGATGACCATTATCTATTCTAAGTGAAACTGAAGGGAAAGTCATCAAGGGAGGCTAGGCACACGTAGCACAGACCAGCCCGCATTTACATGATCAATTTTCATGAAACAAAACTAGAAAAATGGCAATGCAAGGAATGTAGAATGACACAACAAGAAAATAGAGTAAAAGAAAGGCAAGAAGAAGGAATGAAAAAATGTTAGGACAGAGAATAACCAAAAAATTATAGTTACATTACTTTGAGAAATGCACAAACTATTACAATGGCGACTAAAGGTCGATATTCACATGCATGAGTCAAATATAGTGGTCTGAAACTCAAAATACAAAGATATGAAGTCCTTAGCAAATGCGTAAGGATCTAAAGTGTCCAAGATTAAAAATGATCCTAGCTCTTACATTTATAGATGAATCCATGGAATAAGAAGAGAAGGAGGGAAAACTTTAATTTTAAATACAACCACCAACAAGAAGCATTTAATGCCTGAAAATCTGCTTGTAAATATGTCAAATGTGCTTTCCAAGTTTGTTTGGTATGTTGGATAAGGAATGAAGGAGGATCAAATCAAATTGGGTGGTTGGAGAAATCAGATCTACTCATTAATTCCTAGACAGATGTTTTCCCATTTCTCACCTACCAGATCTGCCAAGAATTCGAATTTGAATATCTAGAATTGTAGCCCACGTCAGCATCTATCGATTAAGACTAGGCGTGCACCGATCAGATCTCTATATAGAAATATATGGCTGTAAAAAGTTTTTCAGATACATTTATGCATGCAAGACACGTGGCACATATGGATTGGATGAAATCATGGCCAATTGTGCATATGTTCTTTTCATTTTTGCCATGTGTCACTCATTGATTTGTTGTAAAATTTTTATGCCCTATTGGTACACTTTGATAGGTTGTGTGTGGCACCCTCAAGTGTGTCATAGAATTATGTGGCACAAAATGACACAGAGGAGGGTGCAAAGGTATGCACACAGAAGAATGAGGTTTATAGGGATGATAGAAGGAAGGCGCAAGAAATTACAATACGTGTAGAGGAAATGATGTAAACAGGTGAGAGGGAAATGTATGGAAGAGGCGCAATCATTACAAAATGATGTGCAAGTGCGCGAGGAAAGGGCATGTGGGGATACCAAGGACTTAGCTGATTTTTGGGAAGTAAAGGCTAAGGTACACATGAAAGGTGAAGAAATGCAGAGAAGGTGGAAGCACAGAGAGTGCGTGCAAGGGGAAGATAGAACAAAGAAGAAAAGGAAAAGGAAAAGAAGGGAAAAATGCATTAAAAGGAATGGATGCAGGAAAGGTGCACAGGGAATCTGCAACCATGAAAATGTGCCAAGTGAACAAGTGAAGTTTCCCCAACCTACATGTAGAACCATAAAGCCAGAATACATATGTAAGTTATTCAGATAACTAGGAGAGTTATTTAGATAACAGTTTTGGTGAATTTCGTACCCATCTTCCTACTAGATGAAGGAGATCAGTAGCATGTAACATCCATTGGGCATGGAGTTTGTTATGTAATCATGAAATTATGATCTTTTTCCTTGAATAACTTCCCTTTATAGTCACTTGAATCATTTCATAGCTCTGTTCTAAATCCTTCAAACTGCTGAAAGAAGATCAACATCTTGGAAGCAAAAGAAGAGCGTGTGTGAGTAGCATGCGAGAAGAAACAACTGTGTACAAACAAACAATGTGCATGCAACACACTTGGAGGAATAAAAACTACTCTAATATATACAAAATGATGTATAAAAATCAATCGAAGGGTTTGAGATAGATCCAATTTATTGGGATTTGCAGCATGCCTCCATCAAGATGAGTTAACTCGAAAGATTTAGCCTCCTTACATGAACTGATGATGTATGGGATACTCAAAAGTTCATCAAACTTTAAATGGTGCCCTAGTTTAGTTCTATCAACATCCCTTTTTAAGAAAAAGTCCCCAAATTTGAATTCTTGAGGTCTACCCTTTCTGTCAAACCATTTCTTAGTTGTTTGCTGATGTTGTTCTAGCTTGATCATGATAGAGTTCCTTGATTCTTCAAGACTAACTAGCTTTGCCATTCTGATTTCTCTTTGGTCTGCACCTTCAAATTATAGTTTTTGAGAAATCATTAATGAATTTAACTCAAGATTCAAAGGAAGAGTAGCCTCCTTTCCATAGACAATCTTGTAAGGATAAGTTCCTATTTCTTTTTTAGCTGTGATTCTATCTTCCTGTGTGACCTTTGTATGCCACTATATTTGGCTAATGTTAATTATGCGTTTCATGATCCTGATTAGGTTCTCGTTTCTTGACTCTACCAAACCATTTACCTAAGGGTAATCATTGGAATAAGTCTTCAAATAGATGAACAAATTTAGAGCCCAATCAGTAATCTTAGTGCTAATGAAGGATTTTGCATTATTAGAGATAATGGTTTGAGGAATGCCAAACCTTGTGACTATACCCTCGATAAAGTCAAGAATGACTGACTTGGTTGATTCCTTGAGTGTGACATCTTATGTCCATCTAGTGAATTAGTCCATAGTTGGTAGCACCCACTTGTGTCCAGCGCTTGAAGGTGGATTGATAATTCCTATGAAGTTGAGACCTCATTACGCAAAAGGTTGATCCGCTTGGATTGGTCGGAGGTGAAGCGCTGCCAATATCTTCTTTCCTGTAAAGAAAGTACATTCTTTGAATTTTTTGACCCATTTGTGTGCATCTGAAAACATAGTAGGCCAAAAGACACTGCCATTATGATCTTCATTGATGAAGTTTTTGTAGAGAACTGTTGACCATAGAATCCATCATGAAATTTTTCTAACACTTTTTCAATCTGTGCACCATTGATACACCTTAACAACACGCACTCAAGATTATTCTTGAAGATAATTCCATCAATCAAAACATAAGGGATAGAATTTAACCTTAGATGTATTGTCTTTACTTATTTAAACTAGGAGGGTATGCACCCTTGGAAAGGAATGTGATCATGTCCTTCATCCATTCAAGTGTGACATGATCTATATTATGCTAAAGTTCAGCGTATGGGAAGTCCTCATTCAGAAATAGGGAAGCCTTAGTTTTAGTGTGTGCATCCTCATAAATATTCTTGTAGATTAAGCTACCTCTTACCAGCTTTATGGATTTGATAGTCACATCATACTCCATGATTTTGGTCACCCATCATGCTCTCTTTTCACTGATTTTTACTACTATGATGAAGTTTCTAACAGAAGAGTGGGAGACTAACACCTTGATATGATTTATGGTGAGTATAATTTTGAACTTATTGAGTGCATGCATAATGGCATATACCTATTTATCCATATGATTATATATTAATTCATAATACTTTAGTGTTTTCCTGAAGAAAGCCACTGGTTGTTCCAACCCTGTAACACCTTGAACAATTTGTTATATTTCTCTTTGCATTACAAGCGTTGGCATGTGATTTTATTAAATGAGGTGTGTTTCCTTGATGGTTGAAAATCATGCTTGTTATGGATAAATAATCTTTTCTCTTGGATTCAATGGACTGAAATGATATGGCTTTCAGGAATCCATTTTCACTTCTTGTTGATAAGTTGCAATCGGATTTTTATAGTTGCAAACTTATCTCTTTTGACTGACTCAACCTTGGATCAATTTTAGTGATCCAAGGAATGTTTTAAATCTTCTTAACAAACTGAATGGTAAACTGACATTCATTCGTTAAGAAACATAATGGACTAAACTTGTGTTTGTTGCAAATTCTTTATTATCTTGAAAGACCATGCCTGCATTCTATTGTGTGTGTGCTCGGCTCTTCTTGATTGACCTTTGTAGTGCACTTAATGGCATTAAGGGAAATAGAAACCTGCTTTAGAATTATTGAGAAAGCAAGAATATAAACGTTTCCTATATCTAATAAGTTCTATCCTAATAGGATTCAAGACTCAGGTAAATTTTCCTAACTCTTTCTACGCCACTCTACGTGGGATGACATCCTAACCTAAGTTGTTAATACTAAGTTAGCATGAAGGGAAATAACCTAAGGGATGATACATTATTTCTAACCTATTGCCTACACTATTTGGTTAAGCTATGTCCTAACCTAGGTGGAAATCTATTGTTTGAAGGTTATATCCTAAGGTTATACTTTTAAATTAACCTAAGATCTAACCTAAGCAAATTGTATCTATCCTAAACTAATGGGGTATGAAAGGGAACCTTTGTGTTGATTGGTAAGTGGGAGCTAAGTGGTGGTTCCTAAGCTATTAATGAGATGTGATTTTGATTTAATAGGGAAGACTACTACCAAAATTGGTAATTATATGGAAATTTAGTGTAACCTAGGTGGAGGCATCACTAAGTTTGGAAATGCTTGTTGAAGTTTAATTAGGTCTCGCCAACTTTGGATGGTGGTGGTAAGGAGAGATAGGAGGGAGTATGCAATTTAATGTCATTAATTCACCTCATTTTTGGCAAGAAATTCATCTTGGAAGGCATGCTAGTGGATTTGTTGGGTTTTTTTTTTTTGCATGCTTCACAATTTTTGCTCTGCATGGAGCTATCTGGTTCTTTGAACCAACAGTTCAATCTGCACTTTGTGGCTACTGATCTATTTTCGATTCAAAGAAAGTATATGAGGCATTGTGGAAAAATATTATTGTTGGTTGATCTTTCTTGGAGAAGAAGAGGTGTTGGAAACTTGGCTGGAAGTCTTCTTAGAATCGATAGAGGCACTATCAGGCATGATAGGCTCTACCCATTAAGATTTCTTGATTTCTTCTAAATGATTCATTGAAACAATTCTACTCACTGGATATATATTTTTTCATGATGTGTCTAGTTATTTACTTGCATGCTTTCATGAAATCTATGTGGTTTTGGAATGAGAATCCATTTGTTGTTAATGGTAGGTTTTGGAAACTTTCGTTGCACTAGTTATTAGTGGTATTCATGCAAATTTTCATTTGAAGCTCTGTAACTTGTATTTTAAGCTCTGTAGCTTGTATCCAAATCTCTGTAACTTGTATTCGAGACTAATGGTGACTTAACTAACTTTTTTATTTATATGGTTTTGAATATCTACTTTTAGTCTGGTAATTCGTTGATCTTTAGTGGAGTTCCGTGGTTGTTTTAAGCTTTTGTGGAAGCTTCGTGTTTATTACAAGCTTTTGTTTGGAACTTTGTGTTTGTTTTGGATTGAGTGAGAACTTGGTGTAGTTCTAAACTTTTGGTTTAACCTTCGTATTAAACAAATGAATGCGTATTCTATTCTTGTGAACATTGAACTTAATGCTGAATCATTGCGTTTTGTTTTGTACTTTCACTCTGAACTGGAGTTTTATTCTTCTTTATGAAATTGGAAATTCTTGAACCCATAATGGAGCATTGGTGTTATTATGAGCTTGTATTTAGGGCCTTGGGTTTTGTTATAGGCTCGTATTGAAATTCATGTTTGTCTTAGCCAGTATTGAAGATTGTGGGGTTCTGAACTTTTGTTGAAGCTTGTGTTTGACACTGTACTGGTATTCAAATCTTGACTATTACAAACTCGAGTTGGAGTCGACAGGTGTGAATCTATACTTGTATTGTGAGCTGGGTTTTGTTGGTTTTTAGGGATTTGAGAAGCTTTAATCTCATTTAATACTGTCTACTCGAAGGGGTCTTGTGATTTTTGTTTGGTTAGAAGTAGACTATGAAACTTCTTTTTGAGATCTCCTCTATTTTGATTATGAGAGAAAATGGTTGTATTACTTCTTCCTTTTAGACTACACTGTGTTCTCGAACTTGACAGAGCATATGAATTCAGGATTGTATCCTATTCATCTCTTCTCTGAGAGAATCCATGTCTTATAGAAAGCTTGACTATTTTTTCATAGAAATAAATGGACTGGAACTACGTTCTATTATGGGACAGTTGTATCAGTTGTTGAGGTTTATGGAATGTATTATTTACTTCCTTTTTGTCATTGATGTTGAATAAATTCTTACATGTCTTAAGCTTTTAAATGGAACTCGAGAGGCTTGTGGTGATTCTATTCAATCAAGTTGGAAGAAGTTTGGGACAATACTTGTCTTAAAATGAATTATTTAGTTTCTTACTCTCTTCTGATCTTTCATCTGATTCATGGGTTTTAATAGAATTTTGAATATAAACCTAGTATACTAGTGTAATATGAAGAGATACAATATCCCTATTCTGAATGCTTGGAAATTCAGTCCTTGGGTCTGTGAGTTTTATTGACCCTTGTCTATCTTGTATTGTTGTGTATTTCTATTCCTTGATGGGTACTTTAAATGAATCTCTAGGTTTTAGACAGAGAAATGAATATGATCTCTTGGGGACAGTATGCTGTTTAGAGACAGTACTGTGAATTTCATTTTGAGATTTGAATTTGATCTTGAGCTTGGTGAATGGAAATAGGTAATTAGTTTGTAAGTTTTGTAATTGAAGTTAGGAGTGTGCATTCTTTGACTGTGCATTTAGTTTCGAGTTCTCTTTTGGGAACTAGCTAAATAATTTCTAAGTTTGTATTAGATAAGGGATTTCATTTCATAGAATAAATGAAATGAAATATGGGTTGGGTCCTTTTCTATTTGAGATCCTTTTTCTATTGACTGTATAAGTTCATAGACTAAACTTCTTTTTAATTAATTCTCTTCTAAGATGGGAACTTCTTGTGGATTGGTTAAGATATTTTTTACTTGAGTATAGCTTGGATTTTTGGAAAGTTTGGTTTCAGACCTTTCAATTATAATCTACTAACATACAAAAGTTAGTAAGACCTTCTATTAGACTATTTTAAATCTGCTTAGATTGAATTGGGATTATTGTTTAGATGTTGCCTCTTTATTTATGGACTCCTTATATTGATATCTTGGACTGAGACAATGTTGTGTGTACTCAACCTAATTCCTTCCTTCAAATGAATTGTGTCTAAGGAATAGGTATGTATTGACTCTCTTCTTTGGTTTATATGGAAATATGAAGCATACTAATATGAGCTATTCTATAACTAACTTCTTTTGTTGCTTGGAAAAGATAAATGTGTATTTCTATTCTTATGGATTTATGAAATAATTTAATGACAAGACTTGTTGACTATTTTAAAGTAATTGATAGGATCAATTAAATCTTGTGATATAATTGTAATGTTGCAAATTATTATATGCTCTTTTCTTAAAAGGGAATTCAGATTCTCTTAATTGTACTTCTTTCTAGATGTTATTACTTATGATTATTTGTTTGATGTATTTAATTGTTTCATTAAAGCAAAGTTGTTTAATGAAATAGTTAGTGGAATGCACTTTACTTTAATGCTTAGTGCTTCTCATGCTCAGTTCATTGAACAGACCCATGCTAGAAATTTTTGTAGATGGACATCGTAAGTGATAAAAGAAGACACGAACTTTCATGATGTATTGGTTTATTTAATTCTGGATCTTATGTAAAGAGTTTCAAATCATTCTTGAGTTGTATTGGAAAAGAAAAGTGATATTCTTTTAAGATACTAATTATGATTGAAATGCAGAAGACTTGACTTGCATTGTCTTCTAAATGTACATTTTAAATCATGAATTGAAGGGTTTGTGTTGGACTTCAATTTGTAATGTGAATTCATTTGAACTTGTATGCCAGAAATAATAGTGATATCTTTGTGGTATTCTTTATATCTGTTTATTTACTATTGTTATTAACAAATATTGAGTAGGATTAAGGAGATAGTATAATCTCCCCTATTATAATGAGCTTGTTAAATTGCAAAATATGTCATTCTTTAACTACACAAATATAGTTTAATAATGAAGTATGCATGAGACTTCAACTAAACTATATGTGTAATGAATGATAAAAAGGTTATAAGGAGCCTAACATTTAGCCATGTAGAGGAAGACTCTTCCTCTCCCAAAGAACGAAAGATAAGATGATTAGTGGTTATGATCCTTAATCTTTATAAATTCATTTATAAAGTAAACATTAGCTAAATCTAGGTAGATGTCACACTTGATTTTGATAACTAAGTTGCAATAGGAAATCAAATGATGATGTTTTTGTTTTTCCTATTTTGGGATAACTGCTTGTTATGCCACGTTAATGAAACAATAATGCAAAGACATGTATTAATGAAGTTATCCATTACCTAATCAGGATAAGTATGGGTAAAGAACTTAAGGAATGATGGAATTAGGGTTAGGCATGGTTTGCTGTAATCTGAATCTTAATCCAATTTAATCATGATTAATGACCACTAAGGGGGTAATGTACATCTTGATGAATCAGTTTCTAATGGATGTTGGCACATGCCAACTACAAGACTGTTTCTCATGAGAAGTCACTGGGACTTCTCAAGGATATAGTGTTGTAGTTTGCCATGTGGCAACACCCTTCTGTATTTGTTCATCTAGATTTACACACATTTTGGACTCGAAACTTAGTTTCTATATAGGTCAAGTTAGTAGCATGTTTTAGGATAGGTGAGTATCTTTCAATGACCTCAGGGTAACCTCAGGCACATCCGGGTGACTTAGGTCAACCGAGTATGCCCTTATACAACCTAAGTCATTGTGAGCGTCTTCCTATAATAAATTATGTTTCTAACCTAGGGCTAGGCTTAAAAACTTGGGCAAGTGGGATTGACTGGAAGTCAGTAAAGACCATTCTAGATAACAGAAAAGTGAGGTGAAGGATGTATTTCCGAAATGATGAGTATGTCGTCCTAGAAATAGTAACATGAAAAGTATGTTGAAAATATTTGGACAAAGTATTGCAAGCTTCTCGTTGCATTGTCCTATGTCACCTAGTTTAAAGCAACGTGATGGTCAGATGAATATTGGTAACATATATTTAGATGTGTTATTTAAACATATCACTCTGTACCCAAAATAGGGTAGAAGAAACCATGTATACGTGGTATACATAAAGTATTCTATACTTTAAGTTAACATGAGAGATCGATAGCATACCGAGTCATTACAGTTGCATATGGTTATCTGTTATGAGAATGATTGGCATGGAATGTGTGTTCTAAATGTGTTTAATTTAGAACATAGAACATTATGTAAGAAAAAAATTCCCTTGTTTCTAAAGTCTTAAAATGGGAATGTTACAAACCCTTGTTCATTTTCTTGTCTTAAGGCAATAACAACACTCACATTAGTGCCATAAGCATAAAGGATAAAATCCTTTGATTAATTCAGGTTGATGAGTGTTGGCACACAAGAAATATCTTCCTTGATCTTATTGAATCTTTACTTTCCTTCTGTTGTCAATTTGAACACTATGTATTTCTTAATCATGAGGGTGATTGGCCTTACTAGTCCTGCAAAGTTAGGAATAAAGTGCCTAACAAAATTTATTTTCCAAGGAAGGACTACAAGGATTTCTTGTGCACTGGAAGGGAGAGGGCCAAGATGGCTAGCACATGCTCAGGGTCGATTTCTATTCCATCCTTTGAAACTACATGGCCCATAAGCTTACCTTGCGCCAACAAAAAATTACATTTTTGGGGGTTGAGAGATACCCCATATTTTCTGCATATCTCAAATACTTTCTCCAGGTGCACCATGTGATCCAAACTTTTCTTTAAGAATAATATAATGTCATCAAGGTAAACCAAGATGAAATCATTTTTATAGCCTTTGAATGTAATATCCATAGCACATTGAAATGTTTATCTTGTGTTTGGCAGACCAAAGGGCATCTTATGATATGGATATTTCCCCCACTTGGCTACAAATGCCATTTTGAATTGATCCTCTTCCTTGACCAGAATTTAATTGAAGCTAGAGTATCCATCCAGAATTAAGAATATTTGCACGCCGGCCACAGTGTGTAGAATCTTCTCCATTGAAGGAAAAGGATAATGATCCTTTAGATATACCTTATTTAAATCTCTTAAATGAACACAAATTTTGATTTCAAAATTCTTCTTGCACACTGGAACTATATTTACGACCCAGGTATATTACTTGATTAGAAATATTATCTTGGCCTCAATGAGTTTGGATAACTCCTTCCTCATGAGGGGCTCTATCTTTTTATTGACTGGCTGTTGCTTTTGTCTAATGGGATTGATACTAGGATCAAGTTCAATGGAGTGTTGAGAAACACTTAGATCAAAAAATTTGAGGTATTCATACTCCCATGAAAACATATTACTATATTTTTGACACAGAGAGATGAATATCTTCTTTTAATCATGTGTATAAGATTTACTGAGAGAAAAATCCTTTCCATGTGCAATAGTGACTGTGGAGAACTCTTCTTGCATGGCGTGCATATACTTTTATTCACCCTTGAACTCATAATAAGGGCTAAATATTCTCTCTAAGGTGACCATCCCTTTAAGCAACTTGTTTTTCTTTAGCTGTATCACTTGGTCACCATAGATGTTATGCAAGTCAGCTTGCATACCTGATGATAATGCAACCTCGTTGTGGATGAACTACACGATCTTCTCGTCACTTTCAAACACTTTTCAACTAGTGTTGTTATATGGGATGGATAGTCTAATCACTATATTAAAGTTATGACTAGTTCCTTTGACAAAATACTTAACAGGAGATACCTTTGAACCAAGCGCGGCCATCTAGTCAACTTATTTATTCATTTTGTGTGTCATCACCTATATATTTAGAGGATCGAAGCTCTCAAGGAGGTCCTAAAATCTATATTTATAATATATGAGAAGCCTATTATTTATCATGCACTTGTTAGCAACCTGGTGGATAACCAATTTTGTGTCCCCAAAGATCAACAGTGCCTTAATCTTATTTTTGTCACCAATAAGAAGACCATGCAAAAGCGCCTCATATTTTTCAACATTGTTAGAACGTGTAAACTACAACCTATGCATGAATAATAATTTCTCATCCTTATGGGGAATTAAAAAAAATCCTACTCCTGCACCATTTCTGCTTCTGGATCTATCAAAGTATAATTTCCATAAACTAGGGTTCTCTTCACTTTGATTGAGCACACACGGTAGCATAAATTCTTCCTCAATAATGTAGTAAGTACCAAGCCCAGTTTCATAAGCTTCCATCTCTTCATCATATTGGTAAAATTTATGGTGCCTCTTTACCCACTCATCAAGGTTGTTCTTCAGAGACTAGAACTTGTTCTTCCTGGATTAGGTAGTTAGGTTAGAGAGGGGTTGGGACATATGAATCTACATGATAGGAAAAATTGATTCAGCTTATATGGTAAATTATGTACAATACCTTGCCTTGAGTAACATATGAGACCAATCAGAAGACAAGTAACCATCCACTTTAGCAGTAAAATATCTTGATAAACATAAGGCAAAAAAAGGGGCAGATCAATGATTTACACATCTTGAGTTATTTTCAGACTTGGACATGTGTGGAGGTATAACTAAAGATCCTTGATGATTCCTAGAGTAGTGAAAATTGAACCATAAAGTTTTAGGAATCCTTTTTTTTATGGGCTATACTTAAGACCTAAGACATCAACAATCTTCTTAGGCATGAAAAAAGTACTAGCACCTAATTCAATCATGTGGTTATGGACAAGATGTTTACCTATGATTAAAGACATATAGAAGGGTGGGGTTTTAAAAAATTTACTTACTTACTTCTCCTCTTCTTGAAATACATTGATAGAAGTGCATGACTTTTGGATGGCTGGATCAGTGCGTGGAAGTTGAGCCAGATCTTCATGTAACAAGTCGTGCCGAGATGGAATGGTCAGGGCATCCCACATTGTAAAATTTGTGTTTGTATTCTTCATCCGGTCCACAATGCTAAATGGAATACCCATTGACATGTGCATTTGAGGTATAACAAAATCCTTTCTTGGTTGCTAGGGTACAAGCGCAGGAACCTTAGATAGCGCAGAGGCTTGACCTACCAATGGAAGGGCACTCACCACTTCAAAAGGAACTTTACATGAAGCTTCACATGTAGGAAATTGGGCACACTTACTACTAGATGTCTTAGTTGCTTCCTTTTTCTTTTGAGGGTCTGCTTATGTTGATGAAATTATGACTTATGCACTATATTACAACATTATCTTCTTGTATCTTGTGCTTTCCACAAATTGGGCATGCATTCTACTTATATCATCTTCAACTAGATTGATCACATAGAATTACTCTATGTAAAATAATATCATGTTGGATTTAGGAGGAGCCTCTGGCTTTTCTTGGCTCTCAGGCTCGCCTATGTAGATGGAAGGCTCACATTTAGAAGCATTCTAGATCATGTAGGCCTGTGTGTATAGAACATTGGTAAATAATATTGACTATGAGGCATATTGCAAGGAAAGTACCAATCTAATTCCTACACCATGTTGTTCTAGAGTGGGAAAAGTTCTTGACTTATGTTGGGTGCTAGAAGAGGTTTTGTAGGAGGAATAAATTTCAAAGGCAAGTGTGCATTAGCATGCCATCTATCATTCTACTAGTTTTATTTATATCTTTAATTCCCATAATCATTTTTTGAAGGGTAATTCCTTTATTGTTATGATTGATTGGAATTACCTCTGTAGGCTTGTGCCTACTAGTTTTCCAATGATACGACCTTTTTGGAAAATTTTCTAATCAAGCCCTTCAATTCATCATCTTCTTTCTGATGAGTGGGAGAGTAGGAAATGGATGCAACTGGTTGCGTGCTATGCACTAAAACAAGAGCAATAAAAGGTTGGGGAGTTAGAGAAATATTTTGGAATAAGGGTGTAGGAGGTCTAGGATCCAACTTACCAGCATGAATGAGAAGTTTTTCTACCCTTATTGCAATATTGTATGCAACAGATAAGGTTCTACCTCCCATGGATTGAATCACAACTGAGATCTCACTATTTAGAGCCCTTAGATAGTACAAGAAATCATGTTGGGATATAGGTCTTACCACTTAACAAATTATGTCCCAAGTCTTCTAGAAATTGATGTTGAAATCAGTCATCTTCTCATTGGGCATGCACTTTATTGTAATCACCTTCTCCACCAGTGATAGATGATCTAATTTATCTTCAAAGTAATTGCATAGATCCATTCCAAGCTCATCCTAGGTAGTAATAGATGTAGGTCTCAAGCCTTAGTACTATTGGATCACTTTACCCTTTAAAGAGGTTGTAAACATCCTGAAAACATCATCATCATGAGTGATCAGATAGACAGAGCACACATTGGCTACATCTTCAATGTGTTCAACAGGGGTAACTTGATTCTCTCTTGTGAAGTAGGGAATTCTCTGTAGCACAAATTCCAGCATATCATGATGTGTATTGAGATTGAACAGTTTCCCACTAGTGAAATTGGAAAAGTTAAAAGGAGGAGGTGGAGGTTGAAGAATCATATAAGGGTGTGCTTGTTTGTGTTAAGGAGTAGAGTGTGCTTGATGTGCTGGAGATGGAGATGCATGCACGGAAGATCTATTATGTGTGTATTTTGGTGAAATTTGGAGGTACTTAAAGGATCCTTCAACTGCAACACTTTGTCTGGTATGCACTCTTCTAATAAAAGGTGCTCAAGACTACAAAATGGGAGATCTAAAAATGTTGGGAGTCACTAGATGTGTTGAAATAAGCCTCCAAATTTTGGACATACTAAGTTCACAAACCATAACATAGTAATATGAAATTTAAGCTTTCACTTTTGGTCCCACTAGGTGTGCCAGAAATTGTTGGTTGTCAAACATGCACCTGTGTCTCAGATCTAGACAAACCGATTCATTTGATATAACAATGGAACCATCTCCAAGTTGTGGGATCTCATGTATTTGAGATAGATCTTTAGAGATGGTAGGTTTCTCTATCTATTTCTACTGCTACTACTACTTCTAATTTTGAAAGGAAAAACTAAGCTAACAATTCTACGGGACCAGGGATAAAAGGATAAAAAATGGAAAACTAATCCAAGGCAATAACACTAGAAAAAGAGGGATGAACACTTTCTATTCTAAAAGAAAATGAAGGGAAAGGCATCAAGGGAGGCTAGGAACATGTAGAAAAGACCAACCCACATTTACATGATCAATTTTCATGAAATACAACTAGAAAAATGGAAATGCAAGGAATGTAAAATGACACAACAAGTAAACTGAGTAAAAGAAAGGAAAGAAGAAGGAATATAAACACGTTAGGATAGAGAATAACCACAAAACGATGTTTCCATTACTTTAAAAAATGCATAGACTTTTACAATGGTGATTGAAGGTCGATATTCACATGCATGAGTAATATCTAGAGGTCTACAACTCAAAATACAAAGATATGAATTCCTCATAAAAAGTGTAAGGATCCAAAGTGTCCAACATTAACAATGAGCCCAAATTTTACATTTATAGATGAATCCATGGAAGAAGAAGAGAAGAAGGATGGAAAACCTGAATTTGAAATACAACCACCAATAATAAGCAATCAATGCCTACAAATCTTCCTGTAAATATATCAAATGTGTTTCCCAAGTTTGTTTGGAATTTTGGAGAAGGAAGGAAGGCAGATCCAATGAAATTGGGTGGTAGGAGTAATTAGATGTGCTCATTAATTCCTAAAAATATTTTTTCCCATTTATCACCTACCTGATCTACTAAGAATTTGAATTTGAATATCTAGCATTGTAGCCTACGTCATAAGCTATCGATTGAGACTAAGCGCACATTGATTAGAGCTATGTAGAGAAATATATGGTTGTCAGAAGTTTTTTCAGAGCCGTCTCTACATTGAAGGCATGTGGGGCACATGGATTGGATGAAAGGATGGATAATGATGTAAATGTTCTTGTCATTTCCACCACGTGTCAAGCATTGATTTTTTACAAAGGTTCAATGCCCTGTTGACATGGTTTGATAAGTTGCATGTGGCACACTCAAGTGTGTCAGAGAATTACGTGGAATGAAATGGCATAGAGGAGGGCACAAAGGTATGTGAGTGGAAGAATGAGGCCTAGAAGGATGATAGAAGGAAGGTGTGCATAATTTCAATGCACGCAAAGGAAATTATGCAAACAGGTGAGAGGGAAAACGTATGGAAGAGGCACTATCATTACATAATGATGTGCGAGGGTGTGAGGAAAGGGAACATCAGGAAGCCAAGGACTTAGCTGATTCTTAGGAAGCAAAGGCCAAGGTATGCGTGGAAGGTGATTTAATGCAGAGAAGGTAGAAATGTAGAGAATATGTGCAAGGGGAAGATGGAACAAACAAGAAAAGGAAAAGGAAAAGAAGGGAAGAATTCATTAAAAGCAAGGTATGCACACAAGGTGCATAGCGAATCTGCAACCATGAAAATATGCCAAGTGAAGAAGTGAAGTATGCACAACTTTCATGTAGAACCATATATCCATAATACGTATGTAAGTTTTCTAGATAACTAGGAGAGTTATTTGGATAACACTTAGGAATCATGTAAATTCTAGCATGCTTTTAAGTCATATAAATGTACCCAAGTGTGTGATTTTGTGTCTATACCTACCCTTAATTTATTTTTTTGAGTGGATACTTAATAACATAAAGTAGATAAGAGATGTGTACCTTATGATCATGTAGAGTGTATGGTAAAATGTGTTCCGAGTGGACAAGTGAAGCGTGAAATGATGTAAAGTGAAGCGTGGAAAGATGTAAAGTGAAGCGTGAAGACTAGGAAAGGAAAGTGACCCTACGGGTGAAGCATATGCATTGTACCATGTTTTTTTAGATTTTTGTTTACTTCTTCTTGTGAGG
This sequence comes from Taxus chinensis, assembly GCA_019776745.2. NCBI lineage: Eukaryota > Viridiplantae > Streptophyta > Pinopsida > Cupressales > Taxaceae > Taxus > Taxus chinensis. The sequence continues at coordinate 363,401,163 of CM034154.1, forward strand.
ACGAACCTAAAAAATAATAATAAGAATTAGTCAAATTCCTATATATATGATAAATCAAATATAAAGTATGTAAAATTATGTAAAAAATGTGTAAAAAGTATGTAAAAGTGTGTAAAGGAAAGTTTGCACCTGATGTATAAGAGTGTAAAGGATACAAAAATTTCCTGAAGTGTTGTGAAGAGTGAGTTTTTTAGGAGATATCACATAAATAATTAGTTATTTTGGGAGATCTTATGCCAAGTGCAAGTTTTTTGGGTGATCTCACACCAATGACTAATGTTTTGGGAAATATCATGCCAAGGAGAAAGTGTTGGGGAGAGAGGTCTAGTATTACTTTCCATCTATGATTTTTCCTGAAAAGAACCATTACAGATGGTACATCCCTAATTTGTTCATGTTGTATTGAATTACTTTTGATTATACTGATTATACCGATTGAAATGAATTGTATGATATTGCATGCATGGTGTAACTAAAGGAATTTTCCTATAACTGTAGAAATACTCTATGTTCATATGAGAAGATGAATGTGTTTTCTGCAAGGAAATTAATAACTAGAGAAGGATATAGGTTCCAAGACATTATTGTCTGAGTCTTGGCACTGGTGTTTGTTCTCTCATTCTTACCCAAGTCTTGTTTTGGTTCATTCTATGATTTTGTCCTATGCCCTTTCTATATTGTGCATATTTTGAATTATAGCTCCTAGCTATTGTAGGGGTGATTTATTTACCTAATGTATACCCCCCTCATTTTTGGTGCATGTGATGACTGTAGGAATGTGCGACCCAAAAGAGAGGACTCGAAGCTGATCTTAAATTGATACATTTATGGGGTAGGGTATGTGCATGGAAGATACCAAGGCACATGAAAACAAGATGGTTAGAAATATGTGTTAATTTAAGAAAAACATGTAATAGAAAAATAATGTAACAAGAAAGTGTGTAGACAAGATAGACCGCAAAAAGTGGGATTCAAACATGGAACATCACTCACAATGTCACAAGACAATCAAGGCCAAAGAATCCAAAATCATATAGTAAGAATACAAGACATAGGGTATAGCCCACAAGAAATAGCATACAATGGAAAACAATGGAAAGGAAAGTGTATTAGATAACCATGGTGGCATATAGTCCTGAAAATCAAATTTTGTACATGAAGCACCTGTTAGCATGTTAGAAAGATAAAAATTATGTAAATTAATGTATGTATCAATGGAAAGTAATTTTATAGTAAGAATATGAAGTAATAAATGATGAAAAAATATCACATGTAATGTGTGAGAGTATGAAAGGTAGATGGCCCTAGGAGCCTCGGTGGGATTGGAAAAGGATACAATGTCAAGCATCATTCCAATGTGTGAACATCTATAAACAAATCTGCATTCACTCCAAAATACCAAGTGAATGTGAATTTGTGTATATATAAAGATAATTACATACTGAGTATCTGACTAGCATAGTAAGTAAAATCCATCATGTAAGTATTATAATCAAACAAGAGTAAGTGAAACCAATATATGTAAATGTAGTGTATGAGTGTGATGGAATGGTATGTAATATATGAATGTGACAGGAGCAGTGTGCCCCCAATGGATGTGTATGAAATAAGGTTAATTTATAAAAGGCTCCTCAATAATCAAGAATGAACCACAAAACAAGAGTGCATCATCTGGAAATGTTTTGATAATTTATACTAGAAAGAGATATCAGGAAGTATAGATTGTGAAAATTGAATGTGGTGAAGTTCATTTCAGATTTATACCCTTAGCAATTGAGTATGAAATGTGGAACAAGAGTGAATAATAGGTAAATAGTTTGAGAATGTGTGCTATAAAGATATATCATGAAGCATAGAGCATGAAAATTAAATGCAATGAGGCTCATTTCATATTTATACCCGTAGTATTCAAGTACGAACCATGGAACTAGTGCACGCCATAGGGTAATGGTTTGAGAATGTGTTATATAAAGAGAGATCATGAAGTAGAGAGCATGAAAATTGAATTCGGTGATGTTCATTTTAGATTTAGGCCCTCGGCAGTCGATTATGAACCATGGAACTAGAATAATTCAAAGGGTAATAATGATATAATGTGTGTATCAAATGGTTTGAAAATTTCTAGAAATATTAGACATGATGCATGGAGTGTGAAGTATGATAGTAGGTGCTAGATACAACTATTAGTGATAGAATTGGGGGAAGTATCATGCCCCCCAAGTGTGCGAGGAATGGGGATCTTTATGATGACATGAGAGAGACCTTTCCAAGGTGGTAGAGTTTGAAATGTGTCATAAGAAAACATATGGTTATCACAATGGTATTTAGGAGAAAGAGTAAGACCATGGTTGGAATTCAGGTTGACAAGAGAAGGTCTAAAGAGGTTATCTATATATTTTTGGTTTTGCTTGGATATTGGTTTTTGATTTGGAAATTGTAACACTGTGGTAGAATTGAGAGGAGGAGGGGATGGAATTATTTTTAGAGGAAGTTTCTTAGTTGGAATGGGTAGCACTATAGAAGACTTTAGAGGAGGGGTGAACTAATTTTTAGAAGAGGTTATTTATTTGTAAGGGGTGAACTAATTGTTTCCTAACCATGCCCTTTCATCAAATCACACTAGCGATACACCTAAGGAAGAAACCAATTTCTATGTTGTTCATGTAATCTTCACTTTGGATTTTGATCCTTCTATCAAGCATCCTCCTCTAGCATCTATTGAGGAAATTCTCACGTAGACTCCCATACTCACAGAGGATCCCACCTTACTAGTTCTTATAACCCCTAGAGGAACACACCTCATATATTCTTATAGCCATAAAATAACCCTCATTATCAACTTATCTACCCATAGAATAGCCTACATCACTCACCTTGCCTTCTCCTCAACTTGTAAAGGAGTTATCCTTGTCTACTTCACCTACCTTTCCTTCTCCTCAACCCGTAGAGGAGCTAACCTTGTCTACTTCACCCAATTTGCCTCCTCCTCTACCCATAGAGGAGTAAATCTTATCTACCCATTCTATTTGTGATACCTCACCAAAAGAACTCACAGATCCCATCACTTTTCTTAACTTTCTCTTACCTATCGAATCTGAGGCTAAGACCTTCCATGACTCACAGACCTCAGAGCTCATCACAGGGATTAGCACTAGCACATCATCCTCTTCATTTAAACTAAAACCTTTCTCTTTTCTTGTTGATCACATATAGTATGTTGATTACTCTACCCTCTTAGGATGCCTCAGACTCCAAGTTTCCACTCAAATGTAGACGTTATCCCCATACACCTTGAGCATTTACCCCAAGGTATTCAAAGAAACTAATAGCATTACACCTGAGCTCTCGATTCTTGTCCCCTCTTTATCATCACCCCTTTCATGCAAGACTTTATCTACACCAAAACCTAACACAACCTTAGGGATCTTACTAAGACCAAGTCTAGCATATCCCTTTGTGAATCTAGACTTGTCAACTTCATTGCCACCCATCGTAAAATCTATTCCAGTACCTAAAAGTAAGACCCAACCTTTTATGGCTCGCACCCCGGTATCTCCCACACTTTCTCAATAACCTTCACCTTTTCCATTGATTTTAGGTCCACATCCTTTAACCTTGGTTAGATTATCCCTTCACCAAGGAAAATTTATAATGTGACAGCCTATACCCTCACCTTCACCTCTTAGTTTTCCCACACCTTCTTCACTACCCTTACCCTCACTCTTACCAACACCCCTAATTTTACCTTGGATTTCTCATATACCTACATCTTATAATTATCCTTCATCCTACCATGATTTTCCTCTGTCTTTACCCAAGAAGGTGCATCCTAAACCCAAACCTTCAATACCTACCAAAAAGGTAGTAACACCAACACAATCTCTCGCCTCACCCTTTAATGAAGGTCACCTACCCCTTCATCTAATCAAACTTTGACCTCTCATTGTGATACTTTTGTGGGATCCTACTCTAACATCCTTGTTCAGTTTTTAGAGACATTTGTACTATCACTTCCTCCTATCAAGCCTTACAATCCTCTCAAACCTAGACTAGTAGGAGTTGATGATGTAAAAACTTGCACTTATCATTTCTCACTAAGGAATGATATCGAGATTTGTAAGGCTCTTAAAAGCATTCTCTTTTAGCTTTTTGATTCTAATGGTCTCTTCAAAGAAGGTGATCTGTTGGAGGGGGATTTCATTCTTTCTTCACTTTTCACCACACAACCCTCTTGTCCTCTTCCTATCTTTGAAATTAACATGGTGCGTATAGCCACTCAATCATACCATGTGAAACATAAACAAAAGGAAAAGGTTGGTAATCATTCTATTTCACCTTAACCTACCATTTCACTAATAAATCCCCCTAAGGTAACCATCCTAGGGATGACACCACCTACTTCTTCTTAGGATACCCATCGTTCAATGGTCAAACAACTTCACCAATCCCCATTGAATATGTTTTTATTTGACTTGATTCAAACCTCTGATTCTCATCAGTAGGCCCTCATTGAAGTCCTAGAGTTCATTGAGCTTCCACCCACAAACACTTCACATATCACTACACTCATTACCCCTCATCATATTGCTTCCATTAATTTCTCTAAATCAGAGATTTCCCCTTCACATCTTGATGATCCAAATCCCACTCTTTTCATCTTCATTTTCATCAATGATATTCATGTTAGATACATCATGATTTATGGGTGCTCTAGCATCAACATCATCTCCTCTCATGTGTATGAAAAAATGGGAATATCTGTTAATAACATTTATAGTAACCCCATTATGCTTCTATCCTTTAATGATTCCATAACCAGTACCCTTGGCACTATAATCCTCCACTTCCATGTGGGTCCCTGTACCATCCCCGAACACTTATACGTTCTCAAAGGATTTTTCTAGTATAACAAGTTGTTAGGTCATCCATGGATTTACGTCATGGCTTGTGTACCTTCTACGCTTCACCATTGCATCAAATTTGAATATGAATGAGAAACTTACACCATTCGAGAAGATCCATCCCCCTTAAAAACCTACAATATCTTTTATCATCCAAACGATGTCTTAATCCCAATTAAGGAAGATACCACATATACCACTTTCTTCACTTCACCTTCCTCATCCATCCCACTTACCGACCCTCCTATTCCACCCTCTACTGATGCCCCATCTTCTTAGGCTTTAGATAACTATTCAATACCTACTACCCAAGTACCAACCATATACCCCTTTGTAGGTGTTTTTCAATTCCTTTTTCTTAGTTAATACTACCACCTTAACATTGACGCATTCCTTACTCCTTAGGATTATGGAAAGCTACACCAACACCCATGTCATAACCATCGTATATGAGAGGTCATACCATACAGTCCTTCTAACCTTTGTACCAACCTAACTTATGGGGCACTCGACATGACCTCATATTCTATTGAACCTCCCTTCCACACCAAACCCTTTTCATCTGATTTCTCCTACCTCACAAAACGTAGCTTCACACTCACTTTTCTTCATTGTTACGCCTAAAAAGGCTTCAAATTTGGTCATTATAAACAAGGTTATCACAATGTCATATCATGCACCACAAAGAGATGAAAATATTGTTGTGGTCTTGGATTTCCTAACCAACCTCTCCTTAAGAAGGCCTAAATCACTCTTGTAGAAGATGAAATTCCTTCCCCACTTTATTCACCTATTGTACCACATTCTCTTACGAAGTCCATGGATCCCAAATCCATTCTGCCTAAAAAAATCATTAACACCGTCTCCTTGGGACCTCTGACCTATCAACGTGATGATGAGGTTCCCTCTTCCCTTCCTCTTCTTTATCCTAAAATGATTAATGATGATACGCCTTCTATAAACATCATTCAATGTCAAGATGATTACTCCATTTTGACCTATTTAGGTGCAGTGGATTCTTATATTCAAGGTCATTGCCCTATAACATGCAAACCATGTTGAATGAATCTACCGTAGAAATCAACATTCACGCTCAGGATGACCCACACATCCTAAAAATAGGCCAATATTTAGACTCTGTAGAACAAGAATCTTTCATTTCTTTTCTTCATGATCATAGAAATGTATTTTATTGGTCCTATAGTGATATGTCAAGTATCAACCCTAATATCGTGCTTCACAATATCGTAACTATCCCTGATGCCAAACCAATGAAATAGAAGTTGCGTAAAATGTATCCTTGCATTGTTCTTCATGGAAAAGAATAGCTTCAAAACCTTCTCTTTGTTTCCTTCATCCTACCTATTGACTATCCAAAATGGATCTTCAACATTGTTCCTATCACGAAAGAAACTAGGGGACTATGTATCTATATTGAATTTCACGACCTTAACCTTTCTTGTCGTAAAGATGATTTTCCTCTACCAAGAACCACCTACCAACTAGTTGATCTTACAGCTGGCCATGAGATGTTATCTCTTATGGAAAGGTTTTTTAGCTATAATTAGATATTATTCACTCCAGAAGATAAAAAAAAATCCTCCTACATAACCCCTTGGGATACCTTTTCTTATTGCATCATGTCCTTTGTCTTGAAAAATGTTAGTGCTACCTATCAGCGCACTATGACTTACATCTTCCATGACATAACATATGACATTTTGGAAAAATATGTTGACGACCTTATTGATAATTCTAAGCATTGCACCGGACACCTAGCCATTATTAAAGTTATTTTTTACTTCCTTATCCAATATTGTGTTCACCTTCAACCAAAGAAGTGTGTTTTTGTAGTTCTTTCAGGTAAGCTAATTAGTTTCATCATCTCTTTATGAGGTATCAAATTTGATCCCACTAAGATCAAGGAAATTCTTGACATTCCTCCACCTACTAACCTTTGGTAGCATCGTATCTTGCAAGAAAAATTACAATCCATACGACATTTCATCTCTCAACTTTTAGACTAATGCTAACCATTTAATCATCTCCTTAAAAAGGACATTTCTTTCCATTAGAATGATTAATGTCACAAAGGCTTTAAAGCATTGAATAATTGCCTTATTCAGCCTCATGTGCTCATTCCACCTAAAGATAATCATCCTTTTTAGCTATACATTTCTACTACCAACCATTCCTTGGGTGTCATGCTCACTCAACCTTATGAGTAGCATAGAGAACAAGTGGTTTATTACATAATCCTCACTCTTCTAGACTATGAAACTTGGTACACTCGTGCTGAAAATATTTTCTTATCCCTAGTCTGCATGGCCACTACACATTTTGACTACCTTTTTAATCACAAAACCTTTTTTGTTACCAAACCTTACCAACATGAATACACCACACATTGGCTCCTTCTTCGTGCAAACTTGGAGTTGGATTTCATTCATCAAAAAATTTTAAAAGGATAGCATTGCAAATAAACTTGAAGACACTCCTCTTCCTAGAAATCAATCCTCAACTTTTAATTTTCCCGACGAATCTATCGCCACCCTCTCCACTGAGGATATTGTTTTTCAAATGAAATTATTCTTTGATGGATCCAAATGTCATTGTGGGGGAGGTACGGGGGTCATCCTCATTCCTCTTGATGGCAAGCCCATGCCAGTATCCTTTAAACTAGACTTTGAATGCACTAATAAAATAGTTGAGTATGAAATACTTGTGCTAGGTTCTAAAATTTCCATTGCCTTAGATGTTAAAACCATTAGTATATTTAGTTACTTGAAACTGGTTGTGAACCAAGTCAATGGTTAGTACCAGTGTTGTAACAATGAGCTCAAAAAGTATAGACATCATGTCCATCTACTTTTGACCACATTTGATCACTACCTCATTCAATTCACTCCACGATCCACTAAAAAATTCATAGATACTGTGGCTTGTCTTGCTTCTCAAATACCTGCCTCACCTTTGAGCTCAAAAATCTTCATCATCATCTAACGGTTGAAGTTTCATTCTTATATTATCCTTGGCATTAATTTTTTGGGTAGCATCGATATTGAGCCACGCGATATTTGGTATAAGAAATTCACCGACTACCTCTCGCTTTTAATCCTTCCTTTGGATCTCACTCGCAATGGGTGACGAAACTTCCTAAAAAATTTCTCTTTTTACATCATCATTAGAAATATTCTTTACAGATGTGGATTTAACGGTATTCTACTACAGTGCCTCACCATTTCTGAAATCCTGTACACCATCAAAGAGATTCATGATGGGCTTTTTGGGGGACATTTTCATGGCCTCATTGTCACAAAATGTATCCTTCATTTCAGCTATTACTTTCCAACCCTTAACCAAGACTGTCGTGACTATGTTAAATTTTTTTTGAAGTGTTAGCAACATTCTAACCTTCATCAAGCTCCTAGTCACAACATACAAGTCACCTGAGACTTTTGGCCCTTTTCACAATGGGATTTGGATATCGTTTGAGAGATTAACCCTCATTCCTCCCAATGTTGTGACTATATCATCACGGCGACAAAATATTACACTGAATGGGTAGAATTCATCCCTCTTATCTCTATGAAAGATAAGAAAATAACTGAATTTATCAACCACCATATCATTTGTCACTTTGGTGTTCCTCATCGCCTTATCACTGACAACGGAAAACAATTCAAAAACAAAACCCTACACAAACTGTGTGACAACTTTGGTATTCAACTAAGTTTTTCTTTACCATATTACCCACAAGTAAATGGTCAAGCCAAATATTCTAACAAAATCCTCAAAAAAATTCTTATGAAAGTGGTTGACAACACTAGTAAGGATTGACACACGCACATTCCTTTAACCCTATGGGCTTATCTCACCAGGATCCACACCTCTACTGATGCCACACCTTTCTCTTTGGTCTACGGTACAGAGGTTGTCCTACCTCTCAAATTCCAAATTACATCTCTTCATATATAACTTTAATATATGCTCTCTGATGACGATTTTCACCAAGAACATTTGGCACAACTTCAGATATTAGATGAACATCGTCTAAATTCTCTAGACCACCTCCAAATCTACCAAAAGCATATCAAGCACTCCTATGACAAACACGTTCGAAAACAAACATTCTAGATTGAAGATCTTGTCCTGAAGGAAAATAAACATGTAACCAGAATAGAGAAAAGTAAACAAGGAAAGTTTACTCCTAATTTTCTTAGACCTTATATTGTCATCCATACATATGGATCAAGAACTTATCGTTTATCTTATCTTGAGGGTAAACCTGAACCTGAGCCCATTAATGCCTTGCATCTTCAGCCAATCTATTATTGAATAAAGTATAACATCATTGTATGTCTCTTATATTCTCATCCCTTGAGTGAAACTCTCCTTGTACACCTACCTCTTTTTAAGGACTAATGACTAAACCAAAATTGTGTGATTATTTGTCACCATTCAGCCTTATCTTGAATATGATTACCATGGATCTACTCATGGCATGATTCTGATGGATAGTTTTTTTTCCTTTTCAGGAAGGAATCCCATGGTTTTTCGTCACTTAAAACCCATCTTTCATAGCTAACCTTTATCGTTCTATGGGTTTTCCTTCATAAAAATACCTATACTCATTTATAGTCTTTTCCATGACTACAAGTCCAAAATAATGCAAAAAAAAGTGGGATGACAAAAACTCTACTTCTTGATTCAAACTTCTTGCACATAAAAATCTAGCCACCTGTTGTACTTAGTCTTTCCAAAAATAAGACTAATCCATATTTGTCAAAACCAAAATTATCCTGGAGCTTCCCACATCGATCAACTTCATGAATACCTCAAGGAGAATTTATTATTCATCCCAATATAGACTTCATTCATAAATTAGTCTATGAATACAAAAAGTAAAATGCAAAAGAAAAATAATCAAGAAAAATACAAAAATTTGGTGATGGACATGTCTATGTTGGTTTTGGGTATCTTGCAGAAGGGGCATGTCATCCCACAACAAGGTTATGCTAAAAAAACCACTCCACCCAACCTTCATTTATTTACTCCTATCCACTCAAGGGACATGGCACTCATGCAAAACTTTTTGATCATGTAACTTCTTTCAACTATAGACCTATCAATCATGAAATGTATCTAGGGGCTTATGTTCATAAGCCTATTTTTCATCCCACAACAAGGTTATGCTAAAAAACCACTCTACCCTACCTTCATTTATTTACTCTGATCCACTCAAGGGATGTGGTGCTCATGCGACACTTTGTGATCATGTAACTTATTTCAACTATAGACCTATCAATCATGTAATGTATCTATGTTCTTATGTTCATAAGCCTATTTGTATGGTCATTACGATCCTTGCCAACTATAAAGCATTTTACTTCTTTTAATTTCACCTCTGCCTACTTGTTGCTTATTCAAAGGGATGAGACCATTGAAATTAAATATCTTGGTTCATTACTCATTTCACATGTACCCATATTAATCATATTTTCCAAAAAATTATACATACTTATCAAAATCAAATTCAAACCCCAAAAAACACCATACCTATACCAATCACACAATTTAACCAGTTGCCATTTTTATTTTTTGGCTCAACACTTAACCTTGCCTCACTGAGACCATTTTCCTTACCTAACCTACCTACCAGAACTCTTATTCTTCCCTATCCTATAGGATAACTACATCGGCTTGAGGCCAATTTTGTAAGGGCTATGTAGGAAGCACTTCTAAGACATGGGGTCTTCGGAGGTTAGTTTGGCCACCATTTTCTACCATCTTCTAGTTTTTTACCATTATTTGTTCCTAATACCTAATATTTCTCACATTTCCATAATATTAATAGATTGGAAAATAAACCGAACCATTCCTACACATATAAGTTTCCATACTATCAATAACTTGGAAATTAAACCAAATCATACCTATACATATAATTTCCATAATATCAATAACTTAGAAATTAAACAGACCAAACCATACATCATAACCATACCTATACATCTAATTTCCACAATATCAATAAATTGGAAATTAAACTAACCAAACCATACATCATAACCATGCCTATACATCTAGTTTTCCATAATATCAATAACTTGGAAATTAAACCAAACCATGCTTAAATATTTAGTTTCCATAATATCAATAACTTAGAAATTAAACCAAACCATGCCTATAAATTTAAGTTTTTATAATATCAATACATTGGAAGTTAAAACAATTTCATAACATTAACCATGCCTGAAACTAGTTTCCATAATAACCATACAATGGAAATACAACTAAATACAATAGATATAAATTTCATTATCTATATTGGAAGGTATGTACACTATGCATACTGGTATAAATAAGTCTCTCAAAAAATCTCATATACATCTCGCCTCTTCGACACATAGGCTAGTATATATAAATCAAAATTATAATAAAAATAATATCTCAATAGCTATGTCATCCCTAATAGGGTCTGGCACCTCTCCCACTCTCTCTCTTGTCCCCTCACCTAGACTTTGTCTCCATGAACTTGTCACCTCTCACTAGCCCTTCCCATGAGAATGGTGGCTCCTTGAACTACTAGCACTATGGGTCCATGAGTTGGACCTCTGACAGGCTGCCTACTTAGCTCTATAGGTAGCATATTTGGTAATAGGATCACCAAACTCTGTAATCTGATCCTCAAAATACCTAGCCTCGACCAAAAACTCTTTGTATCAATCCATAGATATCACATGTGGTGGTGGCATCGCTCTAGCACCTATTAGTGGTCCATGTCCCTATACTTGTGGTCGTGGACCCTGTCCTAGTACTTGCACCTATAATGATGAGGCATGTCCCTATACTTGTGCCCCATCATGTTCCCTTGGAGGTAAAGGAGGGGTAGCCACATGTCCCTCGGCACCATCCTGTTCCTCTCCTGTTTCTAATTGTGTCTATAGTGTGTCCACCTAGGCCTATAAAGCAGTGACCTAGGCCTGTAGTGCCACAACTTATCCCCCATCACCGATTTATGCATGTTCCATCACTAGTTCTCCCAATAGCGTAACTACCTATGCCTATATTGTAGTGACTTGGGCTTGTAATGCCATCACCTTCCTCTGTAACATGTATCTCTCATTGGTGGTTGTGGTGAAATCTGTCGGTCTTCACCTAGCTGGTGTTACCTGTACTTGTGCGACCCACCACTGACTATACCTAGATATACACCTAGCATCATATATGGTTTCTTCTACTACCTAATCCTCCACTCCTATTGGATCTATAGGTTGTGGAAGAAGTAATGGCATCTCCACATCCTATTAACGGTACTATAGGAATGGCAGGGGCACACCCTACTATAGGCTGAACCGTCATCTGACCCGATCTATAGGTATTAACTCGTGCGCACCCACCCTACACAATCAAATCCATCTATTAAGTTGTAAACCCTCCATATCCTCCTCCATACCTGTGTACTCTTGATACACAAGGTATGACCTTCATATAATCTCTATCGGTGATAAGCTAGCCAGTACCCTATGATAATATGTTATATCTTGAGTCACACCATCAACCCTCTCCTCCTCTCCAATGACATGCTCATTCCTAAGAAAAACTTAGTATCCTCTAAGGAATCATGTTCCCATTATTTTATCACCACATATAAATTACTAGATGAAAGATCCTAGAAATATGTTATGTAATGTCTCTCGTTAGGGGATAACTGCCTTCTAGCCGTTAACTCAATTCCTACATAGAAAACAAATGGGAGACCTAACAAACAACCCATGTATGAACCGAACATTGGATATATCATCTCCTTTATTCATCCCAATATTAAAACCTATATCATCTAGTGAGGGATTGATTTTCATTCCCAACATCATAATAATCAACACTATGATAAATTTTTTATATCTTATTTTTCATTCTTATACAACCAATCATTCACAAAAATTTATCTTCATCATTGTGTCTAGAAATGTTTTTTCTTGGCACATTACAGGAAAGGTATTCATGACTTAGTATTTCACCAATTCCAAAAACTTCATGAGAAATATGGATTGGGTTATGAAAAACCATCCTTAGACACTTTCGCGATCACCACATATGGATCCGTAACGGAACTAAAGTCACCCTCTTCATATTCACATGAAAATGGTATCGACACAAATGATGTATTTTCAATCCCACTGAATTATGTTTAATCAACATCATCACCTTAGGACCACTCACTTATCAGATTAATGACAGAAATATGACACTTTTTCTAGCATTACCTGAAATGGAGAGGGAGCCTCCCCTACCATCAACATTCTTCAATACTATATTTATCAATCCATCCCATCTTATATGGGGGAAGAGGATCATTATCTTCAAAATACTTTACCACTTGACACATTGATATTCCTTAATGAATCCACCATCGATGCCAACATAGGGACTTCACAAGACCCTTACATGGTCAAGGTTGGAAAAACTTTAGATTCAAAATAATTAAATACTTCACCACCTTCCTTTTGAAACATAGTCAGGCCTTCACATGGTCATCTAGTGACATGTCGGGTATTAATCCTAACATTTTCATACACAACATCATCACAATCACTAATGTTAATCCTATCAAATAAAAACTATGTAGAATACACCATAGCATAGCCCTCCTCATCAAAGAAGAGTTACAATGTCTCCTATTTTCTAAAATCCACTTACCTAATGAATTTCTATAATGGGTTTATAATATTGTACCCATAACAAAATTCTTTAGAAAGTTACATATTTTAACAAACTTCTATGTAGTCACCAAAAATTGGGTCGCAACCCTCTAAGATCCCTTAAATTAACACACCCCCTTACCATGACCCCTTCTGCACATTATTATTAATTTAACTATCAATATTAGGTTAATTACCTTCTCACCCCTCCACCTTACCTCTCCACCTCACCTTGGATCAATTCCAAGGGAATTTAACTGACTGCGACTAAGTCGTCACTCTTAGCATTGAGTCTTCACTTCCTCTAACTAACTAAGACTATTTCTTAACCTAATATTTATTCCTAACCACTTCTTCCATTAATTCCCCACATGTTTAAACATGAACCAATACTCCTATGCCACAATAAAATATTTACCCATGCAAAAAAGGGAAGAAACAAGCTATTTTGAGTAAATTGGAATATTTCTCCCTAACCGATGTTGGTTATTCCTTGGCTGGCACTGGTCAAGGAACTGCCATCGATTCCTTTAAATAAGGATTTCCAACTCTTTTCTCAGGTTCTTATTTTGGTTTGCTTTTTATATTTCATTCACATTCTTGCATTCAATGGCGCATCTGATGATCAAACACAACACCAGAGCTTCTAAGTTCTTCACTAGCAATCAACCTCTTTCTCCATAACCTCGGATCATTCACAGGGAATCACTTTGGCTTCATTGCAATGGCACTGGATCCAAACCCATTTCTCCTACAAAATCCCACCATTAACCATATCTACCAATATCCAGGTCTTCAAATAAGTATCTTAAATAGGTTGTTGGTTATTAACGTTGGTTTTAGATCTCTTATTTTCTTCACTTGTAGTTCTTATTTCTAACCTCAATACCATTCATCACCTATCTACCTTATACACTACCAATCTGAACCTCTCTATCTTTTCAATCACCTCTCTCACCATTGTTGATCCTTCACCTAAATTCCAACAACCTGTCTAAGACTTACCAACACTCTATGCAATCACAGAGAACCTGAACCAATCTCGTTTCTACTTAGCACCCAATTTCCCCTATAGTCATTGAGTATCTAACTAATATCAGCTAAAACTAGTGACCACCATCAGTTCACAAACCGACATCAATCTATATTTATGGCATTCTCTCTCAGACCATTGAGATAATTTACCTACCCAAAACCTCTCAAAACCTACTACAACCTCACCCAGACCTCCATAACACCCTTTGTTACACCTACAAACCTTAACAACCCACCAGCTACTTTAAATATAATCTTGGATTCACTAATTAGATTAGATTTAATTTATTGTACTTGTGTGAGATGCATGAATTATACAACTATAATAGGAATCTCTATTTCATGTTCTTATCATCATTTAATTTGTTTAAAACGTGGATTTATAGCCTTTGAGGAAGTACCCCACTTCCCATATCCAGTTCTCGCTAGGCAATCCACCAACCTATGCTTTTAATTCTATCTTGTGGTCTTGCTTTTTTTTAGGTAGTCCTTCCCATATAAAAAGGAGTGCTCTCGATCATTCTGGTCTTCAACGATGTGAAACCTCTTCGAAACCTTCAGGTATTCCTCACGTACCCAACCTTTGACCTTAAAATTTTGTCTTATGTGTATGATTCTTATTGGTGAAACAATATAATATCTCAATCTCACTTTCCCTTAATAGGACTCCCCCTTCCTAACATTGATCAACTTTCCGACCTCATGGTAGGCAATGAAATGCTTTGTCTTATGGATGGATTTTCTAGATACAATAAAATTCTTGTCATAACTGAAGACAAACATTAGACATATTTCATTAACCCTTGGGGGACTTTTTTCTACAACATCATGCCCTTCAGACTCAAAAATATAGGGGCCACTTATCAAAGCATTATTACGAATATTTTCCATGATATTATCCATAAAATTGTGGAAGACTATGTGCATGATCTCTTAGGTAAATATAACCACCAAAGAGAACATCTGGCCATTCTTGAAGTCATATTTTCCCATCTTAATAAATATTTCCTCCTCCATAACCCAGCCAAGTGTTTATTCAATTTTCTCACAAGGAAAATTCTCGGGTTTAGTGTTTCTATCAGTGGTATTGAAGTAGACCCCATCAAAATTAAATATATCATTGAGATGCCTCCTCTTTCCAATATCAAATAACTTCCTAGTCTCTAAAGTAGACTTCAATTAGTTTTCTTTTTCATCTCTCATCTTTTAGATCTCTATCATCTTTTTCACTATCTCATCTGAAAGGATGTTTTCTTCAAATGGGATCACAACTATTAAAAGGCATTTGAGGACCTCAAATGATGTATTCATTTATTTACCCTTACTAATTTTACCAACCCTAAGCACATCGGCCTATCACCCAGTGGGCGCTAGACGCTCGTCTGAGGCATGCGCAGGTGTTGAGCGCCTCCTTTATGTGAGATTTGTGAGAAGGTTCCACCATTAATGGAGGATGATTTATTAAACAAGGAGTACATTCAGTTAAATTATTTAAAGAGGTAGAAAATGCAACTAAAAGATCTAAAATTAGTACATCACAAAAGCTAAAGAGCATTGCAAGAAGGATAGCAAACTGGATCTGAGCCATAATAAGTCAAATGACACAAGGGTTTACACCCTTAAGAAAAATATACATAATGAACCTAGAGATATATTATTTTAACATAGTTTAGGTAGCCACATTACAGTTAAAAGGGTCATCTCAGACCATATACAATAAATGAGGACTTAACTCCCTTAAATCCTCCCTAGTATGAGATCTTAACTATACCTTTCCCATCCTAACCCTTGTTAAAGTTATTACTTCCATACAAAGGCTTATGGAATCCCTTACAAACCTTAGCACTAAGTGCACTAAACCCTAGCATTACTACAACACTTTTTCACTCTACTTCTTATTCTTTAAATTATCCTCTATATTATCCTCTCTTTGTCTCCTCTATGTCTTTAGCCCAAGCATATCTCTTTATAGGATCAACACCCATAGCCATGCCTTATAATTCTGAACAGATCATGTGCTAAGAGATGATGTGGTCATCTAATGGTGAATGTTGATCCCTTTGCAAACCCTCCACTCTCTGTAATGATGTCTTTTAGGAATATTCCCTACATGGAATATCCTTTTCTTGACCTTTAAGGTTCCAGGCTGGCACCTTATCCACTCATCATGTCTAGTTGGGTCTTCACATTTTTCCTCAAGTGCATCTAGAATTCCAAATATGGATAATTCCTTTAAAAAAAATTTTGCTTCTCGCATGTGTGCTGGTTTCACATAAACCCTTCTTAAACTCCTTTGTCCTACGTGCTTTCCCTTGAGCACCCTTCTTCTTACTGATCTTGTGCACATGCCCTTTGCTACTTAGCCAATATTTAAAGAGCCAATAAATGATATCTTCCATTCACCATTCTCTGGATATTATGCTAACACATACAGATGAGCAAGGTAGAGAGTAGTCCATTTATTACGTGAGCCACTCTCTTCACAATTTTGAAATGCATTACACCAAATCCAAAAAAATTGTTGTGTTTTGTACTTCACAACTTCCATGCTTCATCACTATCTCCTTATTCATAAGACTTATGTTATCACCAATTTCAATCCTCTTAAGGCTATTCTTTCTCAATTTTATCATAGTGATCGTACCAATCGATGGATCATGCTTATGATTGAATTTACTCTAGAATTCATATCTAAAAAATCTACCAAGGAGAAATCCATTTCAAACCAACTCACAAAATCTCCCCTTCTTAATAATCAGCTACCTCACAAACAATTTCCTAATGAATCCATTAACACCATTGATCAAGAATAAAATCCCCTTAAAATGAAACTCTTCTTTGATGGTTCTAAATGTCAGCAGGTGGAGGTGCTAGTATAATTATCATACCTCCTTATGGGAATCATATCCCTCTATCCTTTCAAATAAATTTTGAATTCACTAATAATATTCCTAAGTATGAATCCCTCATCATGGGCCTCCAAATAGTAGTCATGTTAGGTTTTCATATCCTTGACATCTATGGATACTCCTAGCTTATGATCAATCAAATCAATGGAACTTATCAATGTAAGAATGAAATTTTATGAAAGTATAAAAACATTTTTGATTTCCTCTTAGAATCCTTCAATCAATATACGATCCAGACAGTTCGTCGATCATCAAAAAAATTCACGGAAATGGCTTCTCTTGCATCACTTATCCCTTTATCAACCAAATATTCCATGTTGTTTGTTATTGTGCATCGATACGATCAACCATATCATACTAAAAAAATACATTCTATTAATCTTATCAAAGATGATCAAATAGATCATTGGTACATCCAAACTAATGACTATCTCTCTCAATATAAAATTCCTTCCGATATATCTAAAAATGAGAAAATATATTTTCGTCAACGTGTTACCCAAAACATCATTGTAGGTAGTATTCTCTACAAACGTGGATTTGATTACCTCCTACTTCGATGCCTCAAATATCATGAATCCACTAAAGCTACCAAGAAGTCCATGATGGCGTATGTGGTGGAAACTTCAGTGGTATATTTATTTCTAAAATCATCGTATCGATGGGCTATTACTATCCTATCATTAATCAAGTTTGTTGCACATAAATCAAGAAATTCATTCAATTTCAACAACATTACCACCTTATCCACATTCCCAATCAGGCCCTACAACCCACTCAATATTTATGGCATTTTTCATAATGGAGATTTGACCTCATTATCCTCATCAACCCATGTTCATCATAATGATATCATTCTATTATCACTGGCAACTTGAATACTTCAAACAATTGGTGGAAGTTATCCCACTCATCTCCACTAAAGTTGATAAAAAAATTTACTTCATCCACCATCACATTATTATTTTTTTTAACATTACTTACAAAATAATCACAAATAATGGTAAGTCTTTTAAAAATAAAATTATTTAAAATCTTTACGACACCTATAACATAAAACTTAGCTTATCATCCCCTTATTATCCACAATCAAACAGTTAAGTAAAATCTAAATCTTCCTACAAGAAACTCAATAAAATCCTCATGAAAACCATTAACCAACTAGATAGAGAGTGGAATCTCCAAAAAAAATTCTCTATGGGCCTATTGAACTAGCATATGTACCCCAATAGTTTAAATATACCCTTCTCTTTAGTCTACGGATCTGAGGTGGTTCTTAATGAGACCAAAATATTTCTCATTGTATCACCAAATAACACTCTTATTCTCTCTCTTAAAATCAAGCTTTCTAGTGAATTTATATGTAGTTTTAATAATAGATAGCATATTCAAGGTATAATATAGTATTTATCTTATCATATCTTTATAAATCTATTTGCAATCTAATTTTAGTTATTTCCTTATATTTATTCTAAAGTTAGAATGGAATAGTGTTTAGAAAACAGGTCATAATCAACTCTACTCCAAGTTCATAGATCACAGCTACTAAAACACCCAGCTACCAAAAGTCTTCACACAGATACGGAAATTCCCAGCTACCAAAAGTCTTCACATAGCTATCAAAATGCCCATCTAGTGAAAGTCTATTGGTTTGTTCCAAAGTAATGTAAAGGAGCACCAAACTATTCAGCTCACTCTTTAATTCCACTTCATCAAACAAAGAATACAAATGCAAACATGTGGCAATCCAAATTCATGCATGCATGTGGCATTTCAAAAGGAATTCAAATTCATCGACTTAGCACTCCTCCATTTTATCTCCATGTTTCAAGGATGAGAAAATAGTGGAATAGTATTAGGAATGTTGAATAAGTACTCTCCCACTTTGTGTTCCTAGATTAAAGGGACGAGTTGTAGAAATATTCTCCATGATAACTGGATTGTTGTAGTCAAGTTTTTTTAGGATTTATTTCTTTGAATAAATCCACCCAAGAATAGGTAGTTAGTTATTAGTGTGTGGACTAAGTAAATTAGAATAACATGTGGAAGACTGTTTTGATAGCAACATTTTCTAATGCAAACTTATTACAGTTCATAAATAAGTAGCTCAAAAAAATTCTAGTTCTTATTCTACACGATCTAATATTTCCAAATCATTTTAAATTTCTCATTCAAAAATAACGGTTTGAATGCACAGAGCTCAAAATAATAACATGTTGAGGACTATTTTTTTTCTTTAAAAAAAATCTTATGGTGCATGTAAGTATTCTTCTAATACTCCTCATTTTTAGTATCTGATTCATTCCATGCTACCCTCTCTGTCTCATTTTTTATTGATTTTTTTGCTAAAACTCATTTTCCCAACTACTGGAACCACTAAAAAATACATTTGATATTTTGCAGTCAATGTTAATTCTTCTAATGACTATAGTAAAAATACTGGCTCAACCAGTATATGCTAATTGAAATGCTAACATACCATTTGTATTCATGGATCATACCCACAACCTCTCATAATAAACCATCCATTCCTAATAAATGAAAATTTTCCCGAACTGTTCCATTTCCCAGAATAGTTTACCATTGTTTCTCAATTTATAAATCAGCTTTCTAAACTGGTTAGATGATTTCGACACTCTGGAGAATTACTTCCTGATTTTCCATCATGTTGACATTTCTTAAAAGGATAGTAATAGGTTAGAAAACTAGTTTATTGGCCGACCAATTACTAAAAAAAACAAAAAAAACACAAAGGGGAAAGTTGAAAACCATCAAATGGCTACTTTTCCCAAAAAAAATTACAGTTCAAAGTCTTTCTTGGATACATATGACTAATTCTCTTAGGCCAACTTTGTTGATCAGGTAAGTGCAGGAAGTTGATGGACAAATATAGGGTCATCCGTGGACATCATATTACAAATAACAACATAATATCAACTTGTAGGGATTATTAGCAATACATACACTCAAAATTAGACAAAATTATATTAATATGAATCGTAGCATCTGAAATCTAGTTTCTAAAATACTAATTTTTGTAAAAAATGGACAAGATTAGCTATATTAAACACTCAAAATTCAATGACTTGGTTTTTTTTTTAAAAAACGCCGATAAGATTATAGTCCGTTTGGCCACAATTTGGATGACCAAAAATTGATATATATATATTTTTCCTTTGGTGAGAAGTTATATGCCACTATCTATCTTGGGATGGATTTTATTTTGTATTTTTTTGAGTAATATTTTATTTTTTATGATTTTTTCCGTGAAAGTGGTATGAAAACATAAAGAAAACAGAGCACTTTCCGTTTGCCCGCCATAACTCCATCAAAAAATATTGAAATCAAATAATTTTTTTTTGAACATGTATATAATTTCACCATGGTTGGGATGGTATAAGTTTTATCACATTCTGATAAGTGAAACAAATTTTGCAGTCTTAAACGTAGACATAAACATTCACAGGAAAAAGTGTCTTAAAGACCTACTATTAGTAAAAAATTATAAAATGATATTTATCCTCTTCTATTCACTTTAAAATTAGTATTTCTACAAAGCTAATAGTCTCCCCTATGCAATGGTACCATTTTTATGACATAGTTTTTAATTTTTAGCATGGTTCAAGTCTGCGGAAGACTAAATTTGATGTTTTGTTGTTTTTAATGTAAAATGCAGGATTTGATGTCCACCTAATCATCCCCCAACTTGGTGCACTTACCCTGTCAATGAAATAATTTTCTACTGAAAATTCTATGTTGTGAGGCCTTGACTTCATATATTTTTTTGTTCAACTGCAGACAGAAATCAAGGTTATACAACATGATGAAAGAACATATAACTCATGAGTTTGGTAAGGTAACTTCTATTTTTCCATTCTATAATTCTAAATATGGCTACGTCCTTTAAATTCATGTTATTCTTCCTATGTGTGCCCTTGTTTCACTTAAACCCTTCTTAAACCCCATTTTCCTTCATTTTTTCCCCTAAGTGCCCTTCTTATTACTAATCCTGCGTCCAAACCCTCTGGTACTTAGCCAATATTTTAGTGCCCAAAATCACCCCACACTACGCATGTTATCAATCCTCAGAAACATCCTAATTCTTTAAAGAATAAAGAATAGTTGGACATGGACAATCTAAATAAAGAATTACAAAAGGAATAATCTGCTACTATTGTAGGAGGAGGTGAAATTCTTTCTTTATTGTCGCTTCAATATTTTTTGAGACATCCACCTCACCCTCTACTTTTTGAATTAGGTCACCCACTAAAGCACTCACCTCATAAAAACTCAATTCTTCACTTTTAGCATTCAACGTATCTACAATTCCTTCTAGCTACTTGCTAAGATCGTCCAACACATTTATTCTATGGGTGACCTGGGGATATAGTTCCTTAAGCCGATTCTTAATCGAACCCCACAAGGTTTCGATTGACTCCAAATTTTTCTCAACCTCAGCTAGGATCTTATCCTACTCCACCATGTTTCCTTTTTTCTTCTCTTCAAAATCCTTCATATCTACTTCATGCATAACAACTAGTATGCTTGCTAACATGTCTCTCTCAGCACAATTGTCATAAACAACCTCATCCGTTTACGTAGAGATCTTCACTGTGGTAAGGAGCTTGGAATACCAAGTAGCCATATCCCTTATCTTTAGTTTCTCTTCCTCTTTTTTGTGTACCAATGCCTCTTCTATTGATTCTAATGTGAGCAGCCGCCTCTCCATGGTGAGGATGCGGGTTAGGTCTTCCAAACATTACCTGGTCGACTTGTATTTTTTCACAGGTGGGGCCAAGTCTATGTGCCTCAAGATTATGACATCTAAAATTTATTCTATCTTTGTATGGATATCTCATACCTTTTCCTTTTCCTACCTTAATTTACACCTTAATTGTGTGCTGATCAGCTCCTCCTGGTTTAGCTACTTTTTCTTTTCAATGATCTCTTCATTTTTATTTTCAATTTCTTCTTCCAAGACCCTTATTCTGTCATTTCTCCTGAAGAGCCTTGCCTCAACCTCTACCTTGTTGAGCACATTACAAACTTTCTCATTTGATAGATGCTGAGCATTCACCAGAGGTTTTACTCCCTTGGTATCTAGTATCTTTATCAACACTTCACAGTTGAACTCAAATTTGGGTTCATCAATGTGGGACTCAAAATCACAAGACAAAATCTTCCTTGTGTGCAGGTATGCATCATTTTCATCGAAAGAATATTATGTAAGGAGTTGGTTTGAAGGCACGGTACTTTGGAAATGTGCACAGTACCTTATTTGGATCATTAATGTAGGTCATCCCTTATCCATGTGCTGCCACCATACCCTTCCCTCTTGTACGCACTACCTTTGGGAAGCTTACCAACATGCTAGGATCTCCACCCATGCTTCCATACTCCTTTTATACATTCTCACTTCTCTTTGTATCCTTAAGAACTTCAGTGTTGCACTCCACTTATTGATCCAAAAAGTCTTTTATGATGTATGCTACCTCCCTTTCTACGGCATCCTCTATCTGCTCCTTTTTAAAGCTTAGATTCCTTTTATCTTTCATGTTGACTTCCTCACTTCCCTCCTTGTCGTGAGTGCCTCCTATGTCCTCATCCTTCTCTTCATTATCATCCTCCTCTGACTTGTGTACACTATACATAGAATGGTCCTGAACCTTTTGGTGTTCTTCATCATCTTTGTTTCCCTTTTCAGCCTCCATGCTCTCTGTTTCTTCCAAGTCCGCATTTTCTATTACCCTTTGTTTCTTCCTAATAGGTGACTCCAATATAGGAGACCCTTATTTTTCTTCCTCTCTAGATGACTCTTTTATTTCCGGTGACTATTATTCTTCAGGTGGATTCTCTTGATCTGGTGCCCCTTCCGAATGTGTCTTATCTCTCTCTTTGGTGGGGGATTTCTTCTGTTGTGCATAGGTGCTTTGTTTGTACCCATCTCCTGGACACCTATAGACTATGTTGTTTGTGTACTTGGCACCTTTTTCTCAGGGGCCTCCACTCTCTTCCTTTTCCTTAGCATGACCTTATTCCTTTCGATGGGATATTCTGGGATAGACACATCATTTTCAATATGAGAGCCACTTTCATAATTCATCCTTATGCGTAGGTATATCCTTGTTGCGGTCCTCTCAACAACATGCAATGTTAATGGCTTCAGCATGTGTACATCATGGGAGACATACTTCTCCACATAAGCACGCTTCTTTGGATATATCAATGTCCTACATAGCTCACGGATATCCTGATCTATTGTGTTGAGGTCAAACCTTATCTTTTTTTCCTCCTTAAATCTATTGACTATAGCCTGAAAGTATTATGCTATGAAGGAGAATGGAAATTTACACTAGGGACCCTTAGCGCCATCTACCAGAGTAAACCTACCAATGCAAAAATGTTTACAAATGTACA
This sequence comes from Taxus chinensis, assembly GCA_019776745.2. Lineage (NCBI taxonomy): Eukaryota > Viridiplantae > Streptophyta > Pinopsida > Cupressales > Taxaceae > Taxus > Taxus chinensis. The sequence continues at coordinate 363,425,130 of CM034154.1, forward strand.
ATTCATCTTCATTTTGTAGTAAAATAGGTAACTGCTAAGGTATGCCCCACTATGTGCCAAATGTGTCACGCATCCTCTTATACCATTTTTCTAGGTGCACTTTGTGGGCAGACGTCATGGTATCAAAAGTGTACTTGTCAAATATTTTGGCAAGGGAGGGGTTCTCATCTAGGTACTACCACACAAATTTATTTGGCACATCAGGAACTCCAATCATTGAAAAGATAACAGTAAGGAGGACATTACCAAACATGATATTTTCTCCATTACTCATGGCACTAATGATTTCTTCTACTATGAACCCGAAGAGGTTATAGATGGTCCCCTCTGATATCTTCTAGAAAAAATTAAACCAAGCCTTGTTGATTTGCATCCATATCTCCTGCCCATTTAGTTTTGTGACCAAGTGCATGGCCATCCTCATTACAGGGTTAGAAATCATAGAGATATCGAAGTATTTTGACCCCTTCTTGTAGTCATAGGCTTAAACAGTCTTCTTGATGGCCTCCTTATCATCCAATTCATCATCAAATGATTCTCCCTTGCAGGTAAGACCAATAAATTTAGAGACCAGTTGGGGATTTATCTACATGCCGCGTCCTGCAAAGTAGAAATGGTCTTCATGTATGCGTGACATTAACCACTAGTATAGTCACTCAGGTTTTCCAAAATAGGGCAACTCATAGATTTGAAATAACCCAGCCTTCACCATCTTCACCTTTAACGCATCATCATAGATAGGCATTCCATCTGGTGTCCTTTTATGTGCAGGGTTAACTAGTTATAATTCCATCTCGCTTTGTATGGTGCTCTTCTGATGGTTGTAGTCACTTACGGAAATATTTCTTATGTGAGACACCCATTATTTTCCAAGAAACATTTCATCTCAACATTGCATATCTGTGTATCATTCTTCATTGAAACTGGTGGAAACATCTTATTTTCCTTTTCCCTGTCACTTCTTTGGTGAAATAGTTGTTGCTTTTATTGGTTTCATTTCTCTGTCGGGTCACTAAAAGTTCTTTCTTCCTCCTGATCCTTGCTCTACTCAATTCTATAGCTCTACCCTTTCTCGAAAACCCCTTCAATCATGTTCCCTAGCTATAGAATCCTAACCTAGAAAACCCGTTCTATCTGAAAGATGATGTATTTACTTATGGGATTCAAAAAATTCTACGACCTTCTCCCTCACTCATGTGTACTCTTTTTCCACTCTGGTTCACTAATCAAACTGGATATGTACTCATATCTTCACAACCCCTTTTCATGCAACGTTTCTTCAAGGATTCCCTAGTTGGAAAGAGCTGTTTGATATCACAATTTGAAGGTAAACAATAATGTACCCCGACCTTCTACTTATAGTTTTTTTATTTTTTCTGAAATAAATGGCATACCATCTACTAACGTACATTTACAATAAAGGTGGTTTTTTCTTCTAAATCTAACCTTCAGTGCTTTTAGACCCGCACCCAATCTTATGCAAAAACTTCTACAACCTTCTGGTGCACAAAAACCCTTATTGACTGAAGATCCTTATTCATGCACTTACAACATCGAAGGAAATTCTTCTATCCTTACCCTGATTTTTGACATCACCTACCTCATGTTGCTCATGCCCTTCTCACCCTTGTACATGGTTTTTGTAAAGCCTTCCTGACACAAAAATCCTCATGTTCACCTTTTCCATGCACACTCTTCCAAACTACATGCTTTTGATCCTTCAAATAGGTCCATCGAAACATAGCTTCCACTACCAGCTTCCAGTACTTATCGTATTACTTTACCCCAGACAAAAATAGATGCGCAATCCTCTACACATAGAAATTTTTTGAAATTGTAAGTGGCTACCAGCACACAACACACACACAACAACAAAAATAAAAGGATTAAGCAATGAGAAAGGGAAACACAAAGAAATAAAAATTCATTAAGGGAAATCCTAGGCTAAAGGGAAATATTGCCTTATTTACAAACACAAAGAAGACTTATTTATAGTATGGCTTCAGCCTATTCCCATTGAAATGGCTTGGTAATTGTGTTTCATCTAGCTCTTGTAACTTGAAAGCGCCTGAATTAAGTATATATGATACAATGTATGAACCCATCTAATGGACTTTAAATTTCCTAGGGTGGCACAGAAACCTAGAATCATATAATAGAACCATCTTCCCAACCTCAAAATTCTTGTTCTTGATGTTTCTATCATGCCATGCCTTATGCCTACCATTTTCTGTCTTCTAACTCTAGCAAGCAATGGCCCACCTCTCATCTAACTGCATTAACTTATCAATCCTCTCCTCAAGAACTTTTTCATTAGCTAGTCCTCATGTGCATTTTATACGTAGTGATGGTAACATTAATTCAATGGGTAACACTTCTTCCACACTAAACACCAGTTGAAAAGGTGTGGCCTTATTCAATCCTTTAAAAGTAGTCTGGTATGACCATAACATAGCAGAAACTTTATCATCGCAATGCTTCCTCCCACATTACAAATTTTGGTCAGTGTGTGACTCAATATTTTGTTAAATTCCTCAAAAGTTCCATTATCTTGTGGGTGAGATAGGGTATTATTGTGGTGGGATACCATGAATTTTGCTAAAAAATCCTAACTATCTCATCAAGAAATGAGTACCCCTATCACTTGTTAAACTCAACGGCCATCCATATCTGTTGATTATATTTTCTCATAAGAACCTAGATGTTGTTGTTGCTATGCAATATCTTATGGGTGTTTCCTCTGCCTATCTAGTTAAGTAGTGAGTACAACTAATGATATAACATGAACCAGTCCTTTGCACGATAGGTAAAATCAGCCCTACAAAATCAATCACCCACTTCTCAAATGGTTCTATACTAGATATCAGTCTCAAGGGCATCTCATATCTTCTTATTGGTTTTCCAAGGTGTTGATAATGGTCACAGGCCTTAAAAAACTCAATACACTCTTGTTATATTCTTTCCCACCAAATCCCTGCCAGAAGGATCTTGCGCACAGTTATATTCCCTGCATAATGTCCTCCTATAATTCCACCATGTGCTTCCTCCATGATTGGAACGTGTTCATGCTTTAACACACACGGGTGTAAATACTCATCATAGCCTAGCTTGTATAAGTCATCGAACACCAACCCTGGATTGACATTATTAATGAAGAGTGTTGATGACCTCATTAATTCTATACCTTAAAGGTCAAATTCAATATCTCTGCGTATCCCTCAAGTATTTTATCTCTTATTAGGATTATCATCAAAAATGCTTAGCACAACATGAAATGTTAGAAAAACATCACCTAACAACCCTTGACAATCATCATATCTATCAAGAACACATCAAACATGTATACAAAAAATACGTCAAAGAATTTGACTTCAACATTGGTGACCTTGTCCTTAAATAGACTCAAAATGTCACTATTATGGAAATAAGTAAACATGGGAAGTTTTCCCCTAACTAGATCGGTTCATATGTCATCACTTAAAAATATGTATTAGGAGCCTATCATTTAGTCCCCCTTGATGGTAAACCTGAAAAGAAACCTCTAAATGGCTAATTTTATACCATTAGTCACATCAAAGATCTTATTCCACCACTAACCCATCACCTATCATCATAATGATTTTGAAATTATGTGGTCCTCCATCAATATCCTATGTCTACAACCTTAAAGATGAGCACCACATCTCTATTCATTGTACTTTCCACATGAAAAAATTCCTCTTCATAAGCAGGAACCCCACAATCATTACCCCCATCTTCCCCTCTATCTAACAACTGAAAACATGGGGATACACATGTGTATTTTGTACACACGTATTTACCCCTCTTCAAATGGTCTACTAGGCATGTTATTAGCTCAAATAAAATTTAAAAATACACATATAAAAGCATATTATAAAAAATATATAGAATTATCCCTCGAAGGAAATCTAATAATCATACTATCAATATGTAGAATGATCCCTTCAAGGGAAGTTGTCAATCAAAATATAGACTGATCTTGCGAAGGACAGTTATCTACAAAATAAATCAAAAATAATAGACCACTTCCTTGAAGCATGGCTACCCACAATAATTACAAAAATACTCCCCGCATGGATCATCCTTCAGATCAAAGTAAAAATAATAAAAAAACATCCTAATAAATCTTACCGCATCGATCAACTTTCCCATCAAAAGCAAACTATCACATTGATCAATTTTTGTATTAAAAGATTAGCCGACGCATAATCCTACAAACCATCAAAGGAAAACCTAATCTCTTATACAAACTATATATTAACCATTCCCATATTGTAAGAAGGTATATAGTTCATTTCCATCTATATCTAGGATACTACATGTGACTAATTATTATTAATTATATGTTAACATCTGTTACAAGGCCTCAAGTGCATTGTCATACATAATTTACCGTCAGATCACATATGTATCAAATATAGTTCAAAAATAAAACACTTCACATTTATTCTTAACCATGATTAAAGCACATTTTAAAACATACATCAATATCACTACATTTTCATTCACGTCATATCAACATCAAACATCACATCAAAATTTTATATTGAGATCTAACCATCATATCAACATCTACCCATATAAAAACATATCAAATACATCTAAACTATTAAATATTTCAACATCTCATCAAAAATTCATATATAGAATTATATCAAAATAAATCGATAACACATGAATCCAAAATCATAATCATCTACATATATCTCATCAATAATTTTAATACAAAATGCCTCCAAAATGGCTCATATAAAAAATCATATACATATGAGTCATACACAAATAATCATACTATGTGATAAAATCAAAATAAAACACTCGAATTTCCACCATGGCCTCCTATCGACTCCTCAATCTAGACCTGGATCTCTTCGGAGGCTACACAACACTCCTAGTGCTCATTGAGGTAGCTTGTCATAACTCAATCGATGTTACACTCGTTCAGCACTGTGCTTAGCTTAACATCAGGTACACATAGTAAGCACTCCATCATGAGTCACTCATAATACATGATCTATTCCTCGAGCACCTAATACTGCTCAACATTCATAACAATAGGAGGCCCCATTTTTCCTCCTACTACCGGTACTCCTTCTATACATACAACACCCTACCTTGTACTCAGTCCTGATATTTGGGCTACACTCCCTGAGGCCTCCAAAGTTTTCCCCACCTCTCCATACTTTACTTGTAGTGCCTTTTGCTACTGAAGATACTTGTCTCTTTGTTGTTGAAATGTTTCATGCTCTAAGAATGTTTTGATCTCACTCCTACTATAGGGTGTCTCACTCCTGATGAGTTATGTCCCACTCTGCTATCAACCTATCCACCTCCAAGTACAATTGTAAAAATCTACCTATAACATGGCCATTTCCTCACCACCATCACCCTTCATCTCCACCTATCTATCCCTTTGTCTCTACCCTATGTTATATATTTGGGCTTCCCACTATTGTTTCCACCCATCACTAAAACCTCCATAACTCCAACATCATCCATATCTATACCCACTAGATCCCCTACCTCCTCGGCCTACTCCACCTCATCCAACACTTGTGTCAGTAAGTCCCTCTCTGAATCATCTCATTGATATATAACCAGATCACCTAATATTTGCTGAGGAATCCCAAACTTCCTCTACACCTTAGGGAACTGAAAAAACTCTATCATCTTCGCCATCCTCACTAGAATCAAACACAACCACCTCAGCCCCACCAACTCCACATACATCCCTGACCATGCAGGATATCTGGCATAAAACCTCCAGAATATGTCAATAACTAATAAAAACCATATCTAATAAGCATAATAAGTCTTATCCATCTCAACCCCATTATCCCTCATCCAATCAAATATCCACCATATGAACCCCACTACTACTTTGCAGGGTTTCTGGATCTCTAAGGTAGGTCTAGTTTACTCACAAAAACTATATGCTCATAATCCCAATAATGTAATAAAAATTCCATGGCTAACAAAAACCTCCTCTCAGTCACAAAAATCCACAACTCATGGTATACCTAAGCCAATAGTACACATCCCGAGAATATACTATCTCATGTTCCATAATCTCAACTACTACAACCAAAAAATTCCATGGAAATATGTCTCACCCGTATTCTGGTAGTGCATGACAAGAAATCAACAACATAATCACTGACATCAAATGGTTCCCCAAAACCTCTACATCATAATAAATCTTGATATGAAAACCCCCTACTATGTGTCAGATGTTAGGGGCATCAACTCCATACAACTGTCTCATAGTCTTGTTACGAGACTCTTAAGTAATATGTATTATATGCTCACCCTGGATAGGTAGTCACAGAATCCAATACACATCCTCCAAATTAATGGTTATATCACTAGTAAAAAACCAAAATGTCCCTATGACTTGGCTACAACACAAACAATTGTCACATCATCTCTAAAATGGGAAAACAATAGGTCCATGAGGAGTGTCCAATCTGTCTATCAAATCAACTATGAAACCAAAATCTTGAGGAATCCACTGGTAGTGGAAAAATCCTCCTAAACCAAAACCATCAACATGGGCCCACTTAACATCTGTAACATCTCCCCTAATCATTTCTAAAATCTCCAAGACTCTCTCACGAAGATAGATGGTTTCCATCACCTACAAAAACACATATAAAACATGTCACTTAGCCATTTTCTCAAAAATTAAATCGATCGTCGTTGATTGCTAATAAAAAAATCATTATATAAAATGATGGAGATCCACCCAATCACCACCGATATGATCTATAGAAAAATAGATTCATTCATACATTCATCTAGTAAATAAGGTTTCATGCAACAAATTTACCTATTTTTGCATTTTAGGATCTTTCTCAAGCCCAAAATGGCGTATGACTTGCTTATTTGACTAAATTTCACTCCACATGTCATCACCAAGCTCATACCCTATTTCAACATCTCATTCCACTACTAACAATCCCTTGAGAATGATTCATAATGAAATAAAAAATATTCTTACCTAATTTTCACCAAAATGTCCTTCACCATCTAACAAGCTCCTTCTTCCTCAAACATGCTACGTTTTCGTTTTTAGCCCATATTTACCTCAAAATCCTTCATTCCATGTTCCATCATCTCAACTTCCTTTTTATATATTTTAAAGACACATTCTACACTTTTCTGGTCACCCATTAATCCCTTATTTATCTATATGAAGTTTTAAGTTTGAACTCTAAAGGTAAATGCCACTTCCTTTATAAATAGACCTCTCTTATTAGGTTTTTAACTGTGTTTGACTTCCCTTTTACCAAATTTCATGCATAACTTAAAAAAACGCCATTGAAATGAAAAATTCCTTCAAATTACTCTAAAACGTTACCTTACCATGATATATTTAAAGTTTCAAAGGAAAAGATATTGATTTAAGGATTCAAATTTCAAACCCTAGCACTACCCTAAGGGAGGGTTCCTAGAAACTCGGTAAGCCTTATTTTGTTATAAATTCCTCAAATTTTTTATTCAAGTGACCAAATTTTAAATAGAGTTTTTTAACTACCTCAAACATGTGGTTAGATTACCATTCAAACTTGTGTGGTATCAAATAATCCTTGAAAACATTCAATCTCTCCTCGTTCTTCATGTAGATGTCCATTATTCCTTCTCTATTCAACTTGGAATGCCCTTTCAATACTCAAGACTCGGTATCAAACCCCAAATAATTCTAATATAGTGTTTTCCATCTTGTTTTCACATTCAAATCACATACACAAAGTAACCTCCATTATCTCTAAAATTCCACATATCATAACTCAATTAAATGCTTCTAAAACAGGGTAAGAAAGCAAATTATATTTCCTCAAACATATTTGAATCAATAGTTCACAAGAATTCTAGTAACAAACCACAATCCAAATTCCACTAGCCATCAATAGATAGAGTTTTATTATATCATAATTCTAAGTTAAATCCCTCAAGATACTTCCTATTGATGTTCTTACATTAACAATAGATTAAAAAAATTAACCAACATGAAACATTCAAACCCAGTTCAAGTGGAAAAAAAATAAAGTTTCATATAAATATATATATCATTTCATACAAAAAAGAAAGTTTCACCCTTTTAATTGTTTCCCCTTATCCTCCTACCTTGAGGAAAGATATCCAACTGACTCCTTATATCCCATATATTCAAAATTTTCCACATTTTCGTGTAACTTATTATTGCCTATAACTAACTTGATGACTCACACATGCCCTTTAATATGCCTCTTAACAAATTTGGGTATCTTATATTATTTTAGTACTTCATGACTCACCTACACTTCCTAGGACATATTTCAATGCATATATTTCTTATATTCCGTTTCCAAAATTAAAACATCTATGATAACCACATTTTCTCACTTCCATGGTTTTACAATTTCAAATCCTTTTTTGGAGGGAAAGTACAATATTAAGGAAAATTAAAAATTAAAATTTTATCATTATCAACACCTTGGCATGACTCACATTACTCCATAAGACCTCATAAGTACTCTAACAACATATGATCACGATAAAAAATATAATCGTTACTTACATGTTCTACATTCCCTAATGTTTATGTATCACAGTCCTATGATTGACACTAATCGAGCATTCCAGCCCCAAAGTTTCAAAAAAACACAAAAAATAAAATAAAACACAGAAATCAAAACAAACAGCAAAATTTACATCTACTTAACCCTCTCCTAATCCAACACCTCTTCTTGCCACTTCCACTCACCTCCATCTCTCAAAAACACTCAAAATCAAATAACCAGAGCTCTCGAATCACAAATTGACATGTCACAAACAAGCCATTTGCACATCTAACTTTTATTATATAAACCTCATCGTCTTGATTTCTGGTGATCACAAATCATCACTGATATGCTAATCCAAATGCGAGAGATCTGTAATCACCACTAATCTAAACCCCTTTCACACACCTCATAAAATTTTATCACCTTGACCACTTTCAAACAAACCACATGAAATCAAGATCTTGTAATTCTTTTCTTTGATTCCTAGAACCTTGTCAAAAAAAATTGACCATACATCAATTTTTTTTCACACACTGTGGATGTTACCTACGTACCTTTGGTCTCATAGTTTTCACATCCTTAAGAGAATAATCACATTAGATCCTCTCCATGTAGTAGTATCCCCAAAGCACGTTTCGTTAGGTTGTCCACATTAGTGTCACCATCCTAATGCCATATAATTTCCCCTACCAAGTACTTCCAAGATCACTATCATCTCTATAAATCCCTCCAGAATGATCATTTCATACTACAGTCAAATCCCTGGAGCATCTCAGCAAACCTATCCAATCAATCTAACTCTAAATCCCTGGAGTATCTCAACGAAACTATCTAACCAATCTTACTCTCTTCCATTCAATGACCAACAATAGTGGCCATTCGCTTGACAGGGGAATAAAACAACATATTTATCATAAAAAGGGGGGCATCTTCATGTTATTTTTTATCTCGTAGTATCTTCCTACAGAAAACTCAACAAATTGGGGAAAATATAGACACCACTTTTTCACCCCTAGGTGACCCCACATATATTAATCACATTATCACTTATTATCATTAGTATCCTTATCCTAAGTACATTATAAATCAAAGATACCATCATAAATCACTCACATTTTCCCACCATTGTAAAACCTCATTTACCCCTCCCCTAACAACCTAAAACTAAACTAGCTAATTCATCCTACCCATCCTAACCCCCTAACCTCTTCCTACTCATCCCAGCCCCCTAACCTCTTCCTACCTGAATTTCTAACCTCCCACCATTTTAGTCAAACAACATTAATCCTCAGATGGACAAGTGGTTTCAACCTTTTTCCATCTTTCTTTTTTTGAATTTCCTCCATATTCTATGGGAAAATCGACATTGATCCGTGATCATCAAGCGATCATTATGGATGCCATCAATTTTATTTAGACCACCCCTCTTCCTCCTATTTCCTAGTTAGTCAAAAGCTATTATTGGAGAACAGAATTGATGCACCTTCATACATGACATCATTTCAGGTGTAGAATCATCAATATCCATGACTACCACATTCTTGGAGAAATCCAGTTCATATTATCAATCAAGCCTCTTGGATATTTTTCTTCCTTTCAAACATAGTCAACAAGGTTAGTACATTACGTTCTTCACCTTTATCAATATTGTATTCTACATCAACTTTATTCTATTATCAAGTCATCTACACCTATCCTCTTATACCTCATCTTACATTTAGATATTCCATTGGATCATTTCCTCAAGTTTTAACGTTTGTGTAATTTTAACAGCGATCCTTTACAATTAATCTATCATCATTGGCTAGTATCCATAGTCCTCTTTGCTTTTCCTTAGCCTTTTAGATACTTGTCTGAATTTCTATTTTTCTAAATTTTATATGTTTTTGAGAGTCTCTCGATAGCCTATCTTAGTCACTATAAAAAGCTCAACTTGCATATGAAAAAAACATTATCTATTTAATCTGACATTTCTATCAAAATAAGCATCTTGACCTTTATCATTGTTGATCTCCATTGATCACCTATCGATTTTTAGTCATTTTTAGTCATTATCTAACATATATCATATTTATATCAATCGGTTTCTAGTCTAATCAATTATTTGCAAGATGTATGTTATGTAGATGATTGTTCCAGGTCCTTCACACCTAATTACTAGAATATACGATCTCCTAATCATCTACTAGCCTTTTATGTGGGAACAGTTTGACATTGTCCATGAACTCAAATTGTGCTCTATCTCACTCGCTTTTCAACATCTAAAACATCAAAAATAAGCTAGAGATAATACAAGAAGAACAAGAAGTCACGAAGAAGTTTTGATATAACTACTGCAAGGATTTTGAGCTCACCACAACCCCAGCCTAGGCCACTTACAATGCTAAATAGAATTTTTACATCCCTCTTGAGTTCTAAATCATTTCATTTAACTTATTTTATCATTATATCACTCGATTGGTATAACACGAGTTGACATCCTTCAAGGAAGTCCTTTTAATTCCTAAAATTTGAATTTGCTGAGTAACTCGTTACATATTTATCTAATATTTATCTTTTTAGTTATCTCTGTACGTAGGTCTTCTAACTTGGTGAAAAAAATATATTTTTTCCATTGTTCGTGTATTCGATCATCCCAAAATTTAGTTTTTTGGCACAAGTATCGGTAAACCCTACTTTATTTGATTTTTTTGTATTTTAGCATTAAAGCACTTAATAGATATTGAACTAGTGTATGGAGATCAATGCCATGGTGGAATGGGAAGTTATAAGAACCCTCAATCATTTATGATGTTTCTTAGGTCTCATAGGGTAATATCATAGATTTGTAAAGAACTATGGTAGTATAGTAGCACCACTCACAACATTATTGAAGAAATACTCCTTTCACTAGAATGAGGAATATTCTAGGTAATTTGAAAAATTTAATGTGGTGATGTGCACCACTCCAATGTTGGCAACCCAAAATTTAAACTCCACGTCATTGGCATGTCACTGTCAAATTGGTCATTTGACCTTGTTGAGCTTGAATGTTGACCAAAATTTGACAAATGATAACTTGAGCATACGAAGTCCATTTTTTGTGTTCCAGGTACCTTCAAAAATCTCACTCAATGCTCAATCACACTAGAATGGTTTAAGGAGATTCAGAGAAATCCCAAATTCCCAAAATGTCCTCTATATCACACATCCCTAGGCATATATTATTTGGTCCTCTATAATCTCAGCTACTACACCTGTAAGTGTCTATGGAAACTTGTTGCCTATGAATCTGACATTGCATAGCATGAAATTTCCAATATAACTAATGACATCATCTGGTTCATCGATACCTCTACATTATAGTACCTCTTGATATGAAATCCCCTTATTGTATACCTAATATCCAAGGCATCATCTCCATACAACTATCTTGTGGTCTCTAGGTGGGCCTCTCAAGTGATGGGCACTATCTACTCACCCTGCATAGGTAGTTGTAGAATCTTGTATGCATCCTCTAATGTAATGGTAATATCATTAGTACGGAACCAAAATACTCTGGTACTTGGATCCCATTTATCTATCATTACAACCATCAACCCTACATCGCAAGGAATCTATTGGTAGTGGCATAATAATCCTAAACCAATGACTGTTAAATGGACCCACTTAGCATCCAGCACTTCACCTCGAACCGTATCTAACATTTTAGGGACCCTATCATGAAGATAGATGGTGTCTCTCACCTATAAAACTCAAAGAAACACATCACTTAGTAAATTTATCAAAAGTTAAGCCAATAATTTTCAATTGTTAATTGAAGACATTTTCATTAAATATATTGACGACAATTCACCTAATCGATGTTGATCATACAATTGATTCCCTAAAATTTCAAAAAAGCACAAAAAATAAAATAGGTCACAAAAAATAAAAAATAACAAAATTTACATCTACTTACCCCTCTCCTAGTCTATTACCTCTTCCTGTTGCATCCGCTCACCTCCATATCTCAAAAACACTGAAAAATGAAAAGCCATATCTCTCAATTTGCATAATGACTTATCGCAAATGATCCATTTACGTGCCTAACTTGGTTTTTATAAACTCCATTACCCGATCATCTGCAATTGTCAATCATCATTTATTTCCTACCCTAAAATGTCGATGATCTAGAATCACCACCAATTTCAACCCTTTATTCACACCTAACCTATTTTGGTCACCTAAACGGATCTTATCACATCACCATATCATTAAAAGTTTATATGCCTTTAATTTTATTCCCGTTTCCTTATTTAAAAACTATATTTTTGACCATACATCACAATTTTGCACACATTTTTGACGTTTCCTTTGACCCTTTGGTCTCTTGTCTTCACACATCCTCACGAGAGAACTCCCATTAGATCCTCTCCATGTAGTAGACCTCCTAAATCATGTTTCTACAGGTGGTCCACATTAGCATTTCCTTCCATGTGTCATATAATGTCCCCTATGAAGTGCTTCCAAGATTACTACCATCTCTACAAACTCCTCCAACATGGTCATTTAATATTACAATCAAAATCCTAGAACATCTTAAAGAAAACCTATCCAAAAATTCTATCTCTCTTTAATCCAATGACCAACATAGTCATCAATTGGCTTGAGGGGGAACAATATCCTTATCAAAAAATTGGGGCATCCTCGTGCTATATTTTTTCTCATAGCATGTGCCTGCAAAACACTCAATAAAAGGGGCAAATGTAGAGACCACTTTTTCACCCCTAGGTGACCCGACATACATTACTCACATTATCCTTATTATCATTACTATCCCTATCCTAAGTATATTTTAAATTACCATCGTAAACACTCACATACCATTGTAAAACCTCATTTACCCTCCCCTAACCACCTAAAACTAAACTAGCTAATTCATCCTACCCATCCTAACCCCCTAACCTCTTCCTACCCATCCTAACACCCTAACCTCTTCCTACCCAAATTCCTAACCTCCCACCATTTTATCAAACAACCTTAATCCTCAAATGGAAATTGGTTTCAACCATTTTCCATCTTTCTTTTGTTGAATTTCTAAATTTATGGGAAAATTGACGGCGATCTTTGATCGGAAGCAATCATTGTAGATGTATTTGATTCTATATGACCACCCTCTTCCCCTATTTCCCAGTTAGTCAAAATTTATTTTTGGGAACAGAATGTTTCACCTCTATATGACATCATTTCACTTGGAAGTATTAATATCCTACTGCCAAAATATTGAAGGAATCTAGTTACATCCTCAGTCAATCTTCTTATATCTATGTCACTCTTTCACATAACCAACAAGGTTAGTATATTATTTTTCATCTTTATCAATATTGTTTTACATTAACTATAGCCTATAGCAAGTTGTTTTTATTATCCTTTATACCCATTTTACATTCAATATTCCATTGGATCATTTTCCCAAGTTTTAACGTTTGTGTAATTTTAACAGCGGTCGTTGACAATTTTTTATCATCATTGGCTATTATCAATAGCCTCTTTACTTCTCATTAGCCCCTAGAAATCATCTAAATTTATATTTTTTGAATCTCACATACTTCTAGAGTCTCTCCAGTTTATCTCATCACTTTTAGTCTTCATATGGAATTATTATTATCTATTTTATTGACATTTTATCAAAATAAGCATATTGACCTTTATCATTGTCGATTCATGATCACCATTGATCCTTATATTTTTAGTCATTTCTAACATTTATCATATTTTTTATCAATTTGTTTCTTTTCTAATTAGTTCCTTATAAGATGTACTCTATGTAGATGATTTTTCCAGGTCCATCATATACAATTTTACATTCATTCAATAGCCTTTTGTGTGGGAACAGTTCACTATCACACATGAGATGATTCTGTGTGTCATCAGCCTCACACCATAAGTCGAATTTATCGAGGATCATCTTCAGATCATACAAGAATAACGTAAAGTTATGGAACAGTTCTAGTTTTATTATTTTCAAGACTTCACGCTTGCCACAACCCTAGCCTGGGTTGCCTATAATGCAGAGGAGGATTTATCTATCCCTCTTGAGTTCTAAATCATTATCATTTATCTTATAATTATCAAATCACTTAATTGTATCAAATGAGTTGACACCCTTCAAGGAATCCCTTTGGATTCTTGGGATCAACCTTCACTGAGTAACTCGTTACATATTTATCTAATATTTATATTTTTAGTTATCTTTGTATGTAGGTCTTCTAACTTGGTGAAAAAAAGATCTTTTTTCCATTGTTCGTGTATTCGATCATCCGAAAATTTAGTTTTTTGGCACAGGTATCGGTAAACCCTACTTTATTTTATTTTTTTGTATTTAAGCATTAGAGCACTTAATAGATATTGAACTAGTGTATGGAGATCAATGCCATGGTGGAATGGGAAGTTATAAGAACCCTCAATCATTTATGATGTTTCTTAGGTCTCATAGGGTACTATCATAGATTTGTAAAGAACTATGGTAGTATAGTAGCACCACTCACAACATTATTGAAGAAATACTCCTTTCACTAGAATGAGGAATATTCTAGGTAATTTGAAAAATTTAATGTGGTGATGTGCACCACCCCAATGTTGGCAACCCAAAATTTCTCCAAGACCTTCATAGTTGAATTTGATGCTTCAAAAAATGGGATCGGGTTATTACTCATGGAAATATTACATCACATAGCATTTTATAGCCACAAACTAAAAGTAAATAATTTGTTGAAGCCCACCTATGAGAAGGAAATGATAACAATCTTACATGGAGTCAAACAATGAAAATCATACTTGATGGGTAGACACTTCAAGGTAAAAATTGATCATTATAGTTTTAAATACTTCTTGGAGTAATGACTATCCTCATAAGAGAAAAAAAAATGGGTCACAAATATTTTGGGTCATGAATTTGAGATTATTTATAAGAAAGGGAAGTAAAATGGGGTCGATGATGCACTATCTAGGAGGGATGAGTCCATAGAAGCATTTTTATGTGACATCTCTATACTAAAGGTGGATTTGGTAGATCAAGTAAGGGAAGAATGGAAAAAATATCCAAAGACCCATACTTTCATTCGGAATGTATAGAATGATCCAACCATATGTGAAAAAATTATATTGAAGGGTAATACATTATGGTACAAGGAAATGTTTTATTTTTTTAATAACTCTACACTTAAACATCATGTTCTTTACAAGCTTCATTCTTCTCCACTAGGTGGCCATTTTGGGTTCTTGAAAAATTTTCATAGAGTTAAAAAATATTTCTTTCTGGAGGTGTATGTATTTGAAACTAATTTAAGTTAATGAAAGGAAACTAACACCAAGTAGATTACCAACTTAGTTAATCCAAAATATTAACTAATGTGCATCAAAAATTAAATCCAATGAGAAATGTAAACCTATAATTTCATATTGAGATATGTTTTGTAATTGTAGATACTTCCTTTAGTTATCCGAACATAATTACGTGTGACCAAATCATCCCTCAAAGGAAGAGGAAGAGATCTCACCAATATGGCTTAATTTCCATTTTTGGTTCTTCTCTTACTAATCTTATCCAAGTAGAATAGGGAAAAGGTTGTTTGATCAATAAGCCTTCCAAGATTGAAATTCCCTTTTCATATGCAGATGTCATACAAGGACATGGTGTAAGTTTGCACAAGGTGTACTAGGTTCTTTATATAGCTTTATAGTTTTGGAGAAAATTGCAACCTATTTAATGTGGGATAAAGGTAAAGTAGAATTAGAAAGGGATAATTATGATTAAAAGAGATTTATTAAAGATAAGAAACTCTTAGGAGTTGTGATTTAATTAATCAACTAGGATTAATAAATAGACCAAGTTAAGCTTAGAAGCCATTTGGAAATGATTTAGAAGGAAATTAGTAGAATTTGAAGGGTTTGAGAGGGGGATTTAACCAATAAGAAGGTTTATTATTTAAATACAAGATTGAAAGAATTAATTAATTAATTAATTGAAAGAGTATTATCGTAATGAAGCTTCGTTAATTGACTGAAATAAAGGAGAATGTTCGCTAATTAGCAGAAAAACCACTAGTTATAAAAAAATGACGTGAAAGAGGATAATTAGTGTAATTTTAGTATTAAAACTACGTATTCAAAATACGTATTCATATTTAGGCGTCTATATTTTCCCCTCTTTGATGTGGTGTAGCGCAAGCTACACCATTTAAAATATAGTAGATGATTTGGATAATTTTAAGGAGTAGAAGGAAAATTAATATAATGGATGATTTCCCCTCGATTGTTGATGGGGTGATATAAAAGGTTGATTGACACTCGAAATGAAGAGAAGAACAATCATGCTCAAAGATAATTCAATATCTCCAACACGAGATGTTTTTCTATTTATATCCTATGGAAGAAAAACTCATAGTGATGGAAGGAATTAGAAATTGGCTTGGTTAGCCATTGTTTAAATTGATTGATTGAGTTAGATCCTGTTGTCCACTCAAAGTTCCCTGCTCTGATGAAAGTAAAAAAATTTAAATTTTGAGTTTAAGTGTCTTCTCTAATGTACCAAAGTCGTGAGATTGAGAAAAGTCTGCAGTTTTGGGTCATTTTGTATGTATTTCGGGCCTGTCGGACATTTTTGTCCCGCGTGTCCCAATTTCAAAAGTGCGTTGTGTTCCCCGATCGGCCGATTTCCCCGAAATTGTCCTGATTTTGGACCCGTCGGAACTTTTCGTCCCAAGTGTCCCAAGCTTTTCATGTGAGTTGTTCAATGTTCGGCCGAAGCACCCAATCTGCGTACTTCGCTCTTTCATGTCCCAACTGTCCTAATTTCAAAAGTGCGCTTTGTTCCCCGATCAGCCAAAGCACCCAAACCGCGTACTTTGGAACTTTTCATCCCAAATGTCCCAAGTTCAAACGGGCCTTTTGTTCCATTTTCGGCCGAAACACCCGAACCGCATACTTCACTCTTTCATGTCCCAAATGTCCCAAGTCAAAAAGTGCAAGTTGTTCCATTTTCGGTCGAAACACCCGAACCGTGTACTTCATGCATTTTCGTCCCAAATTTCCCAAAATGCATTTGTGCATCTTCTCCTTGTTTCACCCGAATCAGCCGACCCGCGTGTTTCGCGCATTCGCGTCTCACATGTCCCAAGCGAACCAAATGCCATTCATACTTAGTTTTTCCCGCTCTACTCGAATATGCTTTTTTTCAAACTGATAGATATGAATGTAATGCGCATTGATACCCCTTCTCTCTCCTCAATGGCTATATAACGAGTAAGCCACCTTTGCAATTCTTACATTGTTTCCATGATACCCTTGCTCGAACCCTTGCAACCTAATTCCCTGCTCATGTATCCCTTTTCTCTGTAATTCCTCCCCGAATTTAGGTTGCGGCTCTGACACTATCAATATGAAGATCGAAGTCCTGGAGGAGGCTTTGGGAGAACTAAAGAACAGTTGGTAGAAGGGCGAAGCTTTCAAGACACTGGTTGTCTCAGCTTTCAAGGATATTCACTGTCATCTTCAGGATGAAAATTTTGGTGTTTCCCTTTCCTTGCAAGAAATCAAAGCTCATTTCAGAGCTTATATCAAAGATAATCTATTCAAGGAAAGCTCAATCTCCAAAGAGAAAATGAAGGAAATCTGCTCTCTTCAATCTACCGTTGGAGAAGCAAACAAAGATTATCATACTCATGTCGAGTTTGATAAAGAGCTGGAGAAATGTCTTGGATTTTGGATGCAGTCTACGGCCAACACGTCAGTCCCTCGTGGCAGAGACATAGCTGAGGCATTAGAGAAATTCAGGCAGCAGATTCTGAAGTCGGTGGGTCCCTCTCAGTGACTGGCCACCTGTCTTCTTCTCCTTGTTCTTTTCTCTTCTTCCCTTTCTTTTTCTGTTTTCTTTGTAAGAAGTTAAGGTATTGCGATTGGCGGTCCTTAACTGTTCTTGGTTAAAGAAGTGGTTACGAAGAGTAACTGATTTGTAAGCTATATAAGGGCCTTCTTTACGCCATTCAGAAAGGAGGAAGAACTTGGCTTATTTTCCGAAAACTGTAAATAGATTATAAAGAAATAAATACAGAAGGACTTTCCATTCTTTGTCTATCTGATCTCTGTTATTCCTAAGCTTTCATTTATTTTCTTTGTGAAGATCATTTGTCTCAAGTTTGTTAGTCTCACTGATTGCATACTCTTCAACTTTGCAAGCCTGGTGATCTTGTATAACCAAGAAGGGACTTTGTGTCCTTGATTAATGAATCTGTGTTATGTTAAGAAACTTTGTGTTCTAGCAGATGTTATTTACAGAAATTTGTGTCTCTGAATTCCATCTTATTTATCCAATACAAATGATCTTGTTTCAATTTACTGTGACTTCGCATACATAAAGAATTACTCTGATATCTATAATTCTGCATGTTGCCTTTCTGCTCTTTCCCGTACTCTTTTTCCTCAGTCCTTTTGTAATTGATGATCTTCATAGAAAACACTTTCATAATATCCAAGTTTAACCAACAAATTATGTCTTGTACATTTGTAAATACATTCGTTTGTTGATAAGGGAACCTCTCCCATTAAAGAGGAGGGACTTCTTATCCCCTGACTGTTGCTCTTCGTAAAGTCCTATCTGACAACCAACAGTTTTTGGTGAATCCGCTGGGGAAAATCATATTCCAGTTCTGTTATTTTTGATCATCTTTTGATTTGGTGACTCCGCGTTTTACTCGAGGGAGAAGGACCCTTGGTATTGAAGATTCTCAGTTCCATATTTTGGAGCAGCAGGGTTTTCCTTTTCCTTCAACAAGAAATAGAAGAACTCGTTCGACAAGCACTCCACTTGATCAAGATAGAAGTCCTACGGGTGGTACTCCTTCAGAGCCAGCTAGCCCTAATCTTTGAGCTTTGATTCTTGTTGGTGTTGCAGTTCCTCTCCAAGCCATTTTTCCAAGAATGGCGGTGCCATTACCATGGGGTCATCATGTCGGGCCCCTTGCTCTTCCTCAGCCTTTGCATGAGTTACCCAGAGGTAACCAGACGAACTTCCCTAAGTTCAAAGGCGATGGCAAAGTGTATCCTGATGAACACATTGCGGCCTTCATTGTTACATCTGGAGTCCTGGGAGTTGAGCATGAAGACGTCTCCGTGAGACTGTTCGTTGAGACGTTACAAGATAATGCTGCTGATTGGTTCTACCACCTTTCGGCTGGCACTATCACCGATTGGGACACAATGAGAACTCAGTTCGAAAACCGTTTCAAGCCGGCAGAATATGTGCATGCTTTGCTTGCCCAAATTTCTCAGATAAAGAAAGATTCACAAGAACCCATGAGAGAATTTTTGGCCTGATTCAACAGACTGATCAACAAAATTCCTGTAAATACTCGACCTGTTGATCAAATCCGAAAATGTTTCTTCTTAAATGCCTAATCGTCCGAAGTCAGTTATGCGCTGAGAAGGGCTAATCTCACAACATTGGTGGAGGATAAAACTCTTGCTGTTAGTGTCGAGGATGATCTGATCATGTCAGGGAAGTTGAGGAGAGACCCTTCCAAATCTAAGTCTGTTGCTTCCTCCTCCTCCACTCCTGGACCTAATACTGATCCATTAGTTCAGAAGCTTGTGAATGATCTTATTGCTATAAAGAAACAATTGGTTCAGCATGCCCCTTATATAGATGTTCCAAGGAGGAATTTTCAGCCCAGAAATCGTTTTACCTCCTTCTCAAACAAGACTAGCACTTAAAGGACCTCCTGTTAAGGTTCCTGTGAATGCAACCTGTGAGGTTGAAGAGCCAGATGATGATGAGGATAATGAAGCTTGCGAGGAGTATGTGGAGGAATTTGATGACGAGGCAGAGGAACTTGAGGGATCTCGGGTTAATTTCTTCACCACTGAGGGCATTGATGATGGAGATGATTATGATGAAGTGGTAGCAGACATGAATAACGAATCATTTGCTGTCATGACTCGAGAATAGACACAGTCAGAAGGGAGAAGGTGACACAGCCCATACCAAGAAATCTAAGGAGTAGTCGGCAACTATTCCTGTAATTGCAAAAAGAGGATCTCCTATCCCTACTTCATCTGCACCAAAGGTGAGTCCTGTTAATCCTACTAGTAAAGTTACTTCTTCTTTTTCTCCTAAAGCTGATAAGCCTAGAATTTCAAATGATGATGGTCCATCTACTTCTGGGTCTTTTGATATAATTGATCATCTGAAAGAGACTAAGGTTCAAGATCTCAGAGGCTGAGTACTATCAAACTCATCCCAAAGCTTTTGCCAAAATGATTCAATTTGTTAATTCCCATTCCAAAACTACCTCTAAAGGCCTTTTGCCCACTCCTCCTTCTACACCACAGCCTAGTCTGGTAGCTGCTGTCACCTCACCCGGGTGACAAAATTAAACCATTTTCTGTAACACTTCTTATAGCTGGTCATAGGCTCAGTAATTGTGTCATTGACTCAGGAGCCTCAGATAACGTAATGCCTGCTAAAGTAGCTCATGCTTTAGGCCTGACTCTCACACGCACTTATGGATCTTGTTACTCCATGGAGAGTAAAGAAGTGCCCCTGGTCGGGAGAATTAAAGATGCACAAGTTGATTTTGCTGCCTTGCCTGAAAAGAAAGTGTTGGCTACCATCTTAGTAGCAGATATCCCTCCTTCATATGGGATGTTGCTAAGTAGGAACTTCTACAAAGATGTGGGTGGGGAAATCAAAATGGACTGGTCGCATGCACTCATACCTGTTAATGGACAAATGAAGAAGTTGATGCCTGAGAAGTAATATGAGTATATTGTGCAAAAAACGGATGATCCTAAAGCACAAATACTCTATGAGGATATGGGTCATGGAAATTACATGATTATGTCCCCTGATGAAATCCAACTTCCCAGAAGTGTCACCTAAAGATCCTAATGGTATTTGGATTTTAGAGTTTGATGGAAGTTGTTCCTCAGCTGGTTCTGGAGCTGGTGTCCTGCTAGTGTCACCTGAAGGATGCCTACATCCTTTTTCATTTAAGTTGTAGTTCGAAAACACTAATAATACAGCAGAGTATGAGGCTCTCATTCTTGGACTGCAAGTGGCCAAAGAACAAGGTGTGAAGAATCTTCTGGCACGTGGTGATGCAGAACTGATTGTAAAGCAAGTGAGAAGCCTTTTCCAAGTAAAAAATGGGAGGCTGAAAGCATTACCGGAATCAGGTTTGGGATTCCATTGAATTCCTTGATGCTTTCTCCATTAAGGCTATCCCTAGGGAGAAGAATAGCAGGGCTGATTCACTAGCAGTCTCAGGGTCACTACTGATTCCTCATCCCAACTTATCTCAGGATAAGTTCACCATTGAGATGGTCCATCGGCCTAGTGTACCTGACAATACCAATAACTGGCAAGTTTTCAATGATGATCAACATTTGCTTTCCTTCTTGGAACTCAAGGGTAATTTCGAACAACTGTATTTTGAGGGAAGTGACAACCTACCTCGTGAGAGTGTGCCCTTTGACCAAGCAGTCACCCAAGGGGAAGAAACAGATCAAGATGGATGCATCAATCTCAAAGGAAACAAGATTCCTAAAGGGTTGGTGAGTTTGGAGGAATTATTTGATAAACATGACAGGTATGTGAAATCTAAAGCTTCTACTGTGACCTTAGCAATTAGCTGAGTATGATAAGATTGAATATTGGGAGTTCTACTGATTCCTAGGGCTGGTGAATATTGGAAAAAGTTGCACAACAGATGAAAGAAGAAAAGCAATTGATCTTCTAAAGAGGTATAAGGATGTTCTTGCTTATCCTTATGAGGATCTAAAAGCCTTCAAGCCAAAAGATATGCAGCATCCTATTCCTTTCAAACCATGAATTAAATCTTTTAAGCAGAAACAGAGGCAGTATAATCCCAAAATAGCTGACAGGATGAGGGCAGATTGGAGGTTGCTGATAGGATATCTGTTCACCAGCAGAAGGTTAAGGTCCTATTTGACAAGAAAGCCAGGTTCAGAGATTTCCAAGTTGGAGACACTGTGTTGCTATGGGATAAAAGGCATGAACCTCGTGGCAGCCATGGAAAGTTTGATTCCCTGTGGCTCGGACCTTTCAAGATCAGACACTTTGCTGGTGAGAATTCCTTTTATCTTGATTACATGGATGGTTCTTCTCTCCCACTTCCTTATAGTGGGTAGTATCTCAAGTTTTTCAAGTCCTAGGTGATTAGGGAGTCCCTTGTATATTCTGTACAGTGTTTTTGTTTTTTCTTTCCTTTTCTGTTTTGGTGTGTTGTCCTCTGTATTGGTCTGCTTTTTGACTCCGTTGCCCAATGGATAAGGTACTGGTCTGCTTCCCCCTGAGTTTTTCTAAGTTCTTGCCTTGTCTCATTCCTTGAATTCATGCCAAGTCATCCCCAGAAGGAGCCAGCTGTTGTCCACTCAAAATTCCCTGCTCTGATGAAAGTAAAAAAATTTCAAAATTTTGAGTTTAAGTGTTTTCTCTAATGTACCGAAGTCATGAAATTGAGAAAAATCTGCATGTTTTGGGTCATTTTGTATGTATTTCGGGCCTGTCGAACATTTTGTCCCGTGTGTCCCAAGTTCAAAAGTGTGCTCTGTTCCCCGATCGGCCGAAATCCCCGAAGTTGTTCCATTTTTGGGCCCGTCGGAACTTTTCGTCCCAAGTGTCCCAAGCTTTTTCAAAAGTGCGAGTTGTTCCCCGATCGGCCGAAATCACCCGAATCCGCGTACTTCGCTCTTTCATGTTCCAAGTGTCCCAAAATTTCAAAAGTGCGCTCTGTTCCCTTTTCGACCGAAGCACCCGAACCGCGTACTTTAGAACTTTTTGTCCCAAATGTCCCAAGTTCAAACGGGCCTTTTGTTCCATTTTCGGCCGAAACACCCAAACCGCGTACTTCACTCTTTCATGTCCCAAATGTCCCAAGTCAAAAAGTGCAAGTTGTTCCATTTTCGGCCGAAACACCTGAACCGCGTACTTCCCGCGTTTTCGTCCCAAATGTCCCAAAATGCATTTGTGCGTCTTCTCCTTGTTTCGCCTGAATCGGCTGACCCGCGTGTTTCGCGCATTCGCGTCTCACATGTCCCAAATGAACCAAATGCCATTCATACTTAGTTTTTCCCTCTCTACTCGAATATGCTTTTTTTCAAACTGATAGATATGAATGTAATGCACATTGATCCCCCTTCTCTCTCCTCAATGGCTATATAACGAGCAAGCCACCTTTGCAATTCTTACATTGTTTCCATGCTACTATTTCTCGAACCCTTGCAACCTAATTCCCTGCGCATGTATCCCTTTTCTCTGTAATTCCTTCCCGAATTTAGGTTGCGGCTCTGATACTATCAATATGAAGATCGAAGTCCTGGAGGAGGCTTTGGAAGAACTAAAGAACAGTTGGTAGAAGGGCGAAGCTTTCAAGACACTGGTTGTCTCAGCTTTCAAGGATATTCACTGTCATCTTCAGGATGAAAATTTTGGTGTTTCCCTTTCCTTGCAAGAAATCAAAGCTCATTTCAGAGCTTATATCAAAGATAATCTATTCAAGGAAAGCTCAATCTCCAAAGAGAAAATGAAGGAAATCTGCTCTCTTCAATCTGCCGTTGGAGAAGCAAACAAAGATTATCATACTCATGTCGAGTTTGATAAAGAGCTGGAGAAATGTCTTGGATTTTGGATGCAGTCTACGGCCAACACGTCAGTCCCTCGTGGTAGAGACATAGCTGAGGCGTTAGAGAAATTCAGGCAGTGGATTCTGAAGTCAGATGGGTCCCTCTCTAGTGACTGGCCACCTGTCTTCTTCTCCTCATTCTTTTCTCTTCTTCCCTTTCTTTTGCCGTTTTCTTTGTAACGAAGTTGAGGTACTGCGATAGGTGGTCTTTAACTGTTCTTGGTTAAAGAAAGCGGTTACGAAGAGTAACTGATTTGTAAGCTATATAATGGCCTTCTTCACGCCATTCAGAAAGGAGGAAGAACTTGGCTTATTTTCCAAAAAGTGTAAATAGATTATAAAGAAATCAATACAGAAGGACTTTTCCATTCTTTGTCTATCTGATCTCTGTTATTCCTAAGCTTTCATTTATTTTCTTTGTGAAGATCATTTGTCTCAAGTTTGTTAGTCTCACCGATTGCATACTCTTCAACTTTGCAAGCCTGGTGATCTTGTATAACCAAGAAGGAACTTTGTGTCCTTGATTAATGAATCTGTGTTATGTTAAGAAACTTTGTGTTCTAGCAGATGTTATTTACAGAACTTTGTGTCTCTGAATTCCATCTTATTTATCCAATACAAATGATCTTGTTTCAATTCACTGTGACTTCGCATACATAAAGAATTACTCTGATATCTATAATTCTGCATGTTGCCTTTCTGCTCTTTCCCGTACTCTCATTTCCTCAGTCCTTTTGTAATTGATGATCTTCATAGAAAAAACTTTCGTAATATCCAAGTTTAACCAACAAATTATGTCTTGTACATTTGTAAATACGTTCGTTTCTGAATAAGGGAACCTCTCCCATTAAAGAGGAGGGACTTCTTGTCCCCTGACTGTTTCTCTTCATAAAGTCCTATCTGACGACCAACAGATCCCATGCTTCAAGTGGAAGAGGAAAGGGAGGGGAGAGGATTGGAAAATGATAGGTAGAAAGTGAGAATGAAAGATAATATAGAGAATGGATGGGAATATCGTGACATAGTATACATACCATCTTGGTTTGAAAATACCTTTTTATTTGATATAAGCATACCAAAAAAGGTAAAATGACATGAAAAGCCATAATACTAATTTTTTCATTACTAAAGGAATGACTTGAAGAAAAATGCATAAATTAATGGATTATGAGAAATTAATCAAGTAGGAATGCTAACAAACATACTCAAACAAATAATGTTCAAGAAATTTGTACTAATGTTTTTGGTACCCAACTTCAGTTCCCAAATGTTTGAGTTATACAAATAGGGATAAAATAAATACCCATGAATGGGAA
The DNA here is from genome assembly GCA_019776745.2 of Taxus chinensis. Lineage (NCBI taxonomy): Eukaryota > Viridiplantae > Streptophyta > Pinopsida > Cupressales > Taxaceae > Taxus > Taxus chinensis. Next base: position 363,450,675 of record CM034154.1, read on the forward strand.
TAGATGGAGGAAATAGAATTCCCATGAAAATCAACGTGCACTATGAAAATTCCTCAAGAACTATGAAAATAAACTTAGACTATGAAACAGACATAGAAAGAGAACCAACTTTGTTAATGAAGGAAGATCAAAAGATCATCTGCATGTCATGCACCAGAATAATCAAGCACTAAAGTAAGATGTTTTATAGGATAGTTTTTTATTTTTAGCATTTTTTTTAATGTTTAGTATTTTAGAGGTTTTACCAATGTTTAGGATTTTTGATGTTTTACCGATGTTTAGGAATTTTGAGGTTTTACCAATGTTTTAGATATTTGATGTTTTTTAATATTTTTTCGGTTTTTTTGAAATTTTTCCGTAACTATGTACAAGAAGAATGAAGATACAAATATTCCCCAACAAAGAGGTCAGAATATACAAGGGAAAATTCTGCACATATATACAATAGGAAGATAAGCCGGATCAAGGCCACGAAGGATATGCTCAAAAAAAATTCAAACAGAAGTGAAGGACTAGCTTGGAAGAAATGATCATGCCCCTAAGTGTGTGATGATTTTTAAACAATGAATCATCCTATGGCATCACAAACTAGTTTTCACTGAAGGACTTTTCTAAAGTGCGACAATTATGTGGTTTTCAGATTTGGATGAATTTATTTCTCTTTACTATTTTTTATTTTTTTTATTTTTTTTATGTTCCCAAGCTTAGGAATAAAAATTCTTGAGATGCATGATGTTCATAGGTTCCCAGATCTCTTCACCATAGATATATGCAATTTTATAGGATTTAGAAAATAATTTAGCCACTACAATGTATGGCCCCAACCAGTTAGGCTCAAAATTCCCATTCTTTTCATGTTCTTTACTAGTGTTAAACTATTTCTCATCAAGCACAATATCACCAACATTAAATTTACGAGGGATGATACGTTTATTGTAACCTACACATATTCAATTTTGATACACTTTACGGTGATCTAAGGCGTGAAGTAATTTTTCATCAAGGAGTTCAAGAACTACTAACTTAGCTAATTTTTAATCCTCATCTTTATCCAGATAGTATCACAAGGATATTATCAAATAGGGTAGATTGATCTCTTGGGTTATAAAGGCTTCAGTTTCAAATACCAAGGAAAATGGGGTTACACCTATAGGTGTGTGGATGGAAGTGTGATAGGCCTAGAGGGAAGGATGGATTTGAAGATGTTAATTACGACGTATTTTACCAAATATTTTCTTCATAGTTTGGAAAAAAAAAAATTGTTGGAGGCCTCATCTTGCCCATTACCTTGAGGGTAATAAGATGTAGACCAATTTTTGTAATTTTAAAGAGTTCACACAAGGCCTTCACTTAATTGTTTTTAAATGATTTACCATTATCATATATAATGGAAGAAGGGATGTCATAACGGTTGATGATATGGTTCATGGTGAACTTTGGAATCTAATAAATTCTAACACAAGTGAGAGGAACAACATCCACCCACTTGGACAAATACTCAATGGTAGTGATAATGTGTTTTTGGCCATCAGATGAGGCAAGGGTGAAATTTCCTAAAATATTGAGCCCCCATTTTCTAAATGGCTATGGAGTTGTGATAGATTGTAATGACTAAGATGGTGCATGGATCAAACTACCATGCTTTTAACATAGGATACATTTCTTCACATACGAGAAAGAATTTATTTCCATAGTAGGCCATTAGTATCCCACATGTAAAATTTTCTTCGAAAGAACAATGCCACTTATATGAGAACTACAGATGCCTTAGTATACCTCTTTGGTTTCTTGGATAGCTTCTTCAGAGTTAAGAAAACATAACCTTGATGATAAATATTTCCCCCATGTAGGGTGTAATGGAATATACATTTGATAAGGATTTTTTTTAGGAGTGGGAGAGGTTGGGTGGGAAATTACCATCCTGTAGGTAGTTATAAATATCAACATACTAGAGGAAAAGGGACCAACACATTCACATATTAAACATGATTATGGCATGTCATAGGATGGCACAATTATATGATCAATAAGAAATGGAAATTCTCTGGTATAAGGTGATAAACATTTTAAGGATATGATGGTATCCATAACATCCAAAGATTGGTTCTACATGCACAGAACATTATGGAATGGAATAAAAAAATACTATTTTAGGGTATCCACCATGTGTTTATATGGGATAAGCTTCTAATCTTTGACTTTTTATTCATCATTTTCTTGTTTGATGATAAGTTAGGAGTCATCAATAACCTCAACTTGTTTTATGTTCCATTTGATAGAGACGTTAACTCCTGTAATGGGAGCTTCATATTCAGAAATGTTATTTGTGTATGGGAAGCCAAGTCTGAAAGCTTGTGGGATGATATCTCATGTGGGAGTAATAAGGAATACTCCTAATCCTGATCCATTAAATGTGAATGACCCATCAAAATACATATTCCAGGTTGATGATTCCTCGATATATAAAATGAAAGCATCTGGAAAATCCATACTTAAGGGTTTTATTCTTGGAAGTGGTTCTTCGGCCATTTGGTTTCCATACAATTATCCTTTTACTACTTTTTTATTAATATACTCAATGTCAAACTCACTCAATAAAATAATCTAGTTGGTCATCCTTCCTTTAATTGTAGGTTTTGATAAAAGGTATTTGAGAGGGTGAACTTGAGATATTATCTTGTTATGGTGATTCAAAAGGTAATGGTAGAGTTTTTAAAAGCAAAAGATAAGAGCCAAGAATGTTTTTTCAATATGCGAGCTGAGCTCATATGAAATTAAGGTGTGGCTAAGATAGTAGATGGATCTCTCTTTTTATCGGGCATCATACTATGTCAAGAGTGCACCTATAGTAAATTTGATAGTAATAATGTATAACATAAAAGGTTTTCCTGGGGTATGTAGTACAAGAATAGGTGTATTTGTCAAATATTTTTTAATTAAGGAAAAGTCTTGTATGGAATTCAGACCCCAATGAAAATAAACATCTTTCTTTAGAAGATGGATGGAGTGGCACTTATCTGTAAGCTCCGAGATGAATATTTGAATGGATTAAATTTTTCCTTGTTGTCTGCATAATTGTTTGAGGTTCTTAGCAAGAGGAATCTCAGTAATAGTAGTTACTTTAACAAGAAAAAAATTTATTCCATGACGAGACATAATGAATCCCAATATTTTCCCTGAGATGACTCCGAAGATAGACTTCTTAGGATTCAAATGGACGTTATAATCCCAAAGTGTTTCAAATATATAGAGAAGGATCATCAATGTGTTATACTCTAGTCTTATATATTTTGAGTATATCATCAACATAATGGCACACAATATCATGTAACATGTCATGAAATATGATATTCATAGCTCTCTAGTATGTTGCTCTTGCATTCTTGAGGTTGAAAGGTATGACCTGATAACAAAAGGTGCCCCAAGGAGTAGTGAAAGTAGTTTTTTGTTAGTCCTCTTCCGTGGTATTGATTTGATTATATCCTGAGAGTCCATCCATGAGGGATATAATTTTGTAGCCAATAGTAGAATTGACAATCATGTCAAATTTTGGAAGAGGAAAGTCGTCTTTAGGACATTCCTTGTTTATGTCCCTAAAATCCTTATACTAATAGGTTTCTTCTAACTAGGAACTACGTTGGAGATCCATTAAAAGTAATCAATAAGTTGAATGAATCCCACTGCTAATAAATTTTCAAGTTCCTCTTTGAATAAAAGAGCCACAGTCATATGCATTTTCCATAGTTTTTGTTTGATTAGTTTTGTTGATTCATGCACAACTAGGTTATAAACTACTAAGGAAGGATCTAAGCCTGACATGTCTACATAGGACCAAGAAAATACATCTAGAAAATTTTGAAGGAGGATAGCAAAAATTTAATGTCCATCTGTTGAAAGAGAAGCTCCAAACTTGAAAATTTAGGCTCATCTCATGTACTAATGTTGATATCAATAGTCTCCTCCACAAGTAATTTAGATTCATCCTCCATACACATAGGATCACGGGGGAGATTGAGTTATTTATTTATGGGTGTTTTAAGGATACTTTCACTAATAGGTTTGTCACTTTTAATATCCTTTTTTTTATTTTTATATTTTTTTGTCTATAACTTATTCAAAGAGGTTTTCACTGTGGGATTAAGATCTTTTATTTTGGCGAGGATTTGTGGAAGATATTTTTCTCTCATTAAATTTTTATTTTTATTGACCATAGAACTCATCCTCTTTCCCAAAATACACATATGCATCAAGGTTAATAGAGAATCATTTCTTGTGGTCCCCAATAGAAATTTCATCACGTAACCCTGTGAATTCACTAATTGTTTTATCATTCTGAAAGAAATTACTAGGTATATATTGTTTTTGGTCCTAGTTGATAAGGGAGGGTTGTATAAGGTCTAATTTAGAATTGGAAGGGAATAACATTAAGACAATCATGTCAGAAAATAATTTGGTGGAAGTAAGGTCCTCTTAAATTCTACACATGGACTTTATTTTGCTATTGTAATCTGAAGAGCTATCCTCACATTCTGAGAAAGTGACGTTAACTTATCTAGGTGGTGATATATATTTTCTAATACCTACTTTATATCTATGTATTTTCTCATTTTACAGAAGAGGTTCCCACACACCTTGTTCATTTATGCCACACCCATATCCTTTGTATCTCATAGTGTACATCATCTTATTAGGGATGACATATTCTAGGGATTGATAACACAAAGCCATCCTTTCATTAGGATATTTGGATATATAATTTTTATGTATTTTCTCATCTCTCAATAGGATGCCATGAATGAATGTATTGATATTGTAAGGTTCGTGAGGTTATTGTAGATGATAGTTAGGCCTACCATGTATTTTAGGTGATAGGGGAATATTTGAAACAAGGAGGGCATGTTGGAGATTGTATTACCCATATCTCATAGGAAGGAATTTCATCTCCCATGTATCAAATTGGGATATGGATATGGAGGCACCACTTTCATGTAGAAGTAGTGTGTCAGGATTGTTGCGAGAGGTGAGGGTCTATGATTGAATCTTGACATCTATTTCAGTATAATGGAATTCATATGGTGTGGGGTAGTAAGCAGATAACACTTTTTAACTCATAAAGGGTTATGGTTTCCCAAGAATGGTAAGTTCTTATCCTTCATGATAAATTTTTATACATTAGTGGAATGTTAAGGGAACACCCTAAATGGAATCAATCCATTAGCAACCGAGGAGCTTATTATAAGGTAGTTCCAAGTAGAGAACATAAAACTGGGAATCATTTGTAATGGGCCCAACTTACATCAATAAATTAATTATGCTTATTAACTACCTCTTTACATTATCATAATCCTTAGTGGTAATCACATTAGGATCTAGTTCATTTTTAATGCATCCTAATCATCTAATGAGATTTAAGGTACATATGTTAAGGCTTGATTTTTTGTCCATAAGTACCGTTTTGATATTTTTGCGAGTAACAATCACTTTAATATACAAAGGGAGGTTATGTTTATGGTCAAACCATTATAATATCATGTTGGCTAAAGGTGATGTGTTCAGATGGAGCAAGTTACACAACTAAAGCTTTGAATTATGATGCATAAATGTCTATGGAATATCCTGACCCCTAAAGAGTTTTAAAAATGATATCCTTATGCAAAGTAGATATCTTGAGAATATGCAAGATAAAAATCTTGATAGTAATCTTCTCAAAATTCTCAAGGATATCATAATGACCATCTGAAGGAGTAGGTAGAGGAGGTTTTGGAATGATAAGACAAGTGCATCGTGTTGCCATAGAACACTCCTGTGATTTAATTTTGATGGTATTTATATGCTCACTCGTGGGATGGACATTTATTAAGAAAATATTGAATAAATAGATGCGTAATTATATTGCAATATAGTAGTAAATGAATAAACAATTAAGTATAGAAATAAACCCAAGAAAATTAAGCTAGAAAGTATGAAGCCCTAGTTGCAAAGAAGGGATAGAATGAATTAGTTGATTCACAACCAAATATGAATTATTCGGAAGTGATGACTTGATGAACAAAGAGGGAGAATTGTCACAAAGAGCCTCAAAAAAATGTACAACTGAAGTATCTTCCTAGATTGGGGCACTTGGAAAGGGGCATTGGCACCTATGGATGCCCTAGACCTGCTTTGGACACCTTGGAATACTAAAACCCTAAGAAACTTTCCTTTTCAGAGTCTCAAGATGATCGTTATCCTTTTCTTCTTTTTACTAGTATGTTGTACAATGATCACTGATGGCATTGATAACTTCCAATGAAATATTGACTTGCAAAACCCTCAAGAGTGCATCAAATCCCAAAAAAATTAATTCAAATGAAGGGTTTTACATTCCTTATCTTTCAAACAAGTGAACTTACAACTAAGTGTTGCACTACTTTTTAGACCCACAATAGTCATAGGTGTGTGTTTACAGAATTGTTCCCTAGGTGGATCTTGTGTGTGTCACACTTGATAGAGAGAAAATAGCTAGATATATAAGATGTAAATAGATGTGTGTATGGAATAAAATGACTAATGAAGTGTATACAAAATAATTCATTCATGTGCCCTTGAATGGATGCTTGAATAGCCTTTGGATATAAACTTAGGTGGTGATAGATAATTTTTATTGTTTGGGACTTTATTATGGTCACATAACTTTCTATTTATATGCATCCCTTGCTTGAATTTTGTAATTAACCCCAAAAGGGCCAACTTCCAAAAATATAATATGCTCAAATAGCTAAAAAGGACCCAAAATATGTGAACAAAGAAAAAAGAGGTCAGGGGCACCTGGCGCTACTGTCCAAGATGATAAATTGTGAGGTGTGAAAAGATAGATTGAGATAGAAAGAGTGTAAGACCAAAATAGGCAACAGAAAGAAATAAAATATGTCCAAATACATGGGTTAATTAGTAATTTTCTTACTTATGAATCATATAAATAGTAATATGCAGTCGGGACTAGATAATTACCCGAATTATGTGATTTTGTGTCTATATTTGCCCCTACTTTATGTTGCTGAGTGAATTCATGAAAATGTAAAGTACATAAAATATGCCTACCTAATAACTATGTAGATTGATGGAAAAATCATACTAAAAGACAAGGAAAAGCATGGAAAATAGAGACGGGAAAGTACAAAAAGTGATGATGATAATGACCCTAGGGTGGGAGTTCATTTGTAGATTTCACCTTTGTACTTTTTGTTGATGTCTATGTCAATGTGATTGATGTGATTGATGTTGTTGATGTTTTTGATGTAGAATGATGCTGACTACCGCTTCCCATAAGGGTAGCTTGGCAAAAGAGGAGAACGAATAATTAGTAAAATACGTGTGTAGATGATGAAAATGTGTAAAAGGCATGTAAGAAAGTATGTAAAATGTGAAAAATTATCATGTGCTCCTAATCTATGATAAGAAAAGAGTTTAGAAAGGATCCTGAAGATGATGTAGAAGAACGATTTTTTTAGGCGCCAATTGTGTCAGATGTGAGTTTTTTCGGTAATCTCATTCAAAGAAATTGAAGAAGTGTAGGGAAAAATTCTAGTGTTATCTTCTAACCTTTAACTACATTCCATAATGTAGAATACCACTTCAGATGGTATGTAAAAATCCGATCCGACCAATTCCAATCCAATGCAAAAGAAGAAAATGTTTTATAGTGTGTATGCTGAGTGTTAAGGAATGTGTGCCCTGTAAAAGCCAATGTTTTAAGTGTTGTAGATTGTGTTTCACTGAGGAATGTTGTGTATCTTCCCTCTGGTCACAGGAATATAGGAAGATTTAGCGGAGTCCCAGGTGCTACTGTCTAGGTCTGGGAACTAGTGCCTGTGTTATGCTAAGGATCCAGTTCTAATTTTGAGCCATGTCTAAGACTGATAACTATGTTGTACTATTACTATGATTGATTAAAATTTTTCTATAGACTTCTATAAGGGGTGACTAATTCACCCTAATGATTCCCCATTTGTCTTAGGTACATGTGATCTCACTGACAAGTATGTGTCCCAAAGGAGGACTGACTCCTATGCTAAAAATTTATTCTGTAAGGGGGAGGGAGTGTGCTTGGTGGAAACCAAGGAACATGCAAAAAAATGGCTAAGAAACAATTGCTAGTACAAGAAATAACAAACACTTATGTAGAAAACCATATGTAAACTAAGTAGAAAATGTTTAAGCTAAGACATAAGAAGACAATGTAAACACGCAAGAAGACAAAGTAGACCGCTAAAAGAGGGTTTCAAACATGGGACATCACTTGCAACATAAAAATAAAATCAAGGCCGATATGGCCGAAAGTAGACAATTTTCACATAAGATAAAGGGAAATCCCACAAACAATGACATACAATGATAAGTAAAGGCAGAAAATATCAAGCAATGTAACAGACAACCATGATGGACAATAGACCTGCAATGCAAATGCTACACATGAAACACCCACTAGCATGTTAGAGAGATAAAAAGTATGTCAAAACATGTATAATATGATATAATAATGTGCAATGAAAAATTAAACAATAGCACTAGTAGTGTACGAAAGTGGATTCCCCAACAATCCATTGTGGGACGGGTAATAACTACTATGCCAAGCATCCATGTTGCATGTGTGGATCTAAATAATATGCGATTGTAACTAGAAATAATGTGAACATGAATGTGTATATGATAAATAGAATGACAAAAAATATATCTATCTAACATGTGTAATAAATTATACATGTAAAAGCATTAAAAACCAAGAGTAAATGTCAACAAGATATGTAGTATATTGTGAATAAGATGGAATATAATGTAGAGTGAATGATAGGAGAATCATTTCCCCTGAATGGGTCTATATGAATGAGATGAAATTCATTTATACATGCTCCCTCAATAGTAAATAATGAACTGTATGGTAAGAGTGTGTCATCGGGAAATGGTCTGAATTGTGTGAGCTAGAAAGATGTGATTGATAAATCGTATAGCATAGAAAGTGCATGAGTGGGTGAATGTCTGAATGAGTGTGGTGAGGTTCATTTTAGATTGAAACCCTCGGCATTTGATTATGAACCATGGAACTAGAGTGTTTCATATGGTAATGAATGCAGCGTGCAGAAGTAGATGCAAGAAATATGTATCATGCATGTGTAAAGTGAATAGTGTGCATAGTATGTGATATATACTGCGAGAAAAAGGTGTTAATAATGTATGATGTGTGAATAGTGTGATGTGTAGCATGTAGTGTAGTATGCATTGTGTGAGGTTCATGCTCATAGTATGCCCCCAAAAGTCAAGTGTGAACCATAACACGAGAGTTTGTCATAGGGTAATGATGATACTAATGTATCAATATGTGTATGATTTATGTGACAGATTGACTTAGAAATGATGAGAAGACAATATGTGTGTCTAATCAATACGGGGGAGAAATAAGTGTGATGACCCCCAAGTGTGTGATGATGAATGTGTTATCTGATGAAATTGAAAGACAAGGGTCCTTCATGCAATGCCTATGGAGATAAAGGTGTGTGACCATGCTCTAAGAGTGGTGTTATATGTGATAGATGTTATGTAGTTGAATGAAGCTTAAATACATGTGACCGATGAGTATAACGTGGAGGTGATGGAAATATATTTGTAACCAAACGTGGAGGTGATGGATACCTATCTGTAATCAAACATGGAAGTGATTGAAATCTATGTGTAGTAGAACGGAGAGGTGATGGAAACCTATGTGTAGTATAGGGGGTAGGTGATGGAAACCTATGTGTAGCAGAGAGGGGAGGTGCTGGACACCTATGTGTGACAAAATTTGGAGGTGATGAAAACCTATGTTTAGGAAAGAAAGGTGATGATGTATATCGATGTGAAGGAGTGGTGTAAGTAGTGGACCTAGACTGGTATGAATGACTAGTAGACTGATGAGACCATGTAGAACGAGCATGAATAGGTGAGCTAGGAGAATATTTTAATTTAGTTTTGAGAGGCCACGAGGACCGAGATGTTCTATCTAAGGAAATGGAAATTGTTTAGAAAAAAAATTTCTTTCCTAATTTAAATTAATGAAGTGAAATAAAAAACAAAACAGACCTCTGAAGATGGCGGGGTTTACCGATACCCATGGAAATGGATGTTGATGTTGATGTTTATTTTAAGCTGTTGAGTCCAAATGAGTTTGCAAGTCCATCTTTATTGAAAATAAATTTGTGATGAAAGAAACTAAACATAAAGGATTAGATAAATGGATAAACAAGTTGCTCGAAAGGGGCCGATTCTAGGAATCTAAAGGGACTTCCTTTGAGGATGTTAGCTCACTATGTACTAATTAAGTGAATTGAAAAAGATATTTATAACGATAGATAACAATAGAAAAATGATAAATGGATACAGAGCTCTAGAATTAAATCTTGAAAGGGAGGTCCTATACGGCTTTGAAATTGGCACAATCAAGTGTGGATGCAATCTGAACATGCTCGAAGTAATAGTACCAGAATTCATTAGTCACTTATTGGATATAATGGAGGAACTCAATATGATACTTGATATCTTCTTTGTGAATGGAGAATTAGATTGCGTAGAGTGTGAGTTCATGTAGGATGTTGTATTTCTCCCAAAAAAGGGGGTGTTGAACTATGGGAAGGATGTAAATGCTTGTAATTAGATGTCAATGACTAGGAAATGCCATCTAATAGAGAACCATACTTGGAAACAACATGTTAAATTCAAAGGATTTGATGAAAAATCATACAAACCTGATAACTTAATAGAAATAATATTTTGATAGGAATCTTTAGCAATTCAAGCCAATTGTTGGAGATTAGGGTGAATTGTTGGCAATTGCTATGAATTTTTAAAGTTTTACTAAAATGAAAGTTTGAATCTCTAAAATGATATTTTAAATTACTTTAAAGGTTTCTTATGAATTGAAAATGAAAAAGTACGATATAGGAATACCTTTGAGTAGATTTAGAGATAAAATATGCCTCAAATCTTTAGTGGGAAATATCTGAGCTGATAAGTTATCTGGTCATGTTCCTGATAAGATGAGTGATGAAAATGACCATAAAAATTCTTGAAAGTTATTGATGTTGATGCCTTATAGTGCTTAGAGATGTCCTCGATGTTATAGTGTCAAAAAAAAAGTGCAAGATCAAAAAGGGGGTCCAAGATTTGATATTGAATATCCTTGAGAGAGATCACAAAGGTGATATTTATAATTGTTGTTGATTCAATTGAAGCACTGGCGGTCCTCATTTTTCAGGGAAACATCTCGTAAAGTTATTGAAACCACTTCTAATAATGGGATTTGTTTTTCAGGATTTGAGTGGATGGTTAAGGGAAGGTTAGGGTTGATGTGTAGAGGTTAGGAAGGTTATGAAATGGTTAAGAAATTAATGATTTAGTTTGGTCTTTATTGAATTTAGTCTCCAAATGGTTTTGGGTGGTTTAGGATGAGATAAAATTAGATTTTATAGTTGTGGAATGATTTAATGAGGTGTGAGATAATATTTACATGGATTAAATATTGTATGGGATTTAGACTTAGGATAAGATATGTATGAGTTTGAATAATGTGTTAAATTATTTGCTTTGTTATAATATAATTATGAAAAATGTTGCATTCCGTGAAGGAAATTAGCGGTGAAAATTTTGAGTGTCAACATTTACCCCTTTTGTCAAGAAATTTGGTGTAGGCAAAGTGCTAGAAAAAATTGATTTCTTATAGATTGGTTTTTATGGGTGATCCCCCCTCAAAATGGGGTGACTGCAGTGTAGTGTAAGGAACACTAGTTTGGCAGGATTGGTTTGAATATGTTTGATGTGTGTTTCATAAAAAATTCCAAAATGAGGTACCAAACAATAGGTGCTACTATGGAATCAAGTGATAAGAGGAACCAAGGGGTTTATTTCCTATAGATGTATGATTCCTAAGGGTAGGATGTAAGGGTAGTGAATTTAAGTGATGGGGGATGAAAGGGATTGTGTCCCATAGATGTATAACATATCTTGTGGATTTGTAATTTTAATTTTCAAGGATTTGGGGTATATAGAAGGATGCAATTTTTTGGAAAATGTGATAAAGTGATTGTGATATTCGAAAATGATAGTGATGGTAAAAATAGGTGGAATCGCTAGTTTTAAAGATAATCACCAGATGTTTAGATGAATCTTCGGTGATTTGAGGAATCGTCAGCAATTCCTATGAAAGTTTGTGGGAGGCTATAAAATCCCTAGGTTGGTGATGAATAATTCATTCTTATGGTTTGTTTTAGCTAATTAGAGAGCTTGAGAGAGTGAAAAGGGTATTTTAGAGAAAGGGTGTCATCAGGAAGGCACAAGAAACTAACAAAGGCAAAGGTAAGTGCCTCACTTTCTTAATTTTATTGAAAATTTTAGCTATTTGTTATTATTTTTATCATTTTTTGTGTGTATGGAGGGTTTATGTTTAAAATTGTCATCACCGGTGATTCGGGTTGATTTCCAATGATTTAAGTAATTACCAGTGATTTTTCTTGGTTTTCTGTGACTAGATTTATTCTTTAGCAACCCATGTGTTTGATGAATTTTGAATGAATTTTTGATAATGTTGGTAATAAATGTGTTTTTTTGTATGTTTGTAATTGCAGATGGATGTAAAACTGACTATTTGAGATAGGATTCCAGTGATCCTAGAGGAAGTACATGAGGATATGTTATATGTGATTAGATTCATGTAGAGGAAGTGGGATTTGTATGGATGTGTGATTATAGACACATCCATAGATGTAGAGGATTATTGTTGGTATTGATGGAGAGATGGGATCTAGCCACCTACACATTTTGGTTACCAATATGTGAGGTTACGATCACTGTGGTGGATTTTCATAGGATTACGACACTACCAATCCAAGGAGAGGGCATTTATTGTATTGATGATATGGAGAGGGAGTATGTGATGAGGATATTTTATGGAGATGATGTGGATGATGTGAGGTATAATTTAAGGGGTTTTATTATCGGTCTCTATATTATGTAGGGAGAGATGGTTGTTTATGGTTGACTATGTTGATGATGGGTATTTCATGTTTTACTTTTCATTATTCTAGAGGAACGATATTTTCATAGAAGATGACGGGAGTAGTTAAAGAGATGATGGAGCATCAGACTATTTTTTCTTAGTCCCCATCTTTATTAGCACAGACATACATGGAGATGTGGTTTTGGAAATTCCACAATAGGTGTGGGATAGATGTTCCATTTTTGTTACGGTGTTGGGTGTTTGAGCACATTGCCATATCTTATCCATATGATTTACCATGGGGATGTGAAGATAATATTGGAAAATCTATAATATTTATGACATGGCGAGGTGATGTGGGTTGATCGAGAGGGAAAAAGAAAGTGGCCCATTATAGAGATCTTCTTAAAGGTTTATAGGTAAGAGATGTAATTTGTAGACCTTATCTTAATTTTCCAGAGTCTCTAGAGTTTGAGTGTGATCTTTATTTACTACAACAGGAGTTATGGGTGCACGGAAGACAAGAAGGAGATTGGGAGCTTATCATATTTATTCATGTTAGATGGTTGTTTGGTTTGATCTAGGATGTGCCTCAGGCTCTAGTATCATATAGATGAGATGACGAAGATTTCGATACTCCTAAGGCAGTTGTGGTATGGAATCCTATTAAATTTGATGACTATAGAGCCATAGGTTTAGATAAGCATGGTGACTTAGTGCCAATTGATGATGCTAGAGTGATTATTGGTTACAAGAAGTGGTGGACTGGTGCTTATGTTGAGTTTGAGAGGACTCAATTGATTCAGAGGGGGAGAAGGGTGTGTATTTGAGTAGAGGGAGCATAGGATATTATGGATGTTAGTGATGATGAGGAGGGTAATGGAGATGAGGAGGACCTTGAGGCCACAGTTGCATAATTCATAGATGAGAAGGCCATCATGGAGGCTGAGAGAGATGGTTTGTAGAGGGAGAGAGATTATTTGGTTAGAGTGAGGCTCTCTTTGATTAGTGAAAGGGAATGTGTTATTTTTGAGTGGGATGGGTTTAGAGCGCACCTAGCATAGGAAAAAACTGATCCATATCGGTATAGACAACAACGATATACCCCAAGAAGGGATCTCAGTACTAAGGGGAATTCAGTCTTAGGTGAGGAGTTGGCATCCGAGCCCAGGACAGTGGTCAGATGGGTGTATAGGACATGGTTAGTTATACCCACTATCATTCTTTATGGATAAATTTGGATTATTATGAGGATATGGTGATATAAAACTTTCCCAATATAGTTTTGTATGTTGATCATATGGCACAGCAAGGAACAATTCCTAGTGCTAGTGCGGGGAGTGCACATCAACCACCTTGAGGACCAAATGGAGGTGTAAGAGGTAACAGTGGTGTGTAGGGAGGTGATGGGAGTGTTTTTCATGAGAGAGAGTATCTTGGTGGTTTGTAGTTTACTGGATAGATATGAATTATACTTTGATTTGTTTACGGATCTTCCACGAAGCCTAGATATGTAACATTCCCATTTTAAGACTTTAGAAACAAGGGGAAAAAAAATATAAACAATGTTCTCTAAACGAAATAAAACATTATTTAGAACATGCATTCTATAACAATCAATCTCATAATAGATAACCATATGCAGCTGTAAATGACTCAGTGGAACACCGATCTATTCATTCCATGACTCGGTTCCTACCGATCAAGTCATGTTTAATTTTAATTACTGAATACTTATCGTATTCTACCTATACTTGGTTTTCTTACCCTAAACCAGGTACTAAGAAATCTCTTTAAAGAACATATCTGAATACTTGTTACAAATATTCATTAGAATCACATTGCTTTAAACCAGGCGACATAGGACAAAAAAACCAATAGCTTATGCTACTTTGGCCAAATATTTTCAACATATTGTTCATGTCCCAATTCCTAGATGACATACTCGTCATTCCAGAATACGTCCTTCACCTCACTCATCTCTACCGTCAGTCCACTTGTCCCAAGGTTTAACCCTATCTCAGGTTAGAAACATATTTGATTATAGGAAGATGCTCACAACGACTTAGGGTATATGGGCATACTCAGTTGACCTAAGTCAACCATATGTGCCAAGGTACCCTGAGCCTTTGAAAGCTATTACCTATTCTAAACATGCCACTAACTTGACCTAGAGAGAAACTAGGTTCAAGTCCTTATTGTGTGTAGATCTAGATGATCAATGCAGAAGGGTGTTACCACATGTCAACTGCAACGATGTACCCTCGAGAAGACACAAGTCTTCTTGAAGGTACAGTCCTGCAATTGGCATGTGCCAGCATCCTACATAAACTTCCTCATCAAGATGTACATACCCCAAGGAGGTTATTAATACATTATTAATTTGGATTATTTAATAGATTACAACATCTTTGCTTGAACCTAATCCAAAACTCCATAATTTCTTTTCTATATTTGATTCAATTAATCATCAAAGAACTTTCTTAGCTTATTATTGGTTTTACTATTTTTTTACAAGTTTAACAAGCAGTTAATCATAACAGGACAACAATATAATAAGTTCCATTATAATGTAACTTAGCTATTCAAGAAGGTGTAGAAACCAAATAGGTTCAACTATAGTATACTTCATAGTAAATTAAGTCTAATGATTAACGATCATATCACCAGTCTTTACATTACATTCCTTTGAGTGAGGAAGAGTCTTCCTCTTCATCACTAAGTGTTAGAGTTGTCATACCCTTCTTATCCTTCACAATTTCTATAGTTTATTGTGTATTCATTACACATTTCATTACTATATTAAATTGTTTAGATATAAACATTATCTTATGCAACTTAACAAGTTGCACCATTATAAGGGAGAAATAACTAATTCCCTTTGTCCATCTTATCAAAGGATATTCAAATTAGAATAGAATAATATAAAGAATATCGACAAGATAGAACTTCTATCTTTCTCATAAAAGTACGAGGTAGATTACACAACCAATGCAAGTAAATCTCCAACTTTTAATTCATCATTAAATACTTATTCATTTACAAGACTATACATTTGAGGCATACTGTATAACAAACAACCATCATTCCAATGAGACTACAACTTTTCTTTTTCAATACAACTCAAGAATGAATCAGAATTCTTTACAAATAATCAGACTTATATCAACCAATGCATCATATAAGTTTTTTCCTTCTTTTATCACTTACGATGTCCATCTATAAAAATTTCTAGCAAGGGTCAGTTCAATGAACTGAGAATGATAAGCACTAAGCATTAAAAAAAAGTGCATTCCACTAATTGTTTCATTAAAACAACTCTGCTTTAATGAAGCAATTAATGCAATCATACAAAATAAGCCTAAATAATAACATCCAAAAAGAAGCACAATATAAATCTGCAATCACTTTATGAGAGTCCATTATATAATCAACAACTACTGCATTATATTCTATAAGTATTGTCCTAATTGATACTTATTTACATTAATTAATAGCCTTGGCATTTAACTACAACATGATTCCTACATAATTTGAAATATAGAATTGATCTTTCTATCGTCAAGATTTCCCTTCGAAATCAAAGACTCCCTTAATGTTCCTTCTAAGTTCCAGAAAATATGTAAATCCAAGTTAATTACAACAGGGTAATCTTTTTAAGATGAATCATCCTACATCTTAAATAACCAAAAGATTCACAATTTATAAAAAGGCAGCCTAATTCCAGGTTAAGTAAAATAACCTAGGTTCTAGATTAAACCTCTTAACAATTCAAGAATGTACACCAAGTCATCAATGTTTCATTTACCAAATTAAGACATTCCCAAATGTCCATAGGTATACATCAAGTATAAACCTTACAATATCAAATACTAGATAGTTACTTACAATAAGTAAAGTATTTGATTCAATAAAACCCATACATGTTCATAAAAAGATAAAGGAGAACAAATTGCAAGTATATAATTTCCATTACCTTTTAATCCTCATAAGGGAAATATCAACATCTTCAATTTAAACAACTTAAATGATTTAAAAGAAGATTCAACACAACTATTCTCGAATTCCACATTCATTATGAAATAGTAGTCAGGTTCAGAGTGAACCAAATTCATACATATATTATTTATACATATGAAATAAAGAAATAGGTTCATCATTAATTTAAGAGATAAACATTCCTTAACAAGAATTCCAATCTATTCCAAGAAGGAAGAGAAAGAAACAGTTATAAACTCACTTTCAACCATTATGAGTTTCCAAAATTGACTCAGATATTAGTAAATGATCAAACTCCTACATTCCATTATACAAGATATGACTATTACAGGGTTAAATTTTACCCTTATTCATTCGAGAAAGGATCTTACTATCTGTTAAGTGCATAGAGAGTAATAACAAATACAAATTTCAAAAGATGCATGCCACTTCCATATGTAATAGTAAAAGTAGAGAAATATCCATCTACTTTCAATGGGTCAGACCTAACTGAAAACCACCTGGAGTCAACAAAGCAATAAGAACAATTCCTCAATTACGAAACCAAACAGGCTTAAATAGAGTTGATTAGGTTTCCTAATAAAACCAGAAAGAAAGGCTTAAAAAGAATTAAGTCTATCATCAAAATCATTTGAGAATAACTCAAATAAACCAAACAGACTTGAGAAGGTAATTCCCTCATGACATGCAAATAGTGAAAAGTCGATTCCCAGTTTAGAAATTAATTTAACAATAATATCCTCATATATCCGAATGGATAGAAAAATGATTCCAAGAAAATCAATCAGACTAACAAGATATTTTCCAAGTCAATAAAAGAAATTTGGTCTCCAAAGAACATGATCAGCTGAGTTCCACCAAAAATAATCTAAACTTTCAACATCTAAAAAAGAAAGAGGAAAATGCAAAGAACCCCAAGCCGAGTTCAGTGTACTGAAAAGTTATGTTCCCGTTCAATAAGAAAACAAGACTCAATACAAAGCTATAGTCAACAAAACTCGTATCCATATCAACTTGAACACAAAGATTCAAACCGAGCTACAGTCGAACAAGCTCATATTCATATCAACTTTAACACAAAGACTCATACCGAGCTACAGTCAAACAATCTTGTATTCATATCAACTTGAACACAAAGACTAAAATTGAGCTACAGTCAAACAAGCTTGTATTGTCTCTCAAGACCAAAACATACGACTATACAGCTCTTAATAAAATCAAATTTCATGGCAGAGAAATCTCAAATAAGAAAAGGGTATTCATTCCCCTCCTTCGATGTTTAAACAAGCCAAACTCAATCCAAACTTCTCTTTTATCCACAAAACACGAGTTCCAGTCTAAACTAAACAAAAATATAAATACAAATTGAAAGAAGATTTAAAACACTCCTTTCTCAACACAACTCATGACATTTCCGATGATCAAATAAACAATCGTGATAAAAAAAGGATTAGTGCAAGATACCCATAAATGGAAACAATTTATCACAGTATTATTCCACAACTCCTATTTAAAATCCATTAAGTGCATTTCTTTACAAAATGTAAAGTAGAGTAACCAATGCAACAAAACCATCTCAGAAAGTGTAAATAACTTAACAATACACTTCCCATTCTCAATAGAGACTTCCTGTTAAAATTTCCAATAAAGCTTATACACCCAAATCCCTTTTCAAGTATACAAACCAAAAATCAGAACTAAAAGCAAACAAAAGGGTCTCGAAACCCCAAAATGTTTCATCACATTTAAATAATTCAAAGAGAACACACACAAGTACAACCTTCTCATGCAAGGAATATGAATCCACAAATCACAGATTTCTTCCATCAAGCAAGTAAATAACCAAAGCAAATAGCAAACTATATACCCACAAGAGCAAAGGTTCTTTAATGAAAGATTTAGAGAAAAGAAAGAAATCTTAATGGGTTGAGCCTATCATGCCTGATAGTGCCTCTAACGATTCGAAGAAGACTTCCAGCCAAGTTTCCAACACCTCTTCCTCTCCAAGAAAGATCAAACAACAATAATCTTTTTCCACTGTGCCTCTTATACATTCATCAAACTGAAAATAGATCGAAGAATTCAAATATAGCCGTTAAGTGTAGATCAAACTGTTGGTTTGAAAAACCAAATAGCTCCATGCAGAGCAAAAAATTTGAAGCATGCAAAGAAAAACAACCCCTAACAAATCCACCAGCATGTCTTCTGTTGCTGCCCATTTTGATCCTCTGTTATATTGCCATCTTTCCCCTTTGTTCTGTGTGCTCTAAGACATTTTTCTCCCAAATTTGGTGGTCTGCAAATTTTCCCTCCTGATTGAATGCCTTGAAATGCTTACAAATTTATTATTTTTCCCCAATTTTAAAGAGAAATATGCATGTATGCCATGTTTTGTGCCCTAATTTTTCCAAATCAATGCCTTTGCCATTTTTTCAACTTTTTTGTGGCCTTTGGAGCTCAAAAATGTTCATTTTATACACATTTTCCCTAAAAAATCCCTTGCCAAGGTCATAAAATTCCTAAAATCACTTCCCATTTGTTTTTTTATCGAAAAATTCTTCACCCACAAGGAAAAAATTGATTTAGGGCATCCCTGGCAAATTTTGTGTTTTTTTATGGTCATACGGGTGTCCTTTTCCCGTCAAATTTTAGCTCAAGCATCCCCACATACATGGTCGTTTGTGATTGGAAAAGATTCGGCAGGTCTGAGTAAAAACTTAACATTTTTTGGTTTTTCTCAAAAAATCCAAATTTCCTTTGCTTCTCCGTAGGCCCCAGAGAAGGTACACGTGTCACATTAAGAATGAAGGCAGATGGGTGGGTCATTTTGTGCCTTAAGAAATTTTGGAATAAAAGGTTAAAATACAAAGGAAATGCCTAAGGTCTGCAGCTAATTAGGGGAGGACATGTGGTAGCTTAAAAGTGCAGGCCCATAATGAAGTAAAATAGAAAATGTGGGGGCTTTGGAGAGCAAGCCTTCAGCGAATCAGAGGAGGACACGTGTCATGTTCTCATCAAAAGCGGGATTGAAGACTGGCGGATGACTTACAATTTTTTTTCCTTTTTTGGTGAAAGGGATAAAAGTTTCAAAAGGGGGCACGGGTCTACCAAATGAATCACAAAGAGACACATGGCAGGCACAGATGGGAGTACGGGCCGCCGAAGGAAAAAGTGAAATTTTTCACTTTTTGCAAAATGAGTCAGAGTGAAAATTTGAAGCATGGCTCAGCAATAAAGTAGAGGGAGACACATGGCAGGGACAGAATCGGAGGCACGAGTCTGTGGAGGAAATGAGCCCACAGATCCTCAGGGATAGAGAAGCTGACACGTGTCAAGGACAAATTCAGAGGTTCCGTCCTACGAAGATTTTTTCTTAAAATTTCCTTTTTTCAAAAAAAGGTAGAAATATGAAGAATCAAGCCATGATTCCAATGGGGCCCACATTATGCCACGTGTCAGCACCAAATTTCAAAGGCGGAGGGGTGGAGAAAATTCTCAAAATTTTACATTTTTCCAAAAATGTTAAAAAGTCAAAAAGTGGTCCCAAATCCATTTCCAATCACATTATGACACATGGAGGGCTCATATTGAAGGGAGAAAGGCATATCAATGGAAATTGTGCATTTTTTAGTTTGGCCGCCATTTTTGCTCCAAGAAGCTTAAAGATGTGAATTTCACATTAATTTTGATCAAATTTTTGGCAAATTCTTGTCGTTTTTGCCTTCAAGGATCAATGGGATCAAATTGAAATTTTAATTTGTAAATTTGGGGTTCTTTTGAAATGAAATTTTGTTTGGGCTCAAGAAAAAACATGAAAGATCAAATCAAGAAGTTGCAGAGTCAAATTTTGGAGGGATAGGATGAAATAATGAAATAAAAGGGGTCTGCATGCTTTGAGGATCAAAAACGTGCCTCCACAATGGATAATGATGAAATTTTTGTAATGATTCACATTTTTAAATAACAAATCACAACTTTTTACAAGTCTGTTAGATGTCATTTTCCAAAAATATTGCAAAGCAAAGGTGCTTCAAATATTCCACTTTTGGAGGGAAGATGTGAGAGGCAAAGGATCAATTGTAATGAAAATTTATATATTGCATGAATGTGTCATGCAAATTTTACAGAAATTTAGAATTTCACGGGTAAATCTAGGAAGAATCCCATTCTTTGAGAAAGCACCTAAGAACGATTTCTAATTTCTTTTTTGCATCATATTTGTATCATGTTGAATTGGTTTCAGTTGTAAAGCCATCAACAAGCTCTGAGATTGTTCTTATAACATTCCCTTGCTAATAAATTTAGTCATTCGAGATTATTTTGTGTTTTTTCTTGGCAAAAATTTTCATACACTTATATGTCAGAATGTTTTCAATTTGTGTTTCTTGCTCATGTTGCAGTCTTGTATTTATAATCTCTCTTGATCATACATGGTCTCATTTCTTGTTGATAGTTTAGTGGCATTTGGAATCTCACATTTAGAAGAGCTTTCTTCTAATAAAGAGATAAACAAATTTAAAATCACTTTACCTTCCTTGAATTCAGAGATTGTTTGTAAACCTTTGGGTGCACCTTAGGTCATGATAAAATAGAGATTTCTAGGTACTTTCTTGGCTCATCTGCTTCAAGATTTTGTGGAAGGTTGTAAAATATTATGTGGAAGAGTGTAGATCTGGGCCTCCATTTGGTGCACATATCCTAGTTGAAGGAGTACCTTAATCTCTTTGAAGCATTCTACTATTTAGGTCTTACAAGGTTTTTTTGCAAAGGTCCTCAAAGAATTTGGAAAATTCTGGTTGGTCTTGTCTAAAATCTCCCACTAAAATTCATTCAAACAAACTAATCCTACCCATACTACCCCTGTTTTTTCCTGTGTATCAACAAAAGAATACAATCCATTTACAAAAATTCACAAATCAAATCAGGATCATATAATGTCTGCAGTAACCCTTGCCTTACATTGAAAGTATCTCCATAATATAGGAGTGACAACTTGTGAAAGTCAGATTTGGAGTGTTGATCATATTTTCCCAAGGCCTTTTCATACTATTTACACAAATTGAGGGATATCATCATCTCCTTCACCATTTTAGGGTTACAAAATAGGTCCTCTTACCTTGGCTGAAAGGAAAAACCTAAAATAGTTAGGACAAGATCAAGTCCTATTTGAGTGTTATCCATCTCTCCAAAAATTAGAGTGCCAGTTAGATCACATCCCCGGCTACAAAATGACACACATCATGATCTATCTATCTTCAAGTTTCATGTCATATCTTTGATGTTGCTCAAACTAAAAAGGAGAAAAAATTTGTGTACCAACACTAGTGGCACCGTTGTCAAGGACTATTTTGAATTCCTGGGAAATAATCTACATTGTTGAGATTCATTTACTGATTCATTACTAGTCCATATCTATTTAGCCCATCAACAACACTAGTGGAACCATTACCGGGGACTTTTTGAAAATACTTGTTGTATTTGAATGCATATCAAACCCTGGTAATGTCTCTTGTAAGTTCATACTACAAATATATTGTTAAAGCATCATTCTATACTCATATTTTCAAGGTGTATGCAAAGGTTTCAAGTTGTGCTTGCAATTTTATCAGTTTCTAAAAGTGTTTACACTTCATTTGCATTTGTGATTGATAAATTCAAGAAAAGGAAGGTCTGGTCTATAAATTTTTGCAAGATTTTTAGTGTTGATAGGTATTTGAAAAAGTATTTTAGTGCATTTGCATAACTAGGGTGAGAGTCCTTAATGGTGACTCCATGTTGATTTGATCTTGATAAATACTAGTGTCTTATCTTTCTGTCATTTATTTTTTTGTTGCTAATCTCTACAAAACTGGAGGGAAGAAGATCTCTCTTCATTAGAGACTCTACTAAGAAGTTGTTTTCAGATTCAAGGAACTTAGAGTTAGAAGGGAGAAGAGTTTGGAAGGTTGTTAAAGGTCAAACATCAGGTAAAGGTATATCCATTGATGAGAGATATCAGCATTTAGTAGAGGATTATCACTCTTCTTCCAGTGATTTTGATTCAATAAATCCTCTCATA
The DNA here is from genome assembly GCA_019776745.2 of Taxus chinensis. Taxonomy (NCBI): domain Eukaryota; kingdom Viridiplantae; phylum Streptophyta; class Pinopsida; order Cupressales; family Taxaceae; genus Taxus; species Taxus chinensis. Next base: position 363,473,732 of record CM034154.1, read on the forward strand.
AACTTGTTTACTTCAACTAGTGAAGGTCCTTCTGCTGTACCTGGTGATTTACTTCTTCAATCTGCACCTCTGTGTTTCAATCCAAATAAAATTTTCCAAGAAAATCAGCACTTAGAGAATACCAATCTTGTGAAACACATTCTTGAGCCCCAAACACCTTGCACTCCTCATCATCTTATGTCACCCCCAAGATCACCACCTCAAAACAATATGGCTCAACCTAGACCTCCATTTTTTGTTAACACCTTTTGTCCTATAGAATTTAGAGGAATGGATGGTTACCCAAATTCTGTCGCACAAGATGTCAGAAATAGATTACCGAAATTCCAAGGTAACAATGTTATAACTAGTGATCAACATCTCAAACTATTTGTTAACATGATGGAGGATTTTGAAATAGAGTTTGAAGATGTATATGTCAAGTTGTTCATTTATACACTAGAAGAGGATGCAAGGGATTGGTACAAAGCTCTTCCTGATAATTCAATTGATTCTTGGACTGAGATGAAGAATGCATTTAGGTTGCAATATGGTGACAAGACTGATCCTATATTTCTCTTGTCTGAATTTGAGAATATCAAGAAGAACGCCAATGAATCAGTCTATGACTTCAACACAAGGTTTAACAAAACTTTGAGAAGGCTTCCTATTAGTCTAAGGCCTTGTGATGAGTCTTGTTTAATCAAATATGTAGATGCATTTGATAAAAAGGCAGCTTACTACCTAAAAGACAAGAACCCTACTAATATAAGACAATCTTTCACCATGGCACTTCAAATTTAAAATAATATCAAAGCAATTGGGAAAACTCTCAAGAAAGATGGTGTAAAGTTGATAAACCCTAAAAACCCTCAAGCTAGCAAGGGTGCTGATTTGGAGGAGGTTGTGAAGACTTTCACAGGGGTTGTCAAAGAGATTTCCTACAAGTTGGCAAGGGCTAAGAAGGGAATTGGCCAGGCTTCACAAGGTCAGCAAAAGGCACAAAACCATGATAGATTTTCCAATCATCCTAGGGGTGATCAGAGATCTGATGATAGAGGGAAAGGACCCATGGGATTTGTAAATAGACATCCTCAAGCACATGAAGGAAGAGTGTTACCTGATCCCCTAACTGATAGGGTTTTTGTTAGTGAGGAAGTTGTTAATATTGATTGGTGTGATAGGTGTTTTCTACCCCATCCTCCATGTGAATTGGAACATAAAGATGGTGAAGATAATAATGATGATGGTACTGATGATGATATTTGCATGATGGGCTATTCTTCAAGCCCACAAGGAGGAACAATATCAACTGAGGTAATAAGTGCATGGACAGATGCAAAATTTTGGGATTGCATCACATGGGTACAAGTATTTCTTCCCCCTCATACTCTTGAAAATGATGTAGTGCAAGCTTTTGAAATTCCTAACAATGAATTTGAATACTTAAGAGATTTGATGATTAAGAAGTATGATGGTGTTATCCCTTCGGAGGAAGATAGACAATTATTTATGAATGTTGTTATAGCTCAAGAGAAATACTTTAACACTAGAAGAAAACTTGTTAAGGAAGTTCGGCTTTAGGTCAAACCTAAAACACCCTTGCTCATAAGAATTCCTAAAGAAGCTTCTAGAAGAGAAACACCTTCCAAAATCTCTACTGTTTCGAGAAAAAATTACTGTCCTCCTCATGCCCAAGCTTCCTAGAATCCCATGCCATCTAATGAATCTACTTATCTCCCTTCTAATGTTGATTTTCCAGAGAGTGTTCCCTGTGACATAGCCCAAGTATTGAGCTTAATCAAAGTGAGTGTTCCAATCATTTTGTTGCTTATGATTCCTATGCATAAGAAGAGAGCATTTGAGTACTTGGGATTGAAGGAGGAGAAGACTACTCCAAGCAGAAATGTAAATGTTGTTGAAAATCCTCCTCAGATCATTGTTGACCTTGAAACACCACCAGCAGTAGAGGATCTTGGGGAAAAACCTGAGGTATACTTGGGGACATCCTTGGTTGATTCCCAATTGAATGTTGATCCATTATTCACAACTTTGATCATAAAGGATAGACTACTTCACAATTGTATGTTTGATTCCGGTGCGTCATGTAATGTCATGCCTCTAGAAGTTATGAATGAGTTTGATATCAAAGTGAATGCATCCTATGGAAAGTGTACTTCCATGGACTCGAGAGAAGTTTCGGTAGTTTGTTGTGTGAAGGGTTTGGTGGTGCAACTTGCATCTTATCCTGGGAGGAATTTAAAATTGGATGTTGTGATTGTTGATTTCCCTACCAAATGGGGTATGCTTTTGTCAAGAAAGTGGGCTACAAGTGTTGGAGGGAGTGTCTAGATGGATATGTCTTTTTTCACTATTCCCATTAAAGGAAGCCTTATCAAGCTCTATGGAGAAAAGAAAGTGTTGCATCTAATTGAGGTTCCAAACAATGTTTTTTATGAATTATTATTTGTTGATGTTAATGCTAATAATTTTATTGGGTTTGCTGATGGTAAAGAACACAAGATGGATCATTCAAAGTTTCTTGAATAGGTAATTTCTCCTTGGACCTTGCTCCAAATTTATAAATGTTGCTTGCATAATTCTGATTTCTCCTAGCTTGGAAGAATTTGTTTTCTCCTTCAAGCTTAATTTTGAATGTACTAACAACATTGTTGAGCATGAATCCTTGTTATTGGGTCTGAGAATTGCATGGAAGTATGGTGTCAAGGAAATCATTGCAAAAGAAAATTTAGAACTAGTTGTCAAACAAATAAGAAAACTGTATGCTATAAAAAATCAACGGATGAAACAGTACAAACATGTAGTTTGGGATTTAATTAATATGTTTGATTCCTTCAACATTGTACATCATGATAGAAGTTTTAATGCTGCTGCTAACAAGTTAGTAGTGTTGGGATCAAGATTTGGAGATTACACTATTTCACCTTATTGTGAGTACAATGTTGAAGTGTTAACTAGGCTAGCTATCCTTGACAACATCAAGCATTGGAAAGTGTTTAATGATGATGCTCAAGTGAAAAGGTTATTACAAAATCAAGGTGAGTTTGCATATTATAATATTGATTGGGAACCAATGGTGTGTGTGATTGAAAGAAGAGAGACTTTTTTTGGAAAAGATATTATCCAATTGAAAATTAACACCATTCCTAGAGGTCTTGTTGTACTTGAGTCAAATTTTAGCAATGTTGATTACATCATCAATAGAAACATGTCTACCTGAAGGGATGTGGACGATCATAACTTGGGAACTAGTGATAAACCAAGAAGAGTTTGGTTGGGTAGCAGTCTAAACAAGGAGGAAAAGTAGTCCTATGTTCAACTATTGAAGAAATATTAGGATTGTCTTGCTTGGTCTTATTCAAATCTGAAAGCATATAGAGAAGACTTATTCCAACATGAGATCCCTCTTGAGAAAGGTGCCAAACCATTCAAATAGAAGCAAAGGCCAATTAATATGCTCCTCTCCATGAAAATGCAAGATGAATTGAAGAAATTTAAGGAGGGAGGGATCATTCAGCCCACAGGGTATTCATATTGGATTATAAACCTTGTGCCAGTCAGAAATAAAAATGGAGATATCAGACTTTGTGTAGACTTAAAAAATATGAATAGAGCTTCATTGAAGGACAATTATCCTTTGTCAAACATGGAAAACATATTGCATTTAGTGACTGGATCTGAATTGTTGTCCACCTTAGATGGTTTCTCCTGCTACAATCAAGTTGTTGTCAAGGAGTCAGAAAGATTTAAAACTACCTTTACCACTACTTCGGGAACATATGTCCATGTAAGAATGCCTTTTGGTCTCATGAATGTTGGAGCTACCTTCCAAAGAGAAATGGATGTTTTTTTTTTTGGTTACATAAATGACTTCATTGCAGTTTATCAAGTTGATGTGACTATTTTTTTAAGGAGTAGAAAATATCACTTGCAGAACTTGGAAAGAATGTTGATCATATGTAGAGAATATGGCATTTCTCTCAACCCAAAGAAGTGTCATTTTGGGGTGAAAAAGGCCAAGATGTTTGGTCCTATTGTTTCAAAGGCTGGTATCATGATTGACCCTGAGAGGGTAGAAGCAATCAGCAAGGTTCCAATTCCAAGAACAAAGAAGGGCATCCAATCCTTCTTTGGGCAGATCAATTTCATTAGAAGGTTTGTGTTTAATTTTACTGAATTGTCTCTTCCTATTACATTCATGTTAAAGAAATAAAAATTTATCAAGTGGGAGGAGGCTTCTATTCAAGCTTTTAAAGGAATCAAATAAGCATTGAAAGATGCACCTATCTTGGCAGCTCCGAATTACAAGAAGCCTTTCCAAATCTTCTCCTTTGCTTTTGAAAATACCATTGCATTTGCGTTGCTGCAATGAAGATGGGGCTGAGAGGCCTATTGCCTTCTGTAGCAAGGATTTACAAGATGTTGAGTTAAAATACACAATCATGGAAAAACAAGAATTTGCCTTGGTGAAAGCAACAAAGGTTTTCAAGCCTTATATCTTAAGTTCAAAATTTTTTTCTTATGTTCCCACACCATGGTAAAAGACATCTTATCAGAGATGGATATCTCAAGAAAAAGCTGTAGATGGGTGAACAAACTACAGGAGTATGATATGAACATCCAAACCACAAATTTGGTCAAAGGTTTGGGTCTTGCTAAGCTCATGGCTGCGAGTAACTTGTGGACTATGGAAGTGAATGAAGTAAAGGAAGAAAGGGCAGGTGTTCTTGAGAAATTGGTAAGTTCTGAGTGGTACAAGGATATAATATTTTACCTCAGACACCTATAATGTTCTGATCATTTGATTAAAAATAAAAAAAGATCCCTCAAGATAGCTTCTCAAAAATACATCATTTCTAACTTTGGGATGGCTTGGAAGAACCCTGAAGGTGTCCTTTTAAAATGTATAACTGAAGATGAAGCTCCCAAAGTAATTACTAATTTCCATGGGGGAGTTTGTTGAGGACACATTTCTAGAAGGGTTACAGCACACAAAGTTTTGAGAGCTGGTTATTGGTGGCCAACTATCTTCAAAGATGCAACCATTCTGGTTAGAAAATGTGAGATTTGCCAGTGTTTCTTTGGAAGAATGAAAGCTTCAGGCTCCCTTCCTTTGCGTCCTGTATCAATTGAAGCTCCTTTGAAACAATGGGGGATGGACTTCATTGGTGAGACCTGTTGTCCACTCAAAATTTCCCCACACTTAAAAGTGAATTTTAAAAATTTTGAGTATTGAATGTCTTCTCTATTGTCTTTGAAATGTTAAAAGCCAAGAAGTTGTAACAGATCTGCATTCCTGGGTCATTCTATGTGTTTCACACGTACTTCGTGTATTTTTGTTCCACATGTCCCAGTTTCAAATGGGCCCCTTTGTTGCATTTTCACCTGAAACACCTGAGCCGCGTACTTCGCACATTTCTGTTCCAAATGTCCCAAACACTTCCGGACCTGTTGTCACGTTTTCGCCCAGATTGATCAAGTCACGTACTTCGGAACTTTTTGACCCAAATGTCCCAAGTCAAAAAAGTGCGCTCTGTTCCAATTTCACCCGAAACATCCGAACCGCGTACTTCACGCTTTCTTGTCCCAAATGATCCAATTTCAAAAGTGCGCTCTGCTCCAATTTCACCCGAAATGCCCCAACTGCGTACTTCACGCGTTTTCGTCCCAAAAGTCCCGAAATGCATTTATGCGCCTTCTTCCTGCTTCACCCGAGCCGCATGTTTCGCGCATTCGCATTTCACATGTCCCAGATGAACCAAGGGCTATCCATACTTGGTTTTTTCCACAAATATGTTGCCTTTAAAATTGGTAGATATGAATTTAATGCGCATTGATTTCCCTTTCTCTCTCCAAAATGGCTATATAACGGGCATACCCCCTTTTACATTTTTCACACTGCTTCTTTGCTCGAACCCCTGTAATCTAATTTCCTGCGCACAAACCCGTTCCCTACTACAATTCCTTCCCAAGTCTAGATTGCATTTCTCTCTCAGCTACTATTAGTATAAAGATCAAATTCCAGGGACAAGAGCAAGTTTCACCACTAGAGTCTGCCATTCTCAACATCGGAGACAGTGAAGCTCGACATCTTGATTTTAATGATTTTTGGGCGAGGATGGCAGATGCAAACCCTACTCCAATGGCACAAATGATTCATGACAGCGGTTTGGGCTTTGCTGGCGGTTTCCCGATCTCGGTACAGTGTGTTGATACCGTGCTTTCGTGCGGAGCTCATTTCGACCCCGCCTCGAGTGAATTGACCAATATACACGGGGAAATCATTGCCAAACTAGATGCTACCGCCATTAGCACTGCTCTGAGAATCCCAGAGATGGATAATGCCATAGTCATTTCCCAGGATCAAGCACAGGCCTTGTTCAATCAGGACAGCGACAAATACAAAGCACGGGTGGCAAAGTCCTGGCTGAAGAACCCTAAGAAAGGAGCTTCTCGCCTGACCAAAACCCTCTTGCAGGTAGATTTCAATGAAGAGTTGTCTGATTTCATAATTCTGCTGGCTCGGGTTATGGGTTTGCCCACTACCAACGAATTCCATTTCTGGATGTGTCCGCTCATCAGTATGGTGTGCGAAGGAACGCAGAACATCAACTGGGCAGAGATCATCAGCATGAATCTGGCGGAGCAACTGTCCAACGTGCAACAAACGAAGAAGTTCTATATGACTTCGTACCTGATGTACACTCTGGCAACATCAAGGTAGTGGTTTGGTTTCTCTTACATAGATGAACACAAAGATGATCCAATATATGCATACTACCCGCAGTTCACCCTGGAGACCAGCAATCGTAACTTCAGAAGGGTCAGCGATGCTTTCACCATGTACGTGGTCAGGCTGCTTGAAGGTGATACTACCAGGAGGTTTTCTGATGAAGCTATGACTCTGATATCGCACTACGGTGCCTACTTCATCCAATTCAGAAAGTTCTCTTATATCAGGTTAGCCGGCTATGAGGGCTCCCCTCTGAGACTGCCCATGTTCTGTAATGATAAAATGGCCTTGATAGAGATATGCAGGCAACTAGACAAGTTTCATAGAACCTACAGGGATAAGAGGATCATTGGTTTACACTTTCCCATATCTTTGGGAAATTATACCTGTAAAACAGCCCTAGATGCACAGAATGTAGAAAGAGCCCTGGTTCCCATCACGGTTCACTTCTTCAAGCCAAGGACTTGCTTCAACTTGAAGAGGTTCATTGGGCAGAACATCAAAATAGTCTATCATCATAGAGTTGATACAGAAGACTATTGGGCTGATTGTGCTGATGATTTTGAGGCTAGAAGGAGGCACTATGGCAGATTCTCCTTGCAATTAATTGAAGAACTCAGCCTATATCAAGTTCCTGAAGGGCTAAAGGATGACAACTCTGATCTATACTCGTATGAGTATGAAAATGTGGTTATGCACACTCCTTTAGAGGATGTGGATTGGAACAGGAAAGAGAGGGACGACCTGGCTGAGATCTTTGCTCCAGTTTTGGTCAGGACTAGGGTCTGGTTTGACAGGAAAGTTTGAGAGTTCAGGAGGCATTCAGGAGAATCCTCTTCTAAGGACGCTTCAACACCGAGAAGAGAAGCATCTATTCCAAGGTCTGAGACACCAATGAAGACCCCTCCTGCCTCATCAACTCAGGGACCTACAGAATCTACTCCTTCCTCATCCACCAAGGTATATGAGAAGAAACTCAAAGAAGTAAAGAAAGAACCTGTGGAAGAAGATCTCCAGGAAAAACAGGAAAATTTTCCTATAGGGCCAGAGAACATCATTATTCTTAGTGAAAGTGAAGAAAGTGAAATGCCAACCCCTGCAAACACTCCTGAAGACCCAGCTGATAAAGATAAAGAAGTGCAGAGCACCGAGCTTCCAGGTGCTATAGATTCTTCTACCATAATTACCCCCAGTGCCCCACCCACATCTCAACTCGAGTCAACAGCTGCACAGACCTTGAGCGTCATGAGCTCCCTGTCTCTTGGTCCCCTTACCCCTCCTGCTGATTCCTCTTCCTCTTTCGCGTGGGTACAACCTTTGGTCGACAAAAAGAAGAGAAAATTCTCCTCTCAAAGCTGGGGATCAAATTTTGATACTGTCGCAGCCTTGTTGGGCACCACCCCTTCTCGTGCCAAGAGAGCCAAAGTCACCTCCAGGATAGTGTCTGATGCTCAAGGTCAGCAATTCCTGGAGATTTCCAAGCCTACAATGGATAAATCAGAGTAGGACTTGCAGGCATCTAACTTGGAGCTCTCGAGAATCCCAATGGGAGAGTCTATCCCTGAAGGTGAAATTCACAACCTCCAGGAAACAGTCACAAGAGTCATTGGGAGGGTAGAAAAGGGCCAGCAAACTATTGAACAGTTGGAAGAACAGGCCCAAGTTCTCACAGGTTTCATCAAGTCCCTTTTGTCTAAGGACAAAGTTTTGGACCCTACCCCCTTGATTGCTCTCCCACCTCCTGTAATTCTAAGCCAAGATGAAGTGTAGAGTATTAAAGATATGCACAAGCATTCTGTCTATGGCAGATCTATTGAAGCCATGGTAGAAGACATGCTTGTTGCTGGGTTAAACTTCATCGATGAAGCTTTCAAACTCCACGAAAAGGTGAACAATGTGCAACTGAAGCTCTCCTCCACTATCAATACCATGGATAAAGAGCTCAAAATCTGGAGCAGTTGCATAGTAGACCTTCACCTTATGGGACAGACAGACGAAAAAATTTTGCTGGCGAATAAAGTTTTTGATGATGCAAAGGACAATCTATCAAAATCATGGGTCTATAGCGTGGAGTGGAAGATCAGAGTCTTGGAGGAGGCTTTGGGAGAAATGAAAAACAGCTGGCAGAAGGGCGAAGCCTTCAAGACACTGGTTGTCTCGGCTTTCAAAGATATACATTGTCATCTTCAAGATGAAACTTCTAGTGCCCCCCTTTCCTTACAAGAGATCAAAGATTAGTTCAGAGCTTTTGTAAAAGATAATTTATTCAAGGAAAGCTCCATCTCCAAAGAAAAAATGAAGGAGATCTGCTCTCTTCAATCTGCCATCGAAGAAGCAAATAAAGATTATCATACTCATGTTGAGTTTGATAAAGAGATGGAGAAGTGTCTGGGATTTTGGACTCAGTCGGCACCCAACACGTCAGTTCCCCGTGGCAGAGACATAGCTGAGGCGTTGAAGAGATTCAGACAGCGGATTCTGAAGTCAGTGGGTCCCTCTCAGTGATCAGACACCTGTCTTCTTCCCCATTCTTTTCTCTTCTTCCCTTTCTTTTTCCGTTTTCTTTGTAATAGGTTGAGGTACTGCGAGTCGGCAGTCCTTAACTATTCTTTAGTTAAAAGAAACGTTTACAAAAAGTAACTGACTTATAAGCTATATAATGGTATTTTCTATGCCATTCGAAAAAGGAAGAATTTGGCATATTTTCTGGAAGTGTAAATAGATCAGAGAGAAATCAATACAAAAGGGCTTTCCATTCATTGTCTATCTAATCTTTGTTATCTCTGTGTTTTCATTTAATTTCGTGAAGATCATTTGTTTCTAGTTCATTAGTCTCACTGATTGCATATTTTCAAATATTGCGAATATAGTGATCTTGTACAACCAAGAAAGAACTTTGTGTCCTTGATTAATGAATCTGAAGAAGGTTATTTACAGAACTTTGTGTCTGGTAATCTCATCTTGTTCATCCAAAGCAAACGATCTTGTTCTAAATTCACTGCAACTTCGCATACATAAAGGATTATTCTGCTATCTATAATTCTACATGTTGCTCTTCTGCTCACCCTCGTATTCCCTTTCCTCAGTCCTTTTGTAACTGATGATCCTTGTGGAAAACACTTTCGTAATATCCAAGTTCAACCATAAAATCATGTTTTGTATATTTATAAATAGGTTCGTTTCTGAATAAGGGAACCTCTCCCATTAAAGAGGAGGGACTTCTTGTCCCCTGACTGTTGCTCTTCTTAAAAGTCCTATTTGATGACCAACAGTTTTTGGCGACTCCGCTGGGGAAAATCGCATTCCAGTTCTGTAAATTTTTGATCATCCTTTGATCTGGCAACTCTACGTTTTACTCGAGGGAGAAGGACCCTTGGTATTGAAGACTCTCAGTTTCAGCTTTTGGAGCGGCAGGTTTTTCCTCTTCCTTCCACAAGAAATAGAAGAACTCGTTCGACGAGTACTCCACCTGTTCAAGAAAGAAGCCCTACGGGTAGTATTCCTTCAGAGCCAGCTAGCCCTAATCTTCAAGCTTTGATTCTTGCTGGTGTTGCAGTTCCTCTCCAAGTCGTTTTTCAAAGAATGGCGGCGCCATTACCATGGGGTCATCATGTCGGGCCCCTGGCCCTTACTCAGCCTTTGCATGAGTTACCTAGAGGTAACCGGAAGAACTTTCCCAAGTTCAAAGGTGACGGCAAAGTGCATCCTAATGAACACATCGTAGCTTTCATTGTTGCCTGTGGAGTTCTGGGAGTCAAACATGAAGACATCTCCGTGAGGCTGTTCGTTGAGACGTTTCAAGACAATGCTGCTGATTGGTTCTACCACCTTCCGGCTAACGCTATCACCGACTGGAACACGATGAGAACTCAGTTTGAAAACCGTTTCAAGCCGGCAGAAGATGTGCATGCTTTTCTTTCCCAAATTTCTCAGATAAAGAAAGATTCATAAGAACTCATGAGAGAGTTTGTGGCCCGATTCAATAGACTGATCAACAAGATTCCTATAAATACTCACCCTGTTGATCAAATTCAAAAGTGTTTCTTCCTAAATCCTCAAACGCCCAAAGTTAGTTGTGCACTAAGAAGGGCTAATCTCACAACATTGGTCGAGGATCAAACTCTTGCTGTTAGTATCAAGGATGACTTGATCATGTCAGGGAAGTTGAGAACAAACCCTCCCAAATCTAAGTCTGCTACCTCTTCCTCTTCCACCCCTGGACTTAATACTGATCCATTAGTTCAGAAACTTGCAAATGATCTTATTGCTATAAAGAAACAATTGGCTCAGCATGCCCCTTATGCAGATGTTCGAGTTGGTGTATGGAACTCCAGCTCTATTACCCTTACATCTGCAATTATCATCATTTCATTTTGTTCAACAACTTGAAGATCAAGAGTTCAATCAATATGAAGCAAGGATTAATCATATTGTTTAGCTAGATGAAGAAACAAGAGCATCCCACCAAAGGCATGTCAAATTTAGAGAGAAGTTAAAGAGGTTGTTTGACAAGAAGGTCACTCCTAGGGCCTTCAATATTGGAGATATGGTTTTGTTGTGGGATAGAAAAAATGAAGATAAGGGAAAACATGGTAAATTTGATGCATTATGGATGGGCCCTTACTCCATTCATATCATAATTGGTGAAAATATTTTTTTTCTCAAGGACTTAGATGGGGAATTGCTTGAACTACATGTTAATGGCTGGCATATGAAGAATTTCTTGGATTAATCCCCAAATTTTAGGTATGCACCACTTGTACATTGTATAGTGTTTGGCCTTTTTCTCTATTATTGGTGTTTTGTCAGTTTATGGTTTGCCTCGGTGTGTGGCAGCCATATTTGTCAGTTTCTCAGCTAGTTTTTGGTGGCTTTAGCTCATGACTCCATTTTCCCAATGGATTATTTTGGAACTTGGTCTACTTTTTTTCTTGTGGCACTCACTAGGAGTGGCCATCCCTGAGTAGGAGCCGATGTTGGTTCCCATTTTGATCCTCTATTATATTACCATCTTTCCCCTTTGTTCTGCATGCTCTAAGACATTTTTCTCTCAAATTTGGTGGTCTACAAATTTTCCCTCCAGATTGAATGCCTTGAAATGTTCACAAACTTATCATTTTTCCATAATTTGAAAGAGAAATATGCATGCATGCCCTATTTTGTGCCCTAATTTTTCCAAATCAATGTCTCTGTCATTTTTTCCACTTTTTCCCAGCCTTTGGAGCTCAAAAATGTTCATTTTATACATATTTTCCCTCAAAAATCCCTCACCAAGGCCATAAACTTCCTAAAATCACTTCCCATTTATTTTTTGATCAAAAAATTCTTCACCCACAAAGAAAAAATCGATTTAGGGCACCCCTGGAAATTTCTATGTTTTTTGACAGTCATACGGGTGTCATTTTCCCATCAAATTATAGCTCAAGCATCCCCTCACACATGGCCATTTGTGATTAGACAAGATTCGGCGGGTCTGAGTAACAACTTAATGCTTTTTGGTTTTTGGTAAACATTCCAAATTTCCCCCGCATCTCTGCAGGCCCCAGAGAAGGTACACGAGTCACATGAAGAATGAAGGTGGACAGGTTGGTCATTTTGTGCCTTAAGGCATTTTGGAATAAAATTTTAAAGTACAAAGGAAATGCCTGAGGCCCGCATCCAATTAGGGAGGACACATGGCAACTTCAGAGTGAAGCCCCACAATGAAGTAAAATAGAACACGTGGTGGCTTCAGAGCGCAAGCCTTCAACGAATCAAAGGAGGACATGTGTCAAGTTCTCATCAAAAGTGGGATGGAAGGCTGGTGAAGGACTTTGATTTTTTTACCCTTTTACACAAAAGGGATAAAAGTTGTAAAAGGGGACGCGGGTCCACCAAATGAATCACAAAGAGACACATGGCAAGCACAGAAGGGAGTGCGGGTCGTCAGAGGAAAAAGTGAAATTTTTCACTTTTTGCAAAATGAGTTAGAGTGAAAATTTGAAGCATGGCTCCACAACGAAGTAGAGGGAGACACATGGCAGGGATAGAATTAGAGGCGCAGGTCAACGGAGGAAAAGTGAGAAAGTTTCCTTTAGCAAAAAAGTGAGTTAAAATGTGAAATGAGCCCATAGATTCTCAGTGATAAAGAAGGTGACACGTGTTAAGGACAAAGTCAGAGCTACGAGCCTGCGGAGATTTTTTGGAAAATTTTTATTTTTTTCAAAAAATTTAGAAATGTGAAGAATTAAGTCGTGATTCTAATGGGGCCCACATTTTGCCACATGTCAGCACCAAATTTCAAAGGTGAAGGAGGGGTAGAGAAAATTGTCAAAATTTTACATTTTTCTAAAAATGTTAAAAAGTCAAAAAGTGGTTCCAAATCCATTTCCAATCACATTATGACATATGGAGGGCTCATATTGAAGTGAGAAAGGAATATCAATGGTAACTATGCATTTATCAGTTTGGCTGCCATTTTTACTCCAGGAAGCTTAAAGATGTGAATTTTGCATCAATTTTGATGGAATTTTTGGCAAATTCATGTCGTTTTTGCCTTCAAGGATCAATGGGATCAATTTAAAATTTCAATTTGTAGATTTGGGGTGCTTTTGAAATGAAATTTTGTTTGGGCTTGAGCAAAAACATGAAAGATCAAATCAAGAAGTTGCAGAGTCAAATTTTGGAGGGATAAGGATGAAATAATGAAATAAAAGGGGTCTGCATGCTTTGAGGATCAAAAACGTGCCTCCACAATGGATAATGATGAAATTTTTGTAATGATTCACATTTTTAAAGAACAAATCGCAACTTTTTACAAGTCTGTTAGATGTCATTTTCCAAAAATATTGCAAAGCAAAGGTGCTTCGAATATTCCACTTTTGGAGGGAAGATGTGAGAGGAAAAGGATCAATTGTAATGAAAAGTTATATATTGCATGAATGTGTCATCCAAATGGTCAGAGAAATTTAGAATTTCACGGGAAAATATACAAAGAATCCCATTCTTTGAGAAACCACCTGAGAACCATTTCTAATTCCTTTATTGCATCAGATTTGTATCGTGTTGAGTTGGTTTCAGTTGTAAAGACATCAAAAAGATCTGAGATTGTTCTTATAACATTCCCCTGTTGATAAATTTGGTCATTCTAGATTATTTTATGTTGTCTCTTGGCAAAATTTTGCATACACTTATATCTCATAATGTTTTCAATTTGTGTTTCTTGCTCCTGTTACAATCTTGTGTTTAAAATCTCTCTTGATCATACATGGTCTCATTTCTTATTGATAGTTTAGTGGAATTTGGAATCTTACATTTAGAAGAGATTTCTTCCGATAAAGAGATAAATAAATTTAAAATCACTTTACCTTCCTTGAATTCAGAGATTGTTTGTAAACCTTTGGGTGCACCTTAGGTCATGATAAAATAGAGATTTCTAGGTACTTTGTTGGCTCATCTGCTTCAAGATTTTGTGGAAGGTTGTAAAATATTATGTGGAAGAGTGTAGATTTGGGCCTCCATTTGGTCCACATATCCTGGTTGAAGGAGTACCTTAATCCCTTTGAAGCATTCTGCTATTTAGGTCTTACAAGTTTTTTTTGCAAAGGTCCTCAAAGAATTTGGAAAATTCTGGTTGGTCTTGTCTAAAATCTCCCACCAAAATTCATTCAAACAAACTAATGATACCCATACTACCCCTGATTTTTCCTGTGTATCAACAAAAGAATACAATCCATTTACAAAAATGCACAAATCAAATCAGGATCATACAATGTTTGCAGTAACCCTTGCCTTACATTGAAAGTATCTCCATAATATAGAAGTGACAACTTGTGAAAGTCAAATTTGGAGTGTTGATCATATTTTCCCAACGCCTTTTCATACTATTTACATAAATTGAGGGATATTGTCATCTCCTTCACCATTTTAGGGTTACAAAATAGGTCCTCTTCCCTTGGTTGAAAGGAAAAACCTAAAATAGTTAGGACAAGATCAAGTCCTATTTGAGTGCTATCCATCTCTCCACAAATCTGAGTGTTAGTTAGATCACATCCTCGACTAAAAAATGACACACATCATGATCTATTTGTCTTCAAGTTTCATGCCATATCTTTGATGCTTCTCAAAATAAAAAGGAGAAAAAAATTTGGTACCAACACCTTCCAAGATGGCTTGCTCACCAAACCCGAGGCATATTAATGAAATTAATTTCAAATTTCCTTCTTATCTTTCCTTGCCACCGCCATTCATAGTTGGCAAGACCTAATTGCACTTCAAAATGCATTTCCAAACTTACTGATGCATCCACGTAGGTTCCATTAAATTCCCATGTAATCACCAAATCTGGCAGTACTCTACCTTATTAAATAAAAACTCACATCTCATTAATAGCTTAGGAATTGATGCTAACTCCCACTTGCCAACTGACCCCTACGTTCCCTTTCATAACGAATAGTTTAGGAAAGATGAAATTAGATTAGGTTAGATCTTAGGTAAATTTAAAAATATAACCTTAGGATACCCCTATCAATAGATTGTCACCTTAGATTATGTCTTAGTCTAACCAACACAATAGGTTAAAAAAATAACTTAGCATCCCTTAGGTTATTTCCCACCATACTAACTTAGCATTTACAACTTAGGTTAGAATTTCATCCCACATAAATTGGCTTAGAAGGAGTTAGGAAATTTTACCTGAGCCTCAAATATTATTAGGATAGACCATAAAGATAAAGGGGATCATTTTAATTTATTTTTCCAAAATCCTGAAGCAGGTTTCCCTTAATATCATTAAGTTCCCTGTACAGGTCAATCAATAAGAGTCTAGCACAACAAAAACTGAATGATGCCACTATCTTCAAGATGATAAAGAATTGCAACAACACAAATCTAGTCCGTTAAGTCTCTTAATCAATGAATGTCAGTTTTTCATTAAGTTTAGATAAGAAGATTTAAAACATTCCTTGGATCAATGGAATTGATCCAAGGGATGAGTCTAATTGTAAAAGATAATTTTACAACTGTTGAAACCAGATTACAGCTTACTCATAAGAAGTGAAATAGATTTTTGTAAGGAACAACATATCAGCCCTACAATCAAAGAGCAGAATGATTTTTCAACAACCATGAAACATAAATTTGTCTTGAAAATCACATGTCAATGCTTGCAAATGCAAAAGATGAATATAACAGTTATCGAGGGTGTTACATGCTTCCCTCTTAAAAATAATCATCATCCCGATGATTACCTTGCTTTAATCATTGCATTTAGGATAATCAATTTTATTCACTATCTTAACATATGTCAAAAACATATTAGAATTTTTTTAAGATCCAAAAATCAGCATTACATAGTTGTTTATTCAAAAAATAAAATATCTGCCCAAAACTGGCATACTTATTTTAATATAAAGATAAAAACATAAATTTTTATCAATCAAAAAAATCAATTCTATTCAAATAGATATGGAAAATCAATTTTTATATCCTCAAGGTTTTCCCAAGTTACACTTTCTTCATTAAAATAGTCCCAATGGACCTTACATTGACTTATCTCATGATTTCTTAAATGCAACTGGCGAGTTTTAAGGACTCGCATGGGTTTAACCATGATTACTCCTAGGTCTTGGACCTACAAAAAATTCCAATTTAACACATGTGATAAATCTGAAGCATATTTCTTAAGAAAAGAAATATGGAAAACATCATGAATTTGTGACAAAGTAGAGGTAAAGCTAAACAGTAAGCTACAGGGTTGATTACTTCAACTATCTCAAAAGGTCCCACATAACGTGGTGATAACTTGGCAACCTTTCCAAAAGTTATAGATCTCTTTTTTAGTTTAACCCGAAGAAAAACTTTCTCACCTAGTTCAAATTTCCTGTCTATCCACTTTAGATTGGCATAAATCTTTTGTCTATCTTCTTCTTCTTTAAAGCGTTCATGAATCAATTTAACTTGTTGTTCCATTTCATAAAGGGTTTCTGGTCCAATTACCTCTCTATCCTAAATATTGTCCCAACTAATAGGGGTTCTACATTTTCTTCTGTATAATGCTTCAAAATGTGCCATCTTAAGAGAGGCATGGTATGTGTTCTTGTATGAAAACTCGACTAGTGGAAGGTACTCTTCCTACTTATACTACTGATCCATACAATACATTCATAACATATCCTCTAAAACTTGATTAACTCTTTCAGTCTGTCCATCCATTTTTGGATGATACAATGAACTGAAATTTAACATAGTTCCTAGTGCTGCATTAAGTGTTTTCTAAAATCTTGACGTCATTCTACGATCTCTATCCAAAATGATTAATTCAGGTACTCCGTGCAATCTAAAAATTTTATGTTCAAATATTTTAGCTAATATAGGAGAATCATCCTTTAGATTACCAGCAACAAAATGTTTTACCTTTGTTAGTTTATCAACAACTACCAAAATAACATCATGTTTATTTCTTGACATAGTCAACCCTTGTACAAAGTCCATGCTTATCACTTGTCATTTGTACTGCGGTATACTGTGAGGATAAAACAAACCGGCTGGGTCCATATGTTCCGCTTTAACACGTTGACATTCAAGGAAATGTGTCACAAAATCTATAACATCCTTTTTCATTCCCTTCCAAAAATATTGTTGTTTTATATTAGCAAGCATTTTTGTAATACCAGGGTGTCTAGAAAAAGGTGAATTGTGAAACTCTGCTAACAATTTCTTCCTTAAATCATTTAGTGAAGGTACATATACTCTGTTTTCAAATCGTAATATTCTTTCATTATCAGAGTGAAAACCTTTATACCTAAAATTATTCAAATCTATAGCAAGCATTTCTTTTACTTGCTGAAAGTAAGAGTCAGATTTCATAACACTTTTTACTTCATCCTTGAATCGAGTTCTCAATGTTATAAGAGTAGAAATTTGCATCCTACAACTTAGAGCGTCAACCACTCTATTTTCGTTACCCTTTATACAACTGATGTCAAAATCATATTGAGACAAAAAATCTAACCACCTTCGTTGTTGTGCATTTAGATTTGGCTAAGTGAAAATATACTTCAGCCCAAGATGATTAGTTTTCAATTCAAAAGTTTCACCAAGAAAGTAATGCCTCCAAACTTGTAGTGCATGAACAATGGTAGCAAGCTCTAAATCATGTGGATCATAATTCAACTCACGTGACTTTAGTTCTCTACTTTCATAAGCTATGACATGATCATTTTGTAGCAAAATACCTCCTAGACCTTCACCAGATGCATCAGTTACCACCATAAAATTTTCATTGGGATCTGGTACTACTAGAATAGGTGCTAAAGTTAATTGTTTCTTCAAGGTTTTGAATGCAATTTCACATTTCTCCCTCCAAACAAACTTTTTATCCTTCTTCTGTAAGGAAGTTATTAGTGTAGCCACCTTAGAAAAATCTTTTACAAATTTCCTATAGTAACTAGCAAGCCCCATGAAGCTTCTAATTTCATACACATTCTTTGGTGCACTCCACTTAGTTATAACTACAATTTTAGAAGGATATACAGAAATTCTATTTTTACTTATTACATGTCCCAAATAGTGTACTTTTATGTCATAGAAAGAACATTTAGATAGCTTACCATATAGTTGTCTCTTTCTTAATATTTCCAAAGCTATCTTCAAATGCTCATGGTGTTCCTCAATACTTTTAGAATATATGAGAATGTCGTCCAAGAATATGAGAAAAAATTTGTCCAAGTATTCTTGAAATATATTATTCATTAAATTCATAAATTTTTTAGGTGCATTAGTTAATCCAAAAGGTAAAACAATGAACTTATAATGTCTATACCTTGTCCTGAAAGCTATTTTATGAATATCCCCATCCTTAATCCACAATTGATGATATCCAAATCAAATATCTATCTTATAATATACCGATGCTCCACACATCTGATCAAATAGATAATCAATTCTAAGGAGTGGATATCTATTCTTTATTATTGCTTTGTTTAACATTCTGTAATCAATGCACAATCTAAGTGTTCCATCCTTCTTTTTCACAAAAATTACAGGTGTTCCCCAAGGTGAAACATTTGGTCTAATCAAACCTTTAGACAAAATTTCCTATAACTGAACCTTAATCTCTACTAATTCTATAGTAGTCATTCGATATGGTGCTTTAGAAATAGGTTCAGTTCTAGGTTTGATCTCAACCGTGAAATCAAAATCCCTTTTAGGTGGAAGACCTGGTAATTCTTCTGGAAATATGTCACTGAAGTCTCATAACAATGGATATCATTCCATAACATCACTGCTCTCTTCAGTTGTTTCTGCAATTTTCACTGCATATAAGGTATAACCTTTATTTTTGGCCTTTTTAACTTACATAGCAAATAGTTTTCTGAATGAAATCTCATGTTTCACACCCTGAATCTCTGTTGTTTTATACAGGTCATCTAAACAATTAATGTGTTTTTCAAAACAATCCACTTTAGCCTTATGTTCTGCTAACCAATTAACACCTATGATTAAATCATAAGACCCCAAACGTGCAACATAAAGATCAACTTCAGTGGAAAATTTAGGTAAGTCGAGGACTACTCCAAAGAGACACATACTAACTGTATGGATAGTATTGTTTCCATACTGCACAGTCCATGTTTAATTCAGCCTTACGACTATCCCACCATGAAGATGCCTCATGAGAAAGCTGATATGCTCCCCATATTACATTTGTTTCTTCTGAGAAATTCCTTATTGAAAAGTATTTCTCTATTTCACTAAGCCAATTCTCAAGTCCATCTCCTAATGTGGTGCCATCAAACTTGGGTGGACTTATCCTTTTTATATCATTAGTGAGTTCAGCTGATAGCCTAGCCTTTTTGTTCTCAGGCTGAACAAGTATGTTCATGTTGTTATTATCAACATCCATATTGGCGTTGTCCCCCAGAGGTGGCTGATTATTCTTATTAGCATCATCTTCCTCCTCATTTCCCATTACTTGCTTTTCAAGTATAACCAAATGATCTCTTGTGTCTAACAGGGCAGCAAGGATCTCATAAAGTTTCTGGGTAGTTGTTTCTCCTTCCTCAGGTGAAGGGTTATTTGCAACATTTCCTCTTGTTCTAACAATTTTATATTACAAGAAAATTTAATTTTCATCAAATTATGGACACAGTAGGTCCAAGAGTTGCAACCTTCAGCTCTGATACCAAGATGTAACATTCCCATTTTAAGACTTTAGAAAAAAAGGGAATTTTTTTTATTTTTTACATAATATTCTCTGAACTAAATAAAACATTATTTAGAACACATACATTCTATACCAATCAATCTCATAATAGATAACCATATGCAGCTGTAAATGACTTGGTGGTACACTGATATATTCATTCCATGACTTGGTTTCTACTGATCAATTCATGTCTAATTTTAATTAATGCATACTTATCGTATTCTACGTATACTTGGTTCTCTTACCCTAAACCGGGTACTAAGTGGTCTATTTAAAGAACCTATCTGAACACTTATTACCAATATTCATCTGATATCACATTGCTTTAAACTAGGTGACATATGGCAACACAACTAGCAGCTTGCGATACTTTAGCCAAAGATTTTCAACATATTGTTCATGTTACTATTCCTAGATGGCATACTCGTCATTCCAAAATACGTCTTTCACCTCACTCATTTGTTATCTAGAATGGTCTTTACTGACTACCGTTAGTCCACTTGTCCCAAGGTTTAACCCTAGCCCAGGTTAGAAACATATTTTATTATAGGAAGACACTCACAACAACTTAGGGTATATGGGCATAATCAGTTGACCTAAGTCAACCGGATGTGCCACGGTACCTTAAGCCTTTGAAAGCTACTACCTATCCTAAACATGCCACTAACTTGACCTAGAGAGAAACTAGGTTCAAGTCTTTATTGTGTGTAGATCTAGATGATCAATGTAGAAGGGTGTTGCCACATGTCAACTGCAACATTGTACCTTCGAGAAGACCCAAGTATTCTCGAAGGTATAGTCCTGTAGTCGGTGTTTGCCAACATCCTACAGAAATTACCTCATCAAGATGTACATACCCCAAGGAGGTTATTAATACATTATTAATTTGGATTATTTAACAGATTACAACATCCTTGCTTGACCCTAATCCAAAAATCCATAAGTTTTTTTCTATATTTGATTCAATTAATCATCAAAGAAATTTCTTAGCTTATTATTGCTTTTAATGTTCATTTACTAGTTTAACAAGTAGTTAATCATAGCAGGACAACAATATCATAAGTTCCATTATAATGTAACTTAGCCATTCAAAAAGGTGTAGAAACCAAATAGGTTCAACTATAGTACACTTCAAAGGAAATGAATTCTAATGATTAATAATCATATCACCAATCTTGACATTACATTCCTTTGAGCAAGGAAGAGTCTTCCTCTTCATGATTAAGTTTTAGGGTTGTCATACCCTTCTTATCCTTCACAATTTCTATAGTTTACTAAATATTCATTACACACTTTATTACTATATTAAATTGTTTAGATATAAACATTATCTTATGCAAATTAACAAGATGCACCATTATAAGGGAGAAAGAACTAATTCCCTTTGTCCATCTAATCAAATGATATTCAAATAAGCATAGGATAATACGAATAATATCAACAAGATAGAACTTATATCTTTCCCATAAAAGTACAAGGTAGATTACACAACCAATGCAAGTAAATCTCCAACTTTCAATTCATCATTAAATACTTATTCATTTACAAGACTATACATTTCAAGCATATTGTATAACAAACAACCTTCATTCCAAAAATAATACAACTTTTTTTTTTCATTACAACTCAAGAATGAATCGGAATTCATTACAAAGAATCAAACTTATATCAGCCAATGCATCATATAAGTTTTTGCCTTCTTTTATCACTAACAATGTCCATGTATAAAGATTTCTAGGACGGGTTAGTTCAATGAACTAAGCATGATAAACACTAAGCATTAAAACAAATTGCATTCCACTAATTGTTTCATTAAAACAAATCTACTTTAATGAAGCAATTAATGCAATCATACAAAATAAGCCTAAGTAATAACATCCAAAAAGAAGCACAATATAAATCTAGAATCACTTTATGAGATTCCATTATATAATTATCAACTACTGTAGTATATTATATAAGTATTATCCTAACTGATACTTATTTACATTAATTAACATCCTTGGCATTTAAGTACACCATAATTCTTATAGAATTTGAAATACAAAATTGATCTTTCTATCGTCAAGAGTTCCCTTTGAAATCAAAGACTTTCTTAATATTCCTTCCAAGTTCCAAAAATTATGTAAATCCAAGTTAATTACAACAATGTAATATTTTTAAGATGAATCATCCTACATCTTAAATAACCAAAAGATTCACAATTTATAAAAAGGCAGCCTAATTACAGGTCAAGTAAAATAACCTAGGTTCTAGATTAAACCTCTTAACAATTCAAAAATGTACACCAAGTCATCAATGTTTCATTTACCAAATTAAGACATTCCCAAATGTCCATAGGTATACATCAAGTATAAACCTTACAATATCAAATACTAGATAGTTACTTACAATAAGTAAAGTATTTGATTCAATCAAACCCATACAGATTCATAAAAAGATAAAGGAGAACAAATTGCAAGTATATAATTTCCATTACCTTTTAATCCTCATAAGGGAAAGATCAACATCTTCAATTTAAACAACTTAAATTATTTAAAAGAAGATTCAACACAACTATTCTTGAATTCCAAATTCATTATGAAATAGCAGTCAGGTTCAGAGTGATCCAAATTCAAACATATATTATGTATACATATGAAATAAAGAAATAGGTTCATCATTAATTTAAAAGATAAACATTCCTTAACAAGAATTCCAATCTATTCCAAGAAGGAAGAGGAAAAAACAATTATAAATTCTCTTTCAACCATTATGAGTTTCCAACATTGACTCAGATATTAGTAAATGATCAAACTCCTACATTCCATTATGCAAGATATGACTATTACATGGTTAAATTTTACCCTTATTCATTTGAGAAAGGATCTTACTATCTGTTAAGTACATAGAGATTAATAACAAATACAAATTTCAAAAGATGCATGCCACTGCCATATGTAACAGTAAATGTAGAGAAATATCCATCTACTTTCAACAGGTCAGACCTAACTGAAAACCACCTAGAGTCAACAAAGCAATAAGAACAATACCTCAATTACAAAACCAAACAGGCTCAAACAGAGTTGATTAGGTTTCCTAATAAAAATAGAAATATAGGCTTAATAAAATGACTATACAGCTCTTAATAAAATCAAATTTCATGGCAAATAAAACTCAAATAAGAAAAGGGTAGTCATTCCCCACCTCTGTTTAAACAAGCTGAAGTAATAACTCAATCCACACTTCTCTTTTACCCACAAAACATGAGTTCCAGTCTAAAATGAACAAAAAGATAAATACAGATTGAAAGAAGATTTAAAACGCTCCTTTCTCAACACAACTCATGACATTTCTGACGATCAAATAAACAATCATGACAACAAAAGGATTAATGCAAGATACCCAAACATGGAAACAATTTATCACAATATTATTATGCAACTCCTGTTCAAAATCTATTAAGTGCATTCCTTTACAAAACGTAAAGTAGAGCAACCAATGAAAAAAAATCATCTCAGAAAGCATAAAGAACTTAACAATACACTTCACATGCTCAGTAAAGACTTCCTGTTGATATTTCCAACAAAGCTTATACACCCAAATCGCTTTTCGAGTATACAATCCAAAAATCAGAACTAAAACCAAACAGAAGGGTCTCAAAACCCCAAAATGTTTCATCACATTTAAATAATTCAAAGATAAAACACACACAATTACAACCTTCTTATGCAAGGAATATGAATCCATGAATCACATATTTCTTCCATCAAGCAAGCAAATAACCAGAGCAAATAGAAAACTATTTACCCACAAGAGAAAAGTTGTTATAATGAAACATTTAGAGAAAAGTAAGAAATCTTAATGGGTAGAGCCTATCATGCCTAATAGTGCCTCTAGCGATGTGAATATTACTTCCATCTGAGTTTATAACACCTCTTCTTCTCCAAGTAAGATCAAACAACAATAATCTTTTTCCATAGTGCCTCTTATACATTCCTCGAACCAAAAATAGATCAAAGAATTAAAATATAGCCACTAAGTGCAGATCAAACTGTTGGTTCAGAAAACAAAATAGCTCCATGCAGAGAAAAAATCATGAAGCATACAAATCAAAACAACCCCCAACAAATCCACCAGCATGCCTTCTAAGATTGCTTGCTCTCCAAACCCAAGGCATATTAATGACATTAATTCAAAATTACCTGCTTATCTTTCCTTGCCACCGCCATTCACAGTTGGCGAGACCTAATTGCACTTCAAAATGCATTTCCAAACTTAGTGATGCCTCCACGTAGGTTCCACTAAATTCCCATGCAATCACAAAATCTTGTCATACTCTTCCTTATTAAATAAAAAATCACATCGCATTAATAGCTTAGGAATCAATGCTAGCTCCCACTTGCCAACCGAACCCTAGGTTCCCTTTCATACCCAATAGTTTAGGATAGATGAAATTAGCTTAGGTTAGATCTTAGGTTAATTTAAAAATATAACCTTAGGATATAACCCCGTATAAATAGATTATCACCTTAGATTATGTCTTAGTTTAACCAACACAATAGGTTAAAACAATAACTTAGCTTCTCTTAGGTTATTTCCCACCATACTAACTTAGCATTTACAACTTAGATTGGAATGTCATCCAATGTAAAGTGGCTTAGAGGGAGTTAGGAAATTTTACCTAAGCCTCGAATCTTATTAGGATAGACCGTAAAGATAAAGGGGATCATTTTAGTTTCTTTTTTCAAAATCCTGAAGTAGGTTTCCCTTAACATCATTAAGTGCCCTGTACAGGTCAATCAAGAAGATTCAGTCACAACAAAAAATTGAATGTTGGCACTATCTTCAAGATGATAAAGAATTACAACAGCACAAATCCAGTCCGTTAAGTCTCTTAATCAATGAATGTCATTTTTTCATTCAGTTTAGATAATAATATTTAAAACATTCCTTGGATCAATTCCAATTGATCCAAGGGATGATTCCAATTGCAAAAGATAATTTAAAAACTCTTAAAACCAAATTGCAGCTTACTCATAAGAAGTGAAATAGATTTTTGTAAGTAACAGCATATCAGCCCTACAATCAAAGAGCAGAATGATTTATCCACCTCAAGCATGATTTTTCAACAACCATGAAACATACATTTGTCTTGAAAATCACATGTCAATGCTTGCAAATTCAAAAGAGGAATATAATAGTTGTCGAGGGTGTTACAAGATATATATATATTTTTGTGTGCGAGGTGAGGGGACTCCTTGATGATGTATTTTGTGACTTTGATCATAGTTTTGTGTGTGTGTGTGTGCACGCGCGCATGCGGTGATCTATTTTAGCTTATTTTTTCATGTGTTGATTATGATGTATGTTTACATGTTATTTTAATATTTTTATTTTATGGGATTAAAATGATTATGTTATTGGATAGGTTTATATGATGATAGATATAGTTGTGAATAAAAATGTGATTTGGAATTTTATCAAAATATATTCTAACTTTTTAAGATAGGAATGAAAATAGAATGATTGCATTGTTATTGGATTTGATACATACATGATGGGTATACAATGTGAAATTTCTTTCACTTTGGACCTTAATAAATATTAACATAAGACTATCACTAGGTAGTTACATGTGGGTTCTTAGATAAAAGTGGTGAAATGATAAAATGTACCTTTCTTGAATGTGAAAGGGGTGATATATGTAGTTTTTATGGGGGAGTAATGTTATCATATCAATAGTTTCTTAGATAAATTCCCTAGTTATGTATATATTTATTTTCTTTGATGAAAACTAATCGATGCGAGAAGTTTGATTTTGGCGGGAAAGTTGATTCATGCAGGAAGCTTTCTTAGGATGCTTTTGATATTTTACTTTTTAAAGGTTGATAAATGTGGGGAACCTTTTTACATTTATAGTCATCCTTCAAGGGAGTGGTCTACAATTTTTTACTTTTATTTTTTATTTTTATAGATATCCATCCTTTGAGGGATTGGTCTATGATTTTGAATGTTATTTTTCCTTCGAGGCATTAATATAATTTTATTTTTGATGATCCAATTTTGATATTTGAAAAAAATTCCTTTAAGGGATTAGTTTATCATTTTTGATAAGATACATCCATAGATATTTTGACTTTATTTTGAGCTGATAGAAAAACCCTAATAGACTATTTCAAGAAGGGAAGAATAAATCTATACATGACCTACACATATGTGCCCCATGATATGTCTTTGGTTGGTAGCATAAGGTAGATGGATGTAATGATTGTGGGGTTCATGTTAAGGAGTAACTTATCCAAATGAGATATGTGATGAATAGAGTCATGGTGCTCATCTTTAAGGTTTTGAGCATAGTAACAAAAAACCACATACTTCCAAATCATTATGATGAGAAGATGACTAGTTGATGGTAGAATAAGATATCTGATATAACTATTATCATGACAATTAGAGCTTAATAGTAGAAAGAAAGCAAGTGCAATTCATTCAAAGGTTCCTTTTCAGTTGTGCCATCGAGGGAAGCTAGATGATAATCTCCCAACTCATACTTGTGAGTAACAATATATAGACCAATCCATTTCATGGTAAAATTTCCATGTTTACTCCTTTCTAAAGTAGTGAAATTTTGATTTTCACATTATTTTACATGTTTATTGTATGAATTTTTCATGCATTCTTGATAGACTTGATGATGTTCAAGGGTTGTTAAACATTTTTCATCTAATAATTCTAAGTGTGCCAAGAAATCTTGTCGATATTATTTTTCAGTGATGAATTATTTAAGATATACACAGAGTGATGGGATTTTAAATTCAAGGGGGAGGATCTCCTCAGAGCCGTAGACTAGTGAGAAGGGTGTAGCACATGTAAGAGTACATATGCTAGTTTGATAAGCCCAAAGAGTAAATAGGATTTGGAGATTCTAATTCCTTTTTGCTTCGTCTACCATTTTCATAAGGATTTTATTTAGTGTTTTGTTAGAAGCTTCAGCTTGTCCATCTGTTTAGGATAGTATGGTGATGAGAAGCTAAGTTTGATGTGTCATAAAGTTTATTAACATCCCTATTTTTAAAGGATTTTCCATTTTTGTGACAAGCTTGTGAGGAATACCAAAGCAACATATGATGTATTTGTAGATGAAATTGATTATTTTATTTTCCTTAGTTGAAGTTAAGGGAATGGCTTCAACCCATTTTGTAAAGTATTCAGTGGCTGCGATGATGGAATGATGTTATTGAGATGAGAAAGGATTGATAATGTCAATGATTTCTATCTCCCATTGTGAGAAAGGTCACAAGTCTTGAATGAGATCTAAATTTTTTTGACATTCGACACACTTCTTAACATATACATAGCAATCTTGATTAATAGTAGGCCAGTAATAGCCCAATCTTAAGAAAATTTTATCAATGGTGTTACCATTGAAATGTCTACCACATATACCATCATATACTTCTATAATTACTATGATAGATTCGCGAAACTTAATACATCTTAATAGAAGGCCATTAAAGCCATGTTCATACAAGATGCCACCTATAATGACATAATAAATGACACATTGAAGAAATTATCTTTTATCTTTTTCTGGATAAATCAGATGGAATCTAATATTCTAAAAGATAGTCAAATATTTAAGAATACCATAGATAAGTTGGATGATTTTCATAGTTTGTATAGAAGGGAGTTCATTTCTATGAGATGGTTCATCTAATATGTGAATGGAAAAGAAAAATTCAGAATTGTCAATTGATTCTTACATTGATAGAGGAATAAGGGATCCTAAAGAAGCCATGTTACTTGCGAACTTATTATACGATTGTGGAACTGTTTGGATGGTATAATGATCGAAGACTTCAAGGACAAATTCAACATTGTCTTTATATTTTTGTAAGATTTCATTTTTAAATTTATATTCTCCATTAACTTGATTAATGATGAGTTGTGAGTCTCCATAGATTTCTATGTTTTGAACACCTAGTAGGATAGTGGTTGTAAGACCCATTATTAAAGCTTTGTATACATCCATGATATTAGTTCATTTGAAGTTAATTTTGAATGATAGAGGAATAGGATTCCCCTAGGGAGGTATGATGACAATACCAGCCCCTCTCACTTGTTGGAATTTAGATCCATTGAGAAAGAGGTTTACTTTAATAAAATTTAAATTGTTTTCATCGATATTGTTTATGGACTCATGGGGAAATTCTTCATGAGGAAGATAAGTGTTATGCATGGGTGCTTCAGCAAGTTGGTTTGTGATCGCTTGGCCCTTAATGGAATTTTGTGATAGGAATTGAAAATAAAAATCAGTTATAAGCATAAGCCACTGAGTGATGTGATCACTGTGATATGGTTTAGCATGCATGGTTTTGAGTGGATTAAGGAGATAGTGGCATATTTTAGAGGTTGTAAATTATAAGATGTTGCATCTCAGATTCAGTATAACGTGTTTCATATTCATGGAGGGTAAAATTTATGTAATAGAATGCTTTTTCATGACCCTAATCATATCAATGAGTGAACATGGCTCTTAAAGCATGATTCGTGACAGATATGTACAGATAAAATGGATATCCCTCATGAGGTGGTGTAAGTATAGGAGGTGATAGCAAATACTATTTGAGTTCGTTGAAGGTTTTTGACAATTAAGATCCCATTTAAAATCAACTTCCTTACGAAGAATATGGTGGAATGGTTAACATTGATCTAAGAGTTTAGATATGAAACTTCGGATAGACTACAATTTACCTTGAAGACTACGCAGTTGTTTGAGAGTCAATAGAGGATGCATATTGATAATTGATTTGATATTTTTTGTGTCTATTTTCATGCCTCAGATAGATACAATGAACCCTAGAATTTTTAGATTGATAACACTAAATACGCATTTAGTGGGGTTTAGATGAAGGAAATACTGGATAAGGAGAGTGAAGATCAAGCTAAGGAGAATGAGATTATCAATGCAATTTTTAGATTTTCCTAATAGATGATCTACATAGTGTTCTATGGTTTTGTGGATAAGGTTTTGGAAGATATATGGCATGGAGTGTTGATAGGTAGCCCTAGTATTTTTAAGTCCGAAGAGCATAACATGATAACATAAGGTCCTCCAAGGGGTAATGAAGGAATTTTTATGTTGATCATCAGTGGCGATTAGGATTTGATTATAACAAGAGAATCCATCCATAAGGGAGATCATTACATGGTCAGTTGTTAAGCCAACAAGTTGATCAATGTTTAGAAGAGTAAGTTCATATTTAGGAAAAGAAAGATTGAGATCATGGAAGTCAGTACAAATTCATAATTTTCCTAAGGCTTTGGTTAAGGGTCTGATGTTGAGGACCCATTGTGGATAGGAAATGGGTATAATTAAATTAGCACAAATAAAGTGTTATAACTCTTCTCTGATGAGTAAATCTATGTGTGGATGTATTCTATGGATTTTTCATTTAATTGGATTAGTGTTGGGATAGGTGATGATGTTGTCCATGATGATATTGGGGTTAATATATGACATAGCACTATATGACCAGGAAATTTTTTACTATGCTTAGATAACAAATTGGTGAAATCTTCTAGTTCTTTTGATTCTAAGCATTGACCGAATTTAAAAATGTAGGGTTCTTAAGGGGTCCTATGTTAATGTTGATAGTGGACTCATTGAGGAGGTTTGATGTGTCGGGTGGTAGGTTTTTCTAATGAGGATGGTCTTCTACTCCAATATGGGAAAGAATATCTTGATCTTCATTTTTGGGTGGATGAAATGTAGCCTAAGTACTGAAGGTCCATAAGGATTAGGAACATTAACACAGGGTGCATAGGTACACGTGGAAGAATAGTGAAATATGGTGCACGTAGGAAAGTGAGAATTCAAGACTTAGACATTTTTAGTGGAAGGATAAATATAGACATGGAGTGCAGAGCACATTTACTATGAAGACTTGAAGATCATGCAAAGGCTATTTCAGAAAAGTGGCAGATCACGTGTCATACACAATTTTGGGTTGTTAAAAGGATTAGAATTATAGTTATTATTAGATAATCTATTAATATCAAGCTTGCATGTTGTTGTAATTATCTTGTAGTAGTGTATGGTTATTATTAGCATGTAGCCTATTTTGAGGATGTATATGAGGTGAAGGGAAATTCCCCGGCCCTAGATATATATATGTATTGATTTATATGGTTTAGGGATCCATGTTTTATAGAGTTATGTTATTGGTTTATGGGCGCACATGATTGATCGTGACATTTTAAAGTATGTATGAAGCTTTTATGTTTTAAAGAAATTAAAATAATGGATCTTTGTGCTTGGATATTGGTTGTTGATATAATTGAGCATGGATATTGTATGGTAAATTTGATTATGGTTCTTGTTTAATTACCCATGCATAATAGTTGAGATCTAGATCCAGTTTATGTTATGCAATATACTTTATTATTTGTTATGGATCTCAAATATTTGTATGATCATGCTAACTTATTAACAAAGATACCATAAAGGAGGGACTTGGTACCATTGTGCACTTTGAGTGAGTGCTCATCTCTCGCTGAGTGATGTGCTAGCATGCCTTGGGAAATTGGTGAAATAATAAGACTACATTTTGGTTATGTTGTCAGGACCTCTTTTTCAGTTGTTTGTCAGGATGTTGCATCATGAAGATGTACTTGTTAACTTTTTCCAATGTTGAAGAGTGGTTAGACAATTTAGAAGAATAGTATGCTTACAGATTTAGCACTGGACCTGATTTAGACACCCGCGTGTGGGTTGAATAGAATCTGTATCATGAGCTCTATTAGATGTTTTTTGTATGTTTCCCTATAGAGTTATACAAGTGACGGGTAGCTTACACATCAAAGAGAAATTGGAGGTTTTGAACACTTTTTTGGACACAGGAAGTATTCTAGGATTTGCATGATGCTGATCTAACTTGGACACACGTTGTAGATCATGAGTGGAGTTGTATCCTAAATAGATATATTTTGGAGTACGCAATTTCTACTTATTCCTTTCTAGAATTTTCTGAGTTTGAGTTCTTGCGTGAACCCTGTAGACACCCATAATTACGCCCAAGAAATTTAAATACTTAAACTGCACTAATTATCCCCTTTCCCGCAAAATTGGTGACATTTCATCAAAAGATCTCATTTTTTCTCCTATTGTCATTAATTAATTACACTACGCTAATTAACTAAGTCGCCTATCTAAAAAATATCGTAATTAACGACCTTCTGTTAATTAATATCCCTTACTACCTAGACTAATTAATTATTATTAATTAATTAGCATCCCCTTTCATTTAACCAATAAATCAATATTCAATTGATTTAATCCCCTTCTCTAGTCTAAATCATGCTAATATTCCTCTAAAATCTTTTATAAGTTTACACATCTATTAATTAAATCACCTTGATTAATTAAAAGGCCCCCTTTATCCACATGAGTCACTAAAGGACAAACAAACCCTCCCTAAGTTAATTCAACCCTATCTAAACCCCCCTTATCCATAACTAACTCAACATCCCTATTATCCCACATGCAAATGGATGTAGTGGTTCCTTTATCCATTGGGCTATATAAAGATCCCTCCTCCTACCTTTACACTTCAACCTAAATTCCTTGAGAAGACAAAACCAAAGCACATAGCAAATAGACTAAAATCTTTCCTTTGTTATTCTTGAGAATTCACCACTTGAAGAGTTAATCCTCTTTTTCTAGATAAAGTGCTTGGGTCATATGGGATGCGTCAAAAGGGTCTTGTAGACCAACGTTGATAGGCTCT
Source organism: Taxus chinensis (assembly GCA_019776745.2). Classification (NCBI taxonomy): domain Eukaryota; kingdom Viridiplantae; phylum Streptophyta; class Pinopsida; order Cupressales; family Taxaceae; genus Taxus; species Taxus chinensis. The sequence continues at coordinate 363,505,422 of CM034154.1, forward strand.
CATTCCTAGGTTCTTGGATATCAAAAACAACCACTTTGATTGCAATAGAGCCTATATAGGTCCATTTAATTTTGTTTCTAATCAAAAGAGTAGAGGTTCTTGACAAATTTGCATGCTTAGTTTAATTTATGCTTTGAAGTTTTAAATGCAAATAATGTTATTTTCTAACCTTGTTTAGCTCTTATCTTGATGGTGCTTTAGACTTTGCTTTAACTTTGTTAATTAAGACTACTAGGTGTTAGTATTTACTTTCATTAACTTAGCTTAAGTACAAAACTATGCACACATTTGGAACACCCGGTGGGACCTAGTCCCTTGGCATTTTAGTTTAAATTCTATTGTTTTGGCTAATTTTTGATATGCACATGTAGTAATTAATGTCCATTTTCTTGGAATTTTTGCTAATATTATATGTGTAGGTTCTTGTTCATAGCCATCATTTTAATGGGTTGTTTACATTTTTAAACTAACTTGCTAAAATTTGAAGTATTGTGATATTTTTGTGTTTTTTACCATGTTTTAGTTACAGGAGTTGTGTAGGCACACTAACAGGAGCGTAGACACATTTATGGCGGCGCAGGCACCTCTCGGGTGGCCCAGGTGTACTGTCAGAGTCTAAATCTCTATCTATTAACCTTGGCACAATCGTACTAACCTTGGAACATGTACCCTAACCAGGGTGCAGATGCATTAACCCGAGCGTAGACGTCATTTTGTACTGTACCTTCACTGCAATGTAAAACCTATCAGACTAGCACATACACCCTAAGCCAAGTGCACACGATTTTCTGGTGGTGCACACACTTTTCTGGTGGCACAAGAGTTCTATTAGAATTTGATAATGTTTTAATCAGTGGTGGCACACACACTTTTCCAGTGGCACACATGCTTTTCTAGTAGTTCAAGTGCTCTGTGTGAATCTAATCTTGTTCTTTATCGGAGGTGGTGCATACATCTTTTTGGTAGTGCACATGCCTCTCAGGTGGTGCAGGTACACTATAAGTTAGAAAAATAGAGAGTAGTGCATCTTCCCTAACCCGCGCGTAAACACCAATATAGGGGCACAGGTGTCATTTTTTTTGTTGAGATTAATGTGTTAGGGTGCTAACTCTATTACAGTTTTTATCTAATTAAATACTCATTTTTGCAGGGTGTTTTTACATGCTTTTACTTGATTAGATAAAATTTTCATGCTTGCTTACAATAATAAGATCATGTATGCTCTTTCCTCGCATCCCTTTGGGTGATCTTGGGAATCAGAAACAATTCTTAGTTCTTTTTTATGCTTCAAAATTGTTAGGAATATTTTAATTGAAGTGGGTTAACTTGGTGTGTTTGAATTAAAGTGTTTTTCCAATTGATGTCTTTTTGGATTTTGGAAACATCACGTATGCTCTTCTCTTGCATCCTTGGACGATCTTGAGAATCACAAATGATGTTTACTCTTTTGATGGAAAACTACTAAACTTGTCGTACAGGACCAAAACACCATTCTTGTCAAAGAAAGAAGGAATCAAAACGAAGTAAAAAACTAGTAATACAGTTGTCATACATGTTTCTAAAAGGTGTTCAACCAAACCACATCTAATTAAACAAGATAAAAAGAACAAAATATTCAAAAAATAGTATTGCAGGTTTTGGAAAATGGTACGTCACTATCCGCTCAACTGGAACATAACCCATTTGGCATAACACCTTAAGCTACAACAATGGGGGTGGTTCCAGGAACCCCAAAGTATTCCACGCAAGAGGGAACCTTGTGGAAAAAACGGGAAGTGCTCTACACTACCTACTTGACTAGTGATTCCTTTGTGAGATAGCCTTACTAATTGTCTGTATGGCGACCCCAATGATAGTACACATAGAAACACTAGTTGCCTACTGTTCTTGAATGGGGTAAAGTAAAGCCAAGATACTCTCAAACTAGTCATTGTAACTTTTTGGGTAAATCATGCTCACTTAAGACAACTTTATAACACCTATAGGAAGATATACTTTGACCAGGAGCCCACTTTGACCACTCTAAAAACAAGTGTTGAGTTGTGAGCCATTTTTTCATCACGAAACGAGTAACGCATTACTTTTTCTTAGTTTTTTACTTGCCTTAGGGTGAGGTGAAACTCTTCCGAAGTGAAGCTAGCATTTTTCATCCCCATTTTTTATCTACTTCCTTCACGTTCTTTTGACACTTTGTTGATCAAAAGAAAGGTGATTACCTTTGTGTTACCAATCGATTATTTCTGCCACTTTTTTTCTATTTACACCCATCCATGTTTGCAGTTGAGTAAGTTAAACATCTAAAGTGTGCAGAGGTGTATTCATATCATTGGTGGTCTTTGTGATCTTGTTACCCATGTCAGGATTGTCATTGTAGTTAGGTGTGGTTCATTATCTTGAACTTTCTTAGAAAGGTTACCTTGTTTGTATCGTATCACTACAATTTTGGTATTTACATCTTGTTTCTTGTGAACTTGACCTAAATATCTATATTATAAGGTTACGCTACACACTTTTTAAAAATTCCTAGTTATACTCTAAGCTTTTAGTTTGACTCTATTATTACCTTGATTTTGAAGAGTGCTACGTCTTACCACTTGTGTGTGTTATATCAATATCATCTTGGTATCAATACATTACTTTCTCGCAAATTTTGGTTAACATATCTTGGTGACATTATCGTTTCACTCACAAATTGTAACTTGCACTTTTTGGGATATAGGTCTTAATCAAATTTGAGCTTGCTTCTAGTATACCTTGTTAGGAGGTCACATTAACTTCTTGTAGTTACTTATGTCTTGTTCATTATTTTGAACTTGGCATAAGTGAGAACATCTTGTTAATTACCTTATGATACTAAACTACTTTGTTGTAACATAGTCTAGGAAGTACTTCATTCATTTGACAGGCTTAGATACCAAACATTTGTGTCACTGTTGATTTATCACTCTATCACATTGGTATTCTCACATTGTTATTCATTCATATTCTTGGAATTCATTTTACATTTCACTTAAGTGTGAATACAAATTTTTGAGCACATTTATAACTTACCCTAGTGAAACTAATACAAATCATGGCTCCCAAAACATTATCAGGACTCAAGAAACAAACATACAAGGAACAACAAGCGTAAGCTTGAAAAGTCTCAAACAGACAAGGGTCAAACCCTTTCATTGGACATGATTTAAGGCCTCTTTTTTCTACAGAAAAAGAAATAGAAGATATGGTTGATCATAGTGGTGATGAATTATAATCCCCATAAGTAAATTTTTACTTTGACCCTACTTCATTATACAAGTTTATTTTTAGGAATAAGGATAGGGTTCTAGCACGGGTTGTGGAATTAGGGGCCAAAATTCCTACTGAAAATGAGACAATCCCACCTGCGAACAATGCTAATGAAGAACAAGAACCCCTTATCAACATGGAGGATATTTTGATGCATGGACATGCTTCTACCTCCAACATAGTAAATGATAAAGTAGTGGGACATATAATACCCTTTATCAAAGTGCCACATAAAAATAGGTCAGGACATGAGAATGTTGAAGAACCTCCACAATACGAGGAAGAGGAGGAACCTTTAGAAGAAGAAACCACTATTCAATAACAAATTATTAACCTAAGCGACAATTACCTTTGCTAACCTCTCGTGTACAAAAGGAAGCAAGCAAAAATGTTCAAAATTCAAGGCCTAAGGTCAAAATCAGTGAACTCCATAGAGAAAATCAAGGAGAAGACGATGCAGAGTATCATTGAGTATATATCCCCGCTTCTCCCACTAAATAATATTTTCTCACATAAGAATTATAGTCTATGAAATAAACACTCGCAAGCCTTCAAGAGATCAATCTGGGGATCATTATAAAGTATCAATATGAATAATTATGTCCCTATCTTTTTCACAAGACTATGTCTCTTCAACCTTTTCCTAAGAAATTCGACATGCCAAAATTCAACAAATATAAAGGGAAGGGAGATCCATGGGATCATGTCAAATATTTCTATATGGCATGTCAAGAGGTTTCCTATAGTGATAATTATATCATACGAATTTTTCCTAAGATTCTAGGAGGTCAAGCCTTGGAGTGGTTTACACGTTTACCTCGGGGATCAATTTTCACTTGGCCAGAATTGGTAGAAAGGTTTGTGTGTCACTTCTCATACAATATAGAGAGTGATGTCACCATGGTAAATTTATGTGGCACCAAACAACACCCTAATGAGACTTTCACTAGCTTCCTATAATGGTGGAGAGGGATAGCTAGCTGCTTCCCTTGCGTTTTCCTTGAAAAACAACTGGTAAGTATTTTTGTGCCCAACCTAAATCTCGACATAGCCTTCTGCCTCTAAATGCATTGTGTTCATAGTTTTGAGGAGGTCATTGAAAAATGGGTTCAAATAGAGAAAGCTCTCATTTCCAAAGGAACTCTCAAGTCCCAATCTAGAGATAATAAAAATGTTAAACCCACAGAGAAGTGGAAGGTATTTAACAAAAAAAAATGTGGTAGGAGATAGGATCACTGATTCCAAACGTGTACAAGTGGTTCAAACTGGTCAACCTTTTAAACTGACTAAAGGACCCATTCAACCACCACCCAAATAGAGAATGTTCACCACCCTCAATGAACCTTTGTCGGTTATATTAAAACAAGTAGATGTGGATCACATGGTGACATATCCTACAACACAACCATTTGATGACAATGCTCCAAAACCATCATGGTACACGGAGCATGAATATTACGAAATGCATCGTGTCAAGGGACATAAGACAGACAAATGTCTGTAACTTTCTCACTATATCCAAGACCTCATCGATAATGGGGAGATAGAGGTGGACAACCCAGAAAAAACTCAAACACCTAATGAAAATTTGGGGATATATAAAGAGCCATTCCCTAAACATGATAAATTTGAAAATTCAAAGCCAAATCAAGGAGAGTCATCCCAAATTTATAAAGTATTGAATTACTTATGCACCAAGAAATAAATTAATCATTATGATTTGCTTATTGGATGTATTCGCTCTCCTACTAACCATGTCAACACCATCTGAATCAAGGGAAAGGATTGCACCATGGTAACAAGGCATGCCCACCTCGTGATTCTGGAACCTTCTCCGTCAACCCCACAAAATGGTAAATACAACCTATTAGAGTAACTTGAGAAGACATTTGCTAATATTTCATTCTTAGATCTTCTTAAAATATCAAATATACACAAAGACATTCTATACCAAACTCTTCAGGGGTCAGGAGTGCTATTAGAGGTAGATCCTACACATCTTCAAGCCACATTACCAAACATCATACCAAATAAACACATCACCTTCAATCAAAGTGAGATCCCTACTAAAAATCTAACACATAATATGCCTTTGTATATTGAGGTAGTAGTTACCCGTAGGAAGATCAAACGAGTGCTTGTGCACAATGGATCAAGGTTGAACATATGCACGCTAAAATTGGTTAAGTAGTTAGGGTATACTGAGGCAGATCTTGAGTCAAATATCGAAACTATCACCACTTACGACAATGCAGAAAGGGAGTCAGTGGGAACTTTCACATTGCCCATGGAGGTGGGTCCCACTTACCATCAAATAAAGTTTCATGTCCTAGACTTGGAACTTCCATATAATATGCTTCTAAGTCAACCATGGATTCATGCCATGTAGGCCATGCCATCGACATTCCATCAGTGCATTAAATTAAAGCATGAGGGACACACCATTACAATACAAGGAGATTCATAGCCCTTCGCTCACGGAAAATATATCAATAGTTTTGCACGTAAGGCCACATATGCATGTCCCTCCACCTATATAATTGTCCCTCTCCAATATGAGGTTATGGAATCTCAGATAGATTCAGATTCTTTCAGTTCTTGCGCCCATGGTGCATCTACATCAACCTTTCCTTTTGATTCATGGGAGATGAATGTTATAGAATATGTCTGTGGAGATTATAATGTCCAACATACCCTCTTGGTTTGAGACCTCTCATTGTCACCCAAGACTAGAGGTTGACCCAATTATCACTTTAGAAGACATAGAAATGAATGCACTATTGGGTCATTCTTACCTGGAGGCTTGTTGGATGAAGAAAATTTATTGGACCCACCTACAACTTGGGTCCCAGAGGATACTCAACCAACCTATTATCAAACCCCTGAATATGAGAAATCTAGTAAAATGATGTACTCCATGAGTTACAAGGTCCTAGGATGCGGAATAAATGAGCAAGGACAACGAGAATCAGTACCTCTCCCGCATTTTAAAATAGAAAGATATGTCATAGGAAATATCCCTTATGGGGCATGCCGCAATGATCAAGACATTATTTTCTCTGAATGTGAGGATAGTTCTGACTATCTAGACAACGATACAGATTCCCATTGTAGCCAATATGAGGATCTTACCTCCATGAACCTATTCATGAATACCATTTTCCTAAGCATAACCCCCATGGAACAAACCCTTGACCTTGTTTACCCTTCCCTTGTTGAATGGGACCAACAACATCATATGTCACTAGATCTATTTGAGAATGATGAAGCTATCGCAGAGGTCATGGGCAATCGGGATACAATTCCCATTGGAAACCACAAAAAGGGATTCTATATTGACTTGGATACCTGCTCCTACTTTGCTGAGGAAGCTGAGCTTCATGGTCAGTAAAACTTAAGAAAAAGCGAGGGAAAAATTCCCAACGTTAATCCTCGAAAAAAATCAAAGTTCGAGTCGTATAGTGAAAACCTCTTTGAGGCACTAGTTGAAAAACAAGTGCAAAAATTGAAGGATGATAAAAGTGACCACGCCAAGGAGGAAAATCTCATGGAGACATCCTTGGATGAAGATCTCAACCTTCCTGCTGATCCTACACATATGGAGGACTTGTCAAAATTACTAGTAGAGGAAACTATCTATGTTAACATTGGTATAGAAGAGGACCCAAAAATAGTCAAATTGGGAGCTTCACTCTTGGACGTGGAACATAAAACATTCACTATGCTACTATGGGAGTTTATAGATGTATTTGCATGGTCCTATAAGGACATGCCAGCCTTAGATCCAACTTTGGTCGTGCAAAACTTAGTTTTACATGTAGATTTTAAGCCTATTAAATAGAAGCTCAGAAAGATGCACCCAAGGGTGTCCCTACTGGTTAAAGAAGAATTAGAAATATTGCTTGCACCAGGATTCATTCGGCCTATCGATTATTCTAAATAGATATCCAACATCATCCCTTTACAGAAGAAGCCCGTTGGGATCAAAATCTACACGAATTTTAGAGACATTAATAAGGCTTTCCCTAAGGATGATTTTCCAATACCAAATATTAATATGATTATGGATTCAATAGTAGGATATGAGATGCTATCTCTTATGGATGGATTTTTAGGATACAACTAAATCAACATAGCTGATGAATATTAGCACAAGACGGATTTTACAACTCCTTAGGGTACCTTCTGTTATCATGTAATGTCATTTGGGCTGAAAAATGTAGGAGCTACTTATCAAATGGAAATGATGGTAATTTTCCATGATATGATCCATGATATCATGGAAGACTATGTGGATGACATCCTTAGAAAATCTAAGACAAGAGAGGATCACCCTATTATTTTACAGCGTATCCTTGAGCACCTATGAGAGTACAAAGTCTGGCTGAATGCAAAGAAATGAATTTTCAGCGTGCTATCGAGAAAATTGTTGGGTTTCATTATATCAAGGAGGGGAATTGAGGTAGACCCTGCTAAAGTATCTACTATTAATGAGATGCCTCCTCCTAAGAACATTAAGAAACTACGTAGCTTGAAAGGAAAAATATAGGCTATTCACCACTTCATCTCCCAGCTACCAAATAAGTGTCATTCGTTCACCAACCTGCTTAGAAAGGATGTCACCTTCATTTAGGGACCAGAGCAGAAGCAGGCCTTCACCTTGCTTAAACAATACTTGGCTAGTCCACCTATCCTCATGCCTCCAACTCCTGGTGATCCGATCCTGCTTTATATCTCTACTACACAATTTTCTATTGGTGTGTTGCTCACCCAATATGACCTTGGTCACAAATAAAAAGTGGTGTAGTACCTCAATCGCACTCTCATCGCTTATGAGCTTAACTATTCCCAAATTGAAAAAGCTTTTTTGGCTATTGTCTTTACTTTTCAAAAACTTCTCCATTATCTATTGAATACTGAAACCAAGCTTATATCTAAAGTGGACCCACTCAAGTACTTACTATCAAAACCCGCCCTCACAGGTAGCATGGCTAATTGGATCATCCTACTAAGTGAATTTGACATAGAATTTGTTCATCAAAAGTTGGTTAAGGGACAAGTACTCACAGATCAATTAGCAGAAGCACCTTTGCAAGGCACTGAGCCTTTGAATCTAGATCTTCTAGATGCGTCATTACTATACATTGAATAATCTATCGTATGACAGATACACTTTGACATATCCTTTACTTTTCATGGTTCAAGAGAAGGTGTGGTCCTCATTACTCCTTCTAGTGATCCCATACCTCAGGATTTTCGTCTTGGTTTTCCTTTCATGAAAATCATTACAGAGTATGAGGTACTTATCGCAGGGATGAAGCTCACTATCAAATGGGACATCCATCATGTCAAGGTCATGGGTGATTCTCAATTAATTATCAAGTAATTTAATGATGAATAAAAGGTTAAGGATGAAAAGCTCATACCTTACAAAAAGCTGGTATAAACTGTGAAAGAGTACTTTGTGCACATCACATTTGAACAGATCCGAAGAGTGCAAAAAATATTGGTGATTGCTATGGTAATAGTGGGTTCTATGCTTCGTATTCCACAAAGGAATAATGACATGTCAATCTTTGTGGAAAATTTACGTCATCCCGTGTACAACATGCCATAATCTTGTCTGGCTTGTGATGTTGTTAGCCCCAATTCCCTATGGTATGAGCCCATCTTTACCTATCTCAAAGATAACATGTTCCCTCCTAACATCTCCCATTCTGAGAAACAAATCCTAATTCACCAAATAGCCTGTTATACTATTTTAGGAGGTACGCTTTATCATCGTGGCTATAATGGGAATTTTTTACATTGTCTCGATGTGACAGAGTCGATCCAAGTGATCAAAGAAGTACATGAAGTTATGTGCAGAGCACATACTAATGGAATGGTTTTGGCCAAGAAATTGTTAAGATTAGGATACTATTGGCCTATCATGGAAACTTAATGTTGCAACTATGTCAGAAAATGTGTACTTTTTCAAAAGTATGGAAATTTCATCCATGCTCCATCACATCCATTGCAACCCATCACTACCCCATGGCCATTTTCTAAATGGGGACTTGAATTGATAGGGAAGCTTATCCCTACCTCATATGATGGTCATACCCACATCATCACAGCTACTAAATATTGTACCAAGTGGGTGGAAGTTGTCCCCTTAACCTATGTAACAGGAGCTCAGATTTCTAAATTCATCATGAATCATATCATCTGTCGGTATGACATTCCTACAGCCATTGCTATTGATAATGGAAAGTCACTCAAGAATAAAGCTGTAAAAGGTCTCTATCAGAGGTTATAAATCAGATTAAAATGGTCTACACCATATTATCCCCAAGGTAATGGATAGGACGAGGCCACAACTAAGACTTTGGTGTGAATAATGGAGAAAATGGTAAGTAAAACAAGTCGTAATTGGCATTTGCAAATCCACCCAGCTCTTTGGGCTTACAAGATCTCTATTCACACTCCTATGGGTGTGATGCCATATTATCTGGTATTTGGGATGGAATATATCATTCCACTAGAAATTGAGCTTCCTTCCCTAAGAATCTCTCTCAGGGATTATCTGGATAGAGATGAAGATTAATGGGTGGCTAGACTGGCCGAGTTAGAGCTCCTATATGAGAATTGCATCTGCGCCCTTAATCACCTCAAAGTATATCAGAATAGAGTCTCCAAAAATTACAACAAGATAATCATACCTCTTCAGTTTTAGGTTGGTGATTTAGTCATGAAGGAGATTCAGTTCAAAACAAGGGAAGAACGAGAAAAGAAAGGAAAGTTCAATACGCATTGGTTAGAACATTATGTTATATTGGCTAAGTATGACACAGGAGCATACAAACTTTCTCACCCTAATGGGGATGAGCTCTGTGAGCCCATGAATGTCATACATCTTAAGCAGTTATATGCTTAAACATGGCACAAAATCAAAAAAGAAAAAAATGAAAAACATGGTAAAATAATCAAAATACAAAAAAAAAAATTGAAAAAGGAAAAGAAAAAAACAAGTCATCCATAACTGAAAACCACACAATTATGGAACTTTGGATAAGTCCTTGGGTGAAAACTAGTTTTCGGCACCTTGGGAGGATTTTTTATTCACAAGAATCTTGCATCTGAAGGGTATTTATACTTAGCCTAGGGCTAGTTCCATGTCTACCTCTGAGATTCCCTATGGGCCCAATCCTGTCAAGCCTTAATCCAGCTTTGTCTCCTTTTATTCATCTGTGAGGGGCATGATCTTGGCCTATTACGCATCTTATGTTGGGGGAATTTTTGAAACTTCACCTTCCTTTGTATAAGTGCATGGCATCTGACCTTGTATATTCCCCATCTAACGCTAGGGGCATCCACTCTTTCTTGGTTACCTGTGCATAGCTTTGGAAAACAGTTAGAAAACGATGTAAAAACAATATAAAATTGTTTCACAAATCACAAAAACAATAGAAATTTTTTTCACAAACTGCAAAAACATTCAAAATATGAAAAAACACAAAAAACAATACAAAATTACTTCACAAACACCCTAAACAATAGGAAATTGTTTCAAAAAAACAAACTTGCAAAAACATTTACTTTAGTTTACTTGCATTATCTTGTTTCTTGCTTTGCTTGTTTTCTTGTATAGTTGCTTCGTGTTTGTACATTTGTGTTGTTTGTTGCTTGGACATACTTTATTAGGATTCATATTTTCTTGGTTAGATTAGATTTATTCTTACTTGCGCATATTGAGGTATGGTTTTTTTGCATGCTTGTGAATCATGGTATATTGTTATATTTATTCATTATGTTCTTTATGGGAATTTGATTGTGTTTGCTTGTTGCATGTGCATTGTTTTTTTATCACATTACCATCAATATCATCACATCTAACATCATATATACATCATATATCAATAAAAAGATAAGTATACATCATACATGAATGTTAAGCTAATCATCACATATCATATCATAAAATGGGGTCAAGAGGGATTGCAAATATCAAAATCTATCCTCCCTCACACCCATATCATCATATCCTCCCTCCCACTAAGTATAGTGCATCACATAAACAAACACATTTGATATACTCTACAAATATCAATCATCTAGAAATCTAAAACACATGTGATACATTCACAAAATCATGATACATATACATGTGAAATCAAATCATAAGTACATCTATCTATCCATATACTCGATCAATAAGTAACAAAAATGTTTGTCTCATAAACACATATGTCATGTCAAAAATGTCCATATAATATATATGTGATATATCTGTCTCAAAAAATGATAGATATACATAACTACAGTACATCAAAATACCATCTGAGGCATACAAAAGATGTTACATATATCAAAGAATAATAGCCTTCATTAGAGGCATGTACCAAAACTACTATACATAAAAAATGCCTTCATTTGAGGCGTACAAAAGGTGATGCATCTATAAAAGAATAAAGACCTTCATCAAGAGGCATATATATCACTACAATACAATCAAGACTGACTCGATCCTTTAGAGGGGGTGGCTGGTATGTCTTGTGGTGGTGGCATAGCAAGAACATCACTCAGTCTCCCTAGATTTCCTTGTGGCTCCACTAAGGCCCGAGGCCTCTCTGATCTAGTCCCTTTGTTAGACTGCTGGTTGTAGGAAGGCACTCATCGCTCAGCCAAAACTACCTCAAAGTATAAGGACCTGTAATAAGAGGCTCTGCCCTCTGCTGTAGCCAGATCTCTATGTGTCCAGGAACTTACCATTGTACCATCTGTGCGTCAATAAGACGTTATCTATGTTGAAGCTTGGGCAAGCTCGGCCTTGCCCACTGTGCACTCTACTCTGAGCCTATCTCGCTCTAATATCACAGGCTGTAGCTAGGCCTGCATCTGCTAATATAGGCTGTTCATCTGAGCCATCTGCGAGGTCATCTATTGTATTTGCTAAAAGTGTACAACACTATCACCTCCTGGGCTAGCCTGGGCCCAAGCATAATCGTGCTCTACTGATACTGTCAAAATCTGAGTCTGAGCCTAATCTCACTCGACTATCATTTTCACACTTAGGGCTCGGGCCTCATCTCTCTCTACTCTAGCCTAGTCTCTCTCTGCTAGATCCTGCTATAACTATTATTGTATGGTGGCTGTCTATGCCATTGGTTGTGCCACCAGGATCAGTCCCTGTGGCACTCTAGATGATTGGCCCTACTCTAGAACTCTAGCTTTAGAAAACTATGTTGGTGCTTATCCTGGACCCTATGGCCTTGGTCCCTGTACCTGGGTGGTACCCTGCTCATCATGGGGTAATCCTGGGTCATGGCCTACTACACCCTATCTCTGATCACCACCATGCCAAATCTCTCTCGGTGGTTTGGAACTTGTTGCCTAGGCTTCCTCTTGGATAGTCAGATGTCAGGGTAAAATAGTCACATACCACATCCAGTAATTCGCGATAGTCCCAAGATCTCTAGTCTATAGCGCTAGGTCCCATACCTGTGGGGCCACTGGAAACAAACTAGCCATAGCTCAGGTCACCTATATACACAGCCCCATGGTCTGCCTCTCTGAGTCTCTTCAAGCATACCATATTTCAAGTTGTGGAACCACTTGTACCATGCCTAGCTGTTGCTCTGAATGCCAAGGAGAAAATGCTCTATTGTGTAAACACTAAGCTCTACATGTCCTCTGGCTAGTGAATGTGCCTGTAGGGTCTCCATATGATATCTCTCTCTGGAAACTCATTGAACTCTCACTGATACCTATATAAGTTACCTAGGTGGCCTCGTACATCACCACCTATTGATACCCATGCCATGTAAGATGGCTCCTCTGGATCTCAAGCATGAAGAGTACCCACGAGGAACCTGATAACAATGTGGTCCCATGACCAAATCTGTAGTAAAGAGGTAGGCCCCACCATCTTCTGATGGTGGTAAGTAATAAGATGCAAGTCCCAGTATAAGTGTGCTAGTATACATTTTCCCCACCAATAGCACTCGCCACTAAATATCCCCTATACCAAGGTCATCAACCCTAAAAAAAAGACTTTCTAGTCTTATCAGTGAGTAAAAACCCATTGATAATCGCCATAACATATAGGGGTCCTCAGTGTAGTGTAGGGTTGGTGATGCACTCGTGTAATGCAACAGTCATACCATCATGAGGTATGTCATCTCGATCAAATAAATCCTGGACATCTACCCTGATATACCTAGTATTAGAAGTATACTCAATCAGTGTACCAAGGATGGGCAAGCAGAGAATCTGTAACACATCCTCCAAGGTAACGATCATCTCTCCCATAGGGATTCGGAAGCACTGACTCTCATTGTGGCACCGCTCAGCCAATGTAGTAAACAGACTATGGTCCAACATGATGGAAGGCATCTGAGACATGGGGCCTAGGCCCACTACCTCTAGAAGAATTGCTACTGCACAATGATCTTATCGATGCATGCTCCCCTCCAGCTCAGCAATCTATGAATGACACACCCGTGTCTGAAGCACTGATAATCATCTTTACAAAAATCAATCCACTCATCAGTCACTAACATTTCTTCTAAACATCTATCTATCATTTTTTTAGGGTTAACCCAAAAATCCTAAATTTTCCTCTAAATGCCATATTTTTGGCATTTTCTTTTCTATCCTCCATAGGCATAAGGCACTTATGCACCCTTTCTAGAACATGTGCCTCCCTTTTGGCACATGCGCATGCACAAAACTGTCTTAGGGTGCTTACACCATCAATCGTTTGCCTGTGTGCCATTTTGGGTGTGTACGCCACTCTTTCGGTGCGTGCACCATCTGTCATATCCATACGTGTGCATGCGTCCATAAACCCTTTAGTGTGTGTGCGTTTGAGTGTACCTGCATGTGCACACATGCACCCTAAGGCACCTACGCCCCCAATAAGGCACTTATGCCACCTTTAACACATTTATACCTACACTCGTGTGTGCCCACATGCCTCCTAGCCATAATTCCTAATTCTAGGGCATTAATTGAAAAACTTGACAAGGACAGTTCGAGTACTCACAAAGACACCATCGTACCGCTGGTACCTTTGGACTGTGTCTACCCTCCTCAATCGGTCTCGTGTTATCACCATCGTCCTTGTTGCTGTCGGAGCCTCACGGTAAAACTCAATAGTGCTCGGTAATAAATGAATTGGTTGTCGTGATTTACCCCCCTTGGGTGGGCTATATCAAGTTGTTTTTCACCACCGGGAGGGCCTGGATGCTCGTTTTGACCGCCGTTTTCTCCTCTGTTCACCGTTGAATAATTATTTTTCTATCATTTTTCACCATATTGGGGAATTTTTTGCCGTTCAATACCTCTTTCTTCTCTCTAGGACAATTTTTATTTCTCCTAGGCAATTTTTCTTCTTATCCACTCTCGTAGATGATTATTTTACAAATAATTATTTTATTAATTTTTCCACCTTATAGGGACATTACTTGTCACCTGTTGCTTCTCTCTTCCCCGGGGGAATTTTCTCTTGCATCTAGGCCCTTCATTTTATTCCTTTTATTTTCTTCTATTTTCTACCGCATTTCAAAAATCTAAAAATTCAAAAACAAGGCAAAAATGTTCACAAAATCCTAAAAAGTAAAAAACCTAAAAAAATAGGTAACCTACTTATTATGGTTGAAACTTGTGTCTTGCGCATGTTACTCTCTCTATATCCTAATAGTTTGTTTCACATCTTCCTAAATTAATATGACTCGTGGAACACCGAATTCACAACCATTCACAAAGCTAGCTGCTTGCTTCGTCTATACTCTGGGGCATGTTTGTTGCCTGGTGTTGTTTTGTTACATATAAAGCTTTTCACTTGGATCTAGTGTCCATTATCATTTCCCCTTGCATATATCCTTGCTAGGGGCATCATTTTTAACCCTTGTCATCAATCACAAACATGTGGATCTCTTCAACTTGATAAAAAAACATTTGTACAACTGTCTTGGTCATTTTTGGGCTGGATATGTGTGTTCATACTTGTTTTTCCTGTTAAATAAGCTTTTTTCCTTCTCATATTGCATTGCATTGTTGTATGTTCCATGGAGTTGGTGTTTTTAGCCATGGAAAATTGTTCGTAGTATGGATTTTCATGTAATTCTACTTTTGTCGTATGCTTATATTTTTCATAAGGACTGATGACGTAGATCTCTTGGCAATATGATGACACCGAAATTGTTCCAATACAACGACTAGAAGCTAAACTCTTCTCTCCACTCCTCCATATTTCTTTTGCATCACTTTCCTCTCACCCCTAATCTTCTGTCTTACCAGGTCATTTTTTCCCTGTCCTTTCTTCTATTTATTTCTCACCTTTTTCGATCGTCGATCATCTTCCTTCATCACCCCATCAACGTTCGAGGGGTCATCTCTCCCTCCTACTAATTTTTCTTCTATCCCTTCAAAATTTCACCCATCTACTATCTTTGAAGTGGCATCGCTTATGTGACCCCAAAGAGGGGAAAATGTAGACACCCATAATTATGCCCAAGAAATTTAAATACTTAAATTGCACTAATCATCCCCTTTCCCACAAAATTGGTGACGTTTCATCAAAAGATCTCATTTTTTCTCCTATTGTCATTAATTAATTACACTACGCTAATTAACTAAGTCGCCTATCTAAAAAATATCGTAATTAATGACCTTCTGTTAATTAATATCCCTTACTACCTAGACTAATTAATTATTATTAATTAATTAGCATCCCCTTTCATTTAACCAATAAATCAATATTCAATTGATTTAATCCCCTTCTCTAGTCTAAATCATGCTAATATTCCTCTAAAATCTTTTATAAGTTTACACATCTATTAATTAAATCACCTTGATTAATTAAAAGGCCCCCTTTATCCACATGAGTCACTAAAGGACAAACAAACCCTCCCTAAGTTAATTCAACCCTATCTAAACCCCCCTTATCCATAACTAACTCAACATCCCTATTATCCCACATGCAAAGGGATGTAGTGGTTCCTTTATCCATTGGGCTATATAAAGATCCCTCCTCCTACCTTTACACTTAAACCTAAATTCCTTGAGAAGACAAAAGCAAAGCACATAGCAAATAGACTGAAATCTTTCCTTTGTTATTCTTGAGAATTCACCACTTGAAGAGTTAATCCTCTTTTTCTAGATAAAGTGCTTGGGTCATATGGGATGCGTCAAAAGGGTCTTGTAGACCAACGTTGATAGGCTCTCATTCCTAGGTTCTTGGATATCAAAAACAACCACTTTGATTGCAATAAAGCCTATATGGGTCCATTTAATTTTGTTGTTAATCAAAATAGTATAGGTTCTTGAAAAAATTTCATGCTTAGTTTGATTTATGATTTGAAGTTTTAAATGCAAATAATGTTATTGTCTAACCTTATTTAGCTCTTATCTTGATGGTGCTTTAGAATTTTTTTTAACTTTGTTAATTAAGACTACTAGGTGTTAGTCTTTACTTTCATTAACTTAGCTTAAGCACAAAACTATGCACACAAACCCATATGATTGTATTTACATGGAATCCCTTTAGTGATTAAGATCCTTATTATGACCCTGGATTTGGAACAATGTCTTATGGCTAGCTAAACCCCACCACATGTGGGGAAGGAACGAGTGTGGTGAAATATCGAAAACCTAGCAGTAGAAAGTAAAAGAGAAGAATGGTGGATCAACTTTAATGAGGCGCGTGAGAGGGATTTGAATAATTAGTGTGAATTTTCAAAATGAATTGTGTTGTGGAGAGAGATGGATTATAAAGTATTTGGAGCTCACGCAGAGGAAATGGAGCCGAAGCATCTAGAACTTCCCCATTTTGATAAGAATGGAAGAGAACCCTCTTTGACCTCTAATGAAAGTCTTCCAATGGAAATTACAAAGACCGTGGTCACACATTTGATCCCTCTTGGCGACCTAGCCCTTGCCCTTGGTTTTCCAATTTCTATGATAGTCATCAGCAAGAAAGTTGGTGTGGGTAATAGAGTAACAACAGATATAATTAATTTTTAATCAAGTTCACAAGTTAATCGGGTAGCTTATTCATATATGGTGGTGAAATATTTGTCTATGTTATTTGGATGTCTTGTTAGAGGTATATTCTCTAGCGCATCATCATTACAGAACATTGGTATCACATATGGAATTAGTACAGCTTGGCAAACCATGGGAGTTCAGTTTAACAGAACTATTGAAAAACAAGGAAGTGTATCCTCTTGTCCATTTCCTATTATAAGGGGAGGATCAGGAGGATCAAGTGGTTCTAGAGGTGGAGGAAACACATGAGGTATTATAGGTTATGGATCTAGTGGGCATGGTCCACACCAACCCTAGCAAGTCTATTTAGAGATGTCTCTTTGTCTCCTAAAATATAGAGGAATTGAATATACAGTTGAGCATGTGTATATGTGGGAAATACTATGGCATATAAAAGGTATTACAGCTATAAAGTGTAAGGCAAGTCAGTTTGTAACTACTTTATAAGGGTGCGTGCATAGTTGGTATAGGAAATATGATCCGAACCAAACTTGTGTAGACTATATCACACTATGTGATGCTTTCTCGGCAGAGTTTCATATACTTGAGTTTGAGTAGAAGAGCATCAATGCACATAAGGACATCAAGCAAGGCATGGTTGAGAGTGTTTAGGAGTATGATGCATCATTCAAAACCCTTTTATCAAAGTTATCTTATGACATTCACCCAAGTCATCATGGTCAATGGTTTGTCGGGGGTTTGATCACACCTTTCAGAAGGGAAATCTCACATAAGACATTTATAAACCTGTGTGAGGCTTTGGAAGTGCTCTGCACTCTAAGGTAGTTTGGAGTATAGACACTAAAGTAAGCCCCTTCTTGGAGGCACGGATCACTTATATGAAAGAAATTTTTTTGAGAAGTTAACTAATTCAGCTCATGAGATGCACAGTGGAATTTTATGCATAAACTATGAAGTAGAAGGACATACTCAGGATATTTGTCCTCCGAAATTGGTGTGCACCATCTTTTTAGAATGTGATATTTATCACTTGGATCATGATTCAAGTAGGTTCCCATTACTGCAACGCATGATAAGGAATAATGTATCTTATTACTATAAGATTTACAGTTCTATCACTCATGATATAGATAATTGCAAGTTGATTTATCAAATTCATCATATCATTCATATTGGTGTATGTTAGACCAATGTTGCAAATAATGATAAGGAACAAGATGAGAATCATGATCATAATCACAATGAAGGGAGTTTAGATGGAGACCAAGTTAGAGGTAGAGGATATCGTGGAGGATTCAGAGGCTGAGATTGTGGTGGTGGAAAAAGTGAATTTCCACTAGGAACATGTTATACATGTAGATCCACTGATCATTATATGCGTGAATTCCCTCAAAATAATATTTTTTCTTTTGCGGAAAGAACCACAATTATGAAGAATGCTCGGACTTGTATGAACATTTTAGCAAGAATCACAAGAAGGATAAGGGCACGGGAATAGTTAGAGTATAGTATGTTGTGGAAGATCAATGGATGTTGAAGTTAGCACTTGATCCTGAGATGGTACCTGTGTTAGTCACTACACATGTTGAGGTTGCACGTGTGAGGGAATTTCAAAAGTAGAAGCCTATTATTACAAAAGAGGAGGTATTAATTTCAAATTATTTAGAACCTATGCATCAGATAGAACTTTATCAAGATACCATGGAATTTATTAGGAACTTGCAGAACTGAGATATAGTACTTGAAGGAGAAGTCACAGAAGCTGGAGCGAGACAAATAAATTAAGCTTCCTCAGTAATATGTTGATGATTTGAAGGAGGTTTGTAAGATGCTAAAACAATAAAACATCATTCCTTTATAGGGGGAATGGCTGAGAGGGAAAATGTTGCACACTGGTGTTAAGCATGAGAGATATATTTTACATGTTAACCTACCTCCTCACAGTCTAGATTATGAAAAATAGAACACTTTAATTTTATTTGTTGATAGATGGCTCTTGAGTAACATTTTTATTGATACAGGTGTAGAAGCAAATGTACTCACCTTGGATGCATGGAATCCGATGGGGAGACCACCATTAGAACCATCTTCAAATGTGTTGTTTATGGAAAATAGGACTAATGCCACACCCATTGGAGCCTTGAAACATGATACTATTACTATACAAGGGGCCAAGTTTACTGGGGACTTTGAGGTCTTAGCACTTGCAGAGGTAGAAATTTTTCTAAAAAAAATTAGCACCCTTGGTGTTATGCAAACAATGTTGATTTGTACTTCAATAAACCTTCAGTGAATGAGGAATTATAGGTTATGAAGTGCTTGATTGTGGGAGATAGTGCAAAGGCTAAGGAACTTATTCAGGATTTATTAGGTGATTCATATCTCAAGGTTGCATTTTAAAGAAGAAGAGACAGATGCAAAGCATCTTGGGCATGCTTGCCTAGAAAAAGGAAAAGGTAAGATGGTCTAAGTAATATATGATGAAGAAGTGGAAAATCTATATGTTTAGCATACTAATGGTACGCACAAGGTCTTAGACAGTGTAGATGAGAAGGCCTGTGCATATCATAAGCCTGTGAAAATGAAGAAGGTCAACATTGGGACATATCTTGAACCTTATGAGGCCATCATTGAAGATTATTGGTCTAACATAGAGGTTGCTAAAATAATTGATTTACTGCATGACATCCAGAACTTATTTCCTAGAGGTTATCATTAGTTAAAAGGGGTACATCACTCGTTGGGTGAGATGAATATCAAGCTAAAGGAAGGTGCGCACCTGGTTAGGAAAAGGCCTTACTAGATGAATTCTAATATGCGCATCAAGGTAAAGGAATAAATTGATAAGATATTGAATTCTAGAGTCATTGAGCCCCGTGAGGAGTTAGAGTGGGATAGCCCTATGGTGATAATTATAAATAAATATGGAAGAATAATAAATTGTGTGGATTATAGGGAGTTGAATGTTGCATGTGTGATAGATCCCTTACCCACACCTTTTACTGGAGAAATCTTGGAAGGTGTTACAAGGTGAGAGATATACTCCACTATTGGATTTTTTAGATATCATCATGTGCAGATTGCTAAAGAGGAACAAGAGAAGAAAACTTTCACTGCTGAGTGGGAAAGTTTTTAATAAACTATTATGCCTTTTGGATTGAAGAATGCGTATGTAGTATTTTCACACATTATTGTGCAAGCATTCGAGGACTTTATTCATAAGTTATTGAAATTTTACTTAAATGATTGGATGGTTTATAGGCTAGTGAAAGATCACTGTGATAATTTGACACTTAATTTTGAGCAATTGAGCATATCCTTAAACATTAAGAAGTGCATTTTTCATACACCTTTTAGAAAATTTCTAGGACACATTATCTATAAATAAGGATTTTTAGTGGATCTTGCTAAGGTTGTTATTTTGGGCTTAGAAGAACCTGCTAACTAGAGTGAGGTGCATGGATTATTGGGGCACATAGGTTATTACAGGAATTTTATCAAAGGGTATGCTAGGATATCCACACCCTTGGAAGAATTTTTAAAGACTAAAGGTAAGTTCCATTGGGGTGAAGTGCAATAGCGCATGTTTGAGACATTGAAGAAAAGGCTTACTACACCACCTGTTCTTTTCTTTCCTTCAAGGAAAAACAATTTTCATGTGCATGTGGATGCCTCTAGCATGGCTATTGGTGCAGTATTAGCCTAGCCTAGGGAAGTAATTTTTTATCATCCTATTTTATTTACAAGCAGGAAATTGACATCAACAGAACAAAATTATACAACTACAAAGTGCAAGGCCTTGGTCATGATCTACGAGTTGCTTAAATTTCGATAGTACTTACTGGCTACCCCATTTATATTCTATACAGTTCACATGACACTTAAGTATTTGGTGAACAAGCCCATTTTTGAGGGGTGCATATGTTGTTGGATTCTGTTATTTTAGGAATTTGAATTTACAGTGGTGGTTAATCCAAGAAAGAGCAATTTCAGACCAGATCATTTATCAAGGATTAATTTAGGAAAGGACACGTAGAACATTCAAGATATAATGTTAGATGTACATCTATTCAGAATGAACCATGTGCCCTCTCACTTAGAAGATATTGTTGTAGTTTTATGAACTGGTGTGGCGCTTGAGGGAATGAAGAGTATAGAGAAGAAGAAACTTGTCATACGTGTAATGCCATATATGTTGATCAGTGGAGACTTATGCAAACTATGTCAGGATTAAGTTTATAACAAATGTGTACTTGAGCATGAGCATGAATATTGTATGGAGGAAGCTCATGGTAGGATAGGGGGTGGACATTATTCAGGATATGCTATTGCATGTAAGATATTATTGGTCGGTTAGTGCTGGAAAACATTATATAAGGATTGTAAATAATAGTGTTAGGCATGTGATGATTGTCAATGCCTTATAAAGCCTAGGTATAGAGACAAAATGCCTTTGAGGCCTATTACAAGTACAAAACCTTTTGAAATATGGGAAATTTACTTTCTGGGCCCTATTTCTCTACCTACGTGCAAAATTGGATCGTGCTACATTATAACTTGTACATATTATCTTATAAGGTAAGAAGAAGTGGTGCCTACAAAGAAATGCATGATAACTACGATAGCAAGGTTTCTGTGGGAGAACATTATCAACAAGTATAGATGCCCATTAAGTTTTAAAAGTGATAGGGGCACTCATTTTATTTATGATACCATCAGGATACTATTAGCAGAATTTATGGTGGAACACCATAAAACAACACCCTATCATCCTCAAGAAAATGGAACTGCTAAGGCTTTCAACAAGATATTGAACCACACATTGACTAATACTTGTGATGTTGGAAGGAAGGACTTAGATGATAAAGTCTCTACTATACTTTGTGAATACATGATAACTTATAAAATGTTGAACAAAGCCACACATTTCAGTCGGTGTTTGGCACATAGGCTATTTTTCCCATGGAATTCATGTTAGCTTCTCTGCGTATTGCACACGCAGGAGGTTTGGCTAATGAGAAATCACTTAAATATTGCATTGATAAATTTATGCAGTTTGATGAAAGGCGTGTTTTACCATGATGGATTCAAAAGATAGAAAATCCTAGGTAGAAGGCATGACACGATAGGCATACTAAGGATAAGAAATTTAAAGTTGGACAGATGGTTCTTTTGTATGATTCATATTTTTTGTCCCACCCTGAAAAGCTTAAATTGCAATTGTTGTGACTGTATATTGTGACTTACATACTTGATTCAGGCACTTGATAGTTATAGGCGTTATATGGGATACGGTTTCTAAGTTATTTCAATGGGATTAGGTTGAAGCCCTACTATAAATAAGTCTTCTTGGTGTTTGTAATAAGGTAGTATTTCCATTAGATTAGATTTCCTTAATGCATTTCCTTTATATGTGTTTTTTTTCATCGTTTCTATGCTTTGTCAATTTAGTTCAATGTTTTGTGTAATAAACGCACTCACACACCAAAAGATGATTACTATATTAAATTCATGTGCAAAGAACTATGCATACTTTTAGTGTGGGGTGGAGTGTATACAGGATAAATGGGTCAAGTATTTCTCTAAAGATGAGTATGCATAAATAGATATTGTGAAGGTGCTTGAATTAAAGGTGTGGATATAAAAAAAATTCTCATGAATGAAGACCACGTATGGATGAATGGACAAACTGTATAACATGAGGTAGGTTACAACATTATAAACTACTTAGTGAAAGGACCAATGCATAGGTACTTTGTCACATGAAGACGCACGAAAGGAGGTATGTGGCCGAGGAATAGTAGGTGCAATGGAAGGTTATGATTGTGGTGTGGAAAAATCAGCATGGAAAAAGAAAAGAAACACCAATTTAATGTTGAGTATGGTGGTAGGTGGAGAGTAATAAATGTAGAAATATTTTCAAAAGCTATATAAGTTGGTGTTGTGAAAAAAATTTTACCTTTAAGATTGAGATAATTCGAGCGAGTTGAAGAGAGAGATTAAAAGTGAGTTATGACGTGCAAAGAGTAGTGATACCAATTTGAGCCAGATGAATTTTTCAAATTTACAGATAGGTTTATTTGGGGCTCCATTGCAGAGAAGTATTTGAGTGAAGCAAAGGCATATGGGGAGGAGAAATCATCTTTTAGGTATCACGTTTGAGCTAGGAAATGCGGATTCAAGCTAGGGACATGGGTTTGAGTTGAAGATCTTGAATTAACCACAAGAACACACTAGTATTGTTTCTATGACACCTAAGTAAGCACCTGGGGAGGCTACAAGGGGAAACAAGCAAAAGGAATTTGAGGTCAAAGTAGAAGACGCCCCCGAAAGCCGTTTTTCAAAGATGTAATATCCAAAAAGGTTTTTATGGGTCATGACTTGGAATCACATGTTCATCACTACAAATTAAGTGATTATATCCATAGAACCAAAGATAACAAAGATGAATTGGATAAGTTACTAGTATTAAAGACATGCTTGAAGATAGAAAATGATATGGTGGTATATGATGATGCGGGTGAAAAGTTAATGTCAAATGTAGGAGTTTTGCAGCTGTATGAACTTCCTTAATTTGGAAAACCTAAAAGGCTATATCAATGGTTTATGAGAAGATCCCATGAGGACTTATTTTACTTCACTGGGTGACGAATGAGGCTTACAGTGCCCCTAATTGGGAGGTTGACAGGATTGAGGAGTTTGGGTACAGAACTTAACAGTGACCTCACTAACAAGGAGGTGATAGAAAAAAAAGTGAAAGAACTTGGATATATGAAGGGATGGCATGGGATGGATATCCTCAAGTTACAAAAGTATCCATTTATTCAGATGAAATCACACCTCCTAACTATCTTAAATAATGAAGAGTGTTGGTCATAGGTGAACAAGGCATGGTTGCACATAAAAAATAAGATGATAAAAGGGGTAGTTTAAAATTTGGACAGTTTCATTGTTGAAACCATTATTGAGGCGGTGCACCAAGGTGAGAAAATAAGTTTCAGAGTGATATTTTTATATTTTTT
Organism: Taxus chinensis; assembly: GCA_019776745.2. NCBI lineage: Eukaryota > Viridiplantae > Streptophyta > Pinopsida > Cupressales > Taxaceae > Taxus > Taxus chinensis. The sequence goes on from CM034154.1 coordinate 363,529,727, forward strand.
ATTTATAGAAATTTGAGTGCCCAATGAGCCAAAGGATAAGTTGTGGCAATACCCTCATGAGAAGAAATCTCTTGCAAATAGATTTTCTAAGTATACAAGTGATGGATCCATGAGTGGTCCTTTTAAGAAGAGATCAGAATTGTGGTATGAGCACCTATGTACTATGTTTAAGGAAGAATGGAGAATACTTATGGATCTTCCTTCAGTATTGGGCAAACATGTGCAGTTTGTAGTTTACCAGCACTTTTTTATAACATATTTTGGTTTGAAGGATAGAAAGTAGAGCCCATGGTGCAAGCTCCCCTATTTGTTCACTTTTTGTTACTTTCAAGCATTTTTACATAGTTTATCCAATGTGTGAATGATTTTGTTTAATGCAAACAAGGTATACTGTGACTATTATACACTTAGGAAAACTTATGTTTACCCAAGTAAGTCTGCATACATTGAGAAATTGATTTCAAACAATATTAGAATTAAGGCTATGAGTTTGGTAATTAGGGAGTCTGGGGAAGAACTTGTATATGTTTACCTAAGGCAAAAGTTAGAAAATGAGAAGTATGTTGAAAATGAATTCAAGCTCCTTGGACCACCTAAGGGGAAACATATAGTGGGCATGCTACAAAGTTAAAAGAAAAATTTGCCCCTTGAAGAAGAAGAAGAGGAGTAGGAACAAGAAAAATAATATAGTGGTGGCTTACATCATAGAAGGATAAAGCCTGCTATAGGGGAGAAAAGAGAGTGTGAGATAACCCCTCCATTACAGAAAGAATATGAAGTGGTGGAAATAGACACTATGGAGGTAGATCTAGAATAGGGCATTAAGGACCTGAAATTAAAAAAGGTGTTGAGAAAAACTAGAACTCAAGGCACGGGACCTTCACAGTCACTAAGGAATTTTATTAGGACTACCCTTGTGAATGTAGAACCAAAGAAGAAAAAAATGTTAAATTATATTCCTAGGAAGGATAGTGAGGGAGAGAACTCTGAGGAAAGTGCATTGAGGACTCTGGTAAACACTAGGGATACAGAAGAACCTCAGGAAGAGGAATTGAAAAATGAAATAGATGAGTTGAAGTCGCAGGAAATAGACAGTGGCACCATGGATATAGACGGAGATACAAATAAAGGTGAGCCATTAGGCATGTCTCGTACTACACAAACAGTTGAAGGACCCATGTTGGATTTGGGCATGCACATCCCTAAGGGGAAGTGCTATGGAAATTTAAAGGGGGGAGATACATATGATACTCCATAAGTTGGGTATGTTCATGACCCAACCAAGATCATATGCGTGAGGTTCCAAAGCACTTTGGATCCCAAGGACCTTATGATAGAAGAGAAGGAAAAAATTGAGGTGAAGGTGGACACGTTGGTGAGTATGGTGGAGAAAATTTGAGATAAAATTTTAAAGGTAAGGCCACACTTGGAAGAAAAAGTGCAATAAAATTTTCCATATGTGATGCATTATTTACGCACCCTTATTTAGATGGTGATGGAAGAAGGTCCAGTGTGCATGCCACAACCAAAGTATGTTATACCATAGGTAGAGAAGGCCAAGGAAACTATTGTCTAGAAAATTACAAGTCATGAATCCATACTGCAGACCTTGAAGGATGAACTGAAAAACGTAGATTTGGCCTTAAATATGTATGTAGTGCCTGATGTAATAATAAAGATAAGAACTATGGCAGAGGATGAGATCCTTAAGGAAGTAAAGAATGAAGCATTGAGGCATGAGTATATGCTCACATTGGTAGAAGAAAAGTTTTATGCACTTACAGCAGCTTAGATCCCTCATAAGTAAAGAATAAAGGAGATTGGAAAACTCATTGTGTGATGGATAGATGTGATGGAAGGGATGGTCTCAAGCATGCCCAATGTTCTCAGGGTGTTGCAAAAGAAATGGGATAACTTGATCTTAGATGAGATGGATTGGGTTCTTGTCGACATCCTAGATAAAACTAATCAAGGATTGAGTGATTGGAACAAGCTAGGAGAAGAAATCAAGGTAAAATATCCAGAGTTGATTCTATCTACAGAGGTGTAAGGCACCCAAGAATTATTTCATTCTTTTTTATTGTTATTATTTCATTCCTTATTCTATGTTCATGGAGAGATAAGTTATGATTACCCATTTCTGAGGATGGTAATGAAGAAAGTGTTGGATAATGTTTGGCAGATGAACTGTAGCCTAAGCACTGAAGGTTCATAAGGATTAGGCCCGCGGATACATATTGCATAGGTGTACATGGAAGAATTATGGAATAGCGTACATGCGGGAAAGAGAGAGTTCAGGACTTAGCCATTTTTAGTGTAAGGCTAAATAAATACATGGGGTGGAGAGCACATTTAGTATGAAGACTTAAAGAGAACGCGAAGACTATTTCGTACAAGTGGGAGATCAAGCGCCATACACAGTTTTGGGCTGTTAATAAGATTAGAATTGTATTTATTATTAGATAATATATTAATAGTGAGCTTGCATTATTTTGTAATTATCATGAAGTGGCACATGGCTATTCTTAGCATTTAGCCTATTTTGAGGATACATAAGAGGTAAAGGGAAATTCCCCACCCCTATATATATGTATTTATTTGCATGGTTTAAGGATCTACATTTTGTAGAGTTGTGTTGTTGGTTTATGGGTGCGCATGACTGATGGTAATGTCAGAACATAATGATTAAATTGTCTAGCTAACCCTTAATATATATGGGTCCATCACTAATATATAGGTTAATATTTAATAACATAAAATATTAATATTTCTATTATTAAATATGCTAATCTAGGTATATAATTTTAGTTAAATATTTAATATCATGAAATGATTATATTTCTAATATTAAATATTATAAACCTAGGTGTATGTGTCAACCATTTAAGGTTGAAAAGGTGGGTCGGGACACATACAACATCACCTTATATAAAAATGACGTTAGGTCCTCATTTGATATATTCGGGAAATATATCAAAGGTATGCAAATCAAGTCATTTGGTTCTACCCTTGGTAAATAGAGTTTTTAAGGAAGAGGTGATCTTACTGGATGTAAAATAAGTTCTCTGAAGTAAAATATTTTTTTCAAAGTAGTTTTTACCCTATTGGGGTTTTCCACTATAAATAATGTGTCACATGCGTTATTTATTTCTTGTAAGTATTTATTCATTTACTTATGTTATGATGTAATCTTTATTTAAATATTTATTGTAACATTAAGTAATATGTAAGTTGATTAAATCTGTATTTATTAGAATTCTTAAATTCTAACATGGTAACAGAGCGAGGTAGATTAAATAAATTAAGATCAAATGTTTTGTATTTTATTTATTTAATTTGTACGGGTTTTTTCAACTAACCTGAAAGGGTATTGAAAAGTATCTGGTCCCCTTCTTTTAGGGTAAACATTTTAGGGTTTTTCAATTTTAAATCCCTATTTTTTAGGGGGAGATGTAATATAATATGATTCTTACTTTCATTTACATTTTGTAAATTATATGGAATTAATGTTTGTTTGAAGATTGATGTGTGCATAGGTAAAAGGGGCTTCAAAAATTTACCTACGTGAAAATTACATACAGAAAAGGAAAGGATTTATTACTATATGAAATAATTTTCATGTTTTCTATAATTTCAAATGTTTGCGGGTTAAATATTTCGAAAGGTAAATTCATATACCCGTGTTATTTGGTCCCCTCTAAAAGGATTCAATTTGAAAAAATATAGTTTATAGTTAATCTATATCTATATCCTATATGATTTGAAAATTATATTATTATTTTTAGCTAAAAATATATATAATATATAGAATAAGGTTTATATAATAATTTATATAAACTATATATTAAAATCCTTAAACCATATTAAAATTACATGGGATTGAGGGAAGAGTCAACAGACCATATTCTAAGCCTAAGTTTAAATCATATTTAAACTTAACTTATAAATCTAGGCATATATAGTTTTTTTATAAAGAAGCAAACCTAGGTTTGAATCATATTTTATATATGGTTAGTTTAAACCACTTAAAATATAAATTTTATTAGATTTGGTTTATATTTTATTTTTATTTTTAAAATTAAGTGCTTACTTTTTTTTAATAAGGGGGCTCGTGTTTATTGTTTGGTCATGATGGGATTACTTTTTAAATTTTAATACTTATTAAATAAAACCTAACATGTGACCATAACCATTTATATTATCCATGTAAGGGGGCGGCCCCATTCATTTATATCTTATAGTTTATAAAAACTATATAAATAAACTTATTTAAATGTTTTCTTTTATATATGAGTGGGAGTGGAGAATAAAATGAGATAATATCTCAGGTATAAATGTGGAACTCTCAAGTATAAATAGAGAATTAAAAAAAGGGGGTTTTTTTATTGGTGGCCCACGTGAAGTGTGGTAAATATTTATTAAAATATTGGTAGCTATAGCCACATAAAATTTTTAAAGTTTTTAGCTTGCAGGAATTATATAAAATATTTTGCAACATTTTCATAGTTTTAAATGTGTGCAGGGTAAAATTAAGAGTAAATGAAGGGAGGAGACAAGGTTCATGAAAATAGGGATTTCAATTTATTTCATTGGTCAGGTGAAATTACTTATCCCCTCTGTAAAATATGCAGGTTAATCTATACTCTCATAAATCTACTTGCACTTGGTAAAATTCTTTTAACCTAGTCTATGTCCTTTAAACCCCTTTAATAAGGGTTATGTGTTTTTTTATATAAAAACAATATACTATAGTTTATAATTTTTATGAACTATATGTTGTTTTCTATTTACATAGCCACATAAAAATTTTAAAGTTTTTAGCTTGCAGGAATTATATAAAATATTTTGCAACATTTTCATAGTTTTAAATGTGTGCAGGGTAAAATTAAGAGTAAATGAAGGGAGGAGACAAGGTTCATGAAAATAGGGATTTCAATTTATTTCATTGGTCAGGTGAAATTACTTATCCCCTCTGTAAAATATGCAGGTTAATCTATACTCTCATAAATCTACTTGCACTTGGTAAAATTCTTTTAACCTAGTCTATGTCCTTTAAACCCCTTTAATAAGGGTTATGTGTTTTTTTATATAAAAACAATATACTATAGTTTATAATTTTTATGAACTATATGTTGTTTTCTATTTACATTCTATAAATTATATACATTTTTTTAATAAAAAAGTGTATATATTTTTACATTATAAATTATAATAGGTTATTAGAATGTGCTAAAATATAACCTCCCTAATGTTATATAGAAGAAGAAATTCTGGAATTTCACATTCTGGAAATACACAACAAGTTTTAGCTTCATTAGATTTGACAGTCAAATGACCGTCATGGTAGACCAAACATAAGTCAATATGATGGTCATTTAGACGTCAAATTTAAGCTCATAGGTTCTAGGAAACTTTAATTGTGTTAAAATTGGTGGTCAAATGACCTTCACGATAGACCAAAAAAAGCCATTATGACGATCATTTATACGTCAAATTTAAGCTGGCCATATTTTTGTCTTCATTATTTTTTTTAGAAATTTGAAGTTGTTATGCATTCCTAGGGGTCTCTTCTTCATTTCTATATGGTCAGAAATATTTTTTTATATAAATATGAGGTATAATGCAGAGCCCTTTATATTATAGGTTATTATTTTTATCATGGGAGGTTAATTAGTATGTATTGTAATGACAGAATTAGTTATGCTCAAATAGTTTCTATAGATTTATAAAATTTAAATATGAATCTATTAAAAGTGTTGTTTTTATTATAGATAAATATGTATCTAGCTCTATGGTACATTGTATATTATAATGGGGCGTGTTTTACAAGTTTAGGAAAACAATGGCGTCTAGCTATTCTTGTCTTGACAAAACCCAGATCCTGAATGAAGACAACTACAACATTTGGGTCAAAACAGAATTTATGGCAAGGAAACTCTAGACGATTATTTCTGGATCTAAGGTTTCTCCAACTGGTCATCAAACAACTGTAGATAACATGAATACATTCTTACAACGAATGCAAGAGGCTATTTTTATGATTCTACACAATGTGAAATATGAGTATCTTCTACACATTGGTAATATAAAACATCCGAAAGAGGTATGGACACAACAAGAATTCATGCATGAAGGATACTTGGTATATCAAGGATAGTAATGAGAGTATAATAACTGAAGAAATTCAAAGAAATGGGTTGTATAATTTTGATTTCTCTTCTGCATCTTGTTTTATATCTCAAATTTTGAATAATTCAAAACTATGACATGAAAAGTTAGGACATGTTAATTATCGAAGCTTATATGAAATGTATAGATATAATCTAGTGAAAGGTTTACATGTGTTGTCTTCTTCTCTTTAAGTCTCTTCATTAAATGCTTCTCAATGATTGTTTTGATTTTGATTTAGTAAATGGTCAGGATGATGTTTTGATGCTATAAATGTTTCTGAAACTCTTATCTTCCTAGATAAGAAATTAAATTGGGCTCAATCTATGTTAAAAAGTTCAAATCCTATTGACCTTAGGAAAATGAACATAAGTCATCATATGTACCATGTAGTAATTGCCTTGTATGAACTTGAGCTGTAAAGTATTATAGAGTCTAGGTGGATATACAAAATAAAATATAATGTTGATGGTAGTATTAACAAACATAAAACTAGACTTGTTGTTAGAGGTTTCACTCATAAACTTGGTATTGATTATGTTGAAATATTTTTTTAGCTAAAATGAGTACTGTTAGGGCCTTATTTGTAATTACTACTCAATTTGGGTGGGAAATCCACCAAATGAATAAGAAAAATACTTTTTTTAATTGATATTTAAAATAACTTTACATGTTTCAACTTAAAGGATTTGAAGAAACTAGTAAATAAAACTATGTTTGTAAGTTGAGAAATCCTTGTATGGTTTAAAATAAGCTCTTAGAACTTGGTATGCAAAAAAAAATTCCTTCTTTAAACTCTTAGGTTTTGTTATATGTTCTTCTAAAAATGATATCTTCATTAAGCAATAAGGCTCACATATTATCATTATATGTATATATGTTGATGATTTGCTTATGTCTGGTGACAATTCTAATTTAATTCATAGGATTAAAAAGAAATTGAAGCAGTACTTTTAAATGAATGAGTTAGGTCTCTCACATCATGTTATTTGTATGACTATATTTCATTCTATTGTTATTTTTCAAAACACAGTATGTAACCATTATATTGAAAAAAAATCTTATGATTGATTGTAAACCATTTTCTACTTCAATGGAAGTTGGAATAAATATTGATCCTAAATCTACAAATGAAAAAAGGTTGATCCTATTTTATATATGTTGTTAGTTGATAGTTTAATTTATCTAACTATAACTAGATCAAATATTTCTTATATAATAGGAATTACTTCAAGTTTTATGCAGGAACCTTTTTTAGAGATCATTGGAATCTTGCAAAAATAATTTTTAGATATTTGAAAGGAACAATCAATTATGGGTTGCATTATACTAAGAATGAAAACGCTATCTTATATGTATTTTTGTGATTCTAACCATACTAATGTTATGTTATAACATATACTGGATATGTGTTCAAGTTTTTTGGTGTAGGAACCATTACTTGGAACAAAAAATACAATCGACGGTCTCCATTTCTTCTACTGAGCCAGATAAGTACAAAGAAAGAAGTAAAGAATCTGTGTGGCTTCAACGGATGTTGATAGAAATACACATGGAAGCTAAAATAAGTATTTCTCTTCTATGTGGTGGGTAGAGTTGTATTACTCTTGATTAAGAATCTAGCTCAACATCAGAGAACAAAGAACATTGAGATACATATATGCTTCACTCTTAAGAACGCGTAAAGTGATGAGATAAATCTCAAGTTCATGTTGACTGAAGAGCAGGTTGCTAACATCTTCACAAAGTCCCTTAGTGTTGCAAAGTTTTGTCACTTTTGTGAAAAGCTTGGATTTTCAGAGTTTCCATTGAGGGGGAGTGTGCATAACAATGTCACCTCCTAATGGAACTTGGTTTTTGTAAAAATACCTTCACGAATTTGTAAAATATCTTTGGGAAAGTGTAAAAAATACCTTCAGGCAAGTGTAAAAAGACCTTCAGGCATGTATACCTCCTCTGCTTCTTTTTTAGAAATAAGTGTAGAAATATTTTAAAAGTGGTCTTCAGTAAACTCTTTAGTGCTATTGAGTTTTTTGCTAAATATCCAGTACAAGCATATTGTTAAGGAGGTCCTTGGTTGTAAAAGGATCCTATATGTTTGGGTTCAATAACCTTTTATGAGAACTTGTGAGAACATGTAAAACTCACAAATCATACTTAGCCACTGATCATGGGATGATCTTTGGGATTACAAATCATTTTGTACCAAAAGGTAAATTGAGTATGATGAAGGTGTTATAATTCCTTCAACTTCTATGCTAGCCTAAAACCTTTATGGTTTAAGGATTATAAATTATGTAGTGTACTACGGGTAGGTAATCTATTGGCATATGTTATATTATCCCACTTAACATTAAGGGGGGTGTTGGAACATATTGATTAATTGGTCTGGCGAAACCTTAATATATATAGGTCCATCACTAATATATAGGTTAATATTTAATAATATGAAATATTAATATTTTTATTATTAAATATGCTAATGTAGGTATATACTTTAAGTTAAATATTTAATATCATGAAATGATTATATTTCTAATATTAAATATTATAAACCTAGGTGTATGTGTCAACCTAAGGTTGAAAAAGTGGTTTGGGAGACATACCCGATCACCTTATATAAAAAGGACTTTAGGTCCTTATTTGATATATTTGGGAAATATATCAAAGGTATGTAAATCAAGTGATTTAGTTTTACCCTTGGTAAATAGGGTTTTAAAAGAGGAGGTGATCTTACTGGATGTAAAATAAGTTCTTTGAAGTAAAAGATTTTTTTCAAAGTGGTTTTTACCCTATTGGGGTTTTCCATAATAAATAATGTGTCGCATCTGTTATTTATTTCCTGTAAGTATTTCTTTATTTATTTATGTTATGATGTAATCTTTATTTAAATATTTATTGTAACATTATGTAATATGTAAGTTGATTAAATCCGTAGTTATTATAATCCTAAAATTCTAATAGGTGACATTTTTAAGTATGTATGAAGCTTTTGTGTTTTACATAAATTAATATAATGGATCTTTGTAGTTGGATATTGGTTGTTGATATAACTGAGAATGGATATTGTATGGTAAATCTTATTATGGTTATTATTCAATTATACATGCATAATAGTTAAGATTTAGATTTGTTTTATGTTATATAATATACTCGATTATCTATTATGGATCTTGAATATTTGTATGATCATGCTAACTTCATGAAAAAGATTCCATAAAAGAGGTACCTGGTACCCTTGCATGCTTTTGGTGAGTGCTCATCTTTGGATGAGTGATGTGCCAGTGTTCCTTGGGCTGTTGGTGAAATAATAAGACTACAGTCATGATATTGGAGGATATCAAAGGTGTGTGAATCTTCTTCAATCATTTCTGACTAGATGAGAGGAATTGTTTTAGTGACGTGATTAGATTGATAATTAAAAGTTCGTAAGGAGATAATATTGACTAAAACAAAGTTAGGTGGGATGGATATTGTGTCTTCATTTTCCATGGGATCATCCTGTTTTCCTGAGAATGAAGGTTCTTACTCTGTGATGCGTAAGGATGCAGTACATGAAGATGGTTTAGTAATGGGTATTTCATATCCTAATCCCTACTTTTCATTTGGTTTGATGGAATTTTGGACAGTTAAATCATGTATTCCCTATTCATAGCGTCCAATTCCAAAACCTTTCCATACACAATGATGGATATACATTTGAACAAAGGTTGGATTATATAAAAATTTGAAGTCATATTTGAAAGGCATAACATTGTGTTGATGAATGTATTGGAAGGAAGAATGGTGAATCCCTCCATAGATGAGATTAATTTTTAGATATGTGGGACCATAAGAGATAATATCTTTGACTTCAGTCTCATACAAGAGTTTTTTTAGGTCTTCCATACATTTTGGGTGTAGGAAGCGAATTAAACATGAGGAGATTGTACTCCCCCAATGAAAGACATTACATAATGTAATTGAGGGAGGAGTCATCAGGAATTTTGGATGATGGAATATACATGTTATTGTATGCTTCATTAGAGGATTATAATTTATTTATTTTTAATAAGGATTTCATTCATTCAATATGTCATATTGTAGTCAGTAAAGGGATTAGGATCCATAAGGACTGTAAATGTCTTACCCTCATGTTCATATTTAAGACATCGATGAAGTGTTAAGGGGACACAACGTATGGTCCATATCTATGGTTATCATAAAAACATGTTATATTGGAAGTCTCCCTCTATAATATAAAATATTTTGGGAAGGGTTTCAATGCTAACTTTAAGAGGTAAAATGATAGTACCTAACTTGGGTGTGATTATATCGTTGAAAGCTCAAAGAAGGACTGGTGTTTAGGCGATGACGTTATTTTGTAATATAAGTTGGGTAAGGTGATAGAGGATATTATATTGATTGTAGCATCTCCATCAATCATGACTTTATTGATGACGACATCATTGATTTGAGTGGTGATGTAGAGGGATAAGTTGTGATCCTCGAGCCAAATTGATGGTATTTTGGTAGAGTCAAAGGAGATGCCTAAATATATTTTGAGAGCACCTACAAAGTCTTTGAAAGAGTAGGGATTTTATACATGTAATGAGATGGACTGGTGGGATTCAATCATGGCTTGTTTGTGTGAAGGTGATGTCTGAACTAGCTTATAAAGTGACATTTTGACAGTACCTTGGTGTAATTGTTTAATGACTACTTTTTGTATTGTGGTAGAAGATGGTGGTGTGGAAAGGATGGATACTTTAGTCTTAGATTGTGATGTTTCATTAGATGTCTCAGGGGCGAGGGATGTGGAAACCTTAGGTTTATCTTTTGATGAGGAAGAGGTGAGTTGAGGAGGAGGCGGGATAACGATGAAGGTTTTAGGTCGATCTTGTTATGAAGGATTAGAATCATGGGTATGTTCTTGGGTAGTAATGTGGAAATTTTATGGGGAAGAATCTTACTCAATTATTATTTGATAATGGGGGATGCTAAAATTATAGGTTTTGGGTGATATTTATCTAATTTGCATAAATTTGAGGGGAGAAGATATTTATTTTCAAGTTTAATGATGGTTGTATGAAATGCTTTATAGTCTTCTACAGAGTTTCCTAGTTTCTGATGGTAGTCATAGAAGGATTCAAAATTATACTAAGAAGGTTTACATCCTTGAGAATCATATGGTTTAGGAGGAGGAAACACTATGACTGGTTATTAATGCAATTTTTCTAGAATTGTTGCACATTGTCCTTTCGATGCGTATGTTGAGGGTAATTATATCTCTTTTGGTTTGGCAATTATGGGAGGTGTTTATTTTTATACGAGTTCTTTATTTTCTTATTGATGAGTAATTATTGATTGTGTGATTGTGATAGGTAATTTAGATGAAGGATGTGGCCTTGGGATAGAGGGATGATGTTTTGATCTTTATATAGGTGTAGTTGAATGATTTATGATTGTAACATTTTTAGACGGGTTGTAATAAGATTTTTAAAGTTATGCATACTCGGCCACAAAGTAATCGTTTGAACTCTTCATGATCTAGATAATGGTTTTTTTTAGATGTTTGAGAAGAGTTTATATATGAGATAGATGGAGAGGTAGTAGATGTGGATGAATAGTATTTGTTCCTCGTGGATGTTTCTGATTTCTTGTCATGTGATGGTTCAAGGGTATTATTAGAGGAAGGTGTATATTTATATTTAGTGACACGTGATGTTTTATTGATGGTTTTTATGGTATGATGGGCTTGAACATTATTATTTTGAGGTTGACTACTCAATGGGGAATGATTTGGAAATGGTTGTTTGAATACATCAAGATTTTGATTCTGATTTGTGTTAGGGTTATCCAAATGTAGCTCACTTTTATCAATTATATCCTGAAGGACATTGCAAAATGAACAACACCTTTTGATATCATAACATTTGACCATATGGTACTTGCAATATTCATTATCCATGTACCAAGAGGGTTTCGGAATAGAGGTTTTAATAGGACTGATGAGTGGAAGAGAAATCATGTTAGTGGAGACGAGTTTATCAAAGACCACATTGGAAGTATATACAATGGGGGTATATTTTTGTTGAGGACAAGAGTGTTCGGTGGTTGAGTGTTCCTTAGGGGCATATTTGACAACTACGGCATTAGATAATGATTTGGGTTTATCTTTACTAGAGGATCATTTGGATGGGAATTCATATTTTTGTTTTTTCAATCTAAGTTTGACTCTACCTTCTTCAAGATCTCAAATTTAAATTTTACGGGCCATTCTAAAATATTCATCAAACGTCTAAAAGCATTGGATTTGGATTATAGAATAGATGTATTTGGTGCATGAACGGGAAAATAATTTGATTAACTCTATTTTTTGGGAGAGAGGACAATATTTGATTTATTATGCCCCTTGAGTAGGAGACAAATTATGCAATGGATTCATCTTCAAAAAAATTAATTTCATATAAGTCAGTAATGGTGAATTTATAGGTGATGTTGTTTGAAAATTCTTCAAGAAAGAGATGGGTGAGTTGTGCGAATTGTAAAAAGGAATATTGTGGAATGTTATTATAACAATCTAAAGTAGGACCCACAAAAGACATGGGGAAAGATCTTATCATAAGGTCCTAATCATGAGATATAAGGTAACAATCATGATGAAAAGATCAGATGTGTTGCTGATGATCCTCCTTATTGTAGAATTTGATAAATTTTGTAAACTCCCAGTGAGGAGGGTAAGATTTGTAGGGTATAGATGGATGAATAGGCTCATTACATATTTTTTCATATGATAGTGTGTTTTTAGGGCCCATAGAATTGGCTTAAAGGCTATATATCATGTTCATTAAAGCATGAAGGGGGTCAATTTGAAGTTGTTGTGAGATAGATGAGGATGAGCCAAGTTGATTGAATGAAAACTAACTAGTTTGTTGATATGGTTAGTATTGGAGTGGGATATTTTGTTGGAAAGGAATGTTTATAGGAATGTTATAAAAGGGTTTTGAGGTTAATGGTTTTAATGAATAAATATACTAATACTGATGAGGGATAAAGGTATTTAAAAGAGGTTGTGATTTTTGTAGAATGTGTTGAAAAGGAATAGATGTGTGGATAAGGGGTTGTGAATATTGAGGTGATTGTTGAAAGGTTATGGATAAGGGGTATGGATGGTTGTGGTATAGATTGAGAGGAAGCGAGTGATTGGGAATGTGGAGGTTTGTGCTATGAAATAACTGGGGTTGAAGATTGATTTGAATGCGTATTGGAAATAGCTCTATTGTTGATTAGGGGTATAGATGCAGGGATATACATAATAATGCTTTATAGAGGTGGTGTATTTTTTTGAGAAGGTGGTGATTGGGACATTGTACAGATGAAAATTGACATGCAACCTTCAACATTACTCAACCCCTGGAGGTCGTGTCAAAGATGTTGATGTTGAATGTGTGTGGCTAGCTATAGGATGATCAGTAACTAAGATCTGGTAGTGTTATATCCTTGTAGCTGAGCTGGAAAAGTGGAGATTTAGAGGCTATGAATAGGTAGCATAAATTCCCTATGGTTTGTTTTCCTAACTTGGATACAACTATTAAACTAGTTTGAAGTGTCCATGCAAACTAAATGAAATCAACAATCTATGCTACCATTGAACGAAAACTAATCTAAAAAAATTACAAAACTGAAATATTACAATCACAAACAAAAAATTTCTTCTATCCTAAACAATTAAAATATTTCTACACTAACACTAAACAAGAAAAAAATCCCAATGTGGTTATTCACCTATGCTGAGTGTATTGAAACTAAACTAACTTAAGACAAAAACTTTTCCAAATAATATATGATGTGTAGGAAACCTCTTACAGATAGTCTCTCCTTTAGATCCACAAGGATGGGAAAAAGAGGATCCATCATAGGAGATTGCTATGAAATATTCAAACCTTCTTGTAAATTAACTAATTACTTGTAAATGAAAGGAAATTAATTTCTACTCTATTTGATATGATGTAATAATGATAAATTATAAGAATGAAGGAAATAAAACACAAAATCCAACCTGGAATTTACAGAACAAAGGTAAATCCAGATGTGCAGTTATTTTTCCCCTCAATTTGTCCTTTTTGTCTCTGTGTGTCCATATGAGTCTAAGGAATTGGGAATGTAAAGGCAGAAGCAAGAGGATGGCACTTGGGCAATGGCAGCTTGATGGTAGTCTGGATGTAATGCAAATATAAGATAGATAGCACAAGAGATCATAGCTTGGCTATGAAATTCCTAGCAATATCATAACAATAATATAATGCAAGATACACAAAAATTCTCAGGCATGTTTGCATGAATACAAGCATGGAATATATAGGAATGGAGGATGCGAGGTACCTTCATGCACACGGTGAGAAGGACTAATTTAAACTAATTAAATCTATTTAAAAATAGGAGGAAGGAGAACCAAGCAATCAAATATAATTTTAGACAATTCAGCTCACGGATGCATGTAAAAAGTGAAATTAAGTGAAATGTCACATGTTAAAACACACGTAAAGAATCTGCAAAAAGTGGGCAGGACCGCTGCCTTGTGCAAGGCAGTGGTTTCAAGACTACCACCCAATTTTTGGCAGCGGTTTCAAAACCTCATCCCAGGTAGGGCAATGGTCCTGGCACTGAAGGCCAAAACATGCACAGAAACATGTAGGAAGCTAGAAAAAGTGTGAGAAAGCTAAGTAAAGATGTGAAGGGAAATTGGAGCTTAAACACCTTCTTGAAAAGACCTGAATCATCATTGGAGACTTTTGTAACTATTTTCTAATAATGTAGCACATGTAATTTTGGGTGCATTAATATTTCCCCCTCGGAGAAGCATCTTAGCCATGAAAAGGCGTAAAATAAAGATTCTAAGTATGGAGTTCCCGAAATGGGGAGTTAGAAGCTATACCTGACATACCCATGTGTCGAAATGTTTTCATATAAAATAACTCTACCTATAAAATGAAAAGAAGACTCAAGTGCAGATAGATAAAATTTCAAAAAATAAACACTAAATTGTAATGACAAGAGGACTCGCCATTTTAGCAGGGATATAGAAATATACCTGCACCAATGCTCTAGCCCTATAAATAGATACACTCAAAATGATGTCAAAACAACATATATATAAAAAAATCATTTTTCAATTCATTTGTTCATACCTACTTGGTGATTTTTGAGCTCTGGGCCCACGGTGACTTTTTTTCATTTTTGAGTATGGTTGAATTGGAATGGATTTGGGAATGGTATTTTGCGTTAGGATTGGCTCTTTGTTGTTTGAATGCCTTTAAGAAGAACTCCTAAGATATTTGTAACTAGAGCATTCATAAGGGGCCTCAAAGATGCAGATAGGTAGAGTGCCTTTATTGCTTAGTCTCCATTTTGAGAGGCATATATTATGTTTTGGTATTTTGTGCTCATTGCAAGCATTTTGACCGCACCTAGTGCGCGATGGTATTGTATAAAACTATGGCACACCATGATATGTATAGATGTGTATTTTTTGCTCGATTATTCCTTTCATAGAGTTGACTTCCATTCATGATTTAATTCACATGTGTACTCTTAGTTGTTTACAATTTCTTGATTTAATATGATTTTCAAAATGTATGCAGTGGACATGAATGCTAATAGAATGATTTCTTTTTTTTCTTTGTAATGTTGATATATGATAATGGAATCACATTGTGATGTCAAACTTTAGTTTCTCTAAGAAACTTTTGGTACTTTGTATTGTTATGGAAAAACGTGGCAAAAGAGTGATATGATAAGTGAATGAATTTACACCACTCCTAACTCCACACAACTAGTAGGATGCGAGGGCTCAACACCAAGACCCAGAAAGGGCAAAAGTTATAGAAATTTGTTGAATGGTAATGATGAGAGAAAGATAAATATTTGGCACAACCAAATTGAGACCCTACAATCTCATTCTACTAAATTTTGCTTCATTGTTTAAAATGTTAAATGTTTTCTAGTTTATCTAGACTTAGATCCGTAAATGGCCACTTGGTTGAAAATATCTTGTTTTGAGGTTTTAAGCTCGTTTGGAATTTTGGACATCTAACTCAAATTTTTTTTATCTATGATTTCACAACATTTGAATGAACTACTTCTAACTTTCAAGTTTTTCTAAGAGACCCCCTACACCTTGCCCAATGCTATCAGTAAGAAGCATGGGCTCACCACCATGGGCAAGGCATATGCGAGTAAGGGAATTTCTCTCCTTTCCCAAACCTACAGCACTAGTAAGAGACACAGGATCAACACTAAAGGTTAGTAGGGAAAATAATTTGTAAAATAAAAATTTTCTATGGATTTTCATTTGACTTATTTATCTAGGAAAAATGTCTAGAATGTTCTTATTTCCAAAGAGATGTTAATGGGATAGATGTGACACCATGAAGCTTCTAGAACAGACTATAGACAAAGACATCTAACCTAGAAAGAGACTATAATTAGAGCCAAGTATGCAGGCGTTGGTATGTTTACTTTTAAAGCTCTGTCTTATCTTGTTTATATCGATGAGATGATTTGGAAACAATTGATGATACCATGAAGATTTGAAGAGACATGATTTGAATGTTTTGCCAATATTTTCATACCTTTCTAGGAATTGCTATAATTATAAGTCCCTTGATCACAAATTTATGAAATGCACTGGAAGATGAAAATGCAATGTAGATGCAGTAATGTACATATGGAAATGCAGGAGAAACTACATGTCATGACACCCAAGGTGAAAAAGTTGATGAATATTAAATTATTCACCCCTAAAAGTACATAGTGGAGAACCATTATCCTCAAAATTTCCATTATCTTGATAAGGGCCTACCATTTTGGGTTTAAAATTACAACCCTTGCCCAAAAATGCATATGTCCAATTACTAAATCATTTTTTTGAAAGAGGCATTCGTGCACCTCTTTTTCACGTTCTTGAGACATGGTGTGTGGGTGAGCATGACTATGTTGCTTGGATTTGTCTCCTATGTAGATCATTTTGTTCACTTATAACTCTTGTTGAATGATGAGGCCTTTCCCCATGGATATGGAAAACTTAGTTTCAAACGCACATGGGTCAAAAATAGGGTTTAGAATAGAACAACCCCTAGAGATGGTTTTGATGGGCATCATTTCAATCTCAAATTTTTCTTCTTCATTTGTTAATTCTATCATGTTCACACCTAGACCTAGGTCGTCGGAGGTAAGAGATGCTAAACTAAGAAGACTACCCATTCCCCATTGTTCAAATGGGAGGAAGATCAGATCGTCACTCTCTAAGAGTTTCATAATTTCCATTGTGGTTTTAGTAGACATTGTTTCCATAGATATTGATTTACCCTTATCTATTTTTTCCACCTCAAATGTTTGTGGGTTAATGAATTCAACCTTCGGCATATCTAGGGTGATTGGGGCTAACTCTTTTGATGGAGGTGGTTTGTTCAATTAATTTGTGGGAAGCTCATACTCTATATGGACTCATTTCTTCTTCTTGAGGTTTTCTAAATGTATATCAAAGGGCTTAGGATCCCCTTGAGTGATGAAGACCTTCCCCAAATGAAGGAATCTAATCTCCTAGAACAGGGTAGAAGGGATAGCCTTCATTTGATGAATCCAGGGTCTCCTGAGGATCATGTTATAACTTGTTTCCATGTCAATAATGTAAAACTCCATCACAATGGTTTTAGAACCAAGTGTGACTGGAAGAACTATGGTTCTAATTGAGGTCTCTTTAATAATATCATACTCCCGTAATGTGTTTCTTATAGAGGAACATTTTTTCTCCCCATATCCCAACTTCTGCAAGCAAGAGAAGGGAACCACATTTACAGCAGCCCCATCATCAATCATGGCTCTCTTAATGAAATTTTTATAAACCAATACCTATAAAAATAAGGCAGGATCACCTCTCCAGGAAATTTCAGCATCAGATGACATCTTGTCTATATCGAAAACAAACCTAGTATTCCTATCATTCTATCCCGAAGGATGTATGGCGAAGTAAATGTGATTTATTTAAGTGCTAGGAGGTGGCGTAACATGGATTATATGACCAAGATATAGTGCATTGAGTAACGTAGAGTGATGCGCAAGTGAATTCTTCAGCAAGTCTAGGAATGAAATGTGAGAAAAGATCTTGTACGAATCCAATATTAAATCATAGGCTCCTACTGGTTTTTATATTGTAAGAACATTGTCTTGTGGGAAGGAAAGATCGGGTAGGGGTTGTTAAATGTACTCCTTCATCTGATTTGTTGCACTAATTCACACCCAACCTCTAGCTCAACTAATCCCAAGATTTTTTTATTATCATTTGAACCAAGGTTAGGAGCGACCCGAGAGTTATTGGAAGTTAAGGATTCATGGTCATTGTTTCCTATAGGAATTTCTTTGTTTGTGTTTTGTGAATTCACCTTGAAATTTTCAAGATGTGTAGGGAGTGGATCTTGAAATATTATCACATTAGCGTTTTGAGGAGCTACAAGTCCTGTATAGTTAGATTGCAAATTTATTTCATGATTTTCTAGGAACATGTCTACAAAGATTTGCCTTTGGTTATTGAGAAGTCTTTGTAGAAACTTATTGCAATCGTAAAAATTTCTATCGTTATGACCTCGAACCTTATGGAAACCATAGTATAGGTTAGGGTCGTAATCTTTGTCTTTGATAAGTGTCTTGTTGTTTTTTATTATAACCTCGATTATAGTTTTAAAATGTGTTGTTATAACCATGATTCCTTGCCCATTAGCCAGAGTTTGGATATTGGTTTGGGCCTTCAGCTTGATTTTTGTTTTTGCAATGGATGATGTACATCGACCGTGTTGACAGAAGACATAATGTTATGGAATTTTTTATTTCCTAAGTTTTTGTTATTGTTATTGTTGTTGTTTTTTGGAAAACCAACATTCTTGGCTTGATCAGTAGCATTATTCCTGGTAGCACCATGATTGTGATTCACACCCTTAGATCCTTAGTTTTTGGCATCATTGTTTTGATGATTTCCATTACTTTTATTTGGGGATATTGATTTCCCATTGGGACCATAGATCTTACGCCCACTATCTATAGCAGCTTGGTCAATCTAAAGTGCACCTTCCAAAAATTATTCATAGCTACAGAAAGGAAAATTTTGGACCTCTTTCTTAGTATCTTAATTGAGTGAGTGAAGGAAAAGATCACAAAGTTCCATCTGGTCCATGTTAGGTGCACTTGCAAAGGAATAGAGAACTTGGCACCATCTCTGGATGAAATGGGTGGCATATTCATTTTGTTCCTATCTAATATGTATGAAATCCCTTATCCATGTACACAACAACTTGTTCATGTTGAATTATTTGATGAAATCAGAAACAAGTTGTTTGCAAGAATGTATTGAAGATTCTAGTATCCTATAGTACCAATCCAATGTGATTCTTTGAGATTCTTTGGAAATATCTTAGCCACTACAACATCCCAAGGAATAAATTCCCTGATAGCAGTAGTGTAGGCCTTGATATGAGAATTTGGGTCTCCTTCTCCATTAAATTTTGGAAGATCCATAAATGGGCATGGAAGCATGACACCATGCATGGTGAAGTCAAGAGGCTCCTTTAAGTACTCAGTTTATGTACCCATTGTGTAATATTCCACCATTGAAGATCCTTGATGATGAGGTGGAGGAGGAGGAGTTGGATAAGTTTCATTATAAGTGTTGATATGTAGGGAGAAACAGGGAAAATTTTAGTGGCGAATATTCGTAATATGGTGAATATTCCATTTTTGAAAATTTTGAAAAGGCGAATTTTTTGGCACGGGCCAGTGACCTGTTCACCTAAAAATTACACTTTAATTTTTTTTAGGGGTCGGCTTCGCCTACCCTTGAAAAATATCCCCTATATAAACCTAGATTATTCGCTAGGTAGAACACTTCTACTTCACATTTTTCAACAATATGATATATCCCGTATTATAGACGCGCAACAAGGAGGGTTTGTAGACAAGGAGATACTGTAGATATTGACGCATAGTAGACGCATGACAAAGATTTTATTAACGAGCGACATGGAATTTTTTTCGATGAGCAAGAAGAGGGCAGAGGTTGCAGACGCGCGACAGGATATTTGTTGTCGTGCGTCAATAGACCTTAGTGACACGCGTCACTAAGGCCTATTGACGCGCGTGACTAAGGCCTATTGACGCGTGTCACTAAGGCCTATTGACGCGTGTCAACAGGCCTTAGTGACGCACGTTAATAGGCCTTAGTGACGTGCGTCACTAAGGCCTGTTGACGCACGTCACTGTATTTTTTTGACACGCGACAAGGAGGTACAACAGATATTGATGCATAACAGACGCACGACAAAGAGTTTGTTGATGTGCGACACGGAGATTTTTTGATGAGAAAGCAGAGGTCGGAGGCTGCAGACGCACGATGGAAGATTTTGTTGTCGTGTGTCAAAGACGCGCATCACTAAGGTCTATTGACGCGCGTCACTGCATTTTTTGACGCGCGACAGTAAAATCTCCCGTCACGCGTCTGCAGCCTTCTGTCGCAGTGCTTGATAATCAAGTGAAATTTTTTCATATAACCACCAAAAAATTTGCCTTCCTGTGAAACCAGTTCCAGGGATGTTCGCCAGGTATTCTCCACCTCCGATTTCCAGGAGGTCTCTTAAAATGAACCCTGGGGAGAAAGAATGGTATATGGTTCCATCTAGGGAGTTTTTGAATACATATGCATGTAAGGTGGGATAATACCAGGATATGGACTAGCGGGCGTAAAACTAGGGAATGTTGTATTACCTATTATGGTAGCATTCAAGAATGCACTTACAGTAAGCCCTTATGTAGGATAAGCTTGAGAAGGATGACGACCCATCCATAGTGTGTCTAACCATGTGAGAAGATCACCTGGATTTGAATGATTTGGATAACCTTGTTGTACATGAAATTACATTGGTTTCTCATTGGAAGGGATGTATCGTTTGTTGTCAACTAGATACCCCATGTTATGCCCTACTGCATGTGTTGGTTTTGAAGTCTGGGAACTTTCTAGTTCTCTAATCCTCTCCACTAAAGTATAAATGAGATCGTTGGGAGAGGATTGAGTCCCTTGTTGGGGTGCTTGTGGCTTAGGGTTTTATTGAGTAGGCTCATGATACCTTGTCATGAATTATTCAGTGTTATAATTATTTTCTTCCTCAGAAGTAAGAATCTTAACATAGGTATTTGAAATCTCAGAGGTTAAAGCCTTCATTCTATCCAAAGACTCATCTATTTGATGAAGAGGATTAGCTATTCGTGTAAATAGATCATCCTCTGTTGATTGCATGGAAATGTGAGGTCTTGACAAGACCCTATGGTAAGAACCTATTCCATTTTTTATAACAATGTGGTTTGCATTGGGTTGACCTTATTGCATGTCTAACGGTTGATCAACCTCCTCCATCCTTACATAGCTAATGGGGTTTAAAGTGTAAATAGGGGATATTTTGATGTTGCTTATGTAATTGTCACCTAGCCTTAAAAGAAAAGGGGGTTGTTGTGGTTACACATTGGTTTAATATCTATCAGAGCCAAATGACCCACCAAACTCTCTTTTAGACATATTTTAAAAGGTATAAAATACTTACCAAAACAAAGGAATAAATGAAAATATGAGGTAATAGCAATGATATAAAGGAAACAAGAAGGAATTAATCCTTCACCTTGGGTTCACCAATTTTTATGGATGAAAATTAACATGCAACCTTCAACCATAGTCGAACCCTTAAGGTCATGCTGGAGTAGCCGATGTTGAATGTGTGTGGCTAACTATAGGAGGATTAGTGACTAAGATTTGGTAGTGTGATCTCCTGGTAGCTTAGTTGGAAAAGGGGAGATTTAGAGGCTATGAACGGGTAACTAAAATTACATATGGTTTGTTTTCCTAACTTGGATCTAAGTGTTAAATGAGTTTGAAGTGTCCATGTAAACTAAATGAAATCAACAATCTATGCTACCATTAAACAAAAACTAATCTAAACAAATTACAATAATGAAATATCACAATCACAAACAAAAATTTGCTTCTATCCTAAACAATTAAAATATTTCTACACTAACACTAAACAAGAAAAATAACCCAGTGTGGTTATTCACCTGTGCTGAGTGTATTGAAACTAAACTAACTTAAGACAAAAACTTTTCCAAATAATCTATGATGTGTAGGAAACCTCTTACAGATATTCTCTCCTTCAGATCCATAGGGATGGGAAAAAGAGGATCCGTCACTGGGATCGCTATGAAAGATTCAAACCCTCTTGGAAATTAACTAATTACTTACAACTGAAATGAAATTGATTTCTAATATATTTTACATGATGTAACAATGATAAATTATAAGAATGAAGGAAATCAAATAACAAATCCAACCTAGAATTTACATAACATAGATGAATCCAGCTGTGTAGTGATTTGTCCCTTCAATTTTTCATTTTTGTCTCTGTGTCTTCATATGAGTCCAAGTAATTGGGAATGCAAAGGAAGTGTTATCCAAAATTCACCCCCAGGGCAATTTTGATAACATGCATCAGATTCTTCAGTCCCGAGCAAGTAAGATTTATTCAAGGCAAAAAAAATCATGTTTTTGGGGCCCCCTCAGCTTCCTTCTAACTCTCCTGTCCAAGAAGAAAAGAGAAAGTTCTAAAAAGGGGTGAAAAAGTTGCAAAAACCAAGCTTGGGGTAGAAAAAATCATGAAAATCAGCTAAGTCCTAGTCCATGCGGTCCACGCAGCAATTGGGACATCTGGGCCGTAGGTACGCGCGAGACACGAAAAGGCAATTCGGCCGAAAAAGGGAAAAAATTGTCTGTCTTTGTTTCACATAGTTGGGACAGTTGGGACAAATGTACGTGGAGGAC
Source organism: Taxus chinensis (assembly GCA_019776745.2). NCBI lineage: Eukaryota > Viridiplantae > Streptophyta > Pinopsida > Cupressales > Taxaceae > Taxus > Taxus chinensis. Next base: position 363,552,783 of record CM034154.1, read on the forward strand.
GCGAACCGGCCGGTTTGGCCAAAATAGAGGAATTTCGTTTGGGACATCTGGGCCAAAAGTACGCGCGGGAGGCGGAGAGACGAAAGAGCTGAGAGCGAATGGAAATGTGCCACGTGTATTTGCCTCAAAGAGGGACAGGGAAGCCCGAATCAGGTGGATCGGAGAAATTTGTCCCAAAAAGTTTGGGACATCTAGGCCAAAAATACGTGAGGGACACGAAGACCCGGAAAAGCCGCCAACGAATCAGAATGTGACGCGTTTCACAAGGGGAGGTGCAATAAAAAATTTCGACTAAGTGTTTTTGGGCCCAAAAGTTCAAAGGGCAAGGTTTGAAGGGTCGGCCTGAGCCAATAAACACAGGACACGTGTCCTAAGGTGAGGGAAGTGTGGAGCTCAGGGAGGACTTAAAAAATTTAGCAAAAGTTTTGGCCAAAAAACTAAAAGGTAAAGGTTTTCCCCGCGCCCCTGTCAACGAACCAATGCATGCCACGTGTCCCAAGTGGCGGGGCGCGGGGGGAAAATGAGAATTTTTCCAAAGTATGAAAAAAGACTAAATTTCAAAGGGAAGCCCGAGGAAAGGTGGAGGAGAGAGAATTTCTCATCCAATCAGCGCCTGACACGTGTCATCCAGGTGGCAGAGTGCGGGGAAAAAATTCAAATATCCTTTACGGCCTGTTTTTTGCCCTAAATCTTCAGACCCCCATATCTTTTGTTCCAGAGCTCAGATTTTCACGTTCTTTATGTCAATAGAAAGCTGATGAAATTATCTACATGATTTTAGGGTCAATATTTCATTTTGGTTCAGTCTGGAGAGAGAAAACCAAGAAACGTCTCTGGCGCATGTTCATGGCCAGAAGTGACATTTCAGCGACCAAATTTAATACATAATGGGTCACACTCTCCTCCCATTTGGTCAAAATGATAGGGTATGGGTTTGTAAGGTCCTCCATGCTGATTTAATGCATTTTTAGTCAATGAGGAATGGGCTCCCACGTTTTTGTATATTTTCTCTCTCATGGGCTCGACCCATGCAATGTAAAAGCCAGATTTGGTTCATTTTGGAGAGATATGATTACAAGTTGTTCATCTTTTCAGCTCTGCCCTCCCTTCTTTTCTTCTCCAGGGTTGAAAATGGAGTTCAAACCTCCTCCCTTTCTCTGTAATGGATTTTTTGCATTTTACTATTGAAATGATGTTCTGTGTAAACTTCTGAAACAACAAAAACGTGTTTTGTGATGCATGTCCATCCTTGCTCGTTTTTCACTTGTTCTCTTCTTGCCTCTCTTCACTGCAGGTATTTGTGCATGTTTGAATGTTCATTGCAGGTTTGGAGCTATGTTCATGGAGTTTTGGGACATTTTCTGTGTGAAATCTATCCTTGGGCCTGTGATTCATCTGTCCATCCTTCCCATTGCTCACCTCTCTTTGTTCCATGGTAATTTTGATAAATGTTCAACATTCTCCTTCTCTGGTGTATCACCGTTTTAGTGTATGCTTTTGCTGTTTTTCCCTTTTCTCTCTCTCTGTCTCCTTGGCATGGTTAGATTAGGTTTAGATTAGCTTGCCTGCACTGGAATAGCTTGTGGCAGGTAGTTTAGGAGTAGGAACCAGCCTTCTCTGGAGATTCCTTTCTCATTTCTGCAAGTCCCACACTTGGAGAAAGGTTTCCATGTTGTGCAATCACACTGGATGCAAGAGTGATCAACCTAGAAATCTGATAAGCGTCCAGGGGTGTTGTGATTTTGCACTAATAGTTTTGGCGCGCCCGGTGGGACCTTAGAGGTCTTCACTTTCATCTTTTGCAGGTTGGTGTGTTCCTGTGAAGATTCTAGCCTTTGGAGGCACTTGCAAACACATCTGGCGACTCCATCTGATCAACAACCCATTTCTGTAGTTGCAGACCTGTTTTTCATCCATTCCCATCCATCCTTCTTTCCATCTCTTTCATTCTTTTCCATTCCATGAAGTTGTGTAATCATGACTTCATTTCCATCATGGAATTCACATTTTCAACAACAACAGTTTATCACACCTCCAACATGTTTTACAAATCCTCCAAATCAGCATGCATACCCATATGAGCAGCAATGCCAAGATCATTCTGGCTACGGAGCTTTCCAAGAGCAAGAGTATGCTGGTTATGAAGACAATCAGATGCAAGATGCTGGTCTATTGGAGAAAATCCAAAAGATAGAGGTAGAGATGGTGTAGTCTAGAGCAATAGCTCAAATGAGAGCTTTCATAATTGGTTGATGGACTCCTTGTCCTTGGGGAGGCCCTTTTCCAAGACACTTCAGCCCTTAGGAGAAGCTTGACTTCATGATTGCAACGCTGTCATTGCTTGCAAAGTGGATTGAAGAAATAGAGGTGTATGAGAGGAGTATTCAGCAACCTTGTCAACGGGTAAGCATGCCATCTCATGCCTTTCTTTTTCCTCTTTCCCAATCTGTTTTATCTCAGCAGTGTCAAATTCTATACTCCCCATCTGTTTTCCGAAATGCTGATCCAATGTCTCCACCTCTCAGTCTTCCACCGCACCTCAATTCTTCTTTCCTTTTTCCTTCCAAACAGTCATCCCCTCCATAATAGCTAACAAAAATACCCCCTCCTCCAAGGAAATAAGAGTTTCTACCTCCACCACCACAAAAATTTTCCAAATCAATTGAGTTACAATCCATCCCTCCTCTTGCATTCCCAATTCCATGTGGGGATGAAGAAATTGCAAAAATCAGTCATCAAGGACAGTGAGAGGAAGAGCCAAGAAGAAAAGAAATGATAGACAACTTGAGGGTTTGGGCTGCCAAATTTAGGATGACAAAGATCCCCTTAATGGGTAAGCCTTCAGAAGAGATGGGATTTGGAGAACAAATGGTGGTCAGGACTGATTTTGTTGCAGAAGAAGAAGAAGATCTTGCAGTCCCAACTTGTCCTCTAGAGCAGCAGATTGAAGAGTTTGACTTGGAAAATTTCATACTGGAGGAAGATTTCAATCAAGGGAAAGAATGTCTTCAAACATTAGAGGAAGGAGAAGTTTCTCCAGATCCAAAAGAAAAGGAGCACATTCTAGTTGTGGAGGAGAAAAGTGCAGATCCAAGGGCTTTGAGCACAAAGTAGGCTACAGGAGAACCTTTAGTTCTTCCTTCTACTTCACCTCTCTCAAGATCTAGTACTGAAGAGGAGTTTGATCTCTCAAACTCAATGTTGGAGGGAGAAAGAAACCATGGTGGTCAAGTTACAGATCAAGAAGACACCATGGAGGAAGTGGAGCATTTGCAGTAGGACAGCCATGAGGCAATTTATCTGTCAGATTTGGAGGACTGTTTTGATGCAGAAGAGATGGTTGAGTTTCAACCATTCTCTCTTTCATCATCCACATTCCAAACACTTGAATCTGCTGTCATGAAGGAGAACATTCATTTGCAACATCCTGCATCTTATAGCAGCTCTTTGGAACCAAGATTGGAAGATTTTAATCTTTCATGTCCTTCATTGGAGGAAGAGAAAGGACAGAGGAATTTCACCATTTCTTCCACACCATCCATTCAAGAGGGTCTATAAGAGAAATCCATTTTTGGAGTTGAAAATCAGAGCTATGGGCATATCAAATGGACCATACCTTGCCCAATTAGGTATTTTGCTTCATTGGAGCCAAACGATAAGCCACAACCAGTCATGCTTGCTTCTGAGCATGAGGATGAGTTACAAAGTACCAAGGATCAGCTGTCATACCTCTTCAATCTAAATGCAGAGCAACTAAAAGAGGTATTGAATTTTCTTTCAGCTGATACCTTGATGATTTGGGTGTAAAACCAGCTTCTTGGTGATTTTCCACTCATCCAATCAGCCATACTCAGCTCCAAATCATTTGCATGGCTGCCACTTTTGAGAAAGGGAAGCTATTTCTCACAACCAATTGCAGGGTTTGTTTAGCTTGCCTTTGCTTTCAGTTAGAATAGAATAGGTAGGTTTTCTTTCAGCAAAAGAAGTTCTTGTGCACACTCTGCATGTTCCATTTAGAGCATGTATGATTTTTAGTTCTGTACATAGTTTTTGGTGTTGCTGGTTTTGCTCTTGCACAGTCCATTTTGGTGGCATTTTGGCAAGAAAAACTCCATGTCCGGTGGGATTCAAGCAATTCAGAGAAAATTTTTCAAAGTTTAGATCATTTTTTAGGCTACAACTCATAACTCCATGCCCAATGGATGCTTCAGGCAACTGATAACTTCATCTAGTAGGCAAATGACCCCGCTGAGTCGCCAAAACTGTTATCCAAAATTCACCCCCCAGGGTAATTTTGATAACATGCATCAGATTCTTTAGTCCCGAGCAAGTAAGATTGATTCAAGGCAAAAAAAATCATGTTTTTGGGGGCCCCTCGGCTTCCTTCTAACTCTCTTTTCCAAGAAGAAAATAGCAAGTTCTAAAAAGGGGTGAAAAAGTTGCAAAAACCAAGCTTGGGGCAGAAAAAATCATGAAAATCGGCTAAGTCCTAGTCCAGGTGGTCCTTGAGACAGTTCAGACGTCGGTGTGTGAACCGGCCAAAAATCCTCTAGGTGGTCCATGCAGCAATTGGGACATCTAGGCCGTAGGTACGCGCGGGACGCGAAAAGGTGATTCGACCGAAAAAGGGAAAAAATTTCCTATCTTTGTTTCACACAGTTGGGACAGTTCGGACAAATGTACATGGAGGACGCGAACCGGCTGGTTCGGCTGAAATAGAGGACTTTCATTTGGGACATCTGGGCCAAAAGTACGCCCGGGACGCGGAGAGCCAAAAGAGTCGAGAGCGAATGGAAATGTGCCACGTGTCTTCACCTCAAAGAGGGACAGGGAAGCCCAAATCAGGCGGATCGGAGAAATTTGTCCCAAATGGTTTAGGACATCCGGGCCAAAAATACATGAGGGACAAAAAGACCTGGAAAATCTTCCAACAAATCAGAATGTGACGCGTGTCATAAGGGGAGGCGCAATAAAAAAATTTGACTAAGTGTTTTTGGGCCCAAAAGTTCAAAGGGCAAGGTTTGAAGGGTCGGTCCAAGCCAATAGACACAAGACACGTGTCCTAAGGTAGGGGAAGTGCCGAGCTCAAGGAGGACTTAAAAAATTTAGAAAAAATTTTGGCCGAAAAACTAAAAGGTAAAGGTTTTCCCCCACCCCTGTCAACAAACCAATGCATGCCACATGTCCCAAGTGCCAGGGCACAGGGGGAAAATGAGAATTTTTCCAAAGTATGAAAAAGGTAAAAATTTCAAAGGGAAGCCCATGGAAAGGTGGAGGAGAGAGAATTTCTCATCCAATCAGCACCCGACACGTGTCATCCAGGTGGCAGAGCGCGGGGAAAAAATTCAAATATCCTTTCCGACCTGTTTTTTTTGCCCTAAATCTTCAGACCCCCATATCTTTTGATCCAGAGCTCAGATTTGCACGTTATTTATATCAATGGAAAGTTGATGAAATTATCTACACGATTCTAGGGTCAATATTGCATTTTGGTTTAGTTTGGAGAGAGAAAATCAAGAAATGTCTCTGGCATGTGTTCATGGCCAGAAGTGACATTTCAGCGACCAAATTTTATACAGAATGGGTCGCACTCTCCTCCCATTTGGTCAAAATGAAAGGGTATGGGTTTGTAAGGTCCTCCATGCTGATTTAATACATTTGCAGTCAATGAGGAATGGGCTCCCATGTTTTTGTACGTTTTCTCTCTCATGGGCTCGACCCATGAAATGTAAAAGCCAGATTTGGTTCATTTTGGAGAGATATGATTACAAGTTGTTCATCTTTTCAGCTCTTCCCTCCCTTCTTTTCTTCTCCAGGGTTGAAAATGGAGTTCAAACCTCCTCCCTTGCTCTATAATGGCATTTTTTCCTTTAACTATTGAAATGATGTTCTGTGTAAACTTCTGAAGCAACAAAAACATGTTTTGTGATGCATCTGTCCATCCTTGCTCATTTTTCACTTGTTCTCTTCTTGCCTCTCTTCATTGTAGGTATTTGTGCATGTTTGAATGTTCATTGCAGGTTTGGAGCTGTGTTCATGGAGTTTTGGGACATTTTCTGTGTGAAATCTATCCTTGGGCCTATGATGCATCTGTCCATCCTTCCCATTGCTCACCTCTCTTTGTTCCATGGCAATTTTGATAGATGTTCAACATTCTCCTTCTCTGGTGTATCACCGTTTTAGTGTATGCTTTTGCTGTTTTTCCCTTTTCTCTCTCTCTGTCTCCTTGGCATGGTTAGATTAGGTTTAGATTAGCTTGCCTGCACTAGAATAGCTTGTGGCAGGTAGTTTAGGAGTAGGAACCAGCCTTCTCTGGAGATTCCTTTCTCATTTCTGCAAGTCCCACACTTGGAGAAAGGTTTCCATGTTGTAAAATCACACAAGATGCAAGATTGATCAACCTATAAATCTGATCAGCATCCAGGGGTGCTGTGATTTTGCACTAATAGTTTTGGCGCGCCTGGTGGGACCTTAGAGGTCTTCACTTTCATCTTTTACAGGTTGGTGTGTTCCTGTGAAGATTCCAGCCTTTGGAGGCACTTGTAAACACATCTGGCAACTCCATCTGATCAGAAACCCATTTCTGAAGTTACAGACCTGTTTTTCATCCATTCCCATCCATCCTTCTTTCCATCTCTTGCATTCTTTTCCATTCCATGAAGTTGTGCAATCATGACTTCATTTCCATCATGGAATTCACATTTTCAACAACAGCAGTTTATCACACCTCCAACATGTTTTACAAATCCTCCAAATCAGCATGCATACCCATATGAGTAGCAATGCCAAGATCATTTTTGCTATGGAGCTTTCCAAGAGCAAGAGTATGCTGGTTATAAAGACAATTAGATGCAAGATGCTAGTCTATTGAAGAAAATCCAAAATATGGAGGTAGAGATGGTGCAGTCCAGAGCAACAGCTCAAATGAGAGCTTTTACAATTGGTTGTAGGACTCCTTGTCCATGGGGAGGCCCTTTTCCAAGACACTTCAGCCCTTAGGAGAAGCTTGACTTCATGATTGCAACGCTGTCATTGCTTGCAAGGTGGATTCAAGAAATAGAGGTGTATGAGAGGAGTATTCAGCAACCTTGTCAATGGGTAAGCACACCATCTCATGCCTTTCTTTTTCCTCTTTCCCAATCTATTTTATCTCAGCAGTGTCAAATTCTAAACTCCCCATCTGTTTTCCGAAATGTTGATCCCATGTCTCCACCTCTCAGTCTTCCACCGCACCTCAATTCTTCTTTCCTTTTTCCTTCCAAATAGTCATCCCCTCCACAATAGCTAACAGAAATACCCCCTCCTCCAAGGAAACAAGAGTTTCTACCTCCACCACCACAAAAAATTTCCAAATCAATTGAGTTACAATCCATCCATCCTCTTGCATTCCCAATTCCATGTGGGGAAGAAGAAATTGCAAAAATCAGTCATCAAGGACAGCAAGAGGAAGAGCCAAGAAGAAAAGAAATGACAGACAACTTGAGGGTTTGGGCTGCCAAATTTAGGATGACAAAGATCCCCTTGATGGTTAAGCCTTCAGAAGAGATGGGAGTTGGAGAACAAATGGTGGTCAGGACTGATTTTGTTGCAGAAGAAGAAGAAGATCTTGCAGTCCCAACTTGTCCTCTAGAGCAGCAGATTGAAGAGTTTGACTTGGAAAACTTCATACTGGAGGAATATTTCAATCAAGGGCAAGAATGTCTTCAAACATTGGAGGAAGGAGAAGTTTCTCTAGATCCAAAAGAAGAGGAGCACATTCTAGTTGTGGAGGATAAAAGTGCAGATCCAAGGGCTTTGAGCACAAAGCAGGCTACAGGAGAACCTTCAGTTCTTCCTTCTACTTCACCTCTCTCAAGATCTAGTACTGAAGAGGAGTTTGATCTCTCAAACTCAATGTTGGAGGGAGAAAGAAACCATGGCGGTCAAGATATAGATCAAGAAGACACCATGGAGGAAGTGGAGCATTTGCAGCAGGACAGCCATGAGGCAATTTATCTGTCAGATTTGGAGGACTGTTTTGATGGAGAAGAGCCAGTTGAGTTTCAACCATTCTCTCTTTCATCATCCACATTCCAAACACTTGAGTCTGCTGTCATGAAGGAGAACATTCATTTGCAACAGCCTGCATCTTATAGCAGCTCTTTGGAACCAAGATTGGAAGATTTTAATCTTTCATGTCCTTCATTGGAGGAAGAGAAAGGACAGAGGAATTTCACCATTTCTTCCACACCATCCATTCAAGAGGGTCTACAAGAGAAATCCATTTTTGGAGTTGAAAATCAGAGCTATGGGCATATAAAACGGACCATACCTTGCCCAATCAGGTATTTGGCTTCATTGGAGCCAAAGGAGAAGCCATAACCAGTCATGCTTGCTTCTGAGCATGAGGATGAGCTACAAAGTACCAAGGATCAGCTGTCATACCTCTTCAATCTAAATGCAGAGCAACTAAAAGAGGTATTGAATTTGCCTTCAGCTGATACCTTGATGATTTGGGTGGAAGACCAGCTTCTTGTTGATTTTCCACTCATCCAATCAGCCATACTCAGCTCCAAATCATTTGCATGGCTGCCACTTTTGAGAAAGGGAAGCTATTTCTCACAACCAATTGTAGGGTTTGTTTAGCTTGCCTTTGCTTCCAGTTAGAATAGAATAGGTAGGTTTTCTTTCAGCAGAAGAAGTGCTTATGCACACTCTACATGTTCCATTTGGAGCATGTATGATTTTCAGTTCTGTACATAGTTTTTGGAGCTGCTGGTTTTGCTCTTGCACAGTCTATTTTGGTGGCATTTTGGCGAGAACAACTCCGTGTCTGGTGGGATTCAAGTGGTTCAGAGGGAAGTTTTCAAAGTGCAGATCATTTTTCAAGCTAAAACTCATAACTCCATGCCCAATGGATGCTTTAGGCAACTGGTAACTTCATCTAGCAGGCAGATGACCCCGCTGAGTCGCCAAAACTGTTATCCAAAATTCACCCCTAGGGTAATTTTGATAACATGCATCAGATTCTTCAGTCCCGAGCAAGTAAGATTGATTCAAGGAAAAAAAAATCATGTTTTTGGGGCCCCCTCGGCTTCCTTCTAACTCTCTTGTCTAAGAAGAAAAGAGCAAGTTCTAAAAAGGGGTGAAAAAGTTACAAAAACCAAGCTTGGGGTAGAAAAAATCATGAAAATCGGCTAAGTCCTAGTCCAAGTGATCCTTGAGACAGTTGGGATGTCAGGGCGTGAACCGGCTTAAAAGCCTCTAGGCGGTCCATGCAGCAATTGGGACATCTAGGCCGTAGGTAGGCGTGGGACGCGAAAAGGTGATTCGGCCGAAAAAGGGAAAAAATTGCCTGTCTTTGTTTCACATAGTTGGGACAGTTGGGACAAATGTACGTGGAGAACGTGAACCGGCCGGTTTAGCTGAAATAGAGGAATTTAATTTGGGACATCTGGGCCAAAAGTACGCGTGGGAGGCAGAGAGCCTAAAGAGCCGAGAGCAAATGGAAATGTGCCACGTGTCTTCGCCTCAAAGAGGGACAGGGAAGCCCGAATCGGGCGGATCAGAGAAATTTATCCCAGACGGTTTGGGACATCCAAGCCAAAAATATGTGAGGGACACGAAGACCCGAAAAAGCCGCCAACGAATCATAATAAGACGAGTGTCACAAGGGGAGGCGCAATAAAAAAATTTGACTAAGTGTTTCTGGGCCCAAAAGTTCAAAGGGCGAGGTTTGAAGCATCAGCCCGAGCCAATAGACATAGGACATGTGTCCTAAGGCAGGGGAAGTGCGGAGCTCAAGTAGGACTTAAAAAATTTAGTGAAATTTTTTGCTGAAAAACTAAAAGGTAAAGGTTTTCCCCGTGCCCCTGTCAACGAACCAGTGCATGCCACGTGTCCCAAGTGGCGGGGCGAAAAAGGTCAAAATTTCAAAGGGAAACCCACGAAAAGGTGGAGGAGAGAGAATTTCTCATCCAATCAGTGCCCGACACGTGTCATCCATGTGGCAGAGCGCGGGGAAAAAATTCAAATATCCTTTCCGGCCTGTTTCTTTTGCCCTAAATCTTCAGACCCCCATATCTTTTGATCCAGAGCTCAGATTTGCACGTTATTTATATCAATGGAAAGCTGATGAAATTCTCTACACAATTCCAAGGTCAATATTACATTTTGGTTCAGTTTGGAGAGATAAAATCAAGAAACATATCTGGCTCGTGTTCATGGCCAGAAGTGACATTTCAGCGACCAAATTTAATACATAATGGGTCGCACTCTCCTCCCATTTGGTCAAAATGAAAGGGTATGGGTTTTTAAGGTCCTCCATGCTGATTTAATGCATTTACAATCAATGAGGAATGGGCTCCCACGTTTTTGTATGTTTTCTCTCTCATGGGCTCAACCCATGTAATGTAAAAGCCATATTTGCCTCATTTTGGAGAGATATGATTACAAGTTGTTCATCTTTTTGGCTCTGCCCTACCTTCTTTTCTTCTCCAAGGTTGAAAATGGAGTTCGAACCTCCTCCCTTGCTCTGTAATGGCATTTTTTCCTTTTACTATTGAAATGATGTTCTGTGCAAACGCTTGAAGCAACAAAAACATGTTTTGTGATGCATCTGTCCATCCTTGCTCGTTTTTCACTTGTTCTCTTCTTACCTCTCTTCATTGCAAGTATTTGTGCATGTTTGAATGTTCATTGCAGGTTTGGAGCTGTGTTCATGGAGTTTTGGGACATTTTCTGTGTGAAATCTATCCTTGGGCCTGTGATGCATCTGTCCATCCTTCCCATTGCTCACCTCTCTTTGTTCCATGGCAGTTTTGATAGATGTTCAACATTTTCCTTCTCTGGTGTATCACCGTTTTAGTGTAGGCTTTTGTTGTTTTTCCCTTTTCTCTCTCTCTCTCTGTCTCTTTGGCATGGTTAGATTAGGTTTAGATTAGCTTGCCTGCACTGGAGTAGCTTGTGGCAGGTAGTTTAGGAGCAGGAACCAGCCTTCTCTGGAGATTCCTTTCTCATTTCTGCAAGTCCCACACTTGGAGAAAGGTTTCCATGTTGTGCAATCACACTGGATGCAAGAGTGATCAACCTAGAAATCTGATCAGCATCCAGGGGTGCTGTGATTTTGCACTAACATGAAGAAGTAGGAGGATGGCAGTCTAGATGTAATGAAAGTAGAATAGATATAGAACAAGAGATCAAATCTTCGCTATGCAATTCCTAGCAAGATCGTAGCATCAATACAATGTAAGATACAGAAAAATTCTCAGTCATGTTTGCTTTAATACAAGCATGGAATATATAAGAATGGAGGAATGGAGGTACCTTCATGCACAAGGTGAGAAGGAGCAGTTCTAACCAATTAAATCTATTTAAGAATAGGAGGAAGGAGAACCAATCAATCAAAGCTAAGTTTAGACAATTCGGCTCATAGATGCATGCAAAAAGTGAAATTAAGTGAACCGTCACATGTTAAAACATGCATGAAGAATCTAGAAAAAGTGGGAAACACCACCACCCTATGCAACGTAGTGATTTCAGGACCGCTACCCTGTTTTGCGTGGCGGTTTCAAAACCTCAGCACAGGAAGGGCGATGGTCCAGGCACTGATGGAAAAAACATGCACAAAAAGAAGCAGGAAGCTAGAAAAAGTGCGGGAAGGCTAAGTAAAGATGTCTACGTGAAAAATATATAGTGTGAAGGGAAATTAGAGCTTGAACAACTTCTTGAAATGACTTCAATCATCATTCGGGACTTTTGTAACCATTTTCCGATAATGTAGCGAATGCAATTTTGGGTGCTTACAGACATACTCATAGAAACAACGATAGAACTTATAGGATATGTTTATATGATAAAATAAGCTAGAGGGGTTTGTGTAGATGGAGAAACATTTGTGATTCTTTTAGGTGGTGTGAAACCAGTTGAAGGTTCAGGTTGCTGAGTGGTTGTGTCTTGTGAATAAATCACATTAAGATCAAAATTAATGATGGGAATTGAAGACATGGCATTAGATGTTTCTAGTTAAATAATAGCATGGTAAGAATGTATTTTTTGGATGAAGGGCTTATGGTTTGGATCAATGAGATGGGAGAAACTGCATGAAGGATCAGGTATATAAGGAAATAGTTTGGGTAATGATTATTAAAGGTGTATACCTTTGATAGAAAGGTATACATTAAGGGGCACATGGTTTGAGTCTAAGATCTCCAAAAAGACATGATCCTCAGTATCAAACAAGTGAGGACTAAAATGATCAGGTGTCTGAGATTAAGCGGATTGACTTCTGGGTGAATGTGGTTATTTTGCATTTTATTGTCGAGATGTCGATAGGAATATTTAGTGATGATCAATGATTTGTTGGGAATCTTCTATACATGATTAAGCATGTTGCGAGGTTTGATGGACATGTTGTGAAAATTGTTGAAATGGGATAGATATGTTTTTAGACATGTGGATGTGGGATTGTTGTCTTGTAAAAAACATAGAAACAAAAAAGCAATCACCTATTGAATAATAGACTAGATAGTGGATTACAAATAGCAAGTAAATCACACAAGAAATTTTTATTATCTTGATTAGTTTAGAAGAAAAGTGAAATGTGTAAGTGGTTAATAAAGTCCTAGGAAATGGCCATCTATGGATGGTTTCGGGTAATGTTTAATGTTTGAGTCCTCAGTATACCCAAAGGTACGTGAGGCCCAAATATGTGTTGGTTCCAGTGTGGGGCTTGGTATTTGGGCCTACCCCATCACATTACATTCCCCATTGATAAGGGAGCTGGGTACTTATCTAATATACCAATAACCAAGTTGATTATATTCTACCAGAATACTGAGTTCAATTCCCTATTGGGTGATGAAATCCCAAGAGTTTCACCTGGGTAGAAATTTTTCAATGTATTTTATGTTTGATGTGATTTGGACATGTGTGAGGGATATTAAGTGGATGTAATCTGTTCACCTCCTAATTAGACTATTTGGTCAAGCAGGATGTAAATTTCTTTTTAATCCTAACAAAATAATTAATTTCAATGAGGACAAACATTAAATTGTAATGCTTTGAAAATGAAAAAAAAAATAGAGGACTCACCTAAGAAATGTTGGCTTTTAAATTTTTTATATTTTTTATTTTTTAGAAATGCAACGCAGCAAGAAAAATCCCCTAGAGAAGAAACCTACAAAAGGGTTAGTATAAGACAAAAAATAGTACAAAAAAAAGATGTTATAGGCTGACTAACTGAGTAATCAAAATCAGTCACAGAGATAGTTGCTGATTGATAGGAATTGCTAGCGATTCACCTAAATTTTTATTGATTTGAATGGATCACTAGAGATCATAGAGAATAAGGCCAAAAAATGTATGAAAAATAAACGAAAAAAGGACTAGAAGCCCCACCGGGTGTGTCAGAATGTTCAAAGAAGTTTTTTCTTTCCTACATTAAATTAATGAAGTGAAACAAAAAAACCAAAACCCACCTCAGAAGATGTTGGGGTTTACCAATGCCCATAGATATGGATGTTAATTTTTATGTTTGTTTGAAGTGTTCAAGTCTAAATGAGTGTGCAAGTCCACCTATCCTAAAAATAAATATGTGATCAAAGACACTAAACAGAAAGGATTAGACAAATGGAAAAATAAGTTGCTCGATATAGGCTGATTCCAGGAATCCAAAGGGACTTCCTTAGAGGATGTCATATTGCTTTGTAACAATTAAGTGAATTGAAAAAGATAGTGATAATGATAGATAACAATAGACAAATGATCAATGGATACAGAGCTCTATAATTCATGGTTTAAAGGAAGGTCATATGCAGCTTCAAAGGTTTCCCAAGAATTTTTTGATGAAATCTTAACGTGCTCAAAGTAATCATACCAAAAGTCACCAGTCTCTTGTTGGATATAATAGAGGAACTCGATCTGATCCTTGATAACTTGTTCCTCAATAGAAAATCAAATTGCACAGAGTGTGGTTTCATGTAGGATGTTGTACTACTAGAAAAAGGGGTGTTGACTTACGAGAAGGTTATAAATGCTTGTAATGGGATGTGAACGACCAATAATTTCCATCTAACAGAGAGCCATACTATGAAACATCATGTTAAATGCAAGGGATTTGATGAAAAATTATACAAAGCTGATAACTTGATAAAAAGATGATTTGGACATGAATTGCTAGCGATTAGGGTGAATCATTGGCGATTACTGTGAATTTTGACAGTTTTGATAAAATGAAATTTTTAAGCTCTAAAATGATATTTTAAATTTATTTAAAGGTTTCTTATGACTTGAAAATGAAAAATTGTGATGTAGGAATAGCTTTGAGTAGATGTGGAGCTAAAAGATGCCTCAAATCATTAGTGGGAAATATGTGAGCTAATAATTTATTTGGTCACATTCTTGAGAAGTTGAGTGATGCAAACGACCACGGAAATGCTTGAAAGTGATTGATGTGTATACCTACTAGTGCTTAGAGATGTCTCGGATGTTGTAGTGTCAAAAAAAAACTGCAATATCAAAAATGGAGTCCAAGATTTGAGATTGAATATCCCTGAGAGAGAAAAAAGGTGTTATTTATAATCATTGGTGATTCAGAGTAATCACCAACTATCCACTCTTTTTGGGGAAATATCCAGAAAGGTATGTGAAACCACTTCTAATCAGGGATTTTTTTATATTCAGGTGGATGGTTAACAGAAGGTTGGGGATGAGGTGTAGAGGTGAGGAATATTATTAAATGGTTACTAAATTATTGATTTAGTTTTTTATGTGTTTAATTTAGTCTCCAAAAGGTTTTGGGTGGTTTAGGATGAGATAAAATAAGATTTTACAGTTGTGGAATGATTTAATGATGTGTGAGTGAATGCTTACATGGATTAAATATTGTGGGGGATTTAGACTTAGGATCAGAGATGTATGAGTTTGAATAATGTGTTAAATGATTTTATTTGTTCTAATATAATTGTTAAAATGTTGCATTCGGTGAAGGAAATTAGTAGTGCAAATTTTCACTATCTACAAAAACCTCAAGAGGATGTTACAGCCATGGTGTATATGGTTGAATACTAGTAATAGAAATGACTTGTTTTTTATGAATGAATTTCAGACATAAATGGTTCATGGAGATAATAGCCTAAGTTGTGTAGAGCCAGTGGATACCTAAGACCATGTCACACCCTTCGACATATGGTGCCATAAGAAAATGTAAAAGCATGTTGATAAGACCAACAATGACCAGAATTATGACAATAAAAAATGATTTTGGAATTGGATATAAAATTTGTGATAGCAAATAGCCGATAGCAACAAGGAGTGAAATAGAACACGTGTTTATGTGCCATGATGGATCGACTCTAGTGTTATTGATAATATTAGATCCAATAGAAGAATGAATGTGTAAGTGATCAGAAGAAAATGTAGCATGAAAATCATGATCAGAGAATGTAATGAGTGGTGGGGATGTCTGAGTATGAGTAACTTGAAAATCAATATCCTCTGATGCAGGAGGAGGCACTGCATGATATTTATGAATTGTTGAGGACTCAATTGCTTCTTTGTCATGTTTTGAGAGAGGATTTTTAAAGATCTTGAGCTTATGATTTTCATTGATAGGCGCAGAAGACATAGGTTTTGATAGCTCAATTGTAGTATTATCGATCAAATCTTGAATGAGATTATGAAGTTTAAAACAATGATCTGTAGAATGTCCAACGCATTGATCATAGTTGCATTTTATATTTTCATCATAATTACAACCTTTAGGATGATATGGGTCTAAATTTAGTGGAGGAGGAAGTGTAATTAAGATTTCTCTCAACAAGATGTGGTAGTAGAACATGTGGAACAACATCCAATTTATTGTATGTATGCTTGGGTGGTTTCCATTGAATTTATTTGGTGTTAGATACAGCTTTGATAGTGACCTTAGCTTCAGTAGTTTTTATAGTTGGCTCAAAATTTGATTTACTTTAAAATCACGTAGAATATGAATCATGTTCTTAATACTTAAGCTTGCTTATAGATAAGAGCTTTGTTTTTCATAACTTAAGAGTATAAAATAATTAATCAAATCATGGACATGTCTCAAAGAAAACACTCTCCTGGGGAGGTGGAAATAGAATTTGAATGAATAAATCTTGAAGCTCAGATTCCACAAGCACATTAGACATCTTAGCTAAGATGTTTTTTTATCATAAGACATAATCTGCTCGATGTTCATTAGATCCTTGTTTAAGCTGAGAAATTTGGGCATGGAATATTTTAGAATCAAGATTGATAGATAAATGTGTGAGAAACACATTAGTTAGATATGTAAAATATGTACCGAGTGGACAGGTAGGTCATAAAACCAACGCATTGCATAATCGTGAAGAATGGGAGGAAATATCTTAGCTAGGAGAAAATAATCATCTGTAAAATCTAGACATGGCACATGAGATTCTTGGAGATGCTCTTGGGGGTCACCATTTCCATTAAAATGGGTAGCTTAGAAGTGACAAAATTAGGTGGAAGTGCATAATTTGAAATGGTAGGTGTAAACGGAGAATGAAGGAGTAATGCAAAATCCAAAGATGGAGATGCACGAGAAGTATATTTTTGTAATTAAAAAAAAATTAGATGAAGGTCTTCATAAAGAGAGGCTAAATCTTGAGTTCTAGTGGAAGATAATTATCATGTGTGAGAAACAAGAGGTGGAGTGAATTGATTGGTGGGAGTAGGAACTGAAACAAGAACAGTAGATATAGGCAGAAGAATGGAAACATGTGATTGAGTGGCAATAGAGGTGTAGATGGTGGTAGAAGTAGTAATCTCCGCAAGATTGGTGGAATCCTCAAGAGAAGCATATAAAATCAAGTATAGATCATGAGGATGCTCAACGGTATGCTCATTAAGGTGTTTAAGATGGGATTCAATAAATTCTCCATAAGATTGAGCCATAGAAAAAATATGATAGAGTCCATATAAGCAAGGTGGATTCAAATGTCGGGTTCACCAAAATGATTAAGAAAATATTTAATAAATAGATGCCTAATTATAATGCAATGTAATAGCAAATGAATAAACAGTTAATTATAGAAATAACCCAAGAAAATTAAGCTAGAAAGTATGAAACCATAGTTGCAAAGAAAGGGTAGAATGAATTATTTGATTCAAAACCAAATCTGGAGTGTGCCAAAGTTATGACCTAATTAACAGAGAGGAAGAAGTGTTGCATAAAGCGTTAGAAAAATGTGTTACTGGAAGATCTTCCTAGACTGGGGCACCTAGAAAGGGGCAGCAGCACTTGTGGACACCCTAGACCTACTTTGGGTTCTTGTGACTACTAAACCCCTTAGAAAACCTCCTTCACAAGGTCGCAAGATGTTTTTTATCCTTTGCATCCTGTCACTAGTAGGTCACACAATGATCACCAATGTCACTGATAACCTGTAATGAAAGATTGACATGTAAAACCCTCAAGAGTGCATCAAATCCCAAAAAACAAATGAGGGATTGAACTATTCTCATCTATCAAAAAAGTGAAATTATGACTAAGTGTTGCACTACATTTCAGACCCAATGTAGTTCTAGGTGTATATGTGTGGAATTGTGCCCTAGGTGGATCTTGTGTGTGTCGCACTTGATAATGATAAAATATCTAGATGTAGAAGATGTAAATATTCAAGTGCATGGAATAGAATGAACTTCCCCTCCTATAAAGTGTATGTAAAATAATTTAGAACTTTTCCCTTTAATGGATGCTAGAATGGATGATTGAGAATGATATTGAATAGCCTTTGTATGCAACCTTAGGTGGTGATAGCTAATTCTTAGTGTTGGGTCCTTTATTATGATCACATAAATTTATATTTATATGATTCCCTTGATTGAATTTCATAATTAACCCCAAAAATTCCAACTAATAAAAATATAAGATGCTCAAATGGCTATAAAGGACCCAAAATATGTGAAAAAATTACAAATAAGTCAAGGTCATCCAGAGGGGACAGAGGCACCTAACCCTGACGTCTTGGCTGGGCGCTAGTGTCCAGGATGACAAATGTTGAGGTGCAAAGAAGAGAGATTAAGCTAGAAAGAGTATAATACAAAAAGTGGAAACATAAAGAAATAAAATATTGCCAAACACATGGGTTAATTATTAAGTTTCTTACTTAGGTATCATATGAATAGTAGTATGTAATCAGGACTACATAATTACCAAAAGTGTGTGATTTTGTGTCTACAAACATAACTAATGAGAGAGTCGAATGGAGTGGTTATTTAAATAACAACATGATTGGAACATTTACTTTGTGAGGATTGACCTTGATCTAGCTTCAGTTCAACCTGTTTATGCTAGGGGGAGTATTCTTTGTAAATTCCCAACTATTTGTTATACATTTTGTTGGGTTCTTGTGCACCTATCTCAACGTCTCTCACTATCTATGAGGTCTTGAATGAAGTGTTTCAATTTTAAACCTTTATTTGTGGTATCGTGTTTGACATGATGGTATTAACAATATTCATAGTCTTTTTAATATGAAGGTATGAAAATTGTGTAGTAGTGGGGAATATTACTATGTTGATCGGATCCATTTGTTTAAATATTAATGATAAAGACTCTGTAATTGTAGTAAACTCTCGATGTTTAATTTTCATATTTTAGCAGTCTTTGTGAGAGTTTCAAATGATTAGTGTTCTTGACTTCCTAGACACATTTGGAAATAGTGATTCCATCACCTACAACATTCTTTTTTTTTTTAAAAAACTTGTGCTTGTCTGTAGGTTTTTATTCATGGTTGTCTTTTTGAAAGGGTGTTAAAGTCCCTTTGGAAAGTAAAACATTTTTAATCTAGATTATTTTCTTAATAACTTATTTTAAGGTTCTCACACAATGCATTTACAAGTGAAAGCCTATTTAAGATGTAAGTTACATATAAAGATAATGACAAGTTTTTTATCTGGAATAGATCAAGGGAAGCGGCTAGCTAACCCTCACCATTGTTATAACAAACCATCAAAGTTTTCATTATTGCATTATTTTTCATTAAAAAGGTCTATCATAGTGATATCACTCTCCATGTTGAATGAAAAGTGGTAGAAAAACTTCTCATCTAAGTTTGTGAATGTGCCAATAAAACCTTTAGGAAGATGAAGAAACCATTTTAGTGCCTGGCCTCCAAGACTCTTTGGAAATAAGTCAATAAGGTAAGTATCATTGTATGTAACTTCCTAGATATCCATAATGAATTCTTTGACATGATAACGAGGATCACCTTTACCCCTATATTTATCAAATTTAGGGAAATCGGAGCTATATGGAAAGGGATTATACAACATCTCTCGATTGAAGGGGTATAGACACAGTTCCTCGAAATGATATTTGTATTGGATCCAAGTTTATTTGCTTGAAGACCAAAAAGTGCATCCTTCATGGACTGCCACTCTTGATCGAAGATTTTTCCACATGAATGGCAGGTATGTACACGTGGTTAGATTTTGATGCTTCAGCACCACATTTTTTAGTGTAACATTCTACATAAGTTACCTTGGGTTTCTTAGTACATGCAACTCTACTCATGTCCCTATGGACATGTGAATCTAGGTTTTTGAATTCATGGCTAAGGGATTGTAACTATTTTTGCATGGTCACCTATTCTATTTGGGGTTCTAGTTGAGGTACATGTGGAGGTCTTGTTCAAGATCTTCACCCTTTGTTCTAGCTTCACAGTTGGATCAAAATTCGTGTATGCTCTTCTCTTGCGCTTTCAAGCAATCTTGAAAATCAAAAACTACCACAATCCTCTTTCTAAACATTATGGTTTGCATAGAAAACTACTGATATTTTGAGTACAATACCTTTCACGTGTCAAATTCTAAATCGAAACAATTAATTATACGCTATGTGTAGGTTACCAAAGGAATTAAAGACCACATTTTAAATCAAGATAAAAATGAATCATTTACTTACACTATATTTACAGGTTTGGATAAGGATTAAAACCTATCCACTTTAAAATTGGGAAGTGCTTTGGATTAATACTTAAAACTCATTATTAAAATTACCACAAGAACCACAAAGTAATCAGCATATTGAGGGAACTGGTTAACGAATAAGGAAATGCCCCATCACCTATTTTACTATAAATACATGTGAGGAGTGCTAAAATTTGTCTATATGATGCCTCATTCATTAATTTATTGTGGGGTAATGGTCCTTTGTTTAAAAAAAATTATTAAAAAAATTACCTCTCTTAGACAAGATATTGGTCAGTGTTGAGAAAAAAATCCCAAGGATGATCCATTTTGCATTAGGGCTAACTTTACCAAGTCCAAATTTGTGAATTTCAAAAATCCATTACAAAGAAAGACTTCCTGAAAGTTAAAACATTTTTTTTAAATGAAAAGGTCCATTGAAAGGATATGTATGCATGTTAAACTAATTTAATAAAATAAAAGGAAAATAACACCAAGTGGATTCCTAACTTAGTTAATCAAACATAAACATCATGATAAAGCATGAAAGGAAATATTAACTAACTATACATAAAACATTAAATGAAAACCTCCATTGATTGTTGGATGTGATTTTTAATTGTAGATGTTTCATTTGTGGACCAAACACGACCATGCACAATCAATTAATTTCTACAAGGAAGAAGAAGATATCTCATCAATATGGATTGATTGTCATTTTTGGTTCTTATCTTACTACTCTTTTCCAAGTAGAAAAGGGGAGATTTGAATAAAGCTTTCCAATACTATGAAAGTTCTCTTATCAAGTACAAATTTCTTACAAGAACTGTAATGCCTCTAGTATGACTGGTACTTATGATGAATTCTACTATAGAAGGTACAAACGTTGACAAGTGATTTTTTATTAAGATGGTGTCCTCTTATGACTTAGGAAATCATGTTTGTAGAAGATAAGAAGTTATCTATTGGGAATAGGTACATTTTGTCATGATTTTTCTTAATTGAAAATGAAGCAATCCATCTCTTTTATGCAGAATAAATTCACTGCTAGGGATTATGAATTTGAGTTTCAGTTTTCATAATTTATGGGGTTTCAAACAGCATTACCTTGGATAAATTCCATTGATCCAATGTGTGCTCTTAAAATTCATGTCTTTTCATCATGATGTCTGAATTGGACAGGTGGAAGGGTTCTAGATCTTGAATGTGAAAAGGTTATGAACGAACCTCTCTATGGATATCTACTTTGTATTTAATCAAGTAACAATTTGGTTCCTCTTTTCTATTATGGTATGATGAAGTTTTCAATGGGAACCTAGGACCTAATATACCTATGTTATAAAACTAGTAACTCTATCCTAAGGGTTAAACCTAACCTAAGTTAATATGTTATTTTTTTAATTAGGATGAAAAAGAATTAAGAAGGACCTAGACTAAAACTATGGACTTACCTATGGACTAAGGGAATGACTAACCTAAGAAGGGGGGTATGAAATGACATGGGGAATGAGGAAAGTGGGAGGTAATGAATTCAAGGAATTAATGGTGAGTTATATATCCTTATCTTCTTTTGCGGCTAAATTTGGAAAAAACAAGCTGGAAACTTAAGATGGATGAGTTAGAATTTTTGCCAAACTTTTATGAGGCAAGTTCTATTTGAAATAAGTCCTGTCTAAATTTTGAGATGGTGGTGGAGGGAAAATAGGAAGGATTGACAGTCTTACTCTACATTTATTTGGGTTTGGATCTAGGGTTTGGTTTTGCTGTTTCATTTGGGTTTTGATCTAGAGCTCTGCATGTGGTTTTTTTTTGAACCTCCAGTTTGATTTTTCCATTCAATGTGTCAATGCATGATTTTTTCTTCCTTGCATGGCATGGAAGAAAGGGTTGGCACTGTGAGACTATAATAAAGAGATAGAGGAAGTTTTTGTGTGTTTTTTACATTTTGAAAGGAGGATTGAAGCTTTTCTTGGATACTTCTATGAATCAGTGAAGGTGAAGCACTATCAGTGATGATAGGATCTATCCATTATTTTTTATACTTATACTTAAATGTTCATAAAAATAACTTTTCTCTTTGGAATAGACAGGTTTTTGATCTGTTGATAAAATTACTCTGCTTGAGATTTTCGAGTTGTTTTCTTGGGAATGTTTATCAACCCTGTTTGAAATGAGGATATAATATTCTAGGTGGAGAGTTTCATACTCTTGAGCATCTTGTTTTGTTAATTTTTCTTGTAGATTCTTGAGAACAAAGTCTAGATCTGTGAATGTTCATAGTTAAAAATACTCTAACCTAGTAGGTAGCTTTGTTTTCTTATATCTAGAGATCTGGTTCTAATTGTACTTGTTTTATCTCTGTTGGAAAATTTTGGTTATTAAAACTGTTTGAAATACCTTGACGGTCATTGGATCTTAAATAAATCTTCAAGGAAGATAAAATTGTGTGACACCTTCTTTAACATATTCTTATGGGTATTGATGGAATGCTTGAAGTTGGGAAAAATGTATATTTCTTATCAAATTCTATGATTGTGATTATGGGTTTTGTTGTATTCTTTCAGTTGTAGACTTCTGACCCTGTGATTATTACAGAATGATAAATTGTTGGGGGATTTTCTTGGAAATTGATTTTTCTTCTGTTAAGACTTAAACTCTCTTTCAGTTATTAATTGAAGAATAGAAAAGGGATAGTTGGTGTTAGCTACTTGAATGAAATTATTGTTTATGAAATTTTAATTTTTTAAAGCAAGGAGGATATGAATTACTATTTTTTTTTCTACTCATTAGGATTTTGGGTAACCAATGAAATTGTAGCATTTTGTGCTGAGATGGGAAAACCCTCTTGGGTATTGGTTCACTTGTATCTTGGTTATTTTTGTTACCTTAAAATTCTTAACAGATCCTTTGATATTGATTTGATGTATTGTATTTACTTGTTTCTTTGACCTCAGGCCATCAAACCCAATTTCGATTCTTTCATATCTTAGGCAATGTTCTTCGTTAAAATGGAACGATGAATCCTATTTTGGTTAAAACGTTTTGAATACTTCTTTTCCTATACGGATCTGAGTTAGGAAGATTGTTCAGACTTACCCTGATGTTAAATCCTTCCTTTCATCTTGGTATCTTTTAGGGAAATGGTTTATTGTTATCTTGCAGAAATCTAGGCTATCTTCACCATATCCTCGAATGATGAAAGGTAATTGAATGTTGTTGTTCTTCATTTACTTCTCCTGGTTTTGTGTTAAATCAATTAAAATCTAGATTAGATCTCTATTTGGGATTTTGGTTTGAAACATTAGATAAATGACCGTGTCAATATAAGATATTGGTTTCTTATGGCTCTCTTTTAATCATACAAGAGTTGTGAGGTAGTGATATCTCTTCCTCTCCTTCATTTAATCTTCTTTTAGCTTCAAAATAGGTAAAGATTGTGTCTTACTCTGGTATGTTTCGTTATGCAACTTCTTGAATGTCTAGTAAGAATGATTACAGGCTGATGTTAGGGAAGTATAGCTGAAGTTAAAATTAATTCAATGGAATAATGTGTTAGGATAGAAGAAATTGAATGGTTTAATGAGTTATTCTAGAGTATAAACTTAACCATTTAACTACTTAAGGTAATTATTGCAATGGTGCATCTTTTTGAGATTGGAGTGTAACTTTATTTCTTGTTAGAAGTAACCTTACATCTTTAAGTGGTGTGATTTATCTTGTTTGGTTGTTAACTTGAATTGGTTCCTAGTTCTGAGTTTGAGTATTAGGATACTCTAGACTAGGGCACTTAAGTGTTATGATGATTTGGTTATTTTAACTTATTTCTTATCATATTTATGTTCAATTATTGGCAACTAAGATTTTAGGATGAATTTAGGTTAAGGAAATATTGAGATGGAAGTATTGTTGTAAATGATATACATCTAAACTATGCATAAAAGATAGTTAGGATAGTTACCTTTTCTGTTAAATGGATCTAATCGAATGAGTGATCATGAAAAGAAATGTATGAAATTAGTAGTGAAATTTTGATGAAATGTTACTTATCTGAATTACTGTTTAAATTATTTTGATAAAAGAAAATAGTATGGATGGTTGAAGTTGTTATATTTCTATACCTAACTTTACTTTTTTATTTTTTGTATATTTATTTTTCTCTCTCTTTTATTTGAGTATTGTAAATCCTTTTGGCTAAGTCTTTTTGAATTGCTTCAGGACTATTTCATAACAGTAGAGTTCTTTTTATGAAATAGTTAGTTAAAATCATATCATTTTAATGAATTAGTGCTTATCGTGCTCATTTCAATGAATTGACTCGTGCTAGCAATTTTTTAGATGGACTTCGTAAGTGTTGAAATGAGAAAAATATTTAGGAAGCTACATTTGTTTATCAAAGAGACTGGGTATTTTTATGATGAAATAGGGTTCATTACTGAAATTTATTTGATGGAAAATAAAGTTGTATCTGAAAATGATTGAAATAGTGTTGTTTGATATTAGTAATATCTGAAGCGTTTGCACTTGTAAATGTATCATTATCTCCTTGTTGAATGAAAGATGTGTGAAATTTTTTTGTGTTTGATGTAATTCCTTTTATCATGTAATGAGTGGAAAAAATGAATATTACTCTATTTCATAAACAGTAGCATTCTTTTATGGTTTGGAATGGAATAAATAGAGATCTGAGGTGTTAGATGTACTACCCTCTCTAGTAAAGATGCAACTTATAAATTTGACATTCTTACATTGATATCCAACTATATATCTATGACTATATTTAAATCAAATGTTTGTATGATAATTAAACTTTGATAATAATTTATAATTTACAATGGGGTTATAATAGACTTTAACCCTTAATAAGGGAAAGGAAAGACAATTACCTTGAAATAAATCATAGTCTTAATGTAGGACCTTCTTGACATGAATTCTAATTGTTACCTATAGTTAGTAAAGGTGTTCTTTCTCATATAGACTTCCTTAATCAAATAAAAAAAAGATGATTAGAAAGAAAAATAAAAGGGAATTAGACTTCTTTTCAATGAATTCTAATATGAAAAAGGACATGCTCAAAACTTAAATAAGCTAGGGATGAACTAAGTAAGTAAATAAATAACACTTCCATGTGTGCTAGGCCTTTTATGTAAAACATGAATCAGGATGTTATTAGTTTAAATCATTACATATAAATTGGATAGAAAGCATATTTATTTGCATAACTTCATTTATTGCAGTTAGAACTCTGAATCTTAAGGATTAAGGAACCTAGTTGTTAATTAAGATTGTTATATTTAATCTGTAATGAGGAAATTAATAGGATATAACTTTCTATCTAAGGTATGTTCATCCAGATGAGGGAAACTCAGTTAGATGTTGACACATGCCAACTGTAATGCAGTACCTTTGTGATGACAAGGGTCTTCAGGAGGATACTATGTTGCAATTGACATGTTTCAACACCCTTCAGAGTTTGTTCAACTATACTAACATAAATTTTGACTTGATCACAATTCTGCCCTAGGTAAAGATAGGGCCATGATCTAATGTCAGGGTTAACTCACGTTGACTTAGGATAAATATACATGCTCAATTGACATAAGTCGATTGAGTATGTCTAAGTGCCCTTAGTCACTATAAGTAGTCCTCCACACTTGGCCATGTTGCTAACCTTGGCTAGGGTTAAATCTTGAACAAGTGGACTGACAGAAGTCGGTGAAGACCATTCTAGATAACAGATGAATTAGGGTGAAGGACATATTATGTTTGATGAGTATGTCATCTAGGAATATAAACATGAAAAATATGTTTAAAAATATTTTTCCAAAGTATCGCAAGTTGTTGGTTGCATTTTCCTATGTCACCTAGTTTAAGAAGCAATATTTTAGATTAATATCGGTAACACATATTCAGATAGGCCTTTTACATAGAACACTTGATACCTCTAAAATGGTTAAAGAACCAATTATACGTAGTATACACATTATAAAGTTAACATGAGAGATCGAAATGATACCGAGTCATGAAATGAGAGATCGGTGTTCATCAAGTCATTTACATCTGCATATGGTTTTCTGTTATGAAATAGATTGGCTTTGGAATGTGTGTTCTAAATTATGTTAATTTAGAACATAGAACATTATGCAAAAAAAAATTCCCCTTGTTTCTAAAGTCTTAAAATGGTAATGTTACAAGAACATGGTGTAAGTTGAAACATGGTGTATTGGGTTCTTTGTATAGTTTTCCAGTTTTGAAGAAACTTGTAACCTAGTGAAAAAAATCAAAGGTACAAACATCAGACATTGTAATTAGGTTTTTCATACACATGGATGTTTTTTCCTTTCCTTTCATTCCTCTACAAATCACCCACAATTTTCATCCCTTAAATGATCTTTTCATTAGTTTATTTGCACTCCTTTTGTGGAATTTATCTCTATTGTATATGTTTGATCTTGGTAATTCATTACCTTAGTAATTTAAAGAACGCCTGACCTCTTAGAGATCATATCACTATCATACATTTAATAAAATTGTTGTGAATACCTTTTAGGAATATTTGTTAGCATTATCCAATGTCATCATCACAATCACTTCAACATCATTCCATTAAGACATCAGTGGTTCTTAACCTCTTTTTGAAACAATCGAGAGAGCTAACATACTTTTCAAAAATCAAAAATCAAAAGTAAAACAATATATAATATCTCTCTAGGGGTATTTATAGTATCTATATTGGGGATATGGATGACTAGCTAGCAAAAGAGAAATGTTGTGACTATAATCAAATACATATTTGATGGGGTTATGGATTCCTTGTTGGAAGAAGATAAATGTATGGATCTCCTTCGACCCTCCATTCACCAATCAAATTTTGAAATCAATCATTCCTACACATTGGCTAGTCTGTCTTCACTTATTTCCTATCAAACCTTCCCTTCAAGAATTTATTAATTTCCACATGCATTGTCTCATTCATTATATCCTATCACAACTCCATGCCCATTTATCAAATGGGGGATCCATCTTATATAAAACTCACACCTGCCTTATCTTACAGCCACAAACACATTATCACTACCACTGGGTACTTTACCAAGTGGGTGGAGGTTATTCATCTCACTTATGTTATAGGTGCTCAGATTTCAAAGTTCATCATGAACCATATCATCTATTTTTACAGAATCCATTCTACCATTTTATCTAACAATGGTAAATCATTTAAAAACAAGTAAGTGAAGGCCTTCTTCCAATGCTTTAAAATTAACCAAAATTGGTCTACACCTTATTACCCTCAAGGTAATGTGCAAGATGAGGCCACCAATAAAAAAATGTTTTCATATTATATAGAAAAGAGTAGGTAAAACAATCCATAGTTGACATCTCTAAACCCATACTACCCTCTAATCCTATCGCACTTCTATTCACACATCTATAGTTGCAACCTCTATTCCTTGGTAGTTTGCATTGAAGCAAATTTATAGCCCTAGAGATTGAGCTCCCCTCTTTAAGAACCTCCTTGTGAGACTATTTGGATAAAGATGAAGATTACAAACTATCTAGGCTAGTAGAGCTTGAAATCCTTGATGAAAAACACCTTCACGCCTTCTAGATCACCTTAAAGTGTGTCATAATAAAATATGTGCAAGTTACAATAAATGTATCGTCCCTTATGAATTTGAGGTAGGTGATCTTGTACTTAAGGAAAACCAGTTTAACACTACCAAAGAACGTGAAAAGAAAGGCAAATTTAAGCCTAACTAGCTAGGGCCATACATTGTGGTGGCTAAATTTGGTTATGGAGCATATAAACTTATATATCGTGATAGTGAAGATATTTGGGAACCTATGAAAATAATTCATCTCAAGTGTTTCTATTCTTGAGCTTAGGAGCATTCAAAAAATAATAAATACTCAAAAAATCAAAATCTAGAAAGAAAAATAAATTCTTCCAAATATTAAAACCATGCAATTGTGGCACTTTGGACAATTCCTTTGGTGAAAACTAGTTTTTGGCATCACAGGATGATTCATCGTTCACAAATCATCTCAAACCTGGGGGAATGACCGCTTCTTCCAATCTATTCATTCACCTATGTTTGAAATCCTTGTGAGCATATCCTTTTTGGCCTTGACCCGACTTATCTTCCTCTTTTATATATGTACGGAATTTTCCCTTGTATATTCTCACTCTCGGTGTGGTAATATTTGCATCTTCATTCTTCATGTACATAGTTTTGGAAAACTTTCAAAAAACCCTAAAAATTGGTAAAATCCTAGAAAATCCAAAACATTTCAAAATCCAAAACATTGGTAAACCATTCAAACATCCAAAAACCTTGGTAAAGCATCAAAAATCCACAACATTAGTAAAACATCAAAAATCCTAAACATTCATAAAGAAAAAAAGTCCTAAAAATTGAAAAATATCATATAAAACATCTTACATCATTTTTTTCGTGTTCTAGCACACAACATGCGGATCATCTTATGATCTTCCTTTATTAACAAATTTGGTTTTCTTACTATGTTTGTATTCCCGACATATATCATTGCTTGGGCCAGTTTCATAGTGCACGTTTCTTTTCATGGGACTTCTATGTCCTTCGTATATTCCCTTGCATGTATCCTTTCTTAGGGCATCATTTCAACCTTTTTTGTATAACTCAAACATTTAGGAATTGAAGTTGGATGACAAAAACATTGGTGTAACTTTCTTGAAAATTGTTTATTTGAGTATGTTTATTTTTTCTTGTTTGTTTACTTTCTCGTATTGCATTACTTTATGTATTTAAAATTGATTCAGTTCTATAGCATGGAACAAAAAATAGTATTATGGCTTTTCATATCATTTTACCCTGTTAGTGTGTTTATATCAAAAAAAAATCTACTTCCAAGACATATGGTACGTCAGCTATGTCACAATATTCATGTTCCCCAGCTATCTTATCTTCCATTCCATTTCATTTTTTATCTATCATTTTTTTCCCTACCCCCTCCATTTTTTATTCCACACGAAGAGGCTTGGGATCCATGTTTTCAATTCAATATTGAACAATGGCCAACCAAACCCAGTTCGAATCTCAGACACTTCAATGTATTATTCTTCTATTATGATCATTTTCTTCTTAATTTCAAGCATCAATTGACCTCTTTTATCACCCCATCAACACTCGAGGGGTCATATTCCATCCTAATAATATTTCTTCTTCCATTACGAACTTTAATTATCTATAATTTTCAACAATCTTTGAAATGGCGGTGCTTCCACTACAACACATCAAAGAGGGACAAAAGTAGACACCTAAATCTGATGATGTATTTTTATTGCTAAAATTTCACTAATTATCCTATTTCCTGTCATTTCGTTATAATTAATTATTTTCCACTAATTAGCTAACATTACCCTTTATTTTGGTCTATTAACAACACTTTGTTAATTAACTATCCTTCCCCATCCTAGATGTTAATTAATGACACTTTGTTACTTATAATCCTCTTTTAATTAATTAAGTATTTCATTCTTATATAATGTATTTAATTTACACTAAAGAACCAAGCTTTAATTTTATAATTAATGGAAATCCCAATGGCTTCTTTAAATCGTAAAGGGGATTGAGGGAATAGGATCTCCTTTCACCTTTCCTATATATAATAGTTGTTGAAACTTTGAGTAGGTTATGTTCTAGGGTTCAGAAAGATAGTATTATGGAAGGTATAAAAGTGGCTCATGGTGTTGAAAACCAAAGCTTGTAGTAGTTTGTTGATGATATGGTTCTTATGGGTCAAGTTGTAGTTCAAGAAGCCATGGATATTAAAGGCATCACTAAATATTATGAAAAAGCTATAGGGTATAGGATTAACTTTAGAAATATCTCATGTTTCTTCATTAATGTGGGGGAGGAGCAACAGAATAGACTAGCCAACATACTGGAGTGCAACATCAAGATTATCCCTTATACTTACTTGGGGATGGCCCTTTGCAAGAAAAGGTTTGAGGAAGAAGGATGGAATAAACTAATAGAAATATTTCATAAAACACTAGCCTCTTAGAAAGGTACACTACTCTCATAGGCTGGAAAAAATCAGCTTCTTCAAAGTTGCTTACATTTCATTTTTGTTTTTATTATGTCCATCTTCACTATACCAGGTAGAGTTAAGAAATATATTAAGAGCATACAGAAATGGTTTTTATGGACTAGATCAGAGGAAAAGAATAGAATCCCTTTAGTTTCTTGGGATAAAGTTACTCAACCAAAGGACAGGGTTGGTCTAGGATTAAAAAAACATTCAACTCATGAATCAAGAACTTATATCTAAGGTTGGGTGGATATTGCATAGAGAGGAGGGAACCTGGTTCAACATCTTGAAATCATAATATTTGTGGTCCTTTGGTGGTACTCTAACTCTCTTATCTTATATGAAGCTTTCTAAAGGTTCTATATTCTGGAATAACCTCTGCCAAACCAGAAAGTTTTTGATAAAGGGAAGTAAGTAGAATCTTGGAGATGGGTCTAAGATAAATATTTCGGAGGACCCACGGATAATAGATGATTTCCTAAAATTTGTTAAACCATGGAGTGAGCTTTGGCCTTTTTCCACTCAGGAGCAAGAATAATTGGTCTATAATTACTAGGATGAAGAGAGAAAGTCGATATCCCTCCTCCCTCCCCCTACTTCTTGAGGGATATTCAGCCCTTTCAAGATTTAAATAAGAGGCTTAAGGATTACCATATTCCCATTGATAAAGCTTAGGATGAGTTGATCTAGAGAACCATGGATATGGGGTAGTATGGTGTTAAGTTTGGTTATTTGTTAAATTTTGAACACATTGAACCTAATATTCTATAGAGGAAGGTCTGGAATAAGAATATTATCCCAAAAATCATTATTTTCTTTTGGGGAGTTGTTAAAGGTAATATTCTTACTCTAGAAAGGCTTAGAAAAAGAGGAATGGTCATAATCACCAGATGTGGCTTCTTCAAATGTAATGAATAATCTATTCAGCACCTCTTCCTTGAATGTCCTTTTTTCTTTTCAATTTTTATTTATTGTCCTTATTTTGTTTAAGGTGAATATGGTCCTTCCTGGGGATGTGTCCCTTCTTCCTAATCAATGTTGTTTAAATTTTCAGAATGCTCTGGTTAAGGAAATTTGGAAACTTTCTCTCCCTCACATGTTATGGGGTTTATGGCTAGAACAAAATAATAGGACTTTCATGAACAAGGATTCCAGCTTAGAGAAGGTGATTGAAAAGATGAGACATTCCCTTAAAGACAATGAGCAGATTTTAAATCCCAAATAGGCTAAATATTATCTAGATTGGGAAAAATATATCCTAAGGTGCATGGATTTCATCCCTAACAATCCTAAGAAGAAGAGGGTCAACCGAAAGGTAAAATGGTCAAATCCCCCTGTTGGGAGCTTCAAGCTCAACTTTGATTGCTTGGAAAAAATGATGAATGGAATTGCTAGAGGAAGGGGCCTAATTCACGATCACAAGGTAATTTTCATCGATGCCTATGCGGGACACATTGGTAATCATACCAAAAACTATTCATAAGATAATGCTATGCTCTAGGTTGTCATGATGTGCAAAGATTTGGGATTAAAATCTATCATCATAGAAGGTGAATCCCTATGTGTGATTAACTCTCTTAAGGATTAGAGTAAATGTGGGTGGAAGATCAGTAACATGATCAAGGAAGATCGTGGTATTTAATCATCATTGGATAAATTAGAAATTCAAGACATCTATAGAGTTGGAAATAAACCCGTTGATGCCCTAAAAAACCAAGGTAATGACATGGTATACTTGATGATGTGGGCAGCGACACATATTTCCTAGGGAACCATTAATAATATTATTAATGATGATATTAATTAAGAGGCAGCCTAATGATGATGACCAAGCCTCTCACGCTCAGGTTTTTGAAAAGACCTTTCTCTTTTTTTAAATGGTTATGATTCACTTCATTTAGAATTTTCTTAAGTTTTTTGACATTGGTGACTGCTACTGCGTGTTCAAAGTCAGAAGCTTTTAAATAGCCAAGGGAGACAATAGGGTCTGAACCAAACCTACTACTTTCCTTCACTTGAAAAATGACAATGCCTTGTAGAAACTATTGGTACCCAAATTTGTTCTCCTTTTTAGTTTGAGTAGCATCAGAGATATGGCATGAAGATTGAAGATAGATAGATCATGATATATGTTGTTTTATAGCCATGGATGTGATCTAACTGGCACTCATATTTATGGAGAGATGGATAGCACTCACGTAGGACTTGATCTTGTCCTAACTGTTTTAGGTTATGCCTTTCAACCAAGGTATAGGACCTATTTTTTAACCCTCAAATGGTGAAGGAGATGAAGATATCCCTCAATTTGTGCAAATAGTATTAAAGGGCCTTGGGAAAATATGATCAACACTCCAAATATGGCTTTCACAAGTTGTCACTTCCATATTATAAAGATACTTTCAATGCAAGGCAAGGGTTACTGAAGACATTTGAAATCCTGATCTGTTCTGCATACTTTTGTAAATGGATTTTGATCTTCTGTGGGTATACAAGTCAAAACAGGGGTAGTATGGGGTAGGATTAGTTGTTTAGAATCATTTTTTGTGGGATATTGACAAGACAAACTTGACTATACTAGATCTTTGACAACCTCTACAACATTTGAACAACTATCAGATAAAATGCTTCAAAACAATCAAGATATTCTTTCAACAAGAAGAGATACACAAATGGAGGCCTAGGTTTATACTCTTCACACAATCTTTGAGACCTCAACACAAAAGCTTGAGTTAAAGGACTCAATTAAACATCAAAATCTCTTGTCAAATCATGCCTAAGGTACCCCCAAAGGCTTACAAGCAATCTCTATCAACAAATGAAGGTGAAGTGATTTTAAACTACTTATTTTCAATTCCAGATGAAATCTCTTCTAACAAATGAAATTGCAAATGCTACTAAACTATCAATAAGGATGAGATTTGTATGATTCCAAAAGATTTCAATGCAAGATTGCAACAAGAACAAGGAAAATTTTTTACAGACATTTAAACATGATAACAAACATCATATTTCCCAAAATAACATAGATTAATTCAAAATATTGTTAGAATAATTAGTAGGGGAAAGTTTCAGGAACAATCACAGAGCTGTGTGATGGCTATACACTTGTAACCAACTCAACATGAATGAAGATCTAACACAGAAGACATTAACTAGGTTTTTTAGAGGGTTTCTCAGAAGATGAGCTTCTCTCAAAATTTTCTCGTGATTTTCAATTTCTTGACCCCTTTGTATGTCAAAAAAACATGCATTATATAACATTCATTTACATTTGATCCTTTTTTCCTAAGAAAAAAAATCCAATGGCATCTTAGTTTGTTACAAAATTCCATCATGATTCACCAATAGAAATGTTTAACATATTTGCAACAAAAGTTGCCAGGTGTTTCGAAAAAGGTGAATAATTGAGGATTTTTACATCATTATCCATTGTGGAGGCATGTTTTTTCATCTTCAAAGCATGCATACCCCCTTACTTTCATTATTTCATGCATTTCCCTCCAAAATTTGACTTTGCAACTTTTGGATCTGGTATTTTACATTTTGGACGGGCTAGGGAAAAAATTCATTTCAAAAACATCTATGATCTTCAAATTGATCCTCAAAACCAATTGCATTGGTCCTTACAGGCACAAACGACATGAATTTGCTGAAAATTTGGTGGAAATTGATGCAAAAATCACATCTCCAAGCTTCCTACAGCTCAAATGGTGGCCAAACTTAAAAATGCACAGTTACCATTGATATCTCTTTATCCTTTAATATGAGCCCTCCACGTGTCATAATGTGATTGAAAATGGGCTTGGGATCACTTTTTGACATTTTAACACTTTTTGGAAAAATGTAAAAAATTTGACATTTTTCTCCGCTTCTCTGCGCTTTGAAAATGAGCTTGACATGTGTCCCAATGTGGGCCCCATTGGAAACGTGGACCGATTCTACACATTTCCACCCTTTTTGAAAATTTACAAAATTTCTCAATTTCCTTCACCGCTCCACCCTTGAGATTTGGCACTGACACGTTGCACAATATGATTAGATCTGGGGTCTCTGCTTAATTTTACACATTTCCACCTTGGAAAAAAGGAAATTTTTCATAATTATCCCCACGGACACACACCTCCGCTTCTGTCCCTGACACATGGTGATCATTGATTAGCCATAGGGCCATAACTCCCTTTTTTCTTCATACTTCCTTCACAAAATTTCAAATTTTTTCAAAACTCACCGGTGGCCCACACTCCCATCTTGCATTGCTTTTGACACATGTCTCCCTTTGATTCATTGCAGATCCATGCTTCAAATTGTCACTCTAACTCATTTTTCCAAACAGGAAATATTTCCCTTTTTCCTCCAGTGGCCCACACTCCCCTCTGCCCCTGATCCTGCCAATTTTCCACTCCTGATTGGCCTGGTGGACCCGCGGCCCCTTTTCACAACTTTTTCTTCCTTTCACCAAAAAGTAAAAAATTTCTAAGTCCTCTGTCAGCCTTCCATCCCACTTTTGATGAAAACATGACACATGTCCACCTCTGATTCGCTGAGAGCCTACGCACTGAAGCCCCCACATGTTCCATTCTAATTCTTTGCAGGCTTGTACTCTAAAGCCACCATGTGTTCCTTTCTGATTCTTGTGGGCTTGCATTCTCAATCTACCACGTGTTCCATTTTGAATTCGTTGCGGGCCCTAGGAATTTTCTTTGTACTTTAACTCTTTTTTCCAAAATACCTTAAGGCACAAAAATACCTACGCTCATCCACCTTCACTCTGCTTGTGACATGTGTACCTACTCTGGGACCTACAAAGCTACAGGGGAAATTCGCACTTTTTTCCAAAAACACAAAAAACATCAAGTCTTTAGAAATGACCCATCTAATCCTTGTCCAATTAGAATAAGCCACGTAGGAGAAGATTTGTGAGATAAAATTTGATGAGGAAAAGGATGCTCTTATGACCGTCAAAAGACGCAGAAGTTGTCCAGCGATGTCCTAGAATGCTTGAAGATGAAATTGACAGGCAAATGACGCCCGTTTTGACCGTCAAAACATAGCAAATGCCTGGGATGCCCTAGAATTCCATTTTTTCGCAAAGGACGACAAATTTCATGAAATTGAACCAACTAAAACATGTTTTAAATAATTTTTGATCATGGAATTGGATTTTTTGAGGTAAAATAAGTATAAAATGATCAATTTTAAACTTCCACAATTGGGCAGAAAAGGAAAAATGGTAAATCCCGCAGATTTTGGAAAAATTAGGGCACAAAAGAGGGCACACATGCTGATTTCATTCAAATTGGGGCAAAGCAACAAGTTTGTGAGCATTTTCAAGGTATTCGACTACAGGGAGAAGTTGTAAACCACCAATTTGAGAGAAAAACATTTCAAAGCATGCAGAATGAAGGAAAATTTAGGGAAAAATGGTGCAAGCTCAAAAATGGCACCAACAAAAATTACTATACAAAGGGGGATTCCCCAGGTACATTTGTCATCTAAAAGGTAATGAACCTACTCTCTCTGTGTATTTTCAGAATACTTGGATTGATGGGGGATTTACTTTTAGATGGGTTCAAATTATGGTCTCTGAGGAATCCATAGCTGAGATATCGGGTCTTAAAATGTAGGGGATTAAAATATTTAATGATTAAACCCTCAAAAAGATTAAATTACTAATTGTTTTGAAGCTAGAGAGAACATTGTGGCTTATGATGATGGTATCTCCCGTACCTACCTCCTTGAATGATGTTTTGATGTATGTCTTGTGGTCATGAAATACTTGACCTTAGAGGGGAAATTTCAGAATATTTTTTCCCACCATCTCTCAATTCTTAACTTCTTCCACAGAAACCAGACTGTGATCTTGGCCTTCTTCCTCTATAGGTCTCTACTCTCCACTATTAAGGACTTCAAAAACAAGAAAATTTACATACCTCTTCTTCAAGGCTTGATTCTTCTACTTGTCCAAAGAATCCTTCCCATTATTCCTGCCCAATCAACACAAATTAGTGAACCCGATACGGATCATGAAACCATGACTACAACCCTCAATCGTATGAGGAAAAGGAAAAGGATTGATCCTGCTGAGGGGGTTGTGGATGCTTTGTGCAATATTGAAGAGGGAGGTTAGTATGTGGGTTAGATTTATGGTAAAGGGTATCAAGATTTCGTGGTATGGGAAGCTATATTGTTGCATGCAGAATTGACTATTGATACTATCCTTACTATTAAAAAAATCTCATTTAGGAATTAAAGGAGGTTCATCACAAGATTGATGTCCAGCATAACAGGATTGGGGGTATTAAGTGGGATTTTTTTATTTATGAACAGAGGATATCTATTTTACAATATCAAGTGGCCAAGGTGGATATTAAGCCCAACATGAAGCTCATGCTTATCAGTTCTAAAAGTGATTATTTTGAAATTGATGAGGGATATGACATAGAGGCGATGAACACCTAGGTTAAAGATAAGGATTAGGTTATCATGAAGGACCCCATGAACACTCAAAAAAAGGAAAAAAAATTAAAAAGGACAAAATTGTGTGATCATTAAAGTGTCTAGTAGGAAGGATGGCGGACCGAGTACTAGAGCTTGTAGCAAGGCCTCGAAGAACTAATTGTTGACCTTTGGCTGTCATTTCTCCTTTGTTGTTGTTGGTTTTTCCTTTGGGGCTATTTGTCAAAAAATGTCATTTTTTAAAGTGTAAACTTTATAGGAGTTTGAATTTTTTGTGTTGGTCTATTGTCAATTCTTTTTGACTTGCCTCTATGGCTCGCTATTGGTTTTTGTTTGAAATTGACTACTTTATGCCCCATTATAAAACCAAACTCTTTTTATCTTATCTAAACAAATGTATTTAACTAATAAACCTTCTTATCGGTTACATCACCCTCTCAAACCCATCAAATTATACAAATTTCCTTTAAAATCATCTCCAAAAATGGCTTATATAAGCTTAACTTGGTTTATTAATTAATCCTAGTTGATTAATTGTATCACCCCTAACTCTCATGAGTTTCTAATCTTTAATTAATATCTTGTAATCATACTTATCCCTTTATAATTCAAATTTACCTTTATCTCATATTCACTAGGTTGTTATTTTCTCCAAAAATGAAAAGCTATATAAAGAACCTAGTACACCTTGTACAAACTTACACCATTCCCTTGTAAGACATATGTATATGATAAGAGCATTTCAACCTTGGAAGGTTTATTGACTAAGTAACCTTTTACCTTTGCTACTTGGAAAATATTAGTAAGAGAGTAACCAAAAATGACAATTAAGTCATATTGGTGATATTTATTCCTCTTCCTTGGAGAAATCCTTTGATTGTACGTAGTTGTGTTCAAATCACTAAAGGAAGTATCTATAATCTAAATCTCATCTAAATAATCAAAGGATTGAATTTCATTTGACGTTTTTATTGTTTTATGCACTTGTAGACACCAATTTTTAGTCACTTTTTAGTACACTTATCCTCCATCCTGAATTCTCTCCCCTTCATTTTCATCTCGCACATACATACCTCTCTTCCTCTTTAAATTTCTTCTTCCCTCTTAAAACCCAATTTATGCCATCTAATTCCCATAATCCCATCTTAATCCTATATTTATTTTATCTTACCTAAACCACCCCTAACCATATTTAATTAACCATTAAACCTATCCATTTCCTTAATCTCTTCCCTAAAAACTCCTCTTATAATCCCTAGACACCCATTTAACCTCATTTAATGCATTTCTATCCTCCAACTACCTTTTATCCTC
This sequence comes from Taxus chinensis, assembly GCA_019776745.2. Lineage (NCBI taxonomy): Eukaryota > Viridiplantae > Streptophyta > Pinopsida > Cupressales > Taxaceae > Taxus > Taxus chinensis. The sequence continues at coordinate 363,590,562 of CM034154.1, forward strand.
TTTATTCAACCTTAATCCTCCTAAAGAGCCTGAAACCCTGGTTTTACCCCTTTATGGCCCTTTGTATCGAGTTAATTACGAACTCCATCTCCCAAATCAAGGGTCAGCCACAGTCGACGGTGACACATGTAGGTCACCATCAATCCTATAAGTATACCCATACCCCTCCTCTCTTAAGGATGCAATTTTTAGATTTCAAGTCTTTTTGCAAGTTTTGTTGTGTTTATTTCTCTTCTTTGGAGCTGTAGCCATAAACTTGGAGTTGTTTTGAAGATATTTCATGCCATCTTGGGAGTTTGGATTCTATTTATTACTTGAAGCCCACACTATCATTTCATCATCACCTTTTCATCATTTCCAAATTTCTTCTAGTTACCTTAGAGCTTTGTCATTGCACTTTTCATCACTCATCCTCTTTCACAACTCATTTTACTAGCCCTTTAATCCCCTCAAACCCTAGATCTATCCTCAGTCACCATTAAATTTTTCAGTCACTTTCAACTTGATCTGTATCTACACCCTTTTTGTCTTCCACCCTTTCTACTACCTATTTTGTAGTCCCTACGATATCTCAAACATTTTTATCCTTTTCTTCTATACACTTGGAACTTCAAATCTCATCTTTACCACACCAGTCACATCATTTATCGGATCCACATCAACTTTTTTTGTCCCCTACTTCATATTTCATCTTCCCTACACCTTTTTTCAGTAATCAAGCCTCTATATTTCTTTGATCCACCTATTTAGGAACCCAGATCTTACTTTTTGGCCTTAGTTGTCATTAATCCAGCCCAGTCGCCGTCAACCCGATTTGTTTTTGGCATTTTCTTATCTGATTTGTCAATTTTCTTGCATCTTTTCTGTTTCGCAAGACTTCCAACATCAAATCCATAGTATCCATCTATTCAAAGTTTGTTTTAGATATTTTTTTTGCACGTTTTCTGATCTACCCTGTTGCAATCATCATTCTAAGGTCACCAGTGAACCAGATAGGTTTTATCTTTCTTAGATCATTTTTATCATTATTTATATTATAATATATTCATATATATATATATATATATATATATGATCTCTATTTAGTTGAGCTATTTATCTATTACATCATATTTATCATTCATTGTTTATCTATCTTTTTATAAAAGTGGGTTGACATCCATCTATAGGAAGCTATCACTTCTTAGGACTGACTTTTTCAGGAAACCCACCATCTTATCTACTAATCATTTTTTTTGTTTAGTTTATCTTTGTTATGTGAGTTATGAAGCTAACCATGGAGAGGATCTTTTTACATGTACCTTCATCCTCATCTTCATCACCATTGCATATCAAGAGGTATCCTTAAACCCTCTCATAACTTGGATTTTCCCATTTTCTTCTATTCCTCTCCATTAACTTTAAATAGGAGCGGGAAAATTTGATCAACATTCTGGAACTCCTGGTGGGACCACCCTTTCTCTTTTGTGACTTATTTCTTTATTTTATTTCATATTCCATTTCTTCCTTTCTAGTAACCTCACGGGATGGGGTTGTTTTCTTATGTGCATGGAGGATTGTTTGGTTTAATAACGCGTCTGTTTAAATTTTTTAAAAAAAGGAAAATAATGTTATTTAGGTATTCCTCATTTTTTCCTTATTTAATCTTTTTGTATCTCTCCTTCCTTTGTCTATGTCAACTCATTAATATAACATTTTGTTTTTGGATTTAAAAAGAATACCTTCATGCTTGCTTGATAACATAGTCTAACTAGGAAGTAATTTGTTGCATTAATTTTTCCACACAAAACCAAACTCACAAATCAATAGACACATATGAAACATGGGATTTCATCACCCAATAAGGAATCTTCTGTGGTTTTCAGGCCTTGTAAGAAATTCTTTGATTATCGGTATATCAGGTAAGCACCCAACACCCTTATCATTGTGGTATGTGAAGTGAGGAGGTAGGCCCCGAAACTAAGCCATGTATTGGTAATCATCAACAATTGTTTCCTCACATACCTTCAGGTATATCAAGAATGTTGGAAAAAACAACCTAAAACCATCCTTACATTGCCCACTTCTTAGGTTCCCTTTGAGCCCCTTTCTTTTATTTTTCACACTTTTCTAATAAACAAGATGATTAACACTTTATTGTTTGATTTGTATTTCATATCAAAAATCATCATAAGTTATTTTTTATTGTTTAATTCTTATTATAACTCCCTCTCAATCCAAAAAAATGGATCAAGTAACTTCTTCCAACAATATTTCTCAAAAAAAAAATTCACTTGTCATTGTTTCCTCTACACTTATGATCACCACAACTTTGATTTGCCAACCTGTGGTTTCTATGGTCCCTTCTCATGAGACTGATGTCATCCAAACTTACCCCCATATTGAAACTAGACCCTTCCTCTATTGTCATTCTATACCCTCTAGGCTAGCTACACCCCCATTTACCACTTCCTTAGGAGCCTTTAGACCTCCCACCATCCCTCATTGGTGCATGGATTTTCAAGATATTCTTGACGCAAATCAAGTTTCCCTTCATGATAACCTTTCTCATAAGGCCACCCATATCCCCATTGATGGATGTACCCTTTAACAAATCTGTGCCTATCCTCCACATTTTCAATCCACCAATGTCCTTACTTCTCATCTTTGCATTTACTTTTCAAGGGCTACGAAAGAATTATTAATGGCTCAAAATCACTGTGTCCCCCATCACACTTCCACTATAATACCTCAATCCCATAAATCCACTCAAATGGTTGTCCCTATTACACCCAACTTACCTCACATCGACACCTCTCCCATATCTTTTTCCCCCATCACTTCATCATCTACCATGGTCATTAACTCTCCTATTCGAACCCATCAAGAATCCCATCCACTTCTTCCACCATCTCAGCACAATCTTTTAAGCTCATCGCACATCTTGATATCTAAAGTACATGCCATTTTTTTCATCTCACAACCCCACCCTTCAAAGTCTACATCTAAAGTACACCATCAACCACCTCCACAAACTCTTACTTGTCCTCATCAATATCAATATCATCCACATCCCAACCCATCCACTTCTTACAATCTACAACCTCACCAATTAATCCCTCATCCTCACACATCCAACGACCCCATACAGGATTTCCTAAGTAGAATTTCCAGTCTCGAAGTTGTTATTTTTTGTCCTAAGATCTCGTTCACCTATGAAAAAATATATAACAATCCTATTAATCCATCTATTCCTGTAAAACCTTATTCTCCACACTAGGAGCTCCCTAAGTTTTCTAAATTCAACGGTAAGGAGGACCCTCAATATCACCTTTGTGCATTTAGGAAAACATGTTATCTTGTTTCCCATGACCAATATCTCATGCTCCATACTTTCCCCATGTCATTTTCTAGACCTGCTTTTGACTGATATAATGGCATTCCTTAGTATTCCCTCTTCTCATTCACCCAAATAGTGTAATTGTTCTTAAAACACTTCTCGATTAATATTGAGTGCAAAATCACCATTATCAAACTCTACACCATTAAACAATTTGATAAAGAATCCATCGTGGATTTTTTCGCTAGGTGGTGTGGCATCATCAATCAGTTATCCTTATCTCTTCCCCAAACTAAACTAATTGAACTTTTACTAAATAATGTGCAAAGCATATCTCATTAGCTCTTTAAATCCAATATTTTCAATTTTTTAAGAAGCATTCACCATGGCGTACAAACTCAAACTTCATGCCCTTGAGAAAGGCCATGTCAAGCTTCACTCTAACAAGCCAAAATTTAATTCACCAAGTCATCTACACATAATGAAAAATCTAAAAATGCATCCAATTCCATCATATTCAAGTCCTCTTCTGCATCTACATCCCATAAAATGCCTCCACAAAGGGCTCTTTCACCTACTTCTGACTATACTCCCTTCAAAGAAACCTACATTTATATATTTTAAAAAATTATTATTGCACGTCTCATCCAAATTTCCCTTATCTAACCCATTGAAGATTTACATCCCAAACCCCCATGGTACTACAAATACCACTATTGTAAACATCACTAATTTTGTGGCCATGATATAGAAAAGCTAATGTTACCGAAATATTGTTCATAGTGTGAACACTTAGGAGTGGTTTGGGTTATTTGGTAGTAATATTTTTTAATATTTATAAAATAATATATGAGTGTGCACAATTAGTTGTCATGCACAACTCATAGAGATAGGAATGTGTGAGAATATCTTGGGATTAAGAGTAAAACTAGGGAATAAAGGAGAGATATGGGGATAAAATGATAAGACTTGACTCCATGATTTTAGGAGCAAGCAATTTATAAAATTCCCTCTCATATTCAATAGAAATTTCTCCATTCTATTTACATTTGGTTTCTATCTTCTCTAGTTTTCATTTCATGTGTTGATTTTAATTAATTATTGCTTAATTTATTAATGCAAATCTAGTGATTTATCATCAACTACGTACCTTCAAATACTTAGTAAAATATCTCATATATCATAGGGACCTCTAATTTTACAATCCTAATGCTCCTCCTAATCAACCATTAGATGTCTTCGAGCAGCCCTTTCATAATCATCAGACAAACAATCAGGCTAATCCTCCTACATCTCAAACACCTAACGCTCAGCAATCAATATTTTAGGGTAAGATTCAACATCACCACATGCATCTATTATCCCCTCTACTCTAACCACATCTATTCCATTGAAGTATACTTTTATATCCACTCCTAAATCTCTAATCGTATTTTCATCCATACCCCTATCTACAACTATCATACCCATATCCGTTATACCCTTATATATATATATATACCATGTCCACAACTATCTCAACACCTATTTATACACCCATCAATATATCTACATCCACTCCCCTACACGTATCTATAACCACATCTACAATTGCATCCATTCCCATATCTACGCTAACATATATTTGTACATCCATGTCCACTTCTATGTCTACTTATTTATTCACATCTATGTCTATTTCCACATTCATATCATCCCTTAAAATTTCTACCAAGTAGACATCCCCCTTTAATACAACCATAAGTGATGTCCCCACCCCATCTTCATCATTAATTAGTCCATTCACTCCTACAATAACACCTCTAAAATACACACAATCTACAACCCCTTCTTATTGTACCACTTGTGTTATCTAATAGTCACCTTCATTTTCAACCCCCACATCTACCAAAAAATCTAGACCCAAATCATTTGATTATTCCTCTAGGAATACCCTAATCAAAATTATTGGCATCCCCACTAAGGGTAAATCTTCACAGCAAAATCTAAAAACCTTGGAGTCCCTACTCAAAAATTTCTCACCCATCCACATAAGAAATTAGAGCTCCCTCCTCTGAAGCCCCAACCATCAAAGTAATACAATACCTCGTCATTTATCTTAGGACCTTGCCCATTTATTTTGGGACCCAAACCTTCATCCAAATCCCCCATCATTAAATCTGAATCAAAACCACTCATACATGCTTCCAAACCAAAATCATAATCCAAGACCCCCATCAAAGCTCATAAAAGTAAGGCACCACTTTTTCCTTCATCCTCCTCTCCCAAATATAATTAATTTAATTTAATTTGAATTAAATATAAGTATTTAAGATTCACTATTGAAACAAATGATGTATAAATGATAAATATAAAGTGTAAAACCCTTAGCAACAGAGGGAAATAGAAGAACTTAGTTAATTTCTAAATGGACATGAAGTGATTTGGGTAGGGATAAGTGATGAAAAGGATTCTAACAGCATCGTAATTAATCTCTATAAAATTTGGATCTCATGAACAAGGATAGGCACGGGTGGCAATGAAAGGACAGGGGTTCTTGGGCACTAGTGATTAGATCTAGGTTCCTATGACTATGCAATAGCTCTATATCTGGTTCTTATTGTGTCACAAGGATGTCACAATTAGTTCTTGTTGATCGCCAAAGATACTTATAACCTACAAAAGATAAGTTCACCTACACAAGCCCATAAACCACATCAAACCTAAAAAGGAAAATGTATAATGGGGATTCAGATTGACACCAATGTTCACCCGAAGAGTGAATTTATGACCGAACATTACACTACATATCAAAATCCATGTAGTTATTATGTCTGTGTACAAATGATGCCCTGGGGTGCCCTTTTGCAAGTTGCACTTAACAACAGGTTGTAGCTAGAATGTACAAATGTATAGCATGTGTGGATGGAATATTATGAAATTCTCCTTCAAATGAAGTGTATGAAGAGTTAATTCATACCTTTTCCCTTTAATAGATGTTATATAAATTCCTTGGAGTGCTTTAGGTTCCTTTTGAATGCAAGCTTAGGTGATGATAGTAATGCTTAGTGTTTAGTCCTTTATTTTGAAATATGTATTTATATGATTCCCTTGTTTGAATTTTGTAATTGATAACTAGAAGGCCAAACCATAAGTGATAAATATTCCCAAAAGATAAAAATGACCCAAAAGAGAGAATAAGGTAGAAAAGGGGCATGGGCTCCCAGAGGATACATGAGCACCTGAGCATTGTTTTCATGGCTAGGCACAGGATTCAGAAGTCAAGAAAGATAAATAAGTCAAATTTTGACTGGGTTTTAGGGTGTGTAAGACCAAATAGAAAACAAGAGATAAATAAAATAGTCCAAAGATAGTTATCAATCACTAGTTTTATTTTTTAGGAATCATATAAGTGCCAGTATGCTTTTATAGCCTAAAAAGGTATCCAAGTACGTGATTTTGTGTCTATATTTTCCCCCACTTAATTTTTTTGAGTGAATAATCGATGACATAAAGTATATAAGATATGTGTGCCTTATGATCTTGTAGAGGATGTGGCGAATAAGGTTCTGAGTGGACAAGTGAGGCGTGGAATGATGTAAAGTGAAGCATGGAGACTAGGAAAAGAAAGTGACCCTAGGGGTGAAGTATATGTATTGTACAGTGGTGTTGTAGATTGTGGTTTTTGCTTCTTTTAAAGATGCACTTGTAAAAGAAGAGCAAGAGTGTAGTTAAAGTGTTGTATATGATAAATCATAGATAAATGTGCATAAGTATGTGAAAGTATGTGAAAGTATGTAAAAGTGTGTAAAGGAAAGTGTGAACCTGATGTATGAGAGTGTAAAGGATAGAAAAAATGTTCTGAAATGTTGTGAAGAGTGAGTTTATTGGGAGATATCATGCCAAGATTAATTTTTTTTAGGGATCTCATGCCAATGGAGAGTTTTTTGGGTGACCTCACACTAAAGAGAAAATATTGGGGAGAGAGGGCTAGTGTTACTCTCCTTCCATGACTCTATCAAATAAGCACCACTACATATGGTGTGCCCCATATTTTTTCTTGTTTTCCTAGTTATTCTGAATTAGTTCTGAGTTGTATCAATTAAATGATATAGAATGCATTATGTAACTGAAGGATCATGCCCGTAAATGTAGAACTTCTTTAAAGGATTTTGTGAACTGTGTTATCTTTGAAGATGTTTGTATCGTCCCCTAGGACATTAGCGCATAAGAGAGATGTCAGAAGGTCCCAGGTGTCATTGTCTGAGTCTGGGAATTAGTGTTTGTGTTGTGCTAATGAACCAAATTTAGTTTATGGGTCGTTATGTGACTATTTTCATGTGTTGTTTCTATACTATGTATATTTTGAAATGTTCTAGGGGTGATTTTTTCATGCAATGTATGCCCCCTTGTTTGGTTTTCATTTAACGATATGAGGAGAATGTGGCCCAAAGAAGAGGAATTGATGTTAATCTGAATTTGATACATGTATTGGGTAGGGGATGTGCATGGTAGAAACTAAGGCACATGCAAACAAAGTAGGCTAGTAACATGTGTTATTACTAAAATATATTCATGCAAGAAAAGACAATGCAACAAGAAATTTTGCATACAAGATAGCCTATGGAAATTGGGTTTCAAAAATGGGACATCACTCACAATGTCATAAGACAATTAAGGTTGAAGCGGCCAACAGTATATAATGAGCAATCAAGACATAAGGCATAACCCGTAAACAAAATCATATAATGGCATACAAGATCAAGGAAAATGTGTTATATAACCAAGGTTGTATTTAGTCCTATAAGGAAAATTTTACACATGAAGCACTCATTAGCATGTTAGAAAGATAAATATTATGTCGAGACATGTATGTATCAAAGGATAGGAATGTGCTAGAAAGTAGTAGTAAATGATGAAACAATAACACTTGAGCAACCCCTTCACATAAGTGTTATTGTTTCATCATTTACTTCTACTTTCTGAACACTTATGTAGGGGACTTAGGCTGACGAGGTGGACTAGTGGACTGATGTGGACAATAAATTCGTGAAGTAGATCATGTACAAATAGGATAACTAGCTATAGAATGTTCTTAAAATTTTATAGGCATAGGATACATAGATGTTATAACTGGTGTATGTGGACACAAAATCATGCACTTTGGTACATTTCTAGGTCCATAAATACATACTTACATTCATATGATTTCTAAGTGAGAAAACTAGTAATTTACAACTATTTTTTGCCTCTTTGCTTTGTTTTTTATCTTATTTGTGGTATTTTACACCATACATCCCAGTCAGTACTTCACTTTCTTATCTTTATGGATTTTGACACTACCTCCTAGGTACCCTCATCCCCTCTAGGCACCCATAGCCTCTTTCTATCTTATTCACTCTTTTTTGGCCTCTTTTAACTTTTGGGCATCTTATTTTATTATAAGCCGGCCTTCCAGTTGTTAATTACAAAATTCAACCAAGGGAGTCATATAAATACAATGATATGTGACCAAAATAAAGGACCAAGATCTAACCATATATTATCACCACCTAAGTTTACATTCAAAGGCATCTAAGAGCATAAAAGGCATCCATCTAGGTTTCATTCAAGGGATAAGGGATTTCATTTTCTATATACACGCATAGGAGGTGATGTTCATTTTTCCATCCACACATCTATTTACATTGCTACATATAGCTATCGCTTGTTATCACGTACACTTACACAAGGGATTCCTAGGGCATGATTCTATCACACACGCACACGAACTACATGGATTCTGAGATGTAGTGAAATACTCGATCGTAAGTTCACTTATTCAGGTGACCATCAGGGTTATTCCGACTCCCCATATTGCATATTTTATTTTTGGTATTTGATGTAGTTTGAGGTTTTTACAGGTCATCATCTCTTTATAGGGTACAGGTGAATTATGTGTTCATCGTGTGACACACACACAACTAACAATAACTATAAGAGACCATTTTGTGACACCGTAAAAATAGATTCTGAGCACATGTGCGGTTACAGGATCCCAACAGAGGTTTTTTCCTCCTAAGCGCCCTCACCCTAGTCTAGGTGCCCTATTCCAAGAAGATCTGATAGTTCTAGAATTTATAGTGTGTGATTATGACATTTTTCCATTTCTATTTATCAGTTTTCTAGTCTAGATTAGTTCTAGGCATAACGTACATCGATTAATTCCTACACTCTCTCTCTCTCTCTCTCTCTCTCTCTCTCTCTCTCTCTCTCTCTCTCTCTCTCTCTCTCTCTCTCTCTTGTACTTATGGTTTTCATATTTTTATCTTATTACTTGTGTCATATTTGTAGATTAGTTTTTATTTATCATATGTTACTCTGTAATATTTGGGTTTTACAAATTCCATATTTGTTAAACCAAAAACATGTGTCTAATTCAAATCAACATCCTGCAGCTTCTGATACTCATCTTGGGTCCGCACACGAGATCTATAGTACTAATTTGATCTAGATGCATAGGCTGAAATCCATTCATACAAATCCACTAGAAAGAAACAAAAGAAGGTCTCATATAGCTCATGATATAGATGTTATTCTACTTATTTTTTATGCATCAAACTCATCCTCTGTTCTCTTAAACCTTACTTTGATAGTTTCCAAGATCAAGTGTTATGTCATCACGCATCATTCTCACAACTTTGAAAAGATGTCCTGAAAAGATATTTGAACACTCTTGGATCATAAATTTCTCCTACTCTCATCATATTTTGATCCTCTGACCATAAATATCTCCATTCATTATTTTTTGCAAGCCAATCCTAATTCATGCTTGATTGCTTACTTGCGTCATATGGTAATACTGATCCATTGGGTGTATTCTTGCTTGCTTGATTTTTTGGAAACCACTTTAGTGTGTGGTGATGTTGGACCCATAAAAAGTAACTAAGTACCTGAGGCATGAACCCTCATGGCACATGGAGACAAGGTGTGAAGGCATGCGCAAAAGTAGTCCTTAGAGAGGCGCAAAGGGTCATGCCAAGATAGGTTGGAGTTAGGACTTAGTAAGCTTTGGATAAAAAATAACTAAAAAGAGACTAGATACAAATGTGGATAAGCTATGGAAAATTTTGATCCAAGAAAGGAATATTACAGGGAATCATACGGTTATCATGAGAGGATAAGGATTCGAGGTTGTTAAGGATTAGCTAGCACATGCTACTAAAGGAACTTGATTAAGGGAAAGGCATGGTGACATTTGGAATATTCCTAAGTAGTGCTAGAGTAGTCATGAGAAGATTCCAACAGGCCTTCATAGTATATGATGGATGGTTAGAAGAAGATTCATTCGACTTCTTTTATTAGAGGATCATTTCTAAGGAGAAGGGACAAAGAGGAAATGGAGAGAGAGGGATGGAAGGGAATAATGTAATGTGTGTAACAACAAGATTTGAAATGAAAAGAAAGCTCTGATCCTATGACCATTGTCATGGATGGAACTTTATGTAATCTTAGCTACTACATTTTAATTATTAATATAATGAGGTAGTTTTGTAACATTCTTACAGTGGTTCTTGATATGGGTTTTTCCCTTTCATTCATGTGTGTGTGTTATTAGGTTCTTCAATGTTGTTCCATGGTTGATTCTACTGATATTTGATCATGTTACACTTTTGTTTGGAATACATCAACTAGGAGTAAAAATTTACATCTAAATCCTATGAATAATTACATTCATTCTCTGGTTATGTTTCATCATCATATTGATAAAGAAAATTCTCACAAATCTCACATACATGACAGACTCAGTGTCTGTGAATGCCTCGAGTGATCTTCCAGGTTAAGACTGGATGATATGATGGCGTGCCTGGGATTAGTTGCTAAAATAGGTAGTGATAGTGGAGACTACATTTTGGTTCCATTTTCAGGACCTCTTTTCAAAGTTGTTTTTAGAATGATGTGTTATGACATAATAATTGAACTTCGACAGTGTCAAAGTAAGGTTTAAGAGCAAGGAGGAAGAGTTTGATGCACGAATAATGCGTAGAATAACATCTATATCATGAGCTATATGAGACATTTTTTTGTTTCTTTCTAGTGGAGTTGTATGAATGGCTTTCAACCTATGAATCTAGCTAAAATTAGTACTATAGATCTCATGTGTGTACCCAAGATGAGAATCAGAAGCTTCAAGATGTTGATCTGACTTGGACACGTGTTGTTGATCATTAGTAGAGAAGAGTGTTGACTAGTTATACCCTAGAACGCATTATTTCTACGTATTCTTATCTGGAGGTTACTGAGTTTGAGTTCTTAAGGGATCCTAGAGGATATTTTTTACTTTTTATCCCCTTATCTATAAAAATCTTGATCATTACGTTGAGTTTAGAAGCATTTACTATAGCCATCTAAGTTTATTCTGAGCGCTGGGTAAGGAAGCTATGGTGGAGGAAGATGGCGGGCCTTACAGGTGAGCAGGAGAGGGAAGAGAGATGACTCAAGTATAATGAATCTCATGCAAGGAACATGGCTAGATAGCACAAGGTTGTAGGAGTGGTGGAGTTATGGAGGTAGATGTTGCAGGAAGGAATTGATGTTCACACAGAGGACGTGGAGCTTGAGAAGTATGTGCTACCCCATCTTGGAAAGCATAAGAGAGAGACCCTTTCAGCTTCTGATGAGATCTCGTCACTTAGAGAAAGAAGAGCCATCATCACACATCTAAATCCACCTAGTGACCAACCCCTCGTGCTTGGTTTTCCAAATATAGAGATAAATATTACTAACCCAGTCAATATTGGTGGAAGTCACCGATCAGCACCTAGGAGGTATAACTTTTCATTTGGCACATCTATCGCTACAAACTCATTTCCTGTGTTTGGAGGAATATTTTCTAGAAATACATTTGGTAAGGTATGGGTACACAAGTTTTGAGTATCACATCTAGAAGTGGTGTGGGACAAACATTTGGTAGCGGTAAAATATCACAGATTATTGGTGCACAGTTCAATGCGACAGTGGGAACACTAGGTGCCACCACTTTAGGGCCTTCACATGATACAGGAGGTGGATCTAGTGGAAATGGTGGAATAAGAATTAGCATACCTGGTAGACCTAGTGGATCTGGTGGATCTAGTAGATCAAGAGGGATAGGCATTGGTGGATCTAGTCCATTTGGTGGTGGAGGTTGTTTCACCGTTTTCTTTACCTTTTCAAAATGACGAAACAGATAAGGGTAAGTGCCAAGGAGGAATACCTATTAAATTTTGGTCGGTTGATGATTGTTGCACGCCTTCTTACTTCTTGATCCATAGTTGAATGTTAGAGCTTCCTTTTGGCTAGGAGGAACTACCTATAATAGAAAACAAGACAACAAAAAGATAGTTAAATGATATATGACAGTGGATTGCCTAGCGTATGCTAGTTTCTGGGAAGTGTGATACTTCCTAGATGGCTGTCAATCCACTGTTTAAAATAAGTTAATGTGAGAAATAAACAAAGTCCTACAGTAGTTGATATGATTTAGGTATTTCATTCAAGTACAATAAGAAAATCCAATCACAACAGGCTAGACTATAGTTGGATCTGAGAGGTGAGGTGTCTATCAAGGTACTGGGAATGACCAAGGTCTGATTTTGGGTTATTTAGGTCAAATAGTAGAGTGATTGTTGGGTCTGTTCTTGGTCAAGATGTAAAACAAAAAGAACGACATCAACTGAGTGTGACCAATGCCAGTTTAGGTAGAACCGACAACGTTTGTGGATAACTAGTGTTGGTACGGATGAGGTAAAAGATACTCAAATAGATTAAATGACAGGGGTGATCTGAGGTCAAATAAAGTTTGGGAGAGTGAATGGGAAGGTCTGTATAGTTCTTATGTATGCTCAAAAGTATACAACAGGTGAGGATAGGTGATTTGGTGATATGGGTGAAGGGATATTTGAGTTCACAGGTAAGTGGGTGATGAAGAAATAAACATGCAAATAATAGATTAATAACAAGAGTAATAAATATTACTAACTGAAATAAACCCTACTAGTTAGGGCCATACTTATTGTGCTAAGGATTTGATGGCCGAGTGGTGGAGGTAGTTGATCAGATAATACATGTATGGTATTGTAGCGGTGATTTCCCGAAGTGATCTCATGAATGCAATGGCTCTATGATTGATCTTGGTGATGGTTCTGGAAGTCTAGATGCGTAAAAGGATGTTTGTTGTGCTTGTATGCAGCTATGATATCCTTTCTTGCTCTCAAAATGTGCGAACCCAAAAACAAGGCTGTTTGGGTGAATAAATGGTAATTGACGACGGTTCTAGTTGACCGGCATGTCAGTTTAGGGGTGACCAGCGTTGGTTAAGGTGAGATTCCCTAGGTTTACTAAAATGGGTAGAAATCTTTCTAATTTCTTGGGCCTAGTCAGTTTATTCTCACGGATTAGAATGGAAACTTCCCTTCTAATGAGAGGGAATATGGTTAGAGAGATTTTAGGGATTGATTTTGGGGTTAAACCAAATCTTAGCTCAGTAAGGCAAGTGAGACCTTAGTTATTGTTGGTTATGCAAACATGCCAAGAATAGGTCTAGGGTGAGGTGGTTAGGATGAGGTGTCTAGGTGAGGTGGTGGGGTAGCTTAATTAGGGTAATTAGATATTAAATATTGTTAGGATATATATTTATTTAATTAAATTAATTAAATTAATGGTGATGTGGGGTAGAAGGGGCCATGGTTAGATGAGTATGATTGAACTAGTTATTTGACAAAGGACCAAGGGGAGTGTGATCCAGTTATGGTGTCTACATTTTGCCCATTTTTGTTTAATAGCTTGTATTGGTAAGTGACGCTGACAAAAATAAGATGTGGTTACCCCATGTGTGGGTGAAGGTGATCCCCCTCAAACTAGGAAATGATGTGGTAAAAGACAAAATCAATGAGTGGTTTGATAAAAGGTGGATGTGATGAAGAGGAAGGTAGATGACTAGGGTAATTGGGTAAAGGTCCAATCGGGTAATACTAGGTAATTGGCCAGGGTCAAAGGTAGTAACAGTCAAATGTACACACACATGTATAATTGCTAGCACATGGTACCTAAGTTGAAGAGCATACAAACTCTACATTATCTAAGGTCGAATGGAATTATCCAAACAAGGTTGAAGTGATTCTAGTATCCAAGGTATATGATATGGTGTGGAAACACAACAGAGGTTAGGTGTAAGAACATGTAGGTATATTCTGGTACACCAAAGGTTAGGTCAGGATAAACAATTCATGACAATAGGCAAGGTAAGGTCATTAGGTCAAATAACACAGGTAACAGTGTCATAGGGTATAGTGAGAACAAGGGTTCAAAGGTCACTTAACAATGTTCCAGGTCCAGGTAGCTAGGTTACAACACAAGTAAGGCCGAGGTATGGGTAAAATAAAAAACTCCCTTAGAAACGCAATGAAGGATAGGTATATGTAATGTAGGCTTGGAGGTAGGTTGCGATAAAATGGTTAAGGTCAAACAGTGGAGGGGTTGGGTAATTTGTGGGCAAAAATAGGTAAAAATAAATAAAAAGAGTTATAAGTGAAATGAAAGGTAACCGACGTCGGTTTAGGTTTAACCGTCATCAGTTTACTAGGGAACGATCTGACCAATGTCGGTCGGGTTGGGTTGGGTATTTAAAAAGAGAAATCCATAAAAAGGGGATTCATTAGTGTGGTTTGACTTTTGGGAAAACGAAAAAGCACAGAACCTTTTGTGCCTATGCGTGAGGAAAGTACGAGGTAGAATACTTGGCTGAGGTGGAGAGATCAAGTTGGTTAGACGGGCCAGGTATTTGGGTCCACAAGATCAGTGTGGAGGATTTGATTGGAGGTCAGGAGTATTTGTGTTGGTGATTTGGACATGGCCAAGGTAGGAGAAGGTTTGGGTGGGCCATCAGTTCAATGTCCAACCATACCACCATGTCGGTGATGCTGAGACAAGGTAGGAGTTTATCCCGATCCTTACTTTTTAAAGTATAAAAATGTGATGTGGGTATGGGTTTCATGGGTAGGAAATGATAATGAAGTTGGAGGTGAAAATTGATTCAATGAGGGATGGGGGAGGTTCTAGGTAGGTTAGATAGGGATAAGCAAGGGTTAGGTTAGCTTTGGGTAGGGTAGAGTAGGTGTATAGGTTGGATTTGAAGAATTTTGGAAAAGAGGGGAGGGGTTTTGCTTGTTTGGCTTTGCGACAGTGATTGACATCGGTCAAGTGTTGGCTGACGTTGGTGGTATTTTGGTCGGCATCGGTCCAAAAGTAGGTGACTAATTCTGGTTACATGTGACCAATGACGGTCGAGGTTAACCGGTGGCGGTCGAATTTTGGGGAGCATAGAGCAATAAGGAGAAAAGGTAAGAAGTGAGCATATGTCGGGTGATGTCAAGATAGGTTTCATGAGAGAAAAATAGGGTGATAATTATAAATGACACAAATAGATTAGTTTAGCAATGGGTAATCTATAGGGTGGGAGGAATAAGTAATGAGGATTGGAAACAAGGTTTATTATGTAGGAAGTGTGTTTGGTATGTGGGGGTTCTAACAATAGTATTTTTTATTGGATGCAGGTGAGGGATCAGCTACAGATGCGGGATAGGGTACCACCTTTATTACTATATGTCTAAGGAGATGTGACTAATGAGGAGTGGAGGCATGTGACTGCGGTGGGTCTGATTGGGATTTGACATTAAAGGTGCATAGTTCGTGATATGAGTCTGATGGTCATTCTCATCGATAGATGGGATTCTGCGACCAACACATTCCATTTGTTCACAAGGGAGATGACCGTCACCTTGGAGGATGTTTATAGGATTATACAGCTATTGATAGTAGGGGTGTGGGTGTATTCAATTTTGTCAGAGGCATCAGAGGAGTTGATGCAGACAATATTTAGGGAGGGGATGGCGGAGATGAGGGTTTTTAGCACCAACTTGAGCTATGGAGAGATGTATGTAACCCATCATGAGGAGATGAGGCTAGTAGTTTTGATTATGAAGGTAGTGTGTTATTTATCACTACTAGATGTAGAGGGTGGGAGATTCCCATAAGCACTGATGGGAGTCCTCCATGATATGATGGAGGAGAGGAATTACTTTTCCTGGGAACCTGCATGCTTGGTACAGCTATACCAGGAGCTATGGGCCTACGAGAGATTACAGAGGTTTAGCTTATGCTGTATGTTTCTGCTTCATTGCTGGGCATATGGGCACATTGTGTGTGTTCGTCTGATCAGGTTACCCCAACTAGATTCCTTTGAACTAGGTATGGTCTAGTTTAGGTATAGGTGATGGGTTCTAGTTGGTGAGGTGTGGCGGGGGACTAGGAATACACATGATGTAGCTCACTATAGGAAGATACTAGAGGGGTTTTCAGGGATAGACATCATTTGGAGGCCATATGTGGACTTAACACCATACAGACAGATGGCCACAGAGTTATACGAGCTACAGTTGCTCTGATGGATAGAGGGGCGTCGTGCAGGAGAGCATGAGATGATACCCATAGACAAGGTTAGAAAGAAGTTTGAGTTACCATAGGATGTACCTCTACCATTCCCACTTTACAGGAGAGATGACATGGAGAGGCCTATGCCTCTACCATAGCCGATGGTGCCTACAAGGCAGGAGGAGTAGGTGGTCGACCGACGGATTGATGATGCCAGAGTTAGAGATGGGTATAGATAGTGGTGGGCAACACAACCGCAAGCCATACCACTGAGGTTGGGGCAGTTGGACTTTGCCACCATTACATTATAGAGAGATGCCCTCTAGGGGCAGGTGGCAACCCTAGTTTCATAGTTGGGGGTAGTGCAGGTATAGTTGATTGGGTCCGAGGCACAAGTGGCTGCTTTACAGGCACATGTAGCTACTTTACAAGCACAAATATCTAGTTTTCAGGGCTAGTTGGCCATTACACAGGTGCAGGTTATTGCCCTTCAAGCCCAGATACAGGTAGGGGCAAGACAGGGTCCCTCAGGATATGCACAAGCATAGGGATATGGACAGGGTCAGGGTCCCTCATTACAGGTACCAACGGGATAGGGTCGCGAGAGGTAGGTATAGGGGGTAAGAACGATGGCTCCACCACAGATGGTACCTATGGCCTAGTTTGTAGATGACTTAGGAGAGGCACGGTATTATCAGGATCATTTGATGGCCTCAGGGAAAGACGTCCCATCCTACGTAGAGTACAGAGCACAACATGCTTCAAGTGAGAGGATCAGGTCTCATATGCATAGTGTAGAGAGTACAAGGGGTTTTCGAGCTCTGAGATAGGATCAGGGCAAGACTACCAATGTGCGGAGGCTAGCTCTAGGTGTGGTACCAACTAAGGGAAGGTCGAGGCCCATAGGGGGTGTAGAGATGCTAGTAGGATGCCACACATGTGCGGAGGAGGAGGAGACAGGCGAGACAAATGTTAGGTGTGGTGACGATTAGTCACCGGAGATGGGCTGTATATAGATTTTGTTGATATATAGACTGACATGTGTGCTGAAGACAGTGAGGATGTACATGAGAGTTTTGTATATATTTTTATGATATAGCGGTTTGCGTGTTGAAGATGGTGAGGGTGTATATGAGGTTTTTTGATATTTTTGTATTCATTTGTATCTGTGTACATATTTATGTATACACAGACGTCATGATTTATAGATGATGATCTTTATACCATGGATGGTGTACTTGTTTTAATTTCCATTATTATTTGTGTACGTGATGGAAACAAGGTGAATTAGGTATGATGGAGTCAGAGTCATGTAGGCATGGTGGAGTCAGGTTGGTTCAGGCATGATGGAGTTAGGTCATATGCATGGATTGAGCTAGGTCATAGGCATGAATGGAGTCAGGTTGACTTAGGTATGGTTTGAGTCAAGTTGACTTAGGTATGTTTGATTTTAGGTTGGTTGAGGCATGGTTGTGTTTCCAATTCATTAATTTGTGCAATTTAATGATGATGTCCAGAATCTTGTTAAGATGTTTTGTAGGAAAATGTATAATAATGGTAAAGAAATGGTAAACAAGATGAAATGAATGTATGAGTGATGATGGTAAAGATGTGAAGCAATTGTTGTTTGTGTGGTTTAATTTCCAATGATTTATATAAAAGGAAACTAACTAGAGTAGAATGTGAATAGGAAAGGGGAAGAGGGAATTGGTTTTGGTAGAGAGTGGCCGAGCTAACCTCCAAGGGCCCCATGCCCTCGGAGTGTTGCCTACATAGTCTCTGTGAAAAGGGACCTCAAGACGATGTAGTTATCCCATAAGCTAGGGAAGATTATGATGAAATAGTAGAATGGGCTGATAGGTGTGAGGCATGGGTGATGTAGGTAATAGGCATGATTGAGTTTAGGTTGTAGGCATGATTTATTTTAGGTTGTAGGCATGGTTGAGTTTAGGTTGTAGGCATGGTTAAGTGATTTTTAAACACAAGTGTCGAGGGTCTGGTCCTGTTTAGGATAATCAATAAGTAATGAGGAAGGATAATGGTAAGAGATGGTAAAATATCTACTTAATTGATAAGAACCCTAATGAGTCTACCATACCCCAGATGGGCTTATGAACATAAGACCCTACAGGCCTTAAATAATGGACTATTCTAAGGGTGAAGAAAAGTCACATGATCACAAAATGCCACATTTGCGGCAAGTCCCTTGAGTAACGAGGAATTTAGGGAAAAAAAGGCAAGGGGGTGAGAGTGAGAGGGATTTAGCGTAACTTAGTGTACGATGATGTGTATTTCAGGACAAGAAACCCAGAATCCCAAAATAGGCAAGTCCATGACAAAAATTTCGTATTTTTCTTTATTTCATTTTTTAATAGACTTATCGATGTGGGAAGTATATATGGGATGGGTATATTATCTCCTTGAGGTCTTCGTGAAGTTGATTGATGCGGGAAGCTTTTGAATAGTTATTATATTTTTGTAATTACCATATATAGCTGTCCTTTTAGGGAGAAATCTATTGATAGTGGTAGAATATAAAGAAGAGATGTCCCTTTTGAGAGAGTCATCTTTTGCTGGAAGTTTGACTCAAGGTGTTGTTTCCATTTTTGTTTTAAGACATTTAAGTCATGGATAAGACTATAGAGGATGATTAGGTTCTTTTTTTAGAAGACAAGATCATAGTGCACAAAGATTAACTGTGAAAGATGTGGTTTCGAGTGATGACCAACCATGGGATTTCATCTTGAAGAAGATGAAAAGTATCCATGAGAATCATGCTATGAGAAGAGTCGTGGTACTCATATTGAAGACAAGGCTAAAAGGTGATGGGTAATCACATGATTCTTGTTTAATTGATGATCCTCAAAATGGGTAATTATGGAAGGTGAACAGTACTCTAGGGACAAGAAATCAATTGATAGAAAGTGATATAGGACTTGATATCAACAATAAAATAGTCGAAGATGCAAGGCATTAAAGGGACTCAGGTTCGAGTTTACCTTTGAGTGAAGAAAAATGATAAGCACCTGATCCATAGGCATGGGTGACGATATAGGGTCCAAGCCAATTAGGAGAAAACTTGCCCCATTTACTTTTTTCCTCTTTGGTTACATGTTGATTTTCCTTCAGGACGAGGTCACTGAATTGGAAGATTCATTCGTGAAAACGTTTTTCATAGGCACATTTGATACGTTTTTGGTAGATTTGGAGATGGTCAAGACCGTTGAGATGACGTTCATCTAATAATTCAAGTTGCACCAAACAATCCTGGTGAAAGTCATCGTCATTGAGCATGTCTTGTAGTGAGATGCAGAGGAATGGAATCTAGACTTCAAGAGGTAATACAACCTTAGTACCGTAGACTAGAAAAAGGGGTGTGGCAGCAATCGAAGTGCGAATACTAGTGCGATAAACCCACAAGGTGAAAGGAATGTGCATATACCAATCCTTCCCAGTATTGTTAACTACCTTCAAAAGAATTTTGTTCAATGTTTTATTGGTTGATTTGGCTTGACCGTTGGTTTGCAAGTAATAAGGTGATGAGAAATTGAGTTAGATGCTAAAAGCATTGCATAGTTTGTGTAGGGTTTTATTTTTGAATTGTTTTCCATTATCCGTGATAATGCGGTGAGTGACACCAAAGTGACAGATGATGTGATGGTTGATGAATTCACATATTTTCTCTACTTTGGTTGAAATGAGGGGAATGGATTCTACCCATTTAGTGTAATATTCAGTAGTGTTTATGATCCATTGGTGGCATTGTGAAGAATGGGGGTTGATCTCACTGATAAGATCCAAACCCCATTGAGAGAAAGGCCAAAGGTCTTATGTGACTTGTAAGGCATGACTAGGGTTGTGATGGGGATTAGCATGTTGCTAGAATTTTATATAGTGTTTGACATAATCAAAACAATCACGGTTTAGGATTGGACAGTAACATCCTAGGTGAAGAATTTGTTTTGCGATAGTGATACCACTAAAGTGGCCTCCACAAATTCTATCATGGACTTCCTTAATGGTGTAAGGAATTTCTAAACTTGTAAGGCATCGCAAGAGAATGCTATCAAAACTACGTTTGTTAAGAATACCACCCATGATGAAATAACGGGAGACACTTTTAAGAAAGGCACATTGTCCATTACAAGTGATATCGGCAGGTAAAATGGAAAGGGAAAGATAGTTTGTATATTGCTTATACCAAAGGTCACTTGGGTCAGGAGAAATGGTTTCGATAGAGTATACTTCACAAGGTAAATAAGAGAGTGATTGGAGTCTTTGTATGGTGACAAATATTTTAGAGTCAGTGGGAAAAGCAGGTATCCTAGAAGCAAGCAGACCATGGTATCTACAAATTTATTGGTAGAATGTGGGGTTGTTTGAAGTGCATAACAGTCATAGGTGGTAAAAATTATATCCACATGATGCTTATACTTTTGAAGTATCTCATTACGACACTGGTATATACCATTGACTTGGTTTACTACCAACTGAGAATCGCCAAATATGTTGATTGACTTAACGTCTAAGGCATAAGCAACCTAAAGACCCAATACGAGTGCTTCATATTTAGCAATATTATTGGTACAATAAAAATCAAGTTTGAAAGACAAAGGAATAGGTTCACCGTCAAGAGGAATGAGGATAACACCAGCCCCATCCCCACACTGACACTTACAGCCATCAAAGAAGAGTGTAATTTGGTAAGCAGGTTTGTCTAGGGAAAGGGTAGCAATAGACTCATCTGGAAAGTCAAAGTTATAGGGTTGATCCCTAGAAATAGGTGCATCAACCAATCGATCAATAATATTTTGGCCCTTAATGGACTTTTGATGGATAAATTTGAGGTCGAGGTTTGCTAGAAGCATAAGCCAACATGCGGCACGTTGATTTTGATAAGGTTTGGCATACATGTAGTGTAATGGGTCAGAATTAGTAATAACAAAGGTTTTGTGGTCGAGTAGGTAATGCTGGAGTTTTGTGGTGACGAAAACTAATGCTAGGTAATTTTTTTTGTGTGAGTATATCTATTTTCATAGTCCAAAAGGGTGTGGCTTATGTAACAAACTGCTTGCTCTCGGTGTTGGTCGTCGTAATGAGTGAGCATGACACCTAAAGAATGGTCAGTGGTGACAATATATAGGTAGAAGGGTTAGTCATCCTTAGGTGGGATGAGCACTGGTGGTTGAAGGAGGTATTGTTTCAAGGCTTCGAAGGCTTTATGGCATTCATCATCCCATTTTAATGAAACATCTTTCTTGAGAAGATGATGGAATGGTTAACAGCAGTCAGAAAGCTGGGAGATAAATGATGAATTGATTACAACTTTCCCTGTAGGCTGCGAAGTTGATGAAGATTAGTGGGTGGCAGAATTTCAAGAATAACCTTGAATTTAGTAGGATCAACTTATATGCCACACAAAGAAACAATGAAACCTAGGAGTTTCTTGAAAGTACTGCAAAAACACACTTTTTCAGTTGAAGACGAACACAATATTTGATGAGGTAATCAAATATGAATTTAAGAATGGGAAGGTTTTCAGTTCTATGCTTGGATTTGGCAAGTAAATCATCTAGGTAATCCTCCAATATGCGATGCATAATGTCATGGAAGATATAGGTCATGACCCACTAATATGTAGCACCAGTGTTTTTGAGACCAAATGGCATGACTCAATAGTAGAAAGTCCCCCAAGGGGTGGTGAAGGCAGTCTTTTGTTAATCCTTGGGAGCTAGTAGTATTTGATTGTAGCCTGAGAAACCGTTCATGAGTGATAACATTTCATGGCCAGCGGTGAGATCAACTAGTTGGTCAATGCTTGGTAGTGGGAAATCATCTTTGGGACATGCAAGGTTGAGGTCACTATAATCTGTAAAAATGTGGAGTCCCGCTGTTGCTTTCATGACAGGAACGATGTTAGAAATCCATTGGGGATAATCAATGGGTAGAATGAAGGAAACCAAGAGAAGGCATTAAAGCTCTTCTTTGACCAGAAGAGCAATGTGAGGATGCATTTTCCACAGCTTTTGTTTGATGGATTTGGCATTAGGAATGGTTATGATATTGTGAACCATGATTTTTGGGTCGATACCGGGCATATCGGCATAGGACCAAGCAAATGCGTTACTATGGTCCCAAAGGAAATAGGTGAAGGCTTTCTATTTAGTAGCATCTAAAGATTGGCCAATCTTTAGAATGTGTAGGTCATCCTGATTATTAATATTGATTTTGATGGTCGATTCGTTTAACATGGTTTGTGTCTCATAGGCTAATGACCAGTGAATATAATAGTCTTCTACACCAAGGTAGGTGGGCATGGACTCATCATCCTTACATTGAATAACATTAATTGAGGTCGTATCATCATCAATCATGTCAGGATATGGGAATGGGAGAGAAGAAGGGGCCTCGCCATCACATTGATAGGTCATCCGTCCCAGGGAAATGGTGTTTATGAAAAAAAAATAGGAGGTATAGATTCAAGATCTATGGAATCTGTGGGTGAGGATGGTAAGGTGGGTGAATGAGAAGGGGAATATTTCTCATCCTAGATAAGGTTGATGTAAACCTTCTTAGAAGATAGAGATGACAGTGTGTTGGCCTTGTTCATACTAACTGAAGCCAAATCCTTTCCACGTGCACCAGTGGAGGAAAGTGTGAGAAAAACGGAAATTAGTGAGGGAGTGTAGGTTGGATGAAAATGACTAGGTTTTGGATGGAGGTTCATGTTTATAGGTTTTCATATCAAGTCCCCCATGCGATAGGTTGGTGCGAAGGTGGAGAGGACCATAAGGGAAAATGTCATCAATGCAAATGTCATAACTGGAGAGTTGACGCAGATTACCATATGCTTGCGGGGTGAGGAATGTATCGATATTTTATAGGCGGTATTCCCCCAGAGTGAGGTGTTGAAAAACACCTTCTAAGGGATCATTAGTTGGTATGTCAATAGTGGATATATATGGCTTTCTAGATGAAGGGGAGACAGTGGCACTAATGGAAGAGGATACATCTTCAGTAGGGATAGTGAAGTTAGACGTAGCAGAAGTACTTGTAATTTTGGTGGGTGGAGATGAAGTGGTTGTGGTGGTGGAAGCTTTGATCAATACAAACACATCATT
Organism: Taxus chinensis; assembly: GCA_019776745.2. Lineage (NCBI taxonomy): Eukaryota > Viridiplantae > Streptophyta > Pinopsida > Cupressales > Taxaceae > Taxus > Taxus chinensis. The sequence continues at coordinate 363,614,430 of CM034154.1, forward strand.
GGGTCAATATAGCATGTTATAGGTCTTGAAAGGTGAGGGGTCGGTAGGGATGGTGTAATTATGTCCCTCATGTTCAAATTTGAGGCATCGATGTAACATCGAAGGGACACAACCCATAGCACGGATCCAAGGTCGGCCAAGTAGTAAGTTGTACTGGAAATCTCCTTCTAGGACATATAAAAGTTCCAGGATGGTGTAGGGGCCTACACAAACATGGAGATCAATAGTACCCAGTGTAGAGGTCATGGCATCATTAAAGTAACGTAACATAATGGGGTTACCATGCATTTAATAGGTAGGTATTTGCATTTGGTCATACGCATGGGAGGAGATGATGTTAATTCTAGCACCACCATCGATCATAACGTGTTGTATGTATATATTATTAATAAAGACAGAGATGAAAAGAGTGGGTTTAGGGTCATCGGAATGGAACGGAGCGATCTCTTCATCTATAAAGTTGACGGCGGCCACTTGGCGAGTGGGTCGAGGTGTAGAGGAAGGAAAAGACCTAGTGAGAGAGGCTACGTGGGGAGGGGTAATGATGGAGGCTACTGGTGTGGGGTCATTTGGTAAGACTTCAATAGATTGAAGGACCTCCATGAGGGATTGATGATGTGACTCTGAGGTTTGGATGAGGTCATATAAAGACATTTTAAGGGGGGTATCGGTGTAGTTGTATTAGCAATGTTCGATCTATGTCCCCGTTGGAAATGGGATATACAGGACCTCGAATGATGAATTTGGGTGTGGGTGCGAATGGTATATTAGGTACAGGGTTGGTTGATGGGCCACTTGCTTTCTCTTTTCCCTTATCTTTCTGAGAATGGGTGGTAATGTTGATCATGTTAATTTGAGGGGAGGTGGATGAAGAGGGTGTGTCATGGAAGGTATAGCGGCAAGAGGGGAAAAACCCTAGTGGTGGATACGAGCCTTGTGAGATGAGTAGGATGCATTGGTATTTAGGTGGTGGTTTGGCCAGCTCTCTTATGTGAACCATGTTAATTTGAATCTTGGGGATGGATCTAAGAGTTATAGGGGTGGATATTTTGTTCACTGAGTAGGCAATGAGGGAAGATCTGTGGAAATTTGTGAAGGCAAAATGGGTTCCTCATCAAGAAGATCATCATCGTCAAAGTTTTCTTCAGGAGGACACGATTGGATGAGAGCGGATTTCAAAGTCTTACAGTTCTCTACATCATGTCCTGACACACGATGGTAGCCACAAAGTTTGGGTTTGATTGTGTCGTAAGGTCTAAGAGGTGGTAATGTGATGACAGAATTTTCGAGGAGGTTGGTTAGGATATTGGCGTAGGATCCTGCTAATGGATCACAATGGGAGGTGAATGTGGGTTTGGGTACAGGTGCGGCTGAATGTGTAGGAAGAGTCTTTAAAAGAGGGGAATAGGTTGGGATACTATTTTGGTGTGTGGTTTGGCCTTAGATTTTAGTCATGCCTGCTTGGGTAGTGGCATGGTATATGAACTAGCAATGGAAGGTTTGGTTTGGTGTAAATACCTTATTAGAGGGTAGCAGATTTTTAGCTTTAGGTTGCATATTTTTGGGCAAAGGTGATACAGGCGCACGAGATGTGGAGGGAAAATAAGATGGTGGAAGAGGGTGGGTTACCCACAGATGTAACTAAGGTGATGTGGAGGTAGGTGGTGTGGGTAGGGGAGGAGGCATGAGTGAAAGAGAAGGAAGTGTTGTGGGTAGTATTGGAGGTATGGGTGGTAAGAATATTACAGGTGAGGGGGAAGGTTCTATGGGTCAATTAGGTATATTAGAGGCCTATGATGGGGAAATGGGTTACTACATTCTTTGTTTATTGGTGGATGGGGTTTTCTTGGCCAGGGTCGAGGGGTGAGGTCCTGGGATGGACAAAAGGGGTGAGGGTGATAAGGGCATGGTTGGAAATGTTGGGGTATGAGATCTAGGAGATTGGATCTTTTTTTAGGGGTCAGATTAAGTTTGGTGTTAGTTTTGGAAGATGTAGATAAATATAATTTGATGGGTGGGTGAGTAAGGCTAGCTGTTGGTATGACCCCTAAGGTAGTGATAGGTTTAGGTAAGGGAGATGATATAGGCATGGGTTTGTGTATAGATGCTACCGGGCTATGGGTAGAAGTGTGAGTTGGGCCATGAGTAGTTTCATGGAAGGTATTTCAATAGTTATAGTTTTGTTTGGTTTGGTTGCTCGAAATACTTTTGGATATATAGTGGAGGTGTCAGGGAGTGACAACAGCATTTGTGTTGAAACAGGGAGTAGAAGGTGTCCCTAAAGTAAGGCTCTATCAACATAGTCCATGCGATCAGATAAGCATGATAATGGTACTCTTGTAAGTAGGTCTGACGTGGATCGATTGGAAATCCCCATAAAATATGTTTGAGATACAGGGAAATGGATAGCCTCAAACTCTGTGGGTAAGAGATTCGAAAGTAGATAAATAGGATCTTGAAGGATGGATGGTGAATGGTCATCTATAGGAATTGATACTTCTATAGAATCCTTCATGGGTAGAGGAGAGGACAGGCTATATGAAGTGGAGTCTCCTTTTTTAGTGTAGGCGGCAGACCTGCATCTTCTATGAGTAGGATAGGTGTTATTGACAATTATTTGGAATTTTTAGGGGTCAAGGTGGCATGTTGATTATAGGCTCTTCCACGGGTGAAGGGGAACATAAAGGGGGTTCCTCTATGGGTAAAGGAGAAGATGAATTATATTCTGGTGCAGGTAGGGGAGTGCGGGCTAAGATTTCATCTATGGAAGGAACATGAGGCAATTGGGAAGCAACTTGTGTGTTATTGAAAATAGTGTGGACCTCACAGACATTGATATCATTGTTTGAGGTATCACCAACTTGGTTGAAAGATGGGGCATGATTAGGGATTGGCTTTTTGAAGATATGCAGGTTTTGGTTAGTGGGTGCATTTGCGATGTCCAAGACTAGATCTCAATTTTCTATCATTTCTTAGATGATATTCTTGAAGGTGATGTAGTTATTTTTGTTGTGACCTTTGACACAACAATAGTTGAAAAATTCGTGTTCTTTATACCACGCAGGCATGGGTTGCTTAGGGTCAAAACCAGTATGTGGTTTTATAGGTGGAAGGGTAATGGCACCAAATTTAACAAGCTTTTCTAAAATGGAAGAATAAGATTCTCCTAAGGAAGTGTACTTTCGTTGTTCTCATCTGAACTAGAAAGCTTGGACATGAGAGAGATTAGAAGGGGGTTTGGTTTGGTTTAATTGATGGGGGATAGCTTTTAGAACTACAAAATTAGCAGACCCTTTGGGCTTTGAATAGTTGTTTTGGGGTTTTGATGATGAATAAGTATCATTTGATCTGAACGTGATGTTCTTATTACAAAGTTGAATCTTCTTTTCTTGTATAGCATGAATTTCTAATTTTTGTGCCATGGTGAATGCCTCATCGAAAGTGTGAAAATTTTGCACCTGAAGGGTTGTTGAGATGTCTCTGGCACATGCTCGAGTAAATAGTTCTATAAGCTCGATTTGAGGTAATTTGAATGTGAGTTGGTTAATGAGGTTGCGGCAGCGAGCAATGAAGTCAGTGATAGACTCATCATCACACTGTTGTGTGGAATAAAAATCAGTCATAGTAACCTTCTTGACAATTTTGATGGAGAAGTGGTCTAGGAAGGCTTGGTCTACTTGATTAAATGATTAAATGGAATGTCTTAGTAGTCCACTGTACTAATCCAATGCAGGTCTTGTCAGGGACATTGGGAAAGTTCTCAAAAGTAAAGTGTCATCATGGGTAATTAGGTAACACCCATGTTTAAAGGACCATAAATGTTGTTGCGAATCTTCTTTGCTATTGAAGCGGTTGAATTTTGGCATCTCCTAATGTATGGGGTATGGTCGAATAGGAATAGATGGGTGAATAGGATCATTACAAATTTCATCATAGGTGAGAGAATTACATGAGCCGGAAACTGATGCTTCTAATGTCTTCATCTTTTCCATCATCCATCATCAACTTGATGAGGTCATTGGTAGGTTATGAGAGAGGGACACCTCATGTGGCATAAGGAGGCAGATACTGAACCCGATAGGGAGGTTGAGAATAAGGAACTGACATAGAAGGCACATATCTAGAATGGGTGATAGATGAGATAGGGGGTTGTTGATAGTAGGTATATGTAGGCGGGATGGTCATTGTGACTCTAGTAGTGATTGGGGGAAGTGTTTGTGGGATGGAGTTGGGGTTACCGACACCACAGGAAGTTGTGTTGTAATGGGTATTTACGAGACAATGGGTGCAGATTGTGCTATAATCTGGGTGGTTGATGAGGGTACAACAGATACAACAGGCACGAGTGAAACTGCAGACTTAGTGGTCATGACAGGTATGTGTCCTATATGCAAAACTACTGGGGGTGAAGCAGGTGAGGGTAATTTTGAATTATTAAGGGTTGATGCAGTAGCAAGAATAAGGGTAGGAGAGATGGACACAGGCATGTCGTATATCAACTAATCTGAGGAGTCTCAGGTGGAAGAATGGGAAGGTAGAACTGTAAGGCCATGGGATTCCAATCAAGGAGTTATGAAAACTCTTTGTAACTTATAACAATGGTGGTAGGTAAGGCTAGATTCATGGGTGATAGGATGGAAGGTGGTGAGGGACTAGGTGGGAGTGGTTGATGACTAGCGTGGAATATGAGGGCATTTTTCTGGCTGCGATTCAGCACCATGTGAACAAGTGCTGACTTGGTAAGACTGTATTCTATAAATGACACAGAAAATAGTGAAAAAAGAGAATAATGGGGTCCGGGAGGTGAATCTGGTCAATGTCTAGATTTGAAAATCAAACACATGTAACCTATGACGGTTAGGATGATCAGTGATAGTTTATGACAAACCAATGATGGTCAAGATGAGTGATGACAGTTGGGGGGACATCGATGATGGTTTCTAAAACTGATACTATTCACTGTGGAAGAAAACCAATCTCAAAGAATGAAGTAGGAATGTTGGATTTGTACAATCTCAAAGAATGAAGTAGGAATGTTGGATTTGTACTGGGGAAACTATGTATGATAGTAAGTATCAACATGGGAGAAATATGATGATGCCTTTAGGGCCAGAAATAGTTTAGAAATAGTGATGAAAGCTATTCTAGGTAAAGTAACTAGAAATCTAGAAGCCGACACTGGTTAGGGTTTAACCAACGATGGTCAAATGTGAACCAGAAATGGTCGTTGGATCAACATCGGTGATTGTGACATTAGAAAGGAATGAATAAAATTCATTTTGTGAATTAAATTAAGTGAAGAATCAAACTCGGAAATCTGAGAATGAGGATATGAAGCCCTGGCACACTCAAACAAAGTCAGAATATTCCAACTACGATGGCAGAGTATGCAAGGAAGAAGAAAAATGGAGATTCATAGTCTCACACCTCAAAACACAAGCCAAGAAGAATGATAAGAAAAATCATGATCCTGACAGTGATTTTCTTATGTTTGTTTATCTTATGCTATTTAGGACTAACTGTGTGTATTTAGAATGGAAGTTTTTGGTTCAGAAGGTGTCCTACAAAGAAGGATATCTAAAAGGATAGGTTTCAAGTATGTTATCGAGAGGGCAAGCCATCCTCTGAGATGATGACTCGATAGAGGAAATGATTTGGGGAGTACCTACCAGCTGGATCATGTGATCACTGACAGTTCCCAGGTAAGATGTTGTTTAAGAAAGATGTGTATATTTTGATTTTGTGTAAGTTTGGTAAGACACAGAGAGAGAGAGAGAGAAAAAAAATTTCTATGATTCTTTGTGTCAACCATCTGTTGGGCATGACTTCCATCATATAGGTTTCCCTCAGTTTTAATGTGAGATAATAATGAAACAAAATCAGAATGCAATGTAAGTGTTTTAAACCCAAATAATTTTCGATGTAGCAAGAGATGAATAGGAAGAGGGATGCTCTTTCAAAAATGCAATGCAAAAGAAAGGAAGATGTGTTCTTTTTAAAGTGCCAAAAATATGATTGTTTTTAAACAATAAAAAGAAGGATAATGATTCCCAAAAAAGAAATTTAATGTGGAAGCTTTTCAAATGGAAACAAACACACAACTTTCACCTAGGAATGAATGAATGCAAAAGAACGCCTGATGGGTCCCACTGGGAGTGCCAAAATGTTTCACCATTTTGTTTACCTTTTTGAAATGACAAAATAGATAAGGGTAGCACCTAGGATTAGTTTCTAAAACAAGCAGTGATAGTGGAGACTATAACTTTTGAGGGCATACTACATCCATAAACCTCACCCACTACACATTTCACGCTTCAAGCTTCACGATATTAGCCTATGACGCACTCTAGTTCAACAGTTCATACTTGATTGCTGAGGGTGTGAATCTGAAATGAACCTCCCCTCTTCTACACTCTATGCTTTATGCTTCATTGATCTATCTTTCTGGTGCACATTATTAAACTATTTCCCTATCACACACTCTTCTTCTATGGTTTATTCTTGATTGTTGAGGGTTCTTTTTGTAAATTAACCTCGTCTCATACTCATCTGCATCCGTTGGGGGCACATTGATCCTATCACATTCACATTGCATACCATTCCATCTCACTCATTCACAACATAATGCATATCCTGGTTGCATCTATTCTTTCTTGTTTATACTTACATGATACACTTTGCTTACTATGTTAGACAGATATGCAGTATGTCATTATATTTTATATATACACATGCATGTTCAGTTGTTCTCTAGTTGTGAATGAAAAATTCCTATAGATCTTTACACGAAGCAATGATGTTTAGCATTGTACCTCTTATTATTCCCATTAAGGCTCCTATGGGCATCTACATCTACTTTCTCACACATTACAGGTGTTATTGTTTCATTATTTATAACTTCATATTCTTACTAGCACACTATTTTCATTTGATCTATACATGATTTGACTAATGCTTTATCTTTCTAACATGCTAATAGGTGCTTCATGTACAGAATTTTATTTTTAGGACTATTTTCCACCATGTTTATCTGTTACAATTTATTTTTCATTGTTTTTTATTATATGCCATTGTTTGAGGGATATGCCCTATGTATTGTTTAATCATTGTTCATATGTTTTAGGCTGCTTCGGCCCTGATTGTCTTATGACATTATGAGTGATGTCCCATGTATAGAACCCACTGTGAGCATAATAAACTTGTAATGTTAATTAAAAGAAACTAACACCTAGTAGCTTCAAAGAAAAGATAAATAGCTTCTACAAACTTATCCCTACCTATTAATTAAACATGATAAATCAATTAAATGTCAAGCCATTCCTACTCTTTGATATTTTTACCTAATGAATGAACCTAATTAGATCATCTAGCAATCAAATTTGTGTTGTTTCCTCAATAATTGAAGATGAGATCTCACCAAGAAATGGTTACAAGGCCATTTTTAGATCTTCTCATGCTATTCAATTTGAGAGAATGGATGCAAGATGGAGAGGCTATTTCCAACAATGGAGAATGGCTCAAATCAAAATGCCTATAGATTTCACTAGTACAAATGAGGTGTGTGTTTTAGAGGAAGGAACTTGGTCCTTTATATAGCTTGTTTTTTTGGGAAAGGATTGTAATTTGGTGGATGTGGGACAAATCGCAAAGAATAAATGTAAATAATATGCATGTTTAGAAGAATTAATAAAGGATGTGCACTTTATTGGATTTTAGAAGGGTTTAATTTATCAAATGTGATTAGTTAATAGGTAGGGATAAGCTTGTAGAATCTATTTAGAATAGATTTAGAGGAAAATTATCCTGATTCAGGGGATGTAAGAGGGGAATCTAACCAATAAAAAGGGTTTATTCATTAAAATAGAAGGCGTAATTAACTAATAATATTTAATTAATCATTTGTAAGTGAATTATAACTAATGAAAGGTCATTCATTAGCATCCAGAGTGATGGGGAAGCTAATTAATTAACGAAATGTCAGTAATTAACCGAAATGAAAGAAAATGTTAGCTAATTAGTGGGAAAGTGCTCATTATTACGGAAATGATGGGAAAGAGGATAATTAGTACAATTTTAGTATTAAAAATGTGTAAGTGGATTTTAGGTGTCTACATTTTCCCCTCTTTGAGGTGGCATAAGCAACACCACTTCAAAAAAAGTAGAAAATTACAAATAAATAAATTTTGAAGGAGTGGAAGAAAATTTAGTAGAATTTAGGATGCCCCATCGAGTGTCGATGGGGTGATGGAAGAGGTCGATTGATGATCGAAAAAGAGGAAGGAAACAGATGGAAGAAATGAATGGGGGAGGGGGGATAGAAGGTGATCCCTATTTCCCCTTGTGTTATTGAAGAATAAGTGCGATAGAATAAAATGATAAGGAATAAAGATGAAGTGTGAAGAGAATGGAAATAGCTTGCATCCAATTGATGTAAAAACAAATTTGTTTCATCATTTTTCTTAATGATCTTGTAGACACCAAATGTGGGTGACATTCCCCCTTTATCCCACTTATTTATTAATTTAATTACCTTCAATTAATTAATGCCCATGCTCATAATATTCATTATTTAATTACCTTAATTAAATTGATTTCCACTTCACCTAGACACCTCACCCCACCACATCACCTAGACACCTCATTGTAAACCTATTCTTAGAATGTTTCCCTTTTACTAGGACTTAATATACACTTACCATAACTAACTACGACTTAGTCCTACTTACCATAAATAAATAAGACTTAGTTCAACCCTAAAATCACATGCCTATTCCTCCTCTAACCACATTCCTGCTTATCTAAGCACAACATTCTGTTTTAATGCATGAAAATGGATAGAGCTGGTCAAAAATATTGCCAAGATCTATCATTTTTAGCAAACCTAGGATTTCCCGTCTTAACCGACGCCGGTCACACTAAACCATTGTTGGTTACCATATATTCACTTTGATAACCTTGTTTGAGAGGTTGGAATAATTATTGGAGTTTTAGAGAGGAGAGATATTCATGCAAGCATTAGAGAACTCCTACACATCCAGACATCCTGAACTAGCAACCAAGCACTAATCTAAAAGGAAAGTATTCACAGTAACATTTCGGGAAGCACAGCCATGGCATTAGCCACCGGTTCCACTGATCATCCATCACCTCCATCTGACCACCAGGTCTGCAAACACCAGTAAGTACATTTTATTTTGTATCTTTCCATACTTAGTGAGATCATTTTCTTTATCTTTGTTTAAGAGTTCTAATCTCCTTTGCATCCCATCACCCCTCACCTTCCTGGAAATCCCTTTACCTAACTACCTACAACCTTCTAGCCTCCCATACCTGACTCCAGACATCTATGACTAGTCTCAACACTATCATCTACCTCATCATCATATGTCCATTCTTTGGGCAATCCCAGAGAATCATTAAAACTTAACTTCGCTAAGTTTCTACCAGCGCAACCCTACCGGCTTCGATTAACCCAAACCATCGTTGTTATCCTTTCAATTGGCATCGGTCATACTAGACTGACGTCGGTCTCTGTATCTGATAAATCTACCTATAACAGTGACCTCATACCTTTTACACAAACAACCCAAGTCACCTAAAGCTTGACCCCATCCTATCTCAACCACCTTATTTACCTGTCTAACCTCTAGATATGATCATAACTTATCCTGTTAAATTATATTTGTTTATTATACTTGAATGAGACACCTAAATCATATCAACTATAGTATGACATTATTGGTTTATATAATTTCTTGCATTAAGTTATTTTAAATAGTGGATTGACAGCCATATAGGAAGTATCACACTTGTCAGATCTATCATACGCTAAGCAGTCCATTGAGATGTATTATTTAATATTTCTCTTGTGGTCTTGTTTTGTATTCGTAGGTAGTTCCTCCTAGACAAATGGAAATTATCGCAATCAGCATAGGATTGGGAAATCATAACATGCGCACTCTACCTTCCACCTTCATTTACAAGTATTCATCCTCACCCTTACCTTATCTATTTTGCTCTTACATACGCACACTATTCAGTGAAATAGATCTATGTCATCAGATCTTTATTATTATTATTATTATTATATATATACATGTAAGGACTGACTCAAAGCAACATACAGAATGCAGTGCTTTATGAGAAAGTAAACAAGTATACAAACAACCAAACAAGTACATTAAAATACACTCAAACAAACAACGTTCAAGATATTTGTACCAATTTTTTTGTTATATAGCTTCATAATCCATTTGTTTGAGTTATATGACAAGGGTTAAAGATGACACCCCAAGAAAAAATACATTGCAAGGTGAATAAATGGAGCACAATGAAGTTCCATGAAAAATTAGATTTGTCCTATGAAATAGTACCATGTATTTTTTTGTGCAAGTAATACAGACATAGCAGACGAATCAACTTTTGTTAATGGAGGTAGGCAAGAACGACCCACAAGTCACGTGCAAGAACAGGTGAGAACCAAAGAAAGATTGTTTTCTAGGATGATTTTTGATGTTTTAGGACATTGTGTCTAAAAAATTCAATTTTTGTAAATGTTGTGTTTACCAAATTTTGTTAATTTTTTGATTTTGTTTAAATTTATCATTTTTTTTTTAAAAAAAATTGAACTTAACAATTTTTAGGCTTTTTTGGAATTTTTTACAAAAAAAAAAAGGATTTTTGGAGGTTTTCCAAAGCTATGTATGGGGACAAAAAGAAACATGGATTCCCCTATTCATATATGGGAATGTACAAAAAAAGAATGCCACGCGCATGTGTAAGAAAGTGAATATGTGAAGACTCCCCCTACATTAGATGGGAATGTACAAAGGAAAATCACGCACGTGTATACAAGAGGAATATAATCTAGATTAAGGCCATAACACATAGGTTAAAAATTATGATGAACTCAAACCAATGAATTTTGAATAAGGAGCAAGCATGCCCCTAGTGCAAGCGGGCTAAGAAACATATGATAGAGGGAAGGACAAGTTTGTTTATTGAAAGAAGGGAAAAAATTTCCCTCAAACATGGTAAAAAGGAAATCTTATACACATGGATGTTCTAGACATAGTAGAAGAATAGTGTGAATGCTATGGAAGGATATGAAAAATGTAGCTAAAATACTTGCAATAAAAAGTGTCTAGCCAAAGGCATATATTGTGAGTCGAAATAAGGACTGAAGTAAGAGTTTGAACAAGTTCAAAAATACACTTGGTAACATACTAATCATGTTTTCTCATAGATACCTAATGTGTACACGTGGAAATTAATTACTTCTTGAAGAGAAGATTTTATAAATAGCAAGTGAAGACACGCTAGCCAATGTGTATGTGTGCATGATTTGTTTAAACTAATGCTAATGTAAATAAAGACTAACACCTAATAGCCTTAATTAGCAAAATTAAAAAAAAATACAAAGCACCATCAAGATAAGAATTAAGCAAGGTTAGACACTAAATAAAACTTTGACAATTAACATGCTAAGTGTCTAAATCCTCCATTCTCCTAATTAACAACAAATAAATGAATTGAACCTATGTAAGCTCCATGATAATCAAATAGGTTGCTCTTGATATTCCAAGAACTTAGGAATGGGGGCTTATCAAAGTTGGGCTACAAGACCCTTTTAACACCTCCCATATGACCTAAGCACTTTAGGCTATAAAAGAGGCTTAACTCTCCAAGTGGTGAACTCTCAAGAAAACAAAGGAAAGCTTTTAGTCTATTTTGATATATGCTTTGCATTTGTCTTCTCAAGAAGTTTAGGTGTAGGTATAAAGGTAGAAGGAGGGCTCCTTATATAGCCCAATGGATAAAGGAAACACTTCATCCCTTTGCATGTGGGATAAAGGTAAAACAAGATTAGGAATGGATAAGGTTGCTTTATAAAAGGTAACCTTACTTTAGAAGGGTTTAATTTATACTTAGCAAGTCATGGGAGTTGGGGGGTGTTTTAATGAATCAAAGGTGATTAACTAATGGGTAGATGTAAGCTTATAGAAGACAATTAGAGGAATATTAGTATGATTTAGGCTATTAGAAGGGGTTTAAATCAATTAAATATTGATTTATTGGTTAAATGAAGGGGAAAGATAGTTAATTAATAATAATTAATTAGTCTAGATAGAAGGGGAGATTAATTAACGAAAGGTTGTTAATTAGGTTGTTTATTGGATAGGTGACTTAATTAATTAGCATAGTGTAATTAATTAAAGACAGTAAGAGATAATATGAGCGCTTTGTGATGATATGTCACCAATTTGCGAGAAGGGAGATAATTAGCATAATTTAAGTATTTAAATTGCTCGGATGTAATTATGGGTGTCTACATTTGCCCCTATTTGGGGTGGCGTAAGTGACGCCACTTCAAAGATAGTAGACGGAAGAAATTTTGAAGGGATAGAAGAAAAATTAGTAGGAGGGAGAGATGCCCCCTCAAGTGTTGATGGGGTGATGAAGGAAGACGATCGAGGATCAAAAAAGGTGAGAAATAGATAGAAGAATGGGAAGGGACAGGATGCCCCGATAAGATGAAAGATTAGGGGTGGGAGAAAAGTGATGTAGAAGAAATATGGAGGAGAGGAGAGAAGATCTTAGCCTCTAGCCGTTGTGTTATTGCAACAAATTTTATGTCATCATATTACCACAAGGGCTACATCATCGGTCCTTATGAAAAATATAAGCATACGAAAAAGGTAGAATGACATGAAAATCCATACCACAAAAAAATTGTCCATTGCTGAAAATACCAACTCCATGCAACATACAACAATGCAATGCAATACGAGAAGGAAACAAGCTCATTTAACAAGGAAAACAAGTACAAATGTTTTTTTATCAAGCTGAAGAGATCCACATGTTCATGATTGACAACAAGGGTTTAAAATTATGCCTCAAGCAAGAATATATGCAAGGGGAAATTATAATAGACATTGGGTCCAAGTAAAAAAAGTATTGTGTGCAATGAAACAGCACCAGGAAATAAATGTGCCCCAGAGTACAGACGAAGCAAGCAGCTAGCTTTGTGAATGGTTGTGAATCTGGAAATCCGTGAGTTGTATTAATTGGGGAAGATGTGAAACAAACTAGTAGGATATGGAGAAAATACCATGCGCAAGACACAAGTTTCAGCCGTAATAAGCAAGTTACCATTTTTGTAGGTTTTTTACTTTTTAGGATTTTGTGAAAAAAATTGCCCTGTTTTTGGATTTTTGACGTGATATATATATTGTTTTTGTTTTCTATTTTCTAAAATGTGGTGGATGGTAGAAGAAAATAGAAGAAATAGAATGAAGGGCCTAGGCGCAACAGAAAGTGCCCTAGGTGGAAGAAAGAAGAAACAAGTGACAAATAATGTCCTTGTTTAGTGGAAAAATTAATAAAATAATTATTTTTGAAAAATAATTATTTATGAGAGTGTGAATAAGAAGAAAAATCACCTAGGAGCAATAAAATTTCCCTAGGGGGAAGAAAGGGGTATTGGACAGCAAAAAATGCCCCAATATGGTGAAAAATAAGAGAAAAATAATTATTCCACAGTGAACAGAGGAGAAAATGGCGGTCGAAACAAGCCTCCAGGCCTTCACGGTGGTGAAAAACAAGTTAATATACCCCACCTGGGGGGCAGGGGTAAATCACCGCGACCAATTCACTTTTTACCGACCACTATTGATATTTTACTGTGAGGATCTGACAGCAATGAGGATGATGGTGATCACAAGGGACCGATTTAGGCAAGCAGACGCAGTCCAAGGGTATCAGCGGCACACCGATGATGGTGCCTTTGTGAGTATTCAAACCTTGCTTGTCAAAATTTTTCATTAATGACCTAAAATTAGTAACTAAGGTTAAGTGACGTGTCGGTGCACATGCGCACAGGCATAGGTTTCAATTTGGGGGCAAAGGCGTCTCTTTGGGGGCGTAGGCATCTTAAAACATATGTGCGCGCATGTGCAGGCACACACTCCACACACCCACGTGCATGCACACACGCTACACATGTGCACACATGTGCATGCACCAGAAAGGGAGTGCACACACCAAAGGGGGAGGGCACACAGAGAGGGGGATGTACACGTGTAAGCGCAGGCACAAAAATGATGGCGCAAGTGCTAAATGAGTGGTGCACATGCCCTAAAGGGCACAAAGGTGCATGAATGATGCTGCAAGTGCCTAAAGACCATTGCACACATATGCATGTGCCAAAAGGGAGGTGCACATGCCCGAAAGGGTGTGCAGGCATCCCAGGCCGGTGGAGGATAGACAGAAAAATGCCAAAAAGATGACACTTAGAAGAAAATTTAGGATTTTTGGGTTAACCCTAAAATGATAGATAGATTTTTAGAAGAAATGTTAGTAACTGACGAGTGGATTGATATTTTGTAGAGACGATTGCCAGTGTTGCAGATGTGTGAGCGTCATTCCTAGATTGCTGAGCTAGAGGGGAGCATGTGTTGGTGTGACCGGCATGCTATGACCATACTTCTCGAGGTGGTGGGGCTAGGCCCCATGTCTCAGATGCCATCCATCACTTTGGACCATGGTTTACTGACTGCACTAGCCAAGCGATGGCATAACAAGAGCCAATGTTTCAGACTTCCTACTAGGGAGATGACTGTGACCCTAGAGGATGTATGGTGGATTCTCCATGTGCTGATCATGGGTACTTTGATTGAGTACAACTCTGATATAGGGCAGATTAGAGCAACTTGTAGCGACCTTTTCGACATAGATGACATACCGCATGATGGTATGACCATTGCATTGCATGAGTGTATTTCTGACCCGACACTACATCGGGGGCCCCTATACATCATGTCACTTATCAGTGGGTTTTTGCTCACTGATAAGATGGGGACATCTTTCCCGAGAGGGTTACTACCATTAGTTCATGGCATTTTCAGTGGTGAGCGATATTGTTGGGGGCAGTGCATACTGGCACACTTGTACTGGGATTTACATTTGATCACTTACCACGGTCAGAAGACCGTGGGGCTAGCCTCATTGTTACAGATTTGGTCATGGGACCACATTGCTATCGACATGCCCTGTGGGCACATTGCATGTTCGAGACCCAGAGGAGCCATCTTACATGGCGTGGGTATCAGTAGGTGGTGATGTTCACGAGGCCACCTAGGTAGCTTATATAGATACCAGCAAGAGTTTGATGAGCTGCCAGAGATAGACATCATATGGAGACCTTATAGACATATCCAGTGGCCAGAGGATGCCATAGAGCTTAGTGTGTGCTCAGTAGAGACACTTTATCCTTGGTAGTCATAACTATATCATAGAGTTATATAGAGTTGATAGGTGCCAGCGGCAGCTTGGCCTAGTACAGGGGGTTCCGTAGCCTAATATATGGTATGCCCACCGAGACTCCGAGAGGCATACTATGGGGCCTCGCATACCGGTGGCCCGAGCTAGGGTGAGTTTCTCACAGGTGGTCCCACATGCATGGGACCCAGCATGACAGGTCAAGGATCTAGGTACTACAACAGATTATGGGACTTAGTACGCCACTGTGTTACCTTGGCATCTTACTATCTTTCAGAGGAGGCCTAGGGAGCAAGCACTCGACCACCTATAGATATTTGGCATGGTGTGGAGTAGAGAGAGGGTGCAATAGGTCATGATCCATAGGATCCATTTGATGGGATTACCTCATGATGAGCAGGGTGTCCCATAGGTACAGGGACTGAGGCCACAGGGTCTAGGATAGGTACCAACATAGATTCCTAGAGCTAGAGTCCTAGAGCAGGGCCAGTCATCTAGAGCACCATAGGGACCAGTCCTGGTGGCACATAACTAGTGGCACAGATAGCCACCTTGCAGCAGCAGTTACAACAGGCTCTAGCCGAGAGAGATCAGGCTAGAGAAGAGAGAGATGAGGCCCGAGGCTGGTGTGTGACCGTGATAGCCGAATGAGATCAAGCTTGGACCCAGATTGTGACATTGTTATCAGAGCAAGATCAGGCTCGGGCCCAGGCTGGCCTAGGAGGTGATAGTGTTGTGCACTTCCAGCAGATTTGACATATGGCCTCCCAGATGGCCCAGGTGACAGGTTTATACCAGCAGACACAGGCCCAGCTAGCAGCCTGTGATATTAGAGCGAGACAGGCTCAGGCAGAGCATGTAGTGGGCTAGGCTGAGCTGGCCTGAGCTACAGCAGAGATAGTGTCCTACCAATGCATAGAGGGTACTGCAGTGACTACCCAGACACATAGAGATTTGGCCACAGTAGAGGGTAGGGCCTCCTATTACAGGTCCTTATATTTTGAGGTAGTTCCGGCTAAGTGACAGAGCACCTTCCTATAGTCAGTAGTCTGAGTAGGGGCACCAGATCGGAGAGGCCTTAGGCCTCAGTGGAGCAGCCACGACCAGAGAGAGCTGGCGATGCTCATGCCATGCAACCTCTGTGGGACAAGCCAACTACTCCTTCAGAGGGCTCGAGTCATCCCTGATGTTTTGTAGTTCTACATATGCCTCTTGATGAAGGCTATGAGTAGATTGTGCTCTATGTATATCATTTTTGTATTTGTATAGCAGTTTTGACACATGCCTTTGATGAAGGATTTTATTATGTTATAGATGTATCACCTTTGTATGCCTCAGATGAAGGCATTTTTGATGTATAGTAGTTTTTGATACATGCCTCTGATGAAGGCTTTTTTGATGTATCATGCCGTGATGTATATCTATTTTTGATATAAATATACCACACATGTATGATTTGGACATTTTTGACATGACATATGCGTACATGAGATGGACATTTGTTTATTATTTCTCATAGATAGATAGCTATGTTTATGATGCATTTTTATTTGATATGACATGTATATGTATCATGATCTTGTTGATGTATCACATGTGTTTTGATTTCTAGATGATTGATCTTGTAGAATATATCAAATGTTGTTTTGCTTATGTGATGTGCTCATACTTAGTGGAATGGGATGATATGATGATAAGGGTGTGGGGGGGATATATTTTGATATTTGCGATCCCTCTTGCCCCCATTTGATGATACGATATGTGATGATTAGCTTAGCATTCATGTATGATGTATACTTAGCTTTTTCTTGATATATGATGTATAGATGATGTTAGATGTGATGATAATGATGGTAATGTGATGATGTGATAACAAAACAATGCACATGCAATAAACACAATCAAATGCTAACAAATAACACAATGAATTAACATAATAATGCACCATGATTCACTAGCATGTAAAAACATACCTCAATATGCACAAGTAAGAATAAATCTAATCTAAGCAAGAAAAGATGAATTCTAACAAAGTATGCCCAAGCAACAAACAACCCAAAAGAAAAAACATGAAGCAACTATACAATCAAACAAGCAAAGAAAGAAACAAGACAATGCAAGTAAATGTAAGAAAATGTTTTTGTATAATATGTTTTCATGCAACAATTTTCTATTGTTTTTTAGCATTTTTGAAACAATTTTCTACTATTTTTGTGTTATTGTTTTTTATTTGTGTTTTCTTGTTTAGAAACAATTTTCTATGTTTTTTGTGTTTTTTTCTAACAGTTTTCCAGAGTTATGCACAGGTAACCAAGAAAGTGTGGATGCCCCCAGTGTAAGATGGGGAATATACAAGGGAAAAGGCCATGCACGTATGAATAAGAAGGTGAAGTTGTTGAATTACCCCCAGTGTAAGATGGGGAATAGAAAAAGACCATGCCCCTCACAGATGAATAAAAGAAGACAAAGCCGGATCAAGGCTTGATAGGATTGGGCTCACAGGGAATCTCGAAGGAAGAACTAGGGCTAGGCCAAGTAAAATTACCCTCTAGATGCAAGATGCTTGTGAAAAACGAATCCTCCCAAGGTGCTGAAAACTAGTTTTCACCCAAGGACCTATCCACAGTGCCACAATTGCATGGTTTTCACTTGTGGATGACCTATTTTCTCTTTTTCTTTTTCTCTTTTTGATTTTTTGTATTTTTGATCATTTTACCATGTTTTTGATTTTTTTGCTTTTCTGATCTTACGCCATGTTTAAGCATAGAACCACTTAAGATGCATGGTGTTCATGGGCTCACAGAGCTCATCACCATTGGGGTGAGAAAGTTTGTATGCCCCTGTGCCATACTTGGCCACTATGACATGTAGGGTCCTAACCAATGTGATTCAAACTTTCCTTTCTTTTCTGGTTCCGCTCTTATGTTGAACTGATTCTCCTTCATGACTAAATCACCAACCTCAAACTGATGAGGTATGATTCTCTTGTTGTAGTTTCTGGAGACTCTATTCTGATACAATTTGAGGTGATTAAGAGTGTGAATGCGCTTCTCATCTAGGAACTCTAATTCAGCAAGTCTTGCTACCTAGTAATCCTCATCTTTATCCAAATAATCCCTAAAAGAGATTCTTAGGGAAGGAAGTTCAATTTCTAGTGGGATGATAGATTATGTCCCAACTACTAGATAATATGGTGTCACACCTGTAGGAGTAAGAATGGAGGTTTTGTAAGCCCAAAGAGCTGGGTGGATTTGCAAGTGCTAATTATGACCTGTTTTATTGACCATATTTTCCATTATTCTCACCAAAGTCTTGTTTATGGTTTCGGCCTATCCATTACCTTGGGGCTAATATGGTGTAGACCATTTTAACCTAATTTGGAACCACTGACAAAGACCCTTTCACTGTTTTATTCTTAAATGACTTTCCATTATCTGTAACAATGGACACAGGAATGCCATATTAACAAATGATATGATTCATGATAAATTTGGAAATCTGAGCTCTTGTTACATAGGTTAAGGAGACAACTTCCACCCACTTTGTAAAGTATTCAATAGTCGTGATGATGTGGGTATGACCATTAGATGAGGTAGGGGTAAGTTTCCCTATCAAGTCAAGTCCCCATTTAGAAAATGGCCATGGGGTAGTGATAGGTTGCAATGGTTGTGATGGAGCATGGATGAAGTTTCCATACTTCTGGAAAAGTACACACTTCCTGACATAATTGCAACAATCAGTTTCCATGGTAGGCCAATAGTAGCCTACTCTTAACAATTTCTTGGCCAAAACCATTCCATTAGTATGTGTTACACACACCCCTTCATGTACTTCTTTGATCCATTAGCATCTGCCGATATGTTCTGTGCTCTTGGAATTTGTTCAAATGTGATACGCACGAAGTACTCCCTTAGAGTTTCCACCAACTTTTTGTAAGGTATGAGCTTGTCATCCTTAACCTTGTATTCATCATTAACCTGCTTAATAATTAATTGAGAATCACCCACAACCTTGACATGATGAATGTTCCACTTGATAATGAGCTTCAGCCCTATGATAAGTGCCTCATACTCGGTGATATTGTTTGTGAAAGGAAAACCTAGGAAAAAATCTTGTGGTATAGGGTCACCAAAAGGAGTAATGAAGACCACCCCTGCACCTGAGCCATGAAAAGTAAAGGACTCATAAAAATGTATCTGCCACATGACAGATTCTTCAATGTATAGTAATGAGACATCTTACAGATCCATATTTAAAGGTTCAATGCCTTGCAAAGGTGCTTCTGCTAGTTGGTTAGCGAGTACTTGTCCTTTAACCGACCTCTAATGTATAAATTCTATGTCAAACTCACTTAATAGAATGATCCAATTAGCTCTTCTACCCGTGAGGGTAGGTTTAGATAGCAAGTACTTGAGTGGGTCAACTTTGGATATCAGCTTGGTTTTGGTATTCAATAGATAATGGAAATTTTTTTGAAAAGTAAAAACAATAGCCCAGCAAGCATTTTCAATTTGGGGATAGTTGATTTCATAAGCGATGAGAGTGCGACTAAGATAGTAGACCACTTTTTCTTTGTGACCAAGGTCGTATTAGGCGAGCAGTGCACCAATAGAAAATTATGTAGTAGAGATATAAAGCAAGAGCGGCTCCCCAGGAGTTGGAGGCATGAGGACAGGTGGATTGGCCAAGTATTGTTTAAGCAAAGCAAAGGCATGTTGTTGCTCTGGTCCCCAGAAGAAGGTGACATAATTTTTAAGCAAGTGGGTGAATGAGTGGCACTTATCTGTAAGTTGGGAGATGAAGTAGCGAATAGCCTAGATTTTCCCCTGTAATCTACGCAGTTGCTTAATATTATTAGGTGGAGGCATTTCAGTAATAGCAGACACTTTAGCAGGGTCTACCTCAATTTCTCTTCTTTATATAATGAAGCCCAATAGTTTTCCTGATAACACACCTAATACACATTTCTTTGGGTTCATCCTGACCTTGTACTCCCGTAGGCACTTGAAGATATGCCATAAAATGACAAGGTGATATTCTCTTGTCTTAGAATTTCCGAGGATGTCATCCACATAGTCCTCCATGATATCATGAATCATATCATGAAAAATTACCGTCCTTTCCCGCTAATAAGTAGCACCTGTGTTTTTAAGGAAAAATGGCATTACTTGGTAGCAGAAGGTACCCCAAGGAGTCGTGAAAGCCGTTTTGTGCTGATCTTCATCAGCAATCTTCATTTGGTTATATCCTAAAAATCCATCCATAAGAGATAGCATCTCATATCCTGTTGTTGAATCCACAATCATATCAATGTTTGGCAGTGAAAAATCATCCTTAGGGAAATCCTTATTAATGTCTATAAAATCCATGTAAATTCTGATACTGGTAGGCTTTTTCTGGATAGGGATGATGTTAGATATCCATTCAAAATAATCAATAGGCTGGATGAATCCTACCACAAGTAATCTTTCTAGTTCCTCTTTAACCAGTAAGGCTACCCTTGGGTGCATCTTTCGGAGCTTCTGTGTAATAAGCTTAGCATTTGCGTGCACGCACAACCAATGTTGGATCTAAGCCTGGCATGTCTTTGTAGGACCATGAAAAAATGTCTATAAACTCTCATAGCAACATAGTGAATGTATTTTGTTCCTGTACCAAGAGTGATACTCCCAATTTGACTATTTTTGGGTTCTCTTTTGTACCAATATTCACATCAATAGTCTCCTCTACTAATAATTTTGACAAGTCCTTCATACGCGTAGGATCAAGAGGAAGGTTGAGATCTTCGTCCAAGGATGTCTCCAAGAGATTTTCATCCTTGGCATGGTCACTTTTATTGTCCCTTGATTTTTGCACCTGTTTTTTGGCTAGTGCCTCAAATAGGTTCTAACTATGCGACTTGGACTTTGATTTTTTCCGAGGCTTTATGTTGAAACTTTTTCCCTTTCTTTTTCTTAAGTTTTGATGACCACTAAGCTCAACCTCCTCACCGAAGTAATTACAAGTATCCAAGTCAATATAAAAGCCCTTTTGTGGTCTCCAATGGGAATTGTATCCCTTATTCCCATGAACTATGCGATAGCTTCATCATTCTCAAATAAATCTAGCGACATGTGACGTTGTTATTCCCATTCAATAAGGGAAAGGTATTCAAGGTCAAGGGTTGGTTTCGTAGGGGTTATGGTTAGGATAGCGTTGTTCATGAATAGGTTCATGGAGGCAAGATCCTCATATTGGCTATAATGGGAATCCGTATTGCTGTCTAGATAGTAAGAGCTATCCTCATGTTTAGAACAAGTAGCTTCTTGATCATTGGGGTGTGCTCCATAAGGGTGAATTCCAATGTTGTATCTTTCTATTTTAAAATGTGGAAGAGGCACTGGTTCTCTTTGTCCATGTTCATTTCTTCCACATCCTATGCCCTTGTAGCACATGGAGTACATCATTTTACTAGATTTCTCATATTTAGAGGTTTGATAACAGGTTGGTTGAGTATCCTCTGGGAACCAAGTTATAGGTGGATCTAACAATTTTTCTTCAGCCAACAAGCCTCTAGGTAAGAATGACCCAATAGTGTGTTCATTTCTAGGTCTTCTGAAGCGATAGTTGGGTTGACCTCTAGTCTTGGGTGACAATGAGAGGTCTGAAACCAAGAGGGATTGCTGCACATTATATTCTCCACAGCCATATTCAAGGATCTTCATCTCCCATGAATCAAAAGGATAGGTTGATGTGGATGCACCATGGGTGCAAGAACTAAGAGAATCCAAATCTATCCAGGATTCCATGGCCTCAGATTGGAGAGGGACTTCTATATCGGTGGAGGGACATGCATACGTGCCCTTACGTGTAAAACTATTAAGAGCTCTACAGTGAGCAAAGGGCTCTGAATCTCCTTGTATTGTAATGGTGTGTCCCTCATGGTTCAATTTAATGCACTGATGGAATGTCGATGGCATGGCCTGAATGGCATGAATCCATGGTTGACCTAGAAACATATTATATGGAAGTTCCAAGTACAAGACATGAAACTTTGTTTGATGGCAAGTGGGACCCACCTCCATTGGCAACATTATTGTTTCTGCTGACTCCCTTTCCACGTTGTCATAAGCGGTGATAGTGATGATATTTGACTCAAGATCTTCCTCAGTATGTCCCAGTTGTTGAACCAACTTTAGCGTGCATCTGTTCAACCCTAATCTGTTGTCCACAAGCACTCATTTTATCTTCCTACAGGTAACAACTACCTCAATATATAAAGGAAGACTATGTGTTGAATTATCAATAGGGGTCTCCCTATGATTGAAGGCAATATGTTCATTTGGTATGATGTTTGTTACTACAACTTGAAGATGTGTAGGATCTACCTCTAATGGCACTACCAACCCCTGAAGAGTTTGGTATAGAATGTCTTTGTGTACATTAGATATCTTAAGAAGATATAAGATTGAAATCTTAGCAGATGTCTTCTCAAGTTACTCTAAGAGGTTATATTTACCCGTTTGTGGGGTTGAAGGGGAAGGTTCCAGAATCACGAGGTGGGCACACCTTGTTACTGTGGTGCAATCCTTTCCCTTGATTCAGATGGTGTTGACATGGTCAGTAGGAGAGCGAATACATCCAATAAGTGAATCATAATGATTGTTGTCTTTTTTGGTGTATAAGTAATTCACTTCTTTATAACCTTGGGATGACTCTCCCCTATCCGGCTTTGACTTTTCTGATTTATCATGATTAGGGAATGTCTCTTTATACATCCCCATTTTTTCATTGGGTGTCTAGGTTTTCCTAGGGTTGTCCACCTCTATTTCCCCATTGTTGATGATGTTTTGGATATAATGATGAAGTCTCATACATTTTTCTATCTTATGTCCATTGACACAATGCATTTTGTAATATTCATGCTCCTTGTATCATGAAGGTTTTGGAGCATTGTCATCAAATGGTTGTGTCATAGGATATGTCACCATGTGGGCCACATCCAATTGTTTTAGTATAACCGACAAAGGTTCATTAAGAGAGGTTAACATTATTCATTTTGGTGGTGGTTGAATTGGTCCTTTGGTCAGTTTAAAAGGTTCACCTGTTTGGACTGTTAGTACACATTTGGAATCAGTGATCCCGTATCTCACCACATTTTTGTTTTCATTAAAAACATTTGGCTTCTCCGTGGGTTTAACATTTTGATTATCTATAGATTGGGACTTGAGAGTTCCTTTAGAAATGATATCTTTCTCTATTTAAACCCCTTTTTCAATGACCTCCTCAAGAGTGTGAACACAATGCATTTGGAGGTGGAAGGCTATGTCCGGATTTAGGTTGGGTACAAAAATACTAACCATATGTTTTTCAGGAAAGCACAACGGAAGAAGCTAGATATCCCTCTCGAATGTTGTAAGAATCTAGAGAAAGTATCTTTAGGGTGTTGTTTGGTGCCACATAAATCTACCATGGTGACATCACTCTCTATATTGTACGAGAAGTGATACACAAACCTTTCTTCCAATTCTAGCCAAGTGACAATTTATCCCCGAGGTAAACATGTAAATCACTCCAAGGCTTGACCTCCTAGACTCTTGGGAAAAAGTCTAATGAGATAATTGTCACTATAGGACACCTCTTGACATGCCATATAGAAATATTTGACATGATCCCATGGATCTCCCTTCCCTTTATATTTGTTGAATTTTGGCATGTCAAATTTCTTAGGAAAGGGTTGAAGAGTCATAGTCTTGTCAAAAGGATAGGGACATAATTCTTCATATTGATACTTTCTAATGCTCCCTATATTTCTCTCTTGAAGGCTTACGAGTGTTGCTTTCATAAATTGTACCTCTTGTGTGAGTAATTGTTCTCTAGTGGGAGAAGAGGGGATATATACTTGTTGATACCCCGTATCATCTTCTCCTTGATTTTCTCTATGGATTTCACTTATCTTAACCTTAGGCCTTGACTTTTGAATGTGTTTTCTTGCTTCATTCTGTAGATGAGAGGTTAGCAAAGCTAATTGTCATCTTAGGTTATTAATTTGTTGTTGAATTGTGGTTTATTTTTCTAAAGGTTCCTCCTCTTCCTCATGTTATGGAGGTTCTTCACCATTCTCATGTCCCATCGTGTTTTTACGTGGCACTTTGATAATGGGTATGTTATGTCCCACTATCTTATTATTTCCTACATTTGAGGTAGAAGCATGTCCATGTGTCAAAATATCCTCCATGTTGATAAGGGGTCATTCTTCCTCATTAGCGTTATTCGCAGGTGGGATTGTTTCATTTTCTGTGGGCATTTTGGCCCCTAATTCTACAACCTGTGCTAGCACTCTACCCTTATTTATGAAAAAAAAATCATCTAATAAAGTAAGGTCAAAGTCAATTTCTACGTGTGGGGATTCCAATTCATCACCACTATGATCGACCATATCTTCTATCTCTTTTTCTACAGAAAAAAAAGGCCCTAGATCGTGTCCAATGAAAGGGTTTGACCCTTGTCTATTGGAGGCTTCCCAAGCTTGCACTTTTTTTCCTCGTATGTTTGTTTCTTGAGTCCTAATCATGTTTTGGGAGCCATGATTTGTGATAGTTTCACTAAGGTAAGTTGTAAATGTGTTCAAAACTTTGTGACCACACCTAAGTGAAATGCAAGATAAATTGTCAAGAATATGAATGAATAACAATGTGAGAATACCAATGTGATAGAGTGATAAATCACCAATGACACAAATGTTTGGTATCTAAGCCTATCAGATGAAATACTTCCTAGACTACGTCTCAAAAAGTAGCTTAGTGTTGCAAGATAATTAACAAGATGCTCTCACTTATGCCAAGTTCAAGAGAATGAACAAGACGTAAGTAAATACAAAAAGTTAATGTGACCTCCTAACAAGATATACTAGAAGTGAGCTCAAATTCGTTTAAGACCTATATCCCAAAAAGTGCCAGTTACAATTTGTGAGTGACACAACAATATCACAAAGATATGTGAACCAAACTTTGTGAGAAAGTAAGGTTTTTGATATCAAGATGCTATTGATATAACACACACAAGTGGTAACACGTAGCACTCTTCAAAATCGAGGTAATAATAGAATCAACCTAAAAGCTCAAAGTATAGCTAGGAATAGTTAAAATGTGTGTAGCGTAACCTTAAAATATAAATATTTAGGTTGAGTTTAAAAGAAACAAGACATAAATATTAAAATTATAGTGATACAATACAAACAAGGTAACCTTTCTAAGGAAGTCCAAGATGATGAACCATGCCTAACTACAATGATGATCTTGACGTGGGTATCAAGATCACAAAGGCCACCAATGATATGAATATGCCTCCACACACTTTAGATGTTTAACTTACCCAGCCATAAACATGGATGGGAGTAACCAGACAAAAAAGTGGCAGAAACAATTGATTGGTAACACAGAGGTAGTCACCCTTCTTTTGATTAAAAAAATGTCAAAAGAATGTCAAGGAAGCAAATCAAAAATGGTGATGAAAAATGTTGGCTTCAATTCGGCATAGTTTCGCTTCGCCTTAAGGCAAGTGAAAAATTAAGAAAAAGTAACGCGTCACATGTTTTGTGATGAAAATATGGCTCACAACTCAACACTGTTTTAGAATGGTCAAAGTGGGCTCCTGGCCAAAGTATATTTTCCTAGGTGGTTCTCTCATCCTACGTGTTACAAAGTTGTCCACGAGCGGGGTGATATAGCCAAATAGTCCCAAATATCTTGGGAGTATCTCGGCATTTCCCCCTTTAAGCACAGTGGGCAGTAAATGCATCCATCGTGTACTCTTTATAAGGTCATGATAGGGACAACTTGTAACGCTATCTCACAAAGGAATCACTAGTCCAGTAGGTAGTGCAAAGCACTTCCATTTTCATCCACAAGGTTCCCTCTTGTATGGACTACTTTGGGGTTCCTGGAACCACCCCCATTGTTGTAGCTTAAGGTGTTATGCCAAAGGGGTTATGTTCCAGTTGAGTGGAGAGGGACGTACCCTTTTCCAAAACCTGCAATACAGTGTTTTGAATATGTTGTTCTTTTTATCTTGTTTAATTAGGTGTGGTTTGCTTGAACACCTTTTGGCAACCTATATAACAACTGTATTAGTAGTTTTTGACTTCATTTTCAATTCCTCCTTTCTTTGAAAAGCGTGGTGTTTTTTGTCGTATATGACGATTTCAGTAGTTTTCCATCCAAATCGTAAACACCATTTTTTATTCTCTAGATCATCCAAGGACGCAAGAAAAGAGCATACGAGATGTTTCCAAAATCCAAAAAGATATCAAATGGAAAAATACTATAATTCAAACACAACAAGTTAACAAATTCCAATTCAAATATTCCTAACAACCTCAAAGCATCAAAAAGGACCTAAGAATCATTTTTTATTCCCAAGATCGCCACAAGGGACACAAAATAAGAGCATACGCGATCTTATTCCTATAAGTAAACATGAAAAGTTTATCTAATCAAGTAAAATCATGTAAAAACATCCTGCAAAAATGAGTATGTGATTAGATAAAACCTACAAAAATGTTAGCACTTCAACACATTAATTCCAAGAAAACAAAAATACACATGCACCCCTGTTTTGGCGTCTGCACACGGGTTAGGGTGGATACTCCACTCTATGTTTTTCTTATTTACATTGCACCTACACCACATGAGAGGCATGTGTGCCAAAAAAATGACGTGTGCACCACTCTGTGTGTTTCTAGCTTACCATGTACCTATGCCACCCAAGAAGCGTGTGCGCTACCGGAAAAGCATGTACGCTACTGGAAAAGTGTGTGCACCACCGCAATGTAAAATAGCCTCAGATTCCGATAGAAATCTTGCACCATAAGAAATGTGTCTATGCCACTAAAATAGCGTGTGCGCTCGAGTTAGGGTGTATGCACCGATCTGAAAAGTTTTGAATTGCAGTGAAGGTACAGTATGAAATAACATCTACACCTAGGTTAGTGTGTCTACCCACTGGTTGGGGTATGCGTGATGGGATTAGTGCATATGTGCCAGGGTCAATAGATAAAGAATCAGGTTTGGACAGTGCACCTACACCACCTGAGATGTTCCTGCGCAATAAAAAACATACCTATGCTCCTGGTAGTGTGTCTACGCCACCTCTGCAGCCAAAATACGGCAAAGAACACAAGAAAGCTCACAATACTTCAAATTTTAGCAAGTTAGTTTTAAAATGGAAACAACCCATTAAAATGATGGCTATGAACAAGAACTTACACATATAAAATTAGCAAAAATTCTAAGAAAATAGACATTAATTACTACATGTGCATATCAAAAGTTAACCAAAACAATGAAATTTAAATTAAAATGCCAAGGGACTAGGTCCCACTGGGTGTGCCAAATGTGTGCATGATTTGTTTAAACTAATGCTAATGCAAATAAAGACTAACACCTAATAACCTTAATTAGCAAAATTAAACAAAATACAAAGCATCATCAAGATAATAATTAAGCAAGGTTAGACACTAAATAAAACTTTGACAATTAACATGCTAAGTGTATAAATCCTCTATTCTCCTAATTAACAACAAATAAATGAATTAAACCTATGCAAACTCCATGATAATCAAATAGGTTGCTCTTGATATTCCAAGAACTTAGGAATGGGGGATTATCAAAGTTGGGCTACAAGACCCTTTTGACACCTCCCATATGACTTAAGCACTTTAGGCTATAAAAGAGTCTTAACTCTCCAAGTGGTGAACTCTCAAGAAAACAAAGGAAAGCTTTTAATCTATTTTGTTATATGCTTTGCATTTTTCTTCTCAAGAAGTTTAGGTGTAGGCATAAAGGTAGAAGGGGGGATCCTTATAAAGCCCAATGGATAAAGGAAACACTTCATCCCTTTGCATGTGGGATAAAGGTAAAACAAGATTAGGAATGGATAAGGTTTCTTTATAAAAGGTAACCTTACTTTAGAAGGGTTTAATTTATACTTAGAAAGTCATGGGAGTTGGGGGGTGTTTTAATTAATCAAAGGTGATTAACTAATAGGTATATGTAAGCTTATAGAATCCAATTAGATGAATATTAGTACGATTTAGGATATTAGAAGGGGTTTAAATCAATTAAATATTGATTTATTGGTTAAATGAAGGGGAAAGATAATTAATTAATAATAATTAATTAGTCTAGATAGAAGGGGTGATTAATTAACGAAAGGTCGTTAATTAGGTTATTCATTGGATAGGTGACTTAATTAATTAGCATAGCGTAATTAATTAAAGATAGTAAGAGAGAATATGAGCGTTTTGTGACGATATGTCGCCAATTTGTGAGAAGGGAGATAATTAGTGCAATTTAAGTATTTAAATTGCTCGAGGGTAATTATGGGTGTCTACAGTGTAGAAATGATCTATTTGGTAGTTGATTTGTGAATGGAGGATGGAAGGAGAGTCATACATTGTTCCACTACCAGTCAAGCATCAACAACTCCAACGGAGATGTTTTTAATTCTAGTCATAGCATTCCTCTACTACCATACAGGTGTATATAGCCCCTATAGAGATACTATAAATACCCCAAAAGATATTTACATATTGATTAGATTTTTATTTACTTTTTTTACTTTTTGAAAATGTATTTCAACTCTCTTTCGATTATTTTGATGAGGGTTTAAGAACCACTAATGGCTTGATGGAGGGATATGGAAGTGATTGTGATGCCAACATTGGCTAGTGTCAAAAAATATGTCTAAAATTTCTTCTCAATAATTTTATTAGATGTAAATAGTAATAGGATCTCTAAGCGGTTAGTCGTTCTTTAATTTACCAAAGTGATGAAAGACTGAGGTCAAACAGATACAATAGAGATAAATGTCACAAAATGAGTGTGAATAAACTAACAAAAATATCATCAAAGGGATGAACATGGTGGATGACTTGAAAAGGAATGGAAAGAAAGGGAAGAAGGAACATCCATGTGTGTATAATACCTAATTACAATGTTTGATCTTTTACCTTTTATTTTTTATAATATTTTTTTATTTCTCTCTTTTTTTTAGATGGTTTTATGAAGGTAAAACCATGAAGGGATAAGAATATGAATATGAATGATTTATAATTTGTGACCAACAATGTCACTCCACATGATAGGATCCAAAGACAATGTTTATGTTTTATTTAATGAGGGAGACTAAGAGTTTTTACTTATCAAGAGTGTTATTATCTCCAATCTCAATGACCGTAGTGAGATCTAATTTGATAAGTGCCTATGAATTATCTTTCACCATAGATTTTTTATGTGGAATATTGATTTCCCTATCCATAGGTTTCTGTACTTTTTTCCATACCTAAAATTTTCATTGGTGTGCATTCTTGAATCATGTTTGATTTTATATTTGTGAGTGTTAGATTTGCTTGGATCTTTAAAGATCTTAATATTTTTTATCTTATCTTGATGAAGAAAATTTTGGTGTTTCCTACAAGATAATGTTTGATTTTGTTGATCCTGAGAAGTGGGAGAAGAATGTGGATGTTTGGGATTGATTATAGGAATGTTAAGAATGATGATGGGCTTGAAAAAAAATTTGATAGAAGGATTATATGATTGACAAAAAGGATATGGTCCAAGAATTGAATAGGATGGGATATCAGGAGGTGAGACACATATAGAAGGTAAAGGGATACTACGATGTGGCCTCAAGATGGAAGGTAATGGGATACTGGGATTTGAGCCATGGATAGGATATGAAGGGATATTAGGGTGTGGCCCAAGTATAGAAGAAAATGGGCTACCAGGAGATTTCCCATAGAAGGAAGACAATGGGCTTCCTGGAGGTGTCCCATAAATAGAAGATGGAGGGATACTAGGATGTGGCCCAAGTATAGAAGATAATAGGGTACTAGGACGTGAGCCACATATAGAAGATAATGAGCTACTAGGATGTGACCTAAGGGAAGATAAATATGGGCTACCAAGAGGTGGCCCAAGGTGAGATTATGATTTAGGAATTGTGATATGTACATAATAATGGGGTGATGAGAAGATAGGCCATAGATCAATGCCAGAACCAAGAGTTTCATCATGCAATGAGGAATGTGAATATGGAAGAATAAGAGGAGGATCAATTTTGATGATCTTAAGATCTTCCTCCATTTTATAATAAAAGGAATCAACTTCTTCCCCACAATACACAAACGTATCGAGGTCAAAACAAAATTCTTGCTCATGATCCTCTAGAGGAATGTCGTTGTGTAGCCCCGTGAATTCTCTGATTGCTTCTTCATTCTAACAAAAATTGATCATTATGGGTCGTTGTTGGTCGATGATAGAAGTTTGGTTGGAAAAATGGAGTCCAAAAATTGTTGAAGATTTAGAAGATGTTTGATGTTGTATATAATGGGAAGATTTAATCATATTACTCCCACAAAGGTAAATAGAGATTTCAAAATATATCTTAGCACCTCATTTCTTATGACTAATTCTACGTGAATAGAAAAATTAGTCTTTAGAAGATTGATAAGGATGATAGCGCAAAAAAAATTGAAAAGGCTTGAGGGAAGAAGAGGGATTATATTTCAATTGATAGAAGAAGATGACTTAAGAGACACAATAGATTTGAATTTATATGTATCGTAAGTGGAAGAAGATTTAGATTTGAAATAGGTTGGTATTGATTTTCCTAGAAGATGATATAGTGCAGGTAGAAAAATAGGATCACGTAGAAATTGAGTAGATTTTAGTATAGGGGTCGACTTAGATGATTGATTAGAGGAATTCAGATTTGTATAGATCTTCAAAACAGGAAGACGTCATTGAGGTGACTGATAAAGGGGGTCCTGTAGAGAAATGGAGGACTGTGACTCAGGAATCGAATTAGAGGAAAGATGGTGAAATTTTTTGGTGATACAAATCCTTAGAGGAGGTTGTTTGGGAGATTAGTTATTCCTTAGAATGAATTCAATGGAATGAGGCTCGAGAGACTGAGAGGAATCCGAAAGATATTTTGGATTATAATAATCAGGAGATTGAGAGGAATCAGAAGAATAGTTTGGAATAGAATCACCAGGAGATTGAGAGGAATTAGAATAATATTTTGGATTAGAATCATCAAAAAACTTAGGGGAATTAGAAGAATAAAATGGATTAGAATCATCATAATCATACCACCGACTATCAAATGAAGGTGGGGAAATGGGTAGCCAAACGAGTTCTCTAGCATGAAGAACAAATCGAGTTTCATTCATGATGGGCATATTTTGATGTGAATTCCTAAACCTAGTTTCCCTATTTTCATTAGTGTGAGTAACCATATGATAGTCACTCATGGTTGAAATTTTTGGGTCCAAATGCCTAGACCTAAATTATATGATTGAACTCCTTAAAATACAAGGAATTTCCATATCAATTCAGGCAGTGTAATGACGTCCAACTAGACATTTTAAAACCAAATAGGGGTACTTGTGTTATTTTCTAAAGGGGGTCTAAGGAAAACACACATATTATTAACACAATTTCAATAATCCATCAAGGTTTGGACAACAAGTTGCAAGTGTAAATGTCAAAATGGTTTATCAAAATTTAGCAACACAAAGGCTCCAAATGAAAATTTCCCAATGTTCAAATCATCTTAAGAGTTTCTTGATAGGAAATGTTTTTTTCTAAGGTTTTAAAAATGCATATAATTACTATAATGAACCTAGAAAAAATCAAGCATCGTGATAGTCTACAAAGGTTTCTATTAATGCCAAAAAATGGCTAAAGAATGTCCAATGGAAAATAATCAACAACCAAATTATCAAAAGGAATTTCCTATGAAACAAGTCTATAAGATGGAAGGTCACAAGGAACAATCACGTAAGTTTGCAACAAAAATACAATCTAAAAAAACTAATCCCTACGTAAATGTGTCCCAATGATAGGTTGGCAAAAAATGATCAACACAATGTCAACACTTAAGTCAATTTTAAAATAAACAAGACATAAATAATAACAATAGGTTGAATTGAATTCCGACTCAAGGTATCCTACAATGAGTCTAGATATAAATAAGGCCTATATCCCAAAAAGTGGAAGTTACAAATGTGAGCAACGAAACAATACCATGTAGATACGTTAATATAGCTTTACAGAAAATCAATATATTAGTATCAAAATAATATTGATACGATGCAAATAATGTAACAACAAAACTTTTGAACATTAAGGTAATGTTTTTAAGGAAACAAGGTCAAAGTATAAAAAGGATTTTTTAAGGTGCGGGCAGCGTACTGGTAAAATCTTGAAACATAAATTAGTTTTACAAGAAACAAGATGTAAGTATCAAAATTGTATAGAAATGATGTGAGCAACATAACACCTCAAGGGAATATTGATGATGAATCAATCCTGACAACAATGAAATGCATTGTTGTGGGTATCAAGATAACACTACTCAATATTTGAGGACATACCAACACACTTTCAACTCTTATTATCACATTCATAATAAGGAAGGATGTAAGCGGGTGCAAAAGAAGTGGACACAATGTTGAGTAACACTTTGCATGTATGCTTTCTTTTGTCCCAAAAGGGAAACAAGAAAACAAAGGAGTAGACCAAGTTGTGATGAAAAATACTTGACGTAACTTTGGAAGAGTTTTTCCTTGTCTTAGGACAAGTGAAAAACTAGGACAAAGTAACACTTCATAAATTTTGTGATGAATAACACTAGGCTCAAAATTCAATGGAATGTCCCCTTGTTAGAATAACAAGGTTTTAACTCTAAAAAAAAATATTCCTGAGAGCTCTTTGAAACACTTTGGATTAAGGAAAGGTTGGCCCCTATGCAAAATGGTTTCCTAGGATTTTTTCTGCAACACTCACCAATTCCTACCTAAGACAGGTATGCACATCTATAATTACTTCTAGAGAGGTGTACCATAACCCCACAATCAAATTAATGAATGAGGCCTCATATGGGTAGGTTGAAGCTTATCACATAAGGGTTTTTCACTAGTCAAGTATATAAGCGGGGTGCTTCCTATTTTTTCCACTAGTTCCCTCAAGATGTGGACTACTTTGGGGTTCCTGGGGTAATCCTCACAATGATTTTTATTACTTATGTCAAGATATTTCCCCCAATTAAAGTGGACAAGTCGTTTCTCTTATCTAAACCTACAAATACAGTGTTTTGAATAGTGGTGTGTTTTTAAT
The DNA here is from genome assembly GCA_019776745.2 of Taxus chinensis. NCBI lineage: Eukaryota > Viridiplantae > Streptophyta > Pinopsida > Cupressales > Taxaceae > Taxus > Taxus chinensis. The sequence goes on from CM034154.1 coordinate 363,647,876, forward strand.
CTTTTGTCTTAGTTTGGTTTTACACACCATTGGCAACCTACAACAAACTGTATTAGTATTTATTTAGATCCTGATTCTTTGAAAAGTGAAATAAGGTCCTGCACTCAAAACTTAGTAGTTCTCCACAAAAAATTATAACATTTTAAAAAGAGGATCAATTTTTTTTTATTCTCAAGATCATCTAAAAGATGCAAGAGAAGAGCATATGCAATAAGTAACCCAAAATAGAAAACTCTATATCAAATGACCATTAACCATGTTTAACATTTTGTTCATTCCTTTAAACAATAATGAAATGATGAAATGTTTAGAAAAGAAGGAAGATAAAAGTTGTTTCGAATTCTCAAGATCACCTAAATGGTGTGAGAGAAGAGAATACACAGCCTTATCCTAACTTTTAAATGACATGGAGACACAACATTCATTAAAGCATTTAAACATGTTATAAAATGACTAGGTATCTACAAAATGATAACCCAAAGCTTTTGGTAACTCTAAACCCCAAAATTTATGTTTCCATTTTGTATTTCTCTTCAATACCTTTCCAAAACAAAAAACAAATGGATTCCTTCCGAGTTAGGGAGTAAATTTTATGTCCTCCAGAAGATATGTTATGCACACAGATTGACACTAGTGCACCCAAATTGACAATAACATGCCAAAATTGACACTAGTGCTCCCAGATTGACACTAACGGGCCCAAATTGACACTATCATGCCTAGATTGACATTATCATTCCCAGATTGACTCTAACGTGGGTCTAACATAGAATGACAAAAAATAGTGTTACAGTAGTCTGGCTAGAAAGATAGTAGTGCAAGTCTAACACAAAATAATATAAAACAGTGTTATAGTAGCACGGCCAAAGAGACGATAATGTGAGTATGACATAGAATCATAGAAAACAGTGTTATAGTAGTGTGGCGAGAGACACGGTAGTGCAAGTCTAGTTCACACTAGTGCGGGGCACCTATATGATGTCAAAAACACATGATTTTCACAAGGAAAATGTTACAAATGTCAACACGTTTCCACTTTAACCCAAATTTAGCACCAACCCATCTCCTTTGTACCTATAAGAGAGACTCAACACATGTAAAGTTAACAAAAATATCAAGGAATTAAATTTATTTAACATGTGTCAAATAAGGGTTGGCCAAAATTGAAACTAAACTAATAAAGCTTGAAATCAAATGCTAAGGAAAATGGAGAAAGTCCCACTGGGTGTGCCATATTTGAGCATTATAAACTTTCAATTCTAATCAAAATAAACTAACACCTACTAGTTTTGAAGAAAATATAAATCTACTATAGAACTATAAGATAAGAGCTTAAAGGAAAACAACTTTTAAAATGTATAAACATGATAAATCCATTAAATGCCAAGTCATTCCTACTCTTTGAGATTGCTACCTAATGAATGAACCTAATTAGATCATCTAGCAATCAAAAAAAAATTGTTTCTTCAAGAATTGAAGATGAGATCTCACCAATAAATGGATACAAGGCCATTTTTGGATCTTCCCATGCTCTTCAATTTGAGAGAATGGAAGCAAGATCGAGAAGCTATTTCCGAAAATGGATAATGGCTCAAATCAAAATGCCTGTAGTTTTCACTCATGCAAATGAGGTGTGTGTGAGAGAGGAAGGATCTTGGTCCTTTATTTATCTTGCTTGTTTGGAAAAATCTTACAATTTGGTTAATGTGGAACAAAGCCCAAAGAATAAATGCAAAGAATATACATGTTTAGAAGAATTAATAAAGGATGTGCACTTTATGGGAGTTTAGAGGCGTTTAATTAATCAAATGTGATTAATTAATAGGTAGGGATAAGCTTGTAGAAGCTATTTAGAAGAGATTTAGAGGAAAATTAGACTTATTTGGGGGATGTAAGAGGGGAATTCAATCAATAAAAAGGGTGTAATGATTAAAATAGAAGGCATAATTAACTAATAATAATTTTAATTAATCACTTAGCAGTGGATTATAAGTAATGAAAGGTTGTTAATTGGCATCTGAAGTGATGGGGAAGTTAATTAATTTTAAAAATGTCATTAATTAACCGAAATGAAGGGAAATGTTAGCTAATTAGAGTGAAAGTGCTAATTATCACATAAATGATAGGAAAGAGGATAATTAGTGCAATTTTAGTATTAAAAATGCATAAGCAGATTTTGGGTGTCTACACCTACTTTTCATGATCTCTCTTGTATGCACACTTTCTTATTACATTGTTTTTCTATTACATGTTTACTAATTTTTACTAACATATGCATATAGCCACTTTGTTTTCATGTGTCTTGGTTTCTACCATGCACACGCCCCCTGCAAAGACACAGTTTTATATTAGCATCAGGTCCTCTCTTTGGATTGCATACTCCTGGTGATGTTGCATGTACCCCGAAAGAGGGGTGGCATACATTGGCTGAATTTTTCACCCCATACATCAACTCAGAGCTTCAATATAGGCCTACATATTATAGGAACATAACAAAGTTATAGTCACAGAATGACCCAAATTCTGACTTGGGTCCTTAGTACAGCACAGACTTTAGTGCCTAGATGTAGACACTAATTCTTGGGTGCTATTGACCTCTCCTAGGTGCCTATGTCCTGCGGGAAAATATAATTACTTCCTCATATTAGAACAGTTCATAACAGTTCGCATAGTAGTTTCACAAGATTAGGTGCTGGCCTCAAAACAAAAAATGCATGCAATATCCTATTATCTCCTTTTCAACATGGAACAATATGGAACTAAACACAAATCACACCATAAGTAGTGGTGTATAATTTAGGAAGTAGTCTTTGAACGAGAGTAACACTAGACCTCTCTCCCCAAAACTCTTCTACCATGCTGTGATATCACCCAAAAAACTCGCACTTGGCGTGAGATTTCCCAAAAAACTCATTCTTAGCATGAGATCGCCTAAAAAACTCTCTCTTGGCATGATATCACCCAAAAAAAATTCTCTTCTACAGCATTTTGGGACATTTTCTATCTTTTTCACACTTCACAGATCAGATGCACAATTTCTTTTTACTAATTTTTACACAATTTTACATACTTTTGTAATATTTTTCATAATACATGCTTTGACTACTCTTTCGATCTCCTTTTTCAAGTCCATCCTTAATACATAAAAGGAAATAACCCTACATCAAGATACAACAACAAAAGGTACAATGCACATGCTTCACCCCTAAGATCACTTCCTCTTTCTTAGCTTACATGCTTCATTTTTAACACTTCACACTCTGCCTTTCATTTGTCTCATCGGCATGTTATCACCATCACACTCTACATGGTTATCAATTACAGATATTTATCTACTTTATGCTATCGAGTATTCACTCAACAATGTAAAGTGTGGGAAAATATAGACACAAGATCATGCACTTGGGTACATTTCTAGGTTTATAAACACATACTTTCACTCATGATTCCTAGGTGATAAAAGTAGTAATTGACAACTATATTTGGCATCTTTTCTTTGTTTTTTGTCTTCTTTCTAGTTGTTTACACCCTATATCCTGGTCAATACTTCACTTTCTTATCTTTTATGGCTTTGGTCACAAGCACCTAGACAAGATGCCAACGCCCAAGCATCTCCGACCTCTTTCTATATTACTTTCTCTTTTTGGTCGTATTTTATATTTAGCAAATCTTATTTTCTTATGGGTTGGCCTTCCAGTTATCAATTAAAAATATAAACCAAGGGAATCATATAAATACAAAGCTATATGACTAAAATAAAGGACAAATCTCTAAGAATCTATTATCACCACCTAATGTTGTATCCAAAGGCATCTAAGAGCATAAAAGGCATTCATCTAGCTTTCATTCAAGGGAAAAGGGACTACGTTTTTTACATACACGCATAGGAGGGGAAGTAAATTTTTCTATCCATGCATCTATTTACATTTCTACATCTATCTATCACATGCACTTACACAAGGGCTTCCTAGGGCATGATTCTATCACACACGCACAAGAAATACATGAATTCTAAGATGTAATGCAGAGCTCAGACATAAGTTCACTCACTTGAGTATTGTCAAGGTCACTCCGACTCCCCATATTGCATATTTTATTTTTGGTATTTGATGTATTTTGAGTGTTTTTCAAGTGATCATCTCTTTTCATGTTACAGATGAATTCTATGATCATCATGTGACACATAGGTGACCAATAGCGACCATCTTGTGACACCACAAAAACCAAATTCTGGGCCCTTACGCGGTCACAAGAACCCAGTATAGGTCTCTGGTACATAGGTTCCCTTGCCCCAATCTAAGTTCCCTAGTCCAAGAAAATTTGACAGTTCTAAAATTTACAATGTGTGATTGCAACATTCTTCCCTTCCTTTTCATTAGTTTTCTAGTCCATATCAATTCCAGTTATATCACAAATCAACTAATTCCTTCACTCTCTCTCTCTTACACTTAGGTTTTTCATATGTTTATCTTATTACTTGTGTCAAATATGTACTTTAGTTAATATTTATCATATGTTACTTTGAAATATTAGGGTTTTACAAATTCCATATTTGTTAAATCAGTGTAAAGATATCATGAAGACTAGGCTTAGGCAATGGTGTGCATTGTGGAATGCCTTTAAGGGTGATAAATTACTTATTGTGAATGAAATTAATGCACAAATTATTCATGGAAGGAATGTCTTGGGTGGAATGGATCCAAAGAAGACCTAATATTATGTCACACCTTTTATTGAATATTTCATAGAAAATGGCAGAAGCATGATAAGAGACCCAACTATAACGGGAAGTCTGATGTAGTGAAAATAATTAAGAACATGATACATGATATTAGATAGTGGACATTTGATAGCCATGATAATTGTAATGGATCATACACTGATAGGAGCCATTGGGTAGATCATGGTGTTATTGACAGTATATGAACTGATAGAAGTGTTGATATGTAATGAATAAAAAGTGAATGTAGCATGATAATCATGATCTGAAAATGAAATCAATGGTGGTGATGCATCAGTAGAAGCAACAAGGAAGCCAAGGGGCCCTAATGAAGGAGGGACATAGGTTGATATGTATGATTAGAAGAATAATTAGGAGGTTTCTTTTCATGCTTGGGAAAAGTGTCATTAAATATTTTTATCTTTTTATTATCATTGACTTGATTAGAAGTAGATGGCTTAGGGAGCTCGAGTAAATTATTGTCAATAAGATCTTAAATGAGATGTTTGAGTTTGAAATAACGGTCAATAGAATTCCCAATGCATTGATGATAGTCAAATTTATCATTTTCATCATAATTATTGCCACAAGGGCTAGAGCGATCGATATTGAGAAGCGATGGAAGAGTGATAAGGTTTCTTTCAATGAGTTGAGGTAATAGAAAATGGGGTGCTTAGGGTAATTTGGTGAAAGTGCACTTTAGAGGTTGTCATTGAAGCTTTTCAGGTGGAGAGATGGCATTAATGGTTTCCTTTTCTTTGGTGGACTTACGAGATGGATTAAATGTTGATTTAGCTTGAAACCGATTAGAATATGATGGAGTATCTCTATATTTGAGTTTTCCCATAGATAGAAGTTTGAATTTACACATTTTTAACATGTGACATAATTTATCAAATGAATGAGAGGTCTCAAACATAACACTCTCTTGAAGTTGTGGTAAGAAGCTTTAAACAAAAAGGTATTATAATTCAAAATAAACGAGGACATTGGTCATCTTAGCTTGGTTGTTCTTATAATGCAAGACATGGTCAACTAGATGCTCATTATATCTTTATTGGATTTGATAAAGTTGCACATAAGAAATCTCTGTGGTAATATTGATTGAAAACTGAGCAAGAAAAGCATCATCTAGATGTGTACAAGAAGTTACCAAATGAATAGGTAGATCATAAAATCAACTTATTGTGTAATCTTGAAGACTTATAGGAAATAGCTTAGCTAGCAATGTATGATCATTTACATAGTCGAGACATGCCACATGAAAATATCATAGATTCTCTTGAGGTTTGTAATGGACATTAAAGGTTGGAATCTTAGGGGTGACTAAGTTACGAAGATGTGGATAAGTAGAAATGGTGGGTGTGAAAGGGGTATGAAGGAGTAATGAGGAATCAAGAGATGGAGAGGAGTGTGAAGTAGCTTGTTATAACTGATAGTTTTGAATTTACATATCCTGATATAAAGACGTTAAGTATTGAATGTCAGAAGAGGAGACTTGTCATTTGTGATAAATAATAGATGGAGTGAAATGGTTGGTAGGAGTAGGAATGGACATTGTAACAGTAGAGGTAGGTGGAAGGTTAGAGTTGGGATGTTATGTTGCAATAGGAATAGAAGTGATATTAGAGGTGTTAGGGTTGAGCTCAGATATGTTGGTGGCCTCCTCATGAGTAGAAAATAAAATAAGGTCTAAGCCTTGTGGATGTTCAGCAAGATGAGCTTGGAGATCATGAAGTTATTCATCAGTAAAGGGTTCATAGGTTTCGGCCATGTTACAAAGATGATAAAATGCCAAGAAGCAAGGTTGGGTTTGAGTGATGGGTTCACCAAGTGATTTAATAAAAATAGAATTAACTCTAAGTATTGCAGAGTCACTATTGAAATAAATTATGTGTAAATGATAAAGAATAGTAATGACACAAGAAAACTGAGATTTAAATTGTAAAACCCTAAGCAATGGAGGGAAATAGAAGCACTTATCTGATTTTTGAATGGAGAGGAATGATCTAGGAAAGGAGAAGTGATGAAAAATGTGCCAACAATGTATTAATTCTTATCTATAAATTTTGGAGCTCACAAACAAGGCTGGGAAAGGGCACCCACATAAGGACAGGGTCACCTGGGCACTAGTGACTAGATTTGGGAGCCTATGACTACACAACAGCTCTGGATATGGATCTTGTTATGTCATAAGGGCATCGTAATTAGTTCATATTCATCTTCTGATTCTCACACTATGATCATTGAAGGTACTTGTAACTTACAAAAGATAAGTTCACCTACGTAAGCCCACAAACCACATCAAACCTAAAAAGTAAAATGTAGAATGGGGAGTCAAAGTGACCTGGATAGTCACCCCATGAGTGAACTTATGACTAAGTGTTGCACTACATCTCAAAATCTATGTATTTATTGCATGTGTGTGTATAAATTATACACTAGGATGCCCTTATGCAAGTTGTAATTTACAGTGGGCTTTAGCTAGAATGTAGAAATGTATAACATGTGTGGATAGAATAGAATGAACTTCCCCTTCCTATGTAGTAAATACAGAGTTGATGCAACCCTTATCCCTTGAATGGATTATAGATTAATTACTTGGACTAATTTAGGTTCCTTTTCAATTCAAGATTAGGTAATGATAGTAATTTTTATTGCTTGGTCCTTTATTTTAAACACATAACTACGTATTTATATGATTCCCTTGTTTGAATTTGTAATTAACAACTGGAAGGCCAACCCATAAGTGAAAAAGATTCCCAAAATATAAAATAAACCAAAAGAGAGAGAGTGAGGTAGAAAAGGGTCACGAGCACCCAAAAGGGTTAGGTGCGCTTGGGCGCTACTGTCCTGAATAGGTGTTGGTGTTAGAAGTAATGAAAAATAAATAAGTGAAATTTTGACTGGGTTGTAGGGTGTTGTTGGTGAGAAAAAATTTCGAGTGGAAAAATTTGTGGATTTCTCGCCAACGCTCTGGGAATCGAAGTCCCTTTACTTAACCGGTGCAGCTACTATATATGCATGTGTGAGAAAATGTGAATTTATGTGGTGGCCTTTCAACCCGAGATCCAACAGGGGCACTCCACTGACCCTACGAAAAAGCTAGCAATCACTTGCTAGGGAATACTTTGTCTAAAGAGTGGGAAAGGGGAGTGAGAAAAGAGGTAGGATAACTAATATTACATGTAGAAAATTAGATTCCTGTACACACACTAGTTAGAAACTTCAACACATGCATTTATGGGAAGAAACAACTCTGCAAATAACAACAAGACCAAATAGAATTCACTGATTACCAAGTATCAAGAAAACCTTTAATCAAAGAAAGCGAGAAAATCCTTCTTCTTGTATTGATTGCTCAAATCAAAGTTGTACATAATGTGAGAATGGAAGAAATTTTAGAGTGGAGGAAAGTAGAATAAAATTGGCTATCTCCTTTGCTTTCTCTAGGTACACTGCACTCTTGATTTTACAAGATCAATCACCAACCCTTTGAAGTGGGAATGGCTTTACAATTTATAGAGTAGACTTGACTCCTCGTCTTCCGCATGACCTTTCAAATACCTTAATATGACTTAAGATTGTTCATAATCCACTTTAAATATTTAATTCCCTTTTATAATAGCAAGGTGACTTAATTTACATTATATTTCTAAATTCACTTAATTCATATTAGAAAGTGTAACCCTCAATGCAAAAATATAACATTGAAGAGAGAGAGTGTCATATGAGGAGCAAAGAGAGAGAGAGAGAAAGAAGAGGAAGAAGAAGAAGAAGAAGAATTATGTTGAAGGATGAGTTACTGCAATCGACTTAACTCCATTCTCTAACTATTCTCCACTTCGTGATCCTAAGAAGGCTTCTAACCCATCCACTTTGGCTTCATATCTCCCTTAGGTAAAATCAACTTACTATTTTTAGTAAGTGTGAGAAATCAAGTCCCCGATCTTCAACTGGATGTTGTGGCTCAGTTTTCCTCTTTCTCCCTGCATTCCTCATTCTTTCTGGATCAACTTTCTATTTTAAGTAGGTTCTCGAGGTCCCACTTACTATTTTTGGTAAGTGCAAAAAAATTCCATTCTGGTGAATTCTCAAATGTAGTGCAACTCTAATGTCTTTGTCCCCTTCGCAGGTTCTTCTATTGATGACTTTCTTGAAATAGCAGTTCCTATGTATTAGACCTATTATTTTTAGAAAGTAATATTTTGGGAGTTTTATTGATGTGGAACAAAGTTTTTTGATATGGGTTTTTGCCCAATATCACCCCTCTGAAATTTCAGGCCTGCCCGCTTAATAGTACAAAATATTTTAAAGGCTTAAATTTCAAACATGGCAGTGCTTCTAGATGCGGCAACCATTAATGGACCTCAAAATTGCAGGTCTGTTTTTCTCCTCCATCTACATATAAAACGATATATTTGATATGTGTTTTTTTTATGCTTCACCTACAATTCTACTTTGTTTCGCCCAATGGTTTGATGGGAAATTAGATTTTTTCTTCATTGAGTTAGAAGTGGGATTTCTTCATTTTGGATGCTCTATTGCATGAGAGGATGGTTTGAAGGTGTCTTATTAATGTAATTGGGTAGAGGAATGAACATAAAAATATATCTTGTTGTTTCACGCATCCGTTTGGGATATTTCTTCAACTTCTCATTTCATGGTTATGGAGTTTTCTCCTGTTTCTCCTTATGTGTTCTTTGTTTCTCCTTCTTAGTTTGATGAGAATTCATTCTAATACCTACACATCATTGTGGTAAATTTTCTTCATTGTTTAGGGATTTTATGTGGCCATGGTGAAGTTGGTTTTCTGGACAATCATGCACGGAGCCATAGCAATGTATGAAGCTATGTAGGAGAAATGAGGGGGAAGAAATGGCTAAGTGATAGATTTGAATATTCAAAACTTGCAGATGGAGGGGATGGGTTCATTTTTATGTCCCTAATTTCCCTGACCTCAAGGATGTGAGGGAAATTAATTTCCACTATGGTCAAGGTGATGTCATGTTTCCTCGATCTGACGACAGGGGATTTACTTGAAAAATGCACCATGGAGTTGAAAATCAGTCACATGGGTGTCCAAATGACTCCCCATAGGGGATGGGTGCATTTTTCCATGTCTAATGTCCCCCAACTCAAGGGAAAAAGGCACATCAGTTTCCATATAGGTCTTGGAGCTGACACGTGGCACCAGATCCGACGACAAGGAATGGACGCTCCAAAAATACACCTAGGAGCTGAAACTCAGTCACGTGGGTGTCCAAATGACTCCCCATAGGGGCTGGGAGAATTTTTCAAGGTCTGATGTCCCTCACCTTAGGGACATAAGGGACATCATTTTCCACAGTGGTCCTGGAGTTGACACGTGGCACCAAATCCGACAACAAGGAATGGATGCTCCAAAAATGCTCCTAGGGGCTGAACTGTCAAGTATGGAGGTTATATGAGGGTCCAAGAGGTCACATGGGATCTAGGTGAATTTTTAAAGGGTTGGTGTACCTGACCTTAGGGGCATCGGGGACATGAAATCCCGCTAGGCTCCTGGTGCTGACACCTGTCCTCCCGAAAAATGACTAAGTCCTCAACTGCCTTTGAGAGGGTAACTTGGAAAGAAGATAACTTGAGCTCTCGGTGGAATTTCTTGGTGAAATTTTATATGATCCTGAATTTAAATGGCCTTTTTAATCCAATTTTTGGGGTTTCATGTCTTTATTCATTCATCTGATCCCTGAAAAATTAGATTTGTGATTTGAGACTCCACTTGTACCTAATAAAACTTGCCTTCCAATCCTATGCACCAAGGTGTAATGAAAAATATTATTTCACCATAATATAGGTATTTTAATCCTCTTTCCTAAGGTTTTTTTTTTTCTTCTAACTCCATCCAGAGCTCCCGAAATCATATTTTGAAGTCCAACAGTTGTTTTTGACCTGTGTATTGCCTAGGCTTATGAACCGTAATTTTTCTCAAAATGCTCCAAGTTTCTCAAAACTTCCTAAAATCTTCCAAAATAATTTCCATGATGTTTTAAAGTCTTCAAATCACATCCATGTTCAATTTTACCCTTTTTTCCTCTCTAAGGGGTTGATCCAGTCCTGGGAAGGCCAGCGATAGCCCTTCCCAATACTACCAGAAGATGGTATCTTTTCAGAACTCCCTAAAATCACCTAGGGGTAATGAATAGACTTACCTAAATCAGCTAGGGGGATGATATTATGTTATTCAGGAGGTCATTTGGACTTATTAGATAGACCCGTGGTGTCTTGGAATGATGGGACTTGAAAATTTTTACACTGGGGTATTGTTGTCGTGCTTGGAAATTGTCAATTTCCTTGTTGCACATTTGCATGACAACATGTGTGTAAGACCAAATATAAAATGAGAGATAAATAAAAGAGGCCAAATATAGTTTTCAATCACTAGTTTTATTTATTATGAATCATATGAATGTTAGTATGCTTTTAGGACCTATAAATGTACCCAAGTATGTGATTTTTTATCTACACAAATTCATCCACAAAACCCCTTCTTTGAAAACCCCCATTGGGTCATACACTAAAATACTTAAATGTCTCATCCAAGCATCTATAATTATCCTTCCCCATCAAATCCTTCAATTCACATGGGAAAAACCCACAAGGTTTGACTATAACGCTATGTGTGCTTATCATTACACCCCTGGACATGATACTAAACATTATAGGGCCCTCCAAACCTTCATAGAAAATCTCATAGAAAAGGATGACCTTATCATTGAAAAATATCACCCTCTTCCATCTACTACTTCATCCAAATCCAAACACAATCCTCAAATCAAATCTACAACTCATGAGGCCTTCAAATCCCCTTCCTCATCCAAATCATGTGTCGCAATCCCTCTTTCAAACAATACATCTTCCAAAAAAGGTCCCCCTCTTTTTATTGATGTCATTCATATTGCCACTTGCTCTCAACCTTATGATACTCAATCATCTATCCAACCTAAACCCAAATTTTTCATTATTTCACCTTCTACCGATCCTATTCCATATTCATCTTCATCTAATGCTAAGGTATTCATCATAGTCACCCCACATACCCAAAAGTATGCTAACATTGAAAAAATTATTGTAAAGTAACTTTATTGGGATCCTGTTAAGATGTGCCTCTATGAGCTCATCCAAAGCTCTTTGAATCATCAACAAGCTCTCATTAAAGCCTTGTTGTGTATCCCAATGACCACTAATGAGACCCAACATTTCGCAGCCCTTGTTAAAGCTCTCATAGCTTCCGTTGTTATCTCTTTCGAAAAATCCAAAATTACCAAAATATTACGTGAGGATCATGAACTTACTCTCTTCATCACAGTCTGTATCAATGATAACTTCATCCACAAATAAATGAGTGACAATGGTGTAAACATGGATATCATCTCATCTCATACCTTTGATCAACTCATACTTCCTAAATCCATTGTCGCTCAATTACCCTCGGTTCTTTGGGCCTTTGGTGACAATGTTTCCCCCACTTTTGGAACAATTATCCTCCCCATCTGCATCGGTGAAAAAATCCTCCATGATCTCTTCTACATTATTGAGGGGTAGTTCCAATATAATTTCTTGCTCGGATACCCATCTATCCACGCCATGCATTTCTTCCCATCCACTCTCCTTCACTGCATCAAGTACGAGCATGAAGGTAAAATCCATACACTCCTCATAGATCTACCTTCATTTAGATCATGTCACATGACCTATCAGCCACAAGATGTTCTCATTCCTAAACCATATTCATCTTTAGAACCATCCACTAGCTTATCCATACCTACATCCAAGCTACCTAATGATGAATATCTTGATACTGTGATACAGTGTCTTTCACTGGGGGAGTACCAACTCCTCACCTTCAATGTTCTTCCTATACCTAATCAACTCAGTAGACCTGAAAAATATCTTTTGTATCAACCAAATGTTGGAGATATCATTTCCTTCGGTCCACCTCATCTAAAATACAATCTCATCTATGGTGGCATCAATCACCCTTCTTCTCATATTAACAATCAACCTCACACCAAAATATATACCAATGGATTTGATTTCCTCTACAAAAAATCATTCTCTTTTACCTACATCCACTATTACGCGTGGAAGGGATTTGGTCTTGGACATTATAAGTAAGGCATGCATAATCTTATCCTTACCAAATCCCACAAGCCTCATGAGAAGTTCTTATTGGATTCAAGGAACATACCACTGAAACTATCGCACCTACTTCATCTACACCCCCCATGCATATCGACCCATCACCCAATTATTCTCCATCCAATAACCCCATGGATATGGATGACATCATGTCCCTTTCTTCTAGATTTTTCTCAATCTCCACCATTACTTTGGGACTGGTCATTTATCAAGCCAAAGGTAAAACTAGGTCCCTTCCTCTTGTATTTCTAGACATGGTAGAGGAATATTCCCCTACCGTTTCCATTATTCAATTCCATGATGATGATTCCATTTTTTCCTACATGAGGATATAATATTCCCATCTTCATAAGTCTTTACCACCTGAAACATCCACACTTCACAATGAATCCACTATCAACATCAACATAGGGACTTCACAAGAGCCCCACATCCTCAAATTTGGTTAATCTCTTGATCTGAAGGAGTTGGAATCCTTCAACACCTTCCTTTCTAAACACATTCAAGGCTTCACATGGTCATATGCTGAAATTTCAGGCCTAGATCCTAGCATCTTTCTCCACAACATCGTTAGCATCCCTGAAACTAATCTATCAAGAAAAGGCTATGTCACATGCATGCTCACATTTCCCTCTTTATCAAATAGGAATTACAACATCTTATTTCCTCCACATTCATCATACCTATCAACTATCCGCAATGGGTTTCTAATATTTTACCCATTACCAAAGTCTCCAGAAATCTTTGTATCTACACTGACTTTCGATATTTAAATCTTATTTACCCTAATGACAAATTTCCTCTTCCTAATATTGATCATCTCATTGACCTCACTGTTGGCCACGCAATTTTTTCTCTTATGGAAGGATTTTTGGGTATAATCAAATCCTCATCACATTAGAAGACCAACATAAAACATCTTTCATCACCCCTTTAGGGACCTTTTTCTATCGTGTCATAACCTTTGGTTTGAAAAATTTTGGGGCCACCTATCAACATGTCATGACCTACATCTTTCATAGCCTTATCCATAAAGCTATAAAGGATTATGTCAATGACCTCTTGGGTAAATCCAAACGTTGACAGGACCACCTATCCTTCCTTGAAATCATGTTTACATGTCTTATATGTTTCTTCATTCATCTCAATCTCGCTAAGTGTGTGTGTGTGTTTGGAAACTGGAAAACTCCTTAGATTCATTGTTTATATTAAGGGTATTGAAATTGACCCCACCAAAATCAAATCCATCCTTCAGATTCCACCTCCTTCCAATCCAAAGAAACTTTGCAATCTTAATGGTTGAATTTAAATAGTTCATCATTTCATCTCATAGCTTTTTGACCATTTCCAACCTTTTCATCATCTTCTTCAAAAACACTTTCACTTGAAGTGGGATGTCAATTTCCAAAAAGCCTTTGAAAAACTAAAGCATTATCTTATATCTTCACCAGTACTCATACCTCCATGCGAGTGGGAACCTTTCCATATTTACATATTTGACATCAATCATGCTCTGGGTGTCATGTTTACACACTGTTATGAGCAAGGCAGGGAGAAATCCATCTATTACATCAGCCACACTCTTAATGATTATGAAACCCACTATACTAAATCCAAAAAGTTATGTTTCACTCTTTTCTTCACAACCTCAAATCTTTTCCATTATCTTCTCAATCATAAAACCTATGGTGTCACTGGCTTAAATCCTCTCAAAACCATGCATTTTAAGCCTTACAACAATTATCGCATCACTCGATGGCTTATGCTCATGACTACATTTGACCTAGAATTCATCTCTTAGAAATATATCAAGGGTGAGGTTATCATTGATCAACTTATTGAATCCCTTCTTCCTGATAATTAGATTCCTCACCAATAATTCCTAGATGAACCATCCACACCATTGATCATGAGTATTCTCCTCTCAAAATAAAACTCTTCTTTGATGGATCTAAGTTTCAACACAGTGGAGGTGTTGGTGTAATCATCATTCCTCCTTGGGAAACTCCTATCCCTATGGCTTATAAGAATAACTTTGAGTGAACTAACAGAATGATTGAGTATGAGGTCCTCATCTTGGGCCTTCAAATTGTTATCATGTTTGGCATCAAAATCCTCAATATCTATAGTGATTCTCAACTCATTATCAATCAAATTAAGGGAACATATTAGTGCAAAAATGAAGTCCTTAAAAAATATAAGGACATCATCAAATTTCTTCTCGAGGCCTTCGATTAATATACTATTCAAACCATTCCTCATTCATCTAATCACTTTGCAGACACCATGACATCCCTTACATATCTCATCCCTTGGATAACCAAAGAATCAAAAATCTTCATTTTTGTCCATTGCATTGATCAACCATCTAACACTAATGAGTTTCCTCATGTCAATCTCATCGACTCCCATAAATTGGATATCTGGTACACTTAAATATTTGACTATCTATCTTAATCTAAAATTCCCTCCGACCTATCCAAAAATGGTAGGAGGTAATTTTGTTGACGGAATCCGCTACAAATGTGGTTTTGATGGAATTTACTATGATGCCTTAACTACCATGAATCTATCCTTGTTGTCCAAGAATTCTATGATGGCATATATGGTAAACATTTTAGTAGTTTGGTTATCACCAAGCATGTTCTTCACATGAGTTATTATTTTCTCGCCCTCAATCAAGATTGTTCTGACTATGTCAAAAATTGTGTTAAATGTTAGTTGCATTCTAATCCCATATGTATACCTAGCTAGGATTTGCATCCAGTTCAAGATTTTTTGTCTTTCTCACAATGGGGACTCAACCTCATTAGCATCATCAATCCACACTCTTCTTAGTGTCATCATTTTATCCTTAATGCTATTGAATACTTCACCAAGTGGGTGGAATCTATTCCACTCACGTCCACCAAAGATAACAAAATTGTCAATTTCGTCTAGCAACACATCATCTAACGCTTTGGAATTCCTCATTAAATCATCATGGAAAATGGAAATTCCTTCAAAAATAAAGATCTTAAGAATATTTGAGACTCTTTCAAAATTAAGTTAAGATTCTCTTATCCTTATTATCCTCAAGCTAAAGGCCAGGCTGAATCCACTAATAAGACTCTTCACAACATCCTTGCTAAAACTATTGATAAAAAAAGATGAAATTGGAATCTTCACATCCCTTTCACTCTCTGGGATTATCAGGCTAGCATCTACACCTCTACGGGTGTTACTCCATTCTCTCTTTTTTATGGCTCTGAAGTCATTCTACCTCTCAAATTTCAAATCCCATCCTCGCACATTTCTTTTTGTGACTTCATATCTAACAAGGAATATTGTTAAGAGCATCTATCACATCTTAAACTATTATATGAGAATATCTTATTCGATCTCAAACATCATCATGTCTATCAAGATTGCATCAAAAATTCCTATAACAAAAATCTAAAGGAACACAATTTTAACATTTGTTACCTTGTCCTCAAAAAAATTAGAACGTCACTACTCTAGAAAGGACTCAACGTTGAAATTCTCCTCCCAACTAGATTAGACTATATAGTATCATGCATAAATATGAGTCTGGATCTTATCACTTAGCCTCCCTTGATGGTAAACTGGAAATGAAACCTCTTAATGCATTACACTTGTGGCATTTCTACTATAAACATGTCTACCAACATGATCTTAGTCACAATTTAGGATCTCATTCCCATCATCATCATTTCCATCTCTCATTGTAATGACTTGGAATTATATGGTCCATTGTTACTATCTTATATATGACCTTGATTATGGGCACCACGATTCTACCTATAGAATATTCCTTATGGACAAGTTCCTCCTTCTAGGTGGGAACCCCGCAATCGTTACATATTTTTCCACCCATATTTACCTATTGGAACCATGATAAGGATCCACACGTGTTTCTTGTACATCTTATCTTCTCCTCCCCATGTGGTCTACAAGGCTATCCTCAGATGTATCCTAAATTCAAAAATTCTAAGTGCTCCTATCAAAATCCATCTTATCAAAAAACTAGACTGCTCCCTTGAAGGACACTTGTCCATATAAAGAAAATAATATCAAAAATATAGACTGGTCCCTCGAATGACAACTATCATACATCTTATCCTGCCATCTCAAGAGAAAAAATCAAAAATCAAAAGAAAACATCCCAAAATGTAGAACACTCCCTCGAAGGATGGATACTTTCTTATATCATGGCAGTGAAGACTTCCTACATTGATCAACCTTCTAAATATTACAAGAAAAAACAAAAATCAAATGCAAGCATCCTAATAAAGCATCCTACATCAATCAACTTTCTTATCTACAAAAAAATTCCTTCATTAATCAGTTTGTGTCGTATTTCTAAAATTTGGGGCATAGACCTGGGAAAATCACCTAAGGAGAACCTACTTCCCCTGTCCAAGCTACATCTATAACTTTTTGTTGTGTCATTAGTAGGTGTATAAGTACACCTTCCACATTTCCCCTCGTCATCTAACACGTGACTAACTATCATTGGCTATGTGTTAACACTAGCCATAGGATGTAAGTGCATCACTTTTTTATGTTTTCCCTTTCACGCTTTACCTCCAATCCATTCCAAAAATTAGCTATCCTATGCACATTATTTACTATGATGAAGTTTACTTTCCTATTTTTGGGTCACCTTTTTGAGGTCATGTCTTATCTATAACATCCATAAAATCATATCATATCTAATCTAATCATCACATCTAATATCTAAATCCATCACATCTACTCTAAGCTGAATCATTTCATAGCATTTTGTCATATGCATCCATCACATCATCTTTATCTAATCTAATATCTACATCCCATCCATCATATCTATCACATCTATCATAATTACATTTAATCTAAATCCACCATATTTTTATAAATATCTAAATTCATACACCATCATCATATCTAACATCTAATCTCAATCAAAATCAATATCTAAACCATTATCCATCAAATCAATATCCACATCATCAACATCTCATCCATACATCATATCAAATATCTACATCATCATTTATATCTGATCATATCCAATTTATGACATCTAATCTACATCCAATCAATATATCACATCACATCGTTAATATGCATCACATCACATCCAACATCTAAATCATCATCCATAATTTAATCAAACATCAACATCCATCAAAGCATCTAAACCATCACATCCATCTAATATACCCATCGTAACACATGCAAATCATGACAAAATCATCATGTATGTATATGATCAAAAGTGTCTATACATCTGTAATAGGCCTCGATTGGGATCTATATCAAAATATATACATCAAAAGCTATATGTAATGTTCACTCTACTTGGTAAACACAAGATCCAAAACTATGAGCCCTGAGGCAACACATTGTCCTCCTTGCATGGGGGCCTATCCTCCAACCTATCCACTATCTAGACCACCAGAATGCCTCAAATGTGCCACACTCATTGTGTTCCCCAATGTCCCCTGTCATGTTGATCTCCCTGGTCACCTCTCTCTCCAACTAGGAATGTTGCATAGCGCAACACATCAGGTAGTCACATAGTCACTATGTGCTCATAGTAGCATGTTTCCTTTCCTAGTGACAGGTACTGATCTAGCTATATTATACAATGTGGAGCCATCTTTCTGAATCCATGTATGTCTCCGTGAGCCTCACCCTCTATCACCTTGTATGTGGTACACAGGTATCCATATGTGTCCCATAGGGCATCTCTCTATCTCATGTACCTGTCACATTATTATATGGCCAATTCCCTCTCGTAGTGCATACCCACTAGCTCTCGGCATGTTGTATCTCACTCCTAGTGAGTAGTAGCTAACTGAGCCTACAATCATGCTATCTCATCCACTGCACCTCCATATCCACCATCTCTACATGTAGGAATTACCGCCTCTCCTCCTACCTGTGATGCCTCTTCCGCCACTCTGTTTGCCCACTCCTATGTCATCCACTCTATGAATCCCTCTCCAACTTCTACATCATCCTCGTCAATATCACATGTCTCCCCCTCCTCCACTAATGTGTCTTCCATCACTTAGTTGGGATATTCACTCTCTTCCTCATCTCATCTATACCTAATCATTGCTTCAATGATCCGTAAATAGGAGTTAATTTTTAAAATTTCCACATACCCCTATAGGCACTTGTATTAAAAATCTGTAAATATTATAAATTTTAATGAAAATTTAATTTAAAGAAAGCACCGCACTATACAGAAAATTTATTATGGGGTTCAGTAATTGCCTACGTCTTCAGGTTCAAATGTTGAACTGATATATTACACTTCCAATTACAAATAAGAATAATTTATAATGAAGCAATGAAGGTACAACCTGAACCAAATTTTACCATTTCATTCCATAGGGACTTTGAACTGGGCTCTAGAAGAACTTATAATAGTTGAATCTAATGGACTCCAAATTGATCCTTCTAAAATATAAGTATTCTTCTCCACAAATAACTACTACTTTGTTGCATGGCCACGATGCCTCTACACAAATCAAAGATCCAAGCTGAACAAATGCAGAAGAATATTGCTTTGGTTGATTTGAAATGGCTTCGAACTAGAACATACAGGTGATCATATATCCAGTTGACTCACAACAACTCTGAACTATATAATAAAATAACCACAAGATCCACTTGATTCAGAAATAATCCAAACTATAAAATATAAGATGATCATGTGCGTGTTGATTCACAATGACTCTCAACTGCGACACAAAATGATCAAGGGTCTAGTTGATTAAGAATGAATCTGAACTAGAAAAGTTGAAGATAAATGATCTCCTCCATTTCTACCAAATAATATACTATGTTGCATCACCCTAAGATACCTCTACATAGATAAAATATATCGGCTTACAATGACTGATGTAGAATACCAGATCTCCAAAATTATTCCTTCAACAAGGTGCACACTTGACAAAGGCTCAAGTTGAACTTCAAATGCTTGAATGAATTTTGTAGGGTAAAAATATGTCACAACACTTCAAAATGAGGAAAACAGTAGGTCCATGAGGACTTTCAAAGAATTTTGGACAAATTTCTAGTTTACACTGAGAGCTATAAATGCTCTTAAGTGCCTCAAAAATGCAAATTCATAATAATTGCCACATTATGCCTAAAGCCTAAGCACGTACCTGTACAATATCCCCAAAATGGGAAAACAAGATTCACCATTAGGAACATGGTGGAATTCTAAGAAAATCTCATGTTTACACCAAAGTCTCATTCTTCCTCTAACTGCTCCTAAAATGATTATCTTTACAAGCACCTCCTTGAGCCCATAGCTCATACACAGGCTTGTTTCCATCATTTAAATATATATAGGCCCAAGTTGGGAAGTGTCTATGTTGAAATGCCACCTAACCACCTACTACATCTCCTCGAATCATAGTTAGTTGTCCCAAGTTGTATGAAGTGTGAACAGTGGGAGAATAATGTTGAACCCCAATGTAGTACCAAACTCACCCAATGAAAATAACAACTCACCGAGTTGTGTGAGCTCACCCAAACCAAGTTCGAATAAACAACTGACTTGGCTCAATATAACTGTCTGGTCATTGTGGTGGTAGGCCATATGGTGTCCTGAGGACCCACCATGTGTCATAATAACAATGTGGCAGAAAAGGTACCCCTCTGTGAAAAGAGTGTGTTGAACCTGGATGAGGGCCCCCGGCCAGTGAAAAGTGGTGTCCACCTATACAAATACGAGTGTCAAAGACCAGTGTCACAAAACAATATTTTTCTTTTGCTCCAAATTCACTCTACTTTCACCATGTGTCACTGCCACATTGGTCAATTGACTCTGTCAGTTCTGAATGTTGACCAAACATTGATTGTCTATATATTGAGTATACAAATTCCATTTTCCATGTTCCAAATGCCGATGGAAATATCATTGAATTCTCTACCACTCTATTGTGGTTTATGGAGATTTAGGGAGATCACGGATGTTCCAAATTTCCTTTGGATCAAACCTACCCAATGAGAAGGGTTTTTTTCCACAAAAATCTTATGAACCCTAAACCTAGTTTTGCTGAGAAGAGATCTACGTAGTATACTGCTACTCCAAAATGGTGTAACTAATAGATAAATCCTGGGACATGGAATTTATGCCACACTTCTGACACCTCTTGGTAATCTTCATTATACTGCATAGACATTGGCTCTACACAAAACAAACTTCAGTGCTAACTGAAGAGAACACTTTCCTTCACCCCGTTACGCAGCCTCTATGTCTGCACGGTACTAAGAAGTGTCTAATGGTGACTTTACTCCACTACAAGGATTCCACATCTACTTGGTACAAGTCCTCAACTGACAATGATAATCAGGTACTCCACTGTTGCATGGTCATAAGTAGCCTCTACACAGAGTGTTATTCCGACCCGTTGCTAGATATCAATCACTGATCAGCTACCATTCTTCTACATGGACTTAAGCCTCTTCATAGAATGAATATCTGAGTTTATGCCAAGATCTCAAAAATAAACACAATCCTCTACCAACTCTAGTGATCTTGATTATACGCCGAGTGTACTAAGGATCATAACTCCTAAAAAGGTGTCTGCATAATTTCGTACATGAAATAAATTTTGATACTCACAACATTATGTTAGTACATGATTTTTCCCTCTGATGGTATATTATATTTGTAACCATAAAAATTATAGATGGTGCCAAAAAATGGGTCTTTTAGAAAGTAAAACCATGGGTGTTTTATTTACTAACCCCATAAATTCTCAAGGATACATACATACTAGATGACTACAATTATTATTACCAACTGGTCCTAAATTTGGTAACCTTGTTTGAGAGGTTGGAAGAATTATTGGAGATTTAGAGAAGAGATATCTATATGCAAGCATGCACCAGAGCACTCATGCATATCCAGACATCCTGAACCAGGAACTAAGCACTGATTTGAAAGGCAAGCATTCACGGAAACATTTCGGGAAGCACAGCCATGGCACTGGCCACTAGTACCACATATCAACCATCACCTCCATCCAACCACTAGGTCTGAAAACACCAGTAAGTACATTTTAATATGTATCTTTCCATACTTAGTGAGATCAGTTTCTTTATCTCAATTTAAGAGTTCTAATCTCCTTTGCATCCCATCACCCCTCACCTTCCTACCAATCCCTTTACCTAACTACCTATAACATCCTAGCCTCCCATACCTGACTCCAGACATCTTTGAATACTCCCATCATTGTCATCTACCTCATCATCATCTATCCATTCTCTGGGAAATCGCATAGAATAATCAAAACCTAACTTCACTAATTTTCTACCAGCCTGACCCTAACGGCGCCAGTTAACCAAAACCATTTTCGGGCTCCTTTCAACTGGCATCAGTCATACCAAATCAACATTGATCTCTGTATCTGATAAATCTGCCTATAACAGCAACCTCATACCTTGCACCCAAACAACCCAAATCACCTAAAACTTGACCCTAACCTATCCTAACCACCTTATTTACCTGTCTGACCTCCAAATCTGATCATAACTTAGCCTGTTAGATTATATTTGTTTATTATACTTGAATGAGACACCTAAATCATATCAACTACAGTAGGACATCAATTGTTTACATCATTTCTTACATTAATTTGTTTTAAACAATGTATTAATAGCCATCTAGGAAGTATCACACTTCCCAGATCTAGCATACATTAGGCAGTCCATTGCTATATATTTTTTAATATTCCTCTTGTGGTCTTGTTTTGTATTCGCAAGTAGTTCCTCCTAGTAAAAACAAAGTTCTCGCAATCAGCATTGGATCGGGAAATTAGAACGCGTGCACTCTACCTTCCACCTTCATTCACAGGTATTCCTCCTCAACCTTACCTTATATGTTTTTCTCCTACGTACACACACTATTTGACAAAACATTTTGGCACTCCCGGTGGGACCCTCTCTTGGGTTCATTGCATTTTCTTCATATAGGGAAATTTTTTGTGTGTTTCTTTCCTTTTTAAAAATACAAATTTAATCTTCTCCGTGGTAATGTTATTCTCCTCTAATTGTCTAAATGACATTTGTAATTTGGTGCCTAAAACGAACCAATTCTTCCTTCTTGCATTTGCATAGTAGTGAAAGAGCATGTTCTTGACCTATTCACCATTTTCTTCATCGAATATAATTGTCAATTTGGGTTATAATTTTTTTTGCATTTCATCCTTATATGTTGCATTATTAGCTCACATTTAAAAATGAGGGCAACCCATATGCTAGAAGTCATGCCAAACTGATGGTTGACACAATTAAACCATAGAAATCATATTTCTCTCTTATCTCTCTCTCTCTCTTTGCTAAACTACACAAGTTTGAATTTACACATCTTCTTAAACAACATCCCACCCAAAAGAAACTATCAACGATCACATGATAAGAGGATTTTTGAACTCATGAAGGAATATTAAATCTTTTGTAACCATTTTTCAAGCCGTCATCTGGATGGTCAGTCAAGAGAAGAGAATTCCAGGGAGTTTTGAGGAGTAATTCTTGGGTTGTGCAGGGTTTTATGATAGTTTCTCAAGGTTTTGAGTATTTTTGTGATCAAAAGAAGACTGTGAATGTAAGATAAATGAAATAATTACATTAGTGAGGTACATTATATTGTGTGTTTACATCAATCATAGTGATAATTTATAAATTGTGTAGTTACAAGGTTAAGAACGTTGTTTGAGCCTGAGTTAGACTTGCAGAGACCATTGAGGCCAAGTTGTAGGATGAGAAATAAAATTCTAGAAGGAAGTCGAATTTAGTGACAGAGGGATATCATTAAATTTTATTTAGACCCTGTCATTCTATTCTAAATATTATAAGGAAAAAGTAGTAAGTCAAATTCTGGCATTAAATGTGATATTTCTAAGACCCCTGTTCCTTAGATAGTGTTGAGGAATTGGTAATAAATCTATAGATTTGTTGCTTCATATATTTTTCTGGTAAGGTTTACACATGAAAGAGTTTTAATTATACTCATGGTTTAAAGACAAGTATTTACTTATTTGTAACTAAATCTCACCTATCGGGCCTATGAGAGAACCCTCATTAGGGTTTGAAGAGAATTGGTGGTTATATGACTTCTACAGAAAATCAATAACTCCATTTTGGAAAGAAATGTTTAGAGGGAAATATAAATTTATTCTAAAAATATTAAGTTACAACAATACTTCCTTGGAGAGATATTCATATCAGTTCATGTACAGTTTTGAAAGAAATGGGGAGTGAGATGTAGGGTTTAAATGTAAAAGAATGGTTGAAGGTCAAATATGTTGGATTAAGTTCTAATCCATTCAAGGAATTTTCTACAGAGGATATAAAATTTGGAATTATTTAATAGAATACTTGAATGGCTACTGATTTCAAGAAAACTGTGATAGTGTTAGGTAAGACTCTAGAAGTCTATTTGTTAACCTAGTATAAATTGTACTTTGCTAGTAATCCTAAGAGAGATTAAAGGCAGAGGTTTACATTTATCATGGTTGTCTAACTCACCTAATAAATAATTAATGAGGGTATTAATAGATCAAGGGATTCATAATTATCTGATTTGTTTCTTAGCAGTTAGGCATTATAGTATTGTACAGTATAGTATTGTCTAGGAAAGAAGTTAAAGCCACGTAGAGGGTAGATCAAATTGATTCAAGAGAGGTAACTATGATATTAGGTGATTGAAACCTCCTACTAAAGGAATTTTTAGGTGTTAAATCCTTAAAACCATTGATGATATCTCAGTTGATAACAGTTGGTGAACAAATATGAACATGGTCTTGTAGACCTAATTTGAAGGTCAAAATAGTGGATTTGGAAGGAAATTTACAAAAGAAGATCCTTGTGAGATTTTACATGATAAAATTAGAACAATTTGGGTATCCTAAAAGGATATTAGATATAAATTTTAATTATTATACAAAAAGTTAAAGGAGATTCTTATATTGAACAGGGTTGGTAAGAATCAAGAAGCTAGAAGGGAAAAGGTGAGAGAATGAAGACCTCAAGAAAAACATAGATGCACCAAATTTTAACCACACCTGAAATAAGACAAAGGAATATAGAAAAATTGATCACTTTGTCTTGGGAATTTGTAAATTGCTTCATCCAAGAGTGTACCTGAAGTAAGTTACTTAAGAAGCTTAGATAGATAATTTTACAAAGGTATGTTCTTTGATCATTTTTTTTGTTTTGTATCATTCCAAATCTTGAATTGGAAGAAGGGTCTAATAATATATTGAATTGGTTAGTTTAGTGGCAAGAGGTAATTACTCTAGAAATTGCATAGCTTTGGAGGATTGTGTAGAAGAACAAGTAGCTTGTCTGAGAACCTTAAGAGCAAAAATTTGAGTTTTTCATCATTTATTACACATTAGTTGATTGACATTGATTATGCTCTGCATCATCTGATACCAACTTGATCCATAAATAGTAGTTAATTTTTAAACTGTCCACAGACCCCTATAGCACTTGTATTAAAAATCCGTAAATATTATCAATTTTTATGAAAATGTAATGTAAAGAAAGTACACACACTGCACAAAAAATTGATAACATAGTTTGGTAATTACCTACATCTCCAAGTTCAAATGTTGAACTGATATATTACACTTCCAATTGTAAAAAAGTATAATTTATAATGAATCTATGAAGGTACAACCTGAACCAAAGTTTACCATTTGATTCCATAGGGACTCTGAACTGATCCTACTAAAGTATAAGTAGTATTCTCCATGAACAGCTATCACTTTGTTGCACGACCATGATGCCTCTACACAGAGCGAAGATCCGAGATAAACAAATGCAAAATAAAAATACTTCGAATGATCTAAAATGGCTCCAAACTAGAACATACATGTGATCATATATCCATTTGACTCACAAGGACTCTAAACCAATAATAAAATGACCGCAAGATCTAGTTGATTCAGAAATAATCCAAACTAGACAATAGAAGGTGATCATGTGTCAGTTGATTCACAATGACTCTGAACTATGACACAAAATTATCAAGGGTCTAGTTGATTCAGAATGAATCCAAACTAGAAAATCTATTGACAAATGATCTCCTCCATGTCCACTGAGTAAGATAATATGTTGTGTGGCCCTAAGATGCCTCTATGCAAAATAAATATCTTGTCTTACAATGATTGATGTAGAAGACTTTATCTTCAAAATCCTTATTTCAACAAGGTGCACTCTTGATGAAGGCTCTAAATGAACATCAAATTCTTGAATGAATTTTTCAGGATAAAACAACATCACAACACATCCAAATCATGAAAATGATAGGTCCATGAGGAGTGTCTCATAATTCTAGACAACTTTCCAGTTTACACCAATATCCAGAAATGCTCCTAAGTGCCTCAAAAATGTAGATTTATAAATATTTTCATAATAGGCCTAAGGCCTAAGTAAAAACCTGTACAATATCCCCAAAATAGGAAAATAATATCCCTAAAATTAGAAAATGAGATTAGCCATTAGGAGTGTGGTGGAAGTTTGATAAAATCTCCAGTTTACACCAAAGGCTCATTCTTCCACTAAGTGCTCCTAAAATGATTATCTCTACAAGCACTTCCTTGAGCCCATAGCTCATACACATGCTTTTGTCCATCATTTAAATACATAGAGTCCTGAGTTAGGTGGTGGCTATGTTGAAATGCCACATATTGGCATGCTACATCTCCTCAAACCATAGTTAGTTTTCCTGAGATATATGAAGTGTGGACGATGGGAGAATAATGTAGAACCGCCAATGTAGTATGAAACTCACCCAGTGCAAATAAACATTTACCAAGTTGTGTGAGCTTTCCTAAACCAAGTAACCACATGATGTAATAACAATGTGGTGGAAAATGCACACTTCGTGAAAAGAGTGTGTCGAACCTGGCCAAGGGCCCCCAACAAGTAAAAATTGAGGTACACCCATCTAAATCTAAGTTTCAAAGATCGGCATTACAAAACAATATTTTTCTTTTTCTCCTCTGAATGCACTCTACTTCCACCATGTATCGCTGCCATGTTGGTCAATTGACCCTTCCAGTTTTGAATGTTGACAAAACTTTAACCAGGTGTATCTTGAGTATACGGAGTCCATTTTGTGTGTTCCAGGTACCGACGGAAATTTTGTTGAATTATCTACCAGTATTTCATGGTTTAGGGAGATTTAGGAACTTGTAAATGTCCCAAATTTCCCTCAGATCATCTAGGAACCGTCTATACTAATCCAAATTGTCTCGTCACTTGTGTAAATTACATTACATCTATCATCTCTGACCTTCGCCCCTGTACCCATCTCACCCTCCTCATCCCTACCAGTTGTACATCTATGCTTGGATATGTAGGGAAGCCTCTACATGGCCTCCATCTTACATCATCCACCTCCAAGGCCCCCAATATCTCTTCATACCAGTCCTCACCATAATTCTTTACCTCCTCCCTGATACATACATCCATAACGCATTGTATACATGTGCTAGGATGGCTCATCCAAAAGTGAACATTGTCTTATACTAAACTATATCTGCTACAACCCCTATTAAGGCCCATGGATATTAGGTTCTACCTAATCTAGTAGGGGTAAACATGATATCACCATCATAATCAAACAAATTAGATAGCTTCCCAGTGTAGCAGGATGATATCATGTCTCAATGTGGAATGCCCCTGATACAAGGGAAATATATGGAGCATTCACTCCAAAAAACCATGTCAATTCTACCATCATGTCCTATGATTTAATATGCACTATCGCTACCCCCAAAATTGGTAGTCTCAAAATATGATACATGTCCTCTAATGTGATCATCATCTCTCCTATCCTAAACCAAAAGGTGTTGGTATTAGGATCCCATTTGTCTATCAGTGCAATGATGAGCCATGTATCCCTAGGAACCCTCTGATAATGGTGTAATCCACCCAATCCAACATCCTCTAGGTGGTCCCACTTTGCATCAATCACATCATACCTCATCATCCATAACATGGTTGGGACTTTGTCTCTCAGATATAGTGTGTCTATGGCCTACAAAATCAATCAAACAATTATCCATTAGCATCCAATCAGCCAAAAATAATCATTTCTAATCAATACAATCTCTATCTTAGTCAGTCAACACCAACCTTAAACAGGTCAAAATTGACTTTCCTTAGGTCAACATTGACTTACCCTCAATCGACGGTGACCCATCTAGTCACCACCAATCAGCCCTTGGCACCCATCAAATTCTAAAAATTTTAAAAATCAAAAACTAAGCTAGGTTTTTGGACTTACTGCTCTCTGTGACCTTTTGCGCTTCCTTCCTCCTCTATTCATTTTACTCAAATATCATGTTCTTATATCACTCAGAGATCTCAACCATTAAAATCATGTCCTACAAATGAGCTTAGTAGGCTGACTCAACTGCTTATATAGCTGCATCGAACCAATAATCATCGACCATCCTAGTTGTCATTGACCCAATCCACGTCATCGTCAAACCTATCTAATCATTTTTGACCCAACACTATTTTTCATCCCTCATATTTTTTAATCCAATCTCCTAATAAAATTATATTTTATTCCACCTTAGACTTATTTGTTACTCATAACACACCTTTATTTGTTCCACTGGGCTTAATTGGTTATCTTTAGGATTATCTATCTATCTCATCTTGTAGCTTTCATCACATCCAGTAGACCCTTCTGCGGCCATCTCTATGTTCCCTTTTGGAACACCATATCTTATCTTAATCCATGAGGAGGGGGGAGCTCTCCGTATTATGTATGGAACATGATTCATCCACGAGTGAATGGTGGGGTTATGGGTTGAGAGTTGAGGTTGGATCTATATTATACATGTAATATAAACTCCAATCCAATACCCATCTCCACCCACTCCGAGTTAGGGGGGGTTGGTCTGAAGTTAGGTGGTGGGGTTGGGCAAGGGTTGGGGGGATTCTTCCCCACCCCAACCCGATTTGAGTTTGGATAGGAGTTGGGGTTGGGGTTGGGTAGGAGTTGAGGTTGGCTAGGAGTTGGGGTTGGGGTCTGGTCTGAGGTGGGGGGTCGGGGTTCTCCATTGTGGCCATATTTTAGCCTCATCCTAACCAGATGCATATTTGATTTATTCCTATTGTATGAAGGATATTTCATATTCTTTTTCCCCTACATCTCATTAGACCATTGTCTTGACCATCCTCAATTTTTTATGCATATTTTAATGTCTACATTTAACCCATTGGTCCCATGGCTTGCACATCAATTTGAGTGGATTCCCATTGGACTCCCTCCATCTTCTAGTGATTTTTTCCAAATCACAGGTATGTAGTACTATTGGGCTGACAAATATGGCCTAAGTCTAGAAAATTTGTAAGGTTTGGGCACGCAAACATTGGGCACGTAAAGTGTGCACGGAATTATAGTAGAACATGAGCACGCCCAGAAATAGTTAGAAATAGGACTTAGCCATTCTTACAGATCAAGTCTTTTTTTGGACATGGAGTGCAGAGCACACAAAGATATGGAGACTTGTAGATCACACAAAGGCTATTTTTGGAGTTGCAGTAATTTGAGCGTCATGCAGGGTTTTGGTCTATTAATAGGATCTACACTAGGAGTTAACTTTAAAAGATCTATTATTAGCACTTACATGCTTTTGTATTCTCTTGTAAAGTTGCATGGCTATTATTAGCATGTATCCTATTTTTGGAAGGTACATGGGTGGTGAAGGTAAATTCCCCACCCCTATATATATATATATATATATATATATATATATATATATATATATATGTATTGATTTGCATGATTTTGAGATATTGGTTATTGTAGATTTATCTTACAGATTTGTTAGCGTGCATGACCATGGAAACTAGATCTTGATGTATGAATATTCTGTGGTTTTCCATATTTAATATAATGGATCATATTGGTTTGTTATTGGTGTTAGATATGATTGATTATGGGTCTTGCATGGTAAATCTCATTATAATCATTGTTTAGTCAATCTTTCATATGGTTTAGATCTAGATCTGGTTTATGCATTGTGGATTGTTTACTATCTATTATGAATCTAGATATATACATGTGCAATCATGCTAACATTCTAGACAATAAACTCTAAAGAGGTACCTCGTACCCTTGCACACTTCAGGTGAGCACTCAGTTTAGGATGAGTGATGTGTCAGTGTGCCTTGGGATATTTATAGTGAATTCTAGGCTACATCATTGGTTCCGTTGCTGGGACCTCTTTCTCAGCTATTTTTCAGGATGTTACATGATGAAGACATATCGATTGACCTTGGCCAATATTTAGGAGTGGTTAGTAGATCTAGAAGAAGAGTATGCTCGCAAATTTAGCATTGGACCTGATTTTAATGCATGTGTGTGGGTTGAGAAAAATAATTATGATGCATTATATGAGATGTTATTTATTATCTTTCCTATAGAGTTGTATGAGTGGTTGGTTGCTTATGAATCTAAGAGGAATTAGAGGTTATGCATGCTTGTTTGGATGCAGGAAGAATTCTAGGCCTTGTATGATGTAGATCTGATTTGGATGCGCTCTTTGGATGTTTGGTTCCATGGTGTTTTGAACAGACTATATTCTTGAGTACGCAGTTTTGACTTACTCTTTCTTAGAGGTTGCTAAGTTTCAGTTTTTACGTAAACCCATAGGATCATATTTGCATAGGATTCCACAGGAAATTAAGATCTTGATTGTAACTCTGGATTTAGAAGAGAAACCGATGGCTAACTAAACCCCACTAAGCATGGGTGTAGGAACAGGTTGGGTAAGGATGGTGTACCTAGTGGTAGAAAGACAGAGGGAAGAAAGGTGGCTTAAGTTCAATGAGGTGCTGTGAGATGGATTTATAGAAGTAGCATGAAGTTTTAGAATAGATGGTGTTATAGAGAGAGATGGCTTATGAAGGATTTCGAGCTCATGTAGGAGATGTGGATCCAGAGCATCTAGATCTCCCCCATTTGGGAAAGCATGGTAGGGAACACTTTTCAGCCTTAGATAAGATCACACCGGTAGAGATGACATGGGCCACGAGCATACATCTAAATCTACCTAGTGACCTAGCCCTTGTGCTTTATTTTCCATTTTATATGATAGTCAGTAATCAACAAGCTAGTATAACCAATAGAGTTGTAGTAGATAGAGTTAATTTTTAATCAATTTCAGGAGTTAATGAAGGAGCTTATTCATCTATGGTGCAATCATCATCTACTTTATTTAGAGGACTATTTGGATGTATCTTTTATGGCACGTCATCGGCATAGAATGTAGACATGTAGAACCTTAACATCACATCTAGAATTAGTACAACTTTGTAGACTATGGGTGTTCAGTTTAGCACAACCATCGGAACACATGGAATTTGCATCATCTATTCCTTTTCCTGCTACAGGGGGTGGATCAGGAGGATCAATAAGATCAAGTGGCTCTGGCACTAAAGGATATGGTGGATCTAGAGGTGATGGAAATATAGGCTCTGGATCTGGTGAGAAAGGCTCGCACCAACCTCAACAAATTTACATGGAAATGTCTCTTCATCTTCCAGAGTATTGAAGATGTAGTCGAGCACGTGCATATGTGTGAAATTATATGGAATGCAAAGGGGATTACAACTCTAGAGTGTAAGGTAAGTCATTTTGTAACTACGTTGCAGGGATACATGCACAACTGGTATAGAAATTTTGATCCTGATTAGACTTGTGTGGACTATAAAGTGATGTGAAATACTTTCTTGAAGGAATTTTATATCCCTAAGTTCAAGCAGAAAAGAAAAATCACGCTCAAAGATTTTAAGTAGGGCATTTTTGAAAGTGTTCGGGAATATGATGTTTGGTTCAAGACTCTTCTGTCAAAGTTATCTTATGACATCCACTCAAGCCAACATACACAGTAGTTCATTGGAGGATTGATCACACCTTTTAGAAGATTAGTTTCACATATGACTTATACAGATCCATGTGAGGCATTGGAAGTAGCTCTACACACTGAGGTAGTAGGGAGTGTGAACATAGGAGTGAGCCCATTATTGGAAGTTCAAATAACAACAATGGTGAAATAGTTGGAGAAATTATCTACTAATTCAGCACATGAGACATGTAGTGGAATTTGGTGTACAGATTGTGAAGTAGAGGGGCATACTAAGGATAGTTGCCCTTGGAAATTAGTGCACTCCCTATTTCTAGATTGCGAGATATGTCACTTGGACCATAGTTCAAGTCAGTGCCCATTATTTTTGTGTGTAATAAGAAATATTGTGTCCAGATATTGTAAGATTTTTAGGTTCTCAACTCATGATATGGAAGATTATAGGTTTATCGATTAGATCCATAATGTTATTGATATTGGCATACGAAAGATTGGTGTTATAAATAATTCCAAGGAAAAGGGTGAGCATCATGACTATGATCAAAGTGAGGGGAATTCTGATGGTGGTCATGGTAGAGGTTGAGGTTATAGAGGCAGATTCAGAGGTCAAGGTAATGGGGGCAGAAGGAGTGATTTCCCTCGTGGAAGCTTTTATACAGAAGGATCCCCTAATCACTACAAGCATGAATATCCACATAATATTGTGTGTTCTGTTTGTGGAAATAATCATAGTTATAAATATTTCCCTGATTTGTATGAACACCTAATAAAGAAACATAAACAGGAAAATAAGGGTGTGGAAATGGTTAGAGTACAGCACATCATGGAAGACCAATGGATGTCGAAGTTAGCATCAGATCCTAATTTGATTCTTGTGAATATTATTACATGCATTGAGGCTACGCATGTCAGGGAAATGCTACCATAGAATCCTACCATTACTAATTAGGAATTCTTGCTTGTTAATTATCCATCCCCTATGCATCAGAAGGAGGTTTATCAAGAAACCATGGAGGTAATTCAGAATTTAAAGGGTGAGATATACAGTGTTTAAAGGAATAGTTAGAAAAAAAGAAAACAACTGACCTCCATCAGACATATGTTGATGATTTGAAAGAGGTTTGCAAGATGTTGTGCCAAGAAAACATTATTCAATTTTTAGAGAAATCGTTGAAGGGAAACACTCTGCACACTGGGACTGAGCATGAGACACAACTTTTGCATGTTAATCTTCCATTAGACATTTTGGATTATGAAAAGGACATTACTATAAATGTTGTTGTTGATGGTTGGCTTTTGAGTAACATCTTGATTGACACAGGCACATGGAAGTGAATGTACTTACTTTGGATGTGTGGGTTCAGATGGGAAGACCTCCATTACAGCCATCTTCTAATGTGTTGTTCATGGAAAACCAAACTAAGGCAACACCCATTGGAGTTTTAAAAGATGCATCCATTACTATACAGGGGGCCAAGTTCACTGGGGACTTTGAGGTCTTCGCACTTGCGGAAGCAAACAATTTTCCTGCATTACTTGGTCACCCTTGTTTTTATACAAACAACGTTGACATGTGCTTCAATAAGGGGTATATCATCTTTGAGAATAAGTAAGAATGATTCATCATCCCCTTGACATATGGGAAATCTTATGCCTTATGTAGAGCCCTTAAGTGAAGAATATTTGAGCCGAATTGATGTGTTCACCATTCGAGATCCAAAAATTCTTGATTCATAAAAAGGAGTACTCCAATGGGATGATGCATAGTCTATGAGTGATACTACAAGTGTTTCATGTGATAATTTGGTGCATGGCACTTACGAAATGGTTAGGTGTGAAGTACGAAGTGTGGCTACGTGTGTCAATAAGCTATGTAGTATCAGGAGTTTTGGCAACATCTAGGCACCAAAGTACACAGGTGAAGAGAAACCTGAAGTATTCCTACTTGTTATGGAATTTCAATGGAAATTTTAGGTGGAAAGAAGGAGCATGTTAGTATATACTCTGCAGGGCATGGTAGCATGCTAGTGGATGGTTCAAAAGGAAAATGTTTTAGAGTGGAGATAAGTAAGGATAGTTTTATCTGCTCAGTTTTAAGAAGCAATGTGACTACTCAGATCTATGCATTTTATGGTAATGATCATGTTCAATACCACGTTGAGTAGTGTGAAAGAATCTGGAAAGCGAGGTAGGAAGATTTACCACCTTCATTGTGGATGCACAAGTTTTATTTCACATTGCGTGGTTGTGCACTTGCATGGTATGTCTATGTAGAGTTGAATAGGGTGACTAGAAATTGGCAAGAACTTACTAAAGGTATGACTCAGACCTTTGATTTATTTTCTTCTAAACCTCTATTGAATGAGGTGTTACAAGTTATGAAGCACTTAACTATGGGAGATAGTGCACAAGCTAAAGAGTTCCTAAAGGAATTGTTACGAGAATCAGACCTGGTGGTTAACTTTGAAGAGGAAGAAATGGATGATGAGCAACTTGGGCATGCATGCCTAGAAAAATAAAAGGGTAAGATGATCTACATGGTCGATGATGAAGAGGTAGATAACTTGAACATTGAGCACATAGAAAGTACGCGCGAAGTCTTAGACAGTGCAAATGAGAAGATGTGCACCTACCATGAGCCTATGAAGACCAAGAAAGTGAACATTGGAATAGATGTTGAACCCAAGGAAGCCATTATTGGAGATAACTGGTTTAAATCTGAAGTTGCTAAAATCATTGAGCTACTATGTGAATTTCAGAATTTGTTCGCTAGGGGCTATCATGAATTGAAAGGTGTACATGAATCATTAGGAGAGATGAAGATAAAGTTTAAGGAAGTTGTGCACCTAGTTCATAAGGGGCCTTACAGGATGAATCTTAACTTTCATGTCAAGGTAAAAGAAAAATTTGACAAAATATTAATTTCTGGAATTATTATGTCAATCGAGGAGTCATAATGGGTGAGCCCTATGGTGATTAGCATCAAGAAATATGGAAAAATCAAGATTTATGTGGATTACATGGAGTTAAATTTTGCATGTTTGATTGATCCTTTTCCCAAACCATTTACTGAGGAAATATTACAGGGTGTTGTAGGGTGTAAAATCTACTCCTTCACTGATGGATTCTTTGGATATCATTAGGTAAGGATATTTAGCGCGATCAATAGAAGACAACTTTCACCATGGAGTGGGGAATTTTTGCATATATGGTTATACCCTTTGGATTATAGAATGTGCCTGCAGTATTTTCACGTATAGTGGTACAAGCATTCCAGGATTTTATTCACAAGTTCTTGCAGGTGTATCTGGATGATTGGACAGTCTATGGGCTTGTGAAAGATCACTATGATAATTTGAGGCTGATGTTTGAGAGGTTCCAATGATTGAGTGTCTCCTTAAACATTAAGAAGTGTATATTTACCCAACCCTTTGGGATTCTGCCCAGACACATCATCTATAAAGAAGGATTGCTAGTGGATTTTGCTAAGGTAGTTTTCATCTTGGGCTTAGAAGATCCTACTAGCTAGAGAAAGGTACATGGATTCTTGGGCCACACAAGGTACTACAGAAATTTTATTAAGGGATATTCCAAGATCTTTGTGCCCTTAGAATAATTACTTAAGGGAAAAGGAAAGTTCTTTTGGTATGAGGCACAACAATCCGCGTTTGAAACATTGAAGGAGAGGCTTACTACAGCACCTATTTTTCACTTTCCTTCATGGTCCAAGACTTTTCATGTTTATGTAGATGTTTGTGGCATGGCCACTGGTGCAGTATTAGCTCATCCAGGAGAAGGGATCGTCGATCATTCTATTTTCTTTGCTAGCAAGAAGTTGAATCTAGCAGAAAAAATTTATAAAACAACATAGTGTAATGCCTTGTCTATGATGTACATGCTCCATAATTTTTGCCAGTATTTCCTAGCTATACCTTTTATATTTTATACAGACCACATGACATTAAAGTACTTGGTGAACAAGCCCATTGTGTACGGGTGAATATGTTGTTGGGTTCTATTGTTTCAGGAGTTCAATTTTATGGTGGCGGTTAAGCTAGGTAAGAGAAATTATGGTCCAGACCATTTATCAAGGATTCAATCAAGAGAGGATACACAGAGCATTGAGGAAAAAATGCCAGATACACATATTTTTTATTAAACCATGTGCCCTCATACTTGGAGGATATTGTTGTCTTTTTACGCACAGGTGTGGTGCCTGAAGGAATGAATGCTTTAGAAAAGAAACAAGCTTACTATTCACGCCATGCCTTACATGTTGATTAGTGGAGACTTATATAAGTTAGGTCATGATGAATTTGTACGTCTGTGTGTACCTGAGAATGAGTGTGATGTAATTGTGAAAGAGGCTCATGTCGGAATTACAAGTGGACACTATGCAAAGGATGTTATCTCGTGCAATATTCTACTATCTAGTCTATGGTGGGAAACTTTATAGAAGGATTGCAAAGTGTATTGTAAGGCATGTGACCATTTTCATTGCCTTGGAAATCTTGGACATCGAGATGAAATTCCTTTGAGGCCTATTAATAGTGCAGAACCTTTTGAGAAGTGGGCAATTGAATTTATGGGCCCTATCTCTCCAGTCGTGCGCAAGATAGGGTCATGTTATATTATAACTTGTACATTCTATCTTACAAGGTGGGAAAAGTGGCACCTACAAAGGATTGCACAGTAGCTATAGCAAAAAATTTTATGTGGGAAAACATTATTAGCAATTATGGCTGCCCTTTAAGTTTGACAAGTGATGGGGGTACTCATTTCCTTAATGAGACTATCAAGATATTATTGGATGAATTTAAGGTTGCACACCATAGGAAAAAACCTTATCACCCTTAGGAAAATAGAACAATTGAGGCCTTCAACAAGATATTGAGCCATACCTTGACAAATATTTCTGATATTGGAAGGAGATATTGGGATGACAAGGTTTTTGTGGTACTTTGGGCATATCGAACAACCTATAAGAGGTTGAATAAAGTAACACCCTTTCAGTTGGTGTTTGGTGTAGAGGTCATTCTACCCATGGAATTCATGTTACCTTATTTGCATATTACACACACATGAGGTATGGCTGATGAGAAAGCATTGGAAGAACGTATTGAAAAACTAATGCAGCTAGATGAGAGGCATGTCATAGCAAGATGGAGTTAGAAGCAATAAAAAACTAGGAAAAAGGCATGGCATGATAGGAACTTCAAGGATAAGAAGCTTGAGGATGGGAAAATGGTACTTCTATATGACTCAAAGTTTTTTACCACCCTAGAAAGCTTAAAGTGCATTGGTTGGGACCGTATGTTATCACTCATATACTTAATTCATGTGCTTTCTAGTGAGAGGCATTGGATGGAACATGGTTTCCTAGTTACTTCAATTGAAGTAGACTGAATCCCTACTATAAATAAGTATTTTTGGTGTTTGTAATAAGGCAGTATTGCCACTTAGAATGGGTTTCCCTTAATGCATTTCCTTTATATGTGTTTCCTTCACGTTGATGTGCTTTGTTAATTTAGTTCAGTGTTTTATGTAATAAGCATGCTTGCACACCAAAATCTTATAGCTATCTAAAGTGTTTCATGGGTAGAGGACCGCACATACCCTTAGTATGGGGTGATTGGAGAAGGATTGACTACTAGTATCATATGATGGATTTTGGTGCATGATAAAGTTAAACTCACAGGTGATTTAGAAAAGAAAAAATCAGGAAATTTTCTCAGATTTTAGACCATGCATAGGGAGATGGATGCTCAGTATAACACAAAGGAGGCTATAGCTTTTGAGAATACTTAGGAATAGTCACATTGGATAAGTAATTTAGCGCAAGAAATCACGGGGAGAGGCTATCAGTGATAGAGAAGTAGTGGGCGCACCAAAAGGTTATGATAGAAGTGTAAAAATAAGAGGCACAGAAGATACACACAAGGTGCGGGGAAGCGCAGATGAAAAAATAATGTTGCATACGATGGTAAATGGGATAAATTAATGTGAAGTATTTTTGATATTTTTTATAAAGTTGGAATTTTGTAACGGGATTGTTACCTTGCATTTTTTAGAGTGAACGAAGTGTGAAGAGTGAAGAAGAGCTAGAGACAAGGAGCAATTTGTAGATCAACAAACTTGGTGGGAGCGAAGCATGGTGTTTAGAAACATTTGGCACATAATAGTGATTCAAATGGTGGTACAAGTGTTTTGAGAAGGGTTCATATGACTAGGGTTTGAAGGAGGAAGAACATAGCTAGGGTTTGTCAAATCGAATATGGTTCACACTCGCTGAAATTAGGGTTTTCAAAATAATAGTTTTTGAGTTGCAATACACTCTAGAAAGTTGAGGAAAAGAAGATTTCATCACAATGATCTCCAATTGTTGAGTTAGAGGCCAACTAAGTAGTAGAAGAATGGCTATTGAAAATTTTGTATCTAGAGGAATTAATTAAGGGGTGACCTTGGAAAAAAAAAATAACACAGTTAAAGATCTCGGATACCAACCATAGAACAGACAAGTGCATGAAGGATATTGCAGCCAAAGTCATCAAAAAGATAAATTAACGGATGACAAATGGAGAGAGAGTTTTGGATGAATTTAAGATTGTTAGAGAGTGTGGGAGTCATGTAAATCCTTAATTTTCCTTACTTTAGGAAGCCCGAGCAGCTATATCAGTGGCTTATGTCGTGTATACACGAAGATTTCTTTTACTTCGCGGGCAAAAGAATGTATATCAGTGCTAAATTAATTGGGAAGGCAACAAGGGTACGTGACATAGGAAGGGAAATTACATGCGACTTATCAAATGATGAGGAAATTAATGCAACGGTCACTGTGCTCAAGTATAAGAAGGGCGGACAAGCGTTTAAGGTGACAAATATTAAGGGCATGGATATAATGGTTGCAGAATGGCTGGCAAGTTGTAAATTGGGTACCTCGAAGAGATGGAATGAGGTGAATCAGCACTGGTTACACATCATGCACAAGATGGCAAACACGACTTACTAAAAAATCATTGGATACATTACAGAGAGCTTGGTGACTGAGGCACGCGTCTAGGGAGAAAAAGGTGAGAAGATAACTTGGGGCACCATCCTTCTATTAATTATTTTTAGTGTGATTGGTGTACATAATGGACCAAGGGAAAACATTTGAGAATTTCCCTTGGATAGTAAGTCCCCAGCAAAGAAATTATTAAAGGATATCTTATGGGGTTCAATTTCCAACACCTATAAGGAGTGCTAGTAAAAATGGTTTTAGATAGTTGCGATGGGTATTTGAAGGGGAGTGGCACATTCCATGAGATATTCCCACAGTGTTGAATGGTAAAGCAGAGTTTTTCATCTATCAACATTTCAGCTTGGGGTAGTTCCATATGAAGACAAGTGAGAAGCTCTCCTGGTAAAAGCTACCATTCATGTTTACTGCATGCTATTTTAGGTTATTTTTAATTGGTTGCATAACATGCGCAAACTAAATTTTGACACTAACAAGGTAGATGCAGATACTCATATCATGCAGAAAACATATGTGTGGCCAAACTGGGAGGCCTATGTGGAAACGCTTGAGATAGATAACATTGATATAACCCAGAGACTATGGTGGTAGGTAAGATCGAGTCGGCGCGAGTATATGTCTATTTGAGGCCGCGGTTCAAGGATGGAAAAGTGCTCAAAGGTTAGGACATAGATCTACCAGGTCCACTAAAGCAGAAATAGACAGTGGGTACTTTAAGGCTAGTTGCACTAGTGCCTCCCATTCAGGAAGAACCAGTGCCTACGGGCTTGGACAATGGTCTAGAATAGGAGGAGGACCCAGATGATAGCACTGGATTGGACCATTCATAAAGATTCTTGTGCAAGATGCATACATCCATGGATATTGGCGCTAGGACTCCACCACTAGTAAGGAGGTCACCACGAGTCACTCTGGTGAATAATGTTGATGAGCAATAGAAAATTCACCAGATGTATGTACCGGTAAGAGGTAGTGAGGAGGAGAAGTCCCCTCGCTAGAGCACGTAGCATGAAGTGGCCTTGCTAAGTCTAGAAATGTATGATAATGAAGACATAGGTTACAAGGTAGTTTATGAGGAAGTTGGCTAGAGTGTAAGAATCTAGGATCTAATTAGATATCAAAGAAGCGTTTGTGGGGATACAGAAATTATAGTACACCCAGCGCGCTAAGGAAGAAAGGGTGAGGAGGAAGAAGTATAGCAGAGCGTGGGCACTAAAGAACAACATGATATAGGTTCTTCTGCAAAAGAAAACATAGGAAAGCACACAGGTGAAAACATGGAGGAAGATGTGGTAAGGACTAAAAACTGGGACTACATTGATTACGCGGCTAAGATTATTCACACCCACTTTTAGAGTACAGTGCCCAAGGAAAAATTATATGGTTGGGATTTGATGGACCTAGAAATGGTGATCACACACACTCATAAAAAAATTTCTTGGAGCATGCAGACTCATATGGATGAGCCTAATTTTTACGTCTGCGAGGAGTCATTTGTTTCACATAAGATGAAATGAGTGCCACACACTTGCCATATCACCATTAAGCCTACACATCTATCAGATGAACAGGTAAGCAATGCACTTGTTAAAGTATCTACAAATGTTGTGCGCCATAATATTGATAAAGTGACACTTATAAGGGCACGTCTGGAAGATAAGAATGAAAAGGATACTAAGGTCAAGTGATTTACTAAGGAATGGAATAAGGTTGTGGCAGAAGCACAAAATGTTAAAAAGATGGATGAGCTGATAGCTGACGAAATTATGCAAAAAAGGCTAGATTTTGAAGAGAAGGTGCCAAGGTATTTCCCATCTGCCCTTCATTATTTGCACAAAATATTTTTTTTACTTCTAGAATAAGGTCCATCATGCCTAATAAAACCAAAGGATGCTATAGAAGAAGAATTAAGATCCAAAGCTGCAATTACAAGGAAAATTTGCATTTATGATTCTATTATGCAGGATTTGAAGGATGAATTAAAGAAAGTGGATCTAGTTTTGAGCATGTGTGCAGTGCTAGATATAATCATTAATATAATGACACTAGCAGAAGAGGATGAGGTCCTTTGGGTGGCCAAGAATGAAACACTTGGGCACATGGAAAGAATTAAACTAATAGATACTAAGTGAGATGTGCTTGATGCTACTAGGATCCTGCATAAAGAGAAAATAAAGAAAATTGGAGAGGTCATCGTGGAGAATATGGACGTGATGGAAGGTATGGTCTCAAGTATGGCCAATATACGTAAAATTATACATAATGAAGGAGGTAAGATGACTCTTGATGAGTTAGACGGCATAGTTGTGGACATCACAAACAAAAAAAATGTAGTGCTAAATGTTTGGTATGCATTCGAAGTAGAAGTTCAGAGTGAGTATCTGGAGTTGATTCTATTGGGAGAAGGTGAAGATAATAAGTAGTTTGACTTTCTTTACAGTATGAAGTAGACCATTTCATTTGAATAT
The DNA here is from genome assembly GCA_019776745.2 of Taxus chinensis. Classification (NCBI taxonomy): domain Eukaryota; kingdom Viridiplantae; phylum Streptophyta; class Pinopsida; order Cupressales; family Taxaceae; genus Taxus; species Taxus chinensis. The sequence goes on from CM034154.1 coordinate 363,689,180, forward strand.
ATTATTTATTCTTTCATTATTTTATATTCTTTTGGATAAAAAATTTGGGTACCCATTGCCGAGGGTGGAAATCTAGTTTATTGTGGATTAATGTTGGGTTGAAAAATATGTCCTAAGTCTACCAAGTACTTAAGGTTTAGGCATACAAACATAGGGCACGTAAAGTGCATGTAAAATTATAACATAGCATGAGTGCACCCAAAAATAGTTGGAAACAAGACTTAGCCACTCTCACAAATCAAGGTTGTTTTTGGGCATGGAGTGTGGAGCGTGCAAAGATATAGACTTGCAGATCACCCCAAGGCTATTTTGGGAGTAATAGCAATTCAAGCACCATGCAGGATTTTGGTCTATTAATAGGATCTATACTAGGAGTTAACTTTAGAAGAACTATTATTATCACTTTCATGCTTTTGTATTCTCTTGTATAGGCGCATGGATATTATTAGCATGTAGCCTATTTTTTAAATGTGGATGGGTGGTGAAGGGAAAGTCCCCACCCCTATATATATGTATTTATTTTCATGGTATCAAGAGACAGGTTATTGTAGAATTATGTTGTGGATTTGTTAGCGTGCATGACCATGGAAACTAGATCTTGATGTATAAAGCTTCTGCATTTTTCCGTATTTAATATAATGGATCATATTGGCTAGTTATTGGTGTCAGATATGACTAAATATGGTTCTTACATGGTAAATCTCTTTGTAATTATTTTTTAGTCAATATTTCATATGGTTTAGATCTAGATCTGGTTTATGCACTGTGAATTTTTTACTATCTATTATGAATCTGGATATATACATGTGCAATCATGCTAACATTCTGGACAAGCAACTCTAAAGAGGGACTTGGTACCCTTGCACACTTTAGGTGAGCACTCAGTTCAGTCTGAGTGATATGTCAACGTGCCTTGGGCTATTTATAGTGAATTCTAGGATACATCAAGGAAATTACCATCATCTTTGTTGAGGTCGTAATTTTCTCCCTATCGAAGTGATTCTAAAATCACCGCCATATTTTTTATTTATTTTTTGTTTTTGTGTTTATCATCGCTCTCCACTTGGGGCATCTTCTCTCTTTTTATTTATTCTCATCCTTTCCATATTTAATCTATCTATTTCAACCTCATGATCTATTCTTCTTCATGTCATCAATCCCTAATTTGAGGGGTAAGACCTCAATCATCATCTTCTATCACTTCATGTTTTTCCTCGTGGTTTTCTTAATGCAAACCACTCAACAAAAGGGGCAAATGTAGACACCAATTTTTGGTACACTTTTCCCCCATCTCATGTTCACTCCCCTTTATCTTCATCTCGCACATACATACTTACCTGCCTCTTTGAATTTCTATTTCCCTCTTAAACCCCCTTTTATGCCATCTAATTCCCATAATACCATCTTAATCCTATCTTTATTTTATCTTTCCTAAACCACCCCTAACTATATTTAATTAACCTCAAAACCTCTCCATTTCCTTAATATCTTCCCTAAACACTCCATTTATAATCCCTGGACACCCATTTACCCTCATTCAATGTATTTCTATCTTGCAACTACCTTTTATCCTCTCTATGCAACCCTAACCTAGGTAAAGAAGTCAAAACCCTAATTCTAGCCCTTTAGGACCCTTTTCATCGAGTTGATCACCATATGCACCTCCCAAATCAAGGTTCAACTGCAGTTGATGGAGACCCATATGGGAATCCATTGACCCTATAAGTATACACATACCACTCCTCTCTTGAGGATGTAATTTTGAGATTTCATGTCTTCTTGTGAGTTTTGTTGCATTTTTTTCTCTTCTTTGGAGTTGTAGCCATCAACTTGGAGCTATTTTGGATATCTTTCATACCATCTTAGAACATTTAGAGTCTATTGTTTTCTTAAATCCTTCTCCATCATTTCATCATCCCCTTTGCATTAGTTCTTTAGATCTTCTAGTTTCTTTAGAGCTCTATTATTACACTTATCATCATTCATTCTCTTTCACAGCTCATTTTCCCATCCATTTAATCCCCTCAAATCCTACATATATCCCTGGTCACCCTCGATTCTTCCATTATCTAGCAACCCTATTTGTATTTACCCCATTTTCTATCATATACCCTTTCTGGTACCCATTTTTGAGTCCCTACAACATCTCAAACATTCTTATCTTTCTGTTCTACACACTTAGCACTTCAAATCTCATCTTCACCATACCATTCATTACCGATCCAACTTATTCATCATTGATTGGAACCACATCAATTATGTTTTTATCCCCTGCTTCATCTATTATCTACCCTACATCTTCCTTCAGCAATCATGCCTCTTTATTTCTATGATCCAGATATTCAGGACCCCATATCTTATTTTTTATCCCCGGTCATCATCGATCTAGCCTGATTGTCGTCGACCTGACCTACATTTGGAATTTTCTTATCTAATTTTTCAATTTTCTTTCATCCTTTATGTTTGTCAAGCCTTCCAACATCAGATCTAAAGTCTCCATATTTTTAGAGTTTGTTTTAGATTTATTTTCTACACTTTTTCTAATATAATATGTTGCAGTCACCATCGACGGTACCTATTATTCTTGGTTTATCATCAAATTGACCAAGGTTGATCTTTCTTATCTCATTTTATCATTATCTATATTATCATAGATTTATACATCTCTGATATTTGTTTAGTTCGGTTATTTATCTATTGCATCATATTTATATTTCATCATTCATCTATATTTTTATTAAAGTGGGTTGACATCCATCCCTATGAAGTTATCACTTCTCAGGACTGAATTTTTCAGGAAACCCGCCATCTTATCTACTAATCCTTTTTCATGTTTAGTTTCTCTTTGTTGTGAAGGTTATGGAGCTCACTGCGGAGAGGATCTTTATTCCCGTACCTTCATCCTCATCTTCATCACCATTGCAAATCAAGAGGTATCCTTAAACCCTCTTATAACTTCGAGTTTCCTATTTTCTTGTATTCATTTCCATTAACTTTAAACATGAGTCAGAAACTTTTATCAACAACACTAGTTTAAGCTTTTCCTTTATGTTTTATCTTGATGTTTATGTTTGATTAACTAAGCTAGGAATATACTTGGTGTTAGTTTCCTTTCATTAGCTTATATTAGCTTAACATGCATACATATCAATCAATCCTCTAAGACACAATTATCACAGTGTCTAGTTTCTTCCTTCGAGCATTCCATGTGTATGCATGTGATACTAATCAAATTTAATGAAAGGAAACTAACACCAATTAGACTCCTAACTTAGTTAATCCAACATAAACAACATGATAAAGCATGAAAGGAAAAAAAAACTTAACTAATGTGCATAAAACATTAAATCTAATGAGAAATGCAAACCTATCCTTTGATATTTAGATATGTGTAGACACTAAATCATGCACTTAGGTACATTTCTAAGTCTTAATCACATACCACTATTAATATGATTCCTAAGAGAGAAAAATAGTAATTAATGATTAAAAAAATATTATTACAAATGAAAAAAATATGCCTAAATTTGATTGCAATGTAGCAGTAAATGAAAAAGCAATTAAGTATATAATAGACTCAATCAAATAAGATTTAAAGATTAAAAACCTAAGTACAAAGAGGAAATAAAATGAATTAGTTGTTTCTTAATTAATCGTAGGTTGTGTCGAAGTGACAAACTAGAAAATCTGAAGTGCATACTATCACAATAAAACCCAGAAAAATGTAGAGATGGAGGAATATGCTAGACTGGGGCACTTGGAGTAGGTCAAGGGCATATGCGGGAGCTGCAGACTAGTTATGGGTGTATGTGACTTACAAAAATATCAAAAAACCATATTTGAATTTTCGCAAGGTGTTTGTTTTCCTTTGCTTCTTATTGTTATTATGTCACACAATGATATTCGATGTCACTAATAACCTGCGATAAATAATTCACTTGTAAAACCCTCAAAAGCACATAAACTACCAAAAAGAAAATAATGTAAATTAGGGGTTAGGATTTCCTCAGTTGTTAAACAAGTATTCTTATGAATGAGCGATGCACTATATTTCATACCCAATGTAGTTTTATGTATGTGTGTGGAGATATTGTGCCCTAGGTGGCTCTTGTACGTGTCACACTTGATAGCGAGTAATAAATAGATGTAGAAAATGTAGATAGATGTGTGCATGGAAAAATCAACTTCCCCTCTTATGAAGTTTATGTAGAATAATGTATTCTCTTACCCTTGTGTGGATGTTAGATGGATGTTTAAATGCTCTTGATAATGCCTTTGGATGCAACCTTAGGTAGTGATAGTTAATACTTAGTGTTTGGTCCTTTATCATGATCACATAACTTTATATTATATGACTCCCTTGCTTGAATTTTCTAATTAACCCTGAAAAGGATGACTACCAAAAATATAAGATTCCCAAATGGCTAGAAAGCACCCAAAATATGTGATCAAAGTACAAAGAGGTCAAGGGTACCCAGAGGGTATGAGAGCACCTAGTGCTGGCATCTTGTCTAGGTGCTAGTGTCCAGGATGAGAAATGTTAGAGTATGAAGAGTTATATTGGGCAAGTAAGAGTGTAAGACCAAAAGTTGTAAGAGAAATCAAAGAAAGGTGGCCAAAGACATTGGTTAATTAGTACTTTTCTTACTTAGGAATCATATGAATAGTAGTATGTGATCAGGAGTAGATAGATAACCAAAGTGTGTGATTTTGTGTCTACATTTGCCCCCACTTTATGTTGTTGAGTGAATGTTCGATAACATAATGTAGATAAGAGATGTGTACCTGATAACAATGTAGATTGATGGAAAAAAATTAGTCAAGAGATAAGAAAGAGCATGGAGTGATAAAATGTGAAGCGTGGAAACTAAAGAAAAGGAAGTTCAAAAAGTGATGAAGATGATGACCTTAGGGTGAGAGTGTATGTGTCGATGTCATGATTGTACCTATTGTTGATGTCAATTATTGTGTAATTGTTGATTTTTTTTTATGTTGTTGATGATTTTCTTGATGTTGTGACTACCATTTCCCATAATGATGGACCTACAAAAGAGAAGAACAAACAAGTAGTCAAATACACATGTATATGATCAAAATCTATGTAGAAGTATGTAGGAAAGTATGTGAGATGTGAAAAAGGAACATGTGCACCTGATCCATGATGAGAAAAGAGTCTAGAAATGATCCTGACTATGATATAAAAGAACGATGTTTTCAGGCCATCCCATACTAGTTATGTTGACTACAAGTTTTTTGGGCGATCTCATGCCAAGAATGGAAGAAGTTTAGGGATAAAATTTTGGTTTCATCCTCAAACCTTTAACGGATTCCCATGATGTAGAACTCTAAATATTTTGTGTAAAATTTTGATCTAGTTTGAACAATTTTGATCCAATGAGAAAGTATAAAATGTTGTGTAGTGCATGCATGTTGAGTGTTAAGGACTGTATGCCCTGTAAAATTTGTTGTGTGAAATTCTTATTAATGTGTTGAAATGACATTTTTTTTGTAATTTCCCTTGGTCACAGGTGTCCAAGAAGGGTGAGGGGCACCCAGGCACTATTGTCCTATTGTGGGTGCTATTTTCTATGCTCTATTGAGGACCCAAGTCAAATTTTGACCCCTATCTGAGACTGATGACTGTGTTGTATTGGTACTAAATTATGTTTAATTGTGACTGTAGAATGTTGTATGGGGTTACTGATTCACCTGATATATGCTCCCCTCATTTGGGGTGCATACGATGTCACTGAGGAGTATGTGGCCTAAAGGAAGATCGACCTATTGAAATGGATTCCCTACATGGGGGAGGGAGTGTGCTTGGTAGAAACCAGGGAACACACAAAAAAAGTGGCTAGGAGAAAATTATTAGTACAAGAAAGAAAAACACGCATGTAAAAGACAATATGTAATCTAGCAAACAATAAGAAAAAATGCAAGAAGATAATGTAGACCAAGAAAAATGAGTTTCAAACGTGGGACATAACTCATGATGTCGTTAAACAATCGAGGATGAAATGTCCAAAAGTAGATAGTGTGCACACAAGATAAAGGGCAAAGCCCAAAAACAATGTCATACAATGGAAGACAAGAGTAAACAATATTAAGCAATGTAATGAATACCCATGGAAGTAAATAAACTTGTATAGAAAATGTTACACATGAAGCACATGTTAGTATGTTAGAAAGAGAGAAAATATGTCAAAGCATGTATAATCTGATATAGTAGTCTATTATGGAAAATTAAACAATATCACATGTAGTGTGTACGAAAGTGGATGCCCCCAAGAGCCGCTTTGGGACTAGTATGAGGTGTTGCACTAAAAATACATGATGCATGTAAAGATCTGTGTAAATCATATGATCAAAACTAGAAGGTAAGTGAACGCACATGTGTGTATGATAAAACATGATGACATATAAATTATTTGACTAGCACGTGTAAAAAGTGTACATGTAAGCACAAGTAAGTAAGTGTAAATGCAACCAATATATGTAGTATGATGTGGATAAGATGGAATGGAATTTAGTGTGAATGATAGGAGCATCGTGCCCCCAAGTGAGTGTCAATGAGTATGCAAGTGATGAGGTTCATTTATAAATGCCCCCTCAGTAGTCACGAATGAACCATAGAACAAGAGTGTCTCATCGGGAAATGGGTTTGAATGCATATGCTAGAAGATGTGATTGATAAAGCATAGAGCGTAGAGAGTGCATGCGTGAGTGAGTAAGTGTGGTGAGGTTAATTTTAGATTAAAACCCTTATTAATTGAGTATGAACCATGGAACTAGAGTGTGTCATAAGGTAATGAACTTAGTGTGTAAAATATGTGTCATGAATGCGTAGAGTAGATGCTACGTAGAAAGAGATGAATGTGTGAAATGTGAAGTGTGTAGTATGTAGTGTGTAAATTTGTAGTATATAATGTGTAATGTATTGTGTAATGTGTAGTATATAGTGTGTAATTTGTGAGGTTCATTTGTATAGGATGCCTTCAATAGTCAAATGTGAACCAAAGCACGAGAGTGCATCATCGGGTAATGACGATATATATATATATATATATATATATCAAGATGTGTATGATGAATGTGAGTGACTAGATGTGACAAGTGTAAGATGTAAGAGAGTTTAAAATGCTAGAAGGTGGGGGGGATAATGATAGATGGTGCCCCCCAAGTCTAAAATCAGGAATATGTTATCCAATTAAAGTGAATGATGAGGGTCCTCCACCCGATGCTTGCGAAGGTAAAGGTGTGTGACCATGCTCTAAGACAAGTAGTGTATGAGACATATGTTGTATTGGTAAATGTGCATGATAAATATGATATAATGGAAACCTAGGTGAAAGAGACCTATTTGGAACATAATGTGGAGTTGAATCCAAATATGGAGGTGATGGACACCTATATGGATAATAATATGGAGCTAATGGATACCTATGTGAAGCAAAACGAGGCAGTGATGTATACCGATATGAAGGAGTTGTCCTAGTATTGGACCTCGACTAATGGCATGGACCAGTAGATTGATGATACTATGTACACCATGTGAAAACATGCAATCTAGGATTAGATTTTATTTTAGATTCGATAGGCCGTGGGTACCTAGATACTCTAGCAAGTGCAATGGTTATAGACACCGAAATTAGATTATATTACCCTTATAACACAGTTAATTAAATTAACCATACCTTACTTATTCATATCCCATAGTGCACACGATTAATTGAATTAATTACTTTAATTAATTTAATTAACATCCTCACTTGACCACCTCACCCAGCCAACTCACCTAGCCACTTCACTCCATGACCCACTCAAACCCCATTAATGACCTAAGACCAAGTCTAAGCCTATCCTAACCAACTAGGACTTATTCTAAACCTAGAATTAACTCTTATTAACAAACCTAAGTGGGATCTTACTCTTTCTTCCATGATCTATCACTCGAGACTGAGACAAAGATTGAAGACCATGCCAAAAATAGCAATAATCAGGCTATTTTTGGCCAACCTAGATAATCCTGCCTTAACCGACATCGGTTATACCTCAACCGACATCGGTCCCCTAACCGCCATTGGTTAGGTTAAATACATTTCCAAACACCTTTACAGAGGTTGGCTATTGGATTTAGGATCTCATACAAATAGAGACTTGGATCTCTCGTATTTTCTAAAGCAATCAGGCAAAGGAAAACACACGGGAACACTACCAACAATCATTGGCATCCATCATCTTCTTCATGATCACAAATTCACATAGAGATGAATGGAGGTTCAAAATGCCATGGCACAAATGCAACTTATCTTCTCTCTGAATCTCTACCATCACCACCCTCATCACCTACACTCTCCAGACCCATTCTTCAGTAAGTACCTAATATCTCTTCATTTATCTATGTTTACTTTCAGTAAGATTTATTAGTCATCTCACTAATTTATTTTTATTCACGTTCGTATACACCCTTCCTCCCACCAACTTATCACCCTACCATACCTGGACCTTCCCCCTATCTTCCCCATATCTGAATCATCGTTGAACCTTTTATACCATTCCATGATCTCACCCCCACCATTTCCATCCTTTGTGAAATCACATAGTGTCTGAAGACCATTTCTAAGAGTTGTTTATTAACTTCCCCTACCAATGCCGGTTAGACAATCGACGTCAGTCATCCTGCAAAACTGGCATCAGTCACATAGCCAACATTGGTTACTGTGTCTGGGAACATACCTCGTACTAGTGAGCTCATACCCATTCCCTAACAACCCAATATCACTCCTAATCTTTACCAGACCTTACCCAGAGCCTGTACCAAACCTGCAACCCAATACCAGCCCATCACCTGACCCGTTTTGAACTCAATCACCTTTTATCTGACCTTTCTTGTTTGTTTTATATGAGATACCTAAATCATTTCCATTCCAATAAGATTGTTATTTCATGTTTATTTTAGATAGCATTAATATTGTTATTTAAAAAGTGGATTGACAGCATGTTCAAGAAGCATCATGCTTCCCGGATCTAGCTTCTATTAGGAAGTCCACTTATTTTATTTAACTCTATCTGGTGGTATTATTTTGCATTTTATAGGTAGTTCCTCTTATCCAAAATGGAGTATTCGCAATCAACATTAGATCAGGAAATCAAAATGCACACATAACCTTCAATCGACATCATAAACAGGTATTCCTCCTTGGCCTATCACCCTCTATCTGTTTCATTAATTTGTTAAGAATCTAGTGAAGTATTTTGGCACGCTCGGTGGGACCCATCCATAGTTCTTTGCATTTATTCATTCTTAGGGAATTTTTGTATGTTTACTTCTTTTCAAAAGGAATCCAACATTAAATCTTATCCTTGGGAATCTATCTCTTTCATCTATTTTGTCTAAATGACATTTGTATTTTAGGATTAAAAAGAATCGTTCTTTTTCTTCTTGTATCCACATTAGTGAAATTCATTCACTTCCATGTTCACTCTTTGTTTACATCAAACATCACATTTTGATTTTTGGGTTCTAAAATACTTGTATTTCATACGTATGTGCTTGCATTTTTAGCTCACATTAAAAATGAGGGCAACCTATAGGTTGGAAGTCATGCCCAGCTGTTGGTTGACATAATTGAATCGTAGAAGAACTTTCTCTTCTCTCTCACTTTACCAAACTACACAAATATAAATTTACACATCTTCTTGAATAGCACCTTACCCAGAAGAGACTGTCAACAATCACACGATCAGAGGATTGATAGTGGGCGTCCCGCTGATTTCTCTGAAAAATCATTATCAAAAAAAGGACTACCCCCACCAAAACATAACCTGAAACCACCTTAAGATATTACCTCTTCATAAGATGCCTTCCCAACCAAAAATATATGTTTTGAATTCATAATTCAGTCTTAAATAGTATAATCTAAACATACAAATTCACTTGTAGGATTTCTTGTTTTTCTTAACTTTTTCTTGAGTTATGTTTTGAGTTGTAAGGCCACTTTCTTCATTTTCTTCTTTCTTTCACACTCTTCCATTATAGTTGGTGTATTATGACTGTTTCAGAGTGTGTGAAGACCCATTTTTATCATACTCAGGTTTCTAGGTTGATATTACATCTGACTTAATTCACAAAAAATTGATTTTTCTTCACTTCTTAAAATTTAACAATAACCGGTGTCGGTCTAGTGACCATCACCGGTTTACATCTGGCCATCATCTATTTACCTAACTAGTGTTGGTTTCCACCTATTTCGGGTCATTTTACCTAAAAACAACATTCACCACATCTTCTATTCTTTTTAAAGTTCTCAGGACATCATCATACCCCCACAAGTTAAAAATCACAGTCACATACAGCTTCCTTATTTCATTTGCATCATTTTTTGCCTCATTTTCTAAACTATTGATTTCCCACAATAACTGGTATCAGTTACTATAACTGTCATCAGTCACCCTTTAACCATCATCGGTTATTCCAACCGTCGTTAGTTCCTATGTTTTGATTTTTAATTAAAACACCAACCAGTTTCACCTCCTAAAACCTATCCTTCTCCATTTCTTCTATTTTTTGTGTCATTTGTCGAGTATAGTTTACTAGGTCTACCCTAATTCACGTGGTTTTGACTCACATTTAATCCAACTCCCTTTTTTTCATGCTAGCCTTCAACCACTTCCACCTATCCCATTACCGCCTTCTATCTTATCACCTATGGATCTAACTCAACCCATCACCATTAGTTCTGGCGACGAGGAGTTTGTAAGACTCCTTTACCAGAATCTCGTTGCCCTAAAATATTATCTCACCCACTCATCTACCTGAGACTCCTTGGTATAGTTGGTATATGACATGCCCATGTCTATCCCTCATGTCCTCACCCCCACTTCTGGGTAAGCTAACACTAGCTCAACATTATCTTCATCCACCTTACCACCTGTGGTGTCTCAACTAGACCCCGCGTCCTCTATAACTATTGCACCTACAACAACTATCACACCTATGGTGTCGACCATTCCTTCACTATCCACCTTAAGCATAGCCCCATCTGCACACCTTTACCTCATATATACCTATTGCATCACAGCCACCCATGGTGTCAGAAACTCATACCCTATTCCAAAACATCATCCTCTCCATCCCACAATCTTTACCTCAAATAACTACGCGAATCGTTACATCCACTCCACTTACTTACACATATCACCAATAACCACCTATCTCATCTATCACCTATTCAGGATATTTTTCACCTGCATATATTCCCCCCTCACAGTTCTCATACTTGGCACCACCATATACCAAAATTTCATCCACATCATACATTCATCAACCCCCTTATACTGTAGTGGGTGCCTGTAAGATGGAAAAGTGACATGCAAGTATGGGAATCTACAAGTAACTCTTCCTCGCACCCTACGTTCCGAGGTCGTGCCAAGATAGCCGGTGGGGATGGAATATACATGGGTTATAAGTGAACTAGTTAGGCAATCGTATGTCTTCGACACGCATTAATGGAATCTGTGAATCTAAGGAAAGAAGACCCTCCTAACCTAAATTGGTGTGATAGATCAATTAGCGAGGATGACTACTCGAAGGCTTCAATCAATATCAATCTCTAGCATAATCTGATCTATATGTTGTGGGATACATGGAAAATGACCTAGGATTGTTTCGTGTATGTCTCCAGACAGGGTCATAAGATAGATGATGGATACATAGGGGATTCTATAGGTGATTCTCTAGCCTAGTCCAAAAATCCTTAGCTTGGTTATTTGTTATATCTAATAAGGATAACTGTGCAATAATGGTTGGTGGAAGTGGAGAAGACCTAAATACTAATGTGCGTAAACTAGCATCAACGTCTGATTGACCTGTGGACTTGTTGGGTTGTGAGATATTTGGATCACATCCGTAATTTCGTGGTCATTGTGGACCTCCTATGGTCATGTGTAGAATTAATCCCTAATCCCTAGTATCCAGTAGTCATATGCCTTTTCCGCCTCTACAGTTAGAACTAAAAGTTGTGCAATCTTCTCAGAGTACCTTACGGGCGTTCTGGCAACTTGAATTCTTAGGCTAGTGTCTATGTCAATGAAGATATCTCCTACATCTGGCTGTGGGACCAAAGGATCACAACTGAATGTTTTCTCTTTTTCAAGTCCTTCTACAGTCATGCAGGATATTTTTCTAGGGTAATCTATAGTTTGGCTGGTTTGACCAAAATGTATGTGCTCTGTCATCTTCTATGTTTAATCCTCTTAACTGCGGGCTGATTTCTTGTAGGTCCGTTGCCGTTCAGAAGACTTGGATTCTGAGATTTTGGTCTATGTCAGTTATTTCTATAACAAGATTGGGTTGAGGCACGATTGGTTTGAATACATATTCTCTCGGCTCCCTAGGTCCTGTGATTGTCATACAAAAGGAATAATGTAAATCTAACTAAAGCAAAGCAAGCTAATTATGAAAAGTATATATATATATATATATATATATATATATATATATATTCTCTATTTTTGTGTTTTTGACAAAGTTTTTAATAGAATTAAGATAACAACTATTTAATATGTCTAGGAAATGACAACCAATCTAATAATCTAATTTAAAACAAATAAGTTAGCCGAGTATAGCTACTTGTCTGTGTAGTTGTGAATCTATTCTAAATAACTAAATAAATGATCTAATTTATTTGAAAGACCCTTGATCTTACCTCAGAAGTGAGGAATGAATCATAGTTTCTCAGAAACTATCAATCCCCATAGCTTCCCTGGCAATATCGAAAGTGAGATTAACTGAAATGAAATGATTTATTACTCTATTAGATATGTTTTAAATAAAACTTTGATAGCTTGAACCTGGATTTTGCAGAACAGTGGTGAATCCAATTGGGTGTGGCTTTGTCCCCTCAGTGTGGTCTCCTCATTCCTTCGTGCTCTTGTGAATCTAGAAAAGCGTGTAATGCTAGCATCAACAGAAGTAGGTATTAGAACAATGGCAGCTTTGGATGTAGACTGAATACAATGTGAGTAGGAGAGGGATAGCGCAAGAGAACAGAGCTTGGCTTATGCAATTCCTAGTGGGATTTATTGTGAGTCATGCAACACAAAACATCCAGAACCTAAAACTATCCTTCTTGAAGAACAAAACCTGTAACTCTAATGGCTTCTGGCTGAAAATGAAACTATCCTATCTCAAATGATTATATGAAACAATAATAACACTAAAACAAGAAGATCATGTGGCTTCTAAATAGTAAAACAAGATTAGCTATGCATGCAACAAATGAAAACTATTGAATTCCTAAACAAGAACTGAAACACTAAACTATTGAAATGAGAAGAATGAGAGGCGCAATTTTTAGAGGCCCATTTTCTAGAAAATCAAACTAGCTATTTATAGAATTCCCATTTACCCAAAGGTGAAATCCAATTTGAACTCTTTTACTATAAACAATGGAGAAACACTATTCTAGGGAACCAAAATCATAAATACAAGCAAAAATGGATGAAAAGGTTGGTAAAAGTTAAAAATTTACACGAGTCACAATAAAAAGAACATTTTGGAAAACGCGTGAAGGACCGTTGCCCTAAGCAGGGTAGTGGTTACAGGACTGTGGCCCAGGTAGGGTGGAAGTTTCGTTATTGAAGACCAAAAGCAAAGGAAAAGAGGGGGGAAGAGAAAAACAAAGCACATAGGGGCTAAGCGGTGTAAATCAGGATGTAACGACACGTGTGTGTGTGGGAGAAGCTTTTGTCCAGATCTCGTTGAATGCGGGTGGTACCGGGGGTTGTCTGTAGAGGGGTGCAGTGGGGTGAGGTGACCGGTGCGTTTTCTGGGTCAGCAGGGTATGGGGGGAGGGGTGGTAGAAGTGGTCAGATGTTTGGGGGGGATCGTACATAGTCGTCGCGCCAGTGTGTGGTGGCGTGGGGGGTGAGGGGCGCGATAAAGAAGGTTTGTGTGGTAGGGCATTACCGTGGGGTGCCGCGAGAAATAGGTGGGGGTTGGTTGCGGAGCGGCTGGGGGGTAAGGGAGTGAAAAGTGGGAGGTGGGGCAGGGAGGAATGGGGGGGACACATGAGAGCAAAAAGGCGGGGGTTGGACGCCGGTCCGAGGAGGAATGTGAGCGCGGGTAGGGAGGCAGAGAAAAGGCGAGGGGGCCGGGAGTGGTTAGGCGCAGGATAGAAAAAAGGCCTAAAGTGGAGGGAAGAGTGAGATGTAACCGGTAGCACACGCGCCCATGGATTCAAAAGTGGTGACGGAACAACACCATGCCCCAATTTCCTTTCCCGAAAAAAGACCCAAGGGGAACCGGATAAACGGATGACCAGCGATATCACAAGACGGTGGAAGAACGGGGGGAAGACCGGGGTTGAAGCAGGAGTCAGATAAAGCATCAAAGAAGACAATTAAGAAGTGAACACAGAAGCAAGGGAATAGGGCGAAGGCGAAGACTAGCTATACGAGACGCGACTGTGGTGGATATACGACCGTGAAAGAACGCTCAACGAACCGATGCCCGGATAACGCGTCTAAGTGGCAGTCGAAACAGCATCAGGAGTCTAGATTAAAATACCAAAGGGCCCAAGTTCCTATTGCATCGTGACGACGCGGGTGGTGGGATGGGGAAATGGCAGCTGATGTTTGAGACAACCACAGCACTAAGGAACCACAACACTGGTCTGCTAAATAGTAAGAAGACATGCTATAGAAGACTACGGAGAGAAAGTCAAAACAAATTACAGGACAAAAGGAATAAACAAAAAGGTAAAGGAAAAGAAAACAGCCGCTATTAAGAGGAATGACGTCAACGATCCAAGGAGCACGCAAGTTGAGGGACGTCATCTTACTTAAAACATATGTACCCCCCAAAAATGTGAAAATGAGAAGAGATTTGGTCACGGGGGGACAAATTTCTGTGTTGATCAGTTTTCAGGTGGCTTTACATCAGATCACATTAGAAAGACAGGGGCACAAAAAAAAACACCCATGGGGTACGAGGGGGGAGGCTTTGGGAATGTCATTAAAAGTCAAAATATCGTTTTTCATGTTTTTGTTGTACGGTGTTGTTAGGCACGGACCCAAGTTTGGAAAGGCACGGACCACATCGCCGCACCCTGGAGCGCTGCATTCAGGACCGCGCCCGTTATAAGGCAGTGTTGAGTTGGAAACCCACCCCCGCCATGCCCAACCCATAGGGCGCACTCTCGCGCCTTGCACAGAATGGTCAGACAACTACAGAATATGTGGAGCCGCAGAAGATGCTCTGCCAGCTGTCTGTACTACTGCTATACCGAAAATGGTTTTAGAATGAGTTGGCGCGGAAAGAATTTGAAGACTAACGAGAGCCCTGTTTGGGGTGGTTTTGGAATGATGTAAAGAAGGAAGAAGGGGTGATATGGCATATGGAGCCGAGAGAGAGAAACGTGTGAACTACTTCTAGGAGTGTTTGGATGCCCTTTCTACAGCTAGCAGAACACGTCTTCTCGAGAGGCGATCAACATAATTGCTGTATTCATGGTTCCTCAGGGCGGACCGGCTAGTCACATACGTTTACTTTTTGCATCTTGGGAATGTTGATGCGGAGAGAAACACTTTGGCTGGTTCCAGATTCAGGGAGGGGACGATCACCCTGGGATGATCTCTATCACATCTTGGGAGTTGCGCCGATCATCAGGAGACGGCTCGACCACCTAGGACTAGACCAGTGGGTTGCGGGCTTTATAGATAGCTCGAGGGCTCATATAGTAGAGAATGAGAACGGCAGTTATAACTCCACATGGGTTTGCAGAAAAACAAAGGAAGGGGTGAGGTGTCGTAATCCGACAATTCACTATTTTCCTAGCATCCCAACCCTATCTCGTCTGGCTTTATGGAGGATCTTACCTCGAATTTGATCGGGAACAAGAATTCAAGAGGGACACCTAGACTACGCTAACTGTGGTCCCCTATTATGGGTCACGAGATTGGAGGCACTGGCTAGAGTTTCCTATATTCCCGAGGAGCTATAACTTTGACCACCGATCCCACAATTTTATATCGGGTGGTTCCTTTACACATGGATAGGATCTGTTGAGCTCATCTGACCCGGTTATGAGTTTGGGTTCTAAATGACGCGGCTATCATCACATCCCTTATGGATAGGCAAATAGAGGTGGTAATCCTGATCTATGAGGGCCGCTAGATGGATAGATATGTGGTGCGTAGAGCACCACACGCATCTGTCATCGAAACCGGTTTACGGTTCCCGACTACTTGATGATAGGGATGGAGGGGGCCGACACCGATTATCAGGGGCATGTTCATAGGTTGTGGAGGTATGAGTAGCAAAAAAACACCCCGCTGAGCTACAATCTCTTATCTCCTTACTGGGGAGACAAAATACAAGGTACTATGGGAACAGGATGGGGAAGAGTGGAGTAGCGGACACCCACTAAAAAATGAGATCAGTGCCTACAGTATTGGGGTTGGCCTTTCCTTACGGGTTTGTAGTGCTTCGCCCGCATTGGTGCTAGTGTTCAAACATATCAAAGAGGCAGGGGATGGTCCGAGAGGCCAGAGGGTGACGAAGGGGGGAGTTTTGATACTACGGATGTGCAAATCCCATCTAACAGAGGGAAGCAGAGATGAGGTCCAAGGATCCATGGAACGGGCGCCGCTTGCGGGACAGTATGGTGGGGACCGAGAAATCGACTCCACATCGACCGTTTAGGCATTTGGATCAGAAAAGACACAACCGACACCAAGCCGAGGGGAAACCCATTCCGCCAGAACCATTGACATCGGACCGGCACCAAGAAATGAAATAATAGACAACTCCAAGAACCAGTGCAGTGGAATCCGAGTCTGTAGGAGATCATCAACGGGCAATGGGTGATCAACGAATCTAGAATAGTAGAGGACTGGAGAAGTGGGGGACGTGCAACGGAGATGATCGGAGGGTGCAAGTGGAGAGAGGGATGATACGTGATCGCGTCCATTGAAGGGACATGATAACAAGCTAAAGCAAAAAGAGGTCCTACAGTGCATAGAAGAGGGCAAGACAAGCAGTGCAGAGCAGGAACACAGAGTAGGCGCAATAGAGTGATTCAACGAAAAGGCAACATAAGTCCGCTGGTGAGAAATCATTACAGCATTGTTGACTATAAGGTGTGGAGAAAGAGGACCCTTGGGAGTCCGGTATTAGGGAAGGCTCAAATCCTTAATGCAATGGAGGGGGGGGGACAAAAAAACTTGTGGGAATGGAGAAGATCCGCCCTGCGTGTTGTACTGTTGGACCGAGAATCCTCCCCCCGGATACTCGCGGCTGCGGTGAGCCAAACGAACCCAGTGGGAGGCGGCGACGTGTTTGGGGACTAATGGTTCAACTTTATCTCGCTACGTCGTTAACACCTGGCCCTTCTTGATCAGTCAAATTGGCGACAACTGCAGGCATAGAAAAAAAGTCAGACGGAGGACCCAAGTCAGTGAATGGCATCAAGTGGCCAGTCACTGATGCCTAGTGTCTCCCTCTTGGGGGGCCCTGAAGATACCACCAAGTGAAGTTTATACACGATCCCACCACTCTAGGGCAAACGCTGTGCTGTTACTATTGTAGTGTTTTTAGGCTCGGAATGAGATCTTAAGGGTATTCCATCTCTCATTAATGTGGTGAATTCATGAAAAATCGTGTTTATTGATCTTTTGATGTATTTTCCTAATTTAGTTTTTCTCTTATGTTTGCAAAGACTACTGGTGTACTGACGAGTAGGCGAGACCATGAATTCATTCAGCCATCACGCGGGGATATGAAGGCATTTATACCCTATGGACCCCATAGAGAAAACCCACGCTGATATATCAGGATTAGGGGAGCCTATACTCAACACCTGTTTAGGGGGAGCACACACGATTCTTTCCCCTATCTGGGCAATGTTGGCCAAGAACAATGGTGACTACCCTCCATGACACAATTGGCCAGGTATAATGGGGACACGAGCATAGTTCTAATAGATCGAATCACTCGTCACTAGTTGGCCGGGGTGGACAGAAGGACGCAAAGCTACTAACTCGCTACCAGCAAGCGGTCGATTCCTAAACTACTTGAGGGCAACCCGACTTAGAGCTAATTCTAAGAGCACAAATGGGCGTAGCTGGAGGTCCAGAGAAACGGTGGTGTCCATACACAAAGCCTGCAATGGAATCCCCCCCTGCATGGAGGTAAGATGTTAGTGATGGCCCACTGATTGTCTCATCTAGATTGTTTGATACAGTTGTTATTTTGTATTTACCTACGGCCTCAGTTAACGGTGGTTGACCCAATGACGAACATAGCGCATGATGGGCTGATACATAACATCTTGATAATTTAGATATATAGGTATATCTAATATATAAAATACAGACTTTTGTATGGGCAGACATCTGGGGATACTAGAGTCTTTATATATTTTCCCAGGCCGCAGTAAGATATAAGGAATTGTTGGTTAGGGTGTATGCTTGTCAGAATGGTAATGACAAGATGGATGAAGCAGATCTGTATGAAGTGGATTTTCTTGTTCTTTTGTATTCTCGTGATGCTTATGAAGAAGATAAAAGATGATACATGTCAGACACAATGTAATGTGTTGAACTTTATCTTCCATGCGGATTTTTTGTATGGTACGTCATATAGTTTGAATCGAATGTGAGTACAAGCTGGTATGATGAAGTGATGAACTTCCCACCAACGTGCCTTAACTCCAAAAAAATGTAAAAGATAAGAATGGGCGATAGGAAGGTGCGTGGCGGCCCAGGGGGGCCAGAGGCAAGCTATAACCAAAGAGGCGAGGGCGAGGGGATCTGGATAAATTTTGTTGAAGACATGGTAGCTGATGCCAAGAAGGAATTAAGGACAGACATCGATTTGTGTGGAAAACAAAATGTAGTGTTCTATGCACAGGGGGGGGGGGGGGGGGGGGGGACCACCTAAAGAAACCTATTCGACGCATGACTCCATAAAGTTGTAGAATGACAAACTTGACGTGATTGTGCAATTGAATCAAACGAAGAAGATTGAGAATCCGTAGATGGCCCATGGTTACAAAAGCTGGGTTTCAGATTTATGAGCGCTCTTGGAATTTTGGATATGCTGATTATTACATGTTTTTTGAGCTCAAAAGAGATTCAAAGGGTTGTATCAAATTAGTTCTTTATGACTATCTAAACACATAAGTCTACTGTGCGCAGAAAAGGGCCCTCAACCTACTGCCGCCCAGTTGGCTTGCCCGAGTATTCAAGAAAGCATGGATCTTATCAACCATGGACAGGCGCACATGTGGAGTAATAGGGCATTTCCCATCCGATTCCCACCCTTTACGGACACTCACTAGTAATCAGATCAAGCTCATCACCTGGAAGGTGGTAGGGAGAGGTGCAAGGAAAAATGTGAATAAAACAGCATTAAATTTTCGTGTTTGTATCTATTCTCTGACTTACTTATTTAGCAAAATGTTGTATGCTCTCCTTTTGCGCTAAAGAGAATGGTAACTACATATGGGAATACGAATTTCGTTGTGAACAGCTATAAAAGTCTGTGAGAATAGACCCTCAGGGACTACATACACTGACTAAGAAACCCTCCTAAAGTGGGGAAGAAACCAAGTAAAATGGAGAACAAGCATGCAGCCTTGGATGGCTAATACGTTAGGCTGGAGACTTTGTCAATATCCTAGCCTTTATTTGATTTAATGATTCCGAAATATTAATGATGTTAATGAAAATGAAGAAGTATGATTGCGAGATGCTCTTCTCTGGAAATACCAATAGCAAGATTATGCTAATGAGAATGTCCTTAAGAAACGTGACGTTCCGTCTGCATCAGAGAGCGTCAAATTTCTGATGAAACTAGTTGGATAAACTTCGCGTCCGGGGTTGACAACACTTAACTTACATGAAATAGGCCGAAGGACGAATTCGCAAGTAGATATATTCTTATAAACAAAATAGGTTGGTCGAGCACACTGAATAGAGCGTGCCTATTCTCACGTGCCGTAAAATTAGTAGTGCAAGAAGGCATTACAACCTAACACGACTTCAGCAAATGATGCGGACGGGGTCGTTAGAGGAAGGATGCAAGGAAATGGAATTGCAATGCGTTGAAGGTTCCCGTCACCTTGTGGCCAAATTTACATAGGTACGATATAAGTATGCACCCTCTGTCGCAGGTAGTCTTTCGTGCAATGGACTGTATCGGGCCCAGACCCAATTACGGTTTGGCTAAGAAGGGGTTTTTCTAGGCTTCACTCCTCTGCGCCCGGTTTTGTCTTAAACCTTACTCGATCCGACTGTCGAAGTCTAGAACTAGAGCCCTTCATATATATGTGTTCATCAGCCCAGATTGGTTTGTTAAATTAATACTGAATCATAGAACACATAGAGGATCTAAAGGGACTCCGATCAGCATAGGACTGCCTATTCTGCTATCTCACAGGCCAGACGTCTAAAACCTGGCCTCATCTGAGGCTTTCTACTGTGCTTAACTGTGAGAGAGCGTGGGACTTTCTCTTAGTACGGATCGCGTATCAATCGCAGAAGGATCCCTGTACAGATCGAAGAAGGATGTTGTTAGACGGTAGCGGGAGTGGGTACTCGATTCAGGAAACTGGATGCGGTGTATCAAACCTCAAGTGGGAGAACTTGACCTTCTTTACAAAGCCATATCTAACAAACAAACAAAGTTCTATCAAAAAAAGAGCGGCACCTAATACACATCCGTAGAAAGGAGTTGCTCCCATGAGTGGTGTAATCATAACTTCATGTTAAGGTTTGATGGGCCCCACAAGGCTCTCGATATACTTTAATGAATTGGGGTCACCAATGCGCTTTGTTTTACTTATTCAACCTACCTCTGTTTAAAAAGGGAGTAATAAGGTGTGTCAACGAGTCTATGTGTGGGCTCGGGCGTAATATCAGTCCCCGGCTCCCATACGCGTGGCTTGAGCTGGTGTCATTGCGATAGGAGGCTTATACGATGGGTTAGTTTTTCTAAATCTAGTACTGTTGGTAGGCGAGGCTCACTCACACAGCCTCGCATTCTTAAACCAACTCGAATGTGCCGAGGACAATAGCTGGCAGGGATCACAATGATTCTAGTTGGTGGACAGCACACGGAAGCGCATACAAATGAGCAAGCGGTCAGAAATGAACTGTATGCGGTCCGACACAGGGGCACTGGGCGTTGACAAAGGGGGATAATGTGTACGAGGAAAGCAAAAGAGAGGGACACACAGGGGGCCATTAGCGCAGCTCCAGCTCATTTGGTACAAGACAAAAACGAAAGATATCAGGTGAATGCCAGTTGATTAGAGGAGTTAGCCCTATAAGCCCGACTGTTGTCGGCCATATACGCATGGCTGAGACAATTCATCCCAGTATCAGAGTCTAGGCCCCGAACCGACGAGAAAGGGCCAAGAGTCATGATTGGTGTAGAGCTTGTGCTGGCATGTGAATCTCATGGGAAAATTCGTGGCATTTATGGCAGTTTGCTACAACCTATCTGACATCGTTCTAGATGGGTGCCAGTAAATAGCCCATTCTGATGTATTTGCGGGCAATGGCAAATGACCACAAACAGTGAAATGCTCATTCCCGGACACACTGCGCCTCAACATGCAGGACATCCAACTATTGGATTCTGTCAGAGCTAGAACATATGGCTATGGAATTCTATATTTATGTCACAACTCCACCAGAGAACATGCCATTGACAATCGACTTACGACATAGAACGTACTGGAGGGGTCGAGATTAGGCTAAGTGTACTGCGTAAGCGAGGGAGGGAAATAAAGGCATAGAGCGGATAAAGGAACGCCTCACCCCTCGGCATTCGTCGGTTGGTGTTGTGTAACATGCACCTTCTAGATAACACAGTGCGGTACAGTCATGATTAAGTGATAATATCAGTATACCAAAGGACAATTCATCAGATGGAGGCGTCTGGCTTTCAATGTACATATCATTCATTGGGAAAATCTAACCCACCGAAATCAACCCCGTCTATGGGTTGTCGGCTCACAAAAAATCTGTAATGATTTGTCCCTTAATGGACTTTTGGTTTACAAAATTTAATTTTGAATTCACCCATTAGGAGATTATAAAGCATCCAATCTTTTAGACAAGACCCTTGTCATTGGTAGGAAAGTTGGTATAATGGTCTATTTTTTACAATTACCCTTTTTCTTCTTGAAGGGGTCTTATTCTTAGCGAGTAATGACTTAAGGCGGTTTGGATTGCGAAGACATAAGGCGAAGTCGCCTTCTGTGGTACTACTCGTTGTGATCACTGTTTCAGACAGTGAGGCGTAGATGTTTCGAACTAATGAACATAGAATCATGTTTGGTGCCTCAATTTTTCATGGCATTCTATCTTGAGGTAGCGGACCGAGACACATGCAGTAGCAGACATGGGTCACGGCTCGCGAATCTAGAATAACAGGGTTGCGTGCGGCGTACCGGAGGCATTAGACCACATCGAGTGCTCTGGTCTGGTTCGTAGGCACCAAATTCCAAGAAATGCACTTAACTACTACGGATCACGTCAAAAGGCCTCAAGCACTCATTCTGCACCTGCTCGTCCGGGGTCCAAAATAGCGACGGACATAATAATAAACTTTCTTGTAGTCCTTGATTGACCTTAGATCAATGTGGGCAAAAGCTTACAATCTCGGATCAAATCTCGATTGCACCGAGGTTACCAAGAAATGGACCCTAATTCCAGATTCATCTGAAGGTGGTATTTCTGAATGGCCCCGATTTTTTGGGCTGGGTCTCATACGATCCCGGTCCGTGATAATAATTATTACCCGGAAAGTCGTTCCCTCTATTCAGCCACACGCGGCCAAATAAACACAGCATTTTTATGGGTTTAGTGGATACTAACCGGTATACAACTTCGAGCATTCCGACCTGAAAACTAATGAACTGCGAACGGAAGATACTTCCAATTGATCACCGGCGCTTCCAGCTACTGGGTGGGCCAACAAGTCATCTAAATCCGCAAGGGGGGGGGGATTATCCATCATGATTTTTAATGAATAAGATCATGAAATATATAACAATCACGTCATCTAACCACCACTGGTCAGAACGTAGCTTTCTCGAAGTGCTTCTTAAAGACTCTTGTCATAACACGTAAACACATCAGGTTCCCGCCAAATGGATATAAACGTGGTTTTGGCGGGGGTGCTTATCAATCTGATTTGATTACACCCAAAAATCCGGATCCAGAAGAAAACAAAATATCTACAAATCCAGTTTTTGTTTGCCTGCGTCAATGATAGTCATGGATGGTAACGCAGGAAAGGTAGATTCATCCTAGGGCACGGGGGGCCTCTGTTTAAATGTCTTGGAAGTCATCAGATCAGTGATCGCAAAGGAGTTACCCATTCTTTTTTAGAACGGGGACAGGGGAATAGTTAGATCCCACTGAGAATATCAAACTAGCACTAGCTTGATGAAGTCCTACTGGAGGATTTTCATTACTGAGTTCTCATCCGTCTTAGTCCCGAGGAGCAGCTTCCCTTTCGGGCGTGGTTCATATGTTCCTTAATTGTTATAGTTAATGGGGGGGGCTAAGCGTTGCATCGGATTTGGTGACGGGTATGTTAGGAACAAAAACAGCGACTATCCCAACGTAATGGCCAAGTGACCGGCTGAAGTGAGGTTAAGCCCGAGATACAATTTTCTTCTAGAAGAAATGCAAAAATAAAATCCCTTTGGCATGTGCTCCTGAGGTGTACGAGCGTAGTTGGTATATAAAGTCAAACGGAAGAAGGAGGAAAGGGAAAAAGCTATTGGGGGGATAAGGG
Source organism: Taxus chinensis (assembly GCA_019776745.2). Classification (NCBI taxonomy): domain Eukaryota; kingdom Viridiplantae; phylum Streptophyta; class Pinopsida; order Cupressales; family Taxaceae; genus Taxus; species Taxus chinensis. The sequence goes on from CM034154.1 coordinate 363,712,998, forward strand.
GGACGGACGGGGCAAACACTAGAACCGTAGTTTCCCCTGCGACGCAGTCTTAACCCCAGGCACACGTTCGGTACTGCGTGAGTTAACGCAAGATCTACTCTTAAGGTGATTTATAACATCGTTTGCGCGCGTGTGTGCTCCATTTCCCGATCGTATTATCAATCGTGTTTGCTGCAATTATGTAGCACTTACGTTCTTCAAACTCAGAGGCGGGGCTGGAGGTAGTCTCCAGATCTTCTGGACTTCTCCAGTGGTCTGATAAAGGAACCTCCGTATATGTCAAGTCGTCCTTTTTTGTGGGGCAATCTCGATCATGGGATTTCCAATTAAAGACAAAGTGGGATCAAAGGAATAATCATCACCTACCACGTCAGATTGTTGAGTATTAAACAGGGCTTATACATAAGTGTCAATTTAGGGTTTGCAAGAGTGAAAAGAGTCCTACACTATACTAATTGTCAACGTGAATGATGCTAAAAGAAGGGGGGTAAATTGTGTAGCTACTCATCGATGTTCGTATAATTAAGAAAGAGGTATTTACGCGCATATATTAGCAGATATCGAGTCATCACTACACACGTTCTAGTTAGTGGGGGGGTGAGGGATAAGCAAACCCCATGGAAGCAGAGATAGGTCGTCCGATTCCCTCAGCTGTCCACTGTCTTGGAGTGTAACACAACGTGAGCGTCTGACCTATGACCTCTTGCAGGTATGCTGGGCCCTCACCCAGTCGAGCACTCGGTGAGAACGGAGTGATGTTCTATTACTCAGGGATTACCAAGGGGGGGAAATCAATGGGTATCTGAAGTCAGAATCCTTTACATCAAATCTAATACTGGTTAGTTTTGTAGGCTGTAAATGTATCTGACTTTAGTCTCATGCCCCCATCAGAGACCTTGGTTGTGCATACTAAATTGTTAAGTCTCAGAAGCTAACCATCGTAATAGGCTTATTAACAACACCACCGAAGTCCTTTTTAGCTATGAGGAGACTAGATAACTCATGATGGAGAGAATCATATGCGTCATCCCACAACCAAAAGACTCAATTTGGATTACAATACTAATGTGGGAGGGCAGAGAAAAGAAGTAGGGGGGGGGGGTTTCAAAATTTTAATTTAAAAGGTTAATGGGAGGAAATCTTTCCTCGGGCGAAGTAAGATCACACACACCTACCCGCAAGGCAGCAAGAAAAAGGCCGATACAATGTAACATCTTAGCCCAGCAACAAGGGAGAGTCAGAATAGGTTCGAGTTGGGGAGAAGATGGGATGTTAGGAACAGTTTGGGGGCTACGCTCTGAGTCCTTCTCCTGCTGATACTTTTATTTCTTCATCTCACTGTCGGGTTTCTTACCATGGCGCATAGATTTCCTCACATATATTATTGGAAAGGTAAACCCATTTGCCTAGGGGGTAACGATAGAAGGCATCCCAGTACCTAAGCTCCAGAATCTAAATGGCAAGAAAAATTGCGTTAATGAATCTCGTTGAGCTACACCAGTCGATCTAGGCAATCATTTAGACAATTATTGTCAGTAGTTTCCTAATGAATACTGTATTTCGATACGAACAGACCTACATGTTAGCCCTCTCCATCTGAGGGCTAGAGAAAGATTCTTTTGATTTGCGCGTTCAATAACAGAAGCTGTCTACACGCATCAGTCATGTTATGTAGGTATACCTCATGACTCTTTCTCTGACGGTTTGTTGAGCTCGGTATCGTTGGACTTTTCCATCGTTAAGTAGTTTTGTTGTCAGGTAGTGATCAAGGGGGCACGCTACTTATAGTGAAATGCTCTGGTCTAGTTTTCCCTCTGTTCGCCTTTCCGCGGGCTTCACCTGTTTTTCGCTTCGAAATCCACAGTCTGACTATAAAAGTGTGCGTCAATAACGCCAGCATATTGTAGGGCTTACCCGTGTATCCAGCCTTTGCTCAGGAATAATCTTCTCCTTAAAGGTGGAGCATAATATCTTAATATTTTTCGTTGAAATACTACTGTCAAGTGGATGACCTTTCATACGTATCTGTAAAATCCATTGGCAGCCTCAAGAGGATACAGAGACTAGTGCCTACAATTGGCTGTTTTCGTACCATTTCCCGATACTAGTAATATAATAACACTCAAGTGTACGACACTTAGTGTTTGCTGGGCTGCGTCACTAGGGGTGAGCCACGTTGTATTATTCAACTAGTCCGGGGACAATCGAAGTGGCTTTAAAATAAGGACAAAGAGAAAGACAGGCTACTGTGTATGTGACCATGCTTAGCTGTAACTATCTATTGTAAATGGTCAGTATGTGAAAACAGTTTCCATGTCTTCTTGCTTCTCCAGTACCAGCTTGGTGGGTGAAGGAAAGGAGAAGGTGAGCGTAAAGCCTTAGACCCTACACGTTTGTGGCCAGCGACAAACCTACTCACAGCTAAAAGGACGCGCATAAAGTAGTTTCCGGCGGGTGTGGACACGCTGCTTAGCTACCGCCAAGCGTAACAAAACTAACCATCGGTGCTATAAAGCCGCTAACCCTAACCCTGCTGGCTGCACAGCGGGTAGTAGACATGCTACGTGGCTTTCCAAACCCGTACACCCGAAAGAGATGACGGAAAATCTATCAACCATGCTAGTGCTTTGATGTACGTTTTAAAAATCCACACTTGTAAAATATAAGTTATGAAGATGCAGATGCCCCCGTCATATCAGTTGCCGAACATCGCCGTACAAACAACTTTGCGCGAAAAGCATCATGGATGGCATTTCCGTGTTTATTCAATATAACCAACTTCCAAACTCGTTCCGACTGGTTTCCTTGGAGGCGTAATAATGTGTCAATTCTATATGGTTGGTTAATCTTGGTGTTTGCGAGAGGTGGTAGCTGATTGTTAATTAAAATTGACCTAACCCAGTGCCTAATACTTAAAGGAAGAGTAACCCTATGGTATAGGAGAGTTCTTTAATAAGGGGGTGGGCCCAAAAAGAGATGTGGAGAACAGGTCTTGTTAGGTCGATTTAATTAAGTTGTGTAACACCTAGGGGTTTGTGGGGGGGGGGGGGGGCTAGGTTGTGTACATTGTTTATTTGTGCTCTACGTGTAACTCGGATTTGGCCGAGAGAATACTTTCGGTCCTTCGTTACGATTCTCCACGTGTAGTCATGTCCAACTCCCACTACAAACTTGACTAACTCCGTTCGGTTCCCTGGCTGATTTCCTAAAGGTTGTGGTGGCTACAGGGGTTTGGCTTAGTGAAGTTGAGGCTTCATGATCGATTGCTTTTCTCGTGTCATTCCAGCTCACAACATACACAACACCAAACGAACATAACAAACGAAACACCGTTGGTGCGATGGTACACACTATCCATTTGATTAATTATTGTTCCCCGGGCCCGGAGTCATTTTGATTTTGGGCGAGCGATTCATTAGTACCATTGGGGCTTGCATGTAGTTTTGAGGGGAGAATTACTCCATGTAAAGTACTCGCTCTTTCGGTAGACAAGTGATGCAGTAGGCAGAATCTGCTAAACTAGCTATGAAAGTTATCTCGTATTTCCTCTGGAAAACATTCATTGCCTGAATTTATTATAATTCGTGATGGCAAGTCCTAGGTGTCATGAGGCCCCCCACCTTGCGACGAAGGAATTTGACAGGATACCACATATACAATTTAGGATTATAATTCCCGAGAGATTGGATTCGTTTTGCAGTGGGTGTCTGGTGGTCCAAAACTTTGGATTCTAAACTGTTGAGCTATGTAGAAGATTAATGAAAAGTTTTTGCACCTTGTTGTCTTTGATTTTGGTTCTATCTAGTTTTGACCCTATCCAGCTTTGTGTTTTGTCCCCCCCCCCCCCCTTGACGCCCTGAGGCGCTGTCGGGATCTGCCCCATTCGTTGTATGTTGTTGTTTGATGGGGCACGATGTAAAAAATCCACGCTACATGATTGTTGGGTAGAAATTTTTTTTCATTATTTACGCTCGGTGATGGCGTTTTTACAACTTTTTTCCTTTTTTACTTGGTCAATTCTCCATCGGTTGTCACTTAAGAAAAAGAAAGGAAAAAACTGTAATTCTTGTTAGATTTTAGGTCCTTATCACATTGGTATTACTATACTAGGATAGGGGTCGTAGGGGGGGGGTTTTTGATTGGGGATAGATTACCTCCCATTTGGTTCCAATACATCTTGTCGACTTTTACAAAAGAAAAGAAAAGAGAAGCTATCTCTACTTTATGGCTTGATCTTATTCGTGAGAATTCTCTTCCATCCAGGATGGTTCAAGTACTTCAGCATAAATGTTATTAGTGGGAACTTCTGAGACTGCTTCCTGGGGTTATCTCGTCTAAGCTGAGAGGATGAAGGAATAAGTCTCATAGTTCCATCTTGAGCATAATTTGGATACACTTGCCAAAGAATAGACACCGGATTGTAACGGGCGCATCGTTGGAGAAATAATCAACAGATTCAGATTGTGTTCAGTTTCTTAATGGGGAAATGCACAGATTCCCATGCGATTTCGCACTCCGTTCATCCAGTCTAAGGCACGGAACGTTGTCTGCTCACTGTCAGACAGCGCCTTCGACTCGAACCTGCTTCATCGAAACCGAGTTGTTTAAATGAAATGAGATATCGATAGCTTCATCAGGTAAGTTAGGAAAAACTTTGTAGCAGTATCGTCCACCAAGGGCGAACAATAAACGACGCTCTGGGAAAATGATTGTTCTGGGGCTCAACACTAATTTAGTACAAAGACAACTGAAGTGTAACAAAACAAAACCCCTACCAAGTTCCAGGCCCAGTAGAGGACGCAGGGCTAAATCGGCTGCTCGGAATGAGGATGTTGCATAATAGGCCTTGATAGTCATTCAGGTCTCTTCCCTAGCCCTGGATTTTAATTGGGGTCCAATCAGGAAAGGAAAAAAGTCTTAGGAAGCATGACCCTAGGAAAAATCGTATGGTGAAGTTACTAAACAGGTGTAATCTTTCAAACAAACAGTTATACGTCAATGCTTGCAAATATTATTCTATATACATCTCCTATACAAAATAGGGTTTTAACATGGGCGATTGGCGCGGCTGAGGGGGGTGGATGTGGGACGGTTTTTTGATATGGTGTAAGCATGGATTGCAAAGTGCACAAGATGCTTCCTTGGTTGAGCGAACAAGCATGCCAGGAACGCAAACATTCATCCTTGTGGTGACTTGTGAATACATGTTAATTATGAGAGCATATTCTCACGAATGGATTGGTTTGTCACTAGATACTACCGACAGGTATCATCATTTTCGGATGGGCCACTGGAGTGGTATTAAGCAATCCAAAGGGTTCTAGTTAGTCGTTTGTTGTGAATATTGACAGGATGCATGCCTGCACTGTTCGCGATATTTCTGTGAGGATGTCTACTTGCTAGGATGAGTGAGTTGGGGGGGATTCCTACTTGCTTGCCTCAAAATATGATTTTGATTTGTGCATGAGCAAGTGCTCCAGCCTCTACCTTTTGCAGGCTAAGGCTTGAATGACCTCGGTTGTGAAGATTCGTATTTTTCCTACGTGTTTGTTGCTACATATTATTTGAGGTTGGCCAAGGGGTAATGATACCTGTACTGCCCTGGCTAGTATTAATCTGGTCGTATACCTACGATCTGTCCAAACATCACCACGGGGAAGTTTTTCTAATAGGAGTGAGGAATGGGGGTTTTTTGTCGATTTTTCTTGGAATAGAGTATCATTGTTGTAATTGAAACTCCGATAGGTGGGTACATACTTTGAGAGTGTTTAGTTCCCTCGCTAGCATACCAGCTATAGGTATCATCATACTAAGAAAATCAATATGGATCGATTGTCTATTGATTTGTGTCTAACAACACACCCCACGTCTGAGGAAGGAACCATATTCTCCTGTGAGTGTTCATGGTTGTTCGAGTCCTGAGTGCTCAACTTGTATACCGTAGTATAGTGAGCTATCTCAACGTCCTCTCTTGGAAAGTAAAATGAACTATATCTAGTCCTTTGAGGAGATTTGTGTTGACGTGTAACCTGGTTAGTTGAATATTGTGCAACCACGGCACCCATGCTGATAGCGAGGTGATGTGGTTGTCATATTAAAGTTGGCAGAAGCCGTGAGTATCCTCATAGAACCTAGGAGAGGTCTGCATTGCATCGAATCCTCTACATATTTGATGGGTATATGAATAACCCACATTAATAATGTGAACGATGAAGGGGTAAAAGAAAGAAATGAAAAATAAAAGAGTGAGACCTGTTTTGTCTCTGCACAGTCACGCTATCAGACTCTTTGTCAACTTTTAGCTGTGAGAATGGTTCTAAGTGCAATGGCTACTTTAGTTGGAAAGATGAAAATATACTAACTAGAAGAACAAGTTAAAAAATTACTCTTAACATCAGAAAGTAGGAAGTTCATGTCGGGTTCACCAATTTTATCGATGGAAAGTGGACATGCACGCATGGGAATCCTACAAGAATGCATCATTGCACGTCATGGCCACCCTAACCAGTAGTCCCGAGGGCATAAGGCCGAAGCCGTGGGATGGAATATATTTGGTTATAAGTGACTATTTAGGAAAGTATCGTAGTGCTATGTGCCACGCATAATGGAATCTATCGACATCTAGGCTAGAGAAGGCTCCTCCTAACCTTAACGGGTGTGAAGAATCGTCAGTCAAGATGACTACTAGCATACTCGAAGGGCTCCATCAATATCGAGTCTCTACCTGTGCATAATCCGATTTTAGGTTGTGGGTATTGAGCATAGGAACAATGACCTAGTGTGATTAGTCAGTAGGTATGTCCCCAGATAGGTCTAAATGGATGTCACGATACATAAGGGATAGCTATGGGCGAGTCCTGGGCCCTGCCAAAAATCTCTTAGCGTGCTTAGCTGTATTCTACTAAGCGGATAACTGTTGATAATGGTTGTGGAAGTGAGAAGACCTAACTACGTAATGTGCGTAACGGCAGCATCAACGTCTGATTGACCTACTGGGCTGTTTGGGGTCTTTTACAACCTCGGTTGTGGGATAATGTGTGATACCACACGCGTAAATCGTGTATTCATGGTCGTGGTGTGATCATCCTACTGGTCATAGGGCAGAATTAAATTTACCTAATCGCGCGTAGTAGTCCAATAGTCGATGGCGTCGACCGAATAAGCACTTGTTTTCGCCCTCGGATACTGTTATGAACTAAAAGTTGTGCAAATCGCCTCTCAGAGTACCTTAACTGGTGTTTGGAAGAACCTTGAATTCTTTAGGCTAAGTGTCTATGTCATGAGGGATATCTGGCCTACCTCTTGCTTGTAGACCAAATGGGATCAACCAACTGAATGTTTGTTCTTTGTCAATATCGCTTCTCTAGTCATGTGCAGGTATCTATTTCTAGGTAATATGTAGTTTACGGCTGATTATATCCAAAACTAGTGGTGCTTGGCCCGTGGCGTCTTCTACGATGTGTAATCCGCTTGAACATGAGCTAATCTTTGTAGGTTCTGTGTGTTCGTCAAGACTTGGATCTAATATTTTGGTCTCTATCTGGTTTATAGTTAGGCAAAACAAGATTGGGCTGCGGACGGGCTACTATGGCTCGAATCACGTATTCTCATGGGTCTCCGCTAGTCGCGCATGATTGTCAATACAAAAAGGACATGATAGAGAATCTAATAATAATAATAACAACAAACTAACATGGTGCATATATCGTCTAACTATGTAATCGTATCCTCTATTTTGTATTTTGTGAATAACCTGTTTTGTAACAGATTGGCCAAGATGGCATTATTTAATATATCTAGAAATTGACAAGCTAGATCAGCTAATAAACAAAATTAAAACAACACCAACCAGCTGAGTATAGTCTTATCTGAGGCCATGTGCATGTTTTCGATAAATCTAGTCTAATGCTCGGAGTAGATGATATTGGATATCTCATCTATTTGAGTGAAAAAACGTCACCAGCACCCGATCTTACCCTTCAAGAAGTGGGGGAATAAAATTCATAGTTTTCTTATTTTCCTAAAGAAACTATAATCCCGCACAGCTTCCCCGGTAATATCGAGAAGTGCGATGACTGTAAGATGAAATGATTCCTACTCTCTTGATATGTAGAGAATCAGTGCACGCTAAGAAATTTTGATAGCCTCTGATAACGCTTGATTTTGCATAACATGTCGTCGAACAATCCCGTTTGTCGTGCGCCTTTTTTCTCCTTAGTGTGTGAGTTCTCCTCGTGGTCCTGTCAGCGGCGCGGGGTCAAAACGTGAATGTGCGGGTTAGAACAAGCGTGTGCTGTTAGGCATCAAATAGAAGTTGGTATTCAAAATAATAGCAGATTGTGTGTATGCAGCACTGAAATACAATGTGAGTATAGGAAAAGGGGGGGGGTTTATAGTGCGCAAGAGAACAAAATCGCTGGATTATAGTAACTGACTAATCCGTTCAGCGAGATGATATGAGAATATTAGGGGCAGGATTCAGATCAATACATCATAAACAATCCAAAACGCTGAAGTCTGCTATCCTGCGTTTTTGACAAACAAACCTGTACGTTAAATTGCTTCTCTGCCAATGGCTTCTGACCTAAATGCGTCAACTATACCGAGGAGTAAGGTCATCTTCATGTCTGTATGAAATAGGTAAGGCAATCCTACGAGCTGAGCGAAAAAAAAACAGAACAAAGTTCTAGGTCACCAATATTATGTTGGCTTCGGGCAACGGCAAAACCACAACTTGAATGCTGCGCACAGAATAACTATCTAGGATACCTCCGATCAAGGCAAGTGCTGCGTGAGAAAAACTATAATTTGAAATGCATTAGAATGATGTCGCATATGGAGAAGCAGTCAGTTCTGTGTAGGAGGCCATTATCTAGAAAATCCAGACAGATACTTGACTGTTATAGAATTTTTAGCTCCCCATTTAACCCAATAGGTTAAAACCAATTGAAACTCTTACAAATTACATTTTACCTAAACAATTGGGAAAACACTATTCTAAGGACCCTAAATCAAAATACAAGAACAGGCAGTGAAAAGTTGGTAAACTTTTAAATTACGCTAGTCGCGATAAACGGACTTTCTAGATCTAGAAAACAACACGTCAGACCCGCCACCTGAGCAGGGCGGGGTCAGTTACGGACCGCCACCCGGCCTAGGCGCTGGTGCACGAGACCAGCACCTCCACCGACCCAGGGTGGGTGTTTCGTCAGGCTGAAGACCAAAAGCAAGGAAAAGACGCAGGGTGGGGGGAGAGAACATCAAAGCACACAGGGGCTTAAGTGGGGGTGGGGCGCGTAATGCAGGATTTAACATACTACTTAAGAGCTTTCCATTCTCCTACAACGCTTCACGAAGGCAGACCTGTATCATCATCTGGGGATGTGTAATTGTTCTCCTAAGTTGCAGTGCATTTACCTTCTTCACATATTTGGACATACAGTGGCCCATTTCATAAGAAACGTGGGGGGAAAAGTCCTACCAATGACCGTTACGTAAATGACTGATGGGGGGGGAAGTGTGACTGCCAATTTTCCCATTGGACATCATCTGATTCTAATGATCTCCGAACTCTTTAACATAGATGAAATATGCAATGATCCCATTCATACCTGTATTTATAAAACGACGACATGTGCAGTTATCACTACCCTCTACGCATTGATAAATGCCCAAATCCAACCCCAGTTCAATAGAAATGAATAAAAACCGGCAGCAAACTTGAAATCTTGCAAACGGACTTGGGGTACTGCAATTCACGATCTTGACAATCTCTACTCGTATACCGTACATCAGCGCCTAACACGTGTCCCGCTTGACAAGCACCCAAGATCATGAATTAGTATAGTGTTACCACTCAACATTGTCCAGCTCTTCTTCTGCTCACCAGTGGAACTCAAGCACTTCGCATCAGACTCTATTTTTCATCAATTAGATCATCAGGTGCAAGTCACTATGAGCCACTTATACTCAACTTGTGGGACGACATAAGAGGGGACACGACGTATTATCTGTGTCGTAATTTTATCACTCGTTGGTGAAGCTATTCCATCAACCGACCCTTCAGTTCTCTAGTCAACTAATCTTAAACTAAGTTTGTTCATTTAGACAGCTTATGTCAAATGAATCAATCACCCACTCTCGAAGTTCGAAATCTTACACTCGTACCTTTGATGAAGTGTTCACATGGCTAGAAATCTTGAAAATAGGTGCCATAGTAAGGAGAAACTCCAATGGGGGGGGTGTACAAAACGTTACATTCAAATCAATGATGGCTTCTTCATCTTAAACCACAAACAACTATTCCATAGCAAAAGGATTTTCCAGACTGTGGTAGTTTTAAAATTTGGACCCATCTCACACCCAGTCCAATCAATTGAAGCCCTTCTTGCCAACGGTTTCGCCCATTCAAGCGTTCTACAGTGCGTTTAGCGAGAGTAACAAAGTACCTTCAATACGGAAAAAGGAGTCTTAAGTCTCAGCTATTAGAAAAACGTCTTAAAGAGGGAGCAATTACTCTAACTATCTACAACCACATCTAAAGGGGGTGGGGGCAGGAATCCGGCAATGCACTAGTCTTTTTTACCCCATTCTTCCGGGGCTGGGGGGGGAAGGAGACATGGTACAAGAACATACTCATACAACTATCATCAATGTTAAAGGCCATGTGATGGATTGTATAACGACCTAAAACACATCATCCATGAAAGTGGGTAGATAGCAAGATCTAATCTTAGCAGGCCAACCCTACCACACACCAGGTAATGCAAAACTTAGGCATATCTTCAAGAATTTTTTCCCGACCATACCTAGTCAGTCCAATCAATCGGTGAACCATTAACTAATGATAGTAGTGTCCCTACAGGGTTCATCGTTGTGTTTGACCTCGTACCATCCCGTCCACATTTCCTCTATCTCCCTTCATTAAGGAGATTCTACATGATCTCCTTTTACTACCCATAGATGACCTATGATCACCTAGCTGCGTCCTTCACCCCAGAGAGGATTCCCCCTTTATTCTTCCCATCCCCTCCCCCACAAGGATAACCCCATATCTCCAGGGTAATAACCATTTCTTACTCCCTCGTACCCTAATTAATAAGCGGGTGTACCTAACGAGAGCCTAGCTACGGGTTACCTCTCCTAACCACAACAAACACCGGGAAGTCCGCCACCTTCCTCGGTCCATCCACAAATATAACCTACTTATCCCACATGTTCATCCCTACTCCCCACATAGAGGATCGTTTAGCAAGTAATCAACAGCACTTCCTATTGGTGTACAATTCCTCCCTATTATCCTCTAGGATCTAGTTGAGTTTCTCTCGGCTCGCTTTAACTCCACCCGATTCCGAAGCCAACCAGTCTCTTCTCAAGAACATACTGTACAGGGATTACTACTTAGTCAACATCATAAACCATCCTTACAAACATGTCGTCTTCCACGCCTGGCATCCACTTGATGATGTGATAATTCCATGCTTGGGGACAAATGCCAGCTACCCTTTTCAACCCAAACCCAAATGCAAAGGCCTAATCTATTTCTACCTCTATGATTTAATCCCAAGGTATTTCCACCCATTCCAACTTGACCAGAATGTCGACGCCCGGTGTGGCACCGGTCATAACACCTTTTTCATCATCACCTCAAACCGACTCCGCAACCTTTTATACTACAATAATCAAACCTGATCCTATGGCCAAGAACCCCTACCTACACTTACACCTTTCCCACACAGATCCGAACCACACCACATTGGTGCAATGTCACCAAACAGTCTAAAGTGCGGCGTCCTCCTTCATGTGGGGGGGGCAATTGATCCACATCGTCACAACCCAACTGCAAAAACTATACCCTCCAACTCCACGCTAAAAGGAATTCGCAACTATAGGCCCGTGTGGTGGACCCAAGTTTTCCCTACACTGCCTCTATCACCTTCACGCCCTTCTTTCGATCCTAGGGGGAGGGCCGCCACTTCACCCCTCAACCTTAGCCCATGCACCTCCTATCCGCCCAGGAAATACAAAATCATAACAACCCCCTCTTCATCACATATATTTACTCACACCCAACTTACCATCCATAGCTCACAACCTCATCGTTACCGACGGGGGAGGCGCCAAGCATTCTTTACCACCATATCGCTTAACCAACGACCAAATCCCATCACAACCTTATGTAATGTCGTCTCCTCATCTTCTCCTTCAAAAAGAACCCATACCTTCCCCCCAACCTCTGCCAGTGTCGGGGGGGCCTTTACTTGCACCTCTTTATCACCATGGCTAACCACCGTCCTCAATGTCACTATTCATTTTCCTTCTAGGGGTGCTAACATCTCGTATACTCCTCACCTCCCCAAAAACCACTTCACTATTACCCCCAAGTAAGGTGTACAGATCTAAAGGAACAAGAACCCTCCCCTCCACGGAGGTAGATTAACCCACAACATATGCCTTCACCTGCTAGTCTAACTACCACAAAGACCACAAAGGAAGAGAAACCTTTAAACAACAATAAGGTAATACCAAAGATCAAAACCTCATAAAGATAGTACTCTACCTACCTAAACAGTGGTCAAAAGAAACCTATATCCATCCCCTATAGGACACCGAAGGGGATTCTATGGGCGATTCTCTGGCCTAGTCCAAAAATCCTTAGCTTGGTTAGCTGTTATATCTAATAAGGATAACTGTGTGATAATGGTTGGTGGAAGTGGAGAAGACCTAACTACTAATGTGCGTAAACCAGCATCAACGTCTGATTGACCTATGGGCTTGTTGGGTTGTGGGATATGTGGATCACATCGGTAATTTCATGGTCATTGTGGATCTCCTATGGTCATGTGCAGAATTAATCCCTAATCCCTAGTATCCAATAGTCGTATGCCTTTTCGGCCTCTATATTTAGAACTAAAAGTTGTGCAATCTTCTCAGAGTACCTTACGGGTGTTTTGGAAACTTGAATTCTTAGGCTAGTGTCTATGTCAATGAAGATATCTCCTACATCTGGCTATGGGACCAAAGGATCACAACTGAATGTTTGTTCTTTTTCAATTCCTTCTATAGTCATGCAGGTATCTATTTTAGGGTAATATGTAGTTTGGCTGATTTATCCAAAACGTGTGTGCTTGGTCGTCTTCTACGTTTAATCCTCTTAACTATGAGCTAATCTGTTGTAGGTCTGTTGTTGTTCGGAAGACTTGGATTCTAATATTTTGGTCTATATCTGTTATCGCTGCAACAAGATTGGGCTGAGGCACTATTGGCTCGAATACGTATTCTCTGGGTTCCCTAGGTCCCATGATTGTCATACAAAAGGAAATGATATAAATCTAACTAATGACATAATAAACTAACTATGCAAGATATATCTATGTATATTCCTCTATTTTGTATTTTTGATAAACTGTTGAACAGAATTGGAAGAGCAATTATTTAATATATCTAGAAAGTGACAACTAAACTAATAACAAAATTAAAACAAACAAAGCCGCTGAGTATAGCTACTTGCCTGTGCAGTTGTAAATCTATTCTAAATAACTAGATAATTGATCTAATCTATTTGAAAAAACCCCGATCTTACCTCAGAAGTGGGGAATAAATCATAGTTTCTAAGAAACTATCAATCCCCACAGCTTCCCCGGTAATATCGAAAGTGAGATTAACTGAAATGAAATGATTCACTACTCTATTTGATATGAATTAACTAGAAATTTTGATAGCTTGAACCTGGATTTTGCATAACAGTGGCGAATCCAGTTGTGTGTGGCTTTTTCCCCTTAGTGTGGTCTCCTCGTTCCTTCGTGCTCACGTGAATCTAGAAAAGCGTGTGATGTTAGCATCAATAGAAGTTGGTATCAAAATAATGGCAGATTTGGATGCAGACTGAATACAATGTGAGTAGGAAAGGGATAGCGCAAGAGAACAAAGCTTGGATTATGTAATTCCTAGCAGGATTTATTGCGAGTCATACAGCATAAAACATCCAAAAGCTGAAACTATCCTTTTTGACAAACAAAACCTGTAACTTTAATGGCTTCTGACTGAAAATGGAACTATCCTATCTCAATTGACTGTATGAAATAGTAACAACACTAGCACAAGAAGATTATGTGGCTTCCAAACAGCAAAACAACACTATGCATGCAACAAATAAACTAATTCAACTCCTAAGCAAGTACTGAAAGACTAAAATTTGAAATGAGAGAATGAGGGGCGCAGTTCTGAGAGGCCATTTGCTAGAAAATCAACCAGCTATTTATAGAATTCCCATTTACCCAAAGGTTAAAACCAATTTGAACTCTTTTACCATAAACAATGGAAAAACACTATTCTAGGGAACCAGAATCATAAATACAAGAAAAGGCAGTGAAAAAAGTTGGTAAACGTTGAAATTTACGCGAGTCGCGATAAAAGGAACGTTCTAGAAAAAAAACGTGAAGGACCGCCACCTTGAGCAGGGCGGCAGTTACAGGACCGCCACCCTGCCTAGGCGGTGGTCACGAGACCGCCACCCAGACAGGGTGGTGGTTTCGTCACTGAAGACCAAAAGCAAAGGAAAAGAGGGGGGGAGAGAAAAACAAAGCACACAGGGGCTAAGTGGGGTATGCAGGATGTTAACATACACTTGAAGAGCTTTTCATGATCTCGAAAACCTTACGAGGAGACCTGTATCATCATTGGGGCATGTGTAACATTGTTCTAGCAGTGCAGTACCCTACAATTTTGGGTACATACAGTGCCCATTCATACAACCTACCAATGACCTTATTAAAATGATGATGGAAAAAATGCAAACATTGGAAGCATGAGTTTATGGATCTCTGAACTCTTTAACATATGATGAAATATGCAATGATCCCATTCATCCATGTATTCCCATTCATTCATACCCTACGCATTGATAAATGCCCAAATTCAACCAGTTCAATAGAAAAGAATACCTGCAGCAAAACTTGCAATCTTTCAAACATGGGTGTTATCTAATCACTCTTGACAATGCTCTACTCTTACGTACATTCCACATGTCCTTGACAAGAACCACATTGGATTAGTATAGTGGTTTACCTCAACATTCCATTTCTTCATTCAACCAAGTGGCTCAAGCCTTCCTAGACCATTTTTCAATCAATATCATCAAGAAGGTCACTATGACCAACTTATACTCAACACGACAATAAGACGACGAGTCTGTCGTAGATTTTATCACTCGTTGGTGAAGCCTCATCAACCATATTACATTTCATCTAGGTCAAACTAATCTTATAGTGTTGTTCACTTGAGCTTATGTCATGAACATCTCACCAACTCTGCAAGTTCAAATCTTTCGTACCTTTGATGAAGTGTTCACCATGGCTAGAAATCTTGAAATATGTGCCATAGAAGAGAAGAAAATCCAATTGTGTAACAAAAACGTTACATTCAAATCCAATGATGCTTCTTCCTCTTTAAAACCACAAAACAACTATTCCATAGCAAAAGGATTTGCCAACGTGGTAGTTTTAAAATTTGGCCCATCTCACCCATCCAATCAATTGAAACCTTCTTCCAACGTTTCTCCCATTCAAGCTTTCTAGTTCATGCGAGAGTAACAAAATTACACTTCAATCGGGGAGTCTTATTCTTCAGTATTAGAAAAACTTCTTAAAGATGGAGCAATTACTCTACCACCCATCAAACCACATACTAGTTTTTACCCCATTCTTCCTATGGCTACATGGTACAAGGAACATGACTATTACAACTATCATCATGTTAAAGGCCATAGTGATGGTAATTGTATAACCTTAAAAAACATCATCCATGAAATGTTAGATAGCAAAGATCTTATCTTGGACAACCCTAACACACCAGGTAATCAAAACTTGCATATCTTCAAGAATTTTTTCCCTAACCATACCTAGTCATCCAATCAAATCGGTGAACCATTAACTAATGATAGTAGTGTCTATCAGGTTCATGTTGTGTTTGACATCGTACCATCCCTTCCACAATTTCCTCTTATCCCCTTCATTAAGGAGATTCTAGCATGATCTCCTTTACCCATAGAGGAGCCTATTTCATCTACTCCTTCACCCAGAGAGGATTCCCCTTTATCTTCCCCTTCACCCACAGAGGATACCCCAATATCTTCCAATGCCATTTCATTACTCCCCTCGTAACCTAATTAATAACCTACGGTGTTAACTCTCCTACCCACGGGAGAGTCACGCTCACCTTCCTCTCCACCAAAATATGAACCTACCTTATCCCACATGTCATCTCCCCTACCAATAGAGGATCGTTTAGAAGCACCACTTCCTATTGGTGACAATTCCCCATTAGCCTTCTAGGATCTAGTTGATTTTCTCTCGGCTCTCTTACCCACAGATTCCGAAGCCAACCAATTCTCTATCTCATAGACATACTTTACAGGGATTACTACTAAATCAACATCATATCATCTTACAACAATGTCGTTTTCACGCCTTGCATACCACTTGGATTATGTTGATAATTCCATGCTTTGGGGACATATCCAGCTACCCTTTTCAACCCAAATGCAAATGGCATCTATTGATACCTCTATGATTTATCCAAAGGTATTTCCAACCATCAAACTGACCATGCCCATACCGGTCATAACAACCTCTTCTTCATCACCCTCACCTACACCTCAACCTTTACCAATAATCAAACCTGATCCTATGCCTAAGAACCTACCTACACTTACACCTTCCCCCACATCCGGAACCATCACCACATTGGGATTCATGTCAACATAAAGTCTAGTCCATCCTCCTGTCAATTTGCATTTATCCACATCTTCACAAACCCATGCAAAAACTATACCTCCACCTAAAAGGAATATCCAACCTTATAGGCCGTATACACCAGTTTCACCTACTATGCCTCTATCACCTTCACCCCTTCTTTCTATCCTAGGGCCTCACCCATCAACCTTAGCCATGCAACCTCCTATCCAAGGAAAACAAAAATCATAACAACCCACCTCTTCATCACAATATTTTATCACACCCAACTTACCTACATAGCGCACACCTTCATCGTTACCCGCAGCTTCTTTACCACCTATATCCTTACCAACTACCATAATCCCATCACAACTTATGTGAATTTCTTCTCCTCAACCCATACCTTCCACCCAACCTATGCCAGTAACCTTTACTGCACCTTCTTTATCACCATGGCTAACCCGTCCTCTGTCACTATTCATTTTCCCTTCTACATCTCGTACTCCCACCTCACCTTTACCCAAGAAGGTGTTATCTAAGGACAAGAACCCACTACCCTCCAACAGGGTAGTTAAACCCACAACACCTTCCACTGCTAGTTCATCTACCACACCTTTACCCAAGAAGGTACCATCAAAACCTAAGATAGTACCACCTACTAAACTAGTGGTCAAACCTATTCCATCCCCTATAACACCTCTTCCACCACAATCATTTGCATCTTTACCCAAACCCACACTCACTTCCCACTGTGATGCATTGGTTGGTTCCTACACCAACATTTTAGCCAACCTCTTAGAGACCTTGGTCATCACATTACCGTCGCTTAGACCTTACGACCCCCTCAAACCCAAACCAAAAGGGTTTGATGAAACTAAAATTTTTGCCTACCATCGTGTGTTGGGACATGATGTAAAAGGTTGTAAGGATCTCAAAACCACTCTCCTTCAATTATTCCCTCCTCAATAAAATTTAAGCGATGATGATCTTCTTGATGAGGACCCTATTTTATATTCACCTGTCACCATATATCCTTGCCAACTACCTATTCAGCGGCCCAAATCACCACCTCCACAACCCTTTTATCCACCTCCAAAATTTGAGATCAACATGGTTCACATAAGAGATCTTACCAAAACCCCACCAAAATGCCAGTGTTCCCTACTCATTTTGCAAGGTTCTTACCCTGCATTAGGTTTTTGTCCATCATGTTGCTATACTACTCATTATATACCTTCTCCATCCACCTCTTTTCCTTAAATTATCATGATCCAAGATGCCACTCGTGCCCAAAAAGACAAAGGAAAAGTAAAAGCAACCAGCCCATCCACTAATTTTGTGCCTAACATACCATTTACACCCATACCCAAAATCACCATTTGAGGACCCACATGCCCTATTTCTGACAGGGTCACCCATCGTACAATGATAAAATAATTACACCAATCCCCTCTTAAAATTTCTTTGTATGATCTCATCCAAACCTCTGAATCTCATTAAAAATCCCTCATGGAGGTTTTGCAATCCATCAAGTCTTTACCTAACGACCCCACACCAGTAGCCTCCATTATCACCCCTCACCATGTGGCCTCTCTTACCAAAACATCTCCTTCTTCTACCCCCACTCCCACTCATCAAGTGGTCACCCTCAGTTTCTCTAATGAGGAGATCATACCTCTCCAGTCAAATGACCCTGATCTCACTCTTTTCATCTCCATCTATATCGATAATATTTGGGTTTGACGCGTTATGATCAATTGTGGTGCTAGCATCAACATCATCTCCTCCCACGCATACAATAAAATGTGCATCCCTTTAAATTACATGCATAATAACCCAGTTATGTTGCACTCCTTCAATGACATCATCACTTCCACCCTTGGTATCATTATTATTCACGTTCATGTGGGCCCCCGTACTATGCCAGAGTTAGTCTACTTTTTAGAAGAGGGGTTCTAGTATAACCTATTGCTTGGACGACCTTGGATCCATGTCATGGGTTATGTTCCTTCAAATTTACATCACTGTGTAAAATTTAAACATGAAGGACATAACTATACCATCCCAATTGACCCTTCGCCATTTAAAACTTGCAACATGTTGTACCAACCCAATGATATCCTTATACCAGTTAAGGCATCTACCAATACCACCACTTCTCCTTCACTCACAGCCCCATCCACCGATGTTTTAATTACCTCACCCGTGCCTACCTCTTTTATTCCTACTATTGTCGCGGCCTCTGCAATCGACCCATTTGTTAACTCGTCTAGTTCCCAACTAACTCATCCTTATTATTCACAATCGTCTAGTACTTCATCTATTCCAGCTACACACATATCCACTACTGATCCCTTAGAAGTTTTTTTTCAATGCCTCACTCTGGGAGAATACCACTTATACAACATAAACAAATTCCTTACTCCATAAGAGTATGGTAACCTACGACAACATCCTCATTATGACCATCGCATAGGTGAGGTCTTCCCTTATGGTCCTCCCCACATTCGCACCAACTTAACTTATGGGGGACTTAATAATTCCACCTATTCACTTGAGCCACCTTCCCAAATGTGACCATTTTCATTTGACATCCAATCTCTCACCAACTACTTCTTTTCTCACACTTTCCTTCACCATTGTTCATGGAAAGAATTTGGCTTTGGGTTCTATGAATAGGGCCATCATATTGTCATCCCGTGTACCACATGTAAACACAAAGACCGCAATGGTATTGGCTTTGCAAAACCATCTTCCATTAAAGGCCCACATTGACCTCATTGAGGACGAAAAACCTTCTCCACCTCGTTCACCAACATCACCACCTTCACCCATGGAGTCTATAGATCCCGAATCTATTCCTCCTAAAAAAAATTGTGAACACCATTTCCCTGGGACCTCTAACTTATCAACATGATGGAGAGGATCTCTCTTCTCTTCCCTTCCTGTATCATGACATGATCGATTGTGATACACCATCCATTAACATCGTTCAATGTCAAGATGATGAGTATATCCTCACCTACCTTGGTGTGGAAGATTCTTATATTGACCGGTCATTTCCTTCTGAGACACAATCCATGTTAAATGAGTTGACCATCGAAATTAATATTAACACTTGGGACAACCCACACATTTTAAAGATTGGTCAATCTTTAGATGCTACTGAAAAAGAATCTTTCACTTCTTTCCTCTGGGATTATAGCAATGCTTTTTCTTGGTCCTATGCTGATATGCCCAGTATTGACCCAAACATTGTGGTCCATAATATCGTAATTGTTCCTGAAGCCAAACTTGTAAAATAAAAGTTGTAAAAAAATGCATCCTCACATTTCCCTTCTTGTCAAAGAAGAAATTTAGCACATTCTCTTAGTCTCCATCAACATACCCATTAATTATCCCTAACGGATCTCTAACATCATTCTTGTCACAAAAGCAACAGAAAGACTCTGCATATGCATGGATTTCAGTGACCTTAATTTAGCTTGCCCCAAAGATGAATTTCCTCTACCTGGTATTGACCAACTAGTTGATTTTACCACAGGCCATGAGATGTTATCACTCATGGAAGGTTTCTCAATTTATAACCAAATATTACTCACCCCGGAAGATCAACATAACACCACCTTCATCACTCCTTGGGGAACCTTTTTCTATTGATTCATGCCCTTTGGCCTTAAAAATGTTGGTACTACATATCAGCAGGCTATGACTTATATCTTCCATGACATCATGCATCGTATATTAGAAGATTATGTACATGACCTTCTTTCCAAATTAAAACATTGGGCTGTACACCTTATAGTTCTGAAGGTCATCTTTGACCATCTCATCAAATATTGTGTTCACCTTTAACCAAAGAAGTGTGTCTTCATTGTTCTCTCAGGAAAGCTCCTTGGTTTTATCATTTCTTTGCATGGCATAAAATTCGATCCTGCTAAAATAAAGGCCATTCTTGAAATGCCTCTACCTAATAATCTTCACCAACTTCATATTTTTCAAGGTAAATTTCAATCTATTCGTCATTTTATTTCGCTACTTTTCAACTATTGCCACCCATTTCATCATCTCCTCAAAAAGGACATCTCTTTCAAATGGGATGATAAATGCCACAAAGTCTTTGACACCCTAAAAAAATAACTCCTACAACCACCTATGCTCATTCCTCCTAAGGATGACCAACCACTTTACCTTTACATTTATGCTACTAATCATTCCTTGGGTGTCATGTTTTCTCATCACGACAAACAACATAAGGAATAAGTGGTTTACTATATAAGTCATATGCTTCTAGACTACAAAACTAGATACACCCATGCCAAAAAAAATTGCTTAGCCTTAGTTTTTGTCACTACTAAGCTTTGAAATTACCTACTCAATCACAAAAAATTTGTAGTCACCGATGTTGGCCCCTTACATTACATGTATGCCAAACCCTACCAACATCAACATGTTACACATTGGCTCATGCTTCTTGTAAACCTTGAACTCGAATTCATTCCTCAAAAATCTATCAAACACCAAACCATCGCTGACCAAGTCACAGATGTACCCCTCTCTGGATATCAATATTCTAACTTCAATTTTTTGGAAGAATCCATCATTACCCTCTCTTTGGATGATACCATTTACCAAACGACCTTATTCTTTAATGGATCCAAATTCCAGTGTGGGGGTGGTATAGGTTTCATCATCATACCTCTTAATAGTGACCCTATGCCATTATCCTTCAAATTATATTTCGAATGTACTAATAATATTTCCAAATATGAAGTGCTTGTACTAGGTCTTCAAGATGTTATCTCCTTAGATGTTAAATCGATTTATATTTTTGGCTAATCTTAGTTGGTTGTAAACCAAGTCAATGGTATATACCAGTGTCATAACGAAATAATACAAAAGTATAAGTATCACGTGGACATACTTTTGACTACCTTTAACTGTTATGAGCTTCAAACCACCCCATGTTCTACTAATAAATTTACAGATACCATGGCCTTCCTAGCTTCTCAAATACCCACTTCGCCTTCCAACTCCAAAATCTTTTTCATAGTGCAAAGGTTACAATCACCTTCTTATTTATTTCGATAGATCAACCTCGTCGGGTCCATTACACCTGACCCATGTGACCTTTGGTATAAGAATTTTACATATTATCTTTCCTTGTCAATTCTACCTCTCGACCTTACTCGTAATGGGAAACACATCTTTCTCAAAAGTGTATCTCACTATGTCATCATGGGTGGCCTTATTTATAAACGTGGTTTTGACGGTATCCTCTTACGATGCCTTAAGAGGTCTGAAATTCCCTACACCATTAAGGAGGTTCACAACGGAATTTGTGGAGGTCATTTCAGTGGCTTGGTTTTCACCAAACGCATCCTTCGCTTGGGATATTATTTTCCCACCGTCAACTTTGATTATTGTGACTATGTCAAATATTGTGTGTAATTCTAGAAACATGCTAATCTTCATCACACACCTAGTCACGCCTTACAGGTTACATGAGATCTTTAGCCTTTCTCTTAATGGGGTTTTGATCTTATCGGTGAGATCAATCCTCATTCTTCAAAATACCATCAATGGATTATTACCGCAACCAATACTACACTAAATGGGTAGAAGCCATCCCCCTCATCTCTAAAAAAGCTAAGAATTTTTTTGAATTCATCAACCATCACATTATTTTTCACTTTGGTTTCCCTCACCGCCTCATCACTGATAACGAAAAACAATTCAAAAACAAAACCCTTCAGAAACTTTTTGATGCCTTCGGCATTCAACTTAGTTTTTCTTCACCTTGCTACCCACAAAAAAATGGCCAAGCTAAAGTTGAATCAACCAAAAAAACCTTGAATAAAATTCTTATGAAGCTGGTTAACAATAATGAAAAGGATTGGCACACGTACATTCCTTTTGCGTTTAAGGATTTGTTATTTTACCTATACCTTGGACTTACCCATGCCACGACCTATTTACCTGGACCTGACCTACTATTTATGACCATTAAACTTGTGTACTCACTATACCTTGCGATTATGTTACATATGTTGTTTTATCCTAACAACCATACCTTACCCATTTTCATGTCATTTATCCTAACCAAACTCGTGGTGTACCGGATCATACCTAAACATTCCTACACGTAACCTACATTGTGTTTTTGGACCATATCATATCCCCTGGATACCTGAATCACTTCACCCTTGTTTGGATAAACCTATCGACCTTGGACAATGTAGAGTTTGCAAGCTCTTTAACTTGGTATTGTGTTGCAGTCTATATGTGTGTGTGCATTTGATTACCATTACCCATTACCCAATTTGACCCTTCCCCATTACCTATTACCCGATTTGACCATTACCCTTTACCCAAAGTACCCATACCCTTCCCCACCTAACTTAACTTACACCAACTACACATTTATCAAACCACTCACTAACTCTGTCTAACACCTCATCAGTTCCTAGTTTGAGGAGGATCACCTCCAATCACACTTGGGGAAACCCCAATCTCACCCATACATGGAGAAATCACTTCTTTTTTTGTCATTTTCACTTATTAATACAAGCTACACAACAAAAAGGGGCAAAATTTAGACACCAAAATTAGGTCATATTACCCTTATAACCCTGTTAATTAAATTAACCATACCTTACCTATTCATATCCGATAGTGCACATGATTAATTGAATTAATTACTTTAATTAATTTAATTAACATCCTCACTTGACCACCTCACCCAGACACCTCACTCCATGACCCACTCAAACCCCATTAATGACCTAAGACCAAGTCTAAGCCTATCCTAACCAACTAGGACTTAGTCTAAACCTAGACTTAACTCCTATTAACAAACCTAAGAGGACTCTTACTCTTTCTTCCGTGATCTATCACTCCATACTCGGAAGAATATTGAAGACCACACCAAAATTAGCAACAATCAGGTTATTTTTGGCCAACCTAGATATTCCCACCTTAACCGGCGCCGGTTATACCTCAATCGACATTGATCCCCTAATTGTCATTGATTAGGTTATATACATTTCCAAAATCCTTTGTGGAGGTTGGTCATTTGATTCAAGATCTCATACAAACAAATACTTGGAGTACTCATATTTTCTAAAGCACTCAGGCAAAGGAAAACACACGGGAACACTACTAACAATCATTTACATGCATCATCTTCTTCACAATCACAAATTCACACAAAGAAGCATAGAGGTTCAAACTTCTGCATAATGAACGCAACTTCTCTTCTCTCTAGATCTCTTCCATCACCTACACTCTCCAAACCCATTCTTCAATAATTACCTAATAACTCTTCATTTATCTATGTTTGCTTTTAGTAAGATTTATTATTCATCTCAGTAATTTATCTTTCTTCACGTCCGTATACACCCTTCCTCCCACCAACTTATCACCCTACCATACCTGGACCTTCCACCTATCTTCCCCCTATCATAATCATATCTGAACCTTTTAGATCATTTCATGACCTCACCCCCACCATTTCCAGCCTCTGTGAAATCACAGAGAGTCTGATGACCATTTCTAAGAGATTTTTATTAACTGCCCCTACCGATATCGGTTAGCCAACTGACGTCAATCATCCTGTAAAATCATCATCAATCACATAGCCGACGTCGGTTATTGTGTCTAGCAACATACCTTAGACTAGTGAGCTCATACACATTCCTTAACAACCCATAATCAATCCTAATATTTACCAGACCTTACCCAGAGCCTGTACCAAACCTGTAACCCAATACCAGCCCATCACTTGACTCGTTTTGACCTCAATCACCTTTTATCTTACCTTTCTTTTTTTGTACGAGATACCTAAATCATTTCAATTCCAATAAGATTTTTATTTCATGTTTATTTTGGATAGCATTAATATTGTTATTTAAAAATTGTATTAGCAGTATGTTCAAGAAGCATCACGCTTCCTGAATCTAGCTTTTGCTAGGCATTCCACTTGTTGTTTTATTTAACTCTATCTGGTGGTATTATTTTACATTTTACAGGTACTTCCTCCTAGCAAAAAGGGAGTATTTATAATCAGCATTGGATCAGGAAATCAGAATGCACACACAACCTTCAATCGACATCATAAACAAGTATTCCTCCTTGGCCTATCACCCTCTATCTATTTCATTAATTTTTTAAGAATCTGGTGAAATAATGGTAACCTCAAGAGGAGGTTGCGGCCAGGCTCTTGATGGTGGGACACCATTGATAATGATAATTTGTTTATTGTGAATGAACTTTAGACACAAACGATTCATGGAGATGATAATCTGAGTTACGCAGAGCTGAGGGATATCTAAGAGCATGTCACACCCTTCAACTGATGGTGCCACAAGAAAAGGCATAAGCATGGTAAGAGGACTGATGGTGAATGGAATATTAACAAAACCATACGATTTAGGTATCAGATATGAGATTTTTGAGAGTGGAAAGCTGGTAGTGACAATAAGTGAAATAAAAAATGCACTAACATGAAATGATGGATCAATTATTGTTTAATTAATAGGAGTGGATCTAATAGAGGCACTTATGTGCAAGTGATCATAAGAGAATGTAGCATGATATTCATGATCAGAGAAATTAATGATCAATGGACTTGGCTCAACGTGAGCATTTAGAAATTCAAGAGCCCTCGATGTAGGAGGAGGTATGACATAATATGTATGATTGGATGAAGATTCAGTCGCTTGGTTATCACACTTTGAGAGAGGATTGTTGAATATTTTGAGCTTGTGATTTTCATTGACTAGTGCAGAAGTCGTAAGATCTAGAAACTCGAGTGTATTATTGTCGATAAGATCTTGAATAAGATTATGAAGTTTTACAACATCGATCTATAGAGTGCCCAACACATCCATTTTATTCGCATCTAATATTTTCATTATAATTACGACCTTTAGGATGAGATGGATCGAAATGGAGCAGATGAGGAAACATAATAATATTTCTCTCGATAAGTTGGGGCAAGAGAAGATGTGGAGTGATAGTCAATTTCTTATAGGTATGCGTAGGAGGTTTTCATTGAAGCTCTTTAGTGTTAGACACAAGATTTATATTTACTTTGGCTTCTGTAGGTTTTGTAGATGGCTTGAAAGTTGATTTATTTTGAAATCGCGTAGAAGATGAAGCTTATTCCTGACATTTAAGCTTGCCTATAGATAGGAGATTTGTTTTACATAGCTTAAGAGTGTGACCCAAATGATTGAATGATAGAGATATCTCAAAGATAACACTCTCCTGAAAAGGCGGTAATAGACTTTGTACAAATAGATCTTGAAGTTTTGAGTCTGCAAGCACATTAGACATCTTAGCTAAGTTGTTTTTGTATCGTAATATGTAATCCACTAGATGTTCATTAGATCCTTATTTAAGTTGAGAATATGAGATATTAGAGCCAATATTGATAGAGAAATGAGAGAGAAAATTATAGACCAAATGTGTGAAAGATGTTATTGAGTGGATAGGTAGATCATAGAACCAATGCATCGCATAATCTTAGAGACTACGAGGAAAGAGTTTAACAAGTAAAGAGTGATCTTCCGCATAGTCAAGACAAGTCACGTGAAATACTTGAAGATTCTCTTGCGGGTCACCATGGCCTTTTAAGGTAGGTAACTTATGGGTAATAAAGTTGGGAGGTAGAAGATAGGTAGAAATAGCAGGTGAAAAAAGAGTATGAAGATGTGAATAGGAGTTGAGAGATGGAGACATACGAGAAGTGGTGAGTTAGATTTGGAAAATTTGAGTCTGTAAATAATGATATAAATAAGTCAAATTAGGGGTATTTGAAGAAGGTCCAAGTTACACAATACTAGGTTATATGATGGGAGCAGTAGTAGTTGGAATGGAATCAGAGATATGAAGGGGTTGAGTGGAGGCCATGGCAGTTGATGAAGACCCGACCAAAGGTGATGAGACAATAACATGGTTATTTTTGGCAATAATAAAATCATGAAGAATATGCGTAAGATGAGTGATATTATCACGCAAATCTTGTAAAACATTTTTGAGTTCGTCTAATTGTTCTTGATCGACATTGGTGTCCTCATCATATGATTGTTCTTTATCAGATGTTTCAATTTTGTGAAGAGGAAAATTTTGAGAGTTGACAAAGGGAATTTTTAGTTTCAATAATTAATATATAAACCTCGACCATTGATTTAGAGACCCTACTAGTAGATGGAGGAAGCTAGAGATGCTCAAAAGACCTAAAATGACCACTACAGGTTACGGGCATAAGAAGAAAAAACCCTCGAAATAAGGTGGATTCGAATGACGGATACACCAAATGATTAAGAAAATATTATTACAAATGAATAAAATATTCCTAAATTTGATTACATTGTAGCAATAAATGAATAAGAAATTAAGTACAGAATAAACTCAAGCAAATAAGTAATTAAGATTAAATTGTTAAGTGCAAAGAGGAGATAAAATGATTTAGTTGGTTTACAATTAATCCTGGGATGTGTCGAATTGATAAACTAGAAAATCAAAAGTGCAGAATGTCACAATAATACCCATAATATGTAGAGATGGAAGAATATGCTAGACTGGGGCACCTGAAGTAGGTCAGGGGCACCTGCGGGTGCTGCAGACTAGTTATGGGCACCTATGACCGTCAAAAAGCTCATAAAACCATCTTTGACTAGTCGCAAGGTGTTTTCTATCCTTTAATTTTTGTCAATATTATGTTGCATGATGATCATTGATGTCACTGATAACCTACAATAAAGAATCCACCTGTAAAACCCTCAAAAGTGAATCAAATCCCAAAAATAAAATAATGCAAATGAGGGTTCAGACTGTCCTCAGCTATTAAACGAGTGATCTTATGATTGAGTGTTAAACTACATTTCAGACCCAATGTAGCTATATGTGTGTGTGGAGATATTGTGCCCTATGTGGCTCTTGTGTGTGTCGTACTTAATAGCGAGAAATAGCTAGATGAAGAAAATATAGATAGATGTGTCCATGGAAAAATGAACTTCCCCTCCTATGAAGTGTATGTAGAATAATGTAGTCCCTTTCCCTTGTGTGGATGTTAGATGGATACTTGAATTCCCTTGATAATTCCTTTGGATATAACCTTAGGTGGTAATACCTAATGTTTAGTGCTTGGTCCTTTATTATGGTCACATAACTTTATATTTATTGTTGAGTTGTGGAGATCAATTACTTCAGTTTAGCATGCAATGGAAACTTGCTGGAAAATACAGTAATTGACATCGGTTAGGGGGAACCGACATCTGTCACCCATGACCGTCATCAGTTAGGTATGACTGGCATCTGTCAGGAAAAGGATGAACCGGCAGTGGTTAGGTCTAACCAGCATCGAATACCTGTGTGAGGATGTTTTAATTAACTTTTAGGAATAAGATCTATTTTTAGCATTAAAGTATTTATCTTGATTGTAATTTCATGGCTCTAAGTGCCCTAAGTATATAAATGACTATATAAGCATAAAATCGAGGGTTTAGAAGTGAATGATGATTAATAAGAATTAGAAAGAACTTGC
Organism: Taxus chinensis; assembly: GCA_019776745.2. Classification (NCBI taxonomy): domain Eukaryota; kingdom Viridiplantae; phylum Streptophyta; class Pinopsida; order Cupressales; family Taxaceae; genus Taxus; species Taxus chinensis. The sequence goes on from CM034154.1 coordinate 363,741,282, forward strand.
AAAAGTTGGTGAGAGAGAATTCTTGGTGATGAAGCAAAAACTTAAGAGAAAGAAAGTACTGTACATCTGAGAGGTGTGGAAGATTGTAAATCTTCATTGTATATCTTGTCAAAGCTTTGGATAAAATATTGGCTTGTTTCTTGGTGGATGTAGCCCACACTGGGTGAACCACGTTAAATCCTGTGTTGATTTATGTCTCTTATTTTTTATATTTCTTCTGGTAGAATATCCACTTTTCTTCACATGTATGCTTAGATATGATATATTGTATGTACAACTGGTGTGCTAACCCCAACAATTAGTATCAGAGATTTGTTTGATGGTTTTGTGTGTTGACAGATTTACTCACAAATGGTTTTCTAATTGAGTGGGAGCTACAGCAATGGCAGAAGAAAACAAATTCAAGGTACAGAAATTTGATGACCGAAATTATAAATTATGGAAGATACAGATTGAGTATTATCTGTATCAAAGAGATTTGTATTTACCGTTGGATGATAATTCTAGACCTACAAAGATGACTGATGAAGAATGGAAGATTATTGACAAAAAGGCTTTGGGATCTATAAGATTTAGCCTGGCAGCATCCGTGGCTTCCAATATTACAAAATCGGATTCTATGGTAGAATTAATGAAATCTCTTGCTAATTTATATGAAAAACCTAATGCTTCATATAAATTTTATTTGATGAAGAAATTATTTAGTTCTAAGATGCATGAAGGTGGATCTACATCTAGTCATTTGAATGATTTCTAATCTATTGTAAATCAGTTAAAATCGGTTGTTATACCATTTGATGATGAAGTAAAATAACTTTTATTCTTATGTTCTTTACCTAATAGTTGGGATAACTTAGTAATGGTTGTTAGTAATACAGCATCTGCTAATAATATTTTGAAGTTTGATGATGTGGTTAGTATAATCTTTAATGAAGAAATTTGTAGGATGAGTACATAGGAATCATCATCTAGAAATGCTTTGACTGTAAAAAGTAGGTGTAGGCATAAGGAGAAATCCAAGAGTAAGAGTAATGGGAAATCAAATTCAAGGGATAGCATATCTAAATATAGAAGTAAGGGAATTTCTTGTTGGAAATGTGGAAAGAAAGGACATGCAAAGAAAGATAGTTGGTCAAAGGATAAAGAGAACCAATAACCAGATAAAGGTAAAGAAGTAAATCTTGCTACATCAGAGGTAATGCAAGATGCTCTTATTCTTTCTTTAGATATTAGAATTGAATCATGGGTTTTAGATTCATGAGTTTCTTTCTATGAAACCCCTAATAAGGGTTATTTTAGAAATTATGTACAAGGAAATTTTGGGCATGTTTATTTGGGTGATGATGAACCTTGCAGTATTACTAGCAAAGGGGAAGTTCATCTAAAATTGTAGAATGGAAATACATAGGTATTGAAAGATGTGAGGCATATTCCAAGCCTTAGGAGGAATCTTATTTTTGTAGGGTAACTAGGTGAATCTAGTTGCATGGTTACTTTTACAGGAGACTCTTGGAAAGTCACCAAGGGTGCTTTTGTTGTGGCAAGACGTGAGAAGGTAGGAACATTATATTTATCTACCTGTATTACTGATTCTTTTTCTGCATTATCTACTTCAGATTCAGATGCATGCATAAGGCATAATCGGTTGGGTCATATGAGTCAAAAAGGAATGCATATCTTAAAGGCTAAGGGTAAGTTATCAGATTTGAAAGATTTAGATCTTGATTTCTGTGAGCATTGTATCTTTGCAAAGAAACTAAGAAGGAGAAAAAAATGGAGCTTGTACACTCAGATGTGTGGGGACCAGCTCAGGTAGCTTCTCATGGGAGATCGCAGTATTATGTTACTTTCATTGATGATGCTACAAGAAAGGTATAGGTTTATTGTATTAAACATAAATCTAATTTTTTTTATACTTTTAAAAGATGAAAAGCCCTTGTTGAGAATGAATCAAATTCTAAGTTAAAGTGTCTTAGATCTAACAATGGTGGTGAATATTGTATCAAGGCTTTCATTAATTACTGTTTATTGAATGGGATACATAGAGAAAGAACGGTTCCAAGAACACCACATGAGAATGATGTTGCAAAAAAAATGAACAGGACAATCATGGAACATGCTAGAAGTAAGAGGATACATTCTAGATTTCTCTTGTAGTTTTGGGAAGAAGCAGTTGATACAGTAGTTTATTTGATTAACCATGGGCCTTCAAGTTCATTAGATGGAGGAATACCAGAAGAATCTTGGACTAGAAAAGAGGTAGATCTTTCTTTTCTTAAAGTTTTTAGTTCAAAAGCTTTTGTGCATGTTGATAGGGAAAATAGAAATAAGTTGGATGCAAAATCCAAGAGGTGCACTTTCATTGGTTATGGATCTGGTGATTTCAGTTTCCGTTTTTGGGATTTAGATAATTCTAAAATTATTAGGAGACGTGATGTTGAATGGAATGAAAAGAGAATGTACAAGGATAAAATTTTGGTACCCAAGGATGAACCAGTTGAGAAGTTTGTGAATGAAAATGAACTCTCAGATTTAAAAGAATTACCGACAGGGTTACACATTAACTGGTGTCTGTTGACACCTAACCAGAACTAGTCAAATGAACCGGTATCAGTTACAGAGGATCCAACCCGGCATCGGTTAGTAGAACCGATGTCGGTTAGAGGTGACCGGCGTCATTCATTGTCATATTTAGATAGGAATGTTTAGGAGGTCCAAATTGATCCTCCAGTACCCCAAACTCCTATGAGAAGGTCACAAAGGGTAAGTAAACTTCCAGAAAGATTTACACCTCTATTTTATTTATTATTGAATGATAATGGTGAACCAGAGAACTTTGAAGAAGCAATGTAAAATAAGACTCACGTTCAGTGGGAACATGGCACAGATGAGGAGATGAACTCCTTAGAGTAGAACCAGACTTGAGATTTGGTTAAGTTGGCAGCATGTAAGAGAACATTGCAGAACAAGTGGATTTACAAGATTAAGGAAGAAGAGGGTGGATAGAAAAGATACAAGGCAAGGCTTGTAGTAAAGGTATATGCACATAAAGTAGGTATTGACTTTGGTGAAATTTTCTCTCATATTGTTAAGATGACTTCTATTCATACTGTATTGAGTTTAGTTGCAGTAGAAGATTTGCATTTAGAGAAACTAGATGTGAAGACAGATTTCCTTCATGGTGATTTGGATGAAGAGATTTATATGTAGCAGCCACTTGGGTATGAAGTCAAGGGTAAGGAGAAATTAGTGTGCAGGTTAAAAAAGAGCCTATATGGGCTCAAGCAAGATCCAAGGCAATGGTACATGAGGTTTGATAGTTTTATGCATGAGCATGGTTACTTGAGATGTGAATCTGACCATGTGTTTATTTCAAGAAGCTTGAAAAAGAGAGCTATATTATTTTGTTATTGTATGTGGGTGATATGCTTATTGTAGGATCTAGTATGTTGGAAATTGGTGAGCTTAAGAGAAAGCTAGCTCACACATTTTCTATGAAGGATTTAGGAGCTGTAAAAAGAATCCTTGGCATGCAAATACATAGAGATAGAAAAAATAAGATATCATATTTATCTCAGGACTATATCTACAAGGTGTTAGAAAGGTTTAACATGCAAAATGCTAAACCTGTTAGTACACCTATGGCTGGAAACTTCAAATTGAGAAAAGATCAGTGTCCTTCATCACATGAGGAGGTCAAATACATGACACGAGTACCATATGCTTCAGCAGTTGGAAGTCTTGTGTATGCTATGGTTTGTACCAAACCATACATTGCACTGGCAATGGGAGTTGTGAGTAGATATATGGCTAATCCAGGTAAAGAGCATTGGAAAGTAGTCTAATGGATACTCAGGTATTTGAAAGGGACATCTAACATGTAGTTATGTTATGGAGGTTCAGATATTTCATTACGTGGCTATGTTGATTCAGATATGGCTGAAGATTTGGATGTTAGGAGGAACACTACTGGATATATTTTCACAGTAGGTGGAACAGCAGTTAGTTATATTTCAAGATTGCAAAAGGTTGTGGCTTTTTCTACTACAGAGGTAGATTATGTCGCAGCTACAAAGGCTATCAAGGAGATGATATGGATGAGTAGGTTCATGGAAGAGTTGGGAAAGGATAAAGGTGATTATAAACTATTCAGGATAGATAGAGTGAAATTCATTTGTCAAATAACTCGGTGTTTTATTTGAGAACGAAACAAATTCAATTGAGGTATCACTTCATACAGTAGCTATTGGAGGATGGACAGTTGAATCTGGAAAATATTCATACAAGCAAGAACCCTGCAGATATGCTAACGAATCCATTAGCAAAGGAGAAGTTGGAGCTACACTCCACTTTTGTTGGTCTTCGAGTTTGAGACTTGAAGAGGAAGAAAAAAAGCTAAGGAAGGATCCAAGAATGACATTGTATAGGTATGGTGCAGTAATTAATCTCCAAGTGGGAGATTGTTGAGTTTTGGAGCTCAATTACTTCAGTTTAGCATGCAATGGAAACATGCTAGAAAATACAGTAACCGTCATCGGTCAGGGGGGAACTGGCATCGGTCACCCAAGACCGGCATCGGTCAAGAAAGGCTGGAACTGGTAGTGGTTAGGTCTAATAGGTTTTGGTTACTTGTGCAAGGATGTTTTAATTAACTCTCAGGAATCAGATCTATTTTTAGCATGAAAGTATTTCTATTGATTGTAATTGCATGGCTAAGTGCCCTAAGTCTATAAATAACTATATAAGCATAAAAGATAGGGTTTAGAAGTGAATAATGATTAATAAGAATTAGAAAAAACTTATAAAAGTTGGTGAGACAGAATTCTTGGTGATGAAGCAAAATCTTGAGAGAAAGAAAGTACTATACATCTGAGAGGTGTGGAAGATTGTAAATCTTCATTGTATATCTTGTCAAAGATTTGGATAATAGATTGGCTTGTTTCTTGGTAGACGTAGCCCACACTAGGTGAACCACGTTAAATCTGGCATTGATTTATGTATGTTATTTTGTATATTTCTTCTGGTAGAATATCTACTTTTATTTGCATGTATTCTTAGATCTAATATATTGTCTGTACAATTGGTGTGTTAACCCCAACATTTATATGACTAACTTACTTGAATTTCGTAATTAAATGTAAAAGTCTGATAACCAAAAAGATAAGATGCCTAAACAACTAGAAGTGACCCAAAATATGTGAGTAAAGTAAATAGAGGTCAAGGGCACCCAGAGGGGGAGAGGGCGCTTGGCACTAACGTCTTGGCTAGGCGTTGGTGTCCAAGATGAGAAATCCCAGAGTATAAAAATTTATACAAGGAAAGTAAGAGTGTAATACAAAAAGTGGTAACAGAAAGAAAAAAAAGGTAGCTAAAGACATAGGTTGATTAGTATGTTTCTTACTAAGGAATCACATGAATAATAGTATGTGATCAAGACTAGATAGATACCCAAAGTGTGTGATTTAGTGTCTACAATTGACATCTATCTTTGGTGTCTTTATTTGCCTTATTTCTTTCTTTTTGGTCTTGCACACCCCACTGCCCAGTCTAAATTTCATTGCTTTATCTTTCTTATCTCTTAACACCACTTCCTAGAAAGAACACTAGCACCCAAGCACCCCCATCCCCTTTGGGTACCCCGGCCTATTTGTATCTTACTCCCCCCTTTTGAGCCTCTTTTATCTTTTGATCATCTTGTTTTCTTGTTGGTCATCCTTTTATATGTTAATTACATAATTAAAACAAGGGAATCATATAAATACAAAGTTATGTGACCATAATAAAGGACCAATCTCTAAGCATATATTACTATCACCTAAGGCTACATCCAAAGACATTTCAAGAGCATCAAAACATCAATCTGGTACTCACTCAAGGGAAAAGGGACTACATTCTTCTACATACAATTCATAGGAGGGGAAGTTCATTTTTACATCCACACATGTACTTATATTGGTACTACATCTAGTTATTGCTCGTTATTTAGTGCATCTTGCACAAGAGCCACTTAGGGCATGATTCTTCACACACACACACACACAGAGAACTACATAAAGTATGATATGTAGTGCAACACTCTGTCATAAGTTAACTCTATCGGGTGACCATTGTGGTCAGTCTAACTCCCCATTTACATCTTTTTATTTTTAAGATATGATTTTTTGGGGGTTTTGCAGGAGGTATTTTGTTTTGATGGTTACAAGTGAACTCAACGATCTTCTAGTGACCTACAAGTGATCAACAATGAATATTAGCAAACATCTTACGACACTACAAAATTCTGTTTATGAGGTTTTTCACAATCATGGGTGCCTAGAACCAATCTCTAGCGTCTAAGTGCCCTTGACCCAGTTCAAGCACCCTAGTCTCAGCATTTTTGATAGTTCTGTATTTTTATGGGCTTGGTTGTGATATTTTATCCTCCTATTCCATCAATTTTCTAGCTCAGTAATGATTTAATAAAATTTGATTATTCTATATGAATCTAAATGCACAGCTATGATATAAATGATATACACTAAAATATGAATGTTAAATAATTTATTTAATTTATTAATGAAAGGTAATGTTGTTGCAGGCTCACACCACCCCTGGATGCAGATCAGGCTTCTAGATTGATCACTCAACATCCAGTGTGATTGCACAACATGGAAACCTCTCTCCAAGTGTGGTGACTTGTGAAACTGAGAGAGGGATCTCCAGATTAGAGGCTGGTTCCTCAAACTCCTCTGATTTAGATCTATATTTTTGAAAAACTACAGAGGTTCAGATCCTAATCCTACTCTAAACTGTAAGGAGACAGAGATAGAAAGTGCAAAAATAAAACTAAACTAACAGGTGATACACCAAAGGAGGAGTGGTGAAACATTTCTGTCAAGCAAATAGACACAGACCAAATTTTACAACATAAAACATACACAGACTGATAAGATATAATTCAGGATTTGAAAAGAAGCAAATAATACAGAGGACTGAAACCCATTCACAGAGCTTGCATTATCTTTTCAGTGTCAAAAAAAACACGCATTACACCCTCAGAGAGGTAAAAGAAAATTGTTGCAATCTTTGGAGAGGTCTGATCCTTGCTTCCTTCACTTGCTGGAGCTAAAAGAAGAAGTTGTTATGTCAAAAGTTCCCCCCCTTGAAAATGAGCCAAAACTAGCTTTTACAGTGCAAGGGTCGAGCCCAGGGGACAGAAAATGTACAAAACATGGGAGCCCATCCCTCCTTAATTGCAGGTGCATTAAAACAGCATGGGGGGACCTTACAAGCCCACACCCTATCATTTGATCGGTTTACAGGAGAATGCGACCCATTCTGCATTAAATCTGGTCGCTGAAAAGTCACTTCTGGCCATGAACACGCGTCAGATCTGTTTCTCGATTTTCTCCCTCCAGAATACACCAAAACTTGAGATTAACCCTATAATCATGTAGATAATTTCACAAGTTTTTTGTTGATATAAAGAACGTGTCAATCTGAGCTCTGGATCGAAAGATATGGAGATCTGAAGATCTAGGGCACAAAGCAGGTGAAAACAGATTTTTTAAATTTCTTCCCGCGCTCTGCCATATGGATGACACGTAGCATGCATTGATTGGTTGCGTGATTCTCTCTCCTTTGCTTACCCGTGGGTTTTCTTGAATTTTGACCTTTTTGATGATTTTGGGACCTTTTCCACTTTTTTCCGCGCTTCCGCCCCTTTGGACGACACGTGGCATGATCTTGTTGGAGGACAGGGCGCAGGGTCTTACTTCACTTCTACCCCCTATTTGGTGAACTTGGAAAAATCCTCTAACTTCTCCCCGAGCTCCGCACTTCCCTACTCCATTGGACACGTGTCCAATTCCTATTGGCTCGGGCTGCCCCTTCAAAACTCACCTTTTGACTTTTGGACTTTTCCCTTATGACACGTGTCACCTCCTGGTTGGTCTGCGGGTCTGCCGGCTCTTTCGTGTCCACCGTGTCCTTTTGTCCCGGATGTCCCACTTTTCCTTGTGCCGAAGTTTCTTTTTTTGGCCAAACCGTCCGGTTCGCGTCCTTTTGTCCCAAATGTCCCAGTGCTTCGCGGGACAAATTCTTCCGGTTCGCCCGATCCGGCCGATTCGCGTCTTTACGGCCCAAATGTCCCGAAAGTTTGGTGCAAAAGTTCTCCTTTTCGGCCGATCCGGGCGGTTCACGTACTCACGGCCCGAATGTCCCAAACTGTTAGTCGATTTTCTTATCTTTCGGCCAAACCGGCTTTCCGCGTCCCACGCGTCCTTCTGGTCCGAATGTCCCAGTGCTTCAATTCCCCGTTTTGGCCGAACCGGCTGGTTCGCGTCCTTTTCGTATCTTCGTCCCAAATGTCCCTTTGCTATTTGGTCCACCTGTAGGCTTTTTGGCTGATCCACGCCTTGGCATCCCAAATGTCCCACTTGTCCTAGGACAAGGACTTAGCCGATTTTCACAATTTTTTCTGGCCCAAGCTTATTTTCTGTAACTTTTTCACATTTTCTCAAAGCTTGCTCTTTTCAACCTAGACAGGAGAGTTAGAAAACCTTCTGAAGGGACCCTAGAAACATGATTTTTTCTCGGGATTAATCAATTTGCCTGGGACTTGAAAATTTTGATGTATGTTACCAATTCAACCCTGGGGGGTGAAATTGGATAACAGGTAACAATATGGATAAGGTACGTACCTTGATATTTTATTACCTCGTAGTGATCTGGGACTGAGTTGTGTGATGAAATAGAATAATAGACCGTCGTAATGAACCATAGAAAAATGCAGTAGAAGTGGAACTAGTTTTAATGAGGCACCTAGAGAAGGATAGGGGCGTTCGTGGGTGCAATGGTATGGATTCTGGGCACCCTGGTTTGTGTAGATTCTCATAAAACTTCCTTTTAGGTGTCCTAAGAGGTTCACAATTGTTTTCCTTTTGTCGTGTGTATGTCATTGTGAGGTTGTTGAGGTCATCATAACTATGGAATGAATGAATCACCTACAAAACCCTAAATAAAGCATCAAAATCCTAAAAACGAAAGATGCAAACAAAGGGGTCAGACTATCCTCAGCTACCAAAATTATAGACTTATAATTGAGCATTGCATTACATCTCAGACCCAATGTAGTTTTGTGTGTGTGTAAAATTTTTCCCTAGGTTGTGTAGTCACAAAATCATGCACTTTAAACATTATTTAGTCCCAGTCTCATACTACTATTTAGAAGGTTTTTTAGTGAAGAAAGTACTAATTAACCCCAATCTTTTTGTCATCTTACTTTATTTTCTTTCATCATTTCCAAACTCTTACACCCGCATGCCCAGTCAACTTATGTCATTTTGTTTTATTTTAGCCTTGATTAGGGCATCCAAGCTAGTATTGGGGTGCCCATGGGTGCCCTGGTCCCACCATGAGTGCCCCAATCCTTTTTTCACTTTCCTGCCACTTTTTGGGCACTTTCTAGCCATTTCAACTTCTTATCTTTTTAGTGGTCAGCCATTTCAGGGTTAATTACAAAATTAGATCAAGAAAACCCTATAAATATAAAGTCATGATACCATAATGAGGGACTAAACACTAGTCACTAATATCATCCACCTAGATTTACATGCATTTAGAGATCATTTACATCCATTAGCTCCATCACAAAGGACAAGGCTGGTTCATCTGCATCACACAAGCATAGGGGGAGGGATTATATTCTATTTCATGCACCATTATACTACATTATACATTTAGTTATTGCTCGCTACTTTGTAAAGTGGGGCTGACACAAGAGCACCTAGGGCACATGATACATACACACACTAGAACTAAATTTGGGTCTGAAATGTAGTGCAGTGCTCCGTTATTAAGCCCACTTTTTTGGTAGCTAAGGTTAGTCTGACCCATTCATTTGTATTCTTCTTTGTTTTAGGATTTTTATACTTCTTGTGGCCTCTTACAGGTATTTCTTTCATCTTGGATTATTAGCGACACCTGGCACAATACAAAAAATCTGATACGACACATAGTGAGGGTTTTGGACCACCTTCCAGACTTGTGAAACTTAATTCTGGAACTTTTGTACAGACCAAGGCACCCATTCTACAGAATAGAGTGCTTGCGGGCACCCCAATCTCTCTCCAGGCACTCCAGTCTAGCTAGATAGCTCATATCCAACCTTTTTAGGGCCTCTGCAGAGTTGTTCATGCTTCCATATTATTCTGTTCATTTTGCGACACATACCAGTGAGCTCCTATAATCAGTTGAGTCACTTCCTCACCCTTCTTTCATATTAGTTATTTTGTTTTTATTATATTAGTTGTTTAGGTCATTTTCCATACTTGTTTACTGTATTCATTTACTATATTTACATTTCATTTAGATTATATTAACTACACATATTCTACATTTTAGTTAATCATTTTGGTGAACCCGACTCAATCGTTCACGCTTCTAGGTTCTTCATTCATTGTTTTTCATCCTAGGGTTTGGTCATCATGAGTATCTCAATCAATGATTATTTTCTTGCAAATCTTGATTTACTACTTAGAGTCCAACATTTTCTTGTTACTACTCGCATTTGTGCTGACATACATCCAGACTTAGTTTATTAAGCATTTTTCGATGCATTATCTTCACACATAGTATTCAATTATAACCTTCCTATAACATCTTTGACAAAACTATTACTTTGATTACTATCCCTCTTGACATTGCAAACGTTGACATATGATATTTCTTAGGAAGGTGTACTCTTTTGACTTTTAAATATCATTTTTTCAATGGATAAATTATTACTGTGAAGAGGTTCACTTTGTTATGATTATGCTTACTTGAAAACAAGGCCATTCATATTTTTGTACAACGTTAATTTATTTAAAGAAAAAGGATTTAGAGCTTGTTTTTTTGTTGTCTTAACTCGTTTTATGTTGACAGCAAGACCTTGGATCAATTCCATTTATCCAAGGTATGCTTCAGTTCTCCTTACATGATCTGTCTGGCTGACTTGGCATTCTAAAATGAAATGTGAAGTGCGACTGAGTTTTGTTTTGGTTATAAACTCAAAGGACCCGGCTTCTAGTGTCCTTGCTTTGCATCATGTTGTAATTGGTAAGCCTGGACCCGCATGTTAAATATTTGTAACGATGAATATTGTAATAGGACCAAGGACTTATTACTAAGCTATTAAGGTTAAACACCTTAACCTATGTTGTAATGCTCTATTCTATTTGGATTTTAACCTAAGGTGGCTAAGACCTACCTAGAACCTATTACTAAACTACTAAGGTGACACCCTAACCTAAGTTGGTATGTTTAAGGTTGTGGAGTTTAGAAATAACCTAAGGAAAATAATGTTTACCTAGGACTAAGGTGGAATCCTAACCTAAAGATAATCTACCCTAAACTAATACTAAGTTAAAGGGTACGTAAGGACTACTTGGCAAGTGGTAAGGGCAGTGGCATCGGTTTTCAAGGCATTAATGAGATTTGATTTTTGGTTTTATGAACCTCTGAACTGCCAGTTTTAGCAGAGGCATGGGAAGATAAGGGGATGCTTAGTTGGCATCATCACTAAATATAAAATACATGAAAATTTTGAATTGAAGTTCACCAGACTTGGCTGGCAGTGGCGTGGAGAAATAGGAGGGAAAGTTGGAAGTCCTTTGTATTTATTGGCCTCGGTTGTGGCAAAGAAACCACCTAAGAGGGATGCATGGCATATTTTGGAAAGATTGTTTGATCATTTGTTATTTTTTATTTTTGCTCTACATGGAGGTTTTGGTTCTTCTAACTAGTAGTTCTATTTTCAATCCTTCGATATTCTTGGCGTTCTTGAGCTATTTTTGGATCCAGTGGAAGTATAAGAGGAAGTAGGAAGATTGGAGTTGTTGACGTTGCTCGGAAAAAGAAAAGATTGTGGGAGCTCAGTTAGAAATCTTCTGCAAATCGATAGGAAGCTTTATCAAGCATGATAGGCTCTACCCATTAAGTTGTTTTTCTTTTTCCTAAATGTCTTCATTAAAGGAAATCTTCTCTTGGAAGCAAATGAGTTTTTATGTGATGTTATCTTGCATTCTTGCTTGTATTTTTCACTGTATTTCCCTGCTTGAATGTGTTGTTTGATGAGGATTTGATCTGGGTTTTTTCCTTTGTTGGAAAGATGAATGAATCAGGATTTAACCTTTGTATGAGCTGAATGTTGTCGATTCTTGTATACTTCTATTGACTATGCAAAACGGTTTAGGGGAAAACATTGTTTGATAAAAATACACGATCTGGGTTGTTTTCCTTGTTGTGTGAAGGTATGAAATGCATTTTCTTATTGTTGAACTCAATATTTTTTCAAAACTTGTTATAACTATTCAACTATGTTACAATAGATAGTTAGATTCAAGTTGGAAGTCATTCTTGTTGGAAAGTAACGGTAATCATGTTTAACCTTTGTTGAGCTGAGACGTTTTGATTTTTAGAACTTTGTTGGATTGTTATGGAAGAAGTATGTTTCAGTTTTGTTCTCCCTTGCTTGATATTTGATAAAACATGTTTATCTTATGCTAGACTTAAATGAAGTTGATTTTTATTCTTACACCTATAAGTTGTGAGAAGGTTTGTTAAAGACTTATTTGATCCTGAGTCTGAACGAATCTGCTTGTTGTAATTTTTCTAGTAGTGGGGCTGAATGTGATCCTGTGGTCTTGATTTTTGTAAGGATTATGGAATGTTTATGCATATTTTCTATAATGCGTTTTCGTGCTTCAAAGTTACCTTATCGACTCATCTTGTTAGATTGTTATTTCTTTTCAATTCAAGATTGATGTTAGGTAATGTTGTAGGAATAAGGTAGCTATGTGGAACTATGGGTTAGTTCAGTCTTGTTTTTCTTAAGGAAATGGCTAGAATGGTTGCACATTTTTATTCTTCCTATGAACTTGATTATGAGCACCTAGTTTGGGGTAATGCTACTTTTTTTTCCTTGTGGTCCAATCTGAGACAAGTCATCTGTTATAACCCTGTAGGATGTTCCTTTGATCTTGTGAAGTTGGGAATATGGGTTGGCTTGACTGTAAATCTTGTTTTCGTTTTCATTATTTACCATCAATGGATGGGTAAGCTTTATTTTCAATGACACTTGAATATAAATTTTGGTCGCATAAGATTCCATTATTTAATGGCTCTCTCTCTCTCTCTCTCTCTCTCTCTCTCTCTCTCTCTCTCTCTCTCTCTCTCTCTCTCTCTCTCTCTCTCTCTCTCTCTCTCTCTGAGAAATGTGTAGTTGGATACTATTAACGTTGGGATGAGTAGAATCGTGACTATCAAGTTTTTCATTGAAATCAAATAAAGACTCAGATAGAAATATATCATTAAGCGTATCATCGACATAGAATGAAGGAGTAGGAGCACTAACATTTTCAAAAATAGGAGAAGTATAAGATGTAAATAGAGTATCATCGTGACTAGTATGAGAATCATCAGGAAGATGTTTAAGATTATCAAGACCAAGCGTGAAATTAATAATATCATCATCTAAGTTTTAATTAGATATTTTAGGAGGGGAGCATCTAATTTTATAATAGGTTGTGCAATGAGTGAATCTAACCGAATCCAAAACAATTCTATTACTATAATTATCAAAGCTAGTAGGCACATTTCATTCGTTGGCTAAACTTTGTTGAGTATCATCCGCAAGATTGACATCACAATACAGGGTAGTGAGCTCAGTGATGGTTGCTTCATCATAAATGGGATTGATACTTACATAAGGCATGACTAAACGAGAAGGAGAAGGAATATCCTCAGCCATTGCGGTTTTAGTGGATCCTAGGGAAAATAGTTCTAAGCTATGGGTTCACCAAAATGATTCAATAAAATATGATTATTTTATAATAATCTAAATGCATAGCTATAATATAAATTATATACACTAAAATATGAATGTTAAACAATTTATTTAATTAATTAATGAAAGAGAATAAGAGGGATAAGGTACTTACCTTGATATTTACTTACCTCATAGTGATATGGGACTGAGCTATGTGATAAAACTAAATAACAGACCATCACAAAAAACCACAGAAAAATGTAGTAGAAGTGGAACTAGCTATATTGGTGCGCCTGGAAAAGGATAGGAGTGCCTGTGGGTGCCCTAGTCTACGTAGATGCTAAGAAAACCTCCTCTGAGGTGTCATAAGAGGTTCGCACTTGTTCGTATTTTCTCATGTGTATTTCAGTGTGAGGTCATTGAGGTCATTGTAAGTCTGGAATGAATGAATCACTTGTAAAAACCCAAACAAAGCATCAAAAACCTAAAAAATAAAGATGTAAATGAAGGGATCAAACTATCCTCAGCCTCAAAAAAGATGGACTTATAACTGAGTGTTACACTACATCTCAAACCCAATGTAGTTTTGTGTGTGTGCAGAATCATGACCTAGGTTTATCTTGTGCTAGTCGCACTTGAAGTAGTGATCAAGTCGTTAGATATAGAATGTAAATAATGTGTGCATGGAAATAATAAACTCCCCTCCTATGAAGTATGATGTATATGAACCAACCTTTTTCCCTTGTGATGGAGCTAGATGGATGCAAATGGAACTATAGATGCCTTTTATGGATGCAACCTTCGGTGGAGATAGTATATGCTTAGTGCTTAGTCCCTTATTATGTTTAGATAAATTTATATGTATATGATTTCTTTGTTTGAATTTCGTAATCAACCCTAAAAATTTTGACTACCAAAAAGATAAGATTCTCAAACGGCTAGAAATGGCCCAAAAAGTGGGAATAAAATATAAAGGGGACATGAGCACCCAGAGGGGAAAAGGGAATTTGGCATTGGTGTCCTGTTTAGGCGATGGTGTCTAGGAAGACAAATGTCAAAGAGTATAAATTCAAACTAAGCAAGTTAGGGTGCAAGACTGAAAGTGGTAAAAAAGATCAAATAAAGGTGGTCAAAGACATGGTTTATTTAGTACTTTTTTTTCTTAGGAATCACTTGAATAAAAGTATGTAATCAGGAGGACTAGATATTTACCCAAAGTGTGTGATTTTTTGTTTACAATTACATCTTCAAGATTATTACAAAATCAGCTAAGTCTCTTATTCCCTCTCTTTCACCTAGGGTTTCATTTTTATCTATCTTATTGGTTAGGTTAGATCTATACTTTATTGCTTATCATTTTGTTAGACTTAGAAATTAGGGTTTTACAAATTTTGATATTTGATAAATATTTAGTGAACCCATCCATTCAAACACTACCTTCTGATTATGTATTATTCTTCTCAAATCATGGATAAATCTTCTTATCCTTCTTTCACCCTAACTAATTATCTAACATGGTTACTATTGTTACCGATTTTATTTTAAGTTCATACTCAACATCCTCATCACTTTATTACACCTAGCGTTGATCCAACTATTAATGTAGTCACTACCCATCGTACTCATCCTCCTATGTCTCTACCCGTTTCTATCCCACCACCTATCACTTGTACGAATCCTCCTACCACTTCTAAAGGCTATGATATCATCGAGTATCTTAAGAATACACCAACCAAAATATCTCTCTACGACTTATTACACAATGCACCTGATTTTCATCATACATTAGAGTCCACACTTCATTCTATCCACATTGAAAGTAATAATTCTTTAGTGTTCTTCACACATCTCATTCAATCTCTCAAAAATCTATCACATGATATATCATTTAGTGATGAGGACATATCAGCATTTGATTTTGATAATCCATGTGAACCTCTATTTATCACTACTATAATTGGCACCATTTGTATTAAGCATGTACTCATTAACAATGGATCTACTATTAATCTATGTGCTCACTCCCTTTTAAATGAAATCAACATTACTGGTAATCTCATTGCTAAAAATTCCACTCTTATTTGTGGTTATGATTCCCCTACTCACACATGTCTAGTAACTATCACATTACCTATAAAATTTGGGCATGATATTATTCCTACAGTATTCTTCGTTATCGATACCTCGTTTCCATTTAATCTCTTGTGGGGTAGACCCTAGATTCACACCATACATGTTGTCTCATCTATTGTTCATCATTGTGTTAAATTAATACATGATGGATATGAACATACCATTGTTGTCAACCCTGGTCCATTCAAATTCTTCCGCGTAGACCCTATTACCGCTATGCCTATTCCTCCATCGCAACCTATTCTGTATAAAAATATTAGCACATATGATATTTTTCAATCTAGCTCTTCACAACCTCCTTCCACAACCACATGCATTCCATTCATTTCCACTCATACTATTGTTATCCTTTCACCCATTGTGTGTGTTTCACTAAACACTTCCATTCCGATCATTCAGACTCCTCTCGTTCCTTCATTTGGCTCACCTCCTACCAATATTCTTAATACTACTATCTAGGATGAAAATTCCAAAATTGATAATTCTAATGATGAGGTTGATACCGTTTAGCTCACTGATGAAAAAAAATTCGATCTTAATTTTAGTCCTACCAAGATAGATGATTCATACTCCAATGATGCTTTCATCGTTATTGGCCTTGGTGAATATAATTTCAAGAAATCCCCTCCTCCTACTAATTTTATAGTGCTTTATCGAGGGTTTTTCCATACATTGGTTGTCATACCACCTATTTCATCTTCTCATGAGGAGTTCGCATATGCACTTCCTCCTTTCACATGCACTCTTTTCATGAATAACTTTTATTGGCATCACATTCCATTCGATCCCACTTGCTCTGAAACTATTTGCACATACGATGGCTTGAATTGACTTGGGTTTACACTCGATGATATCTTACCTCTACCTCATATATATCATGGATATGTTTGTATTATGGCTTCCTATAGTCTTTAGGTCTATTAGTCTTCATTGCACGCACTTCTCACACATGGGCAATCTTGGCTTGACTACATTGGGGGTACTTTGGACTCTAATCATACTAACATCACATTTCACATGCCTTTCAGTAGTGTTTCTATTTACAATGATTTATTTCTTGGCTATGCATAAAACCTTACTCGCTGGTATGCACATGGTTGTCCACAACCACCATTCACTGATGAAGAATATGAAATGAACATGCACAATTTACGCCTCAATGGCTCCTTATATGATCGACCAAACACTGTTGCTTACCAGGTCTCTGACGCATCCCCATTTGGCTTCAAACATGACAACGATGATCTCTTAGATGATGGTACTTGATCATTTTTATCATCCTACACCTGGGGGCATCATGCTTACTCTTTCCCCTCTTCTAGCATTCTCAGGTGTCTCACATTTCTACTTGTTTGTTCTATACTTTGCATCTATTCTTTTGCACACATATTACAAATATTGATACAATGGTATTTTCATTTCCATGTGATGCACTCTCATGCTAAGGTTCACACTTGACTATTGAGGGCATACTACATTCACAAAACTCACATCATGCATGCGACACATTGCACACTCAACGCATTCACGACACATCTTTCTAGTGCACATTCACCATAACACACTAGCATATGACGTACTCTAGTTCCATGGTTCATACTCAACTGTCGAGGACCTAAATTTGGAATGAACCTCACCACACTCACTCACTCTCTATGCTTTATACTTTTTGATCATATCTTTCTAGCACACAATTCAAACCATTTCCCGATGACACACTCTTGTTTTATGGTTCATTCTTGACTGTTGAGTGGTCATTTATGAATGAACCTTGTCAAATACACATCCGTATACATCCACTCAGGGGGAAATTTACCCCTATCACATTCATGTTGCATATCATTCCATCTCACTCATTCACAACATATTACATATCTTAGTTGTACATACTCTTGTTTGTTTATATTTGTTGCATGTACACTTTGTTTCACATGTTAGACAACTACTTTGTATATCATTATCATTTTCATATACACATATGTGCTCACTTGTTCTCTAGTTTTGAATGAAAATTTTACAATGATTATTACATAGAAAATAGATGCTTGGTAATGTACCTCTTACCAGTCCTATCGAAGCTCCTAGGGGCATCTACTTTTGTACACACTACATGTGCTATTGTTTCATTTTATACTACTTCCTATTCATACTAGCACACTACTCTATCAATATGTACACACCTTGACATACTTTTTATCTTTCTAACATGCTAACGGGTGTTTCATGTGTAGCATTTGGCTTATAGGAACTATTTTCCACCATGGTTGTCTGATACTTTGTTTGCTATCATTTGTCATTGTTTTCCTTTGTCTATCATTGTTTTCAGTATTTTCCCTTTTTCTTGTGTTCACATTGTATGCTTTTGGCCACTTCAACCCTGATTGTCTTACGACATTGTAAGTGATGTCCCATGTTTGAAACCCAGCTTTTGCGGTCTACATTGTCTTCTTGCTTGCTAGATTACACATTGTCTTCTATATGCATGTTTTTCTTGTTTGTACTAACACATGTTTCCAGCCACTTTGTTTGCATGTGCCTTGGTTTCTACCAAGCACATTCCTCCCCCATATAGGGTATTATTTTTATATTAGTGTCTGATCTTCTCCTTTGGGTCGTATCCTCCTAGCGACGCCGCATGCACACCAAATAAGGGGGGTATATATTGGGTGAATCAGTCACGCCATTCACCAGTACACAATAATAGTTCAAAACTACACAGTACAGAAACAACACAATCTTCAGTCACATAAAAATATTAGAATTTGACTTAAGTCCTCAACATAACACAAATGTCAGTGCCTAGATACATCCATGAGCATTTGGGTGCTCCTAACCCTTCATGGGCGCCTATGACCAGGGGTAGTTACAGTGACTTTCTTAGATTAGCACAGTTTACACAACACTTTTCACAAAATAGTTATAGTCCTCCAGCAATCAACATACATGTTATTTCCTTTTCCTATTTTCATTTGATTGAACTCAAACAAAGTAGGATCTCACCATCTATAGTGGTGTATAAATCATCGGGAAGAAATTAGGGTTGGAGAATAACACTAGACCTTTCTCCCCGATAGTTCTTCTATCATGGCATGAGATCACCCAAAAAACTCATTCTTGGCATGAGATGCCTGAAAATTTCATTCTTCAATAGTATTTTTAGGATCCTTTCTACCTTGTCTTCACTTGACATGGATTAGGTACACATGTTCCTTTTCACATTTTGACATATTTTTACATACTTGGATCAAATTTTTCACATATACATGACTTTGACTACTCTTTTTCTCTTCTATTTTACAAGTTCATCCTTATGGGAAGCATCAGTCACATCATCAAACACACCAAGCAACAATGACAATAGGTACAATGCAACATATCCACATATGCTTTCACCCCTAAGGTCACTTCCTCATCTTTGCTTTCACGCTTCATTTTATCACTCCATGCTTTTTCTTATCTCCTCAGCATGCTTTCACCATCAATATACATAGTTATAAAGTATGTATATCTTATCTACTTTATGTTATTGAGTATTCACTTAACAACATAAAGTGAGGGAAAATGTAAACACTAAATTGCGTACTTGGGTACATTTATAGGTCCTAATCACATAACACTATTCATATGATTCCTTAACGAGAAAACTAGTAATTGACATCTATCTTTGCCCTTTTTCTTTGCTTTATTTCTTTCTCTATGGTCTTGTTATCCAAAATTCACCCCCCAGGGTAATTTTGATAACATGCATTAGAATACTAAAGTCCCAGAGAAAATAAGATTGATTTAAGGCAAAAAAAATCATGTTTCTAGGGCCCCCCCCCCTCGGCTTCCTTCTAACTCTCCTGTCCAAGGAGAAAAGAGCAAGTTCTAAAAAAGGGTGAAAAAGTTCCAAAAACCAAGCTTGGGGCTAGAAAAAATCATGAAAAATCGGCTAAGTCCTAGTCCTCGCAGCAGTCCTTGGGATAGTTGGGAACGTTGGGGCGCGAATTGACCGAAAGGCCGCTAGGTGGTCCGCGCAACAATTGGGACATCCGGGCCGTGGGGACAACGCGGGACGTGAAAGGGCGAACCGGCTGAAGGTAAAAGGGAAAAAATTGACCTAACTGTTGTTGCAGGTACAGGCTGGGACAGTCTGGACCGTGATGGACGCAAAGGACGCAAACCACCCGGATCGGCCAAAACAGAGAACTTTCACACTGGGACAGTCGGGGCCAACAGTATGCGCGGGACGCGGAGAGCCGAAGGAGCCGAGAGCCAATGGAAATCACGCCACGTGTCTTCGCCTCAAAGAGGGATAGGGAAGCCCGAATCAGGACGGATCAGAGGAATTTGTCCCAGATAGTTCGGGACAACTGGGCCAAAGGGATGCAAGAGGGACGCGAAAAGCTGGAAAGGCCCGTCCACAAATCAGGAATGTGCCACGTGTCACAAGGGGAGGCGCAATAAAAAATTTCGACTAAGTGTTTTTGGGCCTAAAATTTCAAAGGGAAAGGTTTGAAGCTTTAGCCTGAGCCAATAAGAAAGAGGACACATGTCCTAAGGAGAAGGGGAAGTGTGGAGCTCGGGGAGGAATTAGAGAATTTGGCAAAAGTTTTGGCCAAAAAACTAAAAGGTAAAGGATGACCCCGCGCCCCTGTCCTCCAACCAGATGCATCGCCACGTGTCCCAAGTGGCGGGGACGCAGGGGAAAAAATGGGAAATTTTCCAAAGTATTACAAAAAGTCAAAACTTTCAAAGGAAAACCCGCGGGTAAGGTGAAGGAGAGAGAATTTCTCATCCAATCAGTGCCCGACACGTGTCGTCCAGGTGGTGGAGCGCGGGAAAAAAATTTCAGAATAACCATTTCCGGCCTGTTTTTTGTGCCCTAAATCTTACATACCCACCATAATCTTTTGATCCAGAGCTCGGATTTGCACATTATTTATATCATTGGAAAGCTTATAAAATTCTCTACATGATTCTAGGGTCAATATTGCATTTTGGTTCAGTTTGGAGAGAGAAAATCAAGAAACTTCTCTGGCACGTGTTCATGGCCAGAAGTGACATTTCAGCGACCAAATTTAATACAGAATGGGTCGGACTCTCCTCCCATTTGGTAAAAATGACAGGGTATGGGTTTGTAAGGTCCTCCATGCTGATTTAATGCATTTGTAGTCAGTGAGGAATGGGCTCCCACGTTTTTGTACGTTTTCTCTCTCATGGGCTTAGACCCATGCAATGTAAAAGCCAGATTTGGCTCATCTTGGAGAGAGATGATTACAAGTTGTTCATCTTTTCGGCTCTGCCCTCCCTTCTTTTCTTCTCCAGGTTTGAAAATGGAGTTCAAACCTCCTCCCTTTCTCTGTAATGGTGCGTTTTTGCCTTTTACTATTGAAATGATGTTCTGTGCAAACTTCTGAAGCAACGAAAACGTGTTTTGTGATGCATCTGTCCATCCCTTGCTCGTTTTTCGCTTGTTCTCTTCTTGCCTCTCTTCATTGTAGGTATTTGTGCATGTTTGAATGTTCATTACAAGTTTGGAGCTGTGTTCATGGAGTTTTGGGACATTTTCTGTGTGAAATCTATCCTTGGGCCTGTGATGCATCTGTCCATCCTTCCCATTGCTCACCTCTCTTTGTTCCATGGCAGTTTTGATAGATGTTCAACATTCTCCTTCTCTGGTGTATCACCGTTTTAGTGTAGGCTTTTTTTGTTTTTCCCTTTTCTCTCTCTCTCTCTCTCTGTCTCCTTGGCATGGTTAGATTAGGTTTAGATTAGCTTGCCTTCTTTGGAGATTCCTTTCTCATTTCTGCAAGTCCCACACTTAGAGAAAGGTTTCCATGTTGTGCAATCACATTGGATGCAAGAGTGATCAACCTAGAAATCTGATCAGCATCCAAGGGTGCTGTGATTTTGCACTAACAGTTTTGGCACGCCCAGTGGGAGCTTAGAGGTCTTCACTTTCATCTTTTGCAGGTTGGTGTGTTCCTGTGAAGATTCCAGCCTTTGGAGGCACTTGCAAACACATCTGGCGACTCCATCTGATCAGCAACCCATTTCTGAAGTTGCAGACCTTTTTTTCATCCATTCCCATCCATCCTTCTTTCCATCTCTTTCATTCTTTTCCATTCCATGAAGTTGTGTAATCATGACTTTATTTCCATCATGGAATTCACATTTTCAACAACAGCAGTTTATCACACCTCCAACATGTTTTACAAATCCTCCAAATCAGCATGTATACCCATATGAGCAGTAATGCCAAGATCATTTTGGCTACGGAGCTTTCCAAGAGCAAGAGTATGCTGGTTATGAAGACAATCAGATGCAAGATGCTAGTCTATTGGAGAAAATCCAAAAGATGGAGGTAGAGATGGTGTAGTCCAGAGCAACAGTTCAAATGAGAGCTTTCAGAATTGGTTGCAGGACTCCTTGTCCATGGGGAGGCCCTTTTCCAAGACACTTCAGCCCTCAGGAGAAGCTTGACTTCATGATTGCAATGCTACCCCATTGCTTGCAAAGTGGATTGAAGAAATAGAGGTGTATGAGAGGAGTATTGAGCAACCTTGTCAATGGGTAAGCACACCATCTCATGTCTTTCTTTTTCCTCTTTCCCAATCTGTTTTATCTCAGCAGTGTCAAATTCTAAACTCCCCATCTGATGTCCCAAATGTTGATCCCATTTCTCCACCCCTCAGTCTTCCACCACACCCTCAATTCTTCTTTCCTTTTTCCTTCCAAACAGTCATCCCCTCCACAAGAGCTAACAGAAATACCCCCTCCTCCAAAGAAACAAGAGTTTCTACCTCCACCACCACAAAAAATTTCCAAATCAATTGAGTTACAACCCATCCCTCCTCTTGCATTCCCAATTCCATGTGGGGAAGAAGAAATTACAAAAATCAGTCATCAAGGACAGCAAGAGGAAGAGCCAAGAAGAAAAGAAATGATAGACAACTTGAGGGTTTGGGGCTGCCAAATTTGGGATGACAAAGATCCCCTTGATGGTTAAGCCTTCAGAAGAGATGGGAGTGAAGAGAACAAATGGTGGTCAGGACTGATTTTGTTGTAGCAGAAGAAGAAGATCTTGCAGTCCCAACTTGTCCTCTAGAGCAGCAGATTGAAGAGTTTGACTTGGCAAACTCCATACTAGAGGAAGAGTTCAATTAAGGGCAAGAATGTCTTCAAACATTGGAGGAAGGAGAAGCTACTCCAGATCCAAAAGAAGAGGAGCACATTCCAGCTATGGAGGAGAAAAGTGTAGATCCAAGGGCTTTGAACACAAAGCAGGCTACAGGAGAACCTTCAGTTCTTCTTTCTACTTCACCTCTCTCAAGTTCTAGTACTGAAGAGGAGTTTGATCTCTCAAACTCAATGTTGGAGGGAGAAAGAAACCATGGTGGTCAAGTTACAGATCAAGAAGACACCATGGAGGAAGTGGAGCATTTGCAGCAGGACAGCCATGAGGCAGTTTATCTGTCAGATTTGGAGGACTGTTTTGATGGAGAAGAGCCGGTTGAGTTTCAACCATTCTCTCTTTCATCATCCACATTCCAAACACTTGAGTCTACTGTCATGAAGGAGAACATTCATTTGCAGTAGCCTGCATCTTATAGCAACTCTTTGGAACCAAGATTGGAAGATTTTAATCTTTCATGTCCTTCATTGGAGGAAGAGAAAGGACAGAGGAATTTCACCATTTCTTCCACACCATCCATTCAAGAGGGTCTACAAGAGAACTCCATTTTTGGAGTTGAAAATCAGAGCTATGGGCATATCAAATGGACCATACCTTGCCCAATCAGGTATTTGGCTTCATTGGAGCCAAAGGAGAAGCCATAACCAGTCATGCTTGCTTCTGAGCATGAGGATGAGCTACAAAGTACCAAGGATCAGCTATCATACCTCTTCAATCCAAATGCAGAGCAACTAAAAGAGGTATTGAATTTGCCTTCAGTTGATACCTTGATGATTTGGGTGGAAGACCAGCTTCTTGTTGATTTTCCACTCATCCAATCAGCCATACTCAACTCCAAATCATTTGCATGGCTGCCACTTTTGAGAAAGGGAAGCTATTTCTCACAACCAATTGCAGGGTTTGTTTAGCTTGCCTTTGCTTCTAGTTAGAATAGAATAGGTAGGTTTGCTTTTAGTAGAAGAAGTGCTTGTGCACACTCTGCATGTTCCATTTGGAGCATGTATGATTTTCAGTTCTGTACATAGTTTTTGGTGCTGCTGGTTTTGCTCTTGCACAGTCCATTTTGGTGGCATTTTGGTGAGAACAACTCCATGTCCGGTTGGATTCAATAGGTTCAGAGGGAAGTTTTCAAAGTTCAGATCAGTTTTCAGGCTACAACTCATGACTCCATGCCTAATGGATGCTTCAGGCAATTGGTAACTTCATCTAGCAGGCAGATGACCCCGCTGAGTCGCCAAAACTGTTATCCAAAATTCACCCCCCAAGGTAATTTTGATAACATGCATCAGATTCTTCAGTCCCGAGCAAGTAAGATTGATTCAAGGCAAAAAAATTCATGTTTTTGGGGCCCCCTCGGCTTCCTTCTAACTCTCTTGTCCAAGAAGAAAAGAGCAAGTTCTAAAAAGGGGTGAAAAAGTTACAAAAACCAAGCTTAGGGCAAAAAAAATCATGAAAATCAGCTATGTCCTAGTCCAGGCGGTCCTTGGGACAGTTGGGACGTCGGGGCGCGAACCGGCCGAAAAGCCTCCAGGTGGTCCACACAGCAATTGGGACATTTGGGCCGTAGGTATGCGCGGGACGTAAAAAGGTGATTTGGCCGAAAAAGGGAAAAAATTGCTTGTCTTTGTTTCGCACAATTGGGATAGTTGGGACAAATGTATGCGGAGGACGCGAACCGGCCGGTTCGGCCGAAACAGAGGACTTTCGTTTGGGACATCTGGGCCAAAAGTATGCGCGGGACGCGGAGAGCCGAAGGAGCCGATTTTTCAGTGAATGGAAATGTGCCACGTGTCTTCGCCTCAAAGAGGGACAGGGAAGCCCGAATCGAGCGGATCGGAGAAATTTGTCCCAGACGGTTTAGGAAATCCGGGCCAAAAATACGCGAGGGATGCGAAGACCCGAGAAAGCTGCCAACGAATCAGTAAAGAGTGACGGTGTGTCACAAGGGGAGGCGCAATAAAAAAGTTTTCAACTTTAAGTGTCCCTTTTGGGCTTCCAAAAGTTCAAAGGGCGAGGTTTGAAGGGTCGGCCCGAGCCAATAGACGTATGGACACGTGTCCTAAGGTAGGGGAAGTGCAAAGCTCAAGGAGGACTTAAAAAATTTAGCAAAATTTTTGGCGGAAAAACTGAAAGGTAAAGGTTTTCCCTGCACCACTGTCAACGAACCAATGCATGCCACGTGTCCCAAGTGGCGGGGCGCGGGGGGAAAATGAGAATTTTTCCAAAGTATGAAAAAGGTCGAAATTTTAAAGGGAAGCCCACAAAAAGGTGGAGGAGAGATAATTGCTCATCTAATCAGCACCCGACACGTGTCATCCAGGTGGCAGAGCGCAGGGAAAAAATTCAAATATCCTTTCCGGCCTGTTTTTTTTGCCCTAAATCTTCAGACCCCCATATCTTTTGATCCAGAGCTCGGATTTGCACGTTCTTTATATCAATGGAAAGCTGATGAAATTCTCTACATGATTCCAAGGTCAATATTGCATTTTGGTTTAGTTTAGAGAGATAAAATCAAGAAACATCTCTGGCGCGTGTTCATGGCTAGAAGTGACATTTCAGCGACCAAAATTAATACAAAATGGGTCGCACTCTCCTCCCATTTGGTCAAAATGATAGGGTATGGGTTTGTAAGGTCCTCCATGATAATTTAATGCATTTATAGTCAATGAGGAATGGGCTCCCACGTTTTTGTAAGTTTTCTCTCTCATGGGCTCGACCCATGCAATGTAAAAGCCAGATTTGGCTCATTTTGGAGAGATATGATTATAAGTTGTTCATCTTTTCAGCTCTGTCCTCCCTTCTCTTCTTCTCCAGGGTTGAAAATGGAGTTTGAACCTCCTCCCTTGCTCTGTAATGGATTTTTTGCCTTTTACTATTGAAATGATGTTCTGTGTAAACTTCTGAAGCAACAAAAATGTGTTTTGTGATGCATCTGTCCATCCTTGCTTGTTTTTCGCTTGTTCTCTTCTTGCCTCTCTTCATTGTAGGTATTTGTGCATGTTTGAATGTTCATTACAAGTTTGGAGCTGTGTTCATGGAGTTTTGGAACATTTTCTATGTGAAATCTATCCTTGGGCCTGTGATGCATCTGTCCATCCTTCCCATTGCTCACCTCTCTTTGTTCCATGGCAGTTTTGATAGATGTTCAACATTCTCCTTCTCTGGTGTATCACCGTTTTAGTGTAGGCTTTTGTTGTTTTTCCCTTTTCTCTCTCTCTATCTCCTTGGCATGGTTAGATTAGGTTTATATTAGCTTGCCTGCACTGGAATAGCTTGTGGCAGGTAGTTTAGGAGCAGTAACCAGCCTTCTCTGGAGATTCCTTTCTCATTTCTGCAAGTCCCACACTTGGAGAAAGGTTTCCATGTTGTGCAATCACACTGGATGCAAGAGTGATCAACCTAGAAATCTGATCAACATCCAGGCATGCTATGATTTTGCACTAACAGGTCTTGCACATCCCACTTCCCAGTATGACTATTACTACTTTATCTTTCTTGGCTCTAGACACCGCCACCTAGCCAGGATGCCAGTGCCCAGGTGCCCTCATCACCTCTGGGTGCCCTAACCTCTTTGTATCTTACTCGCCCCTTTTGGGACTCTTTTATCTTTTGGGCATATTATTTTCTTGGTGATCGGCCTTTTAGATGTTAATTACAAAATTCAAACAATGGAATCATATAAATATAAAGCTATGTGACCATAATAAAGGAACAAGCTCTAAACATCTATTAATATCACTTAAGTTTGCATCCAAAGACATTTCAAGAGCACCAAAACATCCATCTAACACTCACTCAAGGGACAAAGGACTACATTATTTTACATACACTTCATAGGAGGGGGAGTTAATTTTGACATCCACACATCTTCTTACATTGTTGCTACATCTATTTATTGTTCGTTATTCAGTACATCTTGCACAAGAGCCACCTAGGGAAAGATTCTTCACACACACTCTCAGAACTTTATGGAGTCTGATATGTAGTGCAACACTCAATTTTAAGTTCACTCTATCAGCTAACCACCGAGGTCAGTCTGACTCCCGATTTGCATCTTTTTATTTTTAGGATTTGATATGTTTTAGGGTTTTACAAGAGGTCTTTTGTTTTGCAGATTACATGATAACTTGACGATCTTCTAGGGACTTACAGGAAATCAACGATGAATATTAGCAAACATCTTAGACACTACAAAATTTAATTTATGATCTTTTTTGTAGTCATGGGTGCCTAGATCTAGTCTTCAATGCCTAGGTGCCTCTGATCTATTCTAAATGTCCTAGTCCTGGCATTTCTGACAATTTTTTATTTTTTAGGCTCGATTGCGAAATTTTTTCCTCCTATTCCATCAATTTTCCAACTCCGTACATCTTCAAGATTATTACAAAATCAAATAAATATTTTATTCCCTCTCTTGCACCCAGATTTTCATTCTTATCTAGCTTATTTCTTAGGTCAGATATGTACTTTATTGCTTATCATTTCATTGAGACTCTAAAATTAGGGTTTTAAAAATTCAAATATTTTTTAAATCAATGTGCTTTGTAATTATAGATAATTCCTTTAGTGAGGTGAACGTAACTATGTGTGATCAAAGGATTCCTCCAAGGAAGAGGAAGAGATCTCACCAATATGGCTTGATTGCTTTTTTTGGTTCTTCTCTTACTACTCTTAGCCAAGTATAATAGGGAAAATGTTGTTTGATAAATTAGCCTTCCAATATTGAAATGCTCTTATCATATGCAACAAGGTGTACTAGGTTCTTTATATAGCTTTCCAATTTTAGAAAAATTTGCAACCTAGTGAATGTAGGATAAAGGTAAGTAGAATTAGAAAGGGATAAATATGAATAGAAGAGATTTATTAAATATTAACAACTCATGGGAGTTAGGGTGATTTAATTAATCAGCTAAGATTAATTAATAGACCAACTTAAGCTTATAAAATCCATTTGGAGATGGTTTAGATGGAAATTAGTAGAATTTGAAGGGTTTGAGAGGGGGATTCAACCAATAAGATGGTTTATTAGTTGAATACGAGAATGAAAGGCTTAGTTAATTAATTAATTAAAATAATATCATAACTAACGAAGTGTCGTTAATTGACACCCAAGATGGGGAAGGCTAGTTAATTAACGAAGTGTCATTAATTGACTTAAATAAAAGGGAATGTTAGCTAATTATCGGAAACACCACTAACTATAACGAAATGAAAGAAAAGAGGATAATTATTGTTATTTTAGTATTAAAACTACATAGTCAAATTTAGGTGTCTACATGAGGGGTTGATAGGAGATGTTAAAAAATGGCATAATGTTTGGTATGCCAATGTAATAAGGGAAAGACCATTAAGACACCATGTCTCCTACAATGCTTGTCTATTCCTAGCGAGAGATGCGAAGAGGTATCTATGGATTTCATCACAGGATTGCATAAATCATAAGGGAAAAATGTCATCGCAGTCGTAGTGGATAGACTTACCAAGTATTTTCATTTTTGTGCCATGTCTCATGCTTTCACAACTAGTACAATTTCCATCTCTTTTATGGACACCATTCAACAACTTCATGGCAAACCCAAAATTATAGTAAGTAATCGTGATCTGATATTTACCAGAAATTTTTGGACTGATTTGTTCTCTTGTTTGGGTACCCAATTGGTCCAGAGCTCATTTTATCATCCCCAGACATATGGGAAAACTGAGGTGGTAAATAATTTTTTGGAGGGGTGTCTTCAATGTTTTACTTTGGATAAACAATAACATTGGTACAATGGTTACCACTTGTAGAATGGTGGTATAATACTTCATTTCATACTTCATTTAAAATATCTCCCTTTCTGGAACTTTACGAGTACTATCCTCCATCACTCATCTCTATCTTGAAGGTCAAACCTAAGGTGAGAGCAATCAAAGATCACATTCAACACCAATGCGAGGTAATCTCTAGCCTTAGAAATAATTTGGAAATGGCAATAAACCACATAAAGTAATAGGTTGATCAGCACCGCAGTGAGAGACACTTTTAAGTGGGAGACTTTGTTTTTGTACGGTTGCAGCCATATAAGTAGTTGTCCTTAAAATAATAGAAGAAGGATAATAAGATTTCACCTAAATACTACGGTCCTTACCAAGTGTTAAAAAAAATTGGTAGTGTGGAATATAAGCTAGAGCTCCCTCAAGGAAGTAAAATACATTCGGTCTTTCATGTTTCTTGCTTGAAGAAAGTCATTGGGCAACACATCTCAACCCAACTCGTTCTTCATGAACTGGATGAGGAGGTAAAGATCATATTGGAATCTGAAGGGATTCTTAATACACACACTAAAAGAATGAGGACCAGAGTCATTATCAGGTATCTAATCAAGTGGAATAATATGAATAGTGAAGATGTAACATGGGAAGATGAAGCATTTCTACATCAACTTCCACGGCTAACAACTATTGGGGACAATGTTGCTTAAAAGGGGATGGAAATGCTACATCCTTAGTCATGGAGGTTAAATTGAATATGTAGTGTCGACTTGTGGCTTACATAATCTCTTTTCTTGTCACATGTCATTCATTTATGATTTCATATGTTTAGTAGGTTGGCCTTAGTATTAGCCATATCATAGAAATGGTATTGTTATCCCAAATTCACCCCCCAAAAAATTTGGTCAAGACAACTCCTGCACATAAGGAAATTATGAAGGAAACAACTCCGAGCTCACATTCCAAGACAACAAACAAGGTTACAGGGAGACTCTACAATGGAATTGTGGGGCCTATGAAAGTTTAAATGACCCTGTGTGAGAAAAAAGAGAAGATCAAACAATCATCACATCTCCATGTGTCTCAGGATGAAATAGAGGCAGGGGAAAATGGTTAAGCAAAGTCAAAAGGCGGAGCTTCGGGGCCGTGGGGGTTTTCTGAGTTTTGTGTTTCATAAAAAGGGGAAAAGATAAATTATTGATCCACGAGCCTATTTTTTTCTCTAATTTGACTGCCACGTGTCCCATATCAAAGGGGACCCATTTTTCAAGTTGTTTTCCCACCCTCCTGTACGGACCCGATACAAACTTCTAAGGGGCATATCTTTTGACACAGGGCTCGAAATATTGTGAATCTGACACCGTTGGAAGCATCTCGACGTCCTCTATGCCATGAAAGGATTAAAAATAATTTTTCAAGTGCTGGTAGGTAAAAAATGAAGAAGAGTCTTCCAGGCCATTAACGCAGAATCTAATCTCTTCAACTACCATATCTGATTTGATTCAATCCACTAGGAAACTAGAAGTGACATATTGTGGGTGAATTTGCAGAAGGCATTAATATTCAGTGGTTGAGCTTTCAAAGTGGGATTCGATGCATATCTTGGGGTGGTTGAAGTAGGATTTGATTTTTTTCCCTCTTCTCTCTCTCTTATTCTTTCTATATATTGTAATACTTCTCATTTTGAAAAGGAGAGACATTCTGGGCATAGAGAAACTATGTCAAATTTGTTTCTCGATGCCATTTTTTAGCAACAAACCTTCTCCCACACTTGCAAAATGTATTTATGCCTCTATTCCATAAATGTAATGGTCGGTGCACCTTCTAGAGCAAAAAAAACGTGTTTTTGTGGTGTTCTTCAACCCTTTGCATCGATTTGTTGTTTCTTCATGCCTCTCCCTTCCAGATTTTTTTTTGTGCATGTATTTCACATTTACAGGTGCAGAATGTTGTGTTTCATAGAGTTTAATGGTGAATTTGAAGATCTGGGCCATGTCACTTCTGTCTGACCTCCCTCATCTCCATTTTTTCTATTTCTTTCTCCCTCAACAGAATATCTCGCTTCCTTTGTTAGTGTATCACCGTTTTAGTGTAGGCTCTGTTTTTTCTATTTTCTCTCTCTCCTTGTCTCCTTGGAAGTTATATTAGGATTAGATTTGCTTGCCTACACTGGAATAGTATGGCAGGTAGTTTAGGAAGAGGAACCAACCTTCTCTGGAGAGCTTTCCCATTTGCAAGGTCCCACACCTTGGGGAAGTTCAATGTTATGCAATCACACCAGATGAGTCTACCTTAGAAAAGTAAATTTTTAGAACTCATTTTGGGGTGCTGTGATTTCACACTAACAGTTTTGGCACGCCCAGTGGGAGAGGTCTGAAGCACCTTACCACTTCACTTCATCAATTTTGATGTGCTCTTGGTGAAGATTTCAGCTTTTGGAGGCACTTTCAGGCACATCTAGTGACTCCATCTAGTCAAAAACCCATTCTCTAAGTTACAAACCATTTCCATCCATTTCCACTCATTTCATCCATTTTCTTCTTCCATCTCTTTCATTTTCTCCCATTCCATGAGGTTGTGCAATCATGACATCATTCCCTTCATGGAACTCACACTTACAGCAATACAGTCCACCTCCAATGTATTTCCCAACTCCTCTAGATCAACATTATAATTAGATCCAAGACCATTATGCTTACCCATATGAGTAGTGTTAAAACTATTTTGAATATGAATCTTATCAAGGACAAGGGGACACATATGATGGCGATAGTTATGCAGAGGATGCTAGTCTATTGGATAAGATTCAAAAAGTGGAGGCAAGCATGGTTCATTCATGGGGCATAACACAAATGAAGGCATTTGAGATTAGTTGCAGGGTACCTTGTCCATGGGAAGGCCCTTTTCCAAGACATTACAGCCCTCAGGAGAACCTAGACTTCATGGTTGAAACACTACCCCAACTTGCACAATGAACTAAGGAGATCGAGGCCAATGAATTTTGTGTCGGGCAACCTTGTCAATGGGTAAGTCCGCCATTATCTGGTAATTTTCTCTCCACTCCTCAAGCAACACCATCTCAATTTGAGCTTCAATTTCCAAGCTTCCCATTGTATGTTGCCCCAAGTGTGAAATCCATTTCTCCATCCCCTAGTCTTCCATCCCATTTCAGTTCTTCTGCCCTTTTCCCTTCTAAACAGTCATCCCCTCCAAACAAATAAGAAGTTCCACCTCCCTCCCCACCATAAAAAATTACAAAGCTAGTTGAACCCCAACCTGCCACTCCTCTTACTTTCCCAAGTCCATGTTGGGAAGATACTCAAGAATCCAATCAAGAACAACAAGAAGAGGAGCCCAACAGAAAAGAAATAACAAATAATCTGATGAGTTGGGCTGCTAAATTTGGGTTTACAAAGATCCCCTTGATGGTCAAGCCAATAGAGGATGTCAAGGTTGAAGAACCAGTGGTGGATGAGTTTGAATTTGCAGTAGAGGAGCAGGACCATACAGTTTCAGAGGCCCTGAGTGTGGAGCAAGCTACAGAAGAACCTTCAGTTCTTCCTCCCACTTAATCCCCTTCAAGCTATGATGTTGAAGAAGAGTTTGATCTTTAAAACTTCATGTTTGAAAGTGAAGGCATCCATGGTGATCAAGTTGCAGATCAAGAAGGCACCATGGAGGAGGTAGAGCACATGCAACAGGACAACAAGGAGGTAGACTACCTATCAAACTTGGAAGATTGATTTAATGAAGAGGATACTGAGGAGATAACATCATTTTTTCCTCCATCTTCAACCTTCCAAGCACACGAACCTGCTGCCATGAAGGAGAACATCCAAGGACAACAACCTGCATCTCACAACAGCCCTCTAGAACCAAGGTTGGAAGATCTTGATCTTCCATGTTCTTCAAAGGAAGAAGAGAAAAGGCAGGAGGATGTCATCATCTCCCTCACACCATCCACTCAATAAGTTCCACAAGAAGACTCCATTGTTGGAGTTGAATTTCAAAGAAATGGGCACATCCAAAGGATTAGACCGTACCTAATCAGGTACTTGGCTTCATTGGAGCCAAAGGAGAAACCAAAACCAGTCATACCTACTTCAAGGCATGAGGATGAGCTACAAATCACCAAGGATCAGCTACCATACCTCTTCAATCCAAATGCAAAGCAACTAAAAGAGGCATTGGATTTGTCTTCAGTTGAGACTCCATGCCCATTTGGATGCTCCAAGGCCAGCTTGTAGTTAGTTCTTCACTCATCCAACCAGCCATGTTCAATTTTAAATCAGTCCCCATGAGTCTGCCAATTTTTTATCCCAGGGAAGTTATTGCTCCCTGTCAGTTATAGGTTTTGGTCAAGTTCAACTTTTCTCTTGGTTACAGTAGAGTAAGTAAATTATGTTTTCAGCAGAAGATGTACTTTTGCAGACTCTACATGATCTCACATTCCAGAGCATGTATGATTTTCAGTTTGTACATAGTTTTTACAGTTGTTGTATTACTCTTGCACAATGCATTCAATTTGGCTTTTGGTGAAGTTCAGCTGCGAAAGTTTCAGTGGGTTTTCCCCGTGATTCAGAAGTCTAAGAAAGAGCAAGGAGTAAGGGACTCCATTGTATAAGCAAGGACCCAGTGTCAGACCTTAAATTCATTAAATCCAGTTATATATGGATGCTTGAAAATAAAATAGTCAGGGTTGGAAATAGAAGGATCAGATGTCATGGAGAATCACTAAGAGAAAGATCCCAAAATTTTCCCCCAAGCGGTGAAGTTGGTCAAGGTAACTTCGGGCTCATAGGACCATTATCATGGAAATGAATCCAGACCCGCGAGCTCACAGTCCATGGAAGAGCAAACAAGGTTAGAGGGAGACTCCACAATGTCCTAATGGTGGCTCCTGTGAAAGTTTAAACGATCCTGTGTGAAAAAAAATATAATTTCAAACAAGCACCGCATCTCCACGTGTCTCAGGATGAAATGGAAGGTAGGGGCAAATGGTCAAGCAGAGTCAAAAGGTGGAGCTTCGGGGCCATGCGGGGGTTTTCTAAGTTTTTCATTTCACAAAAAGGGGAGAAAGGTAAATTACGGACCCCAAAAAACCCAAATTTTTGTCTCTAATCTGGATTACCATGTGTCCCATATCAAAGGGGAACCATTTTTCAAGTTGTTTTCCCCGCCCTCCTCTATGGACTCGATACAAACTTCGAAGGGGCATATCTTTCGACTCAGGGCTTGAAATATTGTGATTCTGACACCATTGGAAGTCGTATCGACGTCCTCTACGCCATGAAAGGATTAAAAATCATTTGTTCAAGACCTGGTAGGTAAAAAATGATGAAGAGTCTTCCAGGTCATTAACGTAGAATCCAATCTCTTTAACTACTAGATCTTATTCGATTCAATCCATCGTTCTTCTTCGATACGCCGGATAGACAGAGGGATCCAAAAATCGACATATTTGGGGCAGTTTTGAGAAAGGCATTGATTGATAGCAGTTGAGTCTTCAAAGCTGGATCAATGCATATCCCGTGGTAGTTGAAACATGATTCGAATTTTCCCTTTTCTCTCTCTTATTCTTTCTATATATTGTAACACTTCTCATTTAAGAGGGGGAGACATTCTGGGCATAGAGAAACTCTATCAAATTTGTTTCTCGACGCCATTTTTGAGCAATGAACCTTCTTCTACGCCTGGAAAATGCATTTGTGCATCTATTCCAGAAATGTAATGGTTTGTGCACCTTCCAGAGTAATAAAAATGTCTTTTGTGGTGTTCTTCAACCCTTTGCATCGTTTTGTTGTTTCTTT
Organism: Taxus chinensis; assembly: GCA_019776745.2. Taxonomy (NCBI): domain Eukaryota; kingdom Viridiplantae; phylum Streptophyta; class Pinopsida; order Cupressales; family Taxaceae; genus Taxus; species Taxus chinensis. The sequence goes on from CM034154.1 coordinate 363,775,942, forward strand.
GTGTCTCTCCCTTCCAAATTTGTTTTTTTGTGCATGTATATCACATTTACAGGTACAATATGTTGTGTTTTATGGAGTTTAATGGTGGATTTGAAGATCTGGGTTGTTTCACTTCTGTTTGACCTCCCTCATCTCCATTTTCTTTGTTTCTTTCTCCCTCAACAGAATATCTCACTTCCTTTGCTGGTGTATCACTACTTTAGTGTAGGCTCTGTTTTTTCCCTCTTTCTCTCTCCTTGGTTCCTTGGAATGGTTAGATTATGTTAGATTTAGTTTTCCTGCACTGGAGTAGCTTGTGGAAGGTAGTTTAGGAAGAGGAACCAACCTTCTTTGGAGGATCATCTCAATTTTTGCAATTCCCATAGCTTGAGAGATGGATCCAATGTTGTGTAATCACACCAGATGCCATTATCCAACACAAATATTAGAGACATCTGGGGGTGTTGTGTTTTACACTAACATTTACTATGTAAAATTTCTCATTCTCGACCTTCTCTTTCCTTAAATTCATCTCGATCTCTTCATGAATCGATTTTCTTCCTCTTGTATCATCTCTTCATCTTCTTGTTCTTAATGCTCCATTATCTCTTTTTCACATGTAACCATCTCATTCAAACTACATGAACAAGATTCCAATAGCTTGTAGTTATTTAAGCACAAAATCATTCATTTTCATGTTATATTCATCATAACTGGGACTATCAAACCTAAATTTCTCTTCTTATTGTGTGTTTTGAAACAAGAAAATCTCATTTTATATGTAATTTTGTTCACATACCTTATGTACAAGTTGAACTAGTGTTGCCTTATCTTCACTTTCCTCTTCATACTCATCCATTTCATCAAGTAATTCACCTTCTTTAGGGTAGCAATAGATTACTTCTTCATAACTGAATCCTTGGCCAAATTTTTCTTCACATTCCCACTCATCCTCTAGTTTTATGGATTTTTCTTCATCTACATCTTCATCTTCCATATTCATTATCCATTCCTCAAATTTTGCTACATCTTTCCCCAGTTCTTTCATTTCTTGCTCAATCTAAAAATCTGGTTTTCTATCCCTCTCTTTCTTCTTGGATTATTTCTTCTTTTTCTCCTTCTCATCTAGTTCCTTTTTGTTGCTTAGCAACACCACCAGCTCTCTCATCAACTCCTATTTATCCATCATATTCTTTGCCTTCTCAACCACCTGTTACACACGTACTTCACACTTCTTTGTTAGAATATACAAAAAATTCTTCTTTAATGGCCTATCTATCTGCTCTCATACCAAATGATGTATAGCCTTATCATCTCAACCAACACACTATGTTAGAAATGATACAAAACTCAAAATTTCACTTGAGACCTTTGAGACTAGCTTCTTCTCAGGTTCACAAACACCCTCAATCATGCAATTTCTTGATTTTTAACCTTTTAACACTTTACCCATGTGTACATATTGTTACAACATATCATGCAAATATACTCCAACCACCGAGTTTGATCAAAGTAGAAGGAATCAACATATTTACCTATTCTTGTCAAAACTACCCTTTGCAGGCTTCTCAATTATTATCCACTGATGAAGTAGACCAGGAATCACCACATAATTTACCGATAAAATGTCAAAAACTCTTTGCAGGCATTGAATTGGAGAAATCTATAGCAAATCAAAATAAACTAGTTCCAATTTTCATCACCCTTTTTCCTAATAAGGTGTGAGTAAAATTTAGTTTCTCAAAGTCTTGTTGAAGACCCTTTTATCTTCCATCCTTCTTCCTAGCTCTTCCACTCTTTATTAGCCATGTTACACTCCCTTTTCCTCTATATATATTTATGAAAAAAGTGCCTCTTTAGTTTAAAGACAAATTATGGCACCCATTATCATGTTCTTTCTACTCTTAAGGTTACAAATCTTGATTCATCTCCCTTGGCATACTTGCAAGGCGTTTTGACGTTTTTAGTCAACTTGGCCTGTCAAAAATACAACTACTTTTAAAATGTGTACTCACAACCTGAATGACATGTACTATATATAATTTAAATGTTACATACAATGGTTTGTTTTGATAAAACCACTATAAACTTAGGGCATTTGACTATAAATTTTTATTTCTCATAATTATATATATATGTATGTATATGTGTCCTATATATAAGAAAGTTAATAAATAAAATATTAAATAGACACTATATATTATAAATTTGTCATATTCATGACAAAGTTTAACATAAATGAAAATTGAGATTGGAATGTAAATAAAATAAAAATAATAGTAATTATTTAATATCTTATTAATTAAATATAAATATATGCATATCTTGAGTATGATAAAATACAAACATTTCCAATCAAATTTTCAGTTTTTAATTCAGTTTTGTTTTTAGATTTAGCTCTTGGCTTCTTGATGACCACCTATAGGCTCCCTTGTAATTTTATTGATTTCTATTTATAATTCAGTTTTTATTTTATTGGTTTTATTAATTATAAATAAAGATTAGATAATAGACTGTGATGGATTTGAGATTAGCAAAAAATGTGAAATTGCAAGACTACCTTAAATCCCTCAAGATCAGCCCCTTGGAAGTTGAAAATGGAACTCATTTTCATACTAATTGTAAGTTTGCATTAAGTGAGTCATTTCTATCCTTTTCTTTAAATTTATTTTTAAATTGTTATTTAAAATTATGTTTTAATATTCTCATAAACTTTAATGATGTTTATGTATCTTCAAATTGATTTATGCAATCATTAACTTTTTGGGGAATAAATGAAACTACAAACTTCCTCCAAAACTATAAAAGGGTTGATTAGTCCAGTCGATTATCCATAATTAAATAAAATTCACATAACTATGATAGAATATTACAAAGAACATCAACATCCGTATAAGGTTTAACTCAACCTTCCTATGTATTCCTAACTTACTAGTAAAGTCCTCTTATGACATGTATACTCTAAAAATCTCAACGTCAAATGACATCCCTATACTCTGTCTCTAGACTGCCAAGCAGTTTTATGCTCGAGACATAGGTTTTAACATTGAAAAAAAAGATTACAATCTAACTCCTTTAGGGTCTCCTGAGGTTCTTTATATCATTGACACACTATTTTTGATCTTCAATCCTACCAAAGTGTTAAATTCTCTAATTAAAGTATTAGTATTGCTTGCATCAAATTCTTTTACAATCTTGTTTCCAAATTCTTCATTGTCTGTAGACACAAAATCACACTTTGGTTATCTATCTAGTCCCGATCACATAGTAGTATTCATATGATTCATAAGTAAGACAATTACTAATTAACTGATGTCTTTGGTCATCTTTTCTTGCTTTTTGATACCACTTTTGTTCTTACACTCTTACTTGCCCAATCTAACATTTTACACTTTGGAATTTCTCATCCTGGACACCAGTGCCCAACCAAGACGCCAGCATTAGATGCCCCTGTCCCCTCAGGGTGCCCCTGACCTCTTTGTACTTTGCTCACATCTTTTGGGTCTTTCTAGCCGTTTGGGCATCTTATCTTTTTGATAGTCGGCCTTTTCAGGGTTAATTATGAAATTCAAGCAAGGGAATCATATAAATATAAAGTTATGTGACCATAATAAAGGACCAAGCACTAAGCATTAGCTATCACCACCTAAGGTTGCATCCAAAGGCTATTCTAGAGCATTCAAGCATCCATTCTAGCATCCACACAAGGGCAAGGGACTGACATTCTTCTGCATACACTTCATAGGAGGGGAAGTTCATTCTTTCCATGCACATATCTACTTACATCTAGTTATTGTTCGCTATCAAGTGTGACATGCATAAGAGCCACCTAGGGCATGATTCTTCACACACACACATAGAACTACATTGGGTCTGAAATGTAGTGCAATGCTTAGTTGTAAGATCACTTGTTTGATAACTGAGGACAGTCTGACCCCTCATTTGCATTATTTTCTTTTTGGGATTTGATGCACTTTTGAGGGTTTTGCAGGTCATTTTTATTACAGGTTATCAGTGACAATGCGATCATTGTGCGACATACTAGTGACAAGAAATGAAGGACAACGAACACCTTGTGACCCTAGTCAAAGATGGTTTTCTGAGATTTCTGAGCAGTCATGGGTGCCCAGTAGTAGGTCTGTAGTGCCCGCAGTGCACCCCTGACCCATTCCAGTGCCCTAGTCCAACATATTCTTGCTATCACACATTTTTCTGAGGTTTTACTGTGAAACTTCTTCTTCCTTCATAGTTTATCAGTTCATCACTTTGGCACAACCCATGATTAATTGTGAAACAACTAAGTGTTTTTATCTCTTCATTTGCAACTTAGGGTTTTCATAATCTTAATTGCTTATTTTCTTGGGTCAATTTATGTACTTCATTGCATACATATTTATCTAATTGTTACATAATTATATTAGGCATCTATTTATTTCAATATTTTCTTAATCATTTTGGTGAACCCATCGCTTGAATCCACCTTCTTTCTAGGGCTTTTCTTCTTATGTCGGTCACCTGTAGTGATCAATTTTGGCTCTTTTGAGCATCTTGAGCTTCCTCCATCTTCTCGTAGGGTATCTCAATCAATGGTCAAGGTTTCTACATCAATAGCTAAAACTGTAAACCCCTTTACAATACTTCACAATGTTCCTCTTCATGAATCAAAACATTTGATAGTGAACAATCATATGATGAGGATACCAATATCAATCAAGAACAATTAGACAAACTCACAAATTTTTTTCAAGCTTTGCATGATAATCCTACACATCTTCCACCTCTTATTCTTCATGCAACAAGCCTTTCTATTGCTAATCTCAACTCAAAATTCGTCTTCTTTACTCCTACTCTTGTCATCTTCACTCAGCCACCATGGCTTGTTTCTCACACCCAAAATTATTCCTACTTCCATTCCCGATACTACCATACTCCCATCATTCAACCTCATTCTTACTTGCATATCCTGATGCTTCTTCAAATACACCTGATCTTAACTTCATTATATCAAATTCATAAACTCAAAATTCTCAACTTCAAGGCTACTTCTCGTGCATCTCCATCTCTGGATTCCATGCTACATTACTACTTTAATACTCCTTTTGCACCATCATTTTCTTTCTTGATGCACTTCCACTTAATTTCGTCACACCCTAAGTTACCCATTTTCAATGGTCATGGCGATCCCTAAGAGCATCTTCGATCATTTCATGTGGTATGTTTAGATTTTGTGGATGATCAAACTTTATTTGCAAACCTCTTTCCTCACAGTCTTCATGATTATGCAATGCATTGGTTCTATGATCTACCTATCCACTTAGTAACATCTTTTACGCATCTAGTCGATGATTTTCTCACTCATTTCTCCATCAATATTGTCTCTAAGATATCATATGCTCAACTTGCTCAACTTAAACAAGGCTCTAATGAACATCTAGCAGATTATGTCTTGTGATATAAGAACAACTTAGCTAAGATGTCTAATGTGCTTATGGAATCTGAGCTTCAAGATCTATTTGTTCAAAGTCTATTACCACCTCTTAGGAGAGTGTTATCTTTGAAACCTCTCCATCATTCGATCATTTGTGTCACACTCTTAAGCTATGCAAAACAAAACTCTTATCTATAGGAAAGCTTAAGTATCAAGAACATGCTTCATCTTCTACACTTTCAAAGTAAATCAACTTTTAAGCCATCTACAAAACCTATTGAAGCTAAAGAAATTGTCAACATTGTCTCTAATACTAAAGAGCTTCAATGGAAACCACCTAAGCATACATATACAAAATTGACTATCACTCCACATCTTCTCTTGCCACAACTTATCGAGAGAAATCTTATTATGCTTCCTCCTCCACTCAATTTGGACCCATCTCATCCAAAAGGTCGTAATTACAATGAAAATTTCAGATGCGACTATCATCAATGTGTCAGACATTCTACAGATCGATGCTTCAAACTTCACAATCTTATCCAAGATCTTATTGATAATAATGTAATTGAGCTTCCAAAGCCTACGACTTCTATTCTAGTCAATGAAAATCACAAGATCAAAATATTCAACAATCCTCTTCTGAAACATGACAAGAAAGTGGTTGACTCTTCAGCTAATCATACATATCACGCAGTGCCTCCTCTTGCATTGGGGGCTCTTGATTTTCTAGTTGCTCATGCTGAGACATCTCCTTCAATCATTACTTTCTCTGATCATGACTATCATGCTACATTCTCTTCTGATCACTTGCACATCAATGCTTCTATTGGATCCATTCTATCAATAACACTATCATTGATCCATCATTTCACGTTAGTGCATGTTCTATTGCACTTCTTGTCACTATCGGCTTTCGAATCTCACAAATCTCATATCTGATTCCTAAATCATACGGTTTTTCCAAGATTTCGGTCATTATTGGTCCTCTTACCATGTTTGTGCCTTTTCTTGTGGCACCATCAGTAGAAGGGTGTGACATGATCTTAGGTCTCCCCTGGCTCCATGCAACTCAGGCTATCATCTCCATGAACCATTTATGTCTAAAGTTCATTCACAATAAGCAAGTTATCACTATCAATGGTGTTCCGCCATCCACACCATGGCCACAACCTCCTCTTAAGGTCATCATTGCACTTGCTAGAGCATCTAGGTCCCCTGGACCTCTAAAATCTAAAGCACAATTTGCTCCTATCTCACCCATTCGCACACAACCTACACAGTCTCATCGGTATTCTAGTCCATCACATCAGTCTAGGTCCACCACTCAAACAACTCCTTCACATAAGTATACATCACCACCTTGTTTTACTTCACATAGGTGTCCATCACCTCCACATTCTACTTCACATAGGTGTCCATCACCTCCACGTTCATCTTCACATAGGTGTCCATCACCTCCATGTTCTACTTCACATAGGTGTCCATCACCTCCATGTTCATTTCACATAGGTGTTCTATCACTTCTGCATTTGGTCATCTCATTCACATAGGCTTCATTTACTATACAACATGTCTATCTCATACACCACCGATCTTAGAGCATGGTCACATGCCTTCATCTCCACAGGCATCAAGTGGAGGACCCTCATCTTTCACTTTCATCAGATAACATAATCATCATCACATATTGGGGGGCATCATACTTATTCTCCTACCCATGACATCCTTATAACTTTATCATTTTTCTTCTATCATTCTCAGGTGTCTTACACACACTACACTTCACGTCTAGTCTCTCACACACATCATACACATCTTGATACACTCTTGGTATCGTCATTACCCGATGATGCACTCTCGTGCTATGGTTCACACTTGACTATTGAGGGCATACTATACACATGAACCTCACACACTACACACTTCACACATCACACATTCATCACATCTATTTCTTACACACATCTACGCATCACACACTACACATTCACATTCGCATTCGACATATCTTTCTTGCATATACTTTTACATGTTGCTCATTACCCTATGACACACTCTAGTTCCATGGTTCATACTCGAATGCTGAGGGTTTCAATCTAAAATGAACCTCACCACACTCACTCACTCACTCACACACTCTCTATGCTCTACACTTTGACAATCATATCTTTCTAGTGCACACATTCAAACCATTTCTTGATGACACACTCTTGTTCTACGGTTCATTCTTGACTGTTGAGGGGGAATTTATAAATGAACCTCATCACATGCATACTCATTCACACTCACTTGGGGGGCACGATGACTCCTATCACACTCACACTACATTCCATTCCATCTCATCCACAACATACTACATATCTTGGTCGCATTTACTCTTGCTTACTTATGCTTACATGTACACTTTTTACACATGTTAGTCAGATATTTTGTATGTCATTATCTTTCTATACACACATGCATGTTCACTTTCCTTCTAGTTGTGATCACAGGCTTTACACAGATCTTTACACCCAAGCATGGATGTTTGGCACAGTACCTCATACCAATCCACAATGGCTCCTAGGGCATCCACTTTCATACACACTACATGTATATTGTTTCATTTTTCATAGCACACTACTATATCAGATTATACACGCTTTGACATACTTTTTATCTTTCTAACATGCTAATGGGTGCTTCATGTGCAACATTTTCTTGCAGGTCTATTTGCTTCCATGGTTGTCTGTTACATTACTTGTCATTGTTTTCATTGCTTGTCATTGTATGCCATTGTTTATGGGATTTTCCCTATGTCTTGCTTGTGCACATTTCTTTATGCTTTTGGCCACTATCAGTCCTTATTTGTCTTGCAACATCATGAGTGATGTCCCATGTCTGAAACCTACTTTTTGTGGTCTACATTGTCTTCTTCATTATACACATTGTCTTCTTGTGCATGTTAGCTTACATTGTCTTCTTGCTTGCTAGCTTACATCTTGTCTTCTACATGCGTGTTTATCTTGTTTGCACTAACACTTGTTTCTAGCCACTTTGTTTGTGTGTGCCTTGGTTTCTACCAAGCACACTCCCTCCCCCTACAGGGCATCAGTTTCAGTTCAACGGTTGGTCCTCCTTTGGGCTGCATACTCCTCAACGATGTCACATGCACCCCAAATGAGGGGGGCATCATTTGGGTGAATCAGTCACCCACATTAGTATACAGTCACAGTTCACACAAGTTCACATACTAGCACAACATAGTCTTCAGTTTCAGCAATAGCCCAGATCTTGACTTGGGTCCTCAGCACAACACAATCACCAACGCCTAGACTTAGACAGTAGCACCTGGGTGCCCTTGACCCTTCTTGGATGCCTGTGACTAGGGGAAGTTACACAACATTTTTTAGTTCAACACAATTTTTGGCAGTTTACACAACGTATTTTACAGGACACACAGTCCTTCAGCACTCGGCATGCATGCACTACACCTTCATTTTCTACTTTCGTGTTGGATCATAATTGTTTGAAATGGATTAGATTTTTACACACCATCTACAGTGGTGTTCACATTATGGGAAGTAGTTAAAGGTTGGAGGATGACACCAGAATTTTCTCCCTACACTTCTTCCATTCTTGGTGTGAGATCACCCAAAAAACTCACAGTCAGTGCAACTGGCATGAGATCACCCAAAAAATTGTTCTTCTACATCATCTTCAGGATCCTTTCTATCTCTTTTACTCATCATGGATCAGGTGCACATGTTCCTTTTTCATTTTTACATACTTTTACACACTTTTTACACATTTTGATCATATATACACATATTTGACTACTTGTTTCATTCTTCTCTTTTGCAGGTCCGTCCTTATGGGAAGTGGTAGTCACATCATCATCAACAATCATCAATCACATCATCAACTCAATCAACATCAACAATAGGTACAATCGTGACATCTACACATACGCTCTCGCCCTAGGGTCATCATCATCATCATCACTTATTTTTCACTTCATCTTCTCTAGCTTACACTCTTCACATTTTTTTCACTCCATGCTTTTTCTTGTCTCTCTTGGAACACTTTTCACCATTGATCTACATGGTTATCAAGTACACATCTCTTATCTACTTTATGTTATCAAGCATTCTCTCAACAACATAAAGTGGGGAAAATGTAGACACTAAATCATGCACTTTGGGTATCTATCTAGTCCTGATCACATACTACTATTCATATGATTCCTAAGTAAGAAAAGTACTAATTGACCCATGTCTTTGGCCATCTTTGCTTGTTTTCTGTTTCCTCTTTTGATCTTACACTCCTTCTTTCCTAGTCTGTCTTTTCATACTTCAAAATTTCTCATTCTGGACACCAGCACCCAACCAGGACGCCAACACCAGGTGCCCCCATCCCCTTTGGGTGCCCCTGACCTCTTTGTACTTTGCTCACATCTTTTGGGTCCTTTCTAGTCGTTTGGGCATCTTATCTTTTTGGTAGTCAACCTTTTTGGGGTTAATTACAAAATTCAAGCAAGGGAATCATATAAATATAAAGTTATGTGACCATAATAAAGGACCAAGCACTAAGCATTAGCTATCACCACCTAAGGTTACATCCAAAGGCATTATCAAGAGCATTCAAGCATCCATCTAGCATCCACACAAGGGAAAGGGACTGCATTATTCTACATACACTTCATAGGAGGGGAAGTTCATTCTTTTATGCACACATCTATTTACATATTTTACATCTAGCTACTTGCTCGCTATCAAGTGTGACATGCACAAGAGCCACCTAGGGCACAATTTCACACACACACATAGAACTACATTGGGTCTGAGATGTAGTGTAATGCTTGGTCGTAAGTTCACTTGTTTGACAGCCAAGGACAGTCCAACCCCTCATTTGCATTATTTTCTTTTTGGGATTTGATGCGCTTTTGAGGGTTTTGCAGGTCATTTCTTCATTGCAGGTTACTGCGACATCTACGAACTTGATGTGATATACTAGTGATAAGAAGTGAAGGAAAATGAATACCTTATGACCCTCCAAAGTTTGTTTTATGAGGTTCTGAGCAGTCACGGGTGCCTAGAATAGGTCTGAAGCACCCAAGTTCCCCTGAACCAGTCTATAGGTGCCCCAGTCTAGGCAGATCTTGTAGTCTATTAATTTTCTGAGGCTCGGTGTGACACTTCTCTCCTCTGTGTTTATCAGTTTGTCATTTTGGCACAACCTAGGATTATATTGTGAATCAACTAAGTATTTCTATCCCTTCATTTGCAACTATGGTTTCATATATTTCTAGCTTAATTTGCTTGGGTCGATTTATGTACTTCATTGCATATATTTAATGTTGTTACATAATTAGTATTAGGCATATATTTATTTCAATATTTTCTTAGTAAGAAGTCACCCCAATGTGATTGTCACCGAGCATTGCACTACATTTTAGACTTAATGTAGTTATGTGTGTGTGTGTGTCCCTTGAGTTAGGATGCCCAAGTACCAGTCGCATAAAGAATAACGGGCTACAACTACTTTGTCCCAAAGCAAAATGTGTAATATGCAATTCATAATAGACCCTCATATACAATGAAGTATGCAGACCCAAAATGTCATACTTGATGTAGTAGATAAGAAATATTAGGTCTATGTAGATGTATATGCCTTTTAAATGCTTTCCCCCTAATGAGATTACATAAGACATGTATATATATGATTCATTTGCTTAAGTTTCGCCATTAACAAGTGAAAGGCCAACCTAAGGTGAAGAACAAAGACATGAAAGAAGTAACATTTGAAAAATCAGAAAAAGAGAGAAAAAGGACAGAAGCGGCCAAAGGGGAGAGTAGTGTCCGGACGCTCTTGTCTCTAATGAATGGTTTTGTACAGGGTTCTAGAAAGATAAAATAATAGAATTAGATATGATAAAGATGTTGGCTACTATGCAAAACTGAAAGGTGTAAGTTGAGTAACAATAAACAATAAATATAAGAAAGATAAAAGCAATGTCAAAGGAAAACAAGTGTTACTGACTAGTTCTCTTGCTTAGGAATCACACATATAAATGAAGTATTTATAGGCTAGATGTACATAGTATGTGCATGATTTAATGTCTATAGTTGAGTTTCAACTCTTGATATTTTCCAGACCGCTTAACAAAACTTTGATATACTTATATGCATATTCTAATCACTTTGGCATACCATTTGAAAACGATAGAACAATTCTTTATCCAAATCCTAAACCCTAATTAAACTTTCATTGATAATTTTCAACAATATTATTAACATATAGAAAAAATAATATAGTTTATAAGTGAATGAATCATTTAGTCATGTGGATTGTAGTTAATAGTATAAAAAATGTTACCTAACCATCTACCAAGGTACAAATCCCAAAATATAAAAAAAAGAACAAATTTGACACAATAAATACTCCTAAAACCAAATATATAATAATAATTTTTTACCCTTTTATACATTAAACATATAACCCTAGTTTTGTATTCACATAGAAAGTGTGGAGGCCATTAGTTAAGTCTATTTAGCCTTTCGCATAGATGATGATGAGTGATGAGTCATGACCATGCGGCCTTGGCACGCTTAGGACGGGGATCTCAAGATTGTGGGGCCCACACCCTCCCCATTTATCAACGCGGTTACCCTACCCAACCCGAGTTAACTTGATAAAGCTTTTTATCCCGGTGGACCACTAGTAATAATAATACCTCACCAACCTACCAATACAGCACATTAAATGGAATTAATTAAAGCATTCTTTAATTCCCTTCTTTTTCTTTTTTCTTTATTCCTTTTTCCGACAGGATTAAAACAACCCGGCCCCGGTCCCGGTCCCCTTCTCTCTACAGTCTCGGGTACTCCCCACTAAGCGCGCCGAGTGTCCACGTGGCCTACTGCAATATGCCATAAGTACTACGTTAAATATATTCGTGACATGGCGGAGCACGCACTCACGCCAAGAATATGATGACATGGATAACGGGCATCCGACGTGGAAAGCATGTCCGTTTGGAGTCTCGACTCAAAAATTCCTTCTTGTCTCTACTTAAGAGTGTGGGAAGTGGGAACTGGAAGCAAAGAAAGGAGGTTACTTAGATTTAGGTTTAGACGAAGCGATACAAAATTACAAATACAATTCAAGGTCGGCCCAAATTTGGGTGAGCTCATAGTCCGTCAGTCTTTTAACGTTTTAAGCACACACTGTCCAATCCAGTCAAAATAAATCACATATGTAATCGTCCGCTTTTGCTTTTGCTTTTGCTTTTGCTTGTACTTGTACAGATTGAGACTTAAATTCCTCTGCGAGATACCTACCTACTTGGGTAGAGCTCAAAGTCTTCTTTTAAACTTTTATGTTACCCTCCCTGGGGTTGTCCACCAATGTATAGGAATTCCATCATTTTAACTTCAACAAGATCGAGATCGGGCCTTTAGTGGGCTTAAAATGCCAGTGTGTAGCTGCTGTTTTTGTTGACGAGCAGGCGAAGGAGAAGGAGAATGAGGTGGGTGTATTTGGTAGTGATATTGTTGTATTCCTGGTGCTACTGCTCAGGTGCTGATCTGAATGACGATGTCCTGGGACTGATAGTGTTCAAAGCAGATTTAAGGGACCCAAACTCATTCCTAAGTTCATGGAATGAGGAGGAGGACAGCCCATGCAGCTGGGCAGGGGTGAAGTGTAACACCCGAACGGGAAAAGTGACAGAGGTGGTGCTCGACAATCTCTCTCTCTCCGGGAAAATCGGGAGGGGTCTCACAAGGCTGCATTCTCTTCGCACATTGTCTCTCGCAAGCAACAATTTTTCCGGAGAAATCAGCCCCGATCTGGCACGGATTGAAAGCCTGAAGATTCTGAATTTGAACCACAATGCCCTTTCTGGCACAATTCCTGCCCGCTTCTTTCAACAATGCTCCGCCGCTCTCAGAGTCGTCTCCCTGGCTTACAATACACTGCAAGGTACTGTTCCCGACACCGTAAGTTCATGCATCAGTTTAACGGCTTTGAACTTGTCTGGCAATCATTTGTCTGGCTCTCTGCCTCCAAAGATATGGTCTTTGACAAATCTGAGATCACTCGACCTGTCTCACAATGCCTTCGTTGGGATTGTTCCTGAGGGCGTTGGGGGTCTCACCAGTCTCAGAGAGATACATCTCAATTCCAATAATTTGTCTGGTCCAATACCATCTGATTTAGGAGACTCCGCCCTTTTAAAAAATGTGGACTTGAGCTTCAATATACTATCAGGCAGTCTTCCCGACTCTTTGGGACGGTTGCATTTTGTTTCTTTTCTGAGTTTTGGTAATAATTTTCTTGGGGGTACCATCCCTTCCTGGTTAGGCATCTTGGCAAACCTAGAGTATGTAGACTTGTCTGCCAATAATTTCAGTGGAAGCTTTCCTGCTTCGGTGGGTATGCTGCAGAATGTTAGGTCCATTAACGTGTCTAACAATAAGCTGTCGGGAGCAATTCCCGAGTCTTTGATGGGGTGCACTAACTTGTTCTCACTTGATATCAGCAGAAACAACATAAGTGGAAGTATACCTGGGGAGTTATTTGAACTGGGTTTGCAGAACATATATTTGTCCTCTAATCATCTCACCGGTCCTATTCCTCATGCTGCTTCTTCAAACTTGTATAAGTTTCTGGAGGTGTTGGATTTGGCACATAATTTTTTGAGTGGAGAAATTCCTTCGGTCATCAGCCGGTGCTCCAATTTGAAGTACTTGAACTTATCAGAGAACCTTCTTGCTTCCAACATCCCTTCAGAGTTTGGTAATCTTCAGTCTTTGATAACTTTGGATTTAAGTTATAATCATTTATTTGGGGACATCCCCGGAAAACTTGGAGATGCCAATGCCATCTCTGTGCTGCAACTTGATGGCAATTTCTTAACTGGAAGGATTCCCGGAGAGATCGGGAAGTGTTCGTCTCTGTCAATGTTGTAAGCGATCTATCTGCTGTTTCTTTACTTTAGCAATTGCTTATTTACTTTCAAAATTTTGGCCAAGTAATATGTGCACACACTGAATGAAATGCTTGCTGATAGGACTTCATTCTTACTTCCTATTTCTTTTGGATTAAGTGATTTAAAATTCTGGTTTTGGAAGACACCATCTTTTTCTCAGGAGTTTTTTGAAGAAAGTGTTTTATATGTGAACATGTAAAGTATTGTTTTAGGGCGCGGCCTCTCTAAATTCCTGCTGATAAAATTATCTGCACATCAAACAGTTTTGTAATGGTCTGGCCACTTTAAAATGTTACCAGTTGTTCTTTCAGATGTTTTGCATTTCCCAAGCCATTAACAGCATTCATTTGTCGATAACTTGAAGTCATGTTTTGTGCTGTTGAAGAAGTGAACGATAGGCATAATTTCATTTGAAGGAAAAGATTATAACACCCTTTTGCTGTAATATACTGGATTCAAGAAACTATAAAAAAAAGTTCTTTCCTGTTACAATCTTGTAGAATGGTACATAAATTGGCTTTACTTGAAACTATAGAAAATTTACAGTCTTTTTTAATGCTGAGGAATCTTCTGCTATTTGCATATATATCTTGTTTTTGATTTAAAGAGCAAAGTATAGTTGCATATTGTAGATTATTTCCAGAGTAGAATCTCTTTTGTATTCAGTTTTGGGTGTTATGTCGTTCATTGTATCAACCAGTATTCAATCGGTCTTAAATCAAATAAATAGCATTTAAGTTGCTTGATCTAGTCTATTCACATTACCGATTTGAAGAAAAGACATAACAGTTTTGGTTTAGGTTTTGCTTTTATTTCAAGTGGGTGGTCCTCTGCATCTTGTAAGATAAGTGATTATTCTGGTTAGCAGAATATTTTTAACTGTTGTAGAGCCTATGGCATTTATTTTTGTATCTATTTTGTTTTCGTGTGGATGATTTATTCATCATCCAGATGAAGGTTAGGTTTGAAATTTCCTTGACCAGTATAGAATAAACATTAATATGTTGAGTGCAATTATTATGCAAATGCCTGGAACTTGGCACAATCTGCTTCTAATAATTTATATGTTTGCAAGTCGTGGGAAAAATAATTGTCTTACAAGTGTTACTTCAAAATGCAGGAGCTTGTCTAACAATCGTTTGACTGGACATGTACCCAAGGAATTAGCCAAACTGCGTCGCCTAAAAATTCTTAATTTGTCAGTCAACAATCTGACTGGGGAGCTACCACAGCAACTTGGGAACTTGGGTAATTTGTTATTTGTGAATGTTTCCCACAACAGACTCAAAGGGAAGATTCCAACAGGTGGCATTTTCAACACATTGAACAAGACTGCACTTGAAGGAAATGCAGGGTTATGTGGATCAGGTGTGAATGTTACTTGTCCCATGGTTATGCCTAAGCCAATAGTTCTCAATCCAAATTCAAGTGGGAGTGCAAGAGGTGGGACTGAATTGATAAAATCTAGGCACAATAGAATTGTTTTAAGTGTTTCTGCAATAATAGCAATATCTGCAGCAGCTGTGATTGCATTTGGCGTGGTTGCTGTGACTGTTCTGAATATAAGAGCTCAGTCTAGTTCCAGATCTTTGAATCATATGCTTGATAGTTTTTCTCAGTCTCCCTCTACTGATATGGGTCTAGGAAAGCTGGTTATGTTTACACCCCATTCAGATCATACATCTGAGGATTGGGTGAATAGTGCTCATGCATTGCTTAACAAAGACTGTGAACTTGGAAGGGGAGGTTTTGGGACTGTGTACAAAGCAGTTCTAGGGGATGGAAGGATAGTTGCTATAAAGAAGTTGATGGTTTCAAGTTTGGTTAAATCGCAAGAAGATTTTGAGAAGGAGGTGCAGCTTCTGGGCAAAATTAAACATCCAAATCTTGTGAGCTTGCAAGGCTACTACTGGACACCACAGCTACAGCTTCTCATATATGACTATATCCAAAGTGGAAGCTTGTACAGTCGACTCCATGAGAAATCCCTGCTGGATGCTCCTTTAAGTTGGTTGAATCGGTTTAACATAGCATTGGGAACTGCAAGGGGGCTTGCACATCTTCACCATTCTTGCAGGCCACCAGTCATACACTATAACATAAAATCTAGCAATGTACTACTGGATGAGAATTCCAGTCCTAAAATTGCAGACTATGGCCTTGCAAAACTGCTGCCCATGCTTGATAGATACATTCTCAGTAGCAAGATACAGAGTGCATTAGGATACATGGCTCCTGAATTTGCTTGTCAAAGCCTCAAGATAAATGAGAGATGTGATGTGTATGGCTTTGGGGTGTTGCTTCTAGAACTTGTTACAGGTAAAAGGCCAGTTGAGTACATGGAGGATGATGTTGTGATCCTATGCGATAATGTGCGATCTTTACTTGATGAAGGAAAGCCTTTGACTTGTGTGGACTCGACTTTGTCGGAATATCCCGAGGATGAGGTTATTCCTGTGATTAAGCTTGGCCTGATTTGCACATCCCAAGTACCTTCAAATAGGCCACCCATGGCAGAGGTGGTACACATCCTTGAGCTGATTAGATCACCAACAGAAAGTAGAGAATTGCTATAAAGGGGAGTTGAAGAAGCTTCACTTAAAAGGCTGAACTTCTCTCAAATGGGGAATGTGAGTGACACTGCTGAAGAGGAGTTCCATTGTTCCAGCCCTCAATCTTGAAGTGCCCTATCTTTATCTATAAGTATAAAGAGCTACTGAAGTTTAGAACTCTAGTTTGCTTCTGTGTAGATGAAATATACATTAGGGTCTTTTTTATATTTGATTGAGGGAGAATGTCCTTTTCATCAGTGTCAACTTTCGTTGCTCCACTGGAAATTCTTTTGAGAATGGCCTTGTGCCATTTATTTCATTTTAATCTATGGCAGGTTTCTGTGTTTTCTGCCAGAAGATATAGATTTATATAAAATTTTTCTCTGATTATTTTCATTAGAATGCTGTTATGGACAACGTGCCGGTTTTAAGTCTGTTTATACCTGCATTTGCTATATTGTGTTCTAAACAGTATTGGTACTTCAAATGTAAGGGTAGTTGATTTGTAATTATCTAAAATAGTAAAAGGCTTTTTGCCTATGGATATATATATTCTGGATTGCTTCTGCTTTTCAAGCTATTTGAACACCCTGATTCTTTGCGTCCAAGTTCCAAGTTCCCACCCATGAACTACAGATATGTGTGACAGGATTAGCAACCTAGCTCATGATTTGCATTGTGATAATTGTATTTTCATATATTGAAAGAGAGAGTGGTTTGATCGTCTTGATTGTGACAAATTTGTTTTCAGCGTTGTTTCAAAAGTTTTGTAATGGATTCGGGCTTCAATGTTAATTGGAATTGGGAAGAGGTTGTTATGGATATGGTACAGTTAGATGGCAGGGTGTGTGGTTGTACAACAGTTAGTGGGTAACATCTTTATTATTATAGAGATTTTGACTTGACTAGCAGGAGCAGGAGCAGGAGCAGGAGCAGGTACTCATGCCCAGTGCCCTCAAATAATTGTACCTGAGGTAAATAACTCTTAAACTCATTCCAAACAGCAACAATAATTAATAGCAAATAGGAGAGGTTAGTGCTTTCGGGGATCCAATGTTTTATTGTTGTATTCAACATCACTGGCCCAGGGGTTAATTTTTGGGTGACCTTAATCTTCTAATACTGTGTAATGTATACCGTAAAAATAAATTAATTAACATTTTTTTTTTTGTGTTTATTGAACTATATTTAATATGTACCAATATAATTTATACATAAGTGTATAAAAAAGTGACGATCATATTTTTTACATATGCAACGGTTATTTCAAAAATTTGTGTTTACAACTAAAATTGCAAAAATCTTCTAAATGGGCATCAAATTTAACCCCTATTCGTTGCCTTAGTTACGGCTCAATACCATCAGTTAGCCAATTTGATTTGAGTTTCCAAACAATAAAACATGGGTGTAGGGGGTGGCCTTGGTGGGTAGATTGTCTAATTTTCCCTATGTTTGCGTTGTATTAAAAGTGAAATGTCTTTGATGACAATAATTGGTGTAGCTCATATTTTCACAAATTTGTCTTGTAAAAAAATCGAATTTGAGAAAGGGTCACAAAATTGTAGTCCTTTCATTTTGACACGCTGATAAATCTTTAATTACATAAACGTGATTAAGGTTATGGACAAAAATATTGTAAGTGAATTATGTAGACGTTGCAAGAATAAAAAATATATTTTATGTTAAGTCATATATTTTTCACGAAGAATTTTAATTAGAGGTTTATAGGGTAAGAGGGCGAACTGCCCTAAGTGGTGAACAAGGCCAAATTATAGGTTAGGAGTGCCCTAGGCAATAGTTTGAATGGATGCCCCCCTCACAATTTTAGTTATTTTTTTCTATCAAGTAAATAAATAAAATATGTCTATATTCTTGTATTTCTAAATTTACATCATGGTCATAATAACATAATAATAAATCTGTCTTACTAAATTATTCTAAAAGGATGCAAAATATTCCATGTATGGAAAAAATTAATTGTACAAGATACTCAAAATGCAAAAAAATACAATATTTTATATAAGGTGTCTTACAAATTTGATTTAGCTATATCAAGTAAGTGATGAGAACTCCATCTTGAAATAAAGCACCATTTCTTTGCAAAGAAACAAAAGCGTTTATGTAGCTCCCATGGTTTTGTGAAGAGTTGTATTTGGACCAGGCCTACCATTTCCTCCATAATAAAGTAATAGAAAATTTCCCCAAAAAAATAAGAATAGAGAATCAAATACTTTTTTCCTTAAATTATACCCACGTCTACTACATACATTCGTGACATTATAGAAAAATACATTAATTTTTTCTAGAACAAACTACACACCTACATAATCTAGAGCTACATCAGAGAACGGGTAACAATACCAAGAAAATAATACATGTTTATAAATATGTAATATTTTTTTACTTGCAAAATAATTATAAAAGTTTTTTTATGTGCATGCGTTATATTTATATTACTATATAATATTATCTATAAATGGGTTGATCAATATTAAATCTTCGGATAATTTTTTTAAAAGCTAAGTTCTAAAATTAATCAACAAAAAGGATATTTTTAGATTTAGGTTCCCCCTGACTACTGGCGCCCTAGGCAACTGCCTAGTTTGCCTAGGGCTTAATCCCCATCTGGTGGTGAAGTGTATTCACCAATTTTCTTCCGTGCTAACAAGTGTTTATACTCTTTGAGATCATTTGGGTACACTAAAAACACACTTGTAACATCCTACAAAAGTAAATTATCTAATTTTTCTTTTTTTAAAGCATCTTCCAATTACACTTACAATCATGTACGACTAATTTAGTTCATTTTAATTTAAACCACTTTCCATATCTACAATAATATGAATAAATAGATTTGCACTAAATTTAGACAAAAACTTTGCATGGCATTGCACATGGTCTATTGTGCGGTGCTTGGATTGTGCAAGATCTATTGTGTAATGGTTGGCATTGTGCACCACTGTACAACTCTGATGTGCAAAGTAGTGTAGGATTGCACAATATTACCACACAATAAGGTGTAGTGTAAAAAGCATGCACACAAGTGTGGACACTTGGGCATCTGTGTGGAAAGTGCACAATATGCTTTAGAGGTGTCTATAAGTGTGCATGTATAAACTGTGCAGGACTGTGCGCAACACCAATGTATAGTAGGAGATTATTTTATGGTGCATAAAAGAGGTGTGCAACATTGGAAAGTAATGGTTGTGTTTTCAAACACTTGTCAGAGGATTAATGTGTAAAACAATGTGTTGGGGATGATTAAGTGTCGGTTATAGGGAATGTCAAGATTCTCTGACAATTTAGTTGCGATTTACTTTAAAACATGTAACTATTGTAAAACATGAATATTTGTAGGCCTAAATTAGAAAGACAATTGGACTATCTAATTTAAAGTTGTTGATCGTTATAAATATCAACCAAGTCTAGGATGAGGCATACACTAAACATATTGGAATCCACTGTATTGTATTATAGTTGTGTAAAAACTGTGCATGGACTACTTAAATATTGCAAAGAAAGTCTTGTACAAATCTTGTTGTACTATTGGATTAGATTAAATTCATTAAGAAAGATTTATGTCACTGAATTTTTTACTCGAAAGGTTTTCCCAAGATAAACCTATATTTATATCTTGTGCTTTAATTTTCTTGTCTTGTTCCTAAGATTCATACTTCCCTCTCATATTTTCTATTTTAGATCCACTTACGTTTGTAGTTGGGTTTGCCATCAGTTCCCAACAGCTAGTATCAAAGCTTCTTGGCTTAGAGGTTTCTAGGAACTTTGGAGGTAGATCATTAAGAGTTGCATAGGTTTCAGTGTCTGCCTCTTGTAGGAGAAAATATGTATGCGAATGCAATAATGGAGATTTAAAAATTTAATGGGAAAAATTTTGAGCTATGGAAGTTCAAGACGGAAGATATCTTGATTAAAAAAGATTAGTGGGTTGTTGTATCACAAATAGAACCTACAAGATTGAAGCAAGATGAATGGGACGAGATTGATAGAAAGAAAAGTTCTATCCCTATTAGATTTGGTGTTGGTGAAAGTATTTGATGAAAAGACGACAAAGGAATTGTGGGATAAGTTGGAAATGTTCTACCAAATAAAACATTCAGTTAACAAACTATTGTCTACGACATATAAGATGCATTTCTTGAGAATGAAGTGATGGTGAATCTAGTTACAGAATCATCCAAATGCCTTTCAACACTTTGCTAAGTTCAGTCTATTGTCCATGTGGATATTAAGATGGAGAAAAAAGATAGGTGTATTATCCTTCTATGTTCTTTGTTAGAACTCTTGGTATAATCTCATGACAACAATCACTAGTACGTCATCTAAGCTTAAAATGGATGAGATTATATGTATCCTTATTGTATAGAAGATGTACAGTGACACAAGTACATTGAAGCTCGCTAAGGTGATGCATTGGTGGTACACGAGATATTAGATAGGAAAAAGGAATAGTGGAGGTGTAGAGGAGCAATTTATGAACTCTAGACAGTAGTTTTAAGACTCCATGATAAGACCTCTTTGGAAAACATGTTTGGAACTGTGGCAAGAAAAAATCACTTCAAGAAGGATTAAAAAGTGAATGTGCATAAGCAGATAACCACTAGACACTTGCGTCCTTGAGCGATGAAGAAGGCTCCATAGATGAAAATAGAGATGTGTAATCGGAATCATTGAGTGCATGCATGCATGTAGTGAAGCATGGTTAGGTTGACTCTAGAGCATCCTAACATACGAATTATCATAGGGATTGGTTATATGAATACGAGGAAGTATGATGGTGGTATTGTCTTTTTGGGAGATGATTCCACTCACCATATTATGGGTTGAGGCAGAGTGAAGCTAAGGTTCAAATATGCGAAGAATCAACACTCTCCCTAGAGTTTTTGCACATACTAGGTCTCATGCAAGAAATCTTCGGTTCCGAATCAGACAATATTTGCAATGTTGGAGTGTCAAGCATCGTTCATAAAGGATGGTTGCAAACTAGTGCATGGAGTTATGGTGTTACTCAGTAGAGGGGTTCTACACTTAGATCCTTGCTCTCGGATTGGATGCGAGTACAACTAATGGTTCTTGTAACGATACTATTGTTCCCAAGGTCTAATGAGGCATGTGAGAAAACTATCATGCTCTCAAATAGTAGAAGACTAATGTTTATGACATGATAGGTTAGGAAATATTAGGTGAAAAGGGGATTCGAACACACTATAATCCAAAGGAATGGTAAAATGGGATTGGTATGAGGGTCCCTTTGAATTAGAACTTATGTGAGCATTGTGTGTATGGAAACACAAAGCAATGTCATGTTTCCCATAAGCACTGCACCCGCAGAGGAGATTTTGCAAGTTATTCATAGTGACATGTGTTTAGGCCGGTGAAGGGTCCATCACTTAGAAAAGTCCATGTACATATGTATCTTTCATAGATTAATTCTCCAATAAGATCTGTGCATTTAGTTTCTTTGTAAGAAGTATAAATTTTATCAAGAAAATCAAGTAGTTTAAAGCTTGTTATTGAAAACGAGAAGGAGAAGAAGGTCAATGTCATTGCACACAGATAATGGGGGGGAAATTTCTGTCTTAAAATAATTTGAGGAATTATGGAAGCAAGCGCATGGAAGTTAAATTCAAAGGAAAACTCCATACATGTCTCAATGGAATAGGAGTTGCAAAGCAGATGAATAAGACACTGATAGAACAAAGCCTCGAGTATGCTCATTGGAGAAAATCTAGAGTAGAAGTTTTGGGCTAAAGTAGTGATTACTGATTAGTACTTGGCGATTCAGTCACCATCATCAAAATTTAAAATATGACTTTGCAGGAAGCTTAGATTAGTAAGAAACCAGCCCTGAAACACCTTGGAGTGTTTGGTTGGGATGCATACATCTATGTTCCAAAATAAAAGAGGACAAATCTTGACTATAACTTTGATAAGTGCTTCTTCATTGGATATAGAAATGTTGTGAAAATATACAAGACATGGAATCCTAAAATAAAGAAGATGGTCTATAACCGCACTGTTGTCTTTAAAGAAATGGATAGGATTCTTGTGGAAAAGGATTTGTGTAGCAATGAAGTTGAGTTGAAATGATTGAAGGAGAAACCAAAAGAAGAATTAAACATGGTGCGGGTTGACCTAGAATATGAATAGCTTATTTTTGGATATGATTTTTCCGATGAAGAAGCATAAGAAGAGGAAGAACCTAAGACACGTGTGCAAAAGATCAGAATGAGTGTCTAAGATACCATAGTGGTATAGTCCCACTGATTTTCATTATGATTTCCTACTATCACTAATATATGATGATGATCTAAAGATAATGCACAAATTCCTTGCATGCGAGGAGAACACATGTTGGAAGAAATCCATGGAGGAAGAGATGAAGCCTCTAAAGACTAATGAGACTTGGAATCTGGTTAACTTACCTCTAAGAAGAAAACATTTAGGTTGTAAATGGGTGTACAAGAGGAAGTGGAATGCATAAGGTAAATTGGAGAAGTATAAGGCTCGCCTAGTTACGAATCAATTCTCTTAGGTCTAGGGGATTGACTTTGGTGAAATGTTATATCTTGTTATTAAATTAAATTCCATAAGATTTGGTTTAGTTATTATAACTGCATATTATCTGGAGTTCGATCAGACGGATGTTAAGACGACGTTTCTACATGGAGAGCTTGAATAAGGAATCTACATGTTATAACCTGATATCTTCAAGGTCAAAGTAAAAAAGGATTTGGACTACCACTTGAAGAACTCGTATGGCTTGAAACAATCACCAAGGATGTGAAATCTTAAGTTTGACATCTTGTCCTCAAAATTAGTCTCATGTGCAGTGTGGTAGGTTCTCACATGTACTTCAAAGAAGAAGGAAATAATTTTACATCATAGTGCTCTATGTTGGTAACATACCGTTGATTGGAAATTCCAAGACAATGATAAAGCAGGTGAAGTCTTAGATGTTTGCATAGTTTTCCACAAAATATCTCGGTGCTACAATATTCATGTTGGGCATGGAAATTGTTTGAGATTGTGCAAAACGAATACTCTATATTAGTTAACGGAAGTATATTGAGACAATATTGGAAAGGTTTAAGATGCAAGACAAACCACCTATTAACACACCTTTTTTAGTTTATCAGAAACTCTCAGTTGCACAATGTCTAGAAACTCGTGAGAAATTAGAGGACATGGTTCAAGTATCATATTCTAGTATAATGAGAAGTATGATGTATGCATTGGTTTGCAAAATACCTGACATTACACATGTAGTGGGAGTTGTTAATAGATATATGTCAAATCAAGGGCATGAGCATTGTAATTCAATAAAGAGGATCTTCAAATATTTGTAGGGAATGTGCGGTCATGAGGTTTTCTTCATAAGAGAAAGGTATTGAGTTTACATTGTTTATATGACGTTATAGACTCTGATTGGGGAGGAGATATGGATTTGTGTAGATCCACTAGTGGGTATTATTTCCACTTGTTCAGTGGAGTGGTAAGTTGGACGAGAAAACATAAAAAAGTGTTGCGATATCCACCAAAGAAGAAAATTATATGGTAGTGACTCATACAATGTAAGAAAGAAGTGTGGTTTTAGAGATTGAGTTCCACAATTGGGTTCGTTCAAAGAATGGTAAGGATAGATTATGGCCCGCATAGTGCAATTTGTCTAGGAAAGAACCCTGAATATCATGCACGCGCAAAGCACATTAATGTGTGATATCATTTTGTAAGGGAAATGATGGAGGATAAGGTGTGACTAGAAAATATGGAGACCAATCTACATGTTGCAATTCATTGACTAAGACGATAATTGTAGAGAAGTTTATATAGTGTTAGGGAAAATATGGACTTGAAAGCTTGAATTGACTAAAAAATGAGTTCATGCTCCCTTTATGCAAAGTGTTTAAAAATTGGGATAATGTTTCAAATTTACATGCCACTTCACAAGGTTTATTACGCAATGGTTGGATTGCGCAAGTATTGTGAAATGTTTGACATTGTGCACCTATAATGTGTAAAGCGTTGTGTAAGATTACACATTACTACTGCATAATAAGGTTTAGTGTAGAAAAAATGAGCACATGTGTATGGGAACTTGGGAATCCTTGTGGAAAGTGCAATGTATGCTCTAGAGTTGTGTATAAGTGCGTAGTTATAAATTGTGTAAGACTGTGCGTGGTATCAGTCCGCATTGGGAGTTTGTTGTACGATGTGTAGAGGAGGTGCACAACATTTGAAAGTAGTAAATACATTGTCAAATACTTTTCAGAGGACTAAATGTGTAAAATAATGTATTAGAATTGACTAAGCGTCGGTTAGAGGGATTCTCATGGTTCTTTGACAATTTAGTTGTGGTTTTCTTCAAATAATATAACTCTTTTAAAGAATGAATATACCTAGGCATAAAATTAGGAAGGTTGTTGTAACAACTATTTTAAGGCCATTGATTGTTATAAATAGCAATCAGGTCTAGGATGAGGCATGTAATGAACATATAAGAATATCACAAATAGAGAGTTTTGTGAAGATATTGTTGTATTGCTGGGTTAAATTAAGTGCAATAAGAAAGATTTATGTTGTTGGATTATTACTTGGAACTATATTCCCAAGATAAACACTTTTCTATATCTTGTGTTTTATTTTTCTTGTGTTTATTTTAAGATTCATACTTGTCTCCCATCTTTTCTGTTTTAGATCCATGTAAGTTTCTGGTTAAGTTTGTGATCATTTCCCAACATGCCCATCAATTTTTTATATAAAAGTAAATTGATATGTGCAATTCAAAAATAAATTCTAACTAATTCATCCAACTTTAAAAGTAGCGCATTCGAATTGGGTTTGATTTTTGACATTTAAATTTAATGTCATATGTTTTGGTGATAGTGTAGATACCCAAACTTGGAAATTTATTCTTTGACACTTTTGGGTTTGACAATACAATCTAGCTAAGATAAACACACCCTTTCTATTCCTGTTCAATACTTCCCAAGTTCACTTGTCTAGCTTGTTTATCCTTACATATTCTGAGAGTGTAATTCGTAACATCCATATACTAAATCAACCTAACATTATGAAAATATCATTTCTCATGTTTTTCATCCCTGGTCAAGGATGTACAATTTGGTTAGGAATTTATATCCGGTCTTGATCTATTTGTATGGTTTTGCATATGCATATAGTCCATCTTTTATTTTAGTTTCACATTCTCCGAAGGTTCCTTTACTTCCTATAGGCAATCCTTTCTTTAATAATTTACCTTGGGAACCCTATACAAGCAAGTTAACACTACCTTATTTGCTAACCTAGAAATCCCATGACACTACACTAATACACCCATTTCCTAATCTTGAAAAAGTGTTGGGCCCCTAAAATATTGGCCAAGTACAAGAAGGCGCGTGGGCACGCAAGGCCTAGTTAAGAAAGGGCACATAAGGAGAAAGTGCACAGGATAGGGATCTAGGAGGGTTTAACAGAGCAAGTGGCGCACGTGCAAGATAGGACAAAGGTTTCAAGACTTAGCCATATTTGACACATCAAGAAGAACACAAGAAAAGGGTGACCTGACTGTGCATGCGAAATGGATAAGGTGCCAGCTTGGCGACATGTTGGCCTAAGAAGGAATATACCCTATGATGGAAGTTTCCAGAAGACCATCATTGCAAGGAGTGGAGTGCTCGGGCTTGAAGAAGCATGATCCCATGAAGGACCACCTTGGACACTTGACAACAAATATACAACTCCCGCAAAGGCTTGATGAAGTTGAGAAGAGCTATAAATACAAGCACCCACCAGAGGAAAAAGGAGAGAGAAGTAGAAGGAAGCGAAGCCATGCTGGAATAGTGTGAGAGCTCCATAAGTTGGATAGAGATCTATAGGAAAAGGATGTAATAAGGGGTTGGGACTGGAAATTTTCTTTTGAGAACTGATGGGTATAAATCCAGCTATGATGTATGACTTCAGTCTGCACAGTTGTGGTAGTCTGTAATGGATCCAATGAATATAATGAGGTTACCAAACTTGATTGAATATGGTTGTTAGTGATTATGGTCCATGTTTATAACTTACAGTTCTAATTCATGAATGTTTATAGCTTACAATTCTGATTCATGTATGCATTTCCTTTCTGTTTTGGTTCCTATCTATGATCTGTTAAGTACCATTCGGTTTGGGATGACTGCATTTGTCTAGAAGATGTTCTGATTTATATGATAAATGTATGTATCATTTCCACTCACTCTTTTAAGCTCCTATCATAGATGATGTTTCCCACTTAACTCACATAAAAGAGAGACTCGAGACCTGGGTGTGCCTTCAGTGAGCGCCCAATGCTCGCTGGGTGATAAGATGATGCGCATGGGATTCCCTTGTTCTTTGGTGGGTGTAAAAATGACTATAAAAAGGTACCCAAGGCTCCCTAAATATCATAAAATATCATGTACATTCATTAGAGAGAAATCACAATAGGTCTGAAGCTTCTGACCAGGTCAAGGAATTGATGTCTCTCATCTATAAACACTCAAAAATCCCTTTATCAAAGTATTTTAGGAAGAACCAAACTCAAATCCAACATTGTCAAAGAAGTTGCCAAATCATAGCTACATTCATTTATATATCACATGCTAGGTGGAAAAGGACATGCAATTTGAGGCCTCTTTGGAGTAGTGCCAATGTCAACGATGTATGGGGTTACCCGCAACCCAGCTAATGTTTTTTTTGTAGGGTTTCCCATTCATGGAAATGGTTTGAGACCTTGTTCAAAATATTGAGAGGGTTTTGCAACATGACCACTAACCAGTGTTTGACAATGAAATACATTTCCAAGCAAGTGACACTCTAAATTTTTTTAGATGTAGAATCCAGGTAGTTATGAGACTGTATAGTTGGGTTAGGACCTTACAAACGATCATGGTAGGGTTGTATGGTCTTGCCCCATGTCAATTTATAATTTAATTGAAATTAAATCTTAAGTCAGAGAATTGAGGTAAACAAAAAAATTAGAAATAAACAAGAAATAACATGCAATGGAAAACAAGTATAAGTAACAAGAGAATAAAAGTGACTTAGCTAATAACTTGTTGTCTAGACTAAATATGAACCAGAATGATGGTTAAAAAGGATAGATCTAGACTGTGCATGCTCTATTTAGAAGACAATAATATATAGGTATGCTGGACAGAAGCACCTATAAGGGGACAGGATTGCCTTGGGTACTAGTGTCCGCATTGGATGCTAGTTTCTTGGCAGTGAGTCTGGATCTGGTCCTTTTAGGGTCTGATAAGATTTCATTTACTTCGATCTATATCACTTCGACTTTGCTATAAGATTTTCTTGTCACACCTATTCTTGCAAAAAAAACCCTGACTACCTACACAAGGCTTAAACACACATTAGATGGAAAAAAATATGCATATGCTTGATTCAGAATGAACCCAACGATCACCCCAATATGATTGTCAGCACTGCACTAAATTTCAGGCTCAATGTAATTCTGGTGTGTGTGTGTGTGTGTGTGTGTGTGTGTGTGTGTGTGTGTGTGTGTGTGTGTGTGTGTGTGTGTGTGTGTGTGTGTGTGTGTGTGTGATAGAATTATGTCCCTCGAAGCTAAATTTCCCTTGTTCAAGTTGCACCAAGATAACGGGCTGCAAATAATTTTCCCCCTGATTTAATAAAATATGTATATTAAATCTGATTTTAGAGTCACTATGAAAAATATAAAACAAAATACAAATGCTAAGCACTCTAAAGGTGCAATTGTGTAGGAAAATGAGAGATATAGCGCACTTATATGATTTTTTCTTATCTCGGAACAAATTTGAATTGGAACAATTGATGAATAGGATGGGAAGGATGTCGGGAATGCTTGATATAAATTTTGGAAGCTATAGATAGAGCTGGACACAAGTTCCTAGGATAGGTCAAGGGTGCCACAAACCTCTTCTGGGCACCAGTGACTACACAAACGGTTAGAATTTGATTCTTCTTGTCACTAGGGTTTCAATATCACTTCCTATTGATCACCTAGTATTCGTAATTAGATCACCAAGGTACCTATAACCTACAATAAAAACCCTAACTACCTACAGAATCTCACAAACACATAAAATCGGAATGAAAAATGTAATATGTGAAGTCAGACTGACCCCAACAGTCATTTGAAGGACAAACTTATGACTAAGTGTTGCACTACATTCCAGACTCCATGTAGTTATTTGTGCTTGTGTATGAAATATTGTCCTTAGGTTTCCCTCACGCAAATGACACCAAGATGACGAGATAAAACTAGATAAAATAAAAATGTGTGAGATGAAATTTAACACTTCCCCTTCCTATGTAGTGTATGCAGAGTAATCAATCCAAGAATGTAATCCCTTTGATAATATGTACATATATTTTCCCTTTAGAATTACCCACCCATATAATGGTATATATTTTGTGATATATAAGGATATATTTATTTAATTTTGATACTAGAGACACGACATGTCGACTAAGACCTCAAGATAAGAATAAGAAAACCGAAAAGGCCGACCAAAAATGTCAAAAATGTAAACAAGAACAAATGAGGACAAGAGCACCTGGGCGCTCAGGGTCCAGACAAGGCATTGGTGTCCTAAGATAACTGATGATAGATATGAGAAGACTGACAAACAAGTGATCCTTGTGATAAATGATGAAGAACTCGGTATAGAAGTGACAAATGAGAGAGAGAGAGAGATGAGAAGAGAGAGAGAGATGAGAGAGAGAGAGAGAGAGAGATAGAGTGTGAGAGAAAGATAATAGAAACAAATAAAGCAAGAAGATGAAGTAGGAAGTGTGTCAGTAGTGAATACTTTTCTTACTTGAAATCCACACATATAACAACATACTTTATGGTATATTAAAATAGTAATATGTGCATGATTTTTTGTCTACATTTGATCACCTTTATGCTATTTGAATTAAATTCAAGTAGTGTAAAGGAAGTAAGGAACATACTAGTGAGAATTCTGAAGAAGCCTTGTCGTAGAAGTGCACATAGAATGTAATAACATTTAGTGTGGTGAACCATGGATCAACATGTCAACCCACATGGTGTGAATAGAGATATCAAGACATCATAAGGAGAACTTGGAGGAATAGTTGATGACGATTCATAGAATTTGGATATTTTGGTTGTTGTCAATGGAGATTTAAAGAGGTAGGGAGTGCTCAATTCCCATCACGATTTTATAATGTTTCGATCCATGGGAGGATTTGGGTGTCCTACCACTAGAGGAAGAGTGATGGGGAGATACGTATAGTTGTACTCTCCATCCATGAATACATCTCCAAAATGTCCAATCACTGTACACGGATAAGGACCAAATTATTGTTCCATGTTCGATTCCATGTATTAGTTTCGTGTTGAAGAACCTATATATGAGCAATTATAGGAAATGACAATGACGTATAATTGTACCGACTCCCATGGATGTCACAATTTTTATAGGGTGCTATATGGCTTCCATGTTAGGTCATTTGGAAGCAATGTAAAAAATATTCCCATGTTAGGTCATATGGTAAAGTGGTGATGTAACTCCCAAGTTAGGTCATCTGGGAGAGATAATGAAGTATGTTTGTTGTACCGATTGATTGATTTAATTTTAATGATAGAAGATTACTTTGAGATTAGATGTATGGGGTAGATTACTCATGGATAGATTATTTCTTTCTAACCCTAGATTAGGTCACTAGGGGGAATATATAATAGAAAGTATTTAAATGCTGAATAGATTGATTTGTTCTTTTGTTTGAATAGAATCAGAGAATTATTGCAATAATGATGTGTTAAGAGTATCATTTGATTATATTGAAACCTAAGAGGGATCATAAGGTGATCCTGATTCTATGCCCCCTTTTCAGCGAAAGGGTGAGGAGTGGAGATAATGAGAATTGAGACGAAAGTAGAGGTGAAAAGATGTAATTATGAATAAGAGGTAGTATAGAATATGTTACAAGATTGCATGTATGTTGATTAATATATGTGCTAGATTTGAATATAACATTGTGAAATTTTTTTAGTATGATGGTAGAAGAAAAATTATGAACACCAAATGGCACAAATGGGGTAGGAAAATAGAGTGACAAAGCTCAAGTTATGAGAAAAACTGTATGTCGTGTATTAGTTGGAATAATGAATGCAAATGGTAACTATAGTAAATGAAAAATTCAAAGTTGCTATATATAGTAATAGTAAAAAGTGAATGGTAATTTTATTTATACCGTGACTGACTTGAGAATTTAGAGCTTTGAGCTTACAAGGCTTCCGCGTATTATGGCAAGCGATTTTGACTGAGATTTGAGATGAGCTAGTAACGGTCTGTAGCTTTTGCAAATGATACCAATGAGCTGTGTAAGTACGAGTTATTTTTGAAAATTTTGATGAAATTGGTCCTGATTTTGTCAATTTTTTGCAAAATTTGAACTTTAGTATTTCTAGTGTGTTTCCAACCTAGGTGGGAGCAGCCAAGGGCATTGACATCTTTTGGGACGCTAATGTCCTGTTCTAGGTATTGGTGACCTACTTCTAGGCACCCTAGCGTCCTATTTCTAGGCACCTGTAACCTGATCTTTGGTGCTAGATTCCCAAGAGAGGGCTTAGATAGTGTAGCATGAAATATTAGTATTCTGATTATTTTTTGTGGTATTAGTGGTTTCTTTTGACGTGTATATGAAGAACTAACAGAAGAGATTTTACTGGCATTTGTGTTGTGTAGAAGATATATACATTCAAGAGAGTTCTATGGGAGGTCAACATTTGAGTGGCAGGGGTGACTTTTGGGATAAACACCTGACCCTTGATTGAGATGGCCTAGCATACTAGACCATGCCGACCTGCAGCATATAATGAGATTGGGGTTGTTGGTACCCCCCATTATATGTCACTTAGTTGTTGTACTACATTGTGCAAAAGATGGTGTGCAGATACTTATACATGTGGTGTTGGATGGGTACTGAGGTGATGATTGTTTCTCATTAATTATGGATGTATATCATATATTGCACACTAACACAGAATGTGGGTGAGATATGTACAGGTGTTGGTCATAGTGGACACTCAGAGCGTGTAGATGTTATTGTAGGTAGGTTATGCCCACTTTACAGGGACACGAGCCGGTATAGACATAGACGGATACCCCACACTATATGCTAGATTGAGATGAGCGTGATGAGGCTCACAATTGCAGAGAGTTCGATCACAGCGAGGGATTGCGTCATATATGAGCAGTGGAGCCCTAGGTTAGGGGTGGGCATATTTGTGAGATATGTGGAGCTTCATGGCTAATTCACATAATAGTTGACCAAGGTGGCCATAATATGGAGATAGGTGGGACCATATATAGAGGCCATGACCAGTGACATAGACTAAGCAAAAAAGCATATAGTTCTAGAGCTCTCGTGATTGGATATAGTGATAGTGAGAATGATGTATGATGTATATAGCTACATTGATGGATGGGTGATGTCCGCCTAGTGATTGTATGTTTGCAAACCCCACAACTATGTATTTTGATGACTGATAATATTTGATATATATATATATTGATTATTGGTATCATTGTATTATGTTGATGTGTAATGATGATCAGATGTAATGATTGTTGTTTGAATTATGAGTTATGATGTATTGATATGTATGGTGCAAATGGATCTGTGTATGATAAATGGATAGATAAGATGTATGATATTATTATTAGATAAATGATAATGATCATGAAAATCATATCGTAAATATATGAGATGTAATGTAATGAATAGTATGTGAAATAAATATGAATAGATGATATGAAATAGTAATGAAATGATTCATTGCTGAGATGATAGTAATAATGTATGTAATCACATGTAAGTATGATGAAGAGGGGAAGAAAGAGAGTGATTTCCCCCAACATATGTGTAGGAAAATGAGGTTCATTTATAAACGACCCCTCAAAAATCAAGAATGAACCATAAAACAAGAGTGCGTAATCAGGAAATGGATTGATAGTGTATGCTAGAAGGATAGAGAGTGAAACATAGAGCGTGAAGAATGAGTGAGGTTCTTATTGTAATAGATCCCTCAAAAATCATATAAGAACCTTGAGAACACAAGTGCATCATCTGGTAATGAGGTGATCATATAGAAATCAACTACCAAAGATGAAGATTCCGGCGAGAGATGGTGGAAACATGTGGAGTGGTGGTAGCATGAGTGTAGGAGCCAAACTAAATGTTAGATGAAATTGTGCCAATGATGGGAGATGTAGTGGTAGATAACACAGATGCTGACAACTTAGGCACCCAATGAGATGTTGTAGCACTCTGAGATGGGTGAGATGGTGCCACGATGGATGAGATAGGTGGAGGATGCAGATGGATAATGATCTTAGGTGGTGGAAAAATGACAACCTTAGATAGTGGGTGGAGGTGACAAGTGGATAGAAGTGGAAGCACACTTATGTGAAATTTGAAAAAGAGACTACTCACAAGAGCAAGAGTCAAAGACAATGACACCCACACATCTTCTAACTATTGTAATTTGTAATGAAGGGAACAATAGTCATTGGCATGGTTTCCATTGATGCATTGGAAATTGTAATAAGGGATGATCATGACTAGTGATGCAAGAGTTGAGGAGGATTATGTTGATTAAAAGGGTAAGTGAATTAAGTCACTTATCAAGTAAAGAACACAAAACATCATGAGGTTTAGCATCATGCGAGAAATGTAATGGCTCACTGAGTAGGAGATGAAGAAGACTTAGGTGGAGAGCGACATAGTGGTAGGATATGGAGGACGTTTATACTGGTGGAGGGGATGGAACACACTTGCGAGGTGGAGGAGATGGAGACCTTGGAGGATACTTAACAAATGGAAGATGAGAAGAAATATAATATGATGTAGTAACAATAGAAGGAGTAGAAGGGGGCTCTATAACATGTGCACATCAATTAAATCTTATTCTAAATCAATGACTTTATAACATAAAAGTGTAAATGATTCACATGTCGCATATTGTAATTTTTCTTTCAATGTAAGAATCAAGCTACGAGATAAAAGATGAAATTTCTTTTCTAGATCAACATGGCTAAAATAATAACTGATGCATGTAAAAATTGAAGCGTAAAATGTAATCTATAATGGGATATCTATCTTTCCTTGATGTAAGATAGGTAAGCGATCATTTGCGTAACTCTAGGACTATTGTTAAGCATAAATCATCTAAGAAAATACATCTCCCATTTCACAATATGTACTAATATATCCATAAAGCAGATGAGTGCACCATTGAAGAACATTATCAACAAGACTATGATGAAAATATTTTAGTAGAGCATTTGATCATTCGAATAAGAAGCCATAGATTAAACCGATAATTCTTAAGATGCAAATATGGATTGCTAATGCCATTGAAACATGAAAAGGTAGGCCATGATAAAATCCTTAGGAAATGTTGAATTATGAATTTTATTTGGAATAGGATTTCCATGAAGAGAGTTATTATCAATGGAAGCATAGTAGGCTTTGCTTTTGAGAGTAAGAGATTGAACTTGAGATTGATAAATTACCAACAACATGCATGAGTGATAAGATATCATGTGAAGGAATTGTAGAGGAAGTAAGAGGCACACAAAGAGGTCGAAGTTTTTCATTCTAAGTAATCATGGGAATGGGAGGAGAAGAAACATGGAAGATGAAGGATCTATGTGGAACACTAGAAGTAAATGTATAAGAAATAAGAGGCGGTGCACTATTAGAAATGGGAGAATCAACATGAATAACATCTTGAGAGGAAGAAGAAAGAGGAGGAAGAGGAGGAGAAGAACATGGAATATTTCAACAGAAGCGCTAGGAGTATAAGTCAAAAGAAATGATAAGAGGTGAACTTGTAGAAGTGGGAGAATCATCATGAATGATATTGGAAACAACCTCATAAGTTAGAAGAAAGCAGGAGAGGAAAATTCACATTCAATAGTCTTAAGAGAAATAACATCCTCACTAACATGTTTGTGATCAGAAATATAATCAACATCACTATCAAACAAAGATTTCACATGCAATTATTTCATTAAGAGATTCATCAACATATAGAGAATTAATAGGAGAACTATCATGACGATTTAGCATTTGCAATTCATTGGAAGTCATTTTTATAAATAGAAGATAGACATGAGATATATCTTTATATTCATCTTGACTAACACTAGAAACATAATCATGCACAAGTAAATATACAACATTGGAAGTAACATTATTTGCATCTGCAGTTACACAATCAAGACCAAGCATATAATCGATCAAAGAATCATCATGTGTTGTAACATAAAATAAAGAAGGTGGAGTAGCCTCAGTGACTATAGAAAAATAAGGAGAGCATTTAGTGAAGTTTTGGTTAGGTGAAACAATGCCCACACTAGAGATGTAAAAACTATTAGGAACTTTGTGTTTGTTAGCAAGAAGCAATCTTTAAACGTTCGTCATTAAATCGAGCATTGCGATGAATAGGGCATTAAGTTCAGCCTCAATAGACATAATCAAGGTTAGGATTCACACTAACATGATGCATAACTTTCTTAGGAGAGGAGGATCTATTTTTAGCCATGAGGGTTTTGTGGATCCTAGGGCAAGGAGTTCTAAGAGAGGGGTTCACCAAATGATTTAATAAAATATGAATATTAAATCTAATTTCAAAGTCACTATGACAAATATACAAAAAAATAAAAATGCTAAGCACTCTAAAGGTGCAATTATGTAAAAAAATGAAATAGATAGAGAACTTATATGATTTTTTCTTATCCTGGAAGTAGATGTGAACTGGAGCCAACTAATGAACAGGCTAGGAAGAGATGTCAGTAATATGCTCGATATCAATTCTGGAGGCTACAGATAGAGCTGGACATGTGCACCTAGGGACAGGGCAAGGGAACTTAGGTGCTAGAGACCACTCCTAGGCACTGGTGACTATGCAAATGCTCAAAATAGTCTTTTTTGTGTTGCTAGGGTTTCCCACTTGTTCGTTATTGACCACCTGTGTGTCATACTTGGATTGCCAAGGTATTGTAACCCGCAACACAAACCCTAGTTACCTACACAAGCTCACAAAACATCAAAGTGAAATAAAAAATGCAATATGTGAAGTCAAAATTACCTCGGTGGTGATACAAAGGATGAACTTATAATTGAGTTTTACACTAAATTCCAAATTCCATGTAGTTCTATGTGCTTGTGTGTGAAATAGTTTCCTTAGGTTTTCCTTGCACCAATGACGCCAAGATAGCGGGCTATAACTAGATAAAATTTAAATGTGTGGAATGGAATTTAGAACTTCCCCTTCCTATGGATTGTATGCAAAGTAATCAACCCAAAAATATAGTTCCTTTGATGGTATTTATATATGCTTTCCCTTTAGAATTACCTGCCCTTATAATGGTATGTATGTTATGCATATATAGGGATCTCTTTCTTTAATTTCAACACTAGTGACAAGACATGCTAACTAGGACCTCGGGATAGGAGTGAGAAAACTAAAATGACCGATTAAAAATGTAAAAATTATGAATATGAACAAAGAGGACAAGAGATCCTAGGGTGGACAGGAGTGTCTGAGTGCTAGTGTTTAGACTGTGCACTAGTGTCCTGAGATAACTGACAAAAAAATTGAGGAGACTGATAGATAGGGATCCCCGTGACTTGATCAGAACTGGGTACATAAGTGACATGTGTGAGCGATAATGACAATAGAAATAACTAAAGGAAGAATATTGACTAAGGAGTGTGTCACTAGTGAATATTTTTCTTACGTGAGATCCATGTATATAATAACATACTTGGGGATATAATAAAATAGTAATATGTGAATGATTTGGTGTCTACACCCCTAAGGTGATGTGTGTGATGTAACTCAAAATTTTCCCTTCCTATGTAGTGAATAATACAACCCAAATGTTGTCCTCAAGTGTTCCTTTTGTCCAAGTAGTAGATAGAAAGTAATATCCCAATTGCCTAATTTCCCCTGGCTTGCTACCTGATTTAGAATAGTTAGTAAGTGATGTATATATATGATTCATTTTCTTGAATATTTTCATTAACAACCCTAAAAGACAACCCAAAGTGATAAATATAAGTTAAGAAAAAATAATGATTGATGTGACACTTTTAAACATAAGAAAAGAGGACAAAAGGATAGAAGCGCCCAAAGGAGACAGTAACCCCTGGGTGCTAGTGTTTAAAGATAAAATAGGAAGTATTGAGTTGGGTAACACATTATGTTATGTCTAAAAATAAAAGGGATAATTCTAGAAAAGCAGAGGAAAAAACATGGAAAAATAAACAATGCCAATGTAAAGCAAAGCAAGTGTTGTCAATGTCTAGTTTTATTACTTAGGAATCATGAATATAATAACATACTAGAGGCATGATGTAATAATAATAAGTGCATAATTTTGTGTTTACATTTTCCAGTCATGGTTATTGAAATGAAGCATTAACATGTTTCAGATCTCCCAATTCTAATAGTTTGCACTCCCAAAACTTCCTAGATCCATTTGTAAACAACTAAGTGCACTCATCCCCTTGTATTTTCAAGTTTGTATCTTGTTTCATACATCAGTTGCAAGTATTAATGCATTATTATGCTATTGGGTGATTTATGTTAGAAGTTAATTAATCAGAATAACCTCCTCTAACTCCCCTTACATCCTTTAGTGTACTTAATCCACTTATTTAGATTTCACATAATTTAATAAGGGTATAAACATTTTGGTAAACCAACTCATGACTTGATCTTTATATAACCCTAGGGATTGTTTATGATATTCCTATTCACTTTTGGTGTTGTATTTATCTTTCTACTCTACCTCACTATGCCATTACCTCCATTTTTCTATGATATTAGACTCAAGCCTAAAGATTCAAACTCTTATGCCAACACCGAATAATATACATGTTGTCAAAATTTCCCCCCCTGGGTAATTTTGATAACATGCATCAGAATATTCAAGTCCCAGGAAAATTGATTGATTCAGGGCCAAAAATCATGTTGCTAGAGTCCCCTCAAATATTTTCTAAGTTTCCTGTCTGAGAGGAAAAGAGCAAGCTCTGAGAAAATGTAAAAAGAGGTTGCAGAAGGCAAGTAGGTTGATCCAGGAAAAAATCGCAAAATGACTAAGTCCTAGTCCTAGGGGCAGTCGGGACATTTGTGACAAAAAGGCCCGAACCAGCCGGCTCGGCCGAAGTAAGCACAAACAGCCCGCAAAGCAACAGGGACATCTGGGACAAAAGTACGCGGCGGGTGCGAAATGCCGGTTCGACCGAGAAAAAATTGGCTAACTGCTGAGAGGGATGCAAATGGGACAATCGGACCAAAAAGGCAAGGACCAGCCGAACCGGCCGAAAAGAGTCAAGTCAATCCGAAGCAAAGTGGGACAAGCGGGCCAAAAATGCCCGAACCGGCCGAATCAGCCGAAATGAGTCCAGAGGGTCCAAAGTCAAATGGGACATCCAGGAAAAATGGAAGCGAAGTACGCGAAGGAGCCGAAGGAGCCGAAGACCAATCAGAAACTGCCATGTGTCCTCACAGGAGAACAGGTCAAAAGGTCAAAGGGACGAGTTATCAGCGCTGAACCGAACCAATGAAATGGCGCCACGTGTCCAAGCTGGGGCCCACAAGGAAATTTCAAAAAGACAGCCCGCCGAAAGATGAAGGAGAGAGAATTGCTCGTCCCACCGAGCGTGCCACGTGTCATCCAAGTGGCAGAGCGCGGGAAAGATTTCAAAACATGTTTTTGCCTGTTTTGTGCCCTAAAACTTCAGACCTCCATAACTTTTGATCCAGAGCTCGGATTTGCATATTCCTTATATCAACGGAAAGCTGGTAAAATTCTCTACACGATTCAGGGGTCAATCTTGCATTTTGGAGCAGTCTGGAGGGAGAAAATCGAGAAACACATCTGACACGTGTGCACAGCCAGAAGTGACATTTCAGCGGCCAAATTTGATGCAGAATGGGTCGCATTCTCCTGTAATCCGGTCAAAGTGACAGGGTATGGGTTTGTAAGGTTCCCCATGTTGTTTTAATGCACCTGCAGTCAAGAAGAATGGGCTCCCATGCCTTTATACGTTTCTGTCCCCTGGGCTCGACGAATGAATGTAAAAGCCAGATTTGGCTCATTTTAAAAAAGAGGGTTGTTCATTCTTTCTGCTCTACCCTCCCTTCTTTTCTTCTCTAGGGTTGAAAATGGAGTTTGAACCTCCTCCCTTTCTCTATAATGGTGTTCCTGCCTTTTACCATTAATGGAATGATGTTTTGTGCAAACCTCTGGAGCAACAAAACGTGTTCTGTGATGCATCTGTCCATCCTCTCTCATTTTTGCTTGTCTTCTTCTTGCCTCTCTTCATTGCAGGTGTCTGTGCATGTTTGAATGTTCATTGCAGGTTTGGATCTGTGTTCATGGAGTTTTGGGACATTTTCTGTGTGAAATCTATCCTTGGGTTCGTGATGCTTCTGTCCATCCTTCCCAATGGCTCACCTCTCTTTGTCCCATGGCAATTTTGATAGATGTTCAACATTCTCCTTCTCTGGTGTATCACCATTTTAGTGTAGGCTTTTGCTCTTTTTTTTTTCCTTTCTCTCTCTCGCTCTGTCTCCTTGGAACGATTAGATTAGGATTAGATTAGCTTGCCTGCACTGGAATAGCTTGTGGCAGGTAGTTTAGGAGTAGGAACCAGCCTTCTCTGGAGATTCCTCTCTCAGTTTCACAAGTCCCCACGCTTGGAGAGAGGTTTCCATGTTGTGCAATCACACTGGATGCCTGAACATCAACCTAGAAGCCTGATGTGCAGTCCAGGGGTGCTGTGATTTTGCACTAACAGTTTTGGCACGCCCGGTGGGACCTTAGAGGTCTTTCACTTCACCTTTTACAGGTTGATGTGTTCCTGTGAAGATTTCAGCCTTTGGAGGCACTTGCAAACACATCTGGCGACTCCATCTGGTCAACAACCATCTCTGAAGTTATAGACCTTCCTTTCCATTCATTTTCATCCATCTTTCTTTCCATCCCTTTCATTCCTTTCCATTCCATGAAGTTGTGCAATCATGACTTCATTTCCATCATGGATTTCACATCAACAACAGTAGTATATTCCACCTCCAGCATGTTTTACAAATCCTCCAAATCAGCATTTTGAGCAGATTCAAGATCAGTATGCATACCCATATGAGCTGCAGTGCCAAAGTCATTTTGGCAATGAAGCTTCCCAAGAGCAAAAGTATGCATACAATGAAGACCATCAGATCCAAGATGCTGGTCTGTTGGAGAAAATCCAAAAGATGGAGGTGGAGATGTTGCAGTCCAGAGCAACAGCTCAAATGAGAGCTTTCAGAATTGGTTACAGGACTCCTTGTCCATGGGGAGGCCCTTTTCCAAGACACTTCAGCCCTCAAGAGAAGCTGGACTTCATGATAAAGATGTTACCCCAACTTGCACAATGGACAGCAAAAATAGAGGCCTGTACAGTCGGTGTTGAACAACCTTGTCAATGGGTAAGTTCTACACCATCATCTGGTTTCTCTCTTCCCATTACTCCAGCAACATCATCTCATCTGGACCTGCAAATTTTAAACCCTCCATC
The DNA here is from genome assembly GCA_019776745.2 of Taxus chinensis. Classification (NCBI taxonomy): domain Eukaryota; kingdom Viridiplantae; phylum Streptophyta; class Pinopsida; order Cupressales; family Taxaceae; genus Taxus; species Taxus chinensis. The sequence continues at coordinate 363,816,527 of CM034154.1, forward strand.
TGTTGTCCCAAGTGTTGAATCCATCCCTCCATCCCCTAGTCTTCCACCCCATCTCGATTCTTCTTTTCTTTTCCCTTCCAAACAGTCATCCCCTCCACAAGAGCTAACAGAAATACCCCCTCCTCCAAAGAAACAAGAGGTTTCACTGCCTCCACCACCGCAAAAAATTGTAAAATCAGTTGAGTTTCAGCCCATTCCTCCTTTTGCATTCCCAATTCCATGTGGGGAAGAGGGAACTTGTAAAAATCAGTCATTAAGGACAGCAAGGAGAGGAGCCCAACAGAAAAGAAATGACAGACAACTTGAAGGTTTGGGCTGCCAAATTTGGGATGACAAAGATCCCCTTGATGGTCATGCCTATAGAAGAGGCTAGGGTTGGAGAACAGGTAGTGGTTAGGACTGATTTTGTTGCAGCAGAAGAAGAAGATCTTGCAGCCCCAACTTGTCCTCTAGAGCAGCAGATTGAAGAGTTTGACTTGACAAAATTCATGCTGGAGGAAGAGTTCAATCAAGAGCAAGATTGCCTTCAAACATTGGGTGAAGGAGAAACTACTCCAAATCCAAAAGAAGAGGAGCACATTCTAGCTGTGGAGGAGAAAAGTGCAGATCCAAGGGCTTCAAGCACAAAGCAGGCTACAGGAGAACCTTCAGTTCTTCTTTCCACTTCATCTCTCTCAAGTTCTATTACTGAAAAGGAGTTTGATCTCTCAAACTCAATATTGGAAAGTGAAGGAAACCATGGTGGTCAAGTTGCAGATCAAGAGGACACCATGGAGGAAGTTGAACATGAGCAGCAGGACAGCAATGAGGCAGTTTACCTATCAGTTTTGGAGGACTGTTTTGATGGAGAAGAGCCAGTTGAGCTTTCACCTTTCTCTCTTTCATCATCCACATTCCAAACACCAGAGCCTGCTGCCATGAAGGAGAGCTTTCATTTGCAGCAGCCTGCTTCTTATAGCAGCTCTTTGGGATCAAGATTGGAAGATTTTCCATGTTCTTCATTGGAGGAAGAGAAAGGACAGAAGGATTCCACCATTTCTTCCACATCATCCATTCAAGAGGGTCTACAAGAAGACTCCATTCTTGGAGTTGAAAATCACAGCAATGGGCGTATCAAACGGATCAGACCTTGCCCAATCAGGTATTTGGCTTCATTGGAGCCAAAGGAGATGCCACAACCAGTCATGCTTGCTTCTGAGCATGAGGATGAGCTACAAAGTACCAAGGATCAGCTGTCATACCTCTCCAATCCAAATGCAGAGCAACTAAAAGAGGTATTGGATTTTTCAGTTGATACCTTGATGATTTGGATAGAAGACCAGCTTCTTGTTGATTTTCCATCCTTCCAAACAGCCATGATCAGTGCCAAATCAATTGCATGGCTGCCAATATTGAAGAAAGGAAGCTATTTTTCACAACCAGTTGCAGGGTTTGTTTAGCTTGCCTTTGCTTCCAGCTAGAGTAGAGTTGGTAGATTTGCTTTCAGTAGAAGAAGTGCTTGTGCACACTCTGCATGTTCCATTTGGGGCATGTATGATTTTCAGTTCTGTACATAGTTTTGGTGTTGCTGGTTTTGCTCTTGCACAGTTCATTTCAGTGGCATCTTGGTGAAGACACTCCAGGTTCAATGGGTTTCCAAGTGGCTCAGAGGGGAGGTTTTCAAAGTTCAGATCAGTTGCAGGTTGCAACTCATGACTCCATGCCCAATGGATGCTTCAGGCTACTAATCATTCATCTAGCAGGCAGATGACCCCGCTGAGTCGCCAAATTGTTGTCAAAATTTCCCTCCCCTGGGTAATTTTGATAACATGCATCAGAATATTCAAGTCCCAGGAAAATTGATTGATTCGGGGCCAAAAATCATGTTGTTAGAGTCCCCTCAAATATTTTCTAAGTTCCTTGTCTGAGAGGAAAAGAGCAAGCTCTGAGAAAATGCAAAAAGAGGTTGTAGAAGGCAAGTAGGTTGATCCAGGAAAAAATCATAAAAATGACTAAGTCCTAGTCCTTGGGGCAGTCGGGACATTTGGGACAAAAAGGCCCGAACTGGCCGGCTCGGCCGAAGTAAGCACAAACATCCCGCAAAGGAAGAGGGACATCTGGGAAAAAAGTATGCGGCGGGCGCGAAATGCTGGTTCGACTGAGCCAATGTCTAACTACTGAGAGGGACGCAGAGTGGGACAGGCAGGCCAAAAATGCCCGAACCAGCCGAATCGGCCGAAATGAGTACAGAGGGTCCAAAGTCAAATGGGACATCTGGGACAAATGGACACGAAATGCCCGAACCGGCCGAAATGACTATAAGGGGCCCAAAATCAAATGGGACATCCGGGACAAATGGAAGTGAAGTACGCGAAGGAGCCGAAGGAGCCGAAGACCAATCAGAAACTACCACGTGTCCTCACAGGAGAAATAGTCAAAAGGTCAAAGGGATGAGTTATTGAGCGCTGAACCGAACCAATGAAATGGCGCCACGTGTCCAATTCTGGGGCCCACAAGGAAATTTCAAAAAGACAACCCACCGAAAGATGGAGGAGAGAGAAATTCTCGTCCAATCAGAGCGTGCCATGTGTCATCCAAGTAGCAGAGTGCAGGAAAGATTTCAAAACATGTTTTCACCTGTTTTGCGCCCTATAACTTCAGACCTCCATAACTTTTGATCCAGAGCTCGGATTTGCACGTTCCTTATATCAACAAAAAGCTGGTAAAATTCTCTACACGATTCAGGGGTCAATCTTGTGTTTTGGAGCAGTCTGGAGGGAGAAAATTGATAAACAGAACTGATGCGTGATAATGGCTAGAAATGACATTCCAACGACCAAATTTAATGCAGAATGGGTCGCATTCTCCTGTAATCTGGTCAAAGTGACAGGGTATGGGTTTATAAGGTTCCCCATGCCGTTTTAATGCACCTGTAGTCAAGAAGAATGGGCTCCCATGCCTTTATACGTTTCTGTCCCCTGGGCTTGACCGATGCAATGTAAAAGCCAGATTTGGCTCATTTTAAAAGAGAGTTGTTCATTCTTTCTGCTCTGCCCTCCCTTCTTTTCTTCTCTAGGGTTAAAAATGGAGTTCGAACCTCCTCCCTTTCTCTGTAATGGCGTTCCTGCCTTTTACCATTAATGGAATGATGTTCTGTGAAAACCTCTGGAGCAACAAAACGTGTTCTGTGATGCATCTGTCCATCCTCTCTCGTTTTTGCTTGTCTTCTTCTTGCCTCTCTTCATTGCAGGTGTCTGTGCATGTTTGAATGTTCATTACAGGTTTGGAGCTGTGTTCATGGAGTTTTCGGACATTTTCTGTGTGAAATCTATCCTTGGGTTTGTGATGCTTCTGTCCATCCTTCCCAATGGCTCACCTCTCTTTGTCCCATGGCAGTTTTGATAGATGTTCAACATTCTCCTTCTCTGGTGTATCACCGTTTTAGTGTAGGCTTTTGCTGTTTTTTTTCCTTTCTCTCTCTCTGTCTCCTTGGCACAGTTAGAGTAGGATTAGATTAGCTTGCCTGCACTGGAATAGCTTGTGGCAGGTAGTTTAGGAGCAGGAACCAGCCTTCTCTGGAGATTCCTCTCTCGGTTTTACAAGTCCCACGCTTGGAGAAAGGATTCAATGTTGTGCAATCACACTGGATGCCTGAACATCAACCTAGAAGCCTGATGCGCGTCCAGGGGTGCTGTGATTTTGCACTAACAATACCTCTAACGAAATCCACATTGATGCTTTTCATATGGGTGAAGCTCCTTATGCTGATTTTACATGTCACATGGCTGATACAACCACTACTTTCTAGACATATAATTTGAGGCCACTCCTATCACTACTAAGTTTTCACCATGCTTTCGCTCTACCCTAGTAGTTTCCACAATTAATGTCATTACTGTTAGAGCTCAATCTAATTCCTTGGATTGAGCTGGTATTTTTCAATGATTCCCCATGTGTTTAACTGGTTCTGTATGTTTTATATTGTTCCCCGTGCCTTAAAAATAAATATGAGTCAAGAAGATGCATAGTTTGTAATAGATTTTGTGCCTTAGCCAAATAAATGAGAATATTCAACAAAAATGTTGAGGGAATGGTTTAATGCTTTGGTTATTCAAAGTAAAAGCTTCAGACAAATGGGTTATGGGGACTATGTCTACATATTTCATAAGAACTTGCAAATCAACACCAAAATGATCCAAACTGGTACCAAAATATAAAGCTACGAAGGCTCAAGAGTATGTAACTCGACCAAAAGGTATAAAGCTGCAAAGACTGGTTGAAAAACTCAGTTAAATTGGAATTATCCATTTTAACAAATCCCGTGATGTTTAAATCGCCATAAATTTCCCTCTTCCAAAATCACTCGCTGTTGGCATTTGAAAACCTGCGGGAGACAAAGTTTAAAAGAATCAAGGGGCTGACATACATTCATTTGGCCATCAAAGTCCTGCATCACTGAGCAATCCAAAAATTCCTAGAGGACACGTAGTGAAGATTCAATGGTTAAGAGATAGACACGTGTTGGCATTCTGAAAATCTTCAAGTAGACGGGCTTCGAAATATCTCAAGAATGTGGAATAAACTACATTTTATAAAATTTTCAGGTTGATGGGAGAAGGCATGACAGTCAATAAGATAGATTTCAGAATCAAATAACAACACATGTCAAAGATCCAAGAGTGGAGGAAGGAAACACATTTTCATTCTGGTGAAGCTCGAGGTGATAGACTTTGACGGACCTCAAGCCCGCTGAATTAGCTGAAATTCATAAAATTTTTAGGTCTATGTTTAGGTGGTATAATTAGAAGGTGACACATGACAAAAGATCAATGATCCAAGTAAGACATGTGGCAAAATTCTAACACAACTCTAAGTGATGGGCTCTTGTAGACATAAAGTCCCCAGAGTGAGCCGGATTTAAATTGATTTTAGGTTCGCCTAACCTTGCACCAATAAAAAACAAGCACGATTCAAGGAGTTATGACACAAGTAAGGTACATGAAGTTTTTCTATTGGCTCATGTTTCATGATTGTTAGTCAAGGCACCGTCAAAGGTGAATTGTGAAGCAAGTGTGGAGCTTTCCTATTAGCTCATGCTTCACAATGTGTAAAGAAGAGTTTGAAAAGGAGCATGGTGCTATCTTATTGGCTCGTACTTCACAGTGAGAATAACATAGATCAATGGTATCAGGGAAGACATGTGGCATCATTCCAACACACCTCATATCGATAGAATCTGATGGATCTCAAGCCCCATAGTGAATGTAATTTAGTAAAAGGCATCGGGTCCGGAAGAAGGAAGGAGTAGTCAAAGATAAAATAAGTAGATGCATAATAAAATCCTGACCTCGCATCCAACCAAAGACCAACATGTGGTAAAGTAAAATTCAAGCACACGTAGGAAAAGTCAATATTTAAGATCAATCAAAGGTTGCATGTGTCAAGTTCCTATTCATCCTAACATGCCAAATTTCAAAGGGCCATATCTTTCGATCTAGAGCTCTAAATATTGCAAATTTTATATAGTTGGAAAGGTATCTTCAATACCTTCACTTTGAAATCATCAAATTAAATTTTTTATGACATTTAGTGGGAGAAAAATTAGAAAACATATTTTACATTCATTTTACAGTCCTAGTGTTGCTCAACCACCCGTCTTGACGAAGTATGGTGTTTATGTTTTCTCTAACTATGCAAGACATAAGGAATGAATGAATTTGGAAGGTTTCCCATGATCCTTTATAGGATTTTAATTCACCTTATTGGTGGGTGTAGAGGGAAATCAGATCTCTCTCTCTCTCTCTCTATATATATATATATATATCTCTAATCTTCTATATATTGTAACAATCCACCATTTTTCCGAGGAGGCGGATTGGGGGGTAGTTGTAGAATTTATGGTCAAGTTAAGTTTTTAGTTCTAGTTTCTAGTTTCTTGTAATATTCTATGTGTCTAAGTTTGTAAGGAATAGATAAGGTGGTTTCACTGTACAACCATTAACATGTTTTGAAGGAATTTTTTGTCCCCTAGCCAAAACTTACATGAAAAAATTACGACTGTTTTGATAATCTATACTTTCCCGTTTCTTATGTTTTGAATGAATGAGGTAATATAGTTATGTCATTATCTTGTATTAGCTTTACATTTTCAAGTACACAAGGGTCTTTATTAGTTGCTACATTCTTCTGGTCACTATGGGCATTATAGAATAATGTATATTTTGTAGTGGTTCATCTTAGTTTTAAAATCCTAAAGGAAAAATCATTTTTTGAGTAGATTTTATTATCCCTTAAGGGCATTTTGGGTGTATAAGACAAATACAACAAGTGCTTTATCTCAACTCTAGCTCCATAATTTGTAGTTAGGATTGTGAAGACCGTAGATGAATTTTGTGCACATTGAGTATCAATGAACGGAATGTTATTTCATAGATTTTGTTAAATTTATTATTCTTTCCAATAATTTTAGTTAAGTATGGATTCATTCCATGGGAACATTAAGACACCAAGGTCATACAAGAAACTACCCTCCCCCCTTCAAATATTAATAACAAACAACCAGTGACATTCATACCTACTCATCATATCATACATGCATACCATATAAATGCTTACTCTGTAAAGCTGAGCTTAAATTTTTTTCATTACCAGTAAGCTTTGCTGAAATCCCACCAAGTCTGTGATCCAATATCATTTAAAACAACCTTGGTCACTAATGTTATGTAAATGCAATATCTGAATTTGTTCATTATTTGTCTGTTAGATCTGTATTTGACTTTCAAGTACTTATAATAGATCAAGTGATAACTCTTTTAAGATAAGTATTGTATGTATGGCTGGACTTCCTTCAAATTAAATTACAAAAACCATAAAGGAAACCTAGCCATGAAAGATTTTACTTTATTTAGACAATCCAACTAGGTCCTCTCACCTTGGTCAAGATATAGCCAGAAGTAGCAGGGTAAATTCATCCCCTTTGTGAAGGTGCCCCTTGATCACCTCCTTGATTTGAGTCATTGAGTTGAGTGTTGAACAAATCCATGAATATCAACGATATGGCCCAAGATTTTGAATTTACTAATCATGATTTTGAGTATGTAACATTCCCGTTTTAAGACTTTAGAAACAAGGGATTTTTTTTATAATAATGTTCTCTATTATAAATAATCATAATTTAGAACACACATTCCATGCCAATCAATCTCATAACAGATAACCATATGCAACTGTAATGACTCAGTGAAACATCAATATCTCATTTCATGACTTGGTATCCTACCGATCTCTCATGTTAACTCAATGAATTGTATACTAGGTATACTTGGTTCTCATACCATTTTTGGGGTATTAAGTTTTCTATTTAAGAGGCCTATCAAAATATTTGTTACCAATATTCATCTGAAATATTGCTTCTTAAAACTAGGAGACATAAGACACCACAATCAGTAGCTTGCGATACTTTGGCCAAATATTTTCAATATACTATTTATGTTAATGTTCCTAGACAACATACTCGTCAAAATGAAATACATCCTTCACCCCACTTCATCTGTTATCTAGAGTGGTCTTCACTGACTCCTGTTAGTCCACTTGTTCAAGGTTTAACTCTAACCAATGTTGGCAACATACTTTAGTGTAGAAGACTACTCGTGGTGGCTAAGGGTACATAGACATACTCAATCAACCTAAGTCGATTGCGCGTGTCTAGTTATCCTAAGTCGTCGCGAGTTATCCCTGACACTAGATCATGCTTCTAACCTAACTTAGGGTATAACTAAGATCAAGTCTGAGTTTATGTAGATCTAGATGATTCAACTATGAAGGGTGTTGCAACATATCAACTGCAATACAATATCCTCATGAAGACCCAAGTCTTCACGGAGGTACGGTGATACAGTTGGCGTGTGCCAATATCCAACTGAGTCATCCCATCTAGATGTACATACCCAAGAAAGAAGTTAATTAAATAAATATTTTTTCTTAATTAAAGTTTAATTACAACAGCCACAATAAATCCCTAGTTTCATTAACCATTAGGGTTGCAAGCAATAAATGAATTATAATTTCTATGAAGATACATCTGCCTCCAAACCCCTTTCCGAAGATTTTTTTTTCATTCATTAACTCCCTAATTTAAGATTCAGTTTTACAACCAGAATCAACATACTAATAGTGACGTTAACTTATTTAACTTATCCATGACTTAGGTTTAAGTTCTAAATAAGATTCTTTTATAATATAATTCATTGAGATGAAGTCTACTTATTATATATATACTCTTTTCATTTGATTTACTCAGAGTGAGGAATTAATCATGAGAAAGCATATATTCCTCTATCCAAAATAACATTAGGATTTATTTCCAAAAGGTCTTAAACAAACTGCTTAACATTGTAAAATACTTTCCCCTCCTTTTATTTAATAAGAGTTAGGGTTTATTTGGAACCTCATAACATTTTACAAGTTTTCAGCAAGATTCCATTTACCCATTAACATCATTTAGAAAAAGAATAGTGATTTAATTGAATGACCAATCATGTATGCCAACTTATTAAGTTGCATTAGTAAGAGGATAGTACATCTAGTACCTTTATCCTATAGTTCATTTTAATTCAACCCGAAAGGGTTCATTTCATATATATATATATATATAAAAGAATAGAGATAAGATTATCATTACTATTCACAGAATATACAAAAAGATGTCACATCAAGTACGAATAAACCCACAATCTTTTCCATTCTTCAAAGTGGAATTCATACATTACAAGTTCAAACACTTCAAACATATTTAGTGTTAAACAACATCAATAAGCTCAATTAAGAATACAACTTTCCTTTCCACAAATACTTTTCAACAATGACTCATATTTCATCATAAAAGATCCAGTCTTTTGGTAAATAAAAGTAACATCATTAAAGATCTTCTCCTTTTACCACTTACGAAGTCCATATGAAAATATTGCTAGCATGGGTCAGTTTATTAAACTGAGCATGATAAGCACTAAACATTAAAACGATGTGCTTTTAATTAACTGTTTCATAAAGATAACTCTATTTTTATGAAATATTTAAAACATTACAGAAAGACATGTATAAATATATAACAGTCATAAGAGAGAGAAAAAAAAGTGATAATCCATATCATCATTAAGAAAAGATTATGATATAATAAGAAATCAAATTTCAACCAATGATTTCATAGAAGGAATTAAAACATTAATCCAGATAAATAATAATTCAACAAATCACAGACTATTCTTTTACAGATTTCTATGATCCACATCTTATTTAATTCCATCTAACTTGAGAAGATACTAACACTAATATCTCAAAGGAAAAGTCTACATTAGATGGAACAATAATGATTTTATCTCAGCCTAAACTTAACTATGTCCTAAAATATAAAATTCCAAACTCAATAAAACATTAGGATTAATTTAGGATGAACCAACAACACCTTTAGGAAAGAGTTTCTTATTTAAGAATCTATATCCTAAATTTCAGAGTCATACACCAATCTAAGTTTTAGGATCTGCATCAAACATATTTGAAAAATAATGAATTTAGTTTTCCATGCACTTAGAACTAATCACTCATCACAAACAGTTCATCATTCAATGTAAAAGCCAAAGAGAAGGATACATGGTTTTAGAAAATAACTAGAGATCCTGTAATCCTTATTTTTACTCCATAAAAGACTTACTCAAAAATTTCAATCAAACATATCAAATGTCTAGAGTAACCTTTTTCTTTAATAACATATTCTATCATAACAGGGTCTACTTCAACAAGAAAGTCCTAGAGGAGGCATAACTATACAGCTGAACAGGTCAGTTCCCTCTTCCAGAGTGCTACTAATGTAAGGTGAAAAGAAAAGAGAAAGAGATTGTTCATTTTAAAATCCAAACAAGAACATATTAGACAAGTTTAACCTTACTGTCTTCCATTTTAAATCCTGATAGAAGTTAGATCAGGATTAGGTTAGATAGCTATCCCTAAAGCAGAGGAAATAAAGAACAACTTACCTCTATCTTTTAGAATTCACAGGGGTTGGTATTATAAATACCTTTAACTCATAACATAAAAGAAAGGATAACAATGAATAATGGTAAGATAATATCTTGTTACTCCTTCCTTAAAAGAGGTACTCTTACCAAGATCGAAAAAGAACCAAGACAAATTTGATTACCCATGCTAAGAAAACAATTAACTCCAAATAGCCATTGAAGTCCAAGGAACCATTCAAACCTTCAATCAATAACAAGATGTAACTCACAAGCTAAAAATTGAAATCGGTTTCTTCTAAACTTTAAGAGCGATAAAAAAAAATTGAAGTATGAAAACTACAACTGAAAATTATATTCCTTATAAAAATAATAGCAACAGTTCAATGAGATAACATAATAGCTTACCCATCAATTGATGGTGAATGAAAATTCGAGAGAAATACTTACAGTCAAACTTCCATTCAAGAAAACTCAGAACCATGCATCTTTACAATGTTCAATGAAACAGTCAACTGTAACAGGAAGAATAAAACCCAACCTAGATTCACAACTTGAGAGGGAGACAAATAATACAATGGAACGACTACAAGTTCCATGCATGAAGTCGAGCTTTGAAGAAGAGATAAACCCAAAAATGTTACAATTTATTTCCTTCAAGCATTCCCTCAAGCTAGATAGAGTCGAGTTACCCTATATTTCAACCTTAACTACTACGAGCTTCCATAGCATCAACTACGTCTCAGAAAAGAGAAAGACATACACAATAGGTTGAATATACAAGAACAAACATAGACCATCCTTTCCCCAAATCTGAGAAGATGTAACCAAATTTCATTAGACCATTCAACATATCACATAAGTAGGATGAACTAAAAACCATGCCAAACAGACAGATTGTGACTGAGGAGCTTCGTTCCAGTTAATATCCATTTTAGCACAATTCAAGTAGGTGTATAAAAGATTCAAATCATCTCCAATCTAGACAGAAGTTAAGTAAGTTTCATACCTTTTTCCAATAAAGGAAATAAAACCCAAAACATGTTTCTGTCATAACAGTGCATCCTACTATACAATTTTAGCACAATCAAACATGTATACACAAGATTCAACATGATCTCAAGTTCAATAGATGATAGACATGTTTCATAAATTTTTCTAACAAAGGAAACAAAACCCAAAACATATTTACATCTAACAGTGACTCCAAGTAGAAGCATACAGGGAAAAATACAAGCATCGAATGCAAGATAAACATCACATAAAAACCCATTTGTTCCCTAAGAGCACAATTCTTTTAATGAACACATTTAGGAAAAATTAGAACAACTTAATGGGTAGATCCTATCATGCCTGATAGAGCTTATTCTCAATTTGTAGAAGATTTCCCAGCCGAGCCTCAATAACCTCTTGTTGTTGCAGACTCACAACACCCCTGGATGTAAATCAGGCTTCTAGGTTGATGTTCAAGCATCCAGTGTGATTGCATAACATGGAATCCTTTCTCCAAGTGTGGGGCTTGTAAAGATGAGAAAAGATTCTCCAGAGAAGGCTGGTTCCTATTCCTCTGTTCAGATGCACACAAAAAATGCAGAGGGTTTGCTAAAACTTAATCTAACTTACTAAGGAGACAGGGTAAGAAAATGCATAGAATAAAACCTAAACTACAAAGTGATGCATCGAGGAATGTTAGGCACTTGTTTTGCAAATTTAACATAGACCACATAGATGTAATACAAAAACCATGCATAGGTAACCAAACTGCAATAAGAGATCAAAATGACAGCAATGAATACATGAGAGGGTCGAGAGTCAATCACAACACATATATTATTACTCAAGAGTCGCTACAGTACATTGCAGTGGCCAAGAGGCAAAAAAGACTGGCATTACAACCCATATGGGAGGTTTGAAAGCTCTAAAATTTCTCTTGCAGGCGAGGGAAGAAGGGAGGATGCAAAACAAGAATTTCCGACCCCTTAAAGGAGCTCCTCTTTACAATATATATCAAGAAATGAAGGAGGGAAGAGAGAGGAAATCTAGAATCTACCCCAACCACTTCTTGGTAGCATTTAAAATCATCTTATTATGACAGAAGTGGTGGATCCTAGCAAAACGGCGGGCTGTCTAACAGGAGCGGCAAGCTGTCTGCTGCTTTAAAGTTGGTTGTTGAAGCATTACTTCTATCTATCACCACGCATCAGATATGTTTTATTAATTTTCTCCCTCCAAACTACACCAAAATGTGAGATTGATCCTAGAAACATGTAGAGAACTTCAACAGCTTTCCATTGATATAAAGAACGTGCAAATCCAAGCTCTGGATCGAAAGATATGATGATCTGAAGATTTAGGGCATAAAACAGGCAAAAACGGATTTTTAAATTTCTTTTCCCGCGCTCTACCATCTGGATGACACGTGGTAGGCTTTGGTTCATTGAAAATTTTTCTCTCTCCACCTTTTCGCAGGCTTTTCTTATGGGCCCCTTAAACTTGGACACATGGCACTATTTCATTGGTTCGGATCAGTGCTCAAAAACTCGCCCCTTTTGAATTTTTGGACCCTTTTCCTTGGCGACACGTGTCATGCTGTGATTTGTCCACGGGCCTGCCGGATTTTCACATCCATCGTGTCTTTTTGTCTCAGATGTCCCAGTGCTTCGCGGGACAGAATCCTCTGATCCGCCCGAAATGGGCTTCCTCAACCCTTTTTTGCTGGTGACACGTGGCGTGATCTGATTGGTTTTTGGCTCCTTCGGCTATCCGCGTCCCGCGCGCCCATTTTTCCCACTTGTCCTTGTGTTGAAGTTTCCTGTTTCGGCTGATCCGGCCGGTTCACGTCCTTCACGTCCATTTGTCCCAAATGTTCCAGTGCTTTTTGGGAAAAATTCTTCCGGTTCGCCCGATTCGGCCGGTTCGCGTCCTCCGCGCACTCTTGTCCCGCTTGCTCCCGGTAAAGGACTTGGACAATTTTTCTTTCTTTCGGCCGATTTGGGCATTTCACGTCCATTTGTCCCAGATGTCCCTTTTCTGTTTGGGCCACCTGGAGGCTTTTCGGCCAATCCACGCCTTCCGCGTATAATTGTTCCAACTGTCCCAAAGGTGGCCTTGAGTAGGACTTAGCCAATTTTACGATTTTCCCCTGAATCAATCTACTTGCTTGGAACTAAAAAACTCTGATGCATGTTATCAAATTAACTCCGGGGGGTGAAATTTGGATAACAATTTGGTGAATTTTTGGGGTCACCTACCTGCTAGGTAGAAGATCAGTGGCCTTTTAGTGATCCGTTGGACATGGAGTCATAAGCAATAACCTGAAATGAGCCTGATGCTGCAACTCCCTCTACGAGAGCACGCTGAACTGTAAAAAACTCAATCTAGGAGCGACAAAACCTACGCCAAAGCACTTAGGGAAACTGAAACCTAACTAAAACAAGACAATGTGCATACACACTTAGAGGAATTGAAATCTAGGCTAATATTTACAAGGGTGAACCTCTTATTTTTTTAGTAGCAATGTTTAAGATAGATTCCGTTGACCGGAATCGGGAGTTCTTCTCCGTCCAATGTAGAAAATTGGAAGGAATTGCTATTCTTACATTCCATGACCATGTAGGGGCCACTCCAAATGGCATCAAACTTGGAATGTCTTCCTGGTTTTTCCCTGTCCACATCCCATTTCAACACTAGATCTCCAACTTGAAAAGATCTATCTTTGGCCTTCCTATCAAAGGTCTTCTTGATCAAAGCTTGATCCTTTTCCATTGCTTGGGATGCCTAATTTCTGATCTCCTGCAGCTCCATCAACTCTGCATACCTCACCTCCATGGGCTCAAATTCAAGTAACTCCAGCTGCTTCATGAGTTCCAATGTTGGCAACTCAAGTGACATGGGCAAGATTGCCTCTCTTCCATAGACAAGCCTGAATGGAGAGTTACCTGTGGATCTTTTGGGAGTGATCCTGTCAGCCCATAAGGCTGATTTCAGCTTGGTATGCCAAGACCTCTGATTCTCATCAAGAGTTATCCTAATGATCCTCAACAAGTTCTTGTTTGTAGACTCGGCCTGGCCATTACCCTGAGGGTAATAGTTCGATGAAGTGCTTAGGTAAATACCATTCTTGACAGCCCACTCAGTCACCTTAGATCCAATGAATGCCAATGCATTATCAGAGATTATTTTCGTAGGTACACCAAATCTGGTTGTTATTCCCTCATAAAAGTCTAAGATGTTAGACTCATTTGCCTCTTTGAGTGCTACTGCTTATGTCCATTTGGTGAAGTAGTCTGTGGCTGTCAAAATCCATTTATGCCCTTGGCTTGAATTGGGATTAATGACTCCAATGAGGTCCAAACCCCATTGCATGAATGGCTGGTCAACTGAGATTGGATGCAATGGAAGGGCAGCAAGTCTTTCTTTTCCCGTGAAGAATGCACAATTCTTACACCTCTTGATCCATGCATAACAATCACTAAAATTTTTAGGCCAATAATAACCAGCCTTCATGAATTTTAGAGCTGTCACTCTTGGTGCAAAATGGCCACCAACTGGTCCACCATGAAACTCATCCAACACCCTTTGAATCTGATCTGTGCTAATGCATCTCAGCAGCACTCCATTCACGTCTTTCTTGAACAAAACTCCATCAACAATGGCATACGAAACAGCCTGCAACCTGAAGTGTCTTCTCTGGGTCTTGTTCATCTCTGGAGGGCATAGACCTATGTTTAGGAAGTGCATAATACCTTGGGTCCAACAAGGAATGGGGGAAGCATTGTCTTTTTCATGATTGCCGCTTGGCTCATGGCTGTCCTGGACTATTAAAACAGCCTCTTCTTCGTTGCATACTTCCTTTTGCTTCCCTAAAACTAGCTGCTCACACAGTCCTTTCCCTCTTACTAGCTTGGTGATCTTGATATCAATGTCATATTCCATGACACGGGTGATCCAACCTACCTTTTTCTCATTCATATCCTTGTTGAGGAGGAAGTCCTTAACTCCAGCATGTGAGACCAGCAACTGGACCTTGTTGTTTGAGACTAAATGCTTGAATTTCTTCAAGCTTCTGATTACTGCGAGTACATGTTTTTCAATAAAAGAGTACCTCACCTCGCAGTCATCTAAGCTCTGGCTGAAAAAGGCAATCGGCTGCTCATCATTATCTTTGTTCTGCTGTACCAGAATGGTAGAAATAGTGTCATTGCCTCCAAATGCATAGAGGATGAAATCCTTAGAGAAGTCTGGGTTGACGAGGGTTGGTGCCTGAGAGATAGCTTCTTTGATTACTTCGAAGCTCTCCTTGCCTTCTGCTATCCACTTAAAAGCCATGCTCTTCTTTAACATTTTGGTGATGGGCTTGACAAGGGCTACAAAATCTGCGATAAACCTGTGGACAAAATTGATCTTTCCCAAGAAACTTTGAAGAGCCTTCTTGTGACTTGGCAATGGCAGTGTTCTTATGGCTTCAACCCTCTCTGGATCAATTTCCAGTCCCTCTTTCGAGACAACATGGCCAAGGATCTTTCCTTCATGTGCAAGAAATATGCACTTCTTGGGGTTCAAAGATACTCTAAACTTTCTACACCTCTGAAACACTTGTCTGAGGTGAAAGAGATGGTCTGCTGCATTCTTTGAGAAGACAGTGATATCATCTAGATATATCAACACTATCTTGTTGATCAAGCCTTTGAATGCCATGTCCATTGCCCTTTGAAAGGTAGTACCAGCGTTGGACAACCCAAATGGCATCTTCTTGTAAGCATATGTGCCCCATTTAGTTGTGAAGGTTGTCTTGAATTGGTCTTATTCTTTCACTATCACCTGATTATACCCTGAGTAGCCATCTAGGAGAGAGAATCTCTCTGAACCAGATACTACTTGCAATATTTGTTCCATTGAAGGAAGCGGGTAATGATCTTTGAGAGATGCTCTATTGAGGTCTCGGAAGTCCACACACAACTTGATTTCTCCGCTTTTCTTCCTGACCGGAACCAAGTTAGAAACCCAGCTTGAGTGCTTGATCGGGAATATAATGCTTGCCTCTATTAGCTTATTTAGCTCTTTCTTCATTAGAGGCTCAATGTGAGGGTTAACAGGTCTCTACTTCTACCTGATGGGCTTAGCATCTGGATCCAATTCTATGGTATGTTGTGCCAAATTCGGATTGAATCCTCTCAAGTCTTCATAGCTCCAAGTGAAGACATCTGGAAATTCTTGACAAAGCTGTATGAAATCTGATTTCTCCTGCTCAGTAGCCACTTTACCAATTTGAAGTGTTTTTCCTTCCCCAACCGGAATTGGCTTTGAATCTTCCCTCTTGACCTGTATGTTAGCCTTTTCTTTACGGAACTGGTCGTTAGGGTTGAAGATAGCCTCCAACGTTACTAAACCCTTGGGAAGCTTGTTTGTCCACAGCTGCACTACTTGATCCCCATACTGCTGCTCTAGTCTATCCTGATTCCTAGCTAAGAATTCAGCTTCTTCTTGTAAAAAATTGATGATCTGTTGATTGTTTTCAAACACCTGCCAGCTCGTGTTATTATCTGGAACTGCTGGCCTCACAATCACATGGATATGTGGCTGTGTTTTTTCCCTTTTGATGTTGTCAACCACATCAAACGTTGCTCCAACTACCGCGAGCCTATCCGCGGCTTCATTTTTCTTCCTGGGTATGGACACAATGTTGAAAGCTTTGAAATCCTCAATGAGGTCCCATACCCTATTCTTTTAGCTCCTCAGCAAGTCGTTCTTCGTAGCATGTTGTCCTCTAACTTGGTTGACGATTAGCTCGCTATCCCCGAACACTTGAAAATTATTTATCCCTTTTTTCCTACCCCAATGAAGTCCATGAATCAAGGCCTCATATTCAGCTGTGTTGTTTGAACAAGAAAACTGGAAACAAAAAGCTGAATAATATTTGATGCTTTGAGGTGAAACAAGCATGTCTCCACCTCCTGCACCTTGCCTACTCCTTGATCTGTCAAAAAACAGCCGCCATACCTCGTTGTCATCATTATGGCTTGGCTTGGTTGCTAGGAATAGGTTGATTTTCTTCGTGTATACAATAGACTCCCAGCTCAGATTCTTCTACTTCTTGATAGGGATCAAAAGCATGTATCTTGTTTGCCCATTCATCGAGAGTTAGGTCTGGGATACTTCCAACCTTGGTGTCAGCCTCATCAGTACTAGGGTGATCTTCTTGATCAAATGCTGAGCAATTGGCATTAATCTAACTTGGAGTGTAAGGCTCAATATGGAAGTTTGCAATAGGTTCAGACCTAATTGTAGCCTTAGTTCCATACCTTGTTCTAAATAGCATGTGAGACCAATCAGCAGACAAATACCCCCCAATCTTGGCTGTGAAGTCCCTTGACAAGCAAAGGGCAAAGAGTGGTGGAAGGTCTATGATTGATATATCTTATAAGACAACAACATTTGGACATGCATGCAAGGTAAGACTCAAGTTTTTAATCACTCCAACTGTTGCTATTGCTGTCCCATCCAATTGCACTACCCCTTTAGATATTACTTCATATTGGAGACCTAACTGATCAGCTATTTGCTTGGGCATCACTGAGCTACTTGCCCCGGAATCAATCATGCAATTGTGTACTAGTTTATCCCCAATGATTAATGAAACATAGAAAGGAGGGGGTTTCAACATTTTACCTTGTTTCCCTCCATGGCTTCCTTCAGGCTGGGCAGCATTTGTAAGAACTTTGTCTTGCATCTGAACCTACTGATTCGAAGTTGTCCAATCCTTCATGGCAGCTTGCAGCAGATCTCTTTGTCCTGGGATGGATAGGGACTCCCACATTGATATATTGACGTTAGTCTTCTTCATCTGTTCAATGATACTGAACGGGGATGAAGTATCTTTTTGTTGTCCCTTGGTTTGTACACTTACTCCTTGTATGTGGGCAGCAACAACTAGCATTTGAGTTGGCCTAGGGGTTGTTCTTGGCTGCCCTTGTGTATTTGAAACTGGACTCTACTTGCCAATCATTTGTGGAGCCGTGGAAGGTTGTGGATTGGCTGGGGCTAATGGCTGTTCTTCACCTAAATTTCTCTTCTTTGACCTTGTGTTGGCTGCGACACCTTGAGAAACTGCTTGATTCATGCCACATAAATCTTCTGCTTACCAGTTCACCAACGTGGTGTCATTTGGGGCTGATTGCTGTTGGAATGTTTCTTGTTGTTGACTGTTTCCTTGACTGCCCTCGCCCTCCACACCAGTAGTTGTCACCATCAGTGCTTGATTGAGAGCACCTTTGAAACACATGGATTGGTTATGAGGCTCATTGCATGGAAAGCACCAGTCATATTGCTGAGCAACGTTGTTCTGTGTTGGCACTAATGCCTTAGAGGCAGATACAGCATTTGGATTATAGGGTTAGAATGGTCTATTAGCGGGAGGCCTTGTTTGATTCATATTTGCAACTGGATTAGGTGGTCTTTGTGGTTGGTATGGCTACCTATTAGGCTGAGCTTGAGGTTGATAGGAAGGTCTGAAACCTTGGGCTTGTTGCCTCTTAATAGTAACCAGCTCATTTCCCAAAATTTGCAACTGTTTCATGACCTCTTGGAGTTCATTTGAAGCACTTGGAGATGAAGTGGAAGCTTCATTTGAACTCTGATTTCTAGGAGTGGGAACAAGAGCCAAAGTGGGTGCTTGACTAGTGCTTGGATTTTTTAAGTTTGGATACAAGGGCGTGGGAGGCCTAGGAGCCAGTTTACCAGCTTTAATAAGACATTTTTTGGCTCTAATGGCAATGCTATGAGCCATAGGGATTGTTGTGCCTCCCATGACTGAATCAACATAGAAATATCAGAATTCAAAGCTTTAAGGTAATATAGAAAAGCACCTTCTGCTGTTGGCCTGACTGCCACTGGAATCCTATCCCAAGACCTTTGAAATATGAAGTTGAAGTCAGTCAGCTACTCATTGGAGGCTCTCTTGATAGTTGTCAGCTGCTCCAAAAGAGACAAGTTGTCTCCCTTCTCTCCAAATTGCTCGTGAAGTGCAATACACAGTTGATTCCAGTTTGTGATAAAACCAACTCCAAGGCTCCTAAACCATTGTAATGCTTTACCTTTGAAGGAAGACGCCAGTAACTTAACAGCCACTTGCATTTCATTGATTTCATGGATTGCACAAAGGTTAGCAATATCTTTAACATGATCACCTGGAGTAGTCTGATTTTCTCCGGTGAAGTAGGGAATGTTCTTCAAGGCTGCAATAGGAACTGGATGCTGTGCATTGAGAGCAAGTGGGCTGCTTCCTGTGAAGTTGACGTAGGGATTGTTCTGAGCCATTCTAATCGGTCTTAAAACCCTTGTATACTGAATGAAAGGCCTCTCAGGTGGAGGAGTTGAGAGAGTTCTGTTTGGTGGAGATGGAGACCTTTGAATCCTTCTTCCTCTTTTCCTTCTTCTTGGAGATAACTGCAGGTATTCAAACAACACTTCTTCTCCGACTCTTGACCTTGTGGTGATTCTTCTCATGAGTTTTCAGTCCTGCACTGCTGAAACCAGTTGATTCTTCCCCAGTGGAGTCGCCAGATATGTAAATAATAGCTCTTATAAGCAAGAAAAATGCAGCAGATGCATATCAACTTTGTTGCAATAAAAATGAGACCTCTAGGTCCCACTAGGCGTGCCAAAACTGTTGTTGCAGACTCACAGCACCCCTGGATGTAAATCAGGCTTCTAGGTTGATGTTCAGGCATCCAGTGTGATTGCACAACATGGAATCCTTTCTCCAAGTGTGGGGCTTGTAAAGATGAGAAAAGATTCTCCAGAGAAGGCTGGTTCCTATTCCTCTGTTCAGATGCACACAAAAAATGTAGAGGGTTTGCTAAAAACTAATCTAACTTGCCAAGGAGACAGGGTAAGAAAATGCATAGAAAAAAACCTAAACTACAAAGGTGATGCACCGAGGAATATTAGACACTCGTTTTGCAAATTTAACACAGACCACATAGATGCAATACAAAAACCATGCACAAGTAACCAAACTGCAATAAGAGATCAAAATGACAGCAATGAATACATGAGAGGGTCGAGAGTCAATCACAACACATATATTATTACTCAAGAGTCGATACAGTACATTGCAGTGGCCAAGAGGCAAAAAAGACTAGCATTACAACCCATATGGGAGGTTTGAAAGCTCCATAATTTCTCTTGCAGGTGAGGGAAGAAGGGAGGATGCAAAACAAGAATGTCCAACCCCTTAAAGGAGCTCCTCTTTATAATATATATCAAGAAATGAGAGAGGGAAGAGAGAGGAAATCTAGAATCTACCCCAACCACTTCTTGGTAGCATTTAAAATCATCTTATTATGACAGAAGCGGTGGATCCTAGCAAAATGGCGGGCTGTCTAACAGGAGCGGCGAGCTGTCTGCTGCATTAAAGTTGGTTGTTGAAGCATTACTTCTGTCTATCACCACGCGTCAGAGACATTTTCTTAATTTTCTCCCTCTAAACTACACCAAAATGTGATATTGATCCTAGAAACATGTAGAGAACTTCAACAGCTTTCCATTGATATAAAGAACGTGCAAATCCGAGCTCTGGATCGAAAGATATGATGATCTGAAGATTTAGGGCACAAAACAGGTGAAAACAGATTTTTAAATTTCTTTTCCCGCGCTCTGCCATCTGGATGACAAGTGGCAGGCTCTGGTTCACTGAACAATTTTCTCTCTCCACCTTTTCGCGGGCTTTTCTTATGGGCCCCTTAAACTTGGACACATGGCACTATTTCATTGGTTCGGATCAGTGCTCGAAAACTCGCCCCTTTTGAATTTTTGGACCCTTTTCCTTGGCGACATGTGTCATGCTGTGATTTGTCCACGGGCATGCCAGATTTTCACGTCCACCGTGTCTTTTTGTCCCAGATGTCCCAGTGCTTTATGGGACAAAATCCTCCCATCTGCCCGAAATGGGCTTCCTCGTCCCTTTTCTGCCGGTGACACGTGGCGTGATCTGATTGGCTTTCGACTCCTTCGGCTATCCGCGTCCCGCGCGCCCCTTTGTCCCACTTGTCCTTGTGCTGAAGTTTCCTATTTTGGCTGATCCGGCTGGTTCATGTCCTTCACATCCATTTGTCCCAAATGTCCCAGTGCTTTCTGGGACAAATTCTTCTGGTTCGCCCGATTCGGCCAGTTCGCGTCCTCGGTGCACTCTTGTCCCGCTTGCTCCCGGTAAAGGACTTGGACAAATTTTCTTTCTTTCGGCCGATTCGGGCATTTCACGTCCATTTGTCGTAGATGTCCCTTTTCTATTTGGGCCACCTGGAAGATTTTCAGCCGATCCGCGCCTTCCACGTATAATTGTTCCAACTGTCCCAAAGGTGGCCTTGAGCAGGACTTAGCCAATTTTACGATTTTCCCCTGAATCAATCTACTTGCTTGGAACTAAAAAACTCTGATGCATGTTATCAAATTAACTCTGGGGGGTGACATTTGGATAACACCTCTTTTTCTCCATGCAATGTCCACCTCCTCAACTCTTCCACTTCTTCTTATACTTCTACAAAGTCTAAAATAGCTCAATAATGTGAAAATAACAACTAGATGCAAAATAGAACTACTATTTCGAAGAACCGAAAAATTCCATGCAGAACAAAAACTCGAAATGGACTAAAGATCAAACAACCTTTACAAAAACCTGACATGCATTTTCCTTAGGTGGTTTCCTCACCAAAAATGAAATCAATTAATGTGAAGGACAACCAATTTCCCTCCTATTTCTCCACACTACCTCCATCTATATTTGGTGATGCCTTAATTCAAAATTTTGCATGCAATTTCCTTTTAGTGGTGATGCAAACTAGGCATCCACTATCTCCCAATGCCTCTATCAAAGTTGGCAGTCCGTAGCCATTAGAAACCAAAATCAATTCCAATTAATGCCTTGAAAATCGTCGCCACCGACCTTACCAATTGCCAAGTAGTCCATAGGTACCCCTTATGTTAGCAATAATTTAGGTTAGATTTATATTAAGTTAGAAATCAACCTTAGTCCTTAGGTAAATATTATTTTCCTTAGGTTGTTTCCAAAATCAATAAATATAAAACATACCAACTTAGGTTAGGGTGTTGACCTTAGTAGTTTTAGTAATAGGTCCACGGTCCTTATATGCTATTCAACATCTTATTCCTAACAAGTAGACCCAGGCCTATCAGATACACCTTGTTGCAAAGCAAGGACACTTGAATAAGGGTCCATCATAATCTTATAAAAAACAAGGCTCAGTCCAGCTTCACCTTACATTTCTGAACGCCAAGTTAACAAGACGAACATGTAAGAAAAACTGAAGCATACCTTGGATCAATGGAATTGATCCAATGTTTTACTGTCAACACAAGATAAGTATGACAACAACAATACAAACTCATAATATTTTTAAAAGTTAATTTAAGCTGTACATAGAGATGAATGGCCTCATTTTCAAGTAAACAGAAATCAAAACAAAATGAACCTTTTCAACCAATAATGAATTAGACATTGCAAACATGATTTCCAAAAGTCATAAGAGTACTCCTTCCTATGAAAAATCACATGTCAACAT
Organism: Taxus chinensis; assembly: GCA_019776745.2. Taxonomy (NCBI): domain Eukaryota; kingdom Viridiplantae; phylum Streptophyta; class Pinopsida; order Cupressales; family Taxaceae; genus Taxus; species Taxus chinensis. The sequence continues at coordinate 363,839,091 of CM034154.1, forward strand.
TTGTAATGTCAAGAGTGGAAGTCATCACAGTAATAACCATGTCAAAGATGTTACAAAGTATTTAATAGATTTGATGATCAACAAGTATGATGGTGATGTTCCTTCTAGTGAGGATAGAAAAGTATTGATCAATAGTGTAGTTGCTCAAGAAAAGGATTACAATCTTAGAAATAAATAAATTAAAGGACTAGCTCCTGCAGCTAAATAAAGAATGCCTATTCTTTCTAGTATCCCCAAAAATGTTCCTTAGAAAAATATGTTGAATATAACTCCTATAATTCATTTAAAGACAATAAGTTCTTCCCCAAAAACCCACTAAAAATAACCTTTTGCCATCTAAAAAAACTGTAACAGTTCCTTCCAATGCTCCTCTTCCAAAATCTAATAAATGTGGTATGGCTCAGATTTTAAGTCAGATAAAGATCACACTTCCCATTGTAGAATTGTTAAGAATCCACGAGCATAAAAAGTAGGCCTTTGAGTATTTGGGCTTTAAAGAAGATGATATTGTTACAAATAAAGAGTATGTTAATGAGAAATCATCTCCCACCATTGCTAAAGATGAGGTACAATAAACTGAAGAAGATATGAAAACACCTCCTAAGGTATATCTGGGAACTTCTCTAGTGGAAACACAAGTAGATGTTGACCCCTTTTCACATCACTTATTATAAATGGGTGGCTCTTACACAATTAGATGTTTGATTTTGGAGCTTTATCTAACATCATGCCTCTTGCAGTCATGAATGAGTTAAACCTTAAGATAAATGATGATTTTGGGAGATGTTATGCTATGGATTCTAGAGAAGTACCTATGGTGGGATATATGAAAGGATTGATTTTAAAATTGGTAGCACATCTAGGGAAGTAATTGACTATGAACGTTGTCATTGTTGAGTGCCCTGCCAAATGGGGAATCTTGTTGTCAAGAAAATGGGAAACTAGTGTGGGCGGAAGTGTCCAAATGGATATGTTATATTATTCCATACCATCATAAGGGAAATTGGTCAAGTTATACAGAGAGGATAAGATGCTACACCTCATTGAAGGTCCTAATAATGCCTCCTATGAAGCAATTTTTGCTGATGTTGACATAGAGAATTTTATTGGAAATGTTGAATCTGAAGACCAGTGTCTGGATGCAAATGCTCAGTTTGAAGACCCAGTGGTCCCTTGGACGATGACATTTGATGGAGCTTGCTTAAGTAGTTGTAATGGTGTAGGAGTGGTGTTTGTTAGAACATAATATTAAGTGTTCATAATATTTAGTTTATAATTAAATAATATAGAATATAGTTTATATTCTTCATTATTTAATATAAACTTTATAGTAGTTTTTTTTGTTATTAATTAACTAATTATTTATTTAAATTGGGGTGTACCCCATCACTTAATAGTTATAACCTGTTATCCTACAAAATTGTCAAGGGCAATTTGCAGGTAACCATACCTAATTTTTTTTGTTTTGGCCCCAAGGAAGTTTGACAACGTTCGAAAGAAGCCCAAAATTCCCTTCCGAAAATCAAGTTTTAAGGACTTAGCCATTTTTTAGTCTTTTTGAGTTGGGCGCTGAGAAAGTCCTGTCGACATGCTGAAAAGTGCGCCAAGGGCGCTGATAAGTTCCTGTCGACATGCTGAAAAGTGTGCTAGGGCGCTGATAAGTTCCTATTGACATGCTGAAAAGTGTGCCAAGGGCGCTGATAAGTTCCTGTTGACATGCTGAAAAGTGTGCCAGGGCGCTGATAAGTTCCTGTCGACATGCTAAAAAGTGCGCCAAGGGTGCTGAGAAGTTCCTGTTGACATGCTGAAAAGTGTGCCAAGGGCACTGATATGTTCCTATCGACATGCTAAAAAGTGCGCCAAGGGCGCTGATAAGTTCCTGTCGACATGCTGAAAAGTGCGCCAAGGGCGTTGATAAGTTCCTTTTGACATGCTGAAAAGTGTGCCAAGGGCGCTGAGAAGTTCCTGTCAACATGTTGAAAAGTGCGCCCTTTTACACTGAAGAGTAGTTTCTTCTTGGGATCCATTGATCATTTTTGTAAAATATTTAAAAAGCATGTTGGCATACACGATGACTTCATCCATGTTGTACCATGGGATGTTGCCATCTAAAAATTTGCCCAAGTCAACTGTTGAATTTTTAGATATTTTCTAGATATTTTATTAGTGGTTGGTTTGCTTTTGTCTTCTTTCCTCTTCTTCTTCTATATATACTTGAATACTTGTTGTATTCAAGGGTGGACACTTTTTAGATGAAAAATAGAAGTGAGAAGAAAAGGCTTTGTACTTTTTGTAACAGAAGAAACATTAATACAAATATTAAGACTTTGTGCTAAATATGTGTGTTATGGGCATCTGATCTTTCTTATGTCAGATCTATGCATTTATTCTGTTGGATCTATCTCTACTTTTTTGTCACTTGTTCATCAGTATTGCTTTGTTTATCTATGCAAGTAGGTTCGGCTCTATTTACTACCAGCCCAAAACATAGACCCTTTGACCTTTCTACTTTGGAATTCATTTCTTTTCTCCCTTAAGATTCATCTTCCTTCCTTTCCTTCCTTCATTCCTTTCTGTTCTTCGTCGAAACTACCTCTACTGGGATGAGATCCCAAACCCCTGAAGGTAGAATACTGTAAGACTTGCACAGGTTCCTGCTGGTAGAATAGCAATAAACCAATTTCACTTTGCTATCTCAAAGAGGGGCTATGCCCTGCACACTGTTGGCTCGTCTATCCATAGATCTACTCTCATGACAGATTTTTGGACCAACAGTTTTTGGTGACTCTATTGGGGATAAAACAGATCTAACGAATCTATAGTAGTGGTGTGTTTAAAAATCAAGAAAAAGTCAAGAATCACTACCTGTTTACAAATTTTAACTTTTTGTTTGAAATCCAATTTTTTTTGCAAAAATGCTCCAAACTGAAAATTTTCTTCGGAGATCCATAGATCTGGACTAGATATAGATCTTTAGTTCGCTGAGTTTTTACAAAAGTCTGTATTTTTCCGTAGATCTGAGTTTCTGACAGTTTACCAAAATTTTCAAACTCTTTAAAAGGTCAACTCTAGATCTGAAAATCAACTTACTAAGTTTTACCATCATTTTATCCTTTTTAATCAGACATTAAACCGCAATCGGTTTTCAAAAGAAGGATAAAATTAAATATTTAGAAAAGGTACATGCTGCTGATTTTTGTCAAAAAATCAGAAAATCAGCAAGTACAACCAAAAAGAGTTTTTGAGATTTTCTCCAAAATATTATAGATCTGGAAGGTACACTGACGGGTGAACCATTTACTCGTAGCAGGAGAGCTCATGGAGAAGTTGATCCTACTTTCGATCTGCTTCAAAGGCACAACTTCAGTGTTACACCAGCACGCTTCTCGTCACTAAGATCAGCTAATCGGTCATTCAGGAGTGTCTCACCTCCACGAAGGAAGCATCTCTCACAAGGGGCATCCACATCACTTTGTAGTGTTTTGCTACTCAGTGGGACCATCCTCCCAGCGCACGTCCTTTTTCCAGCTATTCAGATGGTAGTACCATGGGGAAATGCCATGGGGCCTCTGGCTTTGCCACATCCTGTTCACGCGCTCCCACATAGAAACCGAAATAATTTTCCAAGATTCGATGGGAGCGGAAACCAAAGCATGGATTCACATATATCTGTATTCATCATGTCATGCAGTATCCTGGATGTGACTCATGAAGATGTGTCGGTTCACCATTTCCTGTAGACCTTGCAAGGACCCGCAGCAGAATGGTTTTAGCATTTGCCGGCCGGATCTATTACCAGCTGGGCCACCTTGCAAACTACATTCAAAAAAATATATAAGCCTTCCGAGGACGCATTTGCATTGTATCAAAGATCACTCACCTAAAAAAAGAGGTCAATGAAACCATGCACGATTTCATCACCCGTTTCAACTCACTAATCAATCGAGTTCTGCTTGCCATGCTTCCGACTCCAAAAAATTAGAAGTGCTTCTTCGTAAACGCCATGAGCTCAAAAGTAAGTTTCTTACTCTTGCAAGAACAAGTCGCTACTTTGGTTCTCGCCCAAGCTGCTGCCATACGGATTGAAGACAACTTGATAATATCTGGCGAGTTTAAAAGAGAACCGTCCAAGCTTAAAGCTTCGATCCCTTCTCCCGCCACTTCATCCGACCCGGCATTCCAGAAGATGGGGAACGACTTGCTTGCGTTAAAGAAGTAGTTAGCTCAAGCTTCTCCTAGTACTCAGTACCGGGATATCCCACGAAGGAACTTCACTCCCAACAATGCCCCCCAAAGGCCACGTTTACCTATAACTACTCCACAGTTGGCACTTGAGGCTCCTCCGGTCAATGCTCTAGTCGAGATCGAAGAAGAGGAGAAAAATTATGAAGAACCTTCATCGCTAAATGAAGACGATCAAGATGTTGGTGAACCGACTGGCGACTCTACAATTGGGTATATGGAATTTGAAGATGAGGAGGAGTCTGATGAAGAAGAGGGTACCCAAGGATATGTGAGCGGGAAGTCTTATGCTGTTTCACCCACTCTTAAGGAAAAGAATCAGAAGTTGCTGCCAAGATACACAAAGAGAAGGCCATGTCAAACATGCCTCTAACCATTGCTAAAAGAGGTAATCCCCTTCCTTCTCAACATGTTATTAAGTATTTTTCAAAGAAATATTTTTCCCCTATCTCCCCTTCGAATCAGTCCTCACATATTTCCATAAAGACCAGTAACCCTGCCCTACCATCACGAAATGAGGGACTCATTCCTTCATCAACGCAACCCTTGGCCGCATTTGACATAGTTGATCACGCTAAAAAGACCAAGATCGAAATGTCTAAAGCCGAGTATCTTCAGTCAAATCCCGAGCAGCTTGTAAGGTTGACTGAATACATCCAAAGCCAAGCTGTCATAACTACTCAGGTTTCCCCAAAAGGAATCCTTTCCACCCCTCCTGCGTCCCGCATAAATGTTGCCTTGACTTCTGCATCAGGAAAGATAGAACCTTTCTATCTCTCCCTCCTAATCAATGGTCACAAGCTGAGCAACTGTATAATTGATTCTGGGGCTTCCGATAACATCATGCCAGCAAAATTAGCCCATGCCCTGGGCCTCACCCTTACCAAGCCTTTTGGCAGATGTTATTCTTTGGAAACCAAACAGGTTCCTTTGATTGGTCAGATCAAAGACACGTAATTTAGATTTGCAGGGTTCCCAGACAAAAGAGTAAAGATGACCGTCCTCGTCGCCGATATTCCAGTAGCCTATGGAATTCTGCTAGGAAGGAGCTTTTGCAGCAAAGTTGGTGGGGAGATTCATATGGATTGGTCTAAGGCCAGAATCCCCGTCAAAGGTGTAATGCAAACGTTGGAGCCAGAATCACAAAAGAAGTACCTGGTTACTAACTCTGATGACCCCAAAGCCCAAATTCTCTTCGAATCATCAGGGATGGGAAACTATTTCTTGTCCATTGAGTCTGACAAGGTGGATGTCCTCGTCCAAGCAGAAGATCTTAACAAGATCTGGACTTTGCAGTTTGATGGTAGCTACGTGACTAGTGGGTGCGGCACTGGAGCCATGCTGATATCTCCCGAGGAGGAGATTATCCCTCTCTCCTTCAAGTTGTAGTTTTTCAACACAAATAATACTGCTGAGTATGAATCGTTGCTACTTGGCATGCAAGCCACAAGGGAAAGAGGAATGAAAAATATGAAAGTACAGGGCAATGCAGAGTTGGTCGTAAATCAAGTTAAAAGAATATACCAAGTGAAGAATGAAAGGATAAGACATTATCGCAACGTGATATGGGATAACATCGAGGAGTTTGATGCTTTTTCAATAGAAGCCATCCCAAGATCTCAGAATGACATGGCCGACTCATTAGCCGTCTCAGCATCCCTCATGCTCCCTCACCCAGGTTTTAAAACAGATAAATATACCATTGAGATGGCTTTCCGCCCAAGCATGCCGGATAATTCTCAGCACTGGTAGGTATTCAATGATGACAATAAACTCATTACCTTTCTTGAAAAAGTGGAAAATTTTAGTTAGCTTCATTTTGAAGGATCCACTTCCACATGTCGTGAGTCTGTTACTGATCAGAACGGGGAATCCGAAGGAAATGCTGACATATGTCAGCTCAAAGGAAATAAAACCCCGAAAGGCCTGGTTTCCCTAGAGTGGTTGTTCGACAGGCATGATCGTTTTGTCAAAAAGAAAAGGTGAGATAATCCTAGCTCCTCCCTAGAAACTGAACCATTCAATTTAGGTTTGGTAGAACATCCGCAGTTCGTAAACATTGGAAAATGTTGCACACCCTATTATCCCATAAAATTGACAAGGGCAATTTTACCGATAACCATACCAAAATTTTGTCTCGATCCCTCGTTAGGGATCCCTTGTGTTCGAAACGTTGTAAAATCCCTTCCCGGGAAACCTGGTTTTTCGAACTTAGTCTTTTGAGCCTTTTTTGGCTGGGCGCATGAAATTGCTATGTAACACCAACTTTTGTTGCGCCCCCTTAAAACCTTTGGCGCATGATTTTCAGTGTTAACACGACTTTCGGTGTGCCAAAGTGTGTTGAGCCTTCCCTGCGTGCGCCAAGATGCATGCGCCATTGTGTTGGCACAACGTTTGTTGCGCCACTTTTTGGTGTGCCAAAGGGCGCACATAATCTTATTACAACACAATGTTTTTGTGCGCCAAAAGACGCACATAATTTCCTGTCGACATAGCGTTTGGTGCGCCAAAGGCGCACTTATTTCATGTTGGTAGGTGTTTTGGTGCACCAAAGGGCGCACGCTTTTTCCTGTCGACAGCAATTTTCATGCGCTTTTCAAAAAGTGGGTGGCGCATTAATGTTCAGCTAACCTATATATATGTGTTTGCGTGCCCAAATGTCATTTTCACTTTTCGCTGAGCACGTGATTTTTCTGAGCCTGTCAACCCCTGCCTCGTCGCTTTCAATGTGTTGTGGACCCGTTCTCGAGCTTTTGTTATTTATCCAGGTAAGAGTTTTTCTCCCTCTTGTGTGTTTTGCGTTCTTGTTTCTTGGTGTGCTTGTGGTCTGGTTTTGGTTTAGCAGTATTAAAATATCAAATGTTGAGCTAGCCCTCCCCTGTGCCGTCTTTCCTTATTTGTTTCCTCCCATCCCTCTTTCCAGACCTGCTAGTAGAGGATGTTAGTTTGAAAGCTTGGTCTGAAACCCCTTTGGCTTGAACCATTGAATATCCCAAGGCAGCCTTAGAACTGAAAAGAAAGAAGGGTTGAGCCATATGAAAAAACACTGTTTTTCCCTTAGGCGCACCAGCGCGTTGTGCAACATTATAAACAGTTGCACCCCCATGGCGCGTCTGTCCCCCCTGCAGCATAACTAGAACCCGCGCCAATGGCGCACCCATCATGCTTGTTGCATCAAGTTTTCATACGACCTCAAGGCGTGCCTCTTCCACATGCTGCACAAGCTAAACTTGTGCCCCTTTGGCGCACCATCTTTCCGTGCTGCATCGCCTTTCTATGCACCCTTGGCACACCCAACATCTATGCAACACAAGCCTTATCTGCGCCAAGTATAGTCATAAAAGCACAGGCGCATCTCTCCTTACAGTAACATTCGTGTTTTGCAAACCCTCTGTGCACCGCACCATATTTCCTTTGGCGCACGAAAAATCCCTGTTACACGCTTTTCCCATGCGCCAAAGGGCGCACCAAATCCCAATGTAACATGCAAGGTCCATGCGCCTTTGGTGCATCTTGTCTCCATGCAACACGATTTTCTCATATGCCCTTTACTAAAATGCACTCTGCAGTATGCATGCGCCATGCGCCTTTGGCGCCAGTTTAATCTTTGCAACAGCCCTTTCCCGTGTGCCCTGCCTATTTAGCCCTGTAAGCTACATTTTTCCTGCGCCCTGAGCCTAAAAATCTCTAACTCTTTCTTCTGCTAACATTCCAATGGAAGATCAAATGGCTAATTCAACTTTTTCGGATTGGGTCTCACTTCTTCTTCATGCAGATCAACAGATAATCTTAGAAGAACATATGTCTACATCCAGCAAGAGACCCACCAAATCAAAAGGGAAGGCTAAGCTTACTGAGGAAGAGATGAAGTATAAATATCAAAGGGTCAGAATGCCCGAGTCACAGGCCGAATGCAGCATGGATGTCAGAGACTCAAAATTGGGGCATGTCGACATGGAGGAATTCTGGGCCAGAACTCAGAAAGTTACAAGGAGTCCATGGATGGACAAATTGATAGGCAGTGCCCTACACTTCGCCGGAGGAATCCCCGTCAGCACAGTCAACAATGAATTTATAATGGTGGTTGCTCAGTCTTACAACAAAGACACCAGATGTGTCGAAAATAGTAAGGGCGAGGTAGTCATTAACCTCACTGCCTGTCATTTTGAGATGATACTTGGCATCCCTCACCACTGGCACTTTGTGGCCGTCAGCCAAACAGAGTGTATCAAGGCCTGGGAAGATAATGAAGACCAATGCATGCAACTAATGAACGAAGTCTACTTGAAGAACAAGAAGGTGGTAACCCGGTGGCCTCAAATCATCCACCGCAGTGACTTCTCAGAAGAGCTCAGCGATACCATTACCTTCCTGAGTAGGGTCTTCGGGCTTTCCGACGCCCATTACTTCCATAAATGGATGCTGCGCTACCTGGAAACAATGAACAAGAATTTTCTTGATCAGTGCTTTTGCTGGGGGGAAATTATAAGCAGCACCATTTCTGAGCAGCTACAACAGTTCAGCACAACGGGAGTATTCCATATGAACTCCTACGTGGTCTATGCTGCAGCATCAGAGAGGGATTATCCAGGCCTAGCACGAAGTGGAGTTTGGCCTCAGGTCAAAATATATGAGTATTATCCAGAGTTGAAGCTGGAGAATAGCATCGCCCAATTCACCAAAATCAACGATGCATTCTTTTATCACATCATCTGCCTATTGAGGCCAAATCTGACTCATGGTCGTACGACCAAAAACATAGTGGCAGCCACGGAGAAATGGGGAGCCCTGTTCACCCAATTTCCTACATTCACCTATTTGAGGGTTGCCAACTTTTTGGGAGAGCCAACCAGGCTACCAAGGTATGCTGGGCCTAAGCTGATTCTGCTGGAACTATCAAGGCAGCTGGTTACATACCATGAAAAATGCCTGAAAAGGAAGAAGGGTGGAACTCCTTTCCCCCTCACAGTGGGCCAATACACATGCTCTACCCACCACAAGGCGAAGGAAATGTTTGCAGAGCTGGAGTTACTCAATTTGAAGCATGACTTCCCAGCCAGGCCCACCTTCGACCCAAGGGGCTGCCTGCCAAGAGCAAAGCTTGATCCAATCCACGTTCCTCAGATCGAGGATATTTATATTGACGTCCTCCATGAGGTAGAGCTCAGAAGAAAGGATCATTCTCACCTAGCATTGGCAGAAATTATCCAGTATGGGGTAGCCATTGTCCCCAAAGGCTACCAAACAACAGAAGATGAAGTGGACAAGGTATATAATGATACAGATGGGGACGATTGGCCCTTTCCGGCCATTGATAGAACTAAAGCTCCTCAGACAATTGATGAGAGGGTCAAGGAAACTCTGCGTAGGACAGAGCACTGGTGCCGGATGAACGGCCTAATCTACCTCGGGGTAGATTTCACAACCTCCCCATTGGGCAATGCATCTTCACGGTCCAAAAAGTAGCTTAAAGGCAAGGGTGTAGAAGGTGAATCCAGCACCATTCAGGGAGAAGCCCCCGAGAGTCCTCTTTCCATAGTGCCAGAACAGGTAATAACTTTGGATTCGCCAGAGAAAGAAGCAGCAGGGGATAGTCCCATAGGCCCATCCACTCAGGATGTCAGCATTGCTACCACAACAGAGGTCCCTTCTATCCCTTATTCTTCTCTTCCTTCCCCTCCTCGAGTGACTCAAGCGACCATCCCTTTGGTCGTGTCCTCCGCCCCTTCTTCTACTCTTTCCCCTGCTTCTTTGTCTATCTTCTCTTCCCTCACTGATCTTTCCTCCTCCATTTCTTCCCTCATCTCCGAGCTCCCTTCCCTTCCTATGTCTTCCGCAGCTGCAGTTTCCCTTCCTCCCATGGACACTTCTTCGGCTATTCTCTCAATGTTGCCTCCGCGTGTCTCCACCTTTTTCCCCTCTTCTACTGTAGCTGCCCCCTCCTCTGTTTCTGGTCCTTCTTCCGTAGGACCAGCTTGGATCTCTTAGTAGCTGAGCCAACAAAAGAGGAAAGTTCCCATCGCTCCGATGGACTTTTCAGTGATCCCAACCAAAGGGGAAAAAAAGCTGAAGCCTGTTGCACACTTCTCTAAAAGTGCCGCAGGTGAGAGAATCATGGAAATTGCATACCCCGATCCCCTCAAAGAGAAGAAGGATCTGTCTCTGACAGATTTTACCATGACCTAAGTCACAATGGGGACATCTTTTGAAAGTCTCCAGGGGAAGCTCTTTCCGTGGTCGATGCCCTCTGTCAAAAGCTTCAAGAAACAAAAGAAGAGAAAAGGCTACTAAAAGAGCAAAACAAATATCTGCTCCAAGCCTTACAGAAGATGGGTAGTGCACCTCCCACAACTGCCGCCGAAACTTCTGAGCTTCTCAGCTGGGAGAAAATCAATGAATATGCAAAGATTGGCGAGCAAGGTATGGCCGTTTCTTCTTGGAGGAGCCAGATCCTCAAGGACAGTGAAAGAGTGATCGCCGAGTTTGTCAATTTGTATCTGAGCATCGGAAAGGCGAACAAAGAGCTCCAAGCATTAGCGGGGCCCATATCAGAAGAGCTAGATCATGCTAGACTCCAACACGAGACCTTTCAACAGATGTTCGACTATTCAGTTGAAGATCTGGTCAATTTCAGTGTCTTCGGCCATCCAAGGGCCCTCAACAAAACCATGTCCACTCTGGACTACCGGGTGGATCAGCTTGAATTTATTCTGGAAAAAATCGACAAGGTAAAGGAAGCAGCCCTGGATGCAATGCACCAAATGGAGCGAATTGTTCTCAACATGTCTCCAGGGTTGCTCACTCCTTCCTTTATCTTAAGGTCAGCTGATGAAACCATCCGGATCTTCAAGGAGATCGCTTCTCAAGGAACAGGGCCAGAGGTCACATTTGACACTGAATCTATCAACAACCTGCTGGCCTGTAGGGACTTCATCGGGTTCCTCATTGAGGCGGAAAATGATTATTCCAAACTCCTAGAGAAGCTCATAGATGAGCGGGAGACTTGTGAGGCAATCAACGAACTACACAAGGATCCTTCTCAGGATCAATTTGGGCCGATGATTAACAAGTTTTTGGAATACCGCGTTCAGTTCCATATCTCATCACTTGAGCAGCATCAAAAGCAGGCTACTCCCTTTTGGCCGCAGGATGATGATGACGAGTAGCTGCTCCTCCTCCTCCTCCTTCTTTTTCTCTCTCTTCTCCGAATTTCTTGTTGGAATGTCTGAAGTATGTTGATGCAAATGATGACATCATCCATGTTGCATCATGGGATGATGTCATCCATCAAGTTGTAAAAAGTCAACATGACTTTTAGATATTTTGTAAATATCTTTGTAAATAGTTGTTGGCTCCTTTTTGCCTTCTTTTCTCCTCTTCTTCTATAAATACCCCAACACTTGTTGTGTTGATGGATGGATGAATATCTTTCAGATGAGAAATAGGAGTAAGGAGAAAAGACTTTGAGCTTTTTGTAACAGAACAAATTAGTAATACAATATTTGGACTTTGTACTGAATACCTGTGTTATATACATTAGATCTTTCTTATGTTAGATCTGTGTATTTATTCTGTTGGATCTACTTCTATTTCATTGTCATTTATTTATCATCAGTATTGCTTTGTTTATTTATGCAAGTAGGTTTGGCTCTGTTTACTACCAACCCAAAAACATAAATCTTCTGACCTTTCTGCTTTGGAATTCATTTCTTTTCTCCCTTCGGACCTGTTCCTTCTTCCTCCTCTCTTTCATTCCTTTCTCTTCGCAGCCAGAAATAAACCTACTGGGATGAGATCCCAAACCCCCGAAGGTAGAATTTGTGAGACTTGCATAGATTCCTGCTGGTAGAATAACAATAAACCAGTTTCACTTTGCTAACTCAAAGAGGGGCTATGCCCTGCACACTGTTGGCTCGTTTATCCATAGATCTACCCAAGCGACAAATTTTCGGACCAACACACCCGAAGAGAAGTGGAAATTCGTCAAGTTGCTGAAGAAATACATAGATGTATTGGCATGGTCCTATGCCGATCTAAAGTTTTTTAAGCCAAAGGACGTCCAACATGACATCCCATTGAAAGAGAATGTCAAACCCTTTCGCCAGAAGTAGAGACACTACAATCCTAAGATCTTAGGTACTATCCAGGCTGAAATTCAGAAAATGCTTAACGCACAGATCATTTTTCCTATCCATCACAGTACCTAGGTGGAAAACATTGTTCTAGTACGTAATAAGAATGGTGAGATACTCATCTACGTAGATTTTCGCAACCTGAATCAAGCATCCTTGAAGGACAACTACCCAATTCCAATAATGGACCAGGTTCTGCAAGCAGTAATTGGGTCAGAAATGCTGTCCATGCTTGATGGTTTTTCAGGTTACAATCAGATTGAAGTCTCGCCTGAAAACCAATTCAAAACAACATTCACTACCCCTTGGGGTACATTCGCTTATAGCAGGATGCCTTTTGGTTTGACCAATGCTGGTGCCACTTTTCAGCGGGTCATGGACTTTGCGTTCAAAGGTATGATGGGGAGGGTCATCGTAGTTTACTTGGATGACTTAAATGTGTTCTCCAAGTGGTGAAATGATCATTATGATCATTTGGAGCAAGTATTGATTAGATGCCGAGAGCATGGGATCTCCTTGAATCTGAAAAAGTTTGTTTTTGGAGTCACATAAGGAAAGTTATTGGGACACATTGTAAGCAAGGAAGGGACGAAGATAGATGCCGAAAGGGTTAAGGCTATTTAGAGCCTCACTTTACCTACAAGAAAGACTGATGTTCACTCTTTCTTTAGAAAGGTGAACTTTCTCAGGTGCTTTGTTCCTGACTTTTCTAAAAAGACTCACCACATATCAAACATGATGAAAGGATCACCAAATTTCCGGTGGAGCGAAGAAGGAAAGAAGTTGTTCGAGGATATAAAAGCCTCTGTCACTCACTCGCAAGTCCTGGTATGTCCTCATTTCTTTAAGTATTTTATCATGTATAGCTATGCATCCGAGCATACTGTATCGGCTATCTTGATGTAAAAGAATTCTGAGGGTGTTGAATCCCTGATTACGTTTATGAGCTCTCCTCTCAAGCCTCATGAATTAAAAATGACTCCGCTTGAAAAGCATTCCTTCACCGTTGTCAAAGTAGTTAAGAACTTTAGGTACTACATTCTAAACTCTCATCCGGTAGTTCTAGTTCCTGACACGGTAGTAAAGTCCATCTTAACTCAACAGGAGTTAGGGAGTTTGCGAGGGAATTGGATCACAAAAGTCCAGGAGTATGATCTAGATATAAAACCAAACAAGCTAGTAAGAGGTAAGGGCTTATGTCAGCTTATGGCTGAAAACCAAGATTCAGAAGATTCCGGAGGAAGGAATGATTGCATTAATAAAACACAAGGCCAGCTGGAGAAAGTTGATTCTCTACCCATGGTTCTATTTGTCGCGATTAGCGACAAATGGTATTCTGATATCAATTTCTTTCTCACTTACGGTGAGTGTCCAGCTCATCTGACTACAAAGGAAAAGTGTGCTATAAAGCTCAGAGCAGCCATATATGTCATCTGGGATGACGGTTTATACAAATGCGGAATAGATGGCATCTTCTTGTGATGTGTCGACAAACCACAACAGACAAAGTTACTTCAAAGTTTTCATGATTCAGCATGTGGTGGTCACTTCTCCTCATTTGTAACGAAACACAAGATCATATGGGCCAGGTACTATTGGCCAATGTTGTTTTACGATATGGCCACCTGGGTAGCAAAATGTTAACCTTGCCAGCAATTTGTTGGCAAACCAAAATTGGCTGCTTTTCCCCTCAGGCCGGTCGTTATTGATGAACCATTCAGATAGTGGGGAATCAACTTTATCAGAGCACTCCATCCCCAATCAAGTGCCAGACATAGTTATGTCTTGAAAAAAATAGATTACTTCACCAAATGGGTTGAGGCCATACCTGTCAAGAATGCCACTTTTGAAGTTGTTTGCAACTTCATCAAGGAAAATATCATCGTGAGATTTGGAATTCCACACAAAATCATTGCTGATAACGCTTCCAACTTCTCCTCATGGGAAGTTATTGGTTTTTGCTATGAATACGGGATAACCTTGGCTCACACCTCAGATTATTAGCCCCAGGGAAATGGTCAGGCAGAATCCAACAATAAAAACCTAGTGACCATCATATGAAAGCTGGTCAATGAGAATCAGTAGTCTTGGCACAAGTCATTGTATGAATCTTTGCGGGCAGACCACATTACTCCCAAGAGGTCTCTCAGTATGTTACCTTTTCAAGTGTTATATGGAATCAATGTTGAGATCCCTATTTCTGCAGAACTTCCCGCTCTGCGCTTGGCACGAGCAATCAAGGATGAAACTTTCCAAAGTTCTCTTGAAAAGAGGATCATGTATCTAATAGAACTTGAAGAAAAGAGAGTAAGGGTGATCGACAGAATCATCAAACATCAAAATCAAGTTAAGAGATTGTTTTATAAAAGGGCTAAGCAAAGAGATTTCCAAGTGGGAGATCTTGTCCTTTTGTGGGACAAGCGAAGAGAGCCAAAAGGAATGCACAGGAAATTCAACTCTCTTTGGAGAGGGCCTTTCAAGATCAAGCAACTCAATGGAGAGAATAGTTTTTATCTCTCATATCTAGATGGAACTGAGATCCCACTTCCCTATAGCGGGCATCATCTGAAGATCTTCAAGAAGTAGAGCTTACTCTCTTCTTTGTACAGTTTTCTTTCATTGTGTGTTTACTTTCTGTTGTTGTGTGTTCCCTTTCTTTTTTCCTTTTTGTTCGCCCTCTGGTCGCCCTTGTTTTTGACTCTCTCTAACCCAATGGATAGGCACATGAAAATCTAGGATTCTCTACCCTTAAGTTTCACTCAAAGATAGTCCCCAGAAAGAGCTAGCTGTTATCCTGCAAAATTGTCAAGGGCAATTTGCAGGTAACCATACCCAAAATTTTTTGTTTTGGCCCCAAGGAAGTTTAACAATGTTCGAAAGAAGCCCAAAATTCCCTTCCAAAAATCAAGTTTTAAGGACTTAGCCATTTTTCAGTCTTTTTGAGTTGGGCGCTGAGAAAGTCCTGTCGACATGCTAAAAAGTGCGCCAAGGGCACTGATAAGTTCCTATCGACATGCTGAAAAGTGCACCAGGCACTGATAAGTTCCTATCGACATGCTGAAAAGTGCGCCAAGGGTGCTGATAAGTTCTTGTCAACATGCTGAAAAGTGTGCCAGGGTGTTGATAAGTTCCTGTCGACATGCTGAAAAGTGCTCTAAGGGCACTGATAAGTTCCTGTCAACATGATGAAAAGTGTGCCAAGGGCACTGATAAGTTCCTGTCGACATGCTGAAAAGTGTGCCAAGGGTGTTGATAAGTTCCTGTCGACATGCTGAAAAGTGCGCCAAGGGCGCTGAGAAGTTCCTGTCGACATGCTGAAAAGTGTGCCCTTTTACACTAAAGAGTAGTTTCTTCTTGGGATCCATTGATTGTTTTTGTAAAATATTTAAAAAGCATGTTGGCATACACGATGACTTCATCCATGTTACACCATGGGATGTTGCCATCTAAAAACTTGCCCAAGTCAACTGTTGACTTTTTAGATATTTTCTAGATATTTTATTAGTGGTTGGTTTGCTTTTGTCTTCTTTCCTCTTCTTCTTCTATATATACTTGAATACTTGTTGTATTCAAGGGTGGACACTTTTTAGATGAAAAATAGAAGTGAGAAGAAAAGGCTTTGTACTTTTTGTAACAGAAGAAGCATTAATACAAATATTAAGACTTTGTGCTAAATATGTGTGTTATGGGCATCTGATCTTTCTTATGTCAGATCTATGCGTTTATTCTGTTGGATCTATCTCTACTTTTTGGTCACTTGTTCATTAGTATTGCTTTGTTCATCTATGCAAGTAGGTTCAACTCTATTTACTACCAGCCCAAAACATAGACCCTTTGACCTTTCTACTTTGGAATTCATTTCTTTTCTCCCTTCAGATCCATCTTCCTTCCTTTCCTTCCTTCATTCCTTTCTGTTCTTCGTCGAAACTACCTCTACTGGGATGAGATCCCAAACCCCTGAAGGTAGAATACTGTAAGACTTGCACAGGTTCCTGCTGGTAGAATAGCAATAAACTAGTTTCGCTTTGCTATCTCAAAGAGGGGCTATGCCCTACACACTGTTGGCTCGTCTATCCATAGATCTAATCTCACGACAGATTTTCGGACCAACATAACCCTATGGGTTATTTAAATATGACAGTGGAACATAATTAGATGTATTTTATTTTACTTCAGGTTAAAAACATGGAGCAGGAAGTGAGGAAGGGAGTTCTAGACTAGTTAATAGTTTTTAATTCATGGAAAGTTCTTCTGTGGGTTTTTACCCCATTGGGGTTTTCCGTGTTATATTTGGTGCTATGTGTAAATGTGATATTTTATTTTACCTTGATAAATGTTTAATGTTTGATTGATTAAATTAATATTTTATATAATTTTTTATATCTCTGTCGTAATATGCTATTAGAGTAGTTAGGTAATGGTTATTAATTAAATCAACCAGTAGTCATGTCCATTGGGTGGTTGTTTAGTTGGTTAGGAATAATTAGTTAAACCTCGCTCCCCTCTGCGGGACATGTTATGTTTTTTGGAGATTGGTGTGTGCATAGGTGAAAGGGGTTTACATGCGTGTGAAAATAACATACAAGTTAAGGTAAATTAATATATGAAATATTTCCATTTCTATATAGTTTCAAATGTGTGAAAGGTAAATGATTTCAAAGGTAAATTCAAGTATGAAAGTTAAAAGAATACAAGTTTCATAAAAATAGGGATTACAAATTATTTCATTCAATAGGTGAAATGGATTTCCCCCTCTGTAAAATTCAATGTTACTTGTATCCACATGTGGAATCATGCCCCTGGTAAAAATTCACTTACTAAGTTAACCTTATTATGTTTTCAAAATATTTTTCCCTTGTCCTTTGGACCCCCTGTAATAAGGTTTGATTTGAAAACCTATAGTTTATAATTAATGTATAACTATATCTTATCTAGTTTTAAAACCATATTGTCTTTAAATAAATAATAATAATTATATTCTACCTTTGAAGTTAGAAATATTTCTCTTTGGGCCTCTCAACACTCCAAGAGGAAACTACAATTAGCCTTTCAATTTTTTGTTATTAGCCTTGTTAAAATATCTTACTACAAGTTAATTTTTTGGGTGGAATTAATTTATTATCCTACCCTATGTTTCATATTATATAACATAGGCCCATATATATATAGATGGTTGAAAGTGAAATCAATAATGATTTATATTATGCTTAGTATAATGTCTATATGGATATTATGACTCTAACCATGCTGATATTGTGTTGGATATAAAATATGCATCTGGATTTGTGTTCAAGTTTTTTAGTGCAGGTGCCATTACTTAGAACAACAAAAAGCAACCATGTAATGCCCAAATTTCTTTTCCCCTCTCCATTAGTGTTGGATAGTCTCAACAATCATTACTATAAAAAAATAAGATATATAAATCAAATTTAAAATAAAAATAAAAATAAAAAGTAATAAATATAAATAAAATATAAATATAAATAAATAAACAAGATAAAAGAACTTATTATCCAATTTTTCCCCTTGGGGTAAAATTGGACAATAAGGAACCTGTTGAGCTCTAACACCGGAAAGGCCTTCATGAGACTTTTTGGAAGATTTCAAGTTAATTTTTGTGTTTTGACAATGATTACAGTGTTCCAAGAAAGTCTTGGATAATTTTGAATTATTTTCTCATTTTCGGGGTTTTGAAAGCTTAAGGTTTTTCTAAGATGGGGAAATTGTCTGTTGTGGGCCAACTTCTGGTCAAAATGGACAAAAATGGTCAAAATCAATAAATCATGTTTAAAGGTCTTATTATGTTCTCGTTACTCTCTAGGTTTGAGAAAGAAGCCCACATGGGATTCATCCTAGGAAAAATCATGGTTTGAGAAGCATTTCTCATTCAACCAAAAGGGGAGCTTGCCGAGCAGCTCAACAAGTTGAGCATTGAGCTTGTTAGAGGGCATTGATCGGGAAACATTGAGTAAGGTTATAAGACAAATGGACCTTGGCTGAGTTATGTTCATAGCTAGATATGAGCTCATTTCATTATTCGGTGAGATACTCAGCAAAATAATGGAGGTAATACTGATCGTCACATTAGCTTGGCCAAAATCGGTGGCGTAACTCAAAATATTGAGTGATAAAGTGAGAAACTCGCCCACATTGATGTAGAATTTGAGGTATTCTCTAGCTCGTGAGAGCATTTTTTCCATGACCGAGTAGCAAAGCGAGCCATGTAGTGAGACTATACATTTTATCGAGTTAGTATGGGCCTTGATGTTGAAAGGTGAAGCGAGCTCATCAAATCGTGTATAGACTCATGTGAGCTATGATGGAGCTCAGGTGAGTCACCTCACGGGGTGTCCTAATTAAACGTTGATTTGTATTATTGGGCGAAGATGTTTCTGGCATGGATGGAGAAAATGATGGAAAGCTACAAGGATCTTGAGGAAGAATAGATCAACCTCGACATTGCAAATAGAGATCAACATTTTGTTGCAGCGAGATTGGTCTGGGTCGATTGGATGAAGACAGTGCCAAGAAAAATTATAGGGAGTAACTTACAGGCTCGACATAACATAGTTTGGGAAGCTGAGTTATTCACATTGGGGAGTTTTTATAGGTGCCTCAGGTGAAAATGTGGTTCCTAAGGAATTTGACATGATTCGGAGGTGATCGAGTTGAGCTCGATGGCGTGGACCTTCACATGGTTGCATTGGATACACAAGAAAGGTCTAATTCTATCACATTATTAAGGCTTAGTCAGTCGGTGAAGGGCACTTTGCAAGAGAATGAAATGTCTTGGGCTCATCATTACACCAGGAGCTCAAAGAGTGGCTTTCACAATGGGCTATGTTTAAAGTAATCCCGCCATAATGAAGAACACATTCCTAAAAGAAGATTAGAGGGTTCACAAAGGATGGATGAATCCTCTTATCTCAAATGAAAAAGGAGACAAGCGATCACATTGGGAAAGGGCCGAATTGAGTTCTATACGCAAGAAGATGGCTTAACACATCAAACTCATCATTCTATGTACAAACTGACCGTAACATTGGTGGAACTCGCTTGTATGACGAGTGGTTCATAGTGAAGCCAGATCGAGTGAGGAAGTTCAACATGGAATGGCTTAGGCTGTCATCTAAGTATGTATAAGTTGAAATCTAGATGCAATGATGAGAATAGAAAGGCTCAATGATTTCATAGGAGCCCATTGGTAACAGCACAATGTGGGAAGGATGACAGATAGGAGATTTGCACTTGATAGGAAGAGATGACGAAGAATCTTGACACACGGGAAATCCAAGTCACACAAGCCACGAAACAAGAAGGCCAAGGCCTTGGAGAGCTCAGACGCATTGGTGATGATGCACAAAGGACCCCTCCCCGATCGATTCAAAGAGTTATTTCCGAGCTCAAATATGAACACATCACAAAATATTGTAGAGTGTTCAACGTTGAGTAGAGGAACTCACAGGAAAGGAGGATCTTAGGAGAGTTCATGATAAGATCAAACTCACATGACGACTGAGTCATGTTTTGAAGGAGCTATGCTCAAATAGAAATATGGACGCGACGTAAGGATCACGGTGAGCTCAAGTTTGGAGCTCAACTTGGTTCGCATGAATGAATGAATGATGATGAGCTTGTAAGTAGAGAAAAAAATGAATCAGGTTATATAGATCCAACTCATGGCTCCGATGATCGAGTCATTCATGGCACAAAAGATCACTAAGTTAGAATCAAGTCGATTATTGGAGGGTGTCATGTGAAGTCAAATCAGGAGGGAGAATTTTAGCTTGGAGCCAAGTTTGGGATTTTGAGAGTGGTAAGACAAGATGGGAACCATGTGCCCGAGGCATTGACATGGGAATTTAGGGGATCTATTTCCAAGTGGAGATTCAGGATGGCTGGGCCAAGTCATCCCAGGAGCTCAGGTCAACTTATGAGAAATGCCAACCAAGCTCAATACATAGTGGGCTTGCCATTCAATGCTAGGTAGTTTCCAAGTTGACAGGAATCAATGTGATAGAGATAAAGCTTGGTTTGAGTGAAGTATAAATAACAAGCTAGTGGAAATGTGGGAATTACAGAGAATTAGAGCTAACTTGCCAATACAATCTATGGGTGAATTGGCCTCCAATGTCTAAAAATCCACTACTATGGGTCTGCGGGATTTTTGTGTGATGAAACCATAGCAAATGAAATGTCAATCTCTGAGTTGGATGAGCCAGTGTGTCGATTATGCCAAAGAAATGTGCCAACTAGTGGATGCTGGGATGAAACTCGACCCAGCAAGTTATGTCATGATTTTCCGGGTCTAGTGCCGAGTTTTCAGGCAAGGCACTTTTAGTTAGAGCTCAATGTGGCATCCAAGTTAATGGCTAATGCAGATTAGCTCGAATCATCACTCAATGCAAATAGTTGGCAAGTCAGAAGGAGGAGAGCCCAATGCTAGGTGATAAACATGTGGTGACTAATCAGTATTAGGTAGATGTAACAAAAAAGAAACACAATTAAATCAATCAATGCTAAGTGGAGATAGTTAAGAGCTCATCAACAAAAATCATGGCGAGAGGATAGGAGGTGAAACCAAGTCATCATGGAGATTAAAAAGGAGCGTGCTGAGTTTTTTGTGGTGGGTTCAAAGGAATTAAAACTTGAGTCAACATCATGTAAGCGAGGAGTTGAGGTCGTTGAAACGGTTAGGTGTGGAGGCCAATAAGGAATTAACTCCCAAGCTAATGGGCATATATGTGATGGAGGGACATAAAATCATGGAACTTGCCACATGAAGCAAAGTACTCTCCCACTTCAAAAGAAGTAGCTCTCCAGCCATCTCAGTGAGCTGGCTGGTGAGCCATTTTTTCAAATTATTAAATTAAGACCCCTCAATGTGCATTTTTACCAAATAGACCACCAAAATAAAATTTTATTTTTTATTAAAATATATTAATAAAATAATAATTTCATTATTTAAATATTTTATTAAAATATTATATTTTAATAAAATAGTGGACGATTTCAAAGTTTTTAGTTATGGGGGCATAATGGGCATGTGCAATTATGTATGTAATAATGGAGATCATCATGTATCATTATTCATGTCCCATAATTTAGGAATTTCTTCTGTCTTCTCTCACAAGGTTTTTTCTATAAATGTAAAGGAGAAGTTCATTCCAAGGGGTTAGACGGTTAAACACTAAAACGGTTAGACATTTTTCAGTATTCCTCTCTCTCTTCTACAAGCTAGTCTATTGTGGATTGTTGGGAATTTCAAACATCTTTAACAACATTGTAATGGAAATTTTTTCCTCTTCCTCATGTAATGATGCATTGTGCACGTGATTGAAGTAATAAATTGTGTTCCATGACTAATTATTGGTCCTTTCATCATTCTAGCTACTTCTTTGTGCCTTTCTTGTGTATGCATGTATATTGTGCAACTTCAAGTTTCCACTGCAGGTTTTGGGAATTTTGTGCTTATCTGAGAGTGAAGATTTGTATGTGGTTGAGTTGTGGTGTTTTTTCATCCTTCTCATTTTCATATTTCTTCACTGGAAAACCAAAATTTTTTCTAACAACACCCTTTCTTGGTGCATCACCACTTCTAGTATAGGTCTAGTTAGCTGTTTTATTGCATTAGAAGTAGTGTTGTGTTTAGTTTAGGAAGAGGAATTCGGCCTTCTCCGGAGGTTCACCTTGAGCAGTGATCCCATGTTAACCAATCACACCAAATTCTCTATTCATCACTTGGTCATTCAGAGGGTGCAGTGATTAGATGATAAATAAAAAATTAAAATAAAATTACGATGCTTATCCCCTCTCAAGTTGATAAGCGAACACAATACACACATCTGTGAAAGATATGACTCTTGTAGTCCCACCAGGTGCACCAAAAACTATTATCGCCAAATCACTTCACCCTTTGAATGACCAAGTGATGAATAGGGAATTTAGTGTGATTGGGTAACATGGGATCACCTCTCAAGCTGTGGGACTTGGGATTGAGGTGAACCTCCAGAGAAGGCCGGATTCCTCTTCCTAAACTAAACACAACACTACTTCTAATGCAATATAACAACTAAATATACCTATGCTAACATTTTCATGGGGTTAAGGGAGAGATATTTTAAAGAAATAAAACCTATAATAGAAGTGGTGATGCACCAAGAAAGGGTTGTTACTAGAAAAGTTTTCAATTTTCCAGTGAAAGAAGATGAAAATGAGAAGGATGAACAAGCACCACAACTGAACTACATACAAAGCTTCATTCTCAGATAAGAACAAAACCTGCAATGGAAAATCAAATTTGCATAGTATACCTGCATACATGAGAAAGACACAAAGAAGTAGCTAGAATGATGAAAGGACCAATAATTAGTCACAGAACACAATTTTATTACTTTAATCATGTGCACAATGCATCATTACATGAGGAAGAGGCAAAGTTTTCCATTACAATATTGGAAGAGAGGTTTGAAACTCTCCACAATCCACAATAGCCTAACTTATGAAAAGAGAGAGGAATACTAAAAAATTTCAAACTGTCTAACCCCTTGGAATGAACTCCTTTTTTATTTATAGAAAATCCACCTGAAGAGAAAGGAGGAAGAAGGCCTAAAATTTTGGGATGAATATAGCACATGATGACTTACATGCTTAATTACATCAATAATTTCTCATTGAGGAAACATTCCACCACCATGTTATAAATTCAAAAAATTGAATTTAATTCTCCATTAAATTAAAATAATATTTTTTAATAAAATATTTTATTAAAAATAATATTTTTAATAAAACATTTTATTAAAAATAATTTTTTTTATTAAAAATATCATCTGCCTTTAGTGGGACCCCTTAAAAATATCATAAGGGGTACGATATTGATCCCCTTTTTACACTATGTAACTAAAATTATGGTTTTGAGTTGCATGAAACCTTTGTATGTGTACTGTTGGGAATTCCATGTTGTTATAGTAAGCTTATGTTATGAGTACTATTGTGTCAGGCATATGTGTACTCATCAAGGGCCTAACCACTTATAAAGGATTGACTCAGGGGAGGACACGCAAAGCATTGATGATACCATGCTAGACTCACAACTGTTTAGGTTGCGGCGCATGCTCTTGGACTTAGAAGATATCACAATATTCTTAAAAAATGGTGTGGCATCGAAAGGGATGAAGGCTCTAGAGAGGAAGAAATTGGCTATACATGCCACACCTTACATGTTAATTAGTGGATATCTATATAAATTAGGATGTTATGAGGTTCTACGCCGATGCGTATTATAACATGAGCGTGTAGAGATTATGGAGGAAGTGCATGGTGGGATTGTAGGAGGGAAATATGTAGGAAATACAACCACATGAAAGATTCTAATGATAGGGCTTTGGCAGGAAAGCATCTACCAGGATTGTATTGATTTTTACAAGGCTTATGATCATTTCCAGCGCCTTGTAAAACCTAGAAAGAGGGATGAAATTCCCTTGCGACCAATAACTAGTGCTAATCCATTTGAAAAATGGGCAATCGACTTTGTAGGGCCAATTTCACCTACCACGTGAAGGACTGGTTTAAACTACATCATTACTTGCACTGACTACTTGACAACATGGACAAAAGCAACACGTACAAAGGATTGCACTTCGGTGACAGGTGCTATATTTTTATATGAGAACATAATCAGTACGTATGGATATCCATTGAGCTTGTCTGGTGATAGGGGTACAAATTTTCTCAATGAAATGGTCAGGATTCTCCTAACAGAGTTTATGGTGGCCCATCATAAGACTACCCCATATCATCCATAGGAAAATGGAATTGCTGAGGCATTTAACAAGATATTGAGTCACACATTGACCAATATTTTTGATGTTGGAACACAATACTGGGAATACATAGTATCAGCTATTTAATGGGCATACAGGACAACCTACAAGAGGTTGAACAAAGCCACACCATTTCATTTGGTGTTTAATACAGAGGTTGTTTTTCCCATTGAATTCATGTTACCATCACTGCATATAGTGCGCACAAGTGGTTTAGATGATGAACAAGTGCTCAAGGAAAGGATTCATAGATTGATGTAGTTAGAAGAAAGGTGATCACTTGATAGATGGAGTCAGAAGACTAAAAAGAGTAGACAAAAGGCATGGCGTGATCCTCATATCAAGAACAAAATTTTTGAGGTCAGGAAAATGGTTTTGTTGTATGATTCCAAGTTCTTGCGCCATCCTAGGAAATTGAAATTCCATTGGTTGGTCCCTTACATCATCTTATACATCCTTGATTTAGGCACATGTTAGTTACAAGTGTTGAATGGGACAAAGTTACCTAGCCATTTCAATGGGAGTAGGTTGAAGCCCTGCTATAAATAAGCCTTCCTTGTATTTGTAAATAAGGTAGTATTCCTAGTTAGATTAGAATTTCCCTTTATGCATTTTTTTCTTCTTAAGTTTCCCTTTCTCATTGCTTGTTCCTTTTCATTGTTTTATTTTGTGCCTTGTGTGCTAGTAACCACATTATTTTCAAAAGGTTATGTATGCGCAGAGGACTGCGCATCTGTTTTAGTGTGGGGTAGAGTAGTACGAAGTGAAGTATAAGTTGGAAGTAAAATTTAAATAGCCCAGTTGAAGGATATAAATCATGTGGGAAAATGGTGGATGAGAGTGGTTGGTTTCACGATAAAGCTTTATAAAGACCACATATAGAGAAGGAAAAATGTAGGAACAACATGAGGTAGGTGAGGGAAAAAATTGGGTAAAGGATAGAAGAAGTGCCTTCGGTGCCACAAACACACGTGTAAGAGTCTTCGATCAGTAAGGATTTTTATGTGCCAGAAGGTTCTAAAGAATTTTGTACACAAGATTGGGCGCATGTGTAAGGGCAGTTAAGGTCATATTTAGTGGAAAAATCTACATTTAATGCTAATTACATTAGTAGGTGGTATAACATTTATTGCTGGAAAGGAGGAAAAAGCTATAAATATGAGGTTGGGTGAATCATTATTTTACCTTGTGATTACAAAGTGGAAGAGCTCTTGCAAACAAGGGCATCTAGAGATATTTTTGCAAAGGAATACCAATCATAAAGATCTAAGTGCACAACTAGGTTGATCTACGAACTAGAGTGGAAGAAGTAAATGGACATGGGGAGAGTTCTTTTGGAGTACGTCATCTTGTGGAAGGGTTTTCCTAGTTAGGTTTTGGTAACTAGGGCACGGAGGTAGGAGGATTCTTTACAGATTTGATCCTTAGAGTTGAGCAGAGTAGTAGATCAGAGTAAGGAGGAATTTAAGTTTTAACCCAACAAGTAGAATGGAACCAAAGAAGGCAACCATATCACCAAAGTAATAGAAGTGCAAGGGAAATGGAAAACAAACTGCTTCCGTCGTTAGTTCCACTAAAGAGTGGTATGTAGAGATGCAGTACCTTGATGGAGTGTTGCTAGGAAAAGAGAGGGGATCACACATGAGAAAGATGGTCATAAGAGACTACAATCATAACACGAGCACTACATAAAAAGAGATGGCATTGGAACTAGTTTGTCCAACTAACAAAAGGACACCAAAAGGAATGTCGATCTACAACGATGAATTGAAGGTGTAGTTGGAGAAGGCCGAGTTGCTACAACTATATGAGTTTCCCTATTTTGGAAAGCCCAAGTGGTTACACAAGTGGTTGATGTCATGCGTACATGAAGATCACTTCTATTTTTTAGGCTGCAAAATGCACATAACTCCTCAACTCATATTAAAGTTCATTGACCTGATTTTCAAAGGAGACTCCATAGATGACGACTTGGATGATAAGGAGGCCATCAAGAAAACTATAGAGGCTTATGAATATAAAAAGGGTTCACGTTATTTTGATATCATAGATATCCCCGACCTTGTTATGAGAATGGACACACACTTGGTTACTAAGATGAATGATAAAAAAGGTAGACACAAGTTAACAAAGTATGGTTGAATGTATGTCAGAAGATTTCTGAAGGCACCATTTACAACTTATACACCTACATTATTGAGATCATATTTTTTGGAAACATTCTCGTCACCATCATATTTTTGGAGATTGGAGTGCCCAATGGGCTAGAGAAGTTCATATGGGAGTATCTAGAAGAGAATACCTCACCAAAAAAAGGTTTGAGAAATATACTTGTGGGACCATGACGCCCTCTCACAAGGTGCGCTTAGAAAAATGGTACAAGCAGATGCATGATGCATTTAGGGCAGAGTGGAGGATACCTGAGTAGTTTCCCATGCTCATAGATAGGGAAGTGGAGTTTGTTGTATATCCAAATTTTTGTATTGGCCAGTTCACCTTGATATATGGGACTGATATTCCATGGTGCAACCTACCATTTTCTTTTAGCACACAATACTTCCAAGTAGGCGTCAACCATTTTAAGGAGGCCAAGAGACTAAGGTTTGACCTTAGTAAGGTAGATCGATACCACCACAATCTATACTAAAAGCTTTTATATCCAAAGAAGCATGCATATGTGGAGAAATATGTCTCCCACAAAGTGCAGATGATAAAACCAATAACGTTGTTAATCACCAGAAGGGTTGCAACAAGGATATTTATGCACATAAGGCCAAATTTTGAGAAGGGTGCCTACCTAGAAAATTATATCTCCATTCTAGAAGACCCCACAAGAAGAAAGAATGGCGTGCTAAAGAAGAGGGTGAGAGAAGAGGTGAAGGAGAAGAAGGCACCAAGTGTGCAGACAACACAATCTTTGGGCGTGCTGAAAATAAGTGCTAAGCCAAGCACTTACGTGCTCAAGAAGAAGTGCCCAGTCAAGGAGAAGACCCTAGAAGAAGAGGTTCCAGAGCAAGAGGATCCCCTCACAAGAGAAGATTTGCCAAGGAAGGAGTCCCCTGCTGAAGAGAAAGAGAGGGAAGAGTCTCTTATACTGGAATCACCAGTTAGGAAGAAACAGAAGGTGACAGAGAAGGAAGACTTAGAGGAAACAAAGGGCTTGGAGGCCTACAGGGGTGAGAGGGATGATGATGAGGATGAAGAAGTTCATAATCATCCCGTGTATGATATACATGATTTAGAAGAAGAAGGAAGTGAAGGGAAGAATGACAAGGAAGAAGCACATGCTCAAGGCAAAGGGGTGAGTGAAGAAGTAAACACAAGAGATCAGAGGACCCCAAGCCTCACCAAGGAACAAATAGAAGAAGCCATAGAGAGAGAAGTGGAAGGCATCATAAAAAATTTAGTGAAATAGGAAGTAGATCGTAGCGCAAATGAAGTGATGAAGGAGATTGAGGAAGAAAGCATTGGAAAGGAGTATGGAAGCATGGGTGGAGATCCAAGTCTGGCTGTGAGCTTTCCAAAGGCTGCATGCATAGGTAGGAAGAGTGGTGGAAGCACAAGGGAAAGGAATAGGTTACATCAATGATCCAAGCAAGGTGCTATGCACGTACTTCTAGAGCATCATGCCAACAGAACAACTCCTAGCCATGCCCTCATTTGATGTAGAAGGTGCATACCCACGAACCAGGAAAATGCTATCTTGGGCATTTGAATCACATGTTGATGAACTTGAGTTCAAGGTAATCTAAAGGGTGCTAATGAAGATGTTAAAGAAAAAAGGGATAAACCCCTTGGTTAATGCTCAACAGTTGTCAGATGAGCAAGTCTGTAATGCACTCAACAAGGTTTTAGTTGAGGTTGAGGCCAATTTTTTTGGAAGAAATGATAGGGTGAGATTCCTAGAGGCGTAATTGGAGAAGAAGGAGGAGGAGCTTATTGAGAAAGGAAAGGACCTAAAACAACAAGAACTAATCAATGCACAACTAAGGCATGAACTGAAAGAGGAGAAGGCAAGGGTGCATGAATTACACAAGAAAATTGAGATGATTACGGATGTTATTGTCTTAAAGCATCCTGACCTAGCACCACCTGAGAAAAAATATGAATCAACCTTGTAGTTCCAGGAGGATTTGACTTGCATCCTCACTATGGAGAGGTGGACACTCACCTTAGAGTCCATAGAAGAAGCACTGGCATGCCAAAAGAGAGAAGACAAGATGAAGGTTGTAGGGATTATTTCTTAGTATACCAAACTCCTTGTCAATGTGAAGGCCATCGTGTAAGTTGCTAAAGTTGCCTATGATAATTGTGCTGATAGAGATAGAGTAGCAAACATATTGGTCGCTACACATTAGATGGAACTCAAGGAGTTCCAGGAGAAGAATAAGGGGAATAGAGCAGAGTGGGATAAGATCCTAGCCAAGGTGGAGAATAAATTAGAGGCTATTGAGACCTTTCAGAGTTTGATCAAAAATTGGATAAAGGAATTATACCTGTAGATCACCTGGAGGATGGATGCCCTTAATGATTCGAGAAAATGACTAGAAGGAATTGTTGAAATGATGAGTGCCAACGGGGAAGGGATAATCTTTGAGGAGGTAAGTGCCCTAGTAGGTGACCTCTATCAGCAAGCCCAGAGGAAGGATAATTCCTGGGAGAAGCTAGTGGTAGATATAGGGAAGGATTTCCCTCTATTCCTTCAACAATGAACATGTTCTCCTTCATTTCCCCATTCTTTAATTCTTTCTCCCAATTCTTTATTCCTTCATTCTTTTTCCAACTATTCCGATCCCACCATTCTTTATTCATTAAAGAGAAGTGTTTTCAAGGGCAGAGAATAGGATTAGTGTGGGGTGATATTCGGCCTCATAATATTAGCTAAGTATAAGAAGGCGCGTGGATGTGCGAGGCCTATATGAAGAAGGGTGCACAAGGTAAAGACACACAGGAACAAGTTTTAGAAGGGTTTAGCAGAAACCAAAGGTGCACACACAAGGAAAAGGAAAGGGTTTCAAGACTTAGCCATATTTGGCATTTAAGGAAGCACATGAGAAAAGTGTGACTCGACTGAGCATGTGGAGTGGATAAGGTGCCATCTTGACAACTCAATGGTCAAGGAAGGAATATTCCATGAAATGGAAGGATCCAGAAAGACATCATTGTAGAAAGTGGAGAGCTCAGATGGGAAGAAACATGCTCCATTGAAGGACCACATGGACACTTGGCAACTGATCTATTACTTCAGGAAGGCATGGCGGTGGATGCTAAAGCTATATATAGAGATGCTCAGGTAGAAGGAAGGGACAACTTTTTAATAAAAGGTTTTCAAGAGAGATATCAAGAGAGGAAGAGAAGAAGAAGAGGAGAGGTGAAGCTCTGCAAGAAATAGTAGTAGATTCTATGGGTTAAGGTTCTCATTAGGAGGACAGTAGGAGAGATGGCATATCTAGAGGGATGGGTCTATGAACATCTTTGTAATCTAGAAAGCATAGTTTAGGATTCTGATGTATAAGTCTTATCTGCATTAAGACATTTGGTCTGTAATGACCTTGAGGAATGTAATGTGGTTACTGAACAGAGAGTAATATGAATATATGGATTTCTTTTAAAATATATACATTGTTCATGGGTATAAACCCTAGTGTCATTTCTTTATATTATCATATATGTTATCTGTTTGATATTTTCCTTGTCATCTAAATGGATGCATTTATATAGTAACTCATCCTAAGACCCTCCGAATGAATGCATGGTTCTTTCCCTTCTTGCATCTAAGATTTTTTCATTAGGGGATGTATTCTCACAAAACTCACATAAAGGAGGGGCTCAACACCCACGCGTGCCTCGGTTGAGCACCCAGCGCCCGCTGGGTGATAGGCCGATGCGCATGGGATCAGACTGTTGTTTCTAAGGACATAAAAATGACTACACTATTACAAGAATGGGATCCCAATAATTATAATCAGATATATTTAGAGGTGAGAACCCTCTTTTAGAGGATAATCTCATGGCTGACCATAGTGGTGGAGAAGAGTATTCTCCTCATTTGAATTTAAAACATCGTCCTGCCAATTTTGACAATCACATTTTACAAAACAAACATGAAGTTCTCATGTGTGTTATGGAGCTAGGGGCTAAGTTACCTACCACAGTAGACCATTCTCTCATTGTCAGAATGAATCATGGATAAGAGGAAGTAGAACAACATCATTATACTATTAATTAAATTTTAAATCCAGGTCATGCCTCTATTTCTACACAGAAGAATAATGAGGAGATACAGTTTGAAAATTATGGATATTATCAAATACATGTTATTAAAATATGCTGTGAAGACAATGAGGAACATGTTCATCATGCAAAACCTCCATGTAATGACAATCATCATGAAATACCTATTCAAAATGTGACGTTAGAACAACAGGTCCAAGCCCTTACTCACGAATTGGAAAGTATGGCTTTGCATATACAAAATGAACAACCCAAAGTGATGAAACAAGCTATACCAAAATAGAAACCTAAAGCTTCGTTTCATGAATTCCTAATAACACTCCTCGACAAGAGGCACAAAGACATCCTTACGAATATATTCTCGTAGAAAATATGGGTGATAATATACCTAGGTTTAACCCCTTTTATAGACCTACACCACCCACACAAGATCCACTTTTCAATCAAGAGTGGTCAACTATGAAGAACACCCTTCAATCATCCCAATAAGGCCAAACTAGTAACAATAACAAGAAGTTTCGGTTTGATGAGTTATGTTCCTACCCATTTGACAAAGCCATGCTATAGGTACCTTTCCCAAGACACTTTTATTTTCTAAAATTTGACAAGTATAAGGGAAAATGTGACCCTCATGACCATATTAAATATTTTTATATGGCATGGCAAGAAGTTGCATTCAGTGAAAATTATCTTATGCACCTCTTTCCATGAAGTTTAGGAGAAACGACGCTAAAATGGTTTATACACATCCCTAAGGGATCCATATCAACATGGCTAGAACTAGCAGAAATTTTTGTATGACACTTCGCTTTTACTATAGAGAATGATGTCACCATGTTGGATCTCTGCAATTCCAAACAATGAAACAATGTAAATTTTGCTACATTTTTGCAATGATGGAGATGATTAGTTAGTTGTTTTCCTTGCTCCATACCTAAAAAGTAGTTAATCAGTATATTTGTTCCCAACATCCATCTGAACATTACATTCCACTTGCAAATGCATTGTGGAAACACATTTTAAGAGGTCATCAAAAAAGTGAGTCAAATTGAAAAAGTGTTATTAGCCAGCAGGACTCTAAAGCCTTTCTCATGCAATCATAATGATTCCAAAACTAATGAATTTTTTTTTGTCCCTAATAGGAATGCAAATTTTGTTAGTGATGGGATAGTAGAATCTAAACGAGTACAAGTTGTTCAAAACAACACTCCTTTAAAGCTTGCAAAGGGTGCTCTACCTATGGAGTATAAGCCTCGTAATTTCACTCCTTTATCTGACTCAATGTCATCAATACTAAAATAGCTAGAGGTGGTTAATACGGTTATATATCCTAAAAATATGCCTTATGAGGATGATGCGCCTAAACCATATTGGTTTAGAGATAATGAATATTTCCAATTATACCACGTTAAAGGTCACAAAATAGATAAGTGTATGAAATTACATCACTACATCCAGGACTTAATCAAAAGTGGTGATGTGGAGATGAATTCATCCACTCCTATCAAATCCCCCAATATGAGGACTTTTCCTAAACATAATCAAGACAAGAATGCTAATTATGTGTCTAATAAGGAGAATCATTTTTATGCTCTCATTGGTTGTGTAGATACACTTTTTGAACATGTCAACATAATAACCCCTGTGATATCCCCTAGACTATCTATGTCTATGCATGTGCCAACAAAGACTGATTATCACATAGTTCCATATACTTATGACAGTAAGGAACCTAGGTTTCACCATTCCCATTAAAGGATGCCTATCACAACTAGACCTCGTTTGATTTTTCATGCTAAAGAACTCGTTCACTTACCTCTTCCCCCATTTTCAACTCATGGTAAGTGGTATGATTCTAATTCTTCTGATTCTTCTAAAGATTCCAATCCCAAGGATTCTAAGTCTTCTGATTCTTTTAAATCTTCCAATCTGAATTATTCCTCTAATACGAATTCTAAGTCACGGTCCTCCCTATCTTTAAATGACCCCATTTCTCAGTCACCTCAACGAACCCTTCTTGCATTGAATATCTCTTTGACTCAAAGTCCTTATAATCAATCATCCAAGTCGACTCCCATGTCACATACATCCAATCAATCTCTTTTTGTAGAAAAACTACCCACACCGATTGATTCATTTTAGAATGAAGAAGCCATTAGAGAATTATGAGGGTATATGAAGACATTCCTCTAGAAGTTTATAAGAAATAAACCTCTTTAGACCTCGATACATTCACATATTGGGAGGAAGAGATTGATGCATTTGGTCAGAGAACAAAGGAAGACCCTAAGATCATTAAACATGATTCTCCTCTTATCCTTCCATCTTCACATTCTTTATTGGGCGATGAAATTCCTGGGTCTAACATTACTCCACGACCTATCTTCTCATTAGTTATTCATTCTTTATCTATCAAGATTCCTCCACTAGAATCTTACCTAGGGTAACCACCTGGTAGCCCATTTTTTTTCTATATGTGGACCACATCCAAGTAGCCCCACATAATCTCTATGTGGCTTGCCTCCTAGCAACCCATCTTCATCTATATTATGGGCACATCCTAGAAGTACCTTATATTTGATTCTTGGGCCACGTCCTAGTAGACCATCTTCTTCTATATATGGGACACCTCTCGGTAGTCCTTCATCTTCTATATATGGGATGCTACTAGGAATTCCTTCATATTCAATCTTAGGGCCACATCCTTATAGTCCTTTATCTTTAGTCTATGGGACACCTCCAGGTAGTTTGACTTATTTTGTATGTGGCTCACCTCCTGGTAGCCCATCTTCATCTATTATTGGGACACATCCTAGTAGCTCATCATATTCTATATATGGGACACCTCCTAGTAGTCCTTTGTCTTCAGTATAGGGGAAACCACCTAGTATTTTAACTTATGTATTTTTCTTACCTCCTAGCAGAACATCTTCGTCTATATTGGGGGCATGTCCTAGAAGTCCCTCATCTTTAATTCTTGGGTTGCATCAAATTATCCCATCATCTTCTATATATGGTACACCACCAATCAGTCCTTCATATTCGATCTTAGGGCCACATCCTAGTAGTCCTTTATCTTCAATCTATGAGACACCTCCTAGTATCCCATGCTCTTCAATTCTTTGATCATATCCTTCACATCCATCACATTATTCTTTTATCAATTATTGTGGTGAACCCACTGTCACTTCTCACATCAATTCTATTCATCCACTTTCTTCTCCCACTTCTTGGTATCAGACAAGTCATGTATCAACTTATAAGAAACCCAAATGGTTCCTTCATCCAACTAAAATTAAAAATCCCAAGAGCTCCAAAGCTCACAAAAATTTAAACAATATTAAAGTTCAGAATCAACCATGATTCAAAAATGCACATCAATGCACCCATCAAGTATAGCATAAAGTGCATAAACCTCTGGATAGGGAACTCAATATCTCACATATGAAATCCAAATTTAATGATAAAACATAGACATTTATTAAGTATGAGCTAGCCATGATCATTGAGATCAGGGATAATATGACTCTTGATAAGAAGACATGCCTAGGCTTCCTTACCAAGGAAATTTCTAACATTGTTGTTGGATCTTATCATGTCAAGTGACCTTGTTGGTCCCACCTTTAAAAAAAGACAAAAATTCAAAAAAGAGAAAAACACTGCCAACATAGGCATCCATGTTGCAGTCAAAAATCTCAAAGATTAGAATCCGATATATTCAGAGGTGAAAACCCTCTTTTAGAGGATAATATCATGGTTTACCATATTGGTGGAGAAGAGGATTCTCCATCACTATCATCTCGCTAATTTTGATGATGATAGTGGTGGATAATCTAGAACATCATCCCACTAATTTTGACGATCACATTTTCCAAAACAAACATGAATTTCTCATGTGTGTTATGGAGCTAGGGGCTAAGTTACCTTCCACATTAGACCCTTCTCTTGTTTCCAGAATGATTTTTGGAGAAGAGGAAGTAGACCAACCTCATTGTACTGTCAATAAAATTTTAAATCCAGGTCATGCCTCTACTTTTTCATGACAGAATAATGAGGAGATACTGTTTGAACATGATGGATATTATCAAATACCTATTGTTAATATATGTTATGAAGATAATGACAAACATGTTCATCATGCACAGCCTCCCCCTAATGACAACCATTGTGAAATACCTATTCAAGAGGTGACATTAGAACAACAAGTCTAAGCCCTTACTCACCAATTGGCAAGTTTGGCTTCGCATATACAAAAGGAACAACCCAAAGTGTTGGAAAAAGCTACACCGAAAGACAAACCTAAAGCTTTGTTTCATGAATTCCCAATAAACACTCCTCAACAGGAGGCACAAAGAGATCCTTATGAATATATTCTCACAGAAAATAGGGGTGGGAATACACCTAGGCTTAACCCTTTATATATGCCTACACCACCCATGCAAGATCCACTTTTCAATCAAGAGTAGTCAACTATGAAGATCACCCTTCAAGCATTCCAAGAAGGCCAAACCAGTAACAATAACAAGAAGTATTGGTTCGATGAGTTATATGCCTACCCATTTGATAAATCCATGCTACAGGTACCTTTCTCAAGAGACTTTGATTTTCCAAAATTTGACAAGTATAAGGGAAAAGGTGACCCTCATGACCATATTAAATATTTTTATATGGCATGCCAAAAGGTTGCTTTCAACGACAATTATCGTATGCTCCTCTTTCCACAAAGTTTAGGAGTAATGGCTCTAGAATGGTTTGTACACATCCCTTAAGGATCCATATTAACATGGCTAGAACTAGAAGAAATTTTTTTATGACACTTCTCTTTTAATATAGAGAATTATGTCACCATGTTGGATCTTTGCAATGCCAAACAATGAAACAATTAAAACTTCATTGTGTTTTTATAATGATGGAGAGGATTAGCTAGACACTTTCCTTGCTCCATACCTAAAAAAGTAGTTAATAAATATCTTTTTTTCCCAAACTCCATCCAGACATTACGTTCCACTTGTAAATGCATTGTGGAAACACATTTGAAGAGGTCATTGAAAAAGGGATTCAAATTTAAAAATCGTTGTTAGCCAGGAGGACTGTAAAGCTTTTCTCATGTGATTATAATGTTTACAAAATGAATGAAAAAACAAAGTTTGTCCCTAATAGGAACAAAAATGTTGTTAGTGATGGGATAATAGACTCTAAACAAGTACAAGTTATTCAAAACAACACTCCTTTGAAGCTTACAAATGGATCTACACCTTTGGAGTATAAGTGTCATACTTTCACTCCTTTATCTGACTCAATTTCATCAATACTATAACAGCTAGAGGTAGTTTATATGGTTATATATCCTGAAACTATGCCTTATAAGGATGACGCACCTAAACCATCATGGTTTCGAGATAATGAATATTGCCAATTCCACTGTGTTTAAGGTTGTAAAATAGATAAGTATTTGAAGTTTTAGCACTACGTCTAGGACTTAATCGGAAGTGGTAATGTGGAGATGGATTCATGCACTCCTAAAAAATTCCCCATTACAAAAACTTTTCCTAAACATAATCAGGACAAGAATGTTAATTATGTGTCTAATAAGGAGAATCATTTTGATCCTCTAATTGGTTTTGTAGATACACCTGTTGAAAATGCCAACACAATAACCCATGTGATATCCCCTAGACTATCTATGTCTAGGCATGTGGCAACAAAGACTGATTATCACATAGTTCCACATACTTATGATAGTAAGGAACCTAGTTTTCAGCATTCCCATCAAAGGATACCTATCATAGCTAGACCTTGTTTGATTCTTCCTGCTAAAGAACATGTTCACTTACCTATTACCCCAGCTTCAACTTATGGTAAGTGGTATGATTCTAATTATTCTAAATATTCCAATCCCAATGATTCTAAGACTTTTGATTCTTCTAAAGATTCCAATATGAATTATTCCTCTAATATGACTCCTAAGTCACGGTCATCCCTATCTTCATAGGAGCCCATTTCTCAGTCACCTCAACAACCCCTTCTTTCATTGAAGAACTCTCTAACTAAAATTCCTTCTAATCAATCATCCAAGATGAATCCCATGTCACATTCATCCAATCAACTTCTTATGGTAGAATAACTACCCACACTGATTGATTCATTTTAGAATGAAGAAGCCATTACAAAATTTATGAGGGTACATGAAGACATTCCTCTAGAAGTTTTTGAGCAAGAAACCTCTTTAGACATCGATACATTCGCATATTGGGAGGAAGAGATTGATGTTTTTTTTAGAAAATATAGGAATGCCCTAAGATCGTCGAACATGATCCTCCTCTTATTCTTCCATCTTCACATTCTTCATTGGGTGATGAAATTCTTTGGTCTAGAATTGATCCACAACTTATCTTCTCATTACCTAATCATTTTGTATCTATTAAGATTCCTCCTTCACAATATTACCTTGAGTCACAACCTAGTATCCCATCGTATTTTTATATATGTGGACCACCTCCAAGTGGCCTCACATCATCTATATGTGGCTTGCCTCCTAGAAACCCATCTTCATCTATACTCGGGGAACGTCCTAGGATTCCCTCATCTTTGATTCTTGGGCCACGTCCTAGTAGCCCATATTCTTCTATACATTGGACACCTCTAGGTTGTCCTTCATCTTCTATCTATGCGATTCTACCAGGTAGTCCTTCATCTTCAATCTTAGGGCCGCATCCTTGTAGTCCTTTATCTTAAGTCTATGGGACACCTCTTGGTAGTCTGACTTCTTTTGTATGTGGCTCACCTCATGGTAGCCCATCTTCATCTATTCTTCGGCCATGTCTTAGTATCTCATCATCTTATATATATGGGATACCTCCTAGTATTCCTTCCTCTTCAGTCTGTGGGACACTTCCTGGTAGTATTACTTCTTCTATATATGGCTCACCTCCTAGCAGCCCATCTTCATCTATACTGGTGACATTTCCTAGAAGTCCCTCATCTTCGATTATTTGGATGGGTCTAAGTATCCCATCATCTTATGTATATGGGACACCACTAAGAAATCCTTCATATTTTATCTGAGGGCCACATCCTAGTACTCCTTTATCTTTAGTCTATGGGACACCTCTTGGTAGCCCATCCTCTTCAATTCTTGGACCGTATCCTTCATGTCCATCATATTATTCTTCTATCAATGATTGTGGCAAACCCACCATAACTTCTGACATCAATTCTATTCATCCACTTTCTTCTCCCACTTGTTGGGATAAAACAAGTCATGTATCAACTTATAAGAAATCCAAATGGTTTCTTCATCCAACTACGATTAAAAATCCCAAGAGCTCCAAATATCACAGTAATTTAAATGATCTTAAAGTTCATAATCAATCATGATTCAAAAATGCACATCAGCATACTCATCAATTGTGGAAAAAAGTGCATAAACCTATGGATAGGGAACACAATATCCCGTATATGAAATCCACATTTCATGATAAAACACAACCATCTATTGAGTACGATCTCACCACAATCATTGAGATCGGGGATAATATGATTCTTGATAAGAAAACATGCATATTATTCCTTATCAAGGAAATTCCTAACATTGTTGTTGGATCTTATCATGTCAATTGACCTTGTCAGTCCCACTTTTTAAAAAAGACAAAAATACAAAAAAATTATAAAAAATTTCAAAAAAATCAAAGGTAAATGAAAAAACATTACAATCAAGTATTGCATACACATGGATGTTCTTTCTTTCCTTGTTATTCCTCTGCAAGTCTTCCTACCATTTTCATACCTTCGGTGATATTTTGGTTAGCCAATTTTCAAGCATTTTATAACATATATCTCTATGGTATCTATTTGACCTTGGTATTTTATCACCTTCAAAAATTAAAGAGCGATTGACCTTGTAGATATCCTAGCATAATCAACATTCTTGTCATGCAAATGTGTAATAAGGAAATCAATCATTTTTTAGCATGAAAACTATACCCTTGTGTTAATTTTTTCAATTCCTATCATTCCAAGACACCCCGAGTCTATCCAGTTAATCCAAGTGACCTCCCAATTAACATTATCCCATCCCCCTAGGTGATTTAGGAAATTCCATTCATTCCCCCTATGTGATTTTAGGAGTTCATTAAAAGTTGCAAACTACACGTAGTTGTAGGAAGGGCTATCATTAGCCTTCCTGGGACTGTACCAACCCCATGGAATGGAACAGAAAAATCCAAATCATACAAAAAGGCGAGTCAAAGGTATTGGGACATCATGGAAATGATTGAGGAAGATTATGGAAGGGCTTGGAGAAGTTAGGGTAGTTTCTCCAAAATTAGGGTTCACAGGCCTAGTCAGTACACAGGCTAAAATGGTCGCTGAGATTTGAAATGTGATTCCAAGAGCTCTGGATGGAGTTAGAAGAAAAAAAAAACATCAATGGAAAGATAATTCCAAGCCCTACAAGATTGTGAAATCATTTTTTCACAACACTTTAGCGCATTAAGTCTATAGGAAATGGAGTACCAAATCAAAAATCAACATTTTTAGGGATCAAATGGAAGAATAAATACTTAATACCCCCACTAGTGGATTCAAAAGGACATTTCTAGTTAGGATCATATAATTTTTTTCTAAAACATTCCATCGAGAGCTCAAGATATCATCATCTCAAGTTGTCCTCTTGGAGCGAGTTCATGAGTTAGCCAAATTTTGGGAGGACACGTGTCAGCTCCAAGAGCTTGATGGGATTTTGGGTCCTTGACATCCCTCATGGTCAAGGACATAAACCTTGGGAAAATGCACCCAGCCCTAACATGACCTCTGGAACCCCATGCAACCTTCATGATTGTCAGTTCAGCCCCCATGTGTAATTTAGAGCTCAAATCCCTTATTGTCAGATCTCTGCCACGTGTCAACTCCAAGATCACTATGGAATTTGATGTCCCTCATGTCCCTCAAATGTTAGGGACATAAAACCTTGAAATTTTTTCCAATCCCTTTAGGAGATACTTTTGGTCACCCATGTGACCCGCTTCCAGCCCCTTTGTGCTCTAAAGTTGATTTTCTAGCTCTCACTCCCTGCCGTTGGATCGCTAGAACGTGTCACCGTCTTGCTCACTATGGAAATTGACATCCCTCACATCCCTTTGAGGTGAGGGACATTAGGGAAAAAAACATACACTCGAATCCAACTCCAAAATTTTAAAATTTTCTAACTCCAGGATGTTTCTTACTACTTCTCCATTGTCAGAAGAAAGTTGTAGAGAACACCTCAGTCCACCACTCCATCATTGCCAAAGATCAAGCCAGTTTCACCATAGAAATGAAATCCTCTACCCCATGGTGATACATATTTCTCAGAAGAATATTTCATCGAGATAAGAAGAAGAAATGAAGAAGAGAGAAGAAGAATAGTGGAAATCACCATTTTCATGAAATCAAAATTTGAAGAAATCTTCCAAACCGGTGTACAGATTGACAAACTATATGTTGCTGAATTCTTCTCTCTTGAAGGACATTAGAAAATCATATTCAAACCTCCCATTTTCAAAAAGGAATTCTCACATCAAATAAATTTCACTTCTGACTCTACGAAGAACAAAGTTCAATTTCCTGTCAAACTAGCAACCGAATTGAAGAGAAATTTCAACAGTGAGGCAAGAAGCAAAAACCTATCTCAATGGAGCTGATTTCATCGTGAACGGTGATGAAACCAAACCTGAAAAATTTAAGCTCCATTAATTTCTGCCATGAAACAATAGTGGAAAAAAATAGCGAGCTATCTCTCCACTTCTCAGGGTTTCGGTGGGTGAAATCGCACAAAATTTGGAGGGAATGATTGTTGAAAAATATAGTTTCACGTGAACTATTTTTTGTGCCATGAAGTCCCTATTTTTTAGGGATATGGAGGGATATTTTTTATCAACATTCTTCCCTCTTTGAATTTTTTTTCAAATTCCCAAAGATTTGACAGGCGAAATCATCCGAAATTCAGAGGGAAGGGTCTCCAAAAAATCCAATTTCTCTCAAGCTAGTTTTTTCACGATGAAGTTGCCATTTTATTGAGATATGAAGGACTATTTTTTATTAGTATTCTACCCTGGTAGCTCCATACCTGAAGCTCTTATGAGACAAAAATTTTCATTTTTCATTTCTGAGCTTTCTAGAAAGTGAATCATGATGAAAATTGGAGAACGAGTTCATGATGAAGAGTTGAATCCAAAAAAGTTGTTCCCGTCACAAACAGAGGTTGTTTTCACCACTTACTAAAAATAGCATATATTTTATTTCCTCGCATGATATAAATGATGAGTCCCACTAAATTTCAAGTTCTATCACTCAGGACAATTAGAAAAGGGATAAAATGAAAAGTAAGACATAAAATGACTTCTTCCCAAAATAACAGGTCCCCAAATAGCAACATGCTAAAACTAGAAATGTGCTAAAAATAGCAATATCTTAGGAAAAGAGGAGGTTAGAATATGGTAGAAGGTTCAGAAGGTGAAACTGGAGAAAGACATGTGATAAGTCCTAGAATAGCATAGCATGGGCTATATTCTAAAAATAGCAAGTTATTCTCAAAGGGCAAGTTGACACAATGGGATATAGAGGGATGATCATTTAGGTCAATACCATCATTCTGG
Organism: Taxus chinensis; assembly: GCA_019776745.2. Classification (NCBI taxonomy): domain Eukaryota; kingdom Viridiplantae; phylum Streptophyta; class Pinopsida; order Cupressales; family Taxaceae; genus Taxus; species Taxus chinensis. The sequence goes on from CM034154.1 coordinate 363,880,155, forward strand.
ATCATCCATGGGAATTGATCATAGGTAATTTGAGGTCCATCTCAGGGAACTAGATAATGTTTTTCGACACTCACTACATAGTTCCGGTCACAGGTATATCATACATGGGTTGAGAGTCACGGTCATTGGAAAAATCATTCAACAATGCTTTTAAAAACTCATTCCAAAGCATATGTGAGCCAACTGGAAGGAGTTTCACACAAGTTTTAAGATTCATATTTTCATCACATTGAACTTCCCATCAACGAGGATCAATGGAATTCATAGGGAATGAAATCTCCTCTTCTTATTTTCTCACTTTTTCTCTCTCCTCTTCCCCCAACTTTCTCTCTCTTCTCAATGTTCTAATTTTACATTGGGGTTGTGATTTTTCATATGTATTAATGTTCCTAATGTAATAAGTCACCTTTATCTTATAAAAAGGGACTTAATATTCTCCTAGGGAATTAAAAAGTTTTAAGTTGCACGAGGACATATGAAAATCCATTAGGGGGTAGATGATGAGTCTTCTCTCATTCTATAAATTGCAAAGCCATTCTCTTTTCAAAATTTTGGCAATTGATCTTGTAAACTCAAGAGTTCATTGTACTTAGAGAAAGAAAAGGAGATAGCCATTTTCTTCAACTTTCCTCCACTCTAGTTTTCCTCCATTCCCACTCTATGTAAAACTTTTCTTTAAGCACTCAATACAAGGAGTTTCTAGCTTTCTTTGAATAAGGGGTTTCTTGATACTTTGTGATTAATAATTATATTTGGTCTTGTTGTTATTTACAGATGTTGTTTCTTCTTATAAATGCATGTGTTAAAATTTCTAACTAGTGTTTGCAGGAATATGATTTTCTACCTGCAACATTAGTTCTCCTACCTCTTTTCTCACTCCCCTTTCCCACTCTTCAGACAAAGTCTTCCCTCGCAAGATATTTCTAGCTTTGCCAAAGGGTCAATCAAGTGCCCCTATTGGATCCCAGGCCATAAGGCCACTAGGAAAATCACACACATTTTGTGACATTTATCATCTATGGTAGTATCCATTGGTGACCTAGAGAGTCTTTTATCACCTTGGTAGTGTTGGCAAGAAATGCACACGTTTGTCCACCCACAAGATCCTATCACTAATCAAACATCTAAAAACCTTGTTGCGAAGAAATTTTGGATATATTTGTTGACACTACCCAATGTCGTCATCACAATCACTTATGCCTCCTTCCATCAAGCCATCAGTGGTTCTTAACCCCTTGTCAAACAAGAGAGCTGAAATAAGTTTTGAGAAAGAAAAAGAATCAATCAAATCAAAAAGCACAAAGTTGAAAGCAAACGCTAAAAGAAAAAGAGAATTGATATATAACTCTCTCTTAGGGTATTTCCAATAATCTCTACCGGAGGTATGGATGCCTGACTGGTAGTAGATAAATGTCACAATTAGAATAAAATACATCTTTTTTGGGGCTATAGATGTCTGCCTAGTAGCAGAGCAATGTACGGCTCTCCTTCCATAATCCATTCAAAAAAAATCAACTCTAAAAAATAAATCATTCCTACACATTGGCTAGGGTGTCTTCACTTGTTATCTATCAAATCCTCCCTCCAAGAGGTAATAAATTTCCACATGCACACACTAGATCTCTATGAGCAAACAGGATTAGTATGTTACCAAGTGTCTTTTTTTGTACCTTGTTCAGACTCTTACTCTAGTTTGTATCTTGTCTCACGATTCGTGCCTTATTCGAATCACTTCTTCATCACGAGAATTCTAAGCTACATTCACAACATTCACATCATTATTTTACTTAGTTCAGAACATCCATGTGTATAATATTTTATTTTTCCCATGTTGTTGGGAACATTTGTCCCCTTTCATAAAAATAATCTTCTACTTCTTTCTATTATGTTCTTCTTGGTCAGCTTACGTTGGGGGCATCCTTGCTCCTTCTTAGCATGTCATTGGGTTACGTTCATCATCATGTTGAACCTATCTATATTGGTCCTAATCCAACTTCTGTACGTGAAGAGTTTGCCTTTGAATATTCCCATCTAACGTTGGGGAAAATTTTGCATCTTCACTTTCTTGCACATATGCGTGGCATTCTACCCTTGTACATCTCATCTGTCACTGGGGCATCCACGTTTCTTCATTTCCTATACATAGCTCCAAAAAACTTCTAGAAAATAAAAAAAAAATCAAATATGTTTCATAACTCCCAAAATCATTCAAATATGTTAGTCAGAAAAGTCAAAACATCCAAATAAACATAAAAAAACCCAAACAAATTGGTAAGAAAAACTCAAAAACCCAAACAAATAAGTAATGCAAATTTAAAAACCCAAATATATCTTATCATTGCGTAGTAATCTTCAATACCTTTCCAACGTAAAAAAATAGGGTCATTTCGAGGTTGGGAGCAAAATTTATGGCCTCCAGAAGATAGGTGATGCACTCAATGTTGCACATGTTCCTGAGTGCCTTTGCACTATGAAAAATCATAGTTTCTCCTTGGACATGTTCCTAGGCCCCCACGCTATAGTCAGAAATAAAAAAAATCAAAATACATGCCAACATAGGTGCCCATGCGCCCATGTTAAAGTCAAAAATTCAAAAAAGTGCAAAACATTGCCAACATAGGCGCTTAGGTGCCCATGCTGCCATCAATAATTCAAAAAATATAAAAACATTGCCATCATAGGCACCCAGGCACCCATGCTATAGTCAAAAATTCAAAAAAGAGAAAAACATTGCCAACATAGGTGCACATGCACCCATGTTGCATTCAAAAATTCAAAAAATGTAAAATGCATGCCAACATAGGCACCCAAGCGTCCATGCTAGAGTCAAAAATTCAAAAAATGCAAAATACATGCCAACATAGGAATCTAGGTGCCCATGTTGCAAGAAAATTTTTTAAAATGCACAAAGGCCTACTAACATAGGCGCCCTGGTGCCCATGTTGCACTAGTATAGGCGTCCCCCCAGTTTTTCCCTAATTTAGCCCAAAAACATATCGTTTCTCCCATGTGAGCTTCTTTTCTTTTTGTGATGTGTTTCTCACCCCCGAAGTGCCCTGAAACCACCATATTTATTCTAAAAATATTATAACACTTTGCACAATGAATATTTTAAATAAATAATTATTTTTGTTCCTGTTTTGTATGTTGGGGCATGTTTTTGCTTTCCAATGGTCTTTTCTACTACATGGGGCATATTTTTGCCTTACGGTCACTTCTAACATTGTTTCCCAACTTCATTATTTCTTCTATAATATTTTCTTCCGTAAAAATAAAAATAAAATAAAAAAATAAAAAAATTCAAAAAAATTAATAAAATCATTAAAAATCCAAAAAAATGTAAAAATTTCAAAAATTGGTAAACAACATATATGCAGCTAAAGCATGTGCCAATTGCATTATCCTTGAGCGTCAAAATATGTCTTACAAAAGCATCTTTCTATGGTTCTTGCTTGTTCTGGTCTCAAACGACTTGTGGATCATTGTGATCTACCTCCATTAACAAAAACTTGGATGCATGTTATGTCGATACTTCCTGTGCAACGGTGAGTTGCCATAGGACTATGTCCTAGTGCACATGAAATGTTTTCCATGGGATTACTTGTAACCTCTGGTATTCCCCTTGCATGTTTCATTGATTGGGGAACCATTTTTAACCCTTGTCATTACAACATGAACATTTGGGAACTACATCTTCATAACAAAAACATTGGTGCAATTGTCTTAAACGTTGTTTGTTTGAGTGTGTGTGATTGTATTGGTTTCTCTGTTTGGCTAGTCTGGTTTACTTTCTTGTATTGCATTGCATTTTATATTTTGCATTGGAGCTAAATATCATTTTCCTTTCTCGTATTGCATTGCATATTATGTATGTTGCATGGAGTTACATAATTTTAGCAGTAAACAATTGTTAGTAATTTAGTTTTTCATGTTATCTTACACTTTTGTTTCATTTTAAATAAAGGTCGATGATGTAGACCTATGGGCAAAATGATATAAACATGTTGCTTATTGAAATGCTGGATGCAAAGATTGGGCTTGTCCTATATTCTCTGTTAATCATTTCTTCTCCATTATCATTTATTACCACTACTAATTTTTCTTCCAAAATACCTGGGGCATTAAACAACCATGTTTATCCCTGTCCTTATTCCTTCTCAATACTTAAGGTTTTCATGCCCTTTCTAACCTATTTTCTTCTATCCATTTTGATCGTCGATTGACTTCTTCTATCACCCACTTGACACTCAAGAGGGTATCCTTCATTCCACTAATGTTTCTTCAAAAATTTACTTGCTTATGCGTGTCTACTATATTTGAAGTGAATTCACTTACTTCACCTCAAACAAGGGCAAATGTAGACACCTAAATTCTGCTTTGGCAATCTTATTTCCAAATGCACAAAAATCACTCTCATTCTTGCCAAATCCATTATAATTAGTGTTTTTCACTAATTAAATAATTTTCATTACCAAATAATCCAATTAAGACCATGTTTTTGATTGTATAACCCCTTTCACATTCAAGATGCCACTTTACGATGAATCGTAAGCCCAAATCCTTTTCAAAATAGACAATTAGTGATTATAAGCTAATTAATCCTATTTTTCCCTTGATTTGGTAAATATGCCCTAATATTGACTCAAACCCCTCTTCCAACCACTCAAAATCACCCCATTCACCTCCGCAACATCTCAGTAATCTTTAAAAGCTTATCCTAGCCTCCTAGTTGACCCTAAGCGGTCGATTAAGGCTCAATACCTTTTAATCACTTGGTACTTCACAAATTGTGATTAGAAAGGCCTAATAATGATTAGAAATTCTAATCTAAGTTGGGGGTTTTATTCCTTATGGGGGTATGGCCCGACCCCCCCCATTATTGCCCTATACGAATAGTAAATATGATTTGATTTGCATCTCATATAGTAAATGTGATTTATAGCAAAGCTCAATCCTTGCCTAAATCCTTCAATGGGGTTAGTAAATGGATAACCAAAATAACCAAGTAGTCATTTGGAGATGCCATTTCACCTTGTTATGAGTAGCAACCATACAAATTTGATTTCCCTCTTAGGTCTATTTAGACCCATGTTAGGTAATTCAAGCATATTAGTAGGCATGTGTAATTAGATCTTGCATTGTTTTTATACTAGTTAAGCATTCCTTTTAACTTCTAACTGAATGTTACATTCCTAGACTTAGAATCCTTACCTATTAGGTGGAAATAGTGTTATCCTTCTTTGATTAGTTTTGTTATTTGCTTTGTGAAGTTTAGGGTGCTTTTAATGGTGTTATTCCTAACTTTGCAAAGTAGACAAAAATGCTTGTTTTAGTTGACGACACATCTAACTCTTGCCGGTACCAATGGACACAAGTACCTAATTATGATACCCTAGGTTAGCAACACATAAGGTTGTGGTAGCAACATGGTTGACGATCAAATTGTTATTGGTAACATAAACCACATGGTGGAGTTTTATTGTTTCACACTAATAATCTAGTTTAAATGTCCAATTGTATAAGTATCTAATGGTTTAATATTTCTATTATATTGCAAATAAAGAACCAAATTTTATGAAAATTATAAAATATGAAGGTAAGGGGGACCATGCCAGAGAGGAAAAAAATCAGAAAAAGTTGTGGAGCTTGATTCTACATCTCTGCAAGGCATTTCATCAAACAGTTGGCGTGCACTTGGAACACTCGTCCATTTGGATTTGCTTGAAAATATCTAAAAACTCTTTAGAAAAACCATTTGTGCACATATAGAAATTGAAGCATTCTGTGAGGTTGCATTTTTCTGGGGCATTTTGAAAAATAAAACGTGATATTTTCCCCAACCTCTATTATATTTTTCATAACACTTCTCATTACAACATCCGACAACAATACTTTCCCCAACCCTATTTCCAAGATCTTTTTTAGAAATTTTCATGTCTTAGTTAAAGGGCATTCATCTAATCACCAAGAAAATGGCCCACACAACCTTTACAGACTGTATTGGCCTGTTTGTGATAAATTTTGGAGTCTCCTCACATAGTTAGGTGGCCAAATCCATTTCAGAAGATCCATTAGTGAAGATCCAACAACCATGGCATTCAATGAAACTTCCTTCCCTTCATCCATGGCAGTCTAAGGAGATACATTTGAATATAGAATTTCACATAGAGGAAGAGTGAAAGAGACAAAACTTGCAGAGAAATAAGTGGAAAAGTAGGAAATGGCACTTTCAATGTCTTAATAAACACAACTACTCGAAATAAAATATAAAGAGTAGAAAATGGAGAGGTGGTTGTTGTCTACCATGAGAATGGTGTAGAAAGGTTATAGTGCATGTAGAATGGCTCAAAATAAAAATAAAAATCAATTCAGCTAGACAATACGTCAGAATGAAGTGCCTCTTAATCCTCAATCTCTTTTTTTTGTTGCATACAAAAAAAAACATAGTTAGGAAGAAGTTTCCTCTCAAATACAATTGAACCCAATTAAATACAGATACAGATCCAGATAAATCAATTTGTATAAATTAATATGAGGATATATTAGGATTACATATTTATCCCATGCGCAGGCCTGATTTAGACCATATTTGTAATGATTTTAGGAAAGCTATTGGTGAGATCTCCATTCATCACCGCCCCCTCACCCTGTCACGTTCTTCCCTCACTGATACTATCCAATTATTATTAAACTTCCAACATTAACTTGAGTTTCAATGTGGTCAACTCCTATGGCTAGCAAATAAAGTGTGTGTATTATTATGCAAGGAAAATGGCAGGTCTAAAAACTATTTATGAATCCCACATGCCCTGTCAAGAAGGCCCATGCCTTCACCCTGCCCCATGCCAACCACTACCACACTCCACCAAACCGACACTTTGTCATTCCTCTCTCCAACTACTCCTTTCCCGAGAACTCCACTCCATTCCCCCTTTATAGATATAATATAGTTATAATTTATATATATATATATATATATACTTTGCTCTTTTATCTTATTTGTAAATTTATAATTATATTTATTACTATTTATTTTTATTTTATTTTATTTTTTAATTTTATTTATCTATCTTAATTTTTAATAGTAATGATTGTTGAGACAATCTAGTGCTAACGGGGAGGGGAAAAGAAATCTGGGCATTACATCTCCCTCCCCTTATAAGATCTTCATCCTCAATGCGACACAATGCTAAAATTAGAAGAGGTACTCATGAGCAAGGAGGAAATAATCAACGACTCTTGTCACTAGCAAAGAAGATACTTATTGCAAAAGTGAAACCACATGAAAGAGGGCAAGGTTTGATAATTTCTTAAAGTTTTGTGAAGATTGGTAGTTTTCAGTTTACATTTTTACCTATTTACTCTTTTCCCTTAATAGTATTTATTAATCTCAAGATCTTAATATTTCCTTGTTTAGGATTTCATTTTATGTATTTTTTTGCTTACCTAATAGAAACTGACATCATGATATGACACCAGGTCCGAGCACAACACTAATAGTTTACACAACATATAACTACATACCTACGCAATTGTATCACATCACAAGAACTTAACTAAACCACGGAAAGGAACATACATGGCCCACATAACATGGTAGTTGTCAACCTTCCCTGGTTTTACCACAACTAAAAACTTGAGTTCATGAAATAACAAGATCCAATGGCATATGCGCCCTTGTAGAACAAGCTTGTTCACCAAGTATTTCAACACCATGTGGTTTGTATAGAATATAAAAGGTGTTGACAATAGGTACTATCTGAACTTATGTAGTGCGTAGATCATTGACAGTTCCTCACGCTCAGTAGTGGTATAATTCTATTTTGCTAGTGTTAACTTCCTACTTGCAAAACACAAGGGGTGATCAACAATCCCCTCACCAGGTTGTGCTAGTATTGCTCCAATGGATGTTCTTGAGGCATCAACATGCACATGGAAAGGCTTATCCCAAGAAGGAAAATGTAGTATGGGTGTAGTGACAAGTTTATCCTTCAAAGTGTCAAATGCCTTTTGCTGCTCCTCTCCCCAATGAAAGTCACTCTTGTACTTTAGAAATTCTTCCAAGGGTGCAATGATCTTGGTATATCCTTTGATGAACTTCCTATAGTGGCCCGTATGCCTAAGAAATCCATGCACTACAATTCGATTAGTAGGCTCTCCCAATCCCACAATAACATCAATTTTTTTGGGATCTACTAACAAGCCCTCCTTACATATAAATGTCCCAAAAGGGCTCCAAATGGAGTAGAAAAGACACATTTCTTAATGTTGAGGGATATCCTCAACTGACGACATCCCTCAAACATCAGCCTCAAATTGTCACAATGGTCTTTTACCAGCCCATACACAGTCCAGTCATCCAAGTAGACTTGAAGAAATTTATGGATGAAGTCCTGAAATGCTTGTACCACAATGCATGAGAATACAATAGGTGCATTTTTAATTCCAAAAGGAATGAATGTATAGGAAAATATTCCCCACTCAGTGGAAAAAATGATCTTTCCCTGGTCTTCCTTTGCAATCCTAACTTGGTGATACCCTAAGAACCCATTCGTGAAAGAGTAGACCTTGTGCATGGCTACTCCTTCCATAATTTCTTTAGTAAAGGGGGTTGGGAAAGGATCAATGACACATACTGCATTTAGGTCTATGCAGTCAACAAAGATCCTTATTCTTCCATCCTTCTTGATATTGATGACCATTGGGATTATCCATTTTGATTCCTCCACATCCTTAATGATGCATGAAGTGATCATCTTATCTATTTCCTCCTTGACCCGTACACATAAGTTTGGATTCATCTGATAAGGCCTCTTCTGAATCAGGTGTGAACCTTCCTTCAACTTGATCCTCATCTCCCCCAAGGAATGGTGGATGCCTTTGAGTTCATGGTACTCATGAGGGAACAAATCCTGGAACTCGCAGAAGAAATAAATTATCTTTGAAATTTCTTTCTCTGACCAATAATCCCCAATGATAGCTTCCTTAGGTTATTCCTTTGAGCCAATGTTAACCTTATTTATTTTTAAGGACTCATGGTAGGCACGCACTTGCTCATTAGTGCTATCTATGACTTTGCGCGTACCTACGGAATGGTTAAAATCTAGAATTTCCATCTCTTCACCATCTATTACATAGACCATTTTTCCTTTTTACTTTAGCATACATGTGAAATCAAGTTGTATCTCTTCTGATTCCTTGTCATCAAAGTGTGTCTCCAAACTAGGTTCACCCAAAAACTCTAGTAGCCTATCTTACGCCATGTCGCTATCTCCCATTGTAAGGTGCTTAGCAAATTGTAATGCCTTATCCATTGATGGCTTGGTACTCTGATACTCAAAATCTTGAATGATATCAACCATTAAATCCTAACAATTCCCTATCTAATGGCGTGTCTTTGAGTGGATATACCATGCATGCAGACAAACCTGTAAGGTGGAATATAACTTATGCACCCATAACGATGGTGGTAACACTTTTGTGCCCTCCATCCAAGCCTTCTCACATACTTAGATATGGGAAGAGGATGATTATTTTCCATGGTAGTCTTAGATAATAGTGGGCACATTTCTTCTGCATAATATTACAGAGAATGCAACTGTTACCTCATGCCACTCTAGGAGACTCTTGCGATGTGTTGCCCACAAACATGTTGTAGTCTCGAGAAAGTTATAACTGATCATACTTCTCCTTTCATCCTAATTTTTCCATCGAGCCTCCATTTCTCGTAAGAAATCATCAGGGATAGCTCCTTAAGAGTAAATTGGTAGATTCTTTCTTCCCAAGTGCTTTGTTGAGTGTGCCTTCATCACCCTTGTTACAGATCCTCTCAATTGTTGCCCAATCAACTCATAAGTCCCGTGCACCCAATTTTCACATGCTATGCTAGTTGTATCAATCATCGACTGAGAATCTTCAAATTTGATAACCCCTTATGTAGGATGAATTATTTTAGGTTCTCTGATGGAGCACACATACATTCTATTGAGGAATTCCTCTCCTAAGGTCTCAGTATAGGGAATTGATTTTCCATATGTCAAGGGAATGATGAATGGTTCCTCCTTGTTCTCAAAACTTATATACCCCTTATTAAACCACATGCCATCATTGTTTTTGTAACACCAGGGGCACCCAAGTAATGCTGGGAAATTATCCACCTCAGCGAGCACCAAGAAATCAAAGTCCCTAATGAACTTGGCCCCTTGAATAGTTATAACCGCATCTTTTAAGACTCTAATGGACATTGCCTTTGTCTTTTTTGCCATATACAACACATTTGAAGATGGCGGTAATGTGGGCCTTCCCATTTGATGCCATACATTTAAGGTGAGAACATTGACCTCCACTCCCATGTTGATGAGAATAACTATCAGAAGCCACCCATCAACAACTGCATTCAATATAATCTCTTTATCATTGTCAAGGCTATGAGGAGGAAGGTTAACATGTAGAACGTACCTTTCATGCTCTCTCCTAGCACGTGGTACCTTCTCCCGTAACCATTCTCCTAGAAAGGGAATGATATTCTCATGCCTTATCATTTTACACACTTCCTTGACCTCATCTAGATCCTTCTGCAGAGCCTCAACATTCTTCCTTTTCTCTAACTGCCTTGACTACTCCTTTAGACACTAGATCTCTCCATGTAATCCCCGAATCACATCCATAGTATCTTGGTACACTTCCTTCTGATGAGAAGGGATCAGATATTTCCCATGTACCACTTCTTCCCTACAATCCAATTTCTACCTTGGCATCTCCCTTGCACATGTAACCTATGCTCACGTTTTCACTAGTACATGTTCTAATCCTGACTCACGCACCACTCTTGGCATCCACTATGGGTCGAACTTCTTTATACTTACTATCCCAACACCTTTATCTTTCCAGTGATATTGGCTCATGTGCTCAATTAACTCAATGCACTCCTCATACTTATGTTTCTTTCAACACCATGAGCACTGTAATAGATCAAGACACTCATGCTTATAATGCTATGTAGACCCACATTTATAATAGGATATTTGCTGGAACTCACCTCTTCCTCCACTACAGTTACTGTGACCAAGAAATTCTCTGCGAAAGCCTCTTCCCCACACTCCTCCATCTGCGCACCCTTCATAATGGTGATCATCATCCTTGGAACTACTTTTAAGGCTATTCTGGAGCACACCAAGATCAATAGAATCATGAATCTGGTAAATCAACCTACAATCCTTGGTATCATGGGTTGTAGAGGTATAGATCTTGCAATAGCAAGAAAAATTATTGCGGATTACATGCTGTAGTAGAGGACATCTATTTTCATCATGATCCCCATGGTAAATCTCATAGTCTACTGCTACGGCATGTACTAATTTCTGAGGGAAATTGTCCTTTACATGCCTCTCCACTCCACAATCTATGCACCAAAGCCCACTATGAACCTCATGCACTGAATTTGGAGATAAATTATCCTACTGCTTCGTCACTGCAGCAATTTGAGCCTCCAGAAATGGGCTAGCACCAGTATCAATGCTCCCAATAGCCTTAGAGAACATGGAAGCTTCCAAGGCCTCACGTGGGTCTATGAAAGTATTGTGTGACATTTCCCTTCTAAACAATGTTATTAACCCTCTAACAAACCATTGAGCATGATGAGAAGGATGAATTTCATAGGATAGTTTTGACAAGAGAGTTTCTAATCATGCATCATACTCCCACACACTCTCTTCCATTCCTTGCTAGATCTCCTTCAGAGTGTTGATGCTCTTCTAATCAAACTCAAGGATATGGAAATCTGTTAGGAATGCGTTCTTCAATGTAGTGTATTCCATTACCATCTGGTGGGGTTCATACTTGTGGTACCAGTTATGCGTGCGCCCCTGCAATGTTGTTGCAAAATTACTTTCCTTTTACTCTAGGGTAGTGATCCCCTTCACACGTCATAATAATTCACACTTGTGCACGTGTTCTGTGGAATCCTCAATGCCTATGTAATTGGGTAACTGAAAATACATCTCAAACAATACTTGTGGAGGTGGATGAGGCCCTTATCCACCTAACCTAGAACCTTAGTTTCCTCCCTTATCTCCTCTACCACCAGATCCACTAGACCCACCAAGTCCTATCCCTCCTGACCCACCAGATCCTCTAGATCCATTAGGTCCACCATATTCTCTAGATCCTATACAACCAGATCCACATCTTATAGCCAAAAAATATCTTGAAGTGTTTGCACCTAGTGTCCCCAATGTCCCACTGAACTACACATTGATGGTTTGTGATATTTTACCACTGCCAGTTATGTGTCTTGCACCACTTCCAGATGTGATACCTAAACCTTATGTATTTACACCTTGTCCAAAAATTCCTCCAAATACGGGAATGGTTTGTGTAGCCATGGATTTCCCAAATGAGAAATTATATCTCCTAGGCGTATATCAGTTACTTCTACCGATACCAACCAGATTAACAACACTTCTTTCTTGATATGAAAAACCAAGTGCCAAGGGTTGGTCACCAGGTGGGTTTAGATATGCATCAACGGATCTCCTTTCTCCATGGGACAAACTCTTATCAAAAGCTGAAGAGAATTATCTCTCGTGATTTCCAAGATGGGGTAACACAAACTACTCAGGTTTTATGTCCTTGCGTGAACCTCAACTCCTTCCCACAACATATGCCTCCATAGATCTATTACAAATGCAACCTCACATTTTCTATCCATCTCCCTTTCATGAGCTTCACTATACTCGAGTCATCTCTTATCACTTTCCCTTTCAGCCGTAATGTCCACCATCTTCCTCTACCCTAGCTTTCTCGCCCAACATTCATAGAAGCTTAGCCGACCATAGGAAATGCCTCTAAACTTAGGGTAGTGACCAAGATCTTCATAACTAAAGGGATATCACAAAAAGATGATCCTCTAGGTTCCCTTAGGAATTCAAATTCAGCAACCTCTGGAAAAGAATACGTATAAATGATATATTCTAAAGTATAAATTATCAACACTCCTTTCCACCAGTGATCGACAACATGCATTCAAATCAGATCCACATCCTGTAGCTTATGGTAATCTTCTTTGGTATATATGCATGATCTATAGTACCAGTTCGATTTGGATACATATGCTAAAATCCATTCATACAATTCTATTGGAAAGTAATAGAAGAAAGTTTCATACAACTCATGGTACATGTGCTTTTCTACCCATCTATGTGTATCAAACTCAGGTCCCACACTGAATCTTTAAGAAAACTCATCCTTCGTGCTCCTAAACAATGCTTCAACACTCTCCAAGTTTATGTGCCCAATCATCACACATTAATGGAGCTAAGATGTGGATGTATCCATTTCTCACAAAAAAATTCGAAAGAGGTCCCAACAATGGAACCAATATGTAGACATTTTTATGTCTTTAGAAACAACATTTTGATCCCATGTGTGCTGGTCTATCATCCAGTGGGTGCTGGACACTCACCCGAGGCATGATCAGGTGCCAAGCACCTCCTTTATGTAATTTTTTTGAGAATACATCCCCTATTGATAGAATCTTAGATGCAAGAAGGGAAAGAACAATGCATTCATTCTGAGGGTCTTAGGATGAGTTACTATATAAATGCATCCATTTAGATGAGAAAGAAAATATCAAACAAATAAAAAATATGATAATAAAAAGAAAAGGCATTAGGGTTTATACCCATGAACAATGTATATATTTAAAAAGAAAGCCATATATTCATATTACTCTATGTTCAGTAACCATATTACATTCCTCAAGGTCATTATAGACCAAATGTATTAATGCAGATTAGACTTATACATCAGAATCTTAAACTATGATTTCTAGATTACAAAGATGTTCATAGACCCGTCCCTCTAGATATGCCATCTCTCCTACTATCCTCCTAATGACAACCTTAACCCATAGAATCTACTACAATTTTTGTAGAGCTTCACCTCTCCTCCTCTTCTTCTCTTCCTCCCTTGATATCTCTCTATACACCCTTTTCTTCTACCCGAGAATCTCTATATATAGCTTTAGAATCCACCACCATGCCTTCCTGAAGTAATAGATCAATTGCCAAGTGTCCATGTATTCCTTCAATGGAGCATTATTATTCCAATCCAATCTCTCCAATTTTTACAATGATGTGTTTTTGGATCCTTCCATTGCATGGAATATTCCTTCCTTGACCATCGAGTTGCCAAGATGACACCTCATCCACTCCACATGCTCAGTCAGGTAACTTTTTTCTAGTGTACTTCCTTAAATGCTAAATATGGATAAGTCCTGAAACTCTTTCCTTTTCCTTACGCGCATGCCTTGGGTTTTGCTAAACCCTTCTCAAACATTTTCATGCATGCATTTACCTTGCAAGCCCTTATTCATATAAGCCCCACGCACCCACACACCTTCTTGTACTTAGCCAATATTCTGAGGACCAAAAAATAGGAATACTTGAGATAAGATGTACAACATGAAATAATTCAACTAAGGTTTATCAAAAATGGAGTTAGGAAAATTTTGGCAGCGTAATGATGTTAAGTCATCATGAAAAATGGTGACTATAAAATAGCCACAAATCTACTAGTTCAAAGCACACATACGAACTAAAGAATAATGAAAAAGCTACCCTAACAAGGTAATATATGACACAAGTTTTCCTTAGAATAATACAATGATGTACAATTCTCAAAATTTAGCCACACCAAATACTTTATTCAGTAAGATTTCATCTAGATAGGTTTGACACCAAATAGTTACAACATAATATCACCAGCTAGGTATATTTTGCAACAAACAAGGCCTAAATGATAATAGAATGTTGACGTGATCTTATAAAAAGATATACTAAAATCTAATTTATAAACAATAACAAAGTCTAAGCTTTGTAAAATGGATGATACAAATGCAAGCAAAGTAACAATGCTATTTGGAATGTAATCAAAGTTTACGAGAAAGCAAGATTTTAGTGTAAAAATGGCACTATATCAATGCTAACAAAGTAACCTCAACACTCGCAAAACTCAGGACAAAACTAGGGTGTAAAAAATGTGTCTAAGTATATCAAGAAATTGCTATGTGTGCGAGCAACATAACCCTAGATTATAGAGATTTAGGCCTGATTTCACAATGGAAATAAGACATATAGATCTCATTTTTATGGCTATAATGTGGGCAGTGTAACAACTCAAAAGAATACAAGGATGAAATCACCTAACTATGATGTACTAAGTCTCAAAAATGGGTTTTTGAGACAAGGGGGCCTACTAGATCGTGAGTATGTACCATGCACACTTTCAACACTTGCGCTCTGACATTGAAACCTAGTCACACAAGTAGAATGTAAAAGTGGTGGACACACAATATCTAGTGGTATCCATATATGTTGTTTCCTTTTGATCAAAAATGGGAAACAAGAAAATAAGGGTGTAGACAAAGTGGTGTTGAAATAAACTTAGTTTTATTTTGGTAGAGTGTTGCCTTATCTTAGGACAAGTGAAAAACTAGGACAAAATGACACTAAGTAGATTTCGTGA
This sequence comes from Taxus chinensis, assembly GCA_019776745.2. NCBI lineage: Eukaryota > Viridiplantae > Streptophyta > Pinopsida > Cupressales > Taxaceae > Taxus > Taxus chinensis. Next base: position 363,895,680 of record CM034154.1, read on the forward strand.
TGAAAATCATGTGGCTTCAACTTTAAGAGATTATTTCCCTTGTTTGAAAAAAAAGATATTAAATCTAACAAAGTTGTCACTTTGTGAGATCTCTCAAGTATAACAACTAAGATAAAAACAATGGCTCCAAGCTGGCAAGCTTCCTAGGTGGTTCTCTCTCTAGGTGTCACAATATATCTAAAGTGATCTCCATTTACCAAGGTTACCCAAGGAGTATCTCGGTTTTACTTTACCCCCTTCAGTATAATGAGCACTGAAGTTCATTTAGTTATACTTTCATTGGGGTCACAATATAGATATCTTTGACTCTAATCTCACTAAGGTGTACTAGTCAAGTTGGTAGTGTGGAGCACTTTCCTGTTTCATTCACAAGGTTCCCTCTTGTGTGAAATACTTTAGGGTTCCTAGGACCACCCCCATTTTTGTAGCTTAAGGATTATGCCAAATGGGTTATGTCCTATTTAAGCGGATGAGCCATATTTCTTAATCGAAACCTACACATACAATGTGATGATTGCGGTGTATTTTTTAATCTTTTAGATTCAGTAATATGGTTTTTTTCACACTCCTTTTGGAAACCTACAATCACATATGTAGTTATAAAATTTGTTTAAGTCCACCTTTCTTTAACAAGCATTTTAGGTCCTTCAAACTAATGATTAGTAGTTCAAAAAGATTCACAATATCATAAAAATATGGTAATGAAAAACGCTTACAAATTGACTAACTACTATCAAATTTTGTAAAAGAAAAAAGGTTTATTCCCAATTAATCCTAGTGCTTCTTAATGAAATACTAAAATTTCTTTTGATTCTCAAGATCATACTAGGTACAAAGGAAGAGCATACATAAATTTTAGCCTTGATTCTTTATCAAATGAAAAATATTTTAAAATAAAAGATCAAGTATATGTTAAAACATGCAAGTTTGTTCCCTTAAGCGAAAAATGAGGATTGTTCCTACTTACTCAAAAGAAGAAAAAGTGGTTTAGGGGGGTTTTTGATTCTCAAGATCACACTAGGTGCAAGAGAAGAACATACACAACGCTAGTCCAAACTAATTTTTTTTATGAAAACATATAATCTATCAAACCCTAAGCTAATTTTGTTAGGAATATTTCTCTAAAAATAATAAATTAACAAAAAAAACACCTAAAAACCCCTTAAAAACTGACAGGAATCATAAAATTGAAATTCTAGGATTTGAAGAAAAAATTACCTTGATGCATAGACGCCCCTCTTAGTGCACATGAACGCATAGTCATGAATATGTGCTCACAGTCATGCACATGCACTCACAGTCATGAACATGCACCCCTCTATCATTTTTCACATAGTCAATGATGCATGAGTGCTTCCAGTGAGGCACAAACACTCTCAGTCATGCACAAGGAGTTTTTTCACTCATAACTAAAAATTAAGTGTATGAAAGGGTACTCACAGTCATGCACATGTGCTCATAGTCACGAACATAGAATTTATTCACTCATAACTAAAAATTTAGTGTATGCAAGGGTTCTCATAGTCATTCACATGCATTCATAGTCATGCACATGCGCTCACAGTCATGCACATGTGCTCCTCTTTCCGGTAGGTGATCAAACTATTTTCCGAAGGCCATAACATTTTCTCTCGACCTCGAAACGACTCCGGTTTTTGACGTTGGAGAGGTATAAAATATAACTACAAAATGCCAACATAAATTTGGAGAAAATTTTTACCAAGAATTAAGGGTATTTATTTTTAGAAAACTATTCCTTTCTAACATATCTCAATGCTTTTATGAATGTTGTTTTGAGAAGATTTCTTGAAAAAGGTTCAATCTTTGGTATTTTGAGGGAATTTTGATAGAGATTTGCCTCCTTATATCCTATAAAGAGCATGAAAACAAAAATAATACCACTAACATAGTTGAAACAACTATCAAAAAATGGAAATTGATCTATAAAACTTTGAAAAATTACTCTAAAACTTTGAAATTAATCTAAAAAGCTTGAGAAAATAATCTAAAAATCTTGAAAGTACTCTAGAAATATTGAAAGTAAACTAAAAAAATTGAAATTAATCTAGGAAACTTGAAACTTATCTAAAACTTGAAATGAAAAAAATTGAAACTAAGTTAAAAATATTTAAAAATTGAATGCAATGGGGTATTTTCCCACTAGGTGTGCCAAATGAAAGCACCCTAAACTTTACAAAGCAAATAACAAAGCCAATCAAGGAAGGTTAACACCATTTCCACCTAATAGCTAAGGATTCTAAGTCTAGGAATGTAACATTAAGATATAAGATAAGAGGAATGCTTAACTAGTATGAAAATAATGCAAGATCTAATTAAACATGCCTATTAAATTGAATTACCTAACATGGGCCTAAATAGACCTAAGAGGGAAATCAAATTTGTATAGTTGCTACTCATAACAAGGTGAAATGGTATCTCCAAATGACTACTTGGTTATTTTGGATATCCATATACTAACCCCATTGAAGTCTTTAGGCAAGGATTGAGCTTGGCTATAAATCATATTTATCATATGAGATGCAAATCAAAGCATGGTGTAAAGTATAAAGGAATGAGGTGCACTCTTTTATAGTTTTCCTTTTGAGAGAAAATTTTATTTTGGTGCACGTGGGACTAAAAGCCCCAACTTAGATTAGAATTTCTAATCATTATCAAGCCTTTCTAATCACAATTTGTGAATTACCAAGTGATTAAATGTATTGAGCCTTAATCGACCACTTAGGGTCAACTAGGAGGTTGGGATACATTTTGAACCTTGCTGAGACATTGCGGAAGTTAATGGGGTGATTTTGAGTGGTTGGAAGAGGGGTTTAAGTCAATATTTGGGAATATTGACCAAATCAAGGGAAAAATAGGCTTAATTAGCTTATAATCACTAATTATTTGTTTTGAAGAGGATTTTGGCTTACGATTTGTCGTAAAGTGGCATTTTGAATGTGGAAGGGGTTACACAATCAAACACATGGTGTTAAATGGATTTTTTAGTAAGGAACGTTAGTTAATTAGTAAAAACCACTAATTATAATGGATTTGGCAAGAATGATAGTGATTTGTGTGTGTTTGGCAATATGATTGCAAAAGTGGAATTTAGGTGTCTACACATATAATCCAACTAGCTCCTCTCACCTTGGTCAAGATATATCCACAAGTAGCAAGGTAAATCCATCCCCTTTATGACGGTGCCTCATTATCACCTCCTTGATTTGATTCATTGAATTGAGTGTTGAAAAAATCCCCAAATATCAATGATAAAAAAAATTTAAATTTTTCATCATTCTCTTAAAGTTAACCCACGCAAGTTAGTTGCTAATCTCTTAGGGGTGCTATTTGGGGAGCCAATAGTTATTACAAGACATAATAAACAACAACTTGGAGGAAATCCACCTTTACCTACCTAACCTTCAACTCATGTGACTAGTGATAATGTACCCTCTAAGGGGTATAATATCCTTGAACAAATTAATAACACCCCTACTAAGATATCTCTCTTAAAAATACTTCAAAAAGCACATGTGGACAAGGGAATATTACAATATACCTTGCACTTGATTACATTGGATCATGATACTTAACTGAATGATTATGCTTCTCTTCTGGATTCCCTTAAGGAACTTGACGAGAATATTACCTTCAATGCCATTTGATGTCCCTATTATCTCTAATTTGGATTTATTCCCACCTCTTTTCATCTCTACACACATTCAAATCTTCCTCATCAAGTTGGTTTTGATTGATAATGACTCTGGCCTTAATATACATCATAAGTAACTCCTCACAAAAATGGGTATTTCACCCACCGTAATCAATACTACTAGTATTGTTGTGTGCAACATTGATAACATCATGTGAACTACATTAGGCACTGTCACTTTGGCTATCCTTGTTGGACCTAAGTTGTTACCTACAAATTTTCACATCATGGAAAATATTCTTGTTACAACCTATTCTTGGTCCGTTCTTGGATTTAGGATATGCAGGTTGTCCCATATACTTTTCATCGTTGTGTCAAATTCCTCTAGGCATACTATAGTTTCCAATCTCGAGACTTTTTTATTATTTTCAAATTTTTTGATATGTCCAATCCAAAAATGCCTTCTGTCACTCCTCTTTTACAACCCATTATTATATAAAAATTAGACACTTATGTTGTTGGTGAAATTAGTCATCACTCTGAATCCTCCACATCTCCATCTGTTGAGGCATCTGTAGATAATAGGTGCTTATTATATATACCATCTTTTTGATGCTTTCTAATCATTTATTTTGTGTAGGGGTTGTTGATGCATTATCCTCCTTAGTGGGTGCCTTAAGGGGAGTTTTTGGATTGGGGTATGATCAAGATTAGAAATGTGGGATAGACCAAAACATTTGAGAAATGTCACTATTAACCATAGACACCCAAAAATCTCCTAATATATTCCCTTTTCTCATTAATTACACTCATTATGTCTAATTTCCATAGTATGTCTACTTTCTTCTTTTTATTACACATTATCATCCTTTCTTTTAGTCACTCTATACCTTTGACATACATCCCCATTAATTCCCTAGCCCACATTCCTCATGTTTTCATCCCATGACCTTAAAGTTTCCCAAGGCTGATGTCATAACCTATGAGTGATGGTGCTTGTTTTGGATTTTCTGTAGTCGATGCCATCACTTGTGAGTAATGATGTTAGGTATATATATCCCCATGCTTTCTTAGTAAGACAAAATTTTGCAAATACTTACATATAAATTGCGCATGATCTAACCTTGTTCACACTGTTTCACACTTAGCTGATTTTGGAGTCTTAGAGCTTATGTCTTTTGCATTTGGTTCACCATAGTGAGTATGAATGTAGATATTCTTGTTGATATTTCCTATTCTCCACCCATAGTTATTTTCTCTCGATTTGTTTTTGTCCAAGGAGGATTATGCATCAACAGTCACACATATGGTGCAGGTAGATATTTCTAACCCTCTTTAGCCTCTTGATTTGTATGTATGTATTTGTAATTTCTGGTCATTCATTTCTATAGGCTAGAGTAGATGTATGTTTACTTTTATTTATAACATTGTATTATTGTTATATGCCCCTTGGCTTTATCACACCTCTTGGTTATTTCCTCTCTCTATTTAAAAATCCTAGTAGGATACCTCTCATTATCTTGGTTGTAGGAATTGCAAACCTATAGTTGAATTAGGGTTAGGACTACTATTATGTAGATTTATGATAGTATAAATACTTGATAACCTTTGTATCTATATGGTGTGGATGGTCTTAGATAGGATCCCTACATTTGAAAACCTATCTTGGAACCTCTATTTTTCTCGTCATACACTTTGGTGAACTCAAAATGAATCTTATCTTGCTTCCAATTAGGTCAGATTCACTCCTTTTTAATTTTATTTCCTTTTCGAATGTCATCGACTCACGTGAAAAACCCTAGTGCATGGAAAATCCCACTTCCACACCCTTTTTCTATCTAGGTGTTGTCGACCCCTGTGTAAGTTTCCTACATGGACGATATGAAATGGAGTAATTTTTTTATTTTTTATCTTATTCCAAAGATGCCATCAACCCCTGTGCAAGCTAACCACACAACCAATCTTATTTATAATACCTATCTAGAAAGTGTTTCTTGAAAGTATCCTCACCTTTCCTTGGAATATTTACTAGGAAATTCTGTCACTTCTCCAACTAAAGCATCTTTGTCTTAGTAGAATGACCCTCAGGAGCATGATATCCCTAAGCTAGTTCCAAATTATATAAAATTTATTTCCATAAGATATATTTTAATAAAAACAAACCTATACCTCTTCAAGTACATACCAAATCCAATATCCTCAATCCTATCTTTAATATCAAAGGAGAAGGAGAGCATGAGGATGCTCTTGAATCTTATTATTCTCAAGTATGAGGTGTGAATAATAATAATTAAACATATTGAAATAAATTTAACATTTACCAAAACATTAAATAAATATATCAAACATTAAAAAAACATGGAACAAATATTTAATGTGGAAAATCCCCAAGGGGAAATACCACGGAAAGTAATAATTTCCATTATGTGTGAAACATATATACAGTCCAATAAAATCTCCAAACTCCTCACTTCTATCCATTAAATTAACTTTAAGTGAATTAAAGAAAATATGGCCCACGATCATATTTAAATAACTTCAAGGGTTACGAACACATTAAGTGACGGGGTGTGCACCCCAATTTATAAATAATTAGTTCTTAAATAACTAATAAACATAATATAAAGTTTATATTAAATAATTAATAATAAAAATATATTCTAAATTATTTAATTATAAACTAAACATTATACACAATAGTATTTCTAAGAATTATACCCATGCTATACAAAAATTTCTGTAACAATTCCCTGAGTACATAAGGGAGTCACCTGACATGTACACACATCTTGAAGATTACCTTTTTTAGAAATTGGATGCTCACCTACACCACCTTGAGCCTTATACTAAAGGAGTAGACCCATATCCAACTAATCATACCACTAATCCTTCCAACCCGAATTCTACTCAACTCATCATACAACTTATGGATTGCTTAAAAAATACCATGGCTGTAAATCAGTTCCTACAATTCCAAACCAGCTTGGATTAACTTTATAACTAACCACAAGCAGTCCCTTGTGGTATGAACAATCGATGTAAACCTCATCCAATTTAAATTAGACCTAATGAGCTACCAATTACCTAACCTACCATCACAAAAAAACTTTAATATATCTAAAAAGAATTATTTCCCTACATTTCTGCCATAGACATTGGTAGTGTGTCTCCCTCCATCACTTAAGATTGTTATATTGATCCAAATCTACATATCAAAGCCTTTGGAAATATCTACAATGGATGGTTCTAGAACAACTCTTATGCTGCAACCAAACTCCTATATAAGACTCTTGTGGGGGTGCCTTGGATTAGTATCACACTCTTCCAACAAAATCCATTGTTGAGTTAGAATGCTTGGTCACTTCCTTAGTCAATGAATTTAAATATCATGGTCTTCCTGAAAACAACATCAATACCTTCATCAACTATTAAAAAATGGACGAATAATCTTCCCAATCCTTTATCAAGTGTTGGAATATTTTTTTCACTAAATGTGAACACAACATGCGAGATGAAAGCTAATTACACCTATTCCTTAGATCACTATAGCCTCACCTTCAATATAAGATTAAAGTAGTTTCTATTAACTTCTTAGAAGAAGCATTCGATTATGTAAGGTTACAAGACTAATGAAATTACTTGTATAATTCAGATTAAGAGCAACAATAGAACACCAAATAACACAATATTTTAGAATAATGATCTCAATATACAATTAGAATAGCTTCGCCACTTCGAGGGGGCAACCTCCAAACCATATAATAAGACTCAAATGCTCAAATAATAATGAAATACTACCTATAATCCCCTATATATACTATTCATATGCTATGGCCATCACCAAGGCCAACCTATTAAGCATGAGAAAGTATAAATGATATAATAAAATGATATGGTAAGCCACAAGTTGGCTACTCATATCCTAATACAAGCAATAGGTTAAGGGCATAGCATGCCCTTCCCCTTCAAACTGACATTTTCCCCAACATTGAATAATCTTGGATGTTTCTATAGAAAACCTTCATCCTCCTAGGTGGCGTATTCTATGCTCAGATTCTTCCACTTGATTAGATATTCCTTAATGTATTTGGTTCTCAGCCTCTTAATACGTGTTTACAGAATCTTCTCTGGCTCCAAAATGATTCTTCCTTCCTCGTTAAGTTCTGGTAACTCTGTTCGGGCTTCAAATTTCTATCCAATAACCTTCTTCAGGCATGAAACATGGAATACTGGGTGTATGTGTGAAGATGGAGGCAACTCTAGTTTATAGGCAACACTACCAATTTTCTGTAGAACCTGATAAGGGCCATAATATTTAGGAGCAAGTTTGTTTTCCTTTTTCTATTGCTTTAGGAACATCTATTTGTAAGGATGGAGATGTACAAAAACCCAGTCATGAATTTCAAAATGTCTTTCACTACGGTGTTGATCTGCTTGTTGTTTCATCCTATTTTGCGCTAATGCTAAATTCTCCTTCAAACTAGCCAAAACCTGTTGTTGATATTGAATGTGTTCCTCAACATCTTTGACCTTAGTTTGCACCCTCAAGGAGGAAGTGATAGAAGGTGGATGGTAACCATATAATGCTAAAAATGGGCTCATTTGAGAAGAGTTGTGAAAAGATGTGTTATACCACCATTCTGCCAGTGGTAGCCATTTAATCCACCTTTCCTGCTTATCTAATACAAAACAATGTAAATACCCCTCTAAGAATTTGTTGACCACTTCTGTTTTCCCATCAGTTTGAGGATGATAAGATGAACTTTGAGCTAGCTGAGTACCCAAACATGAAAATAATTCCGTCCAAAAATTACTTGTGAAAATAGGATCACGATCACTTACAATTATCTTTGGGGTTCCATGTAGCCTTTTAATTGTCTCCAAAAAAATAGCTGCGACTGTACTAGCTGCAAATGGATGTGACAGGTAAAAACAATGGGCATATTTTGTGAGCCTATGCACAATCACGAAATTAACATTCTTACCCTCTGAACAAGGCAATCCAGTGATGAAATCCATGGAGACCTCCTCCCATCTCTAGCTAGGAATTGGTAAGGGTTGCAATAGAATTGGTGTCTTAATTGTTTACCCTTTGTTCTGTTGGCACACTAAACAATCTGATACAAATTTTTTTACATCCCCCTTGAGTCCTTCCCAAAATAATTCTCTTTTTATTCTATGATATGTCTTCAAAAACCCAGAGTGTCCTCCAATAGGTGAGGTATGTAGCTCTGCAAGAATCTTATGCTTTAACTCAGAATCTTTACTCAAGTATAACCTATCCTTGTACCATAGGGCATTACCTTTCCACTCAAATTTATTAGATGTCATAGATCCTTGCTTGATATTATATATTAGAGATTGTGTATCCTTATCTTGATTCCATTCCAATCTTTCTTCATCCACCCAATCAGCCGTCAACATGGACATTCCACATAGTAAGGCATTTGCGGAAGTATCCCTTCTAGACAATGCATCAACTACTACATTTTCTTTACCCTTTTTGTATATGATTTCAAAATCATAACCCAACCATTTTGTTACCCACTTTTGTTGTTCCTCAGATGATAACCTTTGCCCCAAAAAGTATTTGAGACTATCATGTTCAGTTTTTACATTGAAGTGTCTACCCATGAGATAGGGCCTCCATTGCTTGACCGCATGAAGAATAGCCATCATTTCTTTCTCATAGACAAGTTTGAGCAGATCTTTTTCTTTGAATTGGCACTCTCAAATGTAATTGGTCTTCCTTCCTACATTATAAATGCTCCCAATCCTGATCCTAAAGCGTCACATTCAACAATGAAGGTTTTTGAGAAGATGGGAGTAGCCAAAACTGGGGTGCTGCACATGGCCTCCTTCAACTGCTTAAAGGATTTAGTGGCTACGTTTGTCCAATGGAAGGCATCCTTCTTTAGCAATTCAGTGAGTGGGGTTTCTATTCTACCATATCCATGCACAAATATTCTGTAGTACCCTGTTAGTCCTAGGAACCCATGAAGATTTTTGAGATTTTTGGGCCTTAGCCATTCCACCATAGCTTTGATCTTCTGAGGATCAACTTTGATGCCTTCATGGGATACAATATGACCCAAGTACTCTACCTCTTGTACACCAAAAGAACATTTGGATGGCTTTACATACAGAGTATGTTTCTCCAAAACTTTGAACACTTTATTTACATGTTGTAAGTGTTCTTCCCATGTCTTACTGTAAGTCAATATGTCATCAAAGAAAACTAATACAAATTTCCTTAAAAATGGCCTAAAAATAGTGTTCATCAAGCTTTAAAAGGTTGAGGGAACATTTGTAAGACCAAAATGCATTACCAAAAACTCATAATGGCCCTCATGAGTCCTGAAAGATGTTTTATGAACATATTCCTCTATTATCCTAATTTGATGGTACCCTGAACAAAGATCTAATTTTGTGAAATAAAAAACACCACGCAATTCATCAAGTAAATCATCAATTACTGGAATAGGAAACTTATCTTTGATGGCGTACTTATTGAGTTCTTGGTAATGTGGACACATCCTCCATGTTTCATCCTTCTTACATACCATGACCACTGGTGAAGAATATGCACTCTAGCTATGCCTGATGATACCTGCCTTCAACATTTTCTCCACCATTTTCTCGATCTCACTTTTTTGGGAATATGGGTATCTGTATGGTCTGATGTTAGGTGTTTGGATCCCTAGAATCAACTGAATGGCATGATCATGATCCCTAACTGGTGGTATTCCCTTTGGAATTGCATCAAAAATAGATGAGTGAGCATCCACAATCTTCTGAAGATCGGGTGGCATTGAAGACTCTGTATTTTGTACTTCTATGGAAAATAGCTTTGCTATAAAGCCATCCACTCCTTTTCTGAGAACCTTCTACATCTGATGAGAGATAATAATCTATGGATACTTAGCTACCATCCCATTCAATTGTATTGTCCTTCCATCTGAATGAAATTGCATGAACAATTCTTGGAAATTCATCTCTATATTACCTAAGGTTGTGAGCCATTGGACACCCAAAATAATATCTACCCCTCCCATAGAAATAACAACATAGGTGAGTCTAACATGTAGTCTCCCATGGAAAGCTTGATATTATGGAACTTTCCTATGTACTTGACTGTCCCACCATCCGCAATCATAACTTGCATTTCTGGAGTTGGGTAAATAAAACAATTGAGGTGGGTAGCTAACTTGCTATTTATGAAGTTATGAGTACTCCCTGAGTCAATCAACACCGTCACCTTCTATTTTTTAAGATAGCCAATAAATTTGAGTGTTTGAGGAGTCCTAATACCTGACAATGCATGGAAAGAAAATGTAGGTTGGTGATCCTCTACTTTATCTTCTACTGGTTCCTCAGCCTCTCCTATAATTTCAGCTTCCTCATCATCCTCATTACATCTATCAATATAGAACAACTTCTTCTCAGCACATTTATGTCCCGGTCCATATTTTCTATCACAGTTAAAACATAATCCTTTTGCTCTCTGTTCTTCCATTTGTTGAGGAGTCAGTCTAATTGGCCTAGCAAATGAAGGGGAAGAGATACTATGGTCTTTGGTGTTAATGAAAGGTGGCCTCCTATGACAAAGAACTTTTTCCTCTGCATGACAAGCCATGATAATAGAATCAGAAAGCTTGAGTGGATTAAACATACATACCTCATGCTCGATGTGGTCCTTAAGACCCCCAAGAAACAGGTCATTCATATTCTCTTCTGGAATATTCTCCACCCATAAGGATATGTTTTGGAATTGATGCACATAATCTTTGACTGATCCTGTTTGCCGTAACTTTGCTAATTGACTAAAGTAGTTCTCTGAAACACTAGAACTATAGTGCAATTACAACTCCTCAGTAAAAACTATCCAAGTGACACCTAGACCATTCTTCTGCCTCTGAGCACATAACCATCGATACCAAACAAATTGGTTGGGTTCAAGATATAGGGATGCCAATGTCACCTTTTGTCCTGATGGTGTTTGATGTAACTCAAAGAATTTATCCATTTGATTTATCCAATTCAGGGGATCCTTACCATCAAATTTGTGCATACCCACTTTTGACATCATGTTCTGTGGTTACGAATAAGTTTGATTTTGATTGGACTGGAAAAGTGATCCAATATGGTTAGTTTGTCCATGATTTTGAACTGAATGTCCTCCTTGGTTTATATGGGCTAGATTTGGGCCATAATGGTTACCCTTTACATGTTGCATGATATCATCCAACTGATGATTGATTTAGGCTATGTCTCCTTTAGAGGCCATCTCAGATTGTACATTTCACAGCTCATACTCAAGTTCGCTCACCTTATGATCAACTGAGGTAAACCCTAGTGCTGAGGAATATGTATTTACCCCTTCTAACTCCATCTCTTCAATCACTACCCCATCTTTATCTAGGGTTTTACTCGGAGTAACCGAATTCTTTTTTGCTCTTGTGGAAGGCCCCACCATGATGTCAAACCTTAGGGTTTATGGTTTCGATACAATTTCGGCCGAACAAGAAAAACCACAAAGAATATACTAATACTATTTTTTTGAGATCTTTCCGAAAATGTAAAGAACTTGAAAATTTTCCACAATTTGCACCCTAGGGAGCGATTTTATGAAAATCCCTAAATTTATAATAAATTTTTCAAAATAAATCAAAAAAATCTGAAATTTTTAGGGAACCTTACTTGAAATGTTTCACAACTTTTCTAAAAATATCACCTAGCAATTCACTCTCGTTCGCAATATGTGGCAGAAACAAAAAAATTAGGGTTTTTGCCCTAATTTTGGCCCAGATTGCAGCTCTGATACCACTTGTAATGAAATTACTTGTATAATTCAGATTGAGAGCAACAATATAACACCAAATAACAAAATATTTCATGATAATTATCTCAATATGCAATTAGAATAGCTTCGCCACTTCGAGGGGGCAGCCTCCAAACCATATAATAAGACTCAAATGCTCAAATGATAATGAAATACTACTTATAATCCCCTATATATGCTATTCATATGCTATGGCCATCACTAAGGCTGACCTATTAAGCATGAGAAAGTATAAATGATATAATAAAATGATATGGTAAGCTACAAGTCGGATACTCATATCCTAATACAAACAATAGGTTAAGGGGGTACGAAAGACTATCTCATGAAATATGTTAAGAAATTTCTTAATAAGATTGCTCAAATATAATCCACTTCAAGGAGGATACCTTCAGAAATTAGAATAAATGATTAAATAAATTTAATGATATATTATGTAATACCTTTAGGAGAGCCACACCCACCCATATTAGTTTACATAAATATGAAGGGTCACACCCTTTCACTTCATTAGAAAACACCCTTTTATCTTAATTAGGATAGCCTAGCTCAGTTGTTAAGAACTAATAAATGAAAGGTTAAGGTTATGCACTACACTACATAGCCTTAATAATCATATGAATATATAATGTTAAGTACATAACATGCTGTTACCCTTCAAAAAAGTGTTTCCCTAAACTCTTAATAACTCACGATGTTGTAGCATGAGCTGTTCGTCTTCCCATGTCATGTTGTCAACTGGTAGATTCTTCCATCTGATGATAAATTATGCAATTTATCAATTTCTTAGTTGTTTCACTCTTTCCTCAACAACTCCCTCAGGTTCCATGGTGAGCTTTCATTTTTCATCTAAATTTGGTAATTCATCCTGGACTAGTAACTTGGTACCAATTACTTTCTTCAAGAAAGAGACATGAAATATGGAATGAATTTTGGAAGAGGCTGAAAGTTATAAGTTATAAGCTACACTTCCTATCCAATTTAGAACCTTATTTGGTTCATAAAATTTTGGTGCTAGCTTAATGTTCTTAAGTTGTTAAATTTACCTTTGTTTATAAGGTTGAAATATAAGGAATACCCAATCTCCATCCTCAAAATTTCTCTCACTTTGGTGCTTGTTAGCTTGTTGTTTCATCCTATTTTGAGCCATAACCAAATTATCCTTAAGGAATTGTAGTATTTCTTGTTGGTTTTGAAATTGATCCTTGATTTCATGGGATTTAGGTGGAACCTACAAATAAGACATTGTAGAAGGCGAGGGGTAACCATAAAGAGCCTTAAATGGTATCATATTTGATGATGTGTGAAATGATGTGTTATACCACCACTCTTCATGTGAATTTCATTCAGACTATTTTCCTTGATTTTTCGAGGCAAAGCAACGTAGATATCGTTCCATAAATTTATTTACAATTTCTATTTAGCCATATGACCATCGATAATAAGATGAACTATGTGTTAGTTTTGTACCCCATGTTGTAAATAGTTTAGTCCAAAATATTCTAGTGAAGATATAATCATCTCTTTATACCATAAGGACTCCCCTTTACATACATACTTATTAGAAGATGATGGTTTATCTTGAAGTTTTTATGTGATTTTCCTTGTTGGAGCATCCTTATTCCTCTTTATTTATTGCTTCTATCTATTTTGGATGTAATAAAGATATAACATGAACTTTTTATTCTTTTATTTCCTATCAAGAGAGTGCATCAACTGCAACATTATCCTTTCCTCTTTTGTAAATAATTTCAAAGTCATACCATAACATCTTTGTGACCCATTTTTGTTGCTTCTCTGAAGATAATATTTGCTATAAAAAATACTTTAGACTTTCATGATCCGTATTTACCTTCAAATGTCTTCCCATGAGATAATATCACCATTTTTTGATCGCATGAATGATTGCTAACATTTATTTCTCATATGAGGGCTTTAAAAAGTTATTTCCTTTTAGATTTCTACCCTAAAATGCTAATGGATTCCCTAATTATATTAATACTCCACTTATTTACTGTCTAGAAACATCACATTATATCAAAAGTGTCTCAGAGAAGTCAGGGGTAGCTAGCACAAGGGTGGATGTTAGAGAATCTTTTAGTTGTTGAAATGCTTGTGTGGCTAACTTTGACCATGAAAATTAATCCTTCTTTAGTAATTTTGTTAAGGGTGTTGCTATGCAAACATAATTTTGAAAAAATATTCTATATTATCCTATTAGACCTAAGAATCCTCTTAAATTTTTAATAATTTTAGGTATTGGCCTTGACAATTATAATATATTAAGGGTCCACTTTAACACTTTCATATAACTCCACATTTCCTAAGTATTCCACTTCCTTCAATCTAAAATCACATTTTAACTCTTTTCGAAAATTTTTATTATCTTCTAGGACATGTACTATCTTCCCTACATTTTGTAAATTTTCTTCCCATGTTTTACTGTAAATTAAGATCAAATAATACCAATAATTATTTATAAAGAAACATGGAGAATTAAATTCATGAGGATTTGAAAAATAGGAATGTTAGTGAGACTAAATGGCATCGCTAGGAACTCATAGTGACTGTCATGTGTTTGAAATGTTGTTTTATGTACATCTACATCCTTTACTCAAATTTGATGGTACGTTGAATCTAAATCTAACTTAATAAAGAAAAGATGATCATTTAATTCATCTAATAATTCATCAATGACATGTATGGGAAACTTATCTTTAAGAGTTACATGTACTTTGAGAACATTCTCCATGACTCATCCTTTTTTTAAGCATAATCACTATAGATGAATATGCATTATTAATATGAAAAACAATACATGAGTCGAGCATTTCCTTTACCATATTTTCAATTTTTGCTGATAGGAATATCAGTAAGGTATAATATTAGGATGGATACTTCTTGGAATTAAATCAATTACATGATCATGATCTCTAATTGGAGGTAATATCTTTAGTTCTTGAAATAAATTTTTATGGTTTTGAATAATGTCTTATAGAATTTATGGAACATGGTTTTATACTTAATGCACTTATATGAAATGTACTTGTACCACCACACCAAAATATCCCTTATTAAGTAGTTTCTCCATCAAATGAGAGATAATAGTTTGGCTTGGTGTTGACTACATCCTGAAAAGTCTGTAAATTTTTTCAATTCATACTAAAAGTCACGAATACGTATTAAAAATTGAAGACACAATTCCTAACTGCTTAAGCTATTGCACTCCCAAAAATACATTGGCTCCCCAAATCAGAATGGAAAACATTTTCAATTAAGAAGATAGTTCCCCATTAATAGTTTTATTTGATGTAATTTACCACCATAAGAGATTTTTTTCCCATCAACAATAATGGCTTAAAAATTGGAGACAAGAAACACAAAGAAGTTGAGTGCATTTTATAATTTTCTATCAATGGAGTTATGGGTACTCTCTGTATCTATCAAAATTGTCACCATTTTCTTTTTGATATAACCAACATATTTGAGTGTTTGTGGTGTTCTTATCTAATTTAATGCATGTAGTGAGATAGTAGGATTTTCCTCCTCCTCCAAGTTAAAATTCTCATGTGCTATTGTTGGTTATACATTATTAATATCTTCCTCATCCAATGCATCATTTTTAATAACCACGATCCTTTTCTCTCCCCCAACACACTTATGACCTCTAGACCATTTACTATCAAAATGCCAACATACGCCTTTTTCTCTTTTTTCTACCTCATGTTGAGGAGAGATCGTGGTAAATTGATTTTGGTTAAAATATTTAACCATATTTATATTAGTATTATTATTAGTATTTTTATCTCTCCATCCCATAGTTTGACCTTGTGTGAATCTCTTAGTAGTCAAGTTTTGTTGCTCAATGTGTAGTGTTTGTTGCATAGATTTTCTAACTATACATAGTTCTGAAAAATGAATGTCATGATTAACTCAACCATATAATCTATTGATGTAAAATAGTAGTATTTAGAAAGGTGTTTCTTCTAGAGTCCGACACACCAATATCATATACTTAGAATTATATTCGGTTATATATCCTATTTCTTTAAGATTTGTTAATTGGGTGAAGTAACTTCCCTTCCATTGCTGCTCATAGTGAGATGCTAAGTCATTAATAAATTTCTCCAAACTAATATATATATATTTTTTCATTCATCATCCAATGGTACCACTAGTAAAGTTAAAATTCTAAGAGTAGTGAAACTATGTCAACCATTACATCATTTGGTATATTGTGCAACTTCAAGTACTATTCCATGAGACTTATCCATAAGGTTACATCTGCACCATTGAACTTATGGATGTCCATCTTTGGTAGGTTAAATTTTGACCCTCGAAATGGTTTCCCTATATTTGGTCTATTTTTTTCTCTTATATGATTTGGTTGTGTGTGAGTGGTTATATGAGGTGGATTAATTAAGGTTTTCAACTCATAAACCATATCCTTTTTGAACTTATCTAGATCCTCATTTAAAGATGTTACAAATGGGGATTTTTTTTCTCTCATGTATTAAATTTACAATGGTTTCACATCTTGTAGGAATGTCACCCTCAATTTTAGGTGGTGGAAAATAAAGAGCATTATTGTGATCAATTTTTGATGAAAACATATATGTTTCAAAATGTATGGCTACTAATGTAACTCTTTTAATAGTTCTTTATTTATTATAAATAAGGGGGTATCTAGAGCGATTAGTCACTGTAAACTCCCAAAATATGTGATATATCTGAATCAGATGTTCCATTATTGACTAAATTTGACAAGATAATTTCTTAATATAGAGTCCCTACAGTATGAAATTACAAAGAATGGTTCCTACCTCAAATTTTATGATCTTTTTAAAAATGTAAATAACTTAGAGAAATTCTAATTTATTTAGCCTATATGGTGGATTTTCAGAAAAATAAAATCACAATAGCTTGAGAAAATCGGATAAAAAGACTAAAGAATTTTTATTATGTCTAACAATCTTGAAAAAATATTTTAAAAATTAGAATATTTGTGTGAGATATGGAGGGAAAAACATTGTTGCCAAAAATTGATGCTCCAATACCACTTGTTAAGACATTTCTTTATGAAATTACTCAAATATAATCCATTTGAGGGAGATACCTCCAGAAATAAGAATAAATGATTAAATAAACTGAATGATATGTTATGTGATGCCTTTAGGAGAACCACACCCTCCCATATTTATACACATAAATATGAAGGGTTGTACCCTTTCACCTAATTAGGACGCACCCATTCATCCTAATTAAGTCAGCCTAACATAGTTATTAAGCACTAATAAATGAAAGGTTAAGGTTATCAACTCCACTACATACTTAATAATCATACGAATATATAATGCTAAGGAACATTGTCATGAAAATGTGCAACATGAAAATTTCTAATTTTCAAGCATGACAACAATATCCATGTGTCAAAATTTTCAAATTATACCTTTCCAAGACACCCCAAGTCTACCCATTCTTAACAACAAGCCTTACTTAGTCTGTGTAATGGTCCTAAATTTTATGTTCATCCAATCCCCCTAGGAGATTTAGGAAATAAAATTCAGTCCCCCCTAGGTGATTTTTGGAGCTTGTGAAAAACGTCAATTTTGAGCAGTTTTGGGAAGGGCTACAACTGGCCTTCCTGGGACTAATGAAACCCACTGGAGTGGAAAAGAGGAGAAAAATTCGACATGGAGATTAATTCAAGTGAAAAGGATATCAAGGAAAGGATTTTGGAAGATTTAGAGGAGATTTGGAAGTTTTGGGACAGGTTCATTAGAAACGGGTTCTCAAGCCTAGGCAACGCACAATGTTAAAAAAGCACTTGAGCTTTGAGAAGAAATTATGGGAGTTATATAAGGAGTTAGGAGCTAAAAAATACATCTCCAAAAATTTAATTCAGATCTATACAACATGGTGTAATCCTAGTTTTCACAAAAACTAGGAGAAATATGTTTATATCTAGTTTTTATCATGCCCAGTCATGTAGCTAGAACAAAAAACCAATTTTTTAGGGCTCAAATTGATGAATAAAGATTAGAACACCCTAAAAATTGGATTAATAAGGATTTTTTTAGTCAAATTAATATAAAGTTTCACCTTGAAACTCATCCAGGAGCTCAACATATCATCATTGCAAGTTGTCCTCAAGGTAAGCTCTTGTACTTAGCCAATTCTTGAAGTGGACACATGTCAGCTCCAGGATCCTAGAAAATTTTGATGTCCCTTTCATTCCTTTAGATAATGGATATGAGGTAAATTAAAATTTATCCACCCCTTTTTATCCCTCTAATCACCCATAGGACCCTCCGCATCGCCAATTCAGCCCCCAGGAGCTAGTCGGAGCCATTCCCCTCATTGCACAGATGATCCCCAAGTGTCACAAACTGGTGCGATGTGAAAAATGATGTCCCTTTCATACCTTTAGCTAAGGGAAATAGGAAAAAAATGCACCCAACCCTAACTATGCCTTCTAGTCCTCCATATGCTCGAAACTCAGCCCCCATGTGTTTCCCTCAAGCTCCCTTATTCAATTACTCAGTCGATCATATCTTGACAAGTGTCACGATTAGGAATGATGTGAAAATTGATGTCCATTTCACCCCTTTTGAAAAGGTACATAAGGGAAAAAAATGTTCCCAACCCCTATGCTTGCATTTTTGCATGATTACATATCCAGACTTGGTCATTTTCATGCCAGTTCATCCCCCCACATTCTCCTCATGTTGTCGGATCTTCCCCATAATTCCATGCTCCATTTTTTCTGAAAAAAAAATATTGTTGATTGTCTCATACCATGAAAACACCAAAAACACAAATAAATCCGGATTTGAATGAAGACAAATGAATAAAAATGGATAGATTTTTCCTGAAAACCCTCATAGTCAAAAATAGAGAAATGCTCATTTCTCTCAATCTAGAGCATGAATCGAGATGTCATATTTTTTAGACTTCCTCATTTATCAAGAAAATCAAGATGCAACAAATGGGAGATCAAATGGTTCCTTGAATCATTTGTTTCATAAAAAAATCCCATTTCATGCCCTAGGTCACGTTTGTTGAATTTTCCATCGATCAGACAGTCGGATCAAGCTAAAAACTTACACATGGCCTCTAAATAAAAATATCACAATGGAGTTAATTTCATAAAAATTGGAGGAAAAAAACAAAACCTACAAATTTTGAGCTCCATCAATGGTCGCGATGACAACTCCATTCGTGAAGCCACTACTAGGAGAACATTTTAAATTTTATTTCCAAGCATTCTGGTGGGAGAAATCAAGTGAAATTCAGAGGACTTGATCACAAAGATGAGATAAGTCCAAAAATGTGTTTCATGCTAAAACAAGCATTGGAAATCCACTTTCCAAAAATATTAATTTTTCCTATACAAACTTGTTATGTTTGTAAAGTCATCATCAAAAGAGGGTGTGGTGAAGGAAGTGTTCACTAAAGATCTCCATGAAGTCAAAATAGTAAGCCCCCTATATGGGTGCTTATTAAAAATAGTAAGTCACCCCAAGAAGTGGCCGAGGTGAAGGCAGTGTGCACAGGAGTGAATGAGGAAGTTCATCATATCAATATGGTCAAGAAGAGGAAAAAACCACCTGTTACCAAAAATAGCAAGTCTCCCATCTAGGCACTTGCTATTAATGGTATGTCACACTCAAAAGGTAGTTTTGGCATAGTGGGACATAGAGGGATGATCATTCAGGTCAACATGATCATTTTGGGTCATCCATAGGAATTTGTCATAGGGCATTTGAGATTCATCTCAGGGAACTCAACATTATCTCTCAACACTCACTTCATGGCTCAAGTTGTAGGAGTATCATGTGTATGGTGGAAGTTACGGTCATTGGCATAATCATTCATTTAACTTGGAAGGATTGGTTTTGAGCTCCTATCTCTTTAGAGGGGATATTCATGAGTGATGCTCATGGTCACCAATGGAGTCATTTGCCAGTGTTTTCAAACAGTTAGTTCACGGCATTCATGCGCCATCCAAAGGAAGTTTCTTAGGGTGCAAAGAGTTCAGGGATTTATATTTCATCACATTGGAGCATTACATCGAGTCATATAGAAGTATCAACAAACTTTATTAGAGGTAGGTTCTTTGTCATCGAAAATTCTTCCTTCTTCTTTTTATTCTCTCTCTCTCTCTCTCTGTCTCTCTGTCTCTCTTCTTCCCCCAACTTTCTCTTTCTTCTCAATGGTCTAATTTCATGTTGGCATTGTACTTTTTCATATGTCTTAATGTCCCAAATGTAATAAGTCACCTTTATCACTCCCCTTTCCTACTCTCTTGATTAATTCCTCTCTAGCAAGAGATTGATAGATTTGCCGCAAGGTCAGTGGAGTGCCCTTGTTGGATCCCCGACCATAAGGCCACTAGAGAAATCCACCTTTTTCTCACGCATACAAAACATGGAAGCTGCACCGTTTAAGTAGAGGGACTTTGTTTCCCATAGCGTTGGCAAGAAATCCACATGAAATTTTTTCTCGCCAACAATATTTTACGCCCACCATGGGGTAAATTTAGCAATGTCTCTACCCAAAATATGACCGAAAGGTCTCAAAATACCAAAACAAAATCCAAAAAGCAAAAAAAAATCAATAAATTGAAAAAGAATGAAAAATTGGAGTTGATGGAAATCCATTGTTGAAAGACACACTATTGATTCTTACAAATGAACTTTCAAATTCCACAATGTCTTTTCATATTCCCATTCTAAAATTTTCCAAAATCTGGTTGAAAGGAGATACACCCAGTTGAACAGGCTGAGAGGAGTCACTGATTCCACTTCAAGGATTTCCAAAATCAGAAAAATCAAAGCAAAGATAACACTCATTACTTTTCTCAGTCCTCATCCCCATCCAGGTCTTCAATTAGTTCACATGCAAATCCCATTCAAGTACTTGTTGATACTCCCCCTTCAAATTCTCCCATTTTTCAACCATCATTCAAAATTGAGTCCCTAAGTGAAGAAGAACAAGAACTAGAAGAATAATTCAAAGAAGAATTTTCTAAAGTAACAATGGTAGATGAAGAAGAAAGACCTTAACCAATTGTTCCGTGGGGAATAAATACAAGCTTGCTTGGTATTGAACCACCTCTTCACAGTTTATCGACATATTCCCACAAGAATTTTACCAAGTTCAAAGGTGATGGCACACAACTCCGTGAAGAGCACATATCAACCTTCACCACATCATTTGAGATTCTTGGTGTCCAACATGAAAATGTCACTGTAAGATTTTTCATGGAGTCTCTCCAAGAAAAAGCAGTAGAATGGTTCTATCTCCTGCCTTACTGATCCATCGCTTATTGGAATAACATCAAAATTAAGTTTGAGGAAAGATTTAGATTTACTCAGGACTGCCAAGACCTCCTTGTTCAATTGGCACAAATGAAGAAAGGAGAAAATAAAACTATGAGAGAAATCGTGGATCATTTTGACGGGTTTCTCCGTAGGATACTGGAAGAGGATTTACCATCAACGAACAACATCAAGAGATTATTTATTAGTGCTCAATCATTGGAGGTGGGATTTTTCCTATGAAGAGTTTAACTGAGGGATATTAAAGAAGCAAAAATATTGGCCATTGAACTTGATGAAAATATCATCCTATCTGGAAAGATCAAGAATCCTTGAAAGGGTACAACTCAACATCATGGAGATGAAAGAACCAATCCTTTATTATAAAAAATGGAAAATGAAATGTCGTCACTAAAGAGGGAAGTTTTTGAACGAGTGTATCCTCAGAGGAATAACAAAAATAAAATTACAGGAGCACCATGAAGGCTTGAATTGGAAGCTACGCCTTCCAATTTGAGTGGTAGACTTCAAGAGGATGAAGAAGGAATCAAACAAGGAAGAGAAGTTAGTAAATTTGTAGAGATAGAAGAAGCAGGTGGTGATACTCAAAATGGCCTCATTGAATATCACTTAGCGAGCGAAGATGATGATGGTGAAGAGGCACTAAGTTTCTCATGTGTTGTTTTTACTCACTCCTAGTCTCAAAAGGGATCCTCCTCCTCTGTTGCTCCTATGAAGAAAAAGAAGGCTGAAGATCCTCCTGTGGTGACCCCACAAAAAAAATAATTAGTCGAGGATATCTACTCCCACCCTCCATGGAGTCCACATTTTTGAAACCCAATCATGTAGTAAGTAAGAAGGCTCCTGCAATTCCAAGTAAGTATTATAATGCCTCTCCTAAATCTAAATATTCTCCTCTAAAATCTAGTACTTTGAAATCTCCTAGTGTACCTTTCAAAATTCCCTATGTTCCCCAAAAATATACCCCTGCTTCCAAACCTATCCTAACTCCAAAAGAAGTCCCTTCATAACCATCATCCACATCTTCTCCTTTCGAATTCATATAATATGAAAAAAATACAAAGTGAAGATTACTGAAATCGAATATTTATGGACTCACCCTGAATAATTTGAGAGATTAGTTTGATATATCAGAAAGGGTAGTTTAACACCCAATGTTATAACTCCTAGTTCTAAAGGAATACTACCAAATCCACCTAATCCTCCCTCACAGAACATGCTTTCCATGAGTGCATCAAATACACACAAGGTCGATCCTTTTTATGTCTCCCTTCTAGTTGGGGAATATGTATTGAACAATTACATAATAGATTCAATTGCCTCAGATAGTGTGATGCGTATGAAGTTTTTCAAATATCTTAAACTCCCCATGAATTTACCTGGTGGCTCTTACTACTCTATGGAGTTCAAAGAAGTCCAAATTATAGGGAAGATCAAAGATGCATAGGTGGCTCTCGCCTAATTTATAGACAAAAAAATTTTGATGATGATTTTGGTAACAGACATTCCGAATTCATTTGGAATTATCCTAGGAAAAATTTTCTACCAACAATTGGGAGGGAAAATACAAATCAATTGGTCTTCTGCAACCATTCCAGTGAAGGGAGACATGGAGAAAACGCATCCAAAGAAGAATACAAGGTACACAGTGTGAAAGTCAGGAAGCCCGGGAACCAACATTTTATACCAAAATAGCAGGAGGATGAATTATTTTGTGACAACTGAAGAAAAGGATGAGATCTTAATTTTGATAGGACCAAACCTTCCTTCCCTGAGGAATATGGATCTAGAGGAAGCATTAAGGAACTTTGAGATGAAAGAGAATAGCCCTGAAGTTACAGATGATGTGAAACATTAAGAAGAGGAATTGGTTCTTGATGATTTTTAAGTGGAAAAATCATCTTATATGATTATTCATGATGAGGAGATATAATCATTCCCATTCAAAGATGAATATTCCCTTCATCATGTCACCTAGGTAGAGACCAAGCTATCCTACGATGAGCCCTCGAATGGTTGGAAATAACCATTTGTGCAAGGCCCTCTAAAATCCGTAGAAGAAGTGGAAGACCATGAGCTCCATCTCGAACTCATGATGCAGACTATGGAATTTCAAGATAGGTGTGAAATTAATTCAGGATGTTCAACTGATTCAAACACTAGTCATGATGAACCAAAACAAGATGAAGAGCCTGATGTCCCCCCTGAAATAGTTAATAATGAATGTGAAGTATTTTATTTCCCATTTGAAGAGGGGAAATATTTCTCTTGTGAAGAAGTTGAAAAAGGATTTTTGAAGCCCTAAAAATGAAGATTCCTCTAGATGAAGAAGTGATAGAATATAATGAACCTCAAGATATCAAAGCAATGCCTCCTGACGGGTTCCTTGGATCTCAAAGTGAAGCATTTTAAAATAAGGGTGAAGATGAAATTTTGGAAGTACCAGATATGGATTCAGTATAAGAGATCTTGGAAGCAGAAGAAAGCACTGAAGATCCTGAGTTGAGTCTCAAAATATTGATTCAAGATATGGCCATGCAAGCTAGCATGAAGTTATTTATGATTCTTTACTCAACTTAAAAATACCTCATAAAGACATGAGTCAGAAAAATGAATTCAAGGATCTCCACAGAAAAAATGAGGATGAACATGAATGCAGGATTGAAAAGAGCTCAGGATATTTGGAAAATTAAAACATCATTCAGCCCTGGAGTAGTAATGATATGGTGGAAGAAAAAGTAGTAGTTTAGATAAGTGCAGAAAAAATTTCAAAGTAAATGAAGGCAATGGAATATATGAGTGAAGACTTGAGCATCAAGAATATCATGTAGGCCTACTCCTATAAAGTATACAGAGAAGTGTGAAAGTACCTATATTTCATAAGAAGTTAAGGAGATAAGTCTACTTTCTGGAACCAGTAAATAGATTCATAGAAAACCAACATTCTATATTACCCCTTTGGGGGTAAATCCTAAAAAGAAAAGTGCTTCGGTGAAAGCACATTGTCCCCCCACCTAGTAACATAGGTGATTGTTAATTATGTTTTCCTTTCTGTTGTGTGTGTATTTCACTTTCCATGAGTGTTGTGTGTTTCCTTTCATCATTTTTTTAGTGTGTGTGTGTGTTCTTCCTTGCTATCTCTCTCTCTCTCTCTCTCTCTCACAAGTTGTAAACAACTCCGCAGGGCCTAATTGATAAGGCACTGATCAATGTATTGTCAACTAAGATTACGGGAGTCCTCATGTCATGTATTCACTATGATAATTCCAAAAAATATCCCCAAGATATAGCTAGATGTTTTCATGTAAATGCACAATAGGATAATTTCCAATTTTCAAGCATGACAATGTACCCCTGTGTCAAAATTGTCAAATTATACCTTTCTTAGACACCCTAGGTCTACCCATTATTAACACCAAGCCTTAATAAAACCATGTAATAGTCCTCAATTATATGTCCATCCAATCCCCCTAGGTTATATAGGAAAGACAATTCAGTCCCCCTTGGTGATTTTAGGAGCTTGTGAACAACGTCAATTTTGAGCAGTTTTGGGAAGGGCTACCACTGACCTTCCCAGGACTAATGCAACCCCCTGGAGCGGAAAATAAGATAAAAATTTAACATGGAGATTAATTAAAGTTCCAAGAATATCAAGGAAAGTATTTTTGAAGATTTAGGTGAGATTTGGAAGTTTTGGGACAGGTTCATCAGAAACGGGTTCTTAGTCCTAGGCAGTGCATAGTGTTAAAAAGTACTTGAGCTTCGAGAAGAAATTCCTGAAGTTATATAAAGATTTAGGAGGTAAACATGACATTTTCAGAAATATAATTTAGATACCTACAATATGGTGTAATCATAATTTTCACAACACCTAGGAGTAGTATTTTTATATCTAGTTTTTCTCATGCTCATTAATGGATACAGAAAAAATATATGAATTGTTGGGCCCTTGAAATATTGACTAAGTATGAAGGTGCGTGGGCACATGGGACCCAATTTATAAAAGGGAACCTAAGGAAAAAGCACACAAGAGGAAGAGTTAAGGAAGATAATAGTGTGTGTGGCGTGCAAAAGGAGATTTGAGACTTAGCTGATTTAAGCAACAAAGGCAAAACATGTGAAAAGTGTGATCAGTTACAAGCGGATAAGATGCCAGCTTGGTAACATGTGGCTTAGGAAAGAGCATGCCAATGATGGGATATTCTAGAAGACCATCATGAGATGGAGTGGAGAGCTCAAGGCTGAGGAAACTAGGAGGAAGTATTGATCCAATTGAAACTAGTGGAAGAGATAGATCCAGGCCTAGGAGGTATAATTTTTCAGTTCCTTCTTCTATGGCTGCACATATTCCAGTATTTGGAGGAGTTTTTAGACAAGGGGAAAGTGTACAAGATTTTGGTCTCGCATCAAGGAGTGGCATGGGAAAAATTAGCGATGGTGGGGCACTATCACAGACCATCGATGCACAGTTCAGTGGGACCATGGGGGCGCTTGCCACAACTCCTACAGGCCCTATTGGACCCAGTGGTTCTAGTGGATCTGGTGGCTCTAGAGTTATAGGACCCAGTGGACCCAATGGATCAGGTGGTGGATGAAACACCAGAGGGAACCAAGGCTCTGGTTTAGGACAAGGACCCCAGCCACCACCTCAAGTATTCTTTGAGATGTCTCTGTATTTTCTAGATTACAGGGGCATTGAGGACGCTACAAAACATGTTCAAAAGTGTGAACTACTATGGCACGTGAAAGGTATCACAACCTCAGAATGAAAGCCTAGTCAATTTACAACTACCTTGCAAGGACGCACGCATAGCTGGTATAGAAAGTATGATCCTCATAAAACGGTGGTGGATTACACTACCTTAAAGAATGCATTCCTGATAGAGTTCCACATTCCTGAGTTCGAGTAAAAAAAGCATTAGCGCTTTGAAGGAGATACAATAAGGAATGGAAGAGAGTTTGCGAGAGTATGATGCACACTTTAAAACTCTCTTATCTAAGTTGTCATATGATATACATCCTTCTCAGCATGCACAGTGGTTTGTTGGAGGATTGATCACCCCTTTTAGAAGGGCCTTGTCTCATAAAACTATTACAGATCTGCAAGAAGTATTGGAGGCTGCCTTACGTGCCGAAGCTGTTGGTAGTATTGATATTGGAATTAGCCCATTCTTGGAAGCTCAGATTGCTACTATGGCTAAATAGTTGGAAAAGCTATCTGTAAACTTGGTCCATGAGACTTGTAGTGAATTTGGTGCATAGATTGTGAGATAGAGGGGCACGTTAAGGATAATTTCCCCTGGAGGATGGTACACGTGGTGACATTAGATTGTGAGATAGAGGGGCACGTTAAGGATAATTTCCCCCAGAGGATGGTACACGTGGTGACATTAGATTGTGAGATTTTTCATGGGGACCATGATGCCAGTAGATGTCCCTTGCTACAGCATGCAATCAGGAAGAATGTATCGTGTTATTGCAATATTTGCACTTCTATGACCCATGATACTAAAGAATGTAGGATCATTGATCAAATACATGAGGCCATTGATCATGGGGTATGCCAAACCAACATTTACAATGTTTTGAAAAATTATGATCACTGTTATGAGGAGTGCACAGATGGGGGCATGCGTGGAAGGGGTTTTTGAGGAGGATTCCATGGACGAGGTAACTACAGAGGAAGAAGTGAGTTCCTATGCAGAACATGTTTTAACTATTGATCTATAGAACATTACAAGCGTGAGTGTTTAGACTTGTTATAGTGCTCATGGTGAGGAAAGAAGCATAAGTATGAGGAGTGCCCAAAGTTATATGAGCATATGAATCAACAGCACTGGAAGGACAAAGGCGCTGCGATGGTCAGCATCAAGAAGGTAGACATACAGTGGATGCCTTAGGTAACATGGGATGAAGGTTTGGAGCATGTATTGGTAACAACAAGGTCAAAATCCACGTGTTCAAGGGAGATACCAAGACAAAAGATCCTAGTTTCAAGAGAAGAGGTCATTCATGGAAAATACCTAGACCCTGCGCATCAAAAGGAGATATATCAGGACACCATGGATATTATTTGAAGCTTACAAGGGGAGATCCAGTGTCTAAAGGAGAAATCCAAGAGGGAGGAACAAGGAAGGAGGATCGAGGTGCAAAAATATGACCTTGATGAGGTCAAGGAGGTGTGCAAAATGCTAAGGCAAGAGAACATCATCCCTTTTCTAGGATCCTGGTTGAGAGAGAAGGTACCACGCACTAGAGAAGAGTGCAAGAGATAGGTCTTGAACATGAACCTTCCCCCTCACAGCCTCAACTATGACAAAGAGATTACATTGAATGCAGTTGTGGATGGATGGCTCCTCACCAATACACTCATTGACACAAGCATGGAGGTTAATGTTTTAACTTTGGATGCATGGCATCAGATGGGGAGACCTGCATTATAACCATCTTCAAATGTGCTATATATGGAAAACAAGACTAAGGCAATGCCCATCGGTGTCTTGACGGATGCAACTATTACTATTCTGGGAGCCAAGTTTACTGGGGACTTTGAAGTCTTGGCACTCGCCGAGGTGGACAATTTCCCATCACTACTTGGGCACCCTTGGTGTTACAAGAACAATGCGGACCTCTAGTTCAACAAAGGGTACATCAGTTTTGAGAACAAATAGGAACGGGTCATTATACCCCTAGTTGATGGGAAGTCAACACCCTACATTCAACCATTGGGAGAAGAAGTTATGGACAAGATTTATGTGCACTCAATCAAAGGCCTTGAGATGGTACACCTTATTAATGGAGTTATCTAGTTTGAAGATTCTCAGTCAGTGAGTGATACCACAAGTCTGGCATGTGACAATTAGGCATATGGGACTTAAAAATTAATGGGATGGAATTTGAGAGGATTAGTGACCAAGGTAATGAAGGCGTGCATGGTTTGGTGCCTTGGAGGAAAAGAACTGCCCAAGTACTCTGGAGGAGCCTTCCCTAAGATATTTCTGCAAGAGATAGAAGCTCATTGGAAGAAAGAAAAGGAATGGAGGGAGATGTTAAGTTTTGTCTTGCTCGATACAGTAGTTTTTTGGTGCGCCATGCATCAGGAGATCCTTTTAGAGTGGCGCGAGGTAAGTATTGCTCTCTTTGTCAGATTTTCTAGAAGTAATATACCCACCATCATCAAGGAGTACCATGGGAAGGAGCCCACCTCTTTCCATATCTAGGAGGTTGAACGGGTCTAGAGAGAAGGTGCGGAAGCCTTGCCACCATCCCTTTGGGTGCACAAGTTGTATTCTACATTACAGGGTTATGCGCGTGCATGGTCCATTCATTCGGAGACACGCCACCAGACAAGAAATTGGTAAGAGATCGCGGCTGATCTTATTCAAGCCTTTGAGTATCGGAGTACCAAACCATCGGTTAATAAGGCCTTGTAAGGTATCAAGTGCCTTACCATGGGGGATAGTGCCAGAATGGAAGATAGGCTACTTGAATTACTAGGTGAACTAGGATTAGAGGCACGCATCAAAGAGATTGAGGAGACAGAAGAGTTACAACTTGAGCACACATGTTTGGAAAAAAAGAAGGGAAAGTTAGTATATGTGATTGATGTATAGGAATTGGAAAGTTTAGATGTTAGCCATTCTGTGGGGACGCGTGAAGTAGTGGACAGTGCAGATGCTCATGCACGTGCTTACCATGAGCCTTTAAAGACAAAGAAGGTTAACATCGGTTCAAGAGAAGAACCTAAGGAAGCTATTATTGAGGATTATTGGATGGAGAAGGAAGTATTAAAGATCATTGATCTGTTGAGAAAATTTTAGGATTTATTCCCATGCGGGTACCATGAGCTAAAAGGAATCCAACATTCCTTGGGGGAGATGAGAATAAAACTAAAGGAAGGTGTGTGCCCAGTTAGAAAAATACCCTACCGGATGAATCCCAACTTACGCGTAAAGGTTAAGGAGGAGATAGACAAGATGATAGCTTCAGATCATTGAGATAGTAGAAGAATCAGAATGGATAAGTCCAATGGTAATCAAAATCATGAAAGGTGGGCGGATTAGTATCTATGTGGATTATAGGGAGTTGAATGTAGTTTGCGTCATTGATTCATTTCCGACCCCCGTCACTGAAGAAATTTTGGAAGGAGTTGCTGGGCATGAAATCTATTCCTTTACGGATGGATTTTTAGGATACCACCAAGTCCATATTGCAAAGGAGGACCAAGAGAAGATAACTTTCACCATCGAGTGGGGAAGTTTTTTATATACGGTCATGCCCTTTGGATTGAAAAATGCACTTGCTGTCTTTTGCACATAGTGGTGCAAGCATTCCAGGACTTCATTCACAAGTTTCTTCAGGTTTACTTGGATGATTGGATAGTATATGGTCTTATTAAGGACCATTGTGACAACTTGAGATTAATGTTTGAAAGGAGTAGGTAGTTGAGGATATCCCTCAACATTAAGAAGTGTGTGTTTGCTACACACTTTGGGACTCTATTGGGGCATATCATATGTAAGGAGGGATTTTCAGTAGATCCCGCTAATGTTGTAGTTATTGTGGGATTAAGGGAGCCTACTAGCCAGAGCGTTGTGTGCGGATTCCTTGGGCATACGGGGTATTACAAAAATTCATTAGGGGGTATTCCAAGATCACCGCACCCTTAAAGGAGCTTCTTAGACACAAAAGTACCTTCCATTGGGGAGAGGCGCAGTAGAGGGCGTATGATACATTAAAATATAGGCTTATTACCATGCCTATTTTGTGATTTACCTCTTGGGACAAGCCCTTCCATGTCCATGTAGATGCCTCAGGAACCGCCATTGGAGCAGTACTTGCACAACCAGGTGAGGGGATTGTTGATCATCCTCTCTGTTTCACAAGAAGGAAGTTAACACCAACAAAGTAGAATTATACCACAACCAAGTGTGAGGCACTATCAATGATCTATGTACTTTTCAAATTTAGACAATATCTGCTGGCGACACCCTTTGTATTCTACACTGACCATATGGCGTTAAGGTATTTAGTAAACAAGCTTGTTCTTCAAGGGTGCATATGTCGATGGGTGTTGTTGTTTCAAGAGTTTGAGTTCACCATTGTAGTGAAACCCAGAAAAAGAAATTATGGACCTGATCATCTGTTAAGAATTGATTCAAGAGAGGATGCACAAAGTATTGAGGAAGTAATTCCAGAAGCGTAACCGTTTAGATTGCAATGAGCACCCTCAGATTTGGAAGAGATTGCTGTATTTTTAAAAGGTGTGGCACTAGATGGGATGAAGGCATTGGAAAAGAAGCAGTTGGCCATACGTGCCATGCCCTACATGTTGATTAGTGGAGACTTATACAAATTAGGATGTGATAAAGTTTTGCGTAGATGTTTGTTGGAGCATGAGTGCTTGGCCATTAGGAGGAAGCACACGAAGGAACTGCGGGTGGGTATTACACAAGTGATGCCACCACGTGCAAGATTTTAATGAAAAGTTTATGGTGGGAAACTTTGTACAGGGATTGTAGGGATTATTGTAAAGCATGTGACCACTGTCAGTGCATTGGCAAACCAGGAAGGAGAGATGAAATACCTTTGCATCCTATTCCTAGTGCAGAGCCTTTTGAAAAGTGGATGATAGAATTTTTAGGACCTATTACACTGGTAGTGCCTAGGATTGGTCACATTATGTCATCACTTGCATAGATTATCTCACGAGTTAGGTGAAAGAAGCCTTGACTAAAGATTACATGGCAGCGACAACAACAAGGTTCATTTGGGAGAACATTATCACAAGGTATGGATGCCCTTTGAGTTTGACCAGTGATAGGGGTATGAATTTTCTAAATGAGACCGTGAGGATCCTACTATTTTAGTTCATGTTGGCTCATCATGAGAATATGCCCTATCAACCACAAATAAATGGAACCACAGAAGCATTCATCAAAATACTGAGTCATACATTGACCAAAATCTATGATGTTGGAAGAAAAGATTGGGATGACAAGGTATCAATAGTTTTATGGGCTTATAGGACTATGTATAAAAGAATAAATAAAGCCACACCTTTTTAATTGGTGTTTGGCGCAGAAGCTATTTTACTAGTTAAATTTATCTTACCTTCTATGAAAATAACACACACAAAAGGATTAGCCAATGAACAAGCACTGGAAGAAAGAATTGATGAACTAATGAAACTGGATGAGAGATGATCACTTGCCCGTTGGAGCCAAATAGTGGAAAAGGCAAAGCAAAATGCTTGGCATGATCACCATATTAGAACAAGAAGTTTGAGGTTGGGTAGATGGTGTTACTGTATGATTCTAAATTTCTGCGCCATCTTGGGAAGTTTAAAGTCCATTGGTTAGGTCCCTACACAATCTTGTACATCCTTGATTCAAGCGCGTACTAGTTACAAGCACTGTATGGAATGAAGTTTCCTAGACACTTCAATGGTAGTAGGATGAAGCCTTACTATAAATAAGTCTTCTAGGTTTTTGTAAATAAGGTAGTTTTTGCAGTTAGTTTAGAATTTTCCCTCATGCATTTTCCTTTCCTTGTGTTTCCCTTTCACGTTGTTGTTGTTTTTTGCGCCTTGGGTACTGGTAACCTTATTGCTATTTTTGGAGGATTTATGAGTGTGCAAAGTACCGCACATCGTTTAAGTTTGGGGTGGAGAGAAGTGAAGAAGTGCGCGATCAAAAGTACCAAGGAAGTTGTTTTGAAGAGCCTTGTTGAGTAGCCCAGAGAAAAGATAAAATGGTTGGTGCCAGGGTAAAGCTACTTATAGGTCGCACATACAAAGGAAAAAGAAGAACCTTTAAAGAAACACGAGGTAGGAAAAAGCAAGAATATGGATAGAAGAAGTGCCTTCGGCATGGATTAAGCACGTGTAAGAGTATCTTGTTAGGATGGTTTGGTTACACGCCAGAAGGTTAGAGGAGTTTTCATGCAGGAAGGGCGCATGAGGTAAAGAGGAGTTTTCACGTAGGAAGGGCACTGAAGATGAGATTTGTTTTAAAAAGCAACATTAAATGAACAAAGTATGGGGTAGGTAAAGTAGCATTTAATGACCAAAAAAGGGAAAAACTATAAATAGAGGGTCGGGGCACTCTCATTTTACTTTGTGAAAATGAAGAGTTGGAGATATAAGTGAAAGATGTAAGCTAGGGATTTTTCATATTTGATCAAGGAGAAGAACTGTGTGATTAAAAATGTAAAGAGCTAGATTGAGATTGCAAACTAGAAGGAAGGAATTACACGGGTGTGGAATGAAGTGAAAAGACACTGTCTTGTGAAGAATTTATCGAAGTTAGGGTTTAGCAAACTAGGGCATGAGTTTAGGAGATTTTTATCACAGATATGAGATCAAAGGTTGGGAGAAGGAAAGTAGAATAATAAGGAGAGGAATGGAGTAATACAATTACCTCGACCATGGCACCAAAGAAAGGGAAGGGCAAAGCAAAGGCTAAACAACCAAAACTCGAGGTAGATATAAATAAATAATGGTATGTAGAAATGTAGTACCCTGACGGAGTGATGATGGGGAGGGAATGGGAATCCCATTTGAGAATCATACCAGTTAGTGACTATAATCACCACACCAACACTATAGAGAAAGAAATGACATAAGAACTAGTACGCCCAACCAAAAAATGAACACCTGAAGGGTTTCCTATCTACAATGATGACGTGAAGGTTAAGCTAGCGAAGGCAAGGTTGTTGCAGCTCTACGAGTTGCCTTATTTTGGGAAACTGGATCACTTGTACTAGTGGTTAATGTCTCAGGTACACGAGGACTACTTACACTTTTCTAGGTGCAAGATGTGCGTAACTCCCCAGTTGATTGCATAGTTTACATGCCTCATATGCGAGGGAGATAGCCTAGAAGATGACCTTGGTGATAAAGAATCTATTCAGGAGACCGTCACAGAGTATGCCTGCAAGAAAGGGTCACAGTATTATGACATCTCAAACATCAAAGACCCAGTTATGAAGATGTTTGTGCACCTGGTAACGAAGCTAAATGGCCAAGAAAGGTGGACGTAAGTTAACAAGCCATGGCTAGATGTCTGTAGGAAGATTGCAGAGGGGACTATTTACAACTTGTTCACATACATTGTTGAGGAAATTGTAAAGTGCACGAAGGAAGGGGATAGGATCCTTTGTGGCAATGTCCTTTTCACCAAAGTGTTTGCAGAAATTGGAGTGCCAGATGCACCAGATAAGTTTTTGTGGGAGTATATAGCCAAAGACCCTTTGCCCATGAAAAGGTTTGAAAAGTATGCATGTGATACAATGAAGGCTCTCCACAAAGTGCGGCTCGAAAAATGGTATACGCACTTGAGAAATGCATTCAGGGTGGAGTGGATGATCCCTGAACAACTCTTAGCAGCCACACAAGGAGAAGCTAAGTTCACGATGTACTAGCACTACTGCTTGGGTAGGTTCAAACTTGTTGACGAGTCATGGAGCCCTTGGTGCAAGTTCCCTTTCACGTTCACTACCTAGTACTTCCAAGCGGGAGTGAACAAATTTAAAGAATCAAAAAATCTAAGGTTGGAGCTAGGAAAGTTAGACCAGGAGCATAGAGACATGAGGAAGAAATTGAATACCCCGAAGGTAAGCACGTGTACATGGAGAAGTATGTGTCACATAAGATCCACATGACTAGGCCAATAACACTTCCTATTGCTGGAGG
The DNA here is from genome assembly GCA_019776745.2 of Taxus chinensis. Lineage (NCBI taxonomy): Eukaryota > Viridiplantae > Streptophyta > Pinopsida > Cupressales > Taxaceae > Taxus > Taxus chinensis. Next base: position 363,930,212 of record CM034154.1, read on the forward strand.
ATCCATGACACACTTGTACGTGCGCATAAGGCTGAAATTCAAAAATGACACGTTTTTGGTGGATGAGATCTCCATACCTTTAGACCCCTTGGGAAAGAAGAAGCCAATGTCTAAGAAGAAGGGTAGAGGAGAGGAAGGAGCACCAAGTGTACCAACTGCTCAGACAATGAGCATGCCTTCTGCGAGCACAAAGCCAAGCACCTATGTTTGGAGAAAGAAGTCCCCAGTAAAGGAGAACCAGAAGTAGAGGTGCCCGAACAACCCACCACCTTAGAGGAGTCAAAAGAGGAAGAAGAGAAGGCAAAATATCTTTATCAAAAGCAACCTCTCAGGAAGAAGTAGAGGGTGGATGAAGAAGCTAACTCAGAGGTGACCGACAACTTGGAGAGATACCTAGGAAAATGAGAGGATGAGAGTGAAGGGGGTGGTGATGAAGAGGAAGAGCCAGAGAAAGAAAAGGAACCCCTAGAACCTCATGTATTTAGTGTTTATGAATCAGAGGAAGAAAGTGGGGATGAAAAGAAAGAGTTTGTATTTGTGCGATGAAAAGGCACATAAGGTAATGAGGGAACTAAAGCTACAAAGACAGATGAGAAGGATGTCATGGAGAAGCAGGTAGACATAAGTTTTACCATAGAGCAGATAACTGAAGTGGTAAAGAAGTGAAGAAGATGTGTGAGATCCTTATAGACTAGGAGTTAGAGCATATAGTAGACATAGTGCTAAAGGAAGGGAAGGAGGAGAGTGGTGAAAAGGGACATGACAGCTTAGGAGGCCCCACTATGACATTTGGCTTCCCCAAAGGTGCACACTTGGGTAGAAGACCTCTGGATGTAGAACAAAGGTAGATAATGGGCTACGTGGATGATTCAAGGAAGGTGCTATGCACACAATTCTAGAGCACAATACCTACTAAGAGACTTATCGCCATGGGATTGTTTGAAAAAGAGGGTGTGTACCCCAGGACCAAGAAGATGCTTTCTTAGGCATTTAAATCCCATGTCGATGATCAAGACTTTGAAGTCTGCCAAAAGGATGCTGCCAGAGTCTAAGGGAGACAACCCCTTAGTGAATGCCCAAGAGCTCTTAAACGAGCAAGTCTGCAATGCTCAAAATAATGTCACGGTGGAAACGGAGGCAATGCTACTCATGCAGAATGAAAACATAAGGGCTTTAGAGGGAAAACTGGCCAAGAAGGAAGAAGAGTTGGCTAAGGTGGTCAAAAGCTTAAAATAGGAGGAATTAATCAGTGCGCAGCTAAAGCGTGAGCTCAAGGAGGAGAAGGAAAAGTTGCAGGAGGTCTACAAGACAGTAGACTCAATAAAAAGTGCCATCATTTTGAAACACCTAGATCTAGCACCTATCCCCCAGAGGTACGCTTTGACGTTGGAATGCCTAGAAGACTTAACACATGTCCTCACCATGGAGATGTGACCCTTGGCATTGGAAGGAACTACGGAGGAAGTATCCGCGCGCCTGAAGGAGGAGGACTGGTTAAAGGTGATAGAACTTATTGCAGAGTATAGCAAGGTGCTCACAAATGTAAAAATTTCTTCCCAATATGCTGAGGCCACATATGAAACATGCACGGATAGAGATAAGGTGGCAAGCTCCTTGGTCACCATGCTTAAAGCAGAGCTAAAAGAGTTGTAGGAAAAGAATAAAGGAAACAAGGTGGAGTGGGATAAAGTCTTGGCGGAGGTAGAGAGAAGATTCGAGGAGATTGAAGCACCAAAGGGCTCAACCAAAACATGACTGAAGGAACAATATCATTAAATTACCAGAAGAATGGACAAGCTCACAGACCTGGGTAAGGATATGGAACAAATTGTGGACACTTTGGGTGCCCAGGGAGTTGGCCTAAGTTTTGATGAGGTAAAACTCCTGGTCGGTGACCTCTGTTAGATGACACAAAATGAGGTTGATACATGGAGTAAGCTGGAGGTAGACTTACAGAAGGAATTCCCCAACCTTTTGATTTGATGTCCCCCCCATTCTTCATTCTTTCCCCTATTCTTTCATTCCTTATTCATTGTTGTAATATTTGTCTACATCTTCGTTCCACTGAACCAACTTGCACCTTGGACAAGTAGAATGTTTCTAAGGGTAGAGAATAGATGTAGTATGGGGTGATGTTGGGCCCCTGAAATATTGATTAAGTATGAAGGCATGTGGGCACGTGAGACCCCAGTTATAAAAGGGCATGCAAGGAAAAAGCATGTAGTAGGAGGAGTTAAGGAAGTAAATAGCACGTGCAGAGCACGAAAGGAGATTCAAGACTTAGCCGATTTAAGAAACAAAGGAAGAACACATGAAAAGCGTGATTGGTTATGAGTGGATAAGATGTCATCCTGGTAACAAGTGGCCTAGGAAAGATCATGCCAGTGATGGGATCTTCTAGAAGACCATCATGAGATGGAGTGGAGAGCTCAGGCCTAAGGAAACATGCTTGCTGAAGGACCACATTTGACACTTGGCGATGGATCTGAGGGTGCAACAAGGTGAGTTGGCAGTATGGGAAGGAGATAAATATAAGTTCCTGTGGATTAGGAAGGGGGATATACAAGGAGAGAATGAGACGTATACTGAGAGAAGAAGGATATACACACAAAGAGAGATAACATGGGTGAAGCTCTACAGGATTATTGTGATTGGAGTTTTGATGTAGAAAGGAATGTACTAGGCTTAGCATTGTAATTTCTTTTTCTTTCTGGCATATTTATAGAAGCCTAGTGATGTGCATGACTGCACTTTTCCCTCTATGGCTCTTTGTAATGAAATGATGAATACAATGAGGTTACCTATTGTAGTTAGATATGAATATCAGTGGGTTTCATGTATATTTCGTTCATAGAAGTTCTCTTTCCTTTCATGCTATGAGTGAATAGTTGTAGCTTTCTTTCTGTTATATTATATGTTATGGTGACTTTTAAAACACACGTTCTTAAGAAGCTACGAGGATCTAGAGGCCTTCCTGAGCCCTATAATCCTTGTATGTCTAAAATTATTTCTTGAATACTCTTATACTAATCATTGATGAATGCTTCCCACTAAAAACTCACATAAAAGAGAGACTCGACACCCATGCGTTCCTCAGGTGAGTGCTCAGGTTCTACTGGGTGATAGGCCGACCTGCATGGGATTCCTTCCTTTTATAGTGGGAGTAAAATTGACTACATTAATTTTTTGGGGATTGAATGGAAGAATAAAGAGCTAAAAACCCCATACAATTAGATTCATAAGGATTTTTTTAGCAAAATTTATCTAAAATTTCACCTTGAAACTCATCCAGGAGCTCAAGATATCATCGTTTCATGTTGGCTTTGAGGTAAGCTCTTGTACTTAGCCAATTCTTGAAGTGGACATGTGTCAGCTCCAGGATACTAGAAAAATTTGATGTCCCTTTCATCCCTTTAGCAAAGGGACATGAAAATTTTCCTAGCCCTTTTTAGCCCTCTGATCACCCATAAGACCCTCTGCATAGCCAGTTCAGCTCCTAGGAGCTAGTCAGAGCCATTCCCCTCACTGCACGAATGATCACCAAGTGTCACAACTTGGTGCAATGTGAAAAATAATGTCCCTTTTGTCCCTTTAGCTAAGGGACATAGGGAACAAAAAAATGTACCCAGTGCCAGCTATGCCTTCTGGTCCTCCATATGCCTGAAACTCAGCCCCCATGTGTTTTCCTTAAGCTCCCTCATTTAATTACTCGTCATGTCAGATCTTGCCAAGTGTCGTGATTAGGCACGATGTGCAAATTTATTTCACTTTTGTACCTTTATAAAAGGTACATAAGGGACACACAAATGTGTGAAACCACTATGCTTACCTTTTTTGAGGAATGCATATCTATACTTAGTAATTTTCATGCCAGTTCATCCCCCCACATTCTGCTCATGCTACCGAAATGCTATTAGATATTCCCCAGAAATCCATGCTCCATTTTTTCTAAAAAACCAAGATTGTGATGCTCTCATACCATCAAACACCAAGAGCACAAAGAAATATGGATTTGAATGAATCAAAATGAAGCACAATGAAGAAATTTTGCCTGAAAACCCTCATAGGCGAAAATGGAGAAATGCTTGTTTCTCTAAATCTAGAGCATGAATTGAGATGCCATCTTTTGCAGAATTCCTTATTTTTCAAGAAAATCAAGATGTAAAAAATGGGAGATAAAATGGTGCATGAATCATTTATTTCATAAAAAATCCCATTTCGTGCCCTAGGTCATGTTTCTTGGATTTCACATCAATCTGATAGTTAGATCAAGCTAAAAAATTACACACAACCTCAAAATAAAAAAAAACATATTGCAATGGAGTTAATTTCACCATGATTAGAGGCTAAAAAAAAGACCTTTAAATTTCAAGCTCCATTAATGGCCGCCATGACATCTCCGTGCCTAAAGCCACTGCTAGGAAAAAAATTTAAATTTTACTTCCAAGCATTATGGTGGGAAAAATCAAGTGAAATTTGGAGGTCGTGACCACAAAGATGAGCCAAGTGCAAAAAAAATGTGTTCCATTGAAAACTGAGCACTGGAAATACACTTTCCAAAAGTAGTAAGTTTTCCTATATACAGTTGCTGTGTTTGGAAAGTCATAATCAAAAGTGGTTGTGGCATAGGAAGTGTGCACTTAAGATAACCAGGAAGCCAGAATGATTGTCTAGAGAAAAAAATAGAGAAAACGAACACTTACTAAAAATAGTAAGCCCCCTATATGGGTGCTTACTAAAAATAGTAAGTCACCCCAAGAACTAGCCGAGGTGAAGGCAATGTGTGTAGAAGTGAGTGAGGAAGTTCATAGAAGAGGAGAAACTCTTCAGGATGGTCAAGAAGAGGAAAAAATTGCCTCTTACAAAATATAGTAAGTATCCCATTTGGGAACTTGATATTAATAGTAAGTCATACTCAAAAGGTAGTTTTGACATAATGGGACATAGAGGGATGATCATTAAGGTAAAAATCATCATTTGAGATCATCCATGGGAATTTATAACAGGTTATTTGAGGTTCATCTTAGGGAACTCGACAGTGTATCTTAACACTCAATTTGTGGCTTAAGTTGTAGGAGTATCATGTACACAGTGGAATTTACGGTCATCGGTGTAATTGTTCATTCAATTTGGAAGGATTAGTTCTGAGCTACTATCTCTTTAGAGGGGATCTTCATGAGTGATGCTCATGGTCACTAATGAAGTCATTCAAAAATGTTTTTAAACACTTAGTTCACCGCATTCACACATCACCTAAAGGAATTTTCAAAGGGTGCAAAGAATTCAAGGATTCAGAGTTCATCACATTGGAGCATTAAATCGAGTCATCTAGAAGGATCAACAAACTTTATCAGAGGATGGTTCTTCACCATCAGAAATTCTTCCTTTTTCTTATTTCTTTCTCTTTCTCTCTCTTCTTCCCCCCAAATATCTTTCTCTTCTCAATGTTCTAATTTCACATTGGGGTTGCACTTTTTCATGTCTTCATGTTATTAAGTCACCTTTATGTTATAAAATGGGACTTCATGTTTTCCTAATAATGTGAAGAGTCTTAAGTCATGTTGAGACATACGAAGAGTCATTGGGAGATAGATGAAGAGTTTCTCCTCTTCTATAAATTTTAATGAGCCCCTCATTTGGGCTTCTTCTTAGTTAGTGACCAATTTTGTAAACTCAAGAATGCATTATGCTTAAGAGAGAACACAAGAGATAGCCATTTGATTCTATTTACCCCTCACTATTTTTCCTCCATTCTCACACTATGCACAACTTTAATTGAAATGATAAATAAGGAAGTTTCTATTTTCCAAGGCATATGAATGTATGCATATTTGTATGCTTGGTTTCCCCTAGCTGGTAGCATGGAAGTAAGTTTATTATTCTCATAAATACATGTGTTGAAATTTATAACTCGTGTGTTCAGGAATCTGATCTCCTAACTGCAACATTAGTTCTCATACCTATTTTCTCACTCCCCTTTTCTACTCTCTTGATAAAGTCCTCTCTAGTAAGATATTGCTATCTTTTTAGCAGGGTCAATGGAGTTCCCCTGTTAGATCCCTGGTCACAAGGCCACAAGATAAATCTACCCATTTCTCATGTATGCAAAACATAGAAGCTATACCGTTTAAGTAGAGGGACTTCAATTCCTAGAGCATTGGCAAGAAATCCACAAATTTTTCCACACGACAATTTTTCTTAGCAACAAGGACATAAAAAAAGAGTTAAAAATTATTCTCTAAAATAAAAAAATCCTAAGAACATCTAAGTCCTCATGAGACCTAGAAAAAAGAATTCCAATGATGACAAAGTCACATACACTATTCCTCAAGGTAATTATTCTAATAGGAGCATCCATCACATTGATTGATGTACTACTCAATCATCTTCTACTTATTCCCAAGATGATTGTCCCCAACATCTATGCAAGTAAGCATTGTGATGGTTTCTACCTCATCCATTCAACATGGTAGTAACCACCTCTCATCCTCTTCCTCAATGGCATGATGAGAGAAAATTCTCTTAGTGACATGCCAATTAGGGCCACTCCTATGAAAATTTTCATCACCTTATCTCATTTTTCTACACCTTACTCCTTGGAAATTTTTTTATCATGAAGCCATCACCCAAGAAATGTTATATGAAGCTATAAAAGCATGGGAAAAATCTTAACAACATGATCAAAATGAGGCAGTTCATCAAGCCAATGAATGCATTAAGATATATAATGACCCTCTTCCTTATCACTCCAAGCCCGACCAATCTAATAATGATTGATTTGGTAAAACAACCACTTACACTGTTGATACCTCCTATCCCTCTACTAGTGCATCTACGAAAAATGAAGTCTAAATGAATGGATGTAAGTGTTTTATCACATGCATTGATCCCTTATATCCTACTTAAGCTCAAGTTATCTCTTACAAGATCATATATTGATGATAATAACACCAAATACCACAAGAAACAATTTTTTAACCACTTCCTTAGTCCACATGAGCTCCATAGTCCCCTGTGTAGACATTCCTAGATGGATGATTCCATCCATCTATATCTATAATGAACCCTATCCCATCAAAACATGTGGTATCACTTCTACCATGAACGACCCCATTGTAACAACTAAAATATAATTCTTAGAACCTTTTGCTAGTCTCTTTTCTTCATAGCTAATCAGACTAATCCCCCCAAGGGTCAGATTGCTACGCAACCCAATTCTAAATATTGGGATCTCCTTGTGGAACTTTCCCACCTACTTAGTCAAAATTTATTCTTATAACTCATTCAATCCTCACCACAAAATTATGCACATATTATGAATGATATTTTTGATATGAACACCCGCTTTCAACCCACTTTGGGGCACTAGCCTTCCCTACTTGGGTCAGAAAAGCTCTCCATTTCCGCCTACCTCTCCATTGACCATTCTTCATGCATATGATTCCCTATCGATTCTATAATTCTTGACACTATTATATTTCTTACTGATGACCCCCATTTTATCTCAGTACAAATTGGCTACACCATGGTCAAAAGAGACCTCGTCAACGAAGGAAATGGTTTGTGTGTAACTTCTCTTGACTTCATAAAGACATTAGGTTACTCTATAGATAATCTGAAGTACACTCTCAACATGTGACAAAGATACAATCATTGACAGATACCTCATATGGGCTACATTTGTCTTCCTATCATTATTCCTCCTCATATCATTTGAGTTTAAGTCATGGTCTTAAATTTCCCTTTGTTTTATAATATTATCCTAGGATGGCCATGGACCCACTCCATGCGCATAGTCACGTCATTCTCCTACCAATGTGTTAAGTTCACATACCTTGGAGCTATCTATAAGGTGTAGGGTGATACCAATCCTTGAAACTTTGACTAATTCTATCAACATGGGACATTTAAAAATTCCTACCATCCCATTTTAGGAATATAAATGCTTTAACAAACTGATGGAATCTCTTCATGTCTATTACATACATCCAAATGATTTCAGTCGTATGCTTCCTAACCTTATTAAATTTAATGACAGTGAGCCCAATGAGATCAACCTTTGAATTAATGCCTTTGACATTCTTGATGTCATAATTTACCAATTACCTCCCACCTTACAACCACAATCACACAAGAAGGATGCTAGTCATATTCCCATCACCATTACTCTCACTCAACATCCTCTTATAGAACATATAGTCCAACTTGAGATCATCATTGATTCATGCACTCTTGATATTACCACGCTTGATTATGATGATGGATATTTGGTTGATGATCCATTCTTATCCAGTTATGCATAGGCTAAGAATTCATAAATTCTTCACTACCGTGACACCTTATGCTCTACATTTTCTATAACATTGGTACTATCACTATCTCTATAATAGAGTCACATTCTACCTTCAATCCAGAGGCTGATGATCTCATGGATGATGAGGACCTTTATGTTGGCATGTTGGTAATTGAATAATGTTTTCATTGATGTAAAAAGAGATAGCACTTGTTGTAGAGAATTTTGTTATAATTGATGCTAAAGGATGATGTAGATATTTTTGTGATGTGTTAGTGATGTAAAAAGAGAAGTTAATCATGTGTATAGGTTGATTGGAAATGTGTGTGTGAGAGATAATTTGAAGACAATATGAAGATAAATATGTTCTTGGAAAGATGAGCACACAAAGGCATGAGAGGATGTATGAAAATGTTTGAGCTTGGGATCATGGTTTAGAATATATGAGAAGAGGTATACAAGTCCGTTGAAACAAGAAAAAAATTAGTTGAAATAAGAAAAGACAGATGAAGAATATAGTACATATTTTTGAAATAGTATTGAATGATAAAGCTTTGGAGTCTCTCCTAAGTCTATTTTATTTGCATGAGAGTCTGAAAAAAAATCTTTGGAGTCTAACCAAAGTGCTTTAGAAGTATTTTCTATTTCTTTGGTGTCTATCTAGATTATTCTATAATGCTTCAAAGTCTATCTAATTTTTTTTATTTGCTTAAGAGTCTGAACTGAATGCTTTAGAGTCTTTCCAGAGTCTATGGTTTACTTTAATATGGTACCCATGCTTTGGGATGAATTTTTTAATGAAATTTTGAGTTAGATAAGATAAATATCATAATATTTTGAGGAGAGAAGAAGAGCTAAGAGAGTGTTATCATGATCAGGGGATATTTTTTAGTGTTAAAAGTTCCCTAAACTTCCCTAGACCACTCCAGTACAGTAGACCCTTTAGAGAGATTTCTGAAAACTATAAGAACGTGAAAAGCAGACACTTTGAGCTCAAGTTATGTCTGGTCAAAGTTTAGTCAACAAGGAAGTCAACTTTGGTCAATAGGTCAACGAGTGGACCCATGACAAGGTGACAAGTGGCAATTGGCGACAAGGAAAAATTGATGATCTTGTAAATTTTTTTAAAAAAGTTCCATGATATAGATCTCGTCACAAGCTTTCTGACGCATTTTGAACGGACCAAATCTGAGTTCGTATGCAAAAGATATGCATAGTCAAAGTTGTGGTCAAATGATGATGTGGCACATTGTGACATGGACAAATAGCATATTATGGGCGTGAAACTTGGCATGTTTTTAGTGGATTTAGATTTAAAATAATAATAATAATAATATTTTATTTAATCCATTCCATATGAATAAGCCTAATCCCATGGGATAAGGAGGACTTTGGGAATAAAAAGCTATTTAAAGGCTTATCCTATCCTTTTCCCACCAAATATGGGGTCAATGGCTAAATTGGGTGCCTAAACCTATGGAAGGGGGATTTGAACCCATAACCTCATCTAAGAAGATAAGTGGTCTTACCAACCTACCACTCTCTTGTAAGTGATATAATTAAAGTGCACTTGTATTTGTAATGAAGAGGTGTCAGGTCTGTGTCAAGGGAATAAGGAGGCAATTTTGGAAAAGTGCAATTTTGGGGCACTTCTGCTCACTTCCAGATCTTGAGTTATATATGAAATTTTCTTAGAATTTTGAGACAATCACAATTATATGATAATTTATCTGATTTTGAGCTTTATTAATAGATTTATTTTCTATTAAAGTCACATAAAGGTATAGAACCAAAGGGAGACACAGTTGCAAGTGGATCAGGAAGGTGAAGGACATAGGATGAGCTCCATTAATGTCCTTCGAAGGTCTGAATTTTTTTTGGTAGGTTTTTGATTCATTATTGGTTAATGTAAAGGTTATTGTATTTACATTTTAAAATGTTATTAATGGATCGGTTTACCACGAACCTAGGGACGTAAGAATTCCGAACCCCATAAACAATCTGGTGTTGTGTTTTTATTTTTATTTTCAGTTTATGATTATTTGCAGTAATTTACATTCCAAATTTGAATATGGATGCAACTATAATCAGAATTTATAAAATTAGAAAAATCAATTAAATCTAAAACAGTGACTTTTTGGGATTTGATCAAACAGTGAAATTTTGAGTAAATTGTAAACTTATTTCAGTTCTAAATTCAGTCCATAATCAGATTTTTAATCAATAATTTGGAGTATTAAGACCTCTTAAGTTGTTAAAATTTAAGATCCTTTGAAATTATTAAAAGTGTTAGTTTCAAGCACCCGTTTTCGGATCACATCATTAACTGATCAACAATAAAGTGAAGGTGATAAAGATTCCTGATGGATGAGTTGGTTTTGTGTCTTCCTTGTGGAGTTGGTTGTTCACTAAAACCTAGGGAGTTGGAACTTCACTAAATAGCCTCCTTGCAAGTTGGTTCTTGCTAAAGTTAGGTTTGTGTTTGATAAATTAGGGGGTTGGTGCCTCCTTGCAAGTTTGTGCTTGCTAAATTCTAGTTAGTTCTATCTAAATTAGGGATTAGTGCTCCTTGTGGAGTTGTTGCTGCACTAAATATTGAATTTTTTTATAGATAAGAAAATTTTAATGGGTTTTATTCCCCTTGAGGGTTTCCCACATAAATGATGTGTTCATTTTTTCTCTCTTAATTCATACTCATGTGGATGACTACTATGTTGTTTTGATGATTTGATATTTCTTGTACAATGATGGTTTATTGAATGGTTCATACAAGTTAAGTAAAAGTAAAGATAAATAAAGTTAAGTTTTTGAAGACATAGATCCACCCCCCTCAGTAATTATACTTACAACATTTGGTATCAGATCCCGGTCCTTTGAAGTATATTAACAGCTTGAAGGTTATTGAAGAAGCACATGTATGGCGAGAAATCAGGTTTAAGGAGGTTTCACAACCAATAATGATCCTCTCTTAAATGAGAGTAATTATGATTTTTGGAGATGAATAAATATATCATTTCATTAGAATTTTACATATGGAAATCTTTAGATGCTGGATATAATATACCTGCTATAACCCAAACTAATGCATCAGGAAAGAGGGATTATGAAATCAATTCTAAATCAATGATTGTTATTTTATGTTGTCTTTCATAAGCTTATTTTGTGAAGGTCATGTATTATTATACAACCAAAGGCATGTGGGATAAGTTACAAACCATCTATAAAGGAGACTCCAAGGTCAAGATGGAAAAGTTTTAGACCTTTGAAAGATAGTTTGAGAGCTTAAAAATGAAAGAAGATGAAAAAATTTCTACTTGTATTTTAAGAGTTGATGATGTTGTCAATATCATCAAAGGTCTCGGAGAAAAGATGACGAAAAAAAAAGTTTATCAAAAGGTATTGAGGTCCTTGACACCCACGTTTGATCCTAAGGTCTCAATTGTTGAAGAAGTAAAGAATTTGATCACCATGTAATTAGATGATCTTAATGGGATATTGACAACCTATGAGATTAGAAATAATGATGGAAAAACTCCTAAAAGGTATTTTGCTTTTAAGGCTGAAAATAAGTCACAAGGTAATAAAATCAAAGATATTTTCGATTTAGAGATTGATGATGAAAATCTAGAAGCCTTGTTTGTTAGAATACTTAGGATAGGATTAGGTAGGTACAAAGGTAAGTTGCCCTTTAAGTGTTTTGAATGTTGTAGGATTGGTCATTTTGAAAATATATTCCCTAACAAGAATAATGATAAGCATTATGACGAGGAAAATAAGTCTCATAAGCATGATAAAGGAGTTCTAATAAGCATGATGGAAAGATAAGATCATCTAAGAATAAGAATAATTTCTACGCAAAGAAGATTGCAATAACACCAGTTTTGATGTTAGTGATGATGAAGACAACAATAATGATGAATATGTTAAGGAAGAAAACAATTAAGTTATATTCATGGCCAATGAAACATGTAATGAGTATTTGAATGATTTCATGGAAGATTAGAAGATGAAGAGACTGAGGAAGACCTAGAGGAAAAATTAGTGAGTGCCCTAGATGAGCTAGAGAGACAAAGAAAGAAGAATAATAAGTTGAAGAACCTGATAAAGGAGTATGATGATAAAATCAATTGTATGGAAAGTGAATATGATAATATCATCAAGGATATGGAATATCATATGGAAGGTATGTAAGCTAGTATTAAGGCCAAAGAAGAGGAGTGCATCAAGTTCAAAACTGAAATGGAATCTTTGAAGACATAGTTTGATCAGGAATCTAATAAGTTGAAGTCATTTGAGAAGGTTTAGAAGAGCACTAAGGATCTAAATGATATGTTGAGAAATCAAAAGTTTGTTGGTGACATGGAAGGTCTTAGATTCATTAGAGACCCTAAGAAGAGCAATGGGGACGACAATGTTGGTCCTAGTTTCCATGAAGATTAAAAGGATAACATGAAGGATGATGACATGAAAAAGAATAAATTTTTTAAGAAAAATATGAAGACAATGTATGTTAGAAAACCAAAATGTTATAAGGTATGCTAATTCATTTCATGGTCATTGTTATGCATGTAACTAGTTTGGTCATAGAGCAAGAGAGTGTATAAGAAGGCCCTCAAGGAATGATTACTCCTGTGAATATGAAAGTTATTTCAAAGGTTAATGTTATTCATGTAATGAATATGGACATATGGATATGGATTGTAGAAGAAAACTTAGTTCTTTTCTGTCAATAGCTAAAACGTATGTTGTTTGCTAAAATTGTCAAAATAATGGTCATATAACAAGATTTTGTCATCATGATTCATATAGATAGGGAAATTAGTCTGTATATCCTAGTGCTCAAGAAGGAATACAAGAAAATAAGTTGTATGTAAATAGTTCATATCATGAATAAAAAGTGAAGGAAAAGGATACAATCAAGAAAAATATTGATTTGTCTAGAAGCCAAAATGGTATGTTTTCCAAGATAGAGCATGAAATAGAATTTGAAGAGTTTCAAGTGTCCTTGACAATAATTCAGATAAATAAGAATAAGGAGGAACCTAATTCAATCAAGCATATCATTAAATTAGATCCTATAGATTGAGTAAAAGAGGAAAAAGAAATAGTCAAGAACATCTTAACATTAGTCCATGAAGATAATATGGATGAGAAGAAACAATAGTTAGTCATGCCTAATCCTAATCAATCTATAAGTCAAGGAAAAATGTTTTCCAAGATAAAGTAGAGACAGAGGTTGAAGAATTCCATGTAAGTTTGAAAATAATTCAGACAGAGGAGGAGAATAAGGATGAAGTTGACATCAAGTCAAATGTACCAATCAAGCCAAAAAGGATTAGAAAGGACTGTCAATCTCAAAACTAGAAGGTGATGGAAATTTGGGAATCTCTTGAGTTCATGTTGTTCTATGTTCCCTAAGAAGCATGGGGTGTCTTCATCAGGTTTCATGAAGACATTCATCATCCATTAGAATAAATGGAGGTGTATTGTAGATGTGATATCACGCTGAAGACTTGGTACAACTGTGAGAAGTTTTGTGAAGACTCAATAGACATAGAGATAAGATGAAACATATGATGTACTTGTTTATGCTTAGGTTAGTGTTTTGAGACATAATTTAGGTATGTGTCATATAAGAGTAAGATTTTTTTTTGTAAGACCAATATGGTTTGTTGGTCTTAAAGTCCATATGGTCAAGATTGATATGATGATAATAATGGATACATGGAATGGTTTTTAAGGCTATATAACATGTTTGAAGACAATAAATAGGTGCAGAGATGATCATTAGCATGAAGTATGTACAAGGACCAAGAGTATGACAACATATGTTGAAGAGTATTTGTTTGCAATTCATAAAGAAATAATCATGCAAGGAAGGTTAGAAAGTTTAACGAAGACAAACCTGGTATATATATTTAAATCAGTAAGAGTTGAAGTGATTTGTGTGAATGTGTGAGCATAAAATTTCTTGTTAGGTTATTGTTGGTGTCAAATCGCAGCACCCCTGAATGTCTGCAACACGATGGGTTGAGACTCTCAGTATGATTGCATAACATGGAGCTTTTCCCAAGTGTGGGACCTTGCGAAATTGGAAAAGCTCTTCGGATGAAGGCCGGTTCCTATTCCTCTGTTCAGATGCACACATAGAAAATTCAGAGGGTTTACTAAAAACCTAATCTAGCTTGCCAAGGAGACAGGGTAAGAAAATGCATAAAATAAAACCTAAACTAACAAAGGTGATGCACCGAGGAATAGAAGAACATCTGTCTTGCCAATAAACACAGACCATTAAAATGCAATGCAAGATCATGCACAGATAGCCAGATTTGCAGTGAAAGATCAGGAGGAATGCAAATGAAACACAGAGAGGGGTTGAGAATCATCCACAGACATGCATTAATTTGCTCTAAAGATTGATATAACACACTGCAAAAATGTCAAGAGGCAAAGTTGCATTACAGTTTTAAATGGGGAGGTTTGAACTCCACAAATCCACCTGCCAGAGAGAAGAGAGGGAGGAGCAAAACAAGAATGTCCAACCTTTAGAAAGAAGCCCCTCCTTACAATTTATATGAAGAATGGGAGAGGGAAGAAGAGAGGAAATCTGAAATCTACGCCCTAACCACTTCCAGAATGCACTTAACTCATCTCATAATGATGGTAGGTGAGAACCCCAGCGAACCCAAAAGTGGAAAACTGTATTTTGCATTTTTAAGAATTTGTTCTCACCTAATTAAATATATCTAGTCGTAGTTGGATAGAGGACCTCGTAAGCTTTCCGAAAAGTCCAACCTTGCATGAATCTGAGCTCCCAGTCAAAAGTTATGGCCATCTGAATATCTGCGCCAGGGTCTGCTTCCTGTCAGCGCTCAAAATGTTGCACCTCCTAAAGGTGCGCCTTGGCGCATCCATGTGTGTGTCGACATCCTCTTCCATGTGCCAAGGGCACATCCTTTACCTTGTCGACACTCATTGTCATGTGCCATTTCTGTGCGCCAAGGGTGTAACTTTTTCTGTGTCGACACTCCGTGTCATGCGCCATTTCCGTGCGCCAAGGGCACAACTTTTTCTGTGTCGACACTCATGTGTCATGCGCCATTTCTATGCGCCAAGGGCACAACTTTTTCTGTATCGACACTCCGTGTCATGCGCCACTTCTATGCACCAAGGGCGTATCCTTTTCCTGTGTCGACACTCATTGTCATGCGCCACTTCTGTGCGCCAAGGGCGCATCGTTTGCGCTGTTGACATTCATTGTCGTGCTCCATTTCTGTGTGCCAAGGGCACATCCTTTGCCCTGTCAACATTCATTGTCATGTGACACTTCTATACGCCAAGGGTGCATCATTTTCCTATCGACATTCATTGTCGTGCGCCACTTCTGTGTGCCAAGCGAATGTCAGGGATTTGAGCTTCTTTGATTTCTCCATTCTCCTACTTGTCTATATCTACCCGGGGGAAAAGATATATACAACAATTTGGTGACTCAATGGGATCACTTGCCTACTAGGTAGAAGATCAGTGGCCTTTTAGCAATCCATTGGGCATGGAGTCATAAGTAATAACTTGAAACCAACCTGATATCCGATCCCGAACCTGATATCGCAACTCCTTCGAGAGAGCATGCTGAACTGAAGAAAACAACCTGAGAGCAAAAAAACTTGTGCCGGAGCACTTAGGGAAACAAAAACCTAATTACAACAAGATAATGTGCATACACACTTAGAGGAATTGAAATCTAGGCTAATATTTACAAAGGTAAACCTTTTCCTTTTAGTAGCAATGTTTAAGATAGATTCCGTTAACCGGAATCGGGAGTTCTCCTCCATCCAAAGTAGACAATTGGAAGACATTACTAATTTTACATCCCGTGACCATGTAGGGGCCACTCCAAATGGCATCAAACTTGAAATGCCTTCCTGGTTTTTCCTGATCTGCATCCCATTTCAGAACTAGGTCCCCTTCTCAGAAGGTCTTTGCTCTTGCTTTCTTATCAAACCATCTTTTTACTAAGGCCTGATCTTTCTCAATTGTTTGAATTACATGTTCTCTAATTTCTTCCAATTCCATCAACTCTGCATACCTTGCCTCCATTGGTTCAAACTCAGACAACTCCAACTGCTTCATGAGCTCCAATGCTGGCAATTCTAATGATATAGGCAACACTGCCTCTTTTCCATAAACTAACTTGTAGGGAGAATTGCCTGTAGACCTCTTTGGCGTTATCCTGTCAGTCCATAATGCTGATTTTATCTTGGTATGCCATGTTCTTTGGTTTTCATCTAGATTCCTCCTGATGATTCTTAGCAAATTTTTGTTCGTGGACTTTTCCTGTCCATTACCCTGCGGGTAATAATTTGAAGAGCTGCTCAAATAGATTTCATTCTTGACAGCCCATTATGTAATCTTGGAACCTATAAATTCCAATGCATTGTCTGATATGATAGTGGCCGGCATATCGAACCTGGTCACTATTCCTTCATAAAAGTCTAGTATGTTAGACTCATTTGCTTCTTTGAGCGCTACTGCTTCAGTCCACTTGGTGAAATAGTCTGTTGCTGTGAGAATCCACTTGTGGCCTTGGCTCGAGTTTGGGTTGATGACCCCGATGAATTCCAATCCACATTACATAAATGGTTAGTCAGCCAAAATTGGGTGCAATGGGAGCACTGCTAATCTTTGTTTGCCTGTGAAGAGTGCACATTTCTTGCACTTTCTTATCCATGTATAGCAGTCACTGAAGACTGTCGGCCAATAATACCCTGCCTTCATTATCTTGAGAGCTGTTACTCGTGGGGAAAAATGTCCTCTAGAATCTCCATCATGAAAATCTCGTAACACCCTCTCGATTTGACCTGTCCCAATGCACCTCAATAGAACTCTATTGATGTCTTTCTTAAACAAAACACCATCAACAAGAACATATGGAATGGCTTGTAATCTGAAGTATCTCCTCTTTCCTTTGCTCATTTTTGGGGGGCATAGGCCTGTCTGTAGGAAGTGTATCACATTATGAGTCCAACAAGGAGTGGGCACATCATCATTTTCTTGTTCTTGACCATCCTCTAGTACCAAGACAGCCTCTTTTTCATTACCTGCTTCAACTTGTTGACTCAAGGCTAGCTACTCACATAGTCCCTTTCCACGTACTAGTTTTGTGACCTTGATCTCGATGTCATATTCCATGACACGAGTTATCCATCTTGCACGTTTCTCATTCAGATCCTTGTTTAGAAGGAAGTCCTTGACTCCCGCATGAGAGACCAATAATTGGATCTTGTTGTTTGAGACTAGGTGCTTAAATTTCTTTAAGCTCCTAATTACTGCAAGGACATGTTTTTCAATGAAAGAGTACCTAGTTTCGTATTCCTCCAAGCCTTGACTGAAGAAAGAAACTGGTTGTTCTAATCCTCCTTTGTTTTGTTGTACCAGGATTGCAGAAATCGTGTCCCCACCACCAAAGGCATATAGCACGAAGTCCTTGGAGAAGTCTGGATTGACGAGAGTCGGAGCTTGAGATATAGCCTCTTTTATTTCCTCAAAACTTGCCTTGCCTTTAGATGTCCACTTAAATGCCATGCTCTTCTTATACATCAGCGTTATTAGCTTTACAAGAGATGCAACGTTTGGAACAAACTTGCGGACAAAATTGATCCTTCCCAAGAAGCTTTGAAGAGCCTTCTTGTGACTTGGCAATGACAATGCTCGAATTGCTTCAACTCTTTCTGGGTCAATCGTCAACCCCTCCTTTGAAACAATATGGCCTAGAAGTTTTCCCTCGTGAGCGAAAAATATGCATTTTTTGGGATTCAATGATACCCCAAATCTTCTACACCTCTGAAATACTTGCCTCAAATGACAGAGGTGATCCGCTACATTTTTTGAGAATACAGTGATGTCGTCAAGATATATTAGAACTACTTTATTGATCAACCTGTTGAATGCCATATCCATTGCCCTTTGGAAAGTGGCTCCAGCATTTGATAGTCCAAATGACATTTTCTTGTAGGCATAGGTCCCCCATTTGGTGGTGAAAGCCATCTTGAATTGGTCATCTTCTTTCACCATTACCTGATTGTACCCTGAGTAGCCATCTAGGAGAGAGAATCTCTCTGAACTAAATACTACTTGCAATATTTGTTCCATTGAAGGAAGTGGGTAATGGTCTTTGAGAGATGCCTTGTTTAGGTCTCAGAAATCCACACACAACCTGATTTCAGCACTCTTCTTCCATACCGGAACCAAGTTTGCGACCCATCTTGAGTGCTTGATCAGGAAAATAATGCTTGCCTCTATTATCTTATTTAGCTCTTTCTTCATTAGAGGTTCAATGTGAGGGTTGATTGGTCTCTGCTTCTGCCTAATGGGCTTAGCATCTGGATCCAATTATATGGTATGTTGTGCCAAATTTGGATCAAATCCTCTTAAGTCTTTATAGCTCCAAGCGAAGGCATCTGGAAATTCTTGGCAAAGTTGTATGAAATCTGATTTCTCCTGCACAGTGGCCACTTTACCAATTTGAAGAGTTTTGCCTTCCCCAACCGGAATTGGCCCTAAATCTTCTCTCTTGACTTGTATGTTATCCTTTTCCTTACGAAACTAGTCGTTAGGGTTGAAGATAGATTCCAATGTTACTAAACCCTTAGGAAGCTTGTTTTTCTGCAGCTACATTACTTGATCCCCATACTGCTGCTCTAATTTGTCCTGATTCCTAGCTGAGAATTCAGCCTCTTCTTGTAAGAAATTGATGATCTGTTGATCGTTCTCAAACACCTGCCAGCTTGTGTTATTATCTGGAACTGCTGGCCTCACAATCACGTGGATATGTGGCTGTGTTTTTTCTCTTTTGATGTTGTCAACCACATCAAACATTGCTCCAACTGCTGCGAGCCTATCTGCGACTTCATTTTTCTTCTTGGGTATGGACACAATGTTGAAAGCTTCAAAATCCTCAATGAGGTCCCATACCCTATTCTTGTAGCTCCTCAGTAAGTCATTCTTTGTAGCATGTTGTCCCCTAACTTGGTTGATGATTAGCTCGCTATCTCCAAACACCTGCAAGTTCTTTATGCCCCTTTTCCTGGCCCAATAAATTCCATGAATCAATGCTTCGTATTCAGCTGTGTTGTTTGAACAGGAAAACTGGAAATGAAAAGATGAAAAATATTTGATGTCTTGTGGTGAAATCAACATTGCACCACCTCCAGCACCTTGTTTGCTTCTCGAACCATCAAAAAATAATTTCCAAACTTTTTTTTTCATCCTTTTGTTCAGGCTGAATGATGTCAGGAATGGGTGAATCTTCTTCGTGTATATAATACACGCCCAATTCAGATTCTTCAATTTCCTTGTATGGGTCAAATTCATGACTCTTGTTTTCCCATTCATCCAAAGTTAAATCAGGAATTCCCTCAACCTTAGTACCTGTTTCTAGATCACTTGAACACTCCTCCTGATCAAAAGACGAGAAATTTTCATTGATAGGACCTGATACATGAGGCTCAATATGGAAATTGGTAATTGGTTCTGACCTGATTATTGCTTTGGCTCCATACCTTGTCCTAAAAATCATGTGTGACCAATTTACAGATAAATATCCACTGATTTTTGCAGTGAAGTCTCTTGATAGACACAACGTAAAGAGTGGCGGAAGGTCAATCACAGAAACATCTTGTAGAATTGTAACATTAGGACAGGAATGTAGTGTTAGGCTTAACCCCTTGATGACTCCAACAGTTCCTACTGCCATTCCATCTAGCTATACTACTCCTTTCAGCGCTGGCTCATATTTCAAACCTAGTTGATCCACTATTTGCTTTGGCATCACTGAACTACTTGCCCCAGAATCAATCATGCAATTGTGTACTAATTTATCCCCAATGATTAATGAAACATAGAATGGAGGGCGTTTCAAAACTTTACCTTGTTGTCCTCCATGATTCCCTTCAGGTTGAGCAGCATTCATGAGGACCTTCTCTTGCATATGGGCCTGCTGGTTCGAAGTTGACCAATTCTTCATGGCAACTTGTAGAAGATCTCTTTGTCTTGGGATGGATAAAGATTCCCACATTGATATATTCACATTCGTCTTCTTCATTTGATCGATGATGTTGAAAGGGGATGAATTGTCCTTTTGTTGTCCCTTACTTGGCGTAACCTTTTCTGGAGCTTGAACAGGTGCATGTGTTGTTACAACAGGTACCTTAGGCTGATTTTGCACACTTGGAGCTGCGTTTGGTCTACTGACCCCTTGTTGTGTAGGAGTGGACTGAGAAACAACTGGATTACACGATTTTCCCTCTCCTATATTTCTCTTCTTTGACCGTGTGTTGGCAGCCACACCTTGAAAAGGCTGTTGGTTAACTCCATAGAAGTCTTCCGTTTGCCAATTGGCCAATGTGGTTTCTGTTGGAGGTCCTTCTTGTTGCATTTCTTGCTGTTGATTCTCCTCCTGGCTTGGTTATTGAGGCACACTAATGGTTTGCACCATCAAAGCCTGATTTAGTGCACCATTGAAACACGCTAAGTGATTGTGCGGTACATTGCAAGGGTAACACCAGTCGTATTCCTATGCCATGTTATTTTGTGTCAGGACCAAAACTCTTGAGGACGTCATTGCATTTGGATCATACGGTCGAAATGGCCTGGCAGCTTGAGGTTGTCCTTGGTTTTGGTTTTGATTTGCAGCCTGAGGTGGCAGTCTATTTTGTTGGTATGGGGGCCTAGCTTGGTACTGTGCTTAAGGCTGATACGGTCTAACACCTTGAGCTTGTTGTCTTTTGATAGTCACCAGCTCATTTCCAAGGTTCTGCAGTTGTTTCATGACCTCCTACAATTCCTTTGAAGTATTTGAAGAAGTCGATGCCTCATTATTGCTTTGATTTCTAGGAGTTGGAATGGGATTCAACTCTGGTGCTTGACTGGTTGTAGGATTTCCCATATCTAGATAGTGAGGCATTGGTGGCCTTGGTGCAAGCTTGCTAGCTTGGATCAAATAGTTCTCTGCTCTGATAGCTGTTTCGTAGGCCCCTGGCAGCGTCATTCCTCCCATTGATTGGATCATCATGGCTATGTATGAATTTATAGCCTTTAAGAAATAAAGGAATGCTCCTTCGGCAGTTGGTCTAACAGCTATTGGAATCCTGTCCCATGTCCGTTGGAATCTGAAGTTGAAATCTGTCATTTGTTCGTTGGGAGCCCTTTTGATTGTTGTCAGCTGTTCCAATAAAGACAAATTGTCCGCCCTCTCCCCGAATTGGTTGCAAAGAGCTGAACAAATTTGGTTCCAATTCGTAATAGACCCTGCTGCTAGGCTCCTAAACCATTGTAAGGCCTTACCTTTAAAAGATGAAGCCAACAACTTGACTGCAACATCCATTTCATTTATTTCGTGAATTTCACATGCATTAGCAATATCCTGGATGTGATCAATAGGAGTAGTATGATTTTCTCTTGTAAAATAGGGTATATTCTTTAGTGCTGCAACTGGAATTTGATTCTGAGCATTTAGGGAAAGTGGACTACTACCCGTGAAATTGACAAAGGGATTCGGTGGTAGATGTGCCATTATGATGGGCCTAAGAACTCTGGTTGATGCGAGAAAAGGCCTACCAGGTGGAGGTGTAGACAAAGTCCTGTTAGGTGGAGATGGTGATCTTTATGGTCTTCTTCCTCTCCTTCCTCCTCCTGGTGATAGCTGCAAGTGGAAAAATAGCCCCTCTTCCTGAGTATTAGACCTGGTTCGAATTCTTCTCATGTGCCTGGGCAACTTGTGCTGCTACACCGCTGAATTCTATCCCTTCGGAGTCGCCAGATGTGTTAAAAAAAATGAGCCTCAAAAGGCAGACTCTGCCAAGTTACACACCAAACCTGACAATATTTAAAAATAGAATTTTGAAAGACCTGTATTGTTGATATTTTAGAGTTTGGAATTTGATTTGGAATGACAGTCCCAAAAACCCAAAAATGCCATACTTCCGAAAACTTGAAATCCGAAAATAAAAAAACCATGAAATTTTGAAAGTCAAAATCTCAAAAATCTAAGAATACCCTTTTGAAGATTATCCCCCGATCTATCAACTGGTGAAATTTTGCCTTGTTTTGAGCAAGTTAAGCCCTTGAAAATTGATTTCAAAGTTCAGCCTGGAAGGTGAAAAAACTGAAACTGTAAAACCTGCAATTTTTTAAGTTCGAATTTCTTGAAAATTCCTTCAAATATATGGAATGACCTCTTGGTCCCACTGGGTGTTCCAAAACTATTGGTGTCAAATCGCAGCAACCCTGAATGTCTGCAACACGATGGGTTGAGACTCTCAGTATGATTGCATAACATGGAGCTTTTCCCAAGTTTGGGACCTTGCGAAATTGGAAAAGCTCTCCGGATGAAGGCCGTTTCCTATTCCTCTGTTCAGATGCACACGTAGAAAATTCAGAGGGTTTACTAAAAACCTAATCTAACTTGCCAAGGAGACAGGGTAAGAAAATGCATAAAATAAAACCTAAACTAACAGAGGTGATGCACCGAGGAATGAAGAACATATGTCTTGCCAGTAAACACAGATCATTAAAATGCAATGCAAGATCATGCACAGATAGCCAGGTTCACAGTGAAAGATCAGGAGGATGCAAATGAACACAAAGAGGGTTGAGAATCATCAACAGTCATGCATTAATTTGCTCCAAAGATTGATACAACACACTGGAAAATGCCAAGAGGCAAGGTTGCATTACAGTTTCAAATGGGAGATTTTTTCTCCACAAATTCACCTGCCAAAGAGAAGAAGGGAGGAGCAAAACAAGAATGTCCAACATTTAGAAAGAAGCCCCTCCTTACAATTTATAGGAGGAAAAAGAGAGGGAGAAGAGAGGAATTCGAAATCCGCCCTAACCACCTCCAGAATGCACTTAACTCATCTCATAATGATGGTAGGTGAGAACCCCAGCGAACCCAAAAGTGGCAAACTGTATTTTGCATTTTTAAGAATTTATTCTCACCTAATTAAAGATATCCAGTTGTAGTTGGATAGAGGACCTTGTAAGCTTTCCAAAAATTCCAACCTTGCATGAATCTGAGCTCCCAGTGAAAAGTTATGGCCGTTTGAATATCTGCGCCAGGGTCTGCCTCCTGTCAGCGCTCAAAATGTTGCACCTCCTGAAGGTGTGCCTTGGCACATCCATGTGTGTGTCAACATCCTCTTCCATGTGCTAAGGGCACATCCTTTACCCTGTCGACACTCATTGTCGTGTGCCATTTCTGTGCGCCAAGGGCGCATCGTTTGCCCTGTCGACATTCATTGTCGTGCGCCATTTCTGTGCACCAAGGGCGCATCATTTGCCCTGTTGACATTCATTATCGTGCACCACTTCTGTGCGCCAAGGGCACATCATTTTCCCTATCGAAATTCATTATCGTGTGCCACTTTTGTGTGCCAAGGGCGCATCCTTTTCCCTGTCGACATTCATTGTCGTGCACCACTTCTATGCGCCAAGGGCACATCGTTTGCCCTATCGACATTCATTGTCATGCACCATTTCTGTGCACCAAGGGTGCATCCTTTGCCCTGTCGACATTCATTGTCATGTGCCACTTCTGTGGGCCAAGGGCGCATTATTTTCCCTGTCGAAATTCATTGTCGTGCGCCACTTCTGTGTGCCAAGCGAATGTCAGGGATTTGAGCTTCTTTGATTTCTCCATTCTCCTGCTTGTCTATATCTACCTGGGGGAAAAGATATATACAACAGTTATGATTAGAGAGTTGAAGGCATGATAATATGTTTGAAGGTCTGAAATCTGGGTTTACATAGTAGAATCATGTAAAATTAGTTAGCAGGATTGGCCCTTGAGGTATTGACACGAAGAATGAAGAGTCTTGAGGTGTTTATGAGAATAATAGGTCATGGAATATTTTTGTAAAATATTGGCTTGATTATCTTGGAGAAGACATGTGATAGAGATCAAAAATATGGGAATGCACAATGATATCACATTAAAACCAATATGAATAGATCTTCCTTGAGGTTGTGGCATAAAGAGTTAAGTGCTTATTTTCTATGAAGGTCCAAGTCTTGGTTGACAGTATATTATGAAATTAATATTTAATTATGTATTATGTGTCATGAAGGAGGTAGAGTAATGTGAGAAACAAGGCATGATTTGAAGTTTGGTGACTTGTGAGACATGAATAAGGCAATATGATCTAAAACAAAGCATGAATATTTCAGTTTGAAAATATCCTAGTTTGAAGACTATTCTTAGCTGACATTAGAGTCCTAAATGAATACATGAAGAGCTTGTTGATTCTGTCTATGGCATAGAAGGTGTGCATGATCTCAGGGGAATCTTGTGATCTTAGTTCAAGGTACATGCAATTTTCTTGTGTTGTTTTATCTCTTTTTGCATAAGGTATGTGTCTTATTTGATGATATCATATTATGAAGACCATAAGGATTCCCTATTTTTACCTTGATAAGGTTTGTCTTAGCTATATCTAGTAGTCATTAAAGGATTCCTAGTTCTATTTTGAAGAAGATCTATGATAGTTGTTTCAAAGAAAGTTAAGTTTGTATTGGTATCTAGAAGTCAAAAGGAGTTAAGAGGAAAGAGTGATCTAATCAAAGATGGTAAGTTGATCCAAGAAGGTATGATGAATCATATAGACAAGTTGAAGTCATGATTGAAGTATGGTGAAAATGATAGAAGTGTTGTTGATACTTGAAAGGTAAGTATGTTGTTTCTTGTTTTTAATAAAGTTGATAATAGTTGGTTGATCTTGATTTGTGTTGAAGATGTAGTGATCATTTCAATTGGTGTCAAGAATATGGTAAATGATATTGTCATGAGTTGAGTATTGGTATATTGATATCAATCATGTGAAAAGTAGAGTATGATCAAAGGTTGAATCATATAAATTATACCAAGGATAAAGTGAGTAGTTTGATCTAAGTACATTTGATAAATAATGCACGGTGATAAGGGAAGATGTTATGTATTTTTTTGTGCTTCCTATTTTGGTTGATGTTTCCAACCATTTCCTTCATGTATGATGAACCCTAAGTGTTCTATCAAAGGAGGACAATTATCAAGAAAGGGGGAGTATGTTCCTTGATTGATATTTTGTTACAAGAAAGTGTATTGCAGGTATGATCATGATATTCTTGTATTCAACTTGTTAAGAAAATGATATGCTTGTGAAGAGAAACAAATTCTTAGGGGGAGTTATAGTTCTCTATGTTTTGATGTGTCAATAAAATGATGAAGAAATAATATGGTTTCTTAGAGGTACAATCCTTGAAGTTTTCAACAAGTGATATGATTGTGAAGTTTTTTCAACAATTGGTATGCCTAAGGTGAAGTGTTTTATCAATAATTGGTATTGGATAATTAGTGTAATTATTTCATTTTCAGATATAAGAATTAGTTGGACGTTTACTTGTTGAGATTTTGTTGCAAAAGGAGTGTTTTCAGAATTTTTGGGTCTTGTTTGTCATTAACGTCAAAGGGGGAGAAGGTTTAGAAAGGAGGAGAAATAACCTGAGAAGTTTTCTTGGAGTGGTTTCCATAGTGGTTATATAAAGTGGTTGTCATCAATGATAAAGGGGGATATTATTGGAATGTTGGTAGTTTCATACTATTATCATTGATGTCAAAAGAGATAACATATTAGTTGAAACAAGAAAAGGTCAGTTGAAATAAGAAGAGAAAGATGAAGAAAATAGTGTAGATTGTTGAAAGAGTAGTGAAGGATAAAGATTTGGAGTCTTTCAAAGTCTGTTCTATTTTCTTTCGAGTATGACCAGAAAGCTTCATATTCTAACCAAAGTTCTTCATAAGTTTTTTCTATTGATTTAGTGGCTATCTAGAGTATGTTATAATACTTTAGAGTCTTCCTGAAATCTATTTCTATTTACTTCAGAGTCTGAACTGAATGCTTCAGAGTCTTTCCAAAATATATTTCTATTTATTTAGGAGGTTGAACTAAATTCTTCAGAGTCTATCCAAATTATGTGGTTTTCTTTTATCTAGGACCAGTGGTTTGGGTCAACTATTGTAATGCATTTTTGAGTTTTCTAGATCAATTTTTGAGATCATGTTTTTCTAAACTTCAAAGGATTTGAAATCAGATTTGTGATTTTCTTTTTATTAACTCAAAATATCTATTTTTGGCACTAAAATGTTCCATATGTTCTATGTTCTAGCAAACCATGATGTTTTGCTAGAGAAAATGGAGATGTAAAGAGGAAATTGTGAACTACTAAGAAGAAAAACAAGAGAAAACTCAAGAAGATGGAGATTGAAATGCCATAATTTGGTCATGAAAGTTCAGAATAATTTTATGTTTTAAATATTTCTTTGAGTTTTTTTTATGGCTGACCTAAGTGGTCTTAGGTGTATGTGACCAACCTAGTCAATGTTTGATCTTAAGACATGTATATAAAGGCTTATTTGAGAAGCTTAAGTGAGTTGTAAGGTAATGAGCAAGTCAAAGTGCATGTAAGGGTAGTAGAAGGTATTGAAGACCATGAGGAGAGAGATATGATTAAATATTAGAAAGTGGTCAATGTCTATGTGACCTAGTGAAGGTGTAGAAACATGATGAGCGAGTAAGAAAAAAAAGTAGTTTTGAGAGTGTTCTAGGGAATAACAACAGGGGTATGAATTTCATTTGATGATTGAAGATCCGAGAGTGTTAAAGAGGCTTGAGATCATGATGATGTGATGATACATCAGAGATATATAACAGAAGAAGAACAAGAGAATAAGTTAGAGAAGAGAAATGCCATGAAAATTTGAGGAGAGAAGAAGAGATAAGAAAGTGCCATCATCAGTTGATCAACAATAAAGTGTAGGTGCTATATAAAGTATGGGTTTGTACTCCTTGTGGAGTTGGTGCTTCACTAAATCTTGATTTTTATTATATATAAGAAAATTTCAACGTGGTTTCTTCCCCTTGAGGATTTACCACATAAATGATTTGTTTATGTGACCTCTTTTATTTCATACTCATGTGGATGACTACTCTATTGTTATGATGATTTAATATTTATTATACAATGATGGTTTATTGAATGGTTCATACAAGTTAAGTAAAAGTAAATCTAACTAAAGTTAAAGTTTTTGAAGACATTGATTCACCCCCTCTTAATAATTATGCTTCCAACACTTTACTCTTATTATGAATTTATGGAAAATCTTATACAATACACTCACTTATTATAAATTTTATGCCTAAGGCACAACATATTCCTTCCAAGACATCACCACCAATTATTATTTCCATTATGCTTCCTAACCCACATACGACCAAGAAATATTACACACAACACGAGGCTCTTGGACATGATGTATTGGATTTTAGAACATATAGATGTATTTTCATGCTCAATATCTAGCATGAAAAGTGGTTTTTTTTTTCCATGAAAACTAAGCCCACACTAAAAAATCCCTAAACCAAATAATATAAACCTTCCCTCAAGCCAATAGCTAACTATGTAAACCCCATCATGGCCAAGAGAGATGTACTAACTAGATATTTAAAGTGTGTTCCATGTGCAGGTAAGTTGGTGGGAAGAAATTAATGGACTCAATTTTATCCACTCTAAGGGAACTACTTCTGGAGGCCTAAAAATGCTAATTTTCAAGACCTTGGCACTGTACACACAAAATATTTGCACTTGGGTACATTTTTAGGCCTTAAAAGCATGCTAGCATTTACATGATTCCTAAGCAAAAAACTAGTAAATGAAAACTTCCTTTAGCCTTTTTATTTTCCTTCTTTACTTTTATCGAACTCATACATATTGCACTCTTACTGGAATTTGATTGGTTTATCTTTCTATGGCTTCAGATACTAGCGCCAGGCACTCCTATCCTCTTGGTCTCTCCTATCCCTCTTTACCTTTTCTTATCCTTTTGGACCCATTTTTATTTTTAATTGATTTTTAATACTTTAGGTCGGCCTTTCAGTTGTCAATTACAAAATTCAAACAAGGGAATCATATAAAAACACAATTATGCTTTCAAAATAAAGGACCAAGCACTAAGTATTACACATACCACATAATCTTACATCTAAAGGCACAAAGATCATTAAAGACATCCACCAAAAACTCATTCATGGGACAATGCTTACATCACTTATTCATACACAATATAAGAGGGGAATTTTATTCTATTTCATCCCATACATTCTATACATTTTCTACATTCTATATCTATCCCACTATCATTAGAGAAACTTATACAAGGGCATCATTTATACACACACACAAAAACTACATGGACTATGAGATATAGTGGAATGATTAGTTGTAAGTTAAATTTTTGGGTGACTGTGGGGTTCAATATGACTCCCCATTATGTATTTTAATTTTTTGGTTAGATGTGGTTTGTGGGTATGTGCAACTAAAACTCTTTATTACAGGTTACAGGTACATTTGTAGATCAAGAAATGAATCCAGAGTGAAAAATAGATACCAATAATGAATCTTATCCCACATAGAGAAGATAATATCTAGAGCACCTACATAGGCACTGACACCTATATCTAGACACTAGTGCCTAACTGCTCATATCCTCCCATGCATGATCTTATCCAGCACAATTCCAAATCTTAGAATCTCCAGTTTATAATGACAACACTATTTACAACATGTTCCAGTGTTTCATCTTCCCATAACACTTCCTGTTCATTTAGAAATTAGTTAAATCCCCTATCTATCCTAATTTATTAGGTTTTATATTTCACATGCTTTATTTCTTGCACCTTACTATATATTATACTTTTTACATCATTTATTATAGTAGTTACCGTGTAATCAGATTTAATTCAATTTATATTAAATCAAACACCTAATGAACATCCTATGGAGATGAGCCATGAAGATATAATTCCTATAAGAAGTGTGTGACTGAGATATTATATAATCAGAGGTATTTTAGGGAATTTCTGTATGGTGAAACAGGTTTAGGAACAAGATGTGCAACACCGGGCTACTTATAGCACAGTGCAGGGAAATGAAAGAAGTGAAAAAGCTAGTGAGATTATTCTGAATGATTTAGGAGGAAAAACTATTTTTGTCAAGTGATAAAACACTCAATCTAAATCTAGGAATGTCTACTCCACAATGTAAATTTTTTTAGGATATTCTATTGTCTATATTTTGAGATATTGGCCCAATAGTGGAAGTGAAAATAATCAATCCTAATAAATATTAAAATGAGCATTATGGGAGTTACAAATTGAGTTTGGACCTGATTAAAAAAGAAAAGTGAATATAATTAAACACTATAAATACTCCAATTGATAAGTTATACTAAAATTTAGTTTTGTCTCTGGTGGTAGTTTGACCTTTCGAGAACCACTTATGAGAAGAATAAAAAAGGGGGTTAATTTTTGAATTTTAGGCATATTTGGATCATTAAAGTGGTTCCATTGGTTTATTTGGTTATTTTATAGCCAAAATAATATAATTTTGACCCATGAAACTCTCAAGGAATCCTTGGGGGTAAAGACTCACTCTCTGGGGTCTATTTTTGGTAGCGATTGGTGAAGGCAGGCTTACATAAGTGTCCAGGTCACACTTTCACACCTTGGATGAATTTTTTCACCATTAAAATAAGTGAAAAGGTGCATGGGATAAAAAAAATTGAGACCCCAAGGAAGGACGAGGTTATCTTTGAAGTTTTGTCACTTAAGTGACTTGCTTGGGTGTTAGGTGAGTGTTATGCACTCACACGCAATTTTAGCCCCATATTCTTGTTCCAGAACCCCCAAGTCACAATTGGGATGCCTGATTGAAATTTTTCACTTGGTGAAAAAGTAAAATGGCTGAAAAAAAGTGTTACCCCAAGGATGATGAAGTGTTTGTGTCACTTAAAACATGAATTGCATGGTTAGCTGTGCATAATTTAAAAAGTGTTAACCCTCTTTGAACCTGGCTTAGTGTGTGAGTGTGTACGTGGGTTAAATGTGGGTTTTGCTTAACCATGGTTCAATTTAAAATATTTAAATCATAATTGTGTGTTTTTGGAGCCATTTTTAACTATTACCTTCCTCCATTTCTGTTGTACCTATTCATGTTAATATTTTTCTAAGAAACCATTTTCCCAAAATGGTAAATTTTCTCATAACTAACTCATTTTCACTCTATTTTTCATGAAATTTTACCCGATAACTCCTTTTGAAAATGAATTTAAGAAGATCCAAGAATCATACCCATTGACCCTTTTGTTTTTTCACAGCACCCACCTATTAATTCTACCCAATAAGTTTCCTTTTCATATTGTGAGATATCTAGAGGAGAAAATTACCTGAAAATTGGAGCAAGAATTCATGGTGAAATTCCTAATCCAACAAGACAATTTTCAATCTAATTGGACAACCAAAAGACCTACTTATATTTTTAGTAAGTTTCCCTCTGTGCCTTATAAAAATAATTTTTTTGATAACAAATAAGTAAACATCCAAAAATCTTGGTGTAAACTTCAAGTTCGAGACTAAAAAACTAGAAATTGGGAAACTAGGAAAATTGGCTAAATTTAACAAGCATACGTGAGGTGCAACTTACCAAAACTCGTAAGTTCCTAGATCAAATTAAATTTTTTCTTACACCCTCATCTCGTAATTCCATCATTATTCCAAGAAACCATGAAGATCAAATATACCAGATATGAGCCCATTTCCACTTTGTTTACATAATATCCACTGATAAGAGGCAGTGATGTTGCCCACTTGGATATGGAAGAAATGAGAAATCTGATGATAAAAAAAGTCATAGAACTAGAAGAAGAAAATATTGTTTCTAGTGAAAATTTTAGGGCAGGAGGTCATCCACTCTCATTCTAGAGCACTATGTTGGTATTGCCTTGTGTTAAACACTATGACCATGCCTCCTAAACAATCATTGCAAATGATAACTCACTGTTGGAGGTCCTGAATCCAAGAGGAATTTTAATTTGTCTATAACTCCTCAATATGAGAAACATGGTGATAATCACAAAGGAATTTGAAAATCAACAGTGGCTCATAATATATTCCTATTGGCAATGGATTACGGTTGGCTACTAGTTAAAACTTGGGAGAAAACCAACAAGGCTACCGAAATCACTGTCAAGGAGTGAGTTTTTAAAAACTTACATAGATTTCATTGTCTTGCTAAGTAGAGTAATGGGTGAAGAACACACCAAGGAATTACAGGACTGGATGTCCCAGTTCATGCTAAAAATTGTAGAGGGAAATCAAATGATAGATTTGGGCCAGATCATTAGTGACAATCTCCACCAACAATTGATACAAATTTTCACCACCAAGAGATTCACCATGACCTCCTATCTGGTCTATGCCCTCACATACACTAGACCATACAAAGGATTTTCCATTTCTTAGAATGTTCCTCAGAGATATCTTTCCTTTAAGAAGTACAAGAAGATAACCTTAAAGGAAAGAAATGTCCATTTTACATGGGTGAATGATGCATTCACGATGTTCATCATCAGACTCCTTGAAGGAAATATTCAAAGAAGAATATATCCTTAGGTGGATGATTTGATTGAGAAGTATGGGTGTCACTTCACATAGTTTCACACTGTAACATATATAAGGGTGAGTGGTTTTGACCTTGCTCCACTAATTTTACCTAACTAACCTAGTGATAAGGTCATCCTGGTAGATCTCTACATGAAAATTTCCCAGGTGCATCTTAAGTGTAAGGGTTCAGGGAATAAAGGAATCTCATTCCCCATCTCACTCAGTGTTTTCTCTTGTAAGAGTGCAACAGATACCACAAACATTGAGACCTACCTTGCTACATTTCCCTTGTTTACATATGTTCCTAGGCCAAACTTCGACATAAGGAAAGATCCCGAGTCTTTAAATGTTCTTGGATTACATCACATTGTTAGTGTAGGGTATTCATTTTCCTTGTATTTGTTTCTTTAATTAGAGATTTCCTACACTCATGGGATATGCTTGCTTAGGTGTAGTAGTTGTGTCGAGTTAGCTTGCTAGTTGTGTTAAGCTAACTTGCTAGTTGTGTGGAGTTAACTCTATTACAAGTATCATTTAGTGACAGTTATTCACCACTGCTAGTATCAGTTAGTGAGAGTTATTCACCACCGATCTAGGTGGTAGTTGTACTTTCCTCCTCTTATATATGTACATCACTTGTGTCATTATATGACATGGAACATATGGATCATTGTATTGAGTTAGAGCTATTTCTGTGTTATTGCAATTATCTCTCTTGTATTATCGTAATTTACATTTTTGTATGCTTCTTTTGTTTTTTATTGGAACAATTCACGTGTCGTATCATTCAATTTTGCATTATTCAAACTAACAGATCTATGGTGCTTCTCTAATATGGTATTGAGATTATCTTGCTATTATTCTATAAGTTTAATTTCATTTAAGGTCATTATTTGTAATTATTTAGGTGTTATTTGGTGCTAGTTTTCCCCAATTTTTTTGGTATATATCCTATTTACAGGCTTATGAGGTTTATAGGCCTACATAATGCATATACAATTATGGAGATTGAATTTTTGCAAGACCTAAATCATTGTTACAGGAGCCCTGGAAGATTTATCCAGATCTAGGCATTTTTAGACATGTGAAGGGAATTTTTCACCTACGGTAATGCTTTGTATGCATTTTCAGACTTGGACAAGGCATTTTTATTAGTCATAAGCCATTTTCAGACCAACAAAAAAGTTTCTAATAGTCTTTACACATATTGCAGATCCAGATTCAACTTTTATTTTTTGAGTCCCACGATAATACTATTTACTACACTTAGACCTGTAGTAATTTAAGGGACGTAGTGAAAATATTATTGATCGATTGTGGACGCATCCTATGTATAGACAATTTTTTTTCTATATCATCCTAATGGCCTTAATGGAATAGCCTCCATCTATGCAGGGTGTCTAACGCAAGCCCCTTTTGCAACCCATGGTATTTTTTGACCTTTGTCTGCACGCAACACATGTGAAATAATTGTTCTTATCTTGGGTTCATTATAACCCTCCTCCTTTTTCTAAAACTATATTTGTGTGAAAAATGTGCATTTCAAGTTTTGTGCAAATTTATTCAAAATAGGGCTTATTTACAAGAAATAATTATTGTAAAATTTTTGATTGGTATCTCAATATCGAGTGCCATTTTTTTGCAAAAGTTAAATATTTTTAATTTCCCAAAGCATTGGACCTATTTATTTTGTAAAATATACTAAGTTAAAAAATGCTACATTTTGGGGGGGTTCTTGCAAAACTCTATGTGGTATTTTACTTTTTGTACTAAGGAATAAAGAGCCATCTGGGATATTTTTGGGGGTTTATCTACATTATGGAGTTTCACCATTTTGTTGTTATGATCAACTCTAGGAACTTTCTATCTTAGAAGGAAGGAATTATCAATGATTACACTATGCATGATTTTTCCCCTAAATCCATGGTCTTATTCCTAAGCTTGACGATCCTCTATAGAAGGATGAGTGGTTTAACCACAATGATGAGGTCTATGGCCTTCTTTAACTTACTGTTTCTAGGGATATATTACATTTTTTCAAGCACACTGAGTTCCATTTCATTTCCTATACCATTATCTAAAATATGCATGGTGACCTTGTTTCACCATCTGAGAGTGACACTTCACTAGAACACTATAGTTCCACCATATATTTTCCCCTTTCTCACATCCCTTTCATTGTTGAGTGTTCTTATGCATCGATTGATACTCATAAGTCCCTTGTTGACCATTCGCTAGAGGATATTTCCATTGAGCACACTCTCCCTATTGTTTCCTCCATACGACTCATTTTTGTCCATGTTCATGCTTCCATTCCCTCTTTATAACAGTGTTCTTTTGGAAAAAATTCCTTTGAGATAGATGTGACCATTGCCTCTCCTGCTCCATTACATCTTGATTTCTCAGTTGATGACACTACATGTACAATAGTTCCTATCTTCGAGTGCAACATTTCTTCATCTTGGAATTCTAGTAGCTATTTTTAGCAGTCTTCTCCTCCTACTTTATGTTGTGATGTAATTACATTTTTGTCAAACATTTCTCTCATTGAGAAACCCCGTTGGGATGAGTCTCTGGCCAACCTAAGTTTTCTATTTACAGATTCCACTTGTTTTGCATTATAAGAATAAGCTTTGATTGAGTAATCACACATTATGGAGTACCCATTCATATCTCTCGTTGGGAGTGCCCACCTTGGGACATTTGTCACTTCCACTATTTCAGATATGTTTCATGATCCACATCTTCTTTTAGATCCCTTTGTGAGGGTTTTTGGGCCCCCGACATCTTCCCTCTTGTTGGTTGCTAAAATTGACTAAGTACCTATTTGAAGGAAGGTTGACATGCAGGGAATTACGTGTGCATGAAGATTTTGGATGTAGCATAAGAAATAACAAGAAAATAAGAATAAGGAGGTGCGTGGGAATACACATACAAGATGGATGGATAAGGAAAACCATTTTCTAGAAACATGAAAAAAATAGACTTGGAGTATTTACCATGCAAACAATAAAAAGAGGATACCTTGGGGATATTTTTGGGGAAAGCACATGAATGGATTTATATATTAATGGGATTTAAGGAGAATATTATAAAACAATCTATTATTAGCAAGTGTTTTGTAAAGCATACATGTAAGTACACATGGCTATTTTTGTGCACACGTATTATTAGGAAGTGCATGGGAAGTGAAGGGAAAGTCCCCACCCTTATAATTAATTAACCGGGGATTGATTATGTATAAGGTTCGTTATGTAAGTGTTATACTTCTCTGTTAGATCTATGCACATGACTCTGTGTTCACATATTATGTTTCAGCTTCTTGTTATTCAGTTATTGTTTTGAAGATTAATGGATAATTGTGGTTGGATTATGATCATTGATAAATTTGTATATAAATATGTGTTTATGCAATTGTTCTTAGTTATTGGTTGAATTTTTATGTTTCCTTATTACATGTGGTTCTAAGATAAGTATGTGTTATGGTTAGGAACACTCGATTATCTAGTTGATTTTTATGATGGTTATGCATGGGAACATTATGGTAGACATAAAAAATAAGGGACCTGGTAGCTGTGCATGCTTTGGGTGAGCATTCAGTATTAATGAATGAATTTACAGTGCACATAACTTTAGTCTGCAAATAATAAGACTATATTTTGGTTTCATTGTCAGGACCTTTAGCAATCAAGATTTTGATTATAGAACTAGATTTAGAGATCCTCCTTATGGATAAATAAACCCCCATCATACACATGGGTAGGAGAAGGTGTGGAGAAGGATGGCGGACCTGGAGGCAAAATGATAGAGAGGAAATAAGAATCATGTTTAATGCGGTGTGAGAGAGGGACGTGACACATGTGGGGGATATTTCAACATCCTTAGAGGTTAGGGGAATGATGGCCCGTGAAGGTTTTGAAGCTGTCATGGAAGAAGAGGAGCCACAACATCAAGTCCTCACGATGTTGGGAAAGTAGAGTAGAGAATCCATTTCAGATTCGGATGAGAGTGCATCAGAGGAAAGAATGAGGAATATGGGCATACATCTACTCTCACCTAACCACCTAGCCCTTACGCATGGTGTTCCATATCTAGAGGTAGTTATTAAGAAGTAGGTTAGTGTAGGTAAGCAAGTAGAGATAGGTAGATATCATTTTGCATTAGATTTAGAAGGGAATCAAGTTAGTAGCGTACCCATGGAAACTCTTTATAAGATGGTGTTTGGGAGTTCTATTGTAAGATTATTTCCAGGAGT
This sequence comes from Taxus chinensis, assembly GCA_019776745.2. Lineage (NCBI taxonomy): Eukaryota > Viridiplantae > Streptophyta > Pinopsida > Cupressales > Taxaceae > Taxus > Taxus chinensis. The sequence continues at coordinate 363,966,288 of CM034154.1, forward strand.
GTCATCTGAATAGGGTATTAGTTTATAGACCATTGGAAGCACTTCTGTGGGTATTGCGAATGTGAATATAGTGGGTGTCTAGTTTAGCACTACCACTGGGACACTAGGGAGTTCATCGACTGGACCTTAGCCCGCAATAGGGGGTGTGAGAGGATTATGTCAACCACCACATAGAGAAGGAGGTTCTGGTTTTGGGTCTAGTGGAAAAATACCGCAACAACCACCACATTAACCTTAGTAAACACTAACAAATCAACCTAAAAAAACACCACCTTGGGTGTATTTTGAGATGTCACTCTACATGTCAGAATATAGAGGTATTAAAGATGCATCAAAGTATGTGCATAAATGTGAATTGTTATGGTGCGCTAAAGGAATTACAACTTCAGATAGGAAGGAAAGCCAATTCACCACTACAATTTAGGGGCACACACATAGTTGGTATTGGAAATATGATCCACATAAAATTATGGTGGACTAAAATGCTTTCCACACTACATTTTTGGCTGAGTTTCACATTAAAAAGTTTGAGTAGCAAAGAATTAACGTGCTCAAGGAAAATAAGTAAGGTTTGTCTGAAATTATGAGGGAGTATGACACATGGTTTAAGACTCTATTGTCCAAAATGTCATTTGATATCCATCTTAGTTAGGACAGATAATGGTTTGTTGGGGGATTGTTGACTCTGTTTAGAAGGGCTCTATCTCATAAGACATATGTAGATCTACGCAAGGCCTTATAAGAAGCTTTACACGTTGAGGTGGTTGAAAGTGTTGACACTGGAGAGAGACCATTATTAGAAGAAAAAATCTCAGCCATGATGAAGTAATTAGACAATATCTCTGTCAATTTATCACATGAGATGAAAAATGGTATATGGTGCATTGATTGTAAGGTTTAGGGACATACTAAGGATAGTTGCACGCATTGTTACTAAATTGTGAAATTTGTCACAAGGATCATGATGGTTGGAATTGTCCTCTCTTGCGGTGTGTGATTTAGAAGAATGTGTCCATGTATTGCAATAATTTCCATGACCATACCCATGATACAACTGATTACACACTGATTGATCATATCCACGAAGCCATTGAAATAGGAGTGTACTAGGCTAGTGTGGAAAGTGCATTAAAGGAGCAAGAAGGAAAACATAATGATAGGTAAAACAATAGAAGGGGCAAGAAGGAAAACATAATGATAGGTAAAACAATAGAGATAATAGAAATGGAGGCTTCCAAGGAGGATATAGATGCCAAGGTCAAGGTGGTTATAGAGGATGGTTCACGCAAGGAACCAGTTACACTTGTGGGTCCCTTGATCATTATCAGAGTGATTGTTTTCAGAATATAGTTTGTTTATGGTGTGGGAAGTAGTATAAGTTAGAGGTTTTCTTGGACATATATGAGCACATGATGAAAAACAAGGATAAGGAAAGGGTGGAGGGATGATCAAGGTGTAATGCGTGAATGTTGATCAATGGATGCCTGGTCTAGAATTACAACCCATGATAGTTACAAAAAATGTCAAGGAAACACATGCACATGAGCCTCTTAAGGCCAAACCAATCATCATGAGGGAGGAAGTAATACATTCTAAGTATCCAGATGTAGTGCATTAGAAGTAAGTTTACCAAGATACTATGGGAGTCATCAAAGAGTTGCAGGGTGAAAAATAATTCTTAAAAGAATAGGCACATTCGAGAGAACATGCAAGGAATGTTGAGCTATTGCAGAAGGATGTGGATGAACTGAAAGAGGTGTGTAAGATGTTATGCCGGGATAATATCATCCCACTTCTAGGGGAGTGGATTTGTGAAAATATATTGCTCACCAAATTTGAGCATGAGAGGTAGATACTTCATGCAAATATACCATCTCATAATCATGATTTTTACAAGGATATCACACTTGATGCAATCATTGATGGGAGGTTAGTAAACAATATATTGATAAATACAAACGATGAGGTAAATGTGTTAACTATGGATGCATGGAATTAGATGGGGATACCTACATTTCTTCTATCTTCAAATGTTCTATATATGGAAAAAAAACTAGGGCTATGACTATTGGGGTATTGAAGGATGCATCCATTACCATTCAGGGGGACAATTTTACTCAAGACTTTGAGGTATTAGAGCTTGCTGAAGCAAACAAATTTCTAGCATTACTTGGACGATCATGGTGTTATGTGAATAATGTTGATCTATGATTTAACAAGGGATACATCAATTTTGAGAACAAATAAGAGCACGTGATAATACCTCTACATGATAAGAAGGTAGAACCTTATGTTGAGCCCTTGAGTGAAGAAAATCTTAATCAAATTTATGTACACACAGTGCACGATATAGAAAATGTAGAACCATCAAAGGAAGGTGTACTTCAATGGGAGGACACACATTCTGTAAGTGACACCACCAGTGTTTCTTGTGATAACTGGGATCATAACACATACAAGATGGTTAGGAGTGAATTCAAAGGAAGATTCTTCAAGATGATTGGGTTGCGCATGGTTAAGATGTTGGGAACAACTCAGGTACCAAGGTATACTGGTGATGGAAAGCTCATTACATTCTTATGTACCATGGAGACTCTATGGAAGAATGAAGGAGATATAAGAAATATGTTGGTTTATACCTTCCACGGGATAGAATAAATTTGGTGGGCTATACATAAAAATATCCTTTTGGACTAACGAGATGTGAGAATCACCTTTTCTACCAGGTTTAATCAGAGTAATGTACCTATGCACATCTTTAAATTTTATGGGAAGACTCCGACTTTGGTACATGTCCATAATTGTAAGAGACTATGGGCATAAGGCTAGGAGGCTTTACCTCAGTCCCTATGGGTAAATAATTTCTACTCCACACTGCATAGATGCATGCATTTCTAGTATGTCCATGATGATCTAAAAAGGGATAGTACAAATTGGAAAGAGATGACTACAGGTATGGCTTAAACTTTTGATTACTTTTATTCTAAGCCTATAATCCATGAGATAATGATGCAAATCACATTGGGGGATAACACGAAGGTGAAAGAGTTCTTGTTAGGGCTGTTTGGTGAACTTGATCCCACAACGCACCTAAATTTTGAGGAGTAAAAAGAGGTATAGTTGGGTCACTCTTGAAAAGAGAAAGAAAAAGGAAAGCTAGTGTACATGATTGATGATAAGAAAGTTGACCACTTGGATTCTAGGCACACAGAGGGTATGAATGATGTCATGGATTATGTAGATGAGAAGGCACATGCATACCATGCTCCTATGAAAATAAATAAGGTGAACATTAGAACTAAAGATGAGCCTAAGGAGGCAATTATTGGAGATTAGAGGTCAAAGAAAGAAGTAGAAAATAACATAGATATTTTGTGTGACTTTCAGGATATCTTCACAAGAGGTTACAAAAAATTAAAGGGTGTGCATCCTTCTTTAGGTGAGATGAAGATAAAATTGAAAGAAGGTGCATGACCTTTTAGGAAGAGGCCTTCTAAGATGAACCCAAATATGCACATCAAGGTGAAAGGAGAAATTGATAAGATGATCAAGTATAGAATTATTGAGCCAATTTTAGAGTCGAAGTGGGTTAGTCCTATCGTTATTAGTATCAAGAAGGATGGGAGGATCAATATTTGTGTGGACTACATAAATTTGAATACTTCATGTGTTATAGATCATTTTCCCACACCTTTTACAGAGGATATTTTGGAAGGAGTTGATAGGCACAAGATATATTCTTTTACATATGGGTTCTCAGGATATCATCAGGTGCACATTAAATCTGAATACCAAGAGAAGACCACTTTCACTACTAAGTGGGGCGGATTTTCATACAAAGTTATGCCCTTTGGATTGAAAAATGTGCCAATAGTATTCTTTCACATTTTTGTGTAATAATTTCATGATTTTATTTACAATTTCTTGTAAGTATATTTGGAGGACTGGACTATCTATGGGCTTGTTAAAAATAATATTGATAATTTGAGGCTCATGTTTGAGATGTAAAGGTAGTTAAGCATATATGTTAACATTAATAAGTGGATCTTTGCTACACCATTTGGAACATTGATTAGGCACAACATTCACAAATAAAGATTATTGGTATAACTAGCCAAGATAGATTTTATTTTGGGTTTGGAAGAGCCCACTAATATGAGTTAAGTGCATAGATTTATGGGACATACTATCTACTACAAGAAGTTTATAAAGGGATATGTAAATATTTCCATGCCCCTATAAGAGTTACTCAAAGTTACGGGGAAATTTTATTGGGGTGACACATAATAAAAAAAATTGATACATTGAAGGAGAGGCTTACCATTGCACCTATTGTGTACTTTCCTTCATGGGAAAAAAATTTTCATGTACACGTTAATTCATTTGGCATGAAGATTGAGACAATATTTGTGTAACTAGGAGAAGGGATTGTAGATCACCCTATTTTCTTTGCAAGAAGCAGGTTGACACCTGCAGAGTGAAATTATACAAAAATGGAGCATGAATCCTTGTCTATGATGTAAACACTTCAAAAATTTAGCCAGTAATTGTTAGCTACCGTGTTTATCTTCTATATAGATCATATGGATTTGAAACATTTGGTCAACAAGTCTATTTTTCAAGGGCACATCTGTTGATGGATACTTCTCTTTTTGGAATTTGATTTCATGGTTGTTGTAAAGCCATGGAAGAGTAATTTTGGGCATGGTCATTTATCAAGGATCTATTCAGGTGAGGATGCATAGAGCATTGAATATAATATTCCTGACACATAATTTTTTAGGTTAAATCATGCAAAATTATATTTGGAATATATAGCTTTCTTTTTTTGCACTAGATTGGCTTTAGAAGGGATGAAGGCCGCGGAGAAAAATTAGCTTGTCATTCATGTTACTCTTTATCAGTTGATTGGAGGTGACTTATACAATATGGGAAGAGACAAGGTCTTGTTCTGGTGTGTTCTAGAATATGATTATGAAGGTATAATAGAAGAGGCTCATGGAGGTATAACATGAGGAAGTTATACAGGTGATGTGACTATGCGTAAGATCCACGTGGTTGGCATTTGGTAAGAAAATTTGTACAAATATACCAAAGAGTATGTAAAAGCATGTGATAATTTTTAGCACCTTAGAAATCCTAGACATAGATATGAGATGCATCTTAGACCTATTGCAAGCGCAAAAAACTTCAAGAAGTGGGATATTAACTTTGTAGGACATATTGCACCACCCATGCATAGAACTACAATGCTACATTATTACTTACATAGGTTATCTAACAAGGTGGGTAGAGGCTACACCCACAAAGGATTATAATGCAGGTATAACACCAAGTTTCCTCTGGGAGAATATAATTAGTAGGCATGTATGTCTATTAATCTTGACCAGTGATAGAGGGAGTCATTTCTTGAATGAGATAATCTGAATTCTATTAGCAGTGTTTATGGTAACAAACCATCAAAACTACACCTTATCATCCTCGAGCTAATGGAATTGTAGAATATTTCAACAAGATCTTAGGAAAAATATTGAAAAAAATTTGTGATGCTAGAAGAAAGGATTGGGATGATAAAGTGTCAGCTATAATTTGGGCTTACATGGCCACTTATAAAAGATTAAACAAGGACACACCCTTTTAGTTAGTGTTTGGTACATAATTTGTGCTCCTATTTTAATTCATGTCACCATCCCTATGTATTGTGCACACAAGTGTACTAGATGATGAAAAATTTATAGAGGAGTGGATTGAAAAAATAATGGAATTATATGAATAACTTGTTATTGCATGTTGGAGCTAGAAGACTGAGAAGTGAGACAGAAGGATTGACATGCTAGAAAAATTAAGAACAAGGCATTTGAAGTTAGAGAGACAGTCCTTCTTTATGACTCCAATTTTGTGTGCCATCATGGAAATTTGAAAGAACATTGGTTGGGACATTTTTTATTAACCAAGATACTAGGTAAAATTTTAAGGACCCCTCTTGAAAATAACTTATAAAAATTGTGGCAAATATGGTTAGAATGAGATTCACTGGGTTGGCGAATTATCTAAAATTAATGTTCATGGCATTGGTGAAATATAATATATTTTTTGAAGGAAATTGTAGATGTAGTGGCGAATAAAGGATAATTCATTGGTATGAAGGATATTTATTGAAAAAAATTCATTTTAATTCCAAATGGAGGTCTACCATGTGTTCCCATGACTGTCACTCTAGCTCACCTAACCATAGACCTGAAACTTTATTGAATTGGTAATTTAATTTTCACCTTACCTTGTGCATTTTCAAGAGAAAATTTGTGAGAAGAAAATTTGAGTGTGAAACATAAAAAATCAAGTGACCTAGATCGAGAAAACCCATGGCTTGGTAGTGGATCTGCTTTAGGGTGAAGTTAGAAGCTTAAAAAAGGCATCAAAATTGTTTTCTAAGCTAAAGGTTTGCAAAATTTGTGAAAATTAGGGTTTGCAAAGATGATGGAGCTGAATTTTGTGAATTATGGCATAGATTCCATTGGAGCTTATGAGAAAGTAAGGAAGGAAAGTACCTTATGTTGAAGGAAATTTTAAGAACCAAAGGTACAAAGATATAACATTTGTGAAGCTTGGTATTGGTGCACACAATAAAACCAAGGAAAGTAGTGACCATATAATCGAAAGGAATAGGAAAAGGTAAAGGAAAGGAGAAGGAATAGTACAAGAGGAATGATACTCTAAAATCTAGTACCTAGATGGCATACTCTTGGGAAAGGATTGGGTCTCATATGTGAGGAAAATGAGAGTTAGTAATTATAATCATCACACAAATGTGAGTACATGCCTAATAGACATTGAACTAGTCTAGAAGACTAATGAGAGGATTGCGGATGATAAACCAATATATGATAATAAGGGGTACCAAAGTTTTCATAACACATGAGTTATTCATCTCTACGAGCTCCCATACTTTGGAAAACTTGAACGACTATATTAATGGCTGATGTCATGCATCCATGAAGACTTTTTATATTTCTTCAGAAGGATAATGTGCCTTATCGTGCCTTTAATTGTAAAATTTATTGGACTTCAAAGCATAGGAACAAAAATTCAAGTAGACTTAGAGGATTATGATGAAGTAAAGAATATGACCACCATGATGAAGTACGAGTGAGGAGGGCATGCCATGGATATTTCCAAGCTTGATGACCCTATTATTAGAATGGCCATATGTTGATTAGTCAAAATCTAACACCTAGCAAAGATAATATAGAAGGTTCACACAGGAGAGCAAAGCATATTCAAAGGTGTGAGAGTATTGGAGATGATTGTGAGCTGAAAAAAAATAGGTTCGGGACTTATCCATTTTCATGATGAGGATCTATTTTTAGAGATAGCATGTGGAGCACTCAAACCGATTAGAGACTTGCGTGACACACATTGGCAATTTTTGGATGATTGGATATGAAGCATTTTGTATGGATGTATGCTAAAGATAGAATTGTGAACTGGTAGTTGAATAAGAGAGATCTATTGTTAACATTCTTGCATGTAAGCCTATCTTTGTAATGGCGGGGTATAATAATAGCATGCAACCTATTTTAGGATTATATAAGCAGTGAAGGGAAATTCCCCACCCTTATAAGTATGTAGTAAACTATATGTATAGAGAGAGAGAGAGAGAGAGAGAGAGGTATGAGAACTAGGTTATAGTGAAATTATGGTATCAAATTTGTTACGCGCATGCGCGTATACTACTGTGATTGTAAGGAATCTTCTGTGTATTTACTGTAATTAATATAATGGAGATTATGGACTGAAACAAGGTGTTATCATGGCTATATTTCAATATTGCATGCTTGATTCCATTATGGTTATCTCTTAAGTCTATTATGTTCTAGATCTAGATCTGAATATGCACTATAGGAAGATATATTAGCCATATATCTGAATGATTAAAGTATTCATTATGCTAAACATCCTATAAAAGCAACCCTAAAGAGGGGTCTTGTACCTTTTCATGCTTCAGATGAGTGCTTAGTCTAGGATGAGTGATGTGCCATCTCGCTTGGGCTTGTATTGTTGAATTCTAGGCTGCATCATTGGTTCCATTGCTGGGACCTCTTTTTCAGTTATTTTTAGGATGGTTTGTGATGAAGACATATCGATTGACCTTAACAAGTGTTGAGGAGTAAATACATGATCTTGAAGAAGAATACACATGACATTTCAACAATGGAGCTGAGTTTAACGTATGTGTGTGGGTGGAACAGAACCTGTATGATAGTTTATATGAAAGCTTCTTCGCTATATTTCCAATAGAATTGTACAAGTGGCTGATTACGTATGTATCTAAGCGGAATTTGAGGTATCACACACTTTTCTAGACACCAGAATAATTTTAGTCCCTTTATGATGGTGATATGATTTGGACTTGAGCTGTGGATACATGGTTCCATGGTGTTTTAAATAGTTATATCTTGGAGTACTCAATTTCCAATTATTTGTGTCTAGAGGTAGACGAATTCTAGTTTTTATGATATCCAAGGGGAACTTACCTGCAAGGCATTCCACTAGCGATCAATATTCTGATGGTAACGTTGAATTTGGAGAGTAAACCGATGGATAACTAAACCCCACCACGCGTGGGGGAAGGAGAAGGTTTGGTTAAGGATGGCATACCTAATGGCAGAAAGGAAGAGAGAGGAAAGGAAAATTAAGTATAATGAGGCACGTGAGAGGGAGATAGAGAAGCAATGTGACATTTCTGAGTGAATAATGTTGAGGAGAGGGATGGATCATGAAGGATTTGCAACTCACGAAGGAGATGTGGAGTAATAGAATAAGGAACTCCCCCATCTGGGAAAGCATGACATGGATCCTTCCTCAGCCTCACATAGAAGTGTGCTAGTAGAGACAACCTGGGGTGAGGGTGTGCATCTGAATCCACTTGGAAACCTTTCCCTTGCGCTTGGCTTTCCAACATCTAGTACAACAAACAGTCAACAAACTAATTCAAATAGTGGAAGAGTAGGAGCGAGTATTATGAAAGGCATAGTGATGACAACACAAATGGCTTCATTGTTATATGGGATTACTTTTTTGGGTGTATCATCAGTGTAGAATACATGCACGCTAATTTTTGGACTAACTTATGGGATTGGTAATGCTTCGCAGACTGTCAGAGTATAATTTAGTTCTACTATTGGGATACAAGGAAGCACATTTTCTAGTCTGACCCCACCCATAGGTTTGGGATCAAGAGGCTTAGGTAGCTCTAGCTCTGGTGGATCTAGAGGTAGGGGAAACACATGAGGTTCTGGATCAGGTAGGCAAGGTCCACACCAACCCCATAATATGTACTTGGAGATGTCTCTTCATCTTCAAGAATATAGAGGCATAAAAGATGTCATTGAACATGTTCATATGTTTGAAATACTGTGGCATGCAAAATGAATAATTGATTCTAAGTGTAGGGTAAGACAATTTGATACTACGTTACAAGGGCACCATCACATCTGGTATAGAAAGTTTGACCTTGATTAGAATTAGGTAGACTATACAACTTTAAAAGATGCATTCCTTAAAGAGTTTCACATCCATGAGTTTGAGCAGAAGAGTATAAGTGCACTCAAGGATATTAAGCAAGGCACTACTGAGAGTGTTAGGGAGTATGATGCCCATTTTAAAATGTTTTTATCTAAGCTTTATTATGACATACACATAAGGCAACATGCAAAATGGTTCATTGGGGGTCCTATTACCCCGTTTAGGAGGGCATTATCACATAAGACATACACTGATCCACGCGAAGCACTTGAAGCAACCTTACATGCTGAGGTAGTTAGAAGCATAGATACTTGGTTGAGCCCATTTTTAGAAGCAAAAATCACACCTATGGCAAAATAGTTGGAGAAACTATCAACAAATTCAACACATAAAACATGCATAGGGATTTGGTACACAAATTGTGAAGTAGAAGGTCACACAAAGGATAGTTTTCCTCACTGATTAGTACACTTGTTCCTGTTGGATTGTGAGATATGACATTTAAAACATGATGGTAGCCTTTGCCCATTATTACAACACACAATAAGGAAGAATGTTTCAAGCTACTATAAAATCTGTAGGTCCACGACTCATGACACAAAATACTACCGGCTAATTGGTTAGATACATGATGCTATATATATTGGTATGCGCTAGACATGAGTTTTAGACAAGTCTTAGGGTAATAATGAGCATCAAGACTGGGATCACATTCAGGCACGCTATGATCAGACTGAAGGGTGTTTTAAAGGTGGTCATGGCAGAGGTCAAGGATACCATGGTGGATTCAAAGGATGAGGCTGTGGTAGTGGAAGAAGTGAGCTCCCTCATGGAACATGTTATACATGTGGATATCTTGACCACTACAGGTGTAAATGTCCTCAGAATATTACATGATAAAAAGAACCATAGCTATGAGGAGTACCCAGACCTGTATGAGCATCTTAGTAATTTGGATAAACAAGAAAACAAAGGCATAGGGATGGTTAAGATACAACGTTGTTAAAAATCAATTGATTCCTAAGTTGGAAGCACATTCTGAGGCATTGTAAGTAAAGATCACAACCCGCGCTGAGGTGGCACATGCTAGAGAAGCATTGCAATAGAAGCCTGCCATCACTAAGGAGGAGGTTCTACATGCACAATACTTAGATCCTGTGCATCAAAAGGAGGTTTATCAGGAAACCATGGAAGTTCTTATGAATATTAGGCTGAGATACAATCCTTAAAAGAGAAATCATGGAAGATGGAGAAAAATAAAGTATCAAAGATAGTCTAAACTAATATAGATGACTTACAAGAAGTGTGTAAAATGTTGAGCTAGGAAAATATCATTCCATTGTTAGGGGATTGGTTAAAGGGAAACACTCCGTGTGTAAGTATTGAGACTGGATGACAGATCTTGCATACAAATATTCCCCCTCATAGTCTAGATTATGACAAGGAAATCACTCTGAATGCTGTTGTGGATGAGTGCCTATTGATTAATATACTGATTGATACAAGTGTTGAAGTCAATGTTCTTACCTTAGATGCATGGGTAAAAATGGGGAGACCCTCATTATAGCCAACCTATAATGTATTATTCATGGCTAATCGGACTAAGGCCACTCCCATTAGAGTTTTGAAGGATGCATCCATTAGCATACAAGGAGCCAAGTTCACTGGATAATTTAAAGTTTTAGTGCTGGCAGAGTCAGATAGCTTCCCAGCTCTATTGGAGTGTCCTTGATGCTATGTAAATAATGTTGATATTTGGTTCAACAAAGGATATATAAGTTTTGAAAACAAGGATGAGAGAGTTATTATCCCTTTGACATATGGAAAATCTACGCCCTATGTTGAGCCCTTAAGTGAAGAATATTTGAATATAATTTATGTATATGCCATCCAAGATCCAAAGATACTTGATCCAACTAAAGAAGGAATAATTTAGTGGGAGGATACACATTCTATTAGTGATACTAAAAGTGTTGCTTTTGATAATTGGGCTCATAGCACTTATGAGTTGGTAGGGCACAAAGTAAATAGCATATTTCCTAGAGGTAGAAAACCATTCTATGTCAGGAGGATAGGTAACAAATTAGTACCTTGTTATACCAGAGAAGGAGATCCTATGGTATTCCTACGCGCCATGGAAGAATAGTGGATAGAACCATTGGAAAGAAGAAATATGCTAACATATACACTGCGTGGGATAGTAGCATGCTGGTGGGTGTCCTATAAGGATAATATTATAGGATGGAATGAAATTAGGATTTCTCTTGCTACTAGGTTCTTCAGGAGCAATACACCTACTCAAATATGCACTTATCATGGTAATGTACCAGTTCAACACCACGTTCAGAAGTGTGCGAGACTCTGGACAAAAGGGCAGAAAGCTTTACCACATTTGTTATGAGTGCACAATTTTTATTCCTATTTATAAGGATGTGCACGTGCTTGGTATGTATATCAATAAATCCATAGAGAGACTAGTAATTGGAAGGATTTAATTACATGAATGACCCAAATGTTTGAATTCTTCTCTACAAAGCCTCCAGTGGCAGAAAAATTGAAAGTCATAAAGCACTTAACTATGGGAGATAGTGCTAAGGATGAAGAAATAATTCAAGAGTTATTGGATGAATGAGACTCAGGAGAATGTCTTGTTAAAGAAATAAAGGACGATGCAACACTACTTCAATGCACTTTCCTTGAGAAAGAAAAAAGAAAAATTGTCTACTTAGTGGATGACGAGGAAGTAGAAAATATGGATATAAACCACTCAACAGGTAGGCATGAGGTATTGGACAGTGCAGATATGACCACACACACCTATCATGAACCTATGAAGATAAAGAAGGTGAATATTGGATTATAGGTTAAGCCTAAGGAAGCTATAATTGGGGACTATTGGTCAGACTCTAAAGTGGAAAAAATCATAGAGTTACTAAGGGATTACCAGGACTTATTCCCTAGGGGGTACCATGAACTTAAAGGCATGCATGAATCATTAGGGGAGATGAAGATAAAACATAGAGAGGGTGCACACCCAATTAGAAAGAGACCCTATAGGATGAACCCCAACTTACGTGAAAAGGTTAAAGAAGAGATTGACAAAATGTTGAAGTTTGGAATTGTCAAGCCCCTTGATGAGTTAGAATGGGTTAGTCCAATGGTGATTAGTATTAAGAAGGATGTACATATTAGGATTTGCATGAACTACAGGGAGGTGAATGCTGGATGTGTGACTCATCCCTTTCCTATGCCATTCATTGAGGAAATACTAGAAGGTGTTGCAGGGCATGAAATTTATTCATTTATGGATGGCTTATTTGGGTATCATCAGGTTCAGATTGCTCAGGAGGATCAGGAAAAGACTACGTTTACTACTAAATGGGGCAGCTTCACCTATACTGTAATGCCTTTTGGTCTAAAAAATGTGACTGCTGTATTTTCGTGCATAGTTGTTCAATAATTAAAGGAATTTATTCACAATTTCTTACAGGTCTATTTAGATGATTAGACAGTGTATGGATAAGTTAAGGATCATTGTGAAAATCTATGCTTAATGTTTTAAATATGTAGACAAAGGAGTATCTCATTAAACATCAAGAAGTACATATTTGCTACACCGTTTGAGATACTGTTAGGACACATAATCTACAAGGAAGGTTTGTTGGTTGATCCATGTAACATTCGCATTTTAAGACTTTAGAAACAAGCAATTATTTTTTTACATGATTTATGTTATTTGTTCTAAATACATAATTTTGAACACACATTTCATAACAATCATTCTTATAACAGATAAACATATGCAACTATAATGACTAGGTGAACAACCGATATATTCATTCCATGACTCGGTGAACTACCGATCCATTCATATGTAACATTAATTTTTGAGTATTCTACTAAATAATTCATATTCTTGGTTCTCTTACCCTATTCAAGGTTCTGAGTGATCTATCCAAGGAACCTAACTAAATATTTGTTACCAATATTCATTAGGATCACGATCCTTAGACTAGGTGACATAGGACAATGCAATCAACTACTTGCGATACTTTGGCCAAAGATTTCTAACATACTGTTCGTATTACTTATTCCTTGATGACATACTCATAAATCTAGAATTCATCCTTCACCCCACTCCATTGTTATCTAGAACATCTTACACTGACTTCTATCAGTCCCCTCACTCAAGGTTTAACTCTAGTCCAGGTTAACAACATAGGTCATGATATGATGTGGCTCACAAAGACTTAGGGTAAATTGGCATACTAGGTCAACCTAGGTTAAGCCCGTGTGCCAAGGTACCCTGAGTCCTAGAGGGATACTTCATATCTTGACTATGATACTAACCAATCCTGAAGGGAAATATTGATCAAGTTCAAAGGTGTATAGATCTTGACGATCAATGCAGAAGGGTGTTGCCACATGTTGACTGCACTGATGTATCCTCAAGAAGATCCTAATCTTATCAAACATACAACCTTGTAGTTAACGTGTGTCAACATCCTACATAATAGCCTTGTAAAGATGTACATACATCCAAGAGTTGCATACATTAAGTTAAATTTGGGTTATTAGGTGACATATTTCAGCAGCCCATCAAACCCCGAGTCCATCACTCTTTAAGTTCTTTTTACATTTCATATTCATATTATCTTAAGAAATTTAATTAAGTTAAGATTGCTTCCATATTTGTTAGATTTGACCTAAAAACCCATTATCCAAAAATAGAACATCAACAAATTATGTTCCTTTATTCTAAATAACTTGACCAATTAAGGAAGTGTAAAAACCTATAAGGCTGAAACATATCAGACTTATTATAATTAAGTCTTAATGATTAACAATCATTTCTTCCTCTTTTATTTATATCATTACTAGAGAGGAAGGGTCTTCCTCTTCATAGTTACATTCTAGGGCTTAGCACGCCCTATAATGCCCTTTATAATTACAATAATTTTATTATAGTTTTATTTCACATCACATGATATAATGAATTACTTAGGTGAGATTGTTGTATTCTGCCACTTATTTAATCTATAGCTTACTTAGGAAATTTATCTAAATTCCTTTTTATAATACCCAACAAGAACACGCATCCAAACATATAGATAATAAGAAGAGTATCCTCCAAACAAGATAATTTACTCAATCTATGCAAGTAAATTATCATCTTTCAATTCATCTTCAAACTTATACATTTATAACTTATGCATTACAAACATACTGCAGGACAACAACCTTTATTCAAAAGAAGGTAACTTTTCTTTTTCAATACAACTTAAGAAAAAATCAGAATTCTTCTCAAGAATCAACATAGATCAGCCAATGCATCATATATGTTTTTTTCTTCTCTTATCACTTATGAAGTCCATCTACAAAAATTGCTAGCACGGGTCAGTTCAACGAACTGAGCATGATAAGAACTAAGCCTTAAAACAAAAATAAGAGAAATACTAAACAGATGTTAACACAAGGAGGAACAAGATATAATTATAATACCTATCCTATAAATTAAAGTATAATTGATTCCATCCAATATCTTTACCAAATAACAAAACATATTAAATCATTGTTTCAAATTTTACCAAATAAAATACAACACATATCTTTAGTATAAGATACATAAGTGTTTACAGCTTATTCCCTTTTGTAACTTTCCCCTAACTTTCAAGTAAAGAAGAAAAGAAAGTATTCCATTACCAAAGTACATAATCATCAGCAAGGCTGAATCTGGGTATACCATGATTTAGACTGTCCCTTTAAAGTAACACTACCTTAAAATTTAACAATATATTATATCCATCAAATAGATCCATATGAAATAATTATAAGGAGAAGTGGTGGTTTAATAGTCATCTAAAGGCTACAATTTCATTTTCCAACCTAACTCAAATTTTATCCCACTTCATTTCCGTCAAGGACAAGTATACAAAGCTAATAACCATACAGTTAAAATTCATTAAAGAGTTCCAAGAAATAAGGACAATGATCTTTTCAAAGAAAGGGAGTACTAAAACTATCTTCCTTTCTAAACCACCCCATTACAATGCATGAATTTCTACTTCCCATTAGAAACAATATAAAAGTAAAGCTCATACATAGTCCACTAACAATAAGCTTCACAAAGTATTTCTCTAAAGGTCTAACATTCTCCCATTGGACCAGAATAGTCATAGATAAGAAGAAATCATGTTAAAAATTGCCCAATAATGGAACCCTATACCATTAACAGTGTATTTCAAACACATTCGCAATCGAGTTTAGATTGCAACAATCTTCCAAGACATAACATACATTTATTAGACCCAACAAGAAAGAATTTGAGTAGTCGCTAACACTCAGACTTCCTTATAGTTCAAGCCAAGTAAACCCATCTTTACAGCATGCCAACACATTACTACCAAAACTATAAATTGGGTTTCCAACAAAAGGAAAAATCAAACATCAAAAGAATAATATGTACATTCCATGACTCGTTTACAATTCCAGGTGCAATGCCAAGCATACATGTCATTAAAGGATCAAAACCATCCAAATATATGTAACCAAGTTAGGGTAACGACATGTTCCCTTAATAGTTTACTTAATAATCAAAAGACCATAATACCTGAACCAACACAATGTTCAAGTTTTTGTTTTCATTAAGAACATCAAGTAATAAAAAGTGTGAACAATAAAGGATATCAATATCACAACCACAATTACATAAAATGCCATCATCCGAGGACTAGACTGAGAGCAGTGAAATTGTTTTCTTATAGTTCAAAATAAGAAGAAATCCTTCCCTACTTCACTAACATCCTATCAACCTTATTTCCAAACAAAATGTAATGTAAGATGCTTAGACAAGGCTCAGAAAGGACGGCTCATAGGTTGGGTTCATAAAGAATCTCCAAATACCATTAACGTGGTCAAAGAACAAGATTCCACAAGCACCATGCCCAATTGACTTGAGTTACAGTCAAGTTACCCAAAATAATAACAAACACAAGTTTCAAAATCAATCAAGTTCACAGAATGAAATACAACTAAACCCTATACTGGTTTTCTTGTGCATGCAAGTTTCCATAACAGTCCATGTTTTCGCAAGGAGAAACAAAGAAACCAACTATATATGGTTTTTCCATGCATACGAACTTTCAATAACAATCCATGTTTTTGCAAGGAGAAATACAAAAACAACAAGACACATACAGGTTTATCTATAGTGCATGAAAAACCTGTTAATAGTCAATGATTATCTTAAGAAGAATACAATTCCTAGATCATATATAGGTTTATTCATAGACCATTTAACTATGGATCAAAATTTATGCTAAACAAATCCTGAGAATCTCAGTTACAGTCCTCTTTACTAAACAAGTTTCCCAACTGAAACACGTACTTGCATATGAGTTTAATAAGAATGAATTTCTTACCAATTTGAATTCACAAGACACAACAAGTTAAACCAACAAACATTTCAAAGCACTGAAGAAGAAAACAGTGTTACCATTTTTGTTTCAGTATTCGCGGTTCCTTTATGAAAAGGTAGTGCAAAGAAAACTTTCTAAAGAATCATGAACACAAAGATTCCAAAAACACATATTACAAGTTTTTCTTACAAACCCATCTATCATTTAACCAGCTAAGCATGAATGCACAAAACTTAATAGAGAAAAGTTGTTTTAATGAAAAAAATTAGAAGAAAGCAAGAGATTTTAACAGTTAGGGCCTATCATACCTGATAGTGTCACCAAAAAATCAAAGAATACTTATAGTTGAGCTCGCTTCTTCCCTTGTTCTACACGAATGACCAAAACAAAAAAATACTTCCTCCACATTTCCTCATACACTCTCCATGAAACAAAAATAGTTTTGAAACCTCCAAAATAGCCATGCAACACAATTTAACTACTAGTTCGAAAAACCAGAGTGCAAGTAGAACAAAAATTGAAAAGCATGCAAATGAAACAGCTTATCCAAAAATTCACTGGCATGCCTACCAAAGTGGTTGATGATCATCAAACAAGAAAATTAATTGCATTAATTTCCAAATATCCCACTCAATCTTCCTTGCCACCACCTTCCAAACTGGCGAGTTTCAAATCAACAAAAGAATGAGTTTCCATTTTTAGTGATATTGCCACCTAGGCCTTTGCCATGCAAACTAGCCCCTGCCAAAGTTGGCAGTCTGTAGGAAATAAATAAACCTTATCACCTTCTTAAATGCTTAGAAACCATCACCAATGTACATGCAACCCTTTTAGTTCCCAATTCTCATCCATTAGTTTATGATAGGTTCTATCGCTTAGGTTAGATGTTAGGTAGGATTTAAATTAGTACGCTAGGATGTAACAATAACCACTAACCTCTAACATAGATCTTTAGCAATTAGGTTAGATAACTCCACATAGTGAGTAATAAAAAATACAATAGTTTAAAGAAACTAGGTTATATCACCAAATAACCTTGTAGTGTTAGGTTATAGTTTTAATACCTAGCAACCCTTCTAACCCTTAGTATAAAGTTTAGGTTAGCAACAAAATTATATCAAGTAACATAGCTTAGGTAGGAATACTTTCACCTAGCTTAGGATTCTGGAAGTAAATCCTCAATAGGTTCCTGGATATCTTTCTCCTGTGCTATAAACAACTGCATTCCCATTGTTATCAGCAATGGCCTGTCATGGTTGATCTTCAAGGACCCAAGCCAACAACCTATTGAATGGAAGTGTGTTTACAAAGAAGTCAAAGAACTTGTAACAAAAAATTTTAGTCCAACGTGTAGCTTGACTCATGGAATGTTGATTTTTTCATTCACTTCTATAGTACAATTTTAAAACATTCCTTAGATCACTGAAATTGATCCAAGGATGAGTCAGATATAAGACAAGTTTACAACTCTTAAACCAGATTGCAAACAACCTTCTAGAAGTGAAAAATGAATTCAAAGAAGTCATACCAATTTGATCAAAGGAGCTTAAGAGTAGAAAAGACTTATCCATATCAAGCATGATTTCCAAATATCAGAAGAACATATCCTTATATGGAAAATCACATATCAACACTTGAATGCAAAGGAGGAAAATAAAAATAGTTAAGGGTGTTACATGTTTCCCTCCTAAAAAGAATCATCATCCTGATGATTACATCCTTTAAAAATTTACATCAAGGACAGTCAATTCATTCACTTCTCTTATCCTAAGTCAAGTATTTCCAAACCTTATAGTTCCAGAAATCAGTATTACATAAATTTTTATTCAAATCAAGTAAATATCTGCCCAAAATTTGCTTACTTATCATCATTAAAGAATAAATTCATATAATTTATCAGTCAACAGATTCAATTCTATTCAAACAGATATGGAAAAGTAGTTTTCATATCCTTCAGATTTTCCCAAGTTGCACTCTCCTTGTTAAACTGGTCCCATTGGACCTTACATTGACTTATTTCTCTATTTCTTATTTTTAATTGGTGATTTTCTAGCACTCAAATTGGCTTAACCACAATTATTCCTGGGTCTTGGACCTGCAAGGAATTCCAATTTAGCACATGTGATAATTCTGAGATGTATTTCTTAAGCAAAGAAATATGGAAAACATCATGCATTCATGACAAAGCAGGTGGTAGTGCTAAATGATAAGCTACAGGTTTGATTACTTCAACTATTTCAAAAGGTCCCAAGTATTGAGTTGATAACTTGGCAGCCTTGCCAAAAGTTATGGAACTCTTTTTCAGTTTAACCTGTAGAAAAACCTTTTCTCCAAGTTCAAATTTCCTGTCAACCCACTTTAAGTCAGCATAACTCTTTTTCCTATCTACTACTTGTTTCAAGCGTTCACGAATCATTTTAACTTGGTATTCCATTTCTATAAGGATTTCAGGTCCAATTACCTCTCTATCCTCAATTCTATCCCAACTAATAGGGGTTCTACATTTCCTTCTATAAAGCGCCTCAAAAGGTGCCATCTAAAGAGAAGCATGATATGAATTATTGTATGCAAATTATACTAAGGGAAGGTACTCTTCCCATTTGTACTGCTGGTCCATAAAAGTACATCTGTAACATATCCTCCAAAACCTGATTTACTCTTTCAGTTTGTCCATCTGTTTCTGGATGATACATAGAACTGAAATTCAATTTAGTGCCAAGAGCTGCATTAAGTGTTTTCCAAAACCTTGACTTCATTCTACGGTCTCTATCAGATATGATTAATTTAGGTACTCCATGTAATCTTAAAATTTTGTGTACAAATATTTTAACCAAAATAGGAGAATCATCCTTTAGATTTCCAACAATAAAATGGGCTATTGTCATTAGTTTGTCAACTACTACCAAAATAACATCGTGTTTATGTCTTGACATAGGTAAACCTTGTACAAAATCCATTCTTATTACCTGCCATTTATACTATGGTATGCTATGAGGAAATAACAAACCAGCTGGATGCATATGTTCCACTTTTACTCGTTGAAATTCCAGACAATGATCACAAAATCTATAACATCCTTTTTCATTCCCTTCCAGAAATATTGTTGTTTTGTATCAGAAAACATTTTTGTAATGCCAGGGTTTCTAGAAAAAGGTGAATTGTGAAACTCTTTCAACAATTTCTTTCTCAAATCATTAATTAAGGGTACGTATACGTTGTTTTTAAATCATAAGATTCCTTCATTATCAAAGTGAAAACCTTTATACCTTTCATCTCTTGGATCTATAGCAAGCGCTGCTTTCACTTGCTGAAAGTAAGAATCAAATTCCATAGCACTTTTCACTTCATTCTTAAAATGAGTTCTTAGTGTTATAAGAGAAGAAATGTGCTTCCTACGACTTAGAGTGTCAGCCACTCTATTCTTTTTTCGTTTAATGTAACTCATGTCAAAATCATACTGAGAAAAAAAACTCTAACCACCTCCACTGTCTTGCATTCAGATTTGGCTGAGTAAAAATGTACTTCAGTCCAAGATGATCAGTTTTCAACTCAAATGGTTTACCAAGCAAATAATGCCTCCAAACTTGTAGTGCATGAACTATGAAAACAAGCTCTAAATCATGTGGAGCATAATTCAACTCATGTAACTTAATTTTTTTACTTTCATAAGCTATGACATGATCATTTTGTAACAAAATACCTCCAAGACCCTCCCCAGATGCATCCGTTACAACTGTGAATTCTCCAATTGGATCAGGTACAACTAAAATAGGTGCTGAAGTCAATTGAATTTTGAAAATTTTAAATGCAGATTCACATTTATCATCCCAGACAAATTTCTTAATCTTTTTCTACAATGAAGTTATTGGTGTAGCCACCTTAGAAAAATCCTTAACAAATTTTCTACAATAACCTGCAAGGCCCATGAAGCTTCTAACTTCATGTAAATTCTTGGGTGTAGGCCACTTGACTATAGCTACAATTTTAGAAGGATCCACAACAATCCCATCTTTACTTATAATATGACCCAAATAGTGAAATTTAGTGTCATAGAAAGAACATTTGGACAGCTTACCATATAACCATATTTTTATCAGAATTCCTAAAACTATTTTCAAGTGTTCATGATGCTCCTCCACACTTTTAGAATATATGAGAATGTCATTCAAGAATACAAACACAAACTTGTCCAAGTATTCTTGAAAGATATTATTCGTTAAGTTCATAAAAGCTGCAGGTGCATTCGTTAAACCAAATTGTAAAACCGTGAATTCATAATGTCCATACCTTATCCTAAAAGTCATTTTATGAATGTCCTCTTCCTTAATTCATAATTAGTGATATCTAGAATGAAGGTCTAACTTAGAATATACTGACGCTCCACGCATCTGATCAAATAGGTCATTAATTCTAGGAAGTTGCTATCTATTTTTGATTGTTGCTTTGTTTAAGATCCTGTAATCAATGCACAATCTGAGTGTTCCATCCTTCTTTTTCACAAAGATCATTGGTGCTCCCCAAGGTGAAATACTTGGTCTAATCAAACCCTTAGACAAAATTTCTTGTAACTGAGCCTTAAACCTTACTAACTCTATGGTAGTCATTCGATAAGGTGCTTTAGAAATAGGTTCAGTACCTGGTTTGATTTGAATCGTGAATTCAAACTCCCTTTTGGGTTATAGTCCCAGTAATTCTTCCAGAAATACGTCACTGATGTTCTGTAACAACAAATAATGTTTCATGAAATCACTATTTCCTTCTGCAGATTTAAATTTTTTTACTGCATATAAGGTACAACCCTATTTTTTGGCCTTTTTAAGTTGCATAGCTAACAATTTCCTAACAGATATTTCTCATTTTACACCCTGAATCTCTACTGTTTTCTGTAGATCATCTAAAAAAATAATATGTTTTTCAAAATAGTCTACCTTATCTTTATGCTCTGCTAACCAATTTACACCTATGACTATATCATAAGATCCCAAAGGTGCTACAACTTCTGTGGAAAAGCTAGGTAAGTCAAGGACTGATCCGAAAAGACACATACTAACTGTATGAACATAATTATTACCATAATGTACAGTCCATGATTTATCCATTTTTCTAGTTTTTCTTTTAAGTTTTGAAGAAAGTTTACTAGAAATAAAACATTCAGTTGCTTCAGTATAAAAAATAATAGTTACAGGTATGCCAAAGAACTTACCAGGAACTTTTATAGGTGTAACTTGCTTATCAGCTACTACAACATGTATCTTGTGCTACTGATTACGATCATCCTTCTTGATAGGACATTGATTCATGTAATGATCTTTTCCACAGTTATAACAGCCTCCTACCGGTCCCTTTTTGGGCTCTGAATTATTTCCAGCCTTAAAGTTATCATTCTGACCTCCAAAGGGTTTTCACCCGTTATTATTATTTCTGTCAAAATTGTTCTGTGTATTACTAGAAATCTTAATCATTACTGTTTTCTTATTATTATCAGTTGAAAACTTACTTTTGTTACCAAAATTTTTCCATGGTCCTTTCTTAGGTGCAAGAGAAGTTGAAGAAGAGTTTGAAACTTTCTTCCGTACTTCTTCTTTGTGAGTAGAAATAGCCTTTAACTTCTATTCCTACCTTATGGATTTTTCAACAGCCCCTTCCATAATGGTTGGGCTGTGAACATCAACCTCTCCCCTAATGATGGGATTCAACCCCATGATGAATTTCTGTATCCTAAACTTCTCATCAGTTTGATACTGAGGTACATACTTGAGTAGTTTTGTAAACCGTTCTCAATACCCAGTTACAATTAATTTCCCTTGAGCTAAGTTTTGAAATTCAGTCATTTTCTGATCATAATAAAGTTGTGGCAGCCATCGTTGCCTAAAATAACCTTTGAATTGATCCCAAGTGATATTAGTTTCATCAATGTTCAGCTCAACCTTCTGACTATCCCACCATGAAGATGCTTCATGGGAAAGCTAATATGCTTCCCAAATAGCTTTGGTCTCTTCGAAGAAGTTCCTTATTGCAAAGTACTTCTCCATCTCACTGAGCCAATTCTCAGCTCCATCACCTAATTTGGTGCCATCAAACTTAGGTGGACTTATCCTTTTTATATCATTAGTGAGTTTAGCAGCCAACCTAGCCTTTTTGTTTTTTGGCTGGTCAGACACATTAACATTGTTATTATCAACAGCCATATTGGGGTTGTCCTCAGGAGGTGGATGATTGTTATTACCATCTTCTTCTTCCTCCTCATTACCCATCACTTGTTGCTCAAGCACAGTCAAACAATCTCTTGTGTCAAACAAGGCAGCAAGGGTCTCATCAATGGCAGCAAGGGTCTCATCAATGAGATCAAATGCCTCTAAGACCCATTACTAGTACATAACCCTTTGAGAAATGGGCTATATATTTTGTGGGTCCTACTTAACTAGCTACGCATAGAAATGGATCGCACTATATCATCACTTGCACATAATATCTGACTAGGTGGGAAGAAATAACACCTATAAAGGATTGTACAATGGCCACATCAGCTAAGTTTCTTTGAGAAATATTATTACAAGGTATGGATGTCCTTTAAGTTTGACCAGTGATAGGAGCACACATTTTTTTTAATGAGATGATAAATTTTTTATTAGATGAATTCATGATTACACACCACAAGACTACGCCCTATCATCCTTAGGCAAATGGGACTGCTCAGGCTTTGAACAAAATTTTGAGCCAGACATTGACAAAAAATTGTGATTTTGGACGAAAGGATTGGGATGATAAGCTATCTGTGGTAATTTGGGCATATCAGACAACATATAAAAGGTTGAACAAAGCCACACCATTTTAGTTAGAATTTGGTGTAAAATCCATTCTTCCTATGAAATTTATGTTACCTTCTTTGCGTATTACATGCATTGGAGGTCTTCCTGATGAGAAAGCATTAGAAGAACGAATTAAATAGTTAATCTAGTTGGATGAACGATGAGCCATAACACGTTAGAGTCAAAAACAAGAAATGGCTAGACAAAAAGCACGACATGATAGGCACATCAGGGATAAAAAGTTGGAGATAGGACAGATGGTGCTCCTTTATGATTCTAGGTTCTTGCGCTATATAGGTAAACTCAAGGTACATTGGTTGGGGCCATATGTTATCACTAAAATACTCGAATTAGGCATTTTTCAGTTAGAGGAACTTGATGGAATACGGTTACCTGGTTACTTCAATGGGAGTAGGCTGAAGCCCTACTATAAATAATTCTTCTTGGTGTTTGTAATAAGGTCGAGTTGCCATTTAGATTAGGTTTTCAATTATGCATTCCCTTAATGTGTTTCCTTCTTTGTTGCTATGTTTTGTCAATTCGGTTGGTGTGTTTGTGTAATAAGCACATTTACATACCAGAAGCCAATTCTCATTTGAAGAATTTTTATGTGTAAAGGACTGTAGATACCCTTAGTGTGGGGTCTGTTGTTGATATCTAGGTATAGGACTGATGGAAATAAGTCCACATGAAAGGAACTATCTACGGGTGTTATTTAAGTTTGGAAAAAGCAATTTCTTCTAAACATAAGGACCATAGATAGAGAGGAATGAAGAAATAAGTATAACGTGAGGTAAGCAGAGGCCAGGAATACTACCAGTGGAAGGTGTAGTGATGAGGTACTTAGGTGCATGGAAGCGCTGAAGAGAAGACTGCATCTAAAAGGTAGGAGGGCACACTATAAGGTTATAGCTTGGGCTCAAAGATGTATTGCATAGAAATAATGAAAATGGTCGATTAATGAGAGGATTATTGGTAGCTGGAGGAATAATAAATGCACTAAATTTTTGAAATTCTACATAAGGATGGGATGTGAGTTCATTTTTACCGTTACAATTGAGAGAATTTGAAAAGGGTTAAGTGTGAATGAGCTGAGAAATCATTTTGAGGTACGTAGTGTGTGAAACCAGACATGGAGAGAAGGGTTGTGCATAGGAGAAGCTTGTGTTCTTATAGATGAAAGATTTGAGTGAAGTAGACATATTACAAATAAGCTAGGGCATGTAATTTCTATTAGGGAATGAAGATTTAAGATAGGGTTTGTAATTACTTGATTACAGAGGAAAAAAGAGAGATTTTTCAAATGGCACCAAAGAAATAAACTACAATAAGAGATAAAGGGAAGAAGGTTAAAGTGGAAGAAGAAATTGCTCCCGAGAGTAATTTATTAGAAATGTAGTATCCGGAGGGAATGATTGTGGGAAAAGAATGGGATTCCCATATAAACCAATGTAAAATCAATGATTACAACCATCGAACATCAAACAATAAGAAGGAGCTCGATGCATTACTAGGAACAAAAATGAACAAGTGCACGACAGAGGATATGCTGATATATGATGACGTGGGTGAGAAGTTGTTGAAGTAGAATGGAGTCTAACAGTTGTATGAGATGCCATACTTTGGAAAGTTTGAACCATTGTATCATTGGCTGATGAGCATAGTCCATGAGGACTTCTTCTACTTTGCTAGATGGAGGTTAAGAATCATATCTGTTTTGATTTCAACAATGATAGAACTACGGGCCTTAGGGTTGGATCTGGATAGTGATTTAATCGATAAATCTGCAATCCTGGAGATGAGGAAAGAGATGGGGTATACCAACGGTCTACGTGGCATGGACATTGACAAGTTAAAAAATTACCCAGTAGTGCAGGTAGCTACACATCTTGTGACAAAATTGAAGAGCAAGGAAGGTGGTCATAGGTAAATATCATGTGGTTGCATGTTGCAAATAAAATATCTGAAGGAGTGGTCTACAATGTTGCAGATCACATAACAAAGACAATCATCGAAGAAGTGTAGACATGTGACAGAAGAAGTTTTGGCATTGTTTTACTATCCTTAGTATTCATGGAGATTGGGATGCCTGATGGGCCAAAGGAGAAGATTTGGGAATACCACATAGAGCAAAAGTCACCCGCGAAAAGGTTTGGCAAGTACTTGTGTGATGGATTAATGAATGGACCATTCAAGAAAAGGGAAGAGATGTGATATGATAGAATCCACATGGAATTTAAGGAAGAGTGGTGCATACCCAAGGATTTTCCTTTGGTGGTGGGTAAGGAAGTTCAGTTTTCCATATACCAACATTTTTACATCACACAATTTGAGATGAAGGACGAGGTTTGGATCCCATGGTGCAAACTTCCGCATGTATTCATAGTGAGCTATTAATAGGAATCAGTTCACTGGTTCTTAGATGCATGCCACCTAATCTTCAATGAAGAAAAGGTAGATTGTGACTACCAAACTTTGAGGAAAAAGTATGTATATCTAGGGTGCAATGTATACATTGAAAGAATTAGTTTAGATATTATAAGCATGAAACCTGTAATCTTGGTAGTTGGGGACACTAGAGTAGTGCTTGTGTACCAACAACTAAAACCTAAGATGAAGAACAATAAGTATATGGAGAGTGATTTCACACTCCCATGGATGTCAAAAGGTAAGCATACAATGCAAAATGTCCCAGGGCCTAAGCCCACATAAATAATTTGGGTTAATGATGAAGAGGAAGCACATGAGGATAGTGGTGGTTTAGAACACATAGGTAGAAGAAAACCTCCAAATAAGGATGAAGCTGAGTGCACAACTACACCACCTTAGCCACAAGAAGAATATGATGAGGAATTGGATGCAGTCGAAGGAGATTTCCGTTTCAAGAGGGTATTTAGAAGAATAAGGACCCAAGGTGATAATCCGTAAAAAGTGCACAGATCACCTCGAATCTCTCCAGAGAAGGAGACAACTGAGGAAAGATGAAGGAAATTGAAGCTAAATGAGGAAGTGGAAGAGTCTAAGGAAAGTGTGCCCAATTCTCCTACACCTCTATAGAATGTGAAAGAATAAAAAATGAAGAAATGAAGGATGGAGAAGAGGGAGAAAAAGGAACATATGAGACAATAATAGAGACTGCTCAGGACATAGCCGCACAAGTTCCAAATCTTGAATCCAAAATTCCTAAGCATCCTAGATCAAGAAGAACAAGTGGGGAGTATATTCCACCAGCCATGGGCTACACTGAGGACATAGGTAAAATTGTCCGCGCTCATTTCCAGAGCTCAATCACACAAAAGGATTTGTATGGATTGGAGTTAATGGATGAAGATATGGCAACCATGTACACAAGGAAGCAATTGTCATGGTCGATGCACACGCACATGGATGAACCAAAATTTGATGTGTGTGAGGAGTCATTTGTGTCAAGGAGGTTGAAAAAGACACCTTAGGCTAGACACATAACATTAAAGCCTACTATTATGTCAGATGAGCAGGTGAGCAATGCTTTAGTGAAGGTCTCGATAGAGATGGCACTCCAGAATATGGATAAATCTGCCACAATTAGGGCACTAAGCGAGGATATCAAGACTAAGGATGGGGAGATAGCATGCCTAAAACATGAAAAAGACTTGTAATAGAAGAATAACGTTGTGTTTATCAACATGGCAGAGGAGATTGGTGACAATGTCATGAAGGCTAGGCCACACTTAGGGCCAAAGGTACCCAAGACATTTCCTTTAGCAATACATTATGTCAATACTTTGGTGGACTTAGTGCTTGAAGATGAACCTCTACGTATGCCTAAGCTAAAGGATCTAGCATAGGAAGTAGAGTGGGAAAAGACTTCAGTGATGTGGAAGATTGCATCATATGAAGGATTTCTTCAGAGCTTGCAGGAGGAACTTAATAAGGCAGATCAAGTGCTAAATAATTATATAGCACCAGATACTATTATAAGTACCAGGACTATTTTGGAAGATAATGAAGTCCTGAAGGCCATGAAGGATGAGACATTGGGTCACATAGAATGATTAACACTTGTTAAGTAGAAGCACGAGGCCCTTACAATAGCTTAGGAATCACACAGGGAAAGGATGGATGAGCTTGGCAAACTCATCACTCAGAAGATGGACTTGTTGGAAGGGAGAATGAATAGAATGTCTAGAATTGTGTTAGTATTACACAATGAAAAGGGAGAGATTGTAAGGGATGAATTATAGTCAATTACGATGGATAGTCCAGAGAAAGCAGAGGCCATTCTCAATGATTAGAAGACCTTAGAGGCGGAGATAAAAGAGGAATATCAAGAATTGATTATTTAGGTTACAATATAAGATACTACAGGTTCTAAACATTCTTTCATTCATCAAAATTATTTCTATTCTTCTATTCATATTCCTTGATTTGTTTTAGAGACAACTATTACTGGGGTGACAATGAAACTAGTGTAGGGTAATGTTGATTAGTCAGAATCTGAAACCTAGTGAAGGTAATATAGAAGGTTCATGCAGGATAGCAGAGTGCATTTAAAGGTTTGAGAGTATCATAAAGGATCACGTGTAAAACAAAATCAGGTTAAGAACTTAGCCATTTTTATGATGAGGATCTATTTTTGGAGATAGCGTGTGGAGCATTCAAACTGATTGGAGATTTTCATGACATGCATTGGATATTTTTGGATGATCAGCTACAAAGGGATTTACATGGATGCATGCTAAAGATATAATTGTGAACTAGTAGTTGAATAAGAGAGATTTCTTATTATAATTATTGCATGTAAGCATATCTTTGTAATGGTGCAGGGATAATAATAGCATGCGACCTATTTTGGGATTAGATAAGGGGTGAAGGGAAAGTCCCCACCCTTATAAGTATGCAATAAACTATGTAGAAAGATATAGATATAGATAGAGAAAGAGGGTATAAATAAAGGTGTGAGAACTAGGTTATAGTGAGATTATGCTGTTAAATCTGTTACATGCATGAGTGTATACTACTGTGATTGTAAGGAAGCTTGTGTGTATTTACTCCAATTAATATAATGGAGATTATGGATTGAAAAAAGGTGTTATCATGGTTATATTTTAGTATTGCATGCTTGATTCCATTATGGTTATCTGTTAAGTCTATTATGTTCTAGATCTAGATCTGAATATGCACTATTATTTTAGCGTTTATTTTTCAAACTATTGTGTCTATCTGCACTTGAGTTCTCTTTTCATTTTACAGGTAGTGGGAATCTTGGGCGGCATCATTTCAACACACGGATGTATCAGGTATAACTTCTAACTTCCCATTTTGGAACCGCCATACTCGGACCCACCGTTTTACGCCTCTTCATAGCTAAAATGCTTCTCCAAGGGGGCAATATGTACGTACCCAAAATTGTAAGCTACTGTACTACCAGAACAACGTGACACGTACCCCAATGATGATACAGGTCTCCTCGCAAGGTGTTCGGGATTCAGAAAATCTCTCCAAGTGTGCATTAACATCCCAGATGCCCTGCTTAGCCTCCGCATGCTTAGTTTTTCCCTTTTCCCCTCTTTTCTAGGCCTTTTTCTCTTCAGTGATGAAACCGCTACCCTGAACAGGGTGATGGTCCTGTAACCGCCACCCTGCTCAGGGCGACGGTCCTTTATGCGTTTTCCAGAAAGATCTTTTAACACGACTCACATAAATTAAACATTTTACCAGCTTTCTTTCAAATCCATAAGCTTGCATTTATGATTTTGGTTCCCTGGAATAGTGTTTTGCCATTGTTTATAGTTTAAGAGTTCAAATTGGTTTTTACCGTGGGTAAATCCAAATGCTATAAATAGATGGCTGGTGCTCAAGCAAATGGCCACTCAAAATTTTCCTCTAATTTCTCTTTGCAATAGATTTAGTTTTCCTTTTGCTTAGAATGCTTAGTTTCTTTCATTGCATGCTTAGTTAGCATTGTTTTACTGTTAGTAAGCCACATATCCATCTTGTGCAAGCACTGCTGTTATTTCATCCAATCCATTGGAGTAGAATAGCTTAGGAAGCCATTAAAGTTACAGGTTTTTCTCCTCAAATAGGATAGTTTCAAGTTCTGGACACTTTATGTTGCATGACTCGGAATACATCCCGTTAGGAATTGCATAAGCCAAGCTCTATACTCTTGCGCTATCCCTCTCCTACTTGCATTGTATTTAGTCAGTGTTCTGAGCTGCCTTTATCCCAATATCTACTTCTGTTGATGCTAGCATTACATGATTTTCTAGATCCACGTGAATACAAAGGAACAAGGAGATCACACCAAGGGGACAAGATCACACACACCATCGGATTCGCTACTGTTCTGTAGAATCCAGGTTCTAGCTTTCAAAGTTCTAGTTAGAATCATATCAAATAGAGTAGTTAATTGCTTTATTTCAGTTAATTCTACTCTCGATATTGCCAGGGAAGTTGTGGGGATTGATAGTTTCTGAGAAACTATGATTCACTCCTCACTTCTGAGGTAGGATCGAGAGTCTTACAAATAGATTAGATAAGCTATTTTATTGTTTAGAATATATCTACAAATTACACAGACAGATAGCTACACTCTATTATTTTGTTTGTTTTAAATTATCATTTTAGCTGTCAATTTTAGATATTTTAAATAGCTGCTTTCTTAAATTCGTAAAGCTCGTCAGAAAACACAAAAAAATAGAGAAGTCATACATACCATAGATATACTTCACATAGTTAAATTTCATTTGACTGTAGTTCATTTTACCTTGTTGCTTTTGTATGACAATCACAGGACCTAGAGAGCCTAGGGAATACGTATTTGAGCCAATCATACCTCATCCCAATCTCATCACAGTGATAACTGATATAGATCAAAATCTTAGGATCCAATTCTTCCGAATAATGGTAAGCTTGCAACAAATCAATTCCCAGTTGAGCGGATTAAACATAGAAGACGACCAAGCACACACATTTTGGTCGAATAAACCGAACTACAGATTACCCTAGGCAACATTCATGTGACTGTAGAAGGGTTTGAAAGAGGACAAACCTTTAGTTGTGATCCTTTGGTCCCACATCCAGATGTAGGAGACACTCTTCTAGATATAGATACCATCCTAAGAATCCAAGTTACACGAATGCCTGTAAGATACTCTGAGAAAATCACACAGTTATTGATCCTAAATATAGAAGCTGAGAAAGCATACGATTATTTGATATTAGGGATTAGGACTTGATTTCACGCATGACCATAACAGGTGCACAACAACTAAGAATCTATGGTTGTGACCCACAAATCCCGCAACCCAACGAATCCATAGGAGAATTAGACATAGACACTGGCCTATGCACACTAGTATTCTGGTCTACCCCACTTCCACCTATCATCATCGAACAATTATCCTTGCTAGACACAACAGCTAACAGAGCTAGGGAATTCTGGACTAGGCTAGAGAATCGTCCATAGAGTTGACTATATTTACCATCCACCATATGACCTTGTTTGAAGAAATACACGAAACTATCCTGGGTCATCTTCCACGTATTCCACAACCTATAGATCGAATCACGCCAGAGCTCAATATTGATTGGAGCCTTCGAGTAGCCATCCTTGCTGACTGATCTATCACACCAGTTCAAGTTAGGAGGGCCTTCTTTGCCTTAGACTCGTAAATTCCGCTAGTGCATATTAAAGACATTATATTGCCTAACTAGTTTTTCTGCATCTCACACATATTCCATACCCACCGGCTGTCTCGGCACGACCTCGGGAGGTCGGGTGTGAGGAAGAGTCACTTGTAGATTCCCATGCTCACATGTCACTTTTCTGTCGTACAAATCTGGTGAACCTGACGTGAAACAAACAACTTTCTCACCTTATCCATCTCATTAGTCATTTTCTACCTCATTAACCATCACTTTCGCTCCCTCCCATTATTCTGTAGGTATTCATATAGCCCCCAAATATGTCGGGATTCAATACATATGGTAGACCCCTCTTGGGTCTTGAGGCATACTACGCCTAACAAAATAGGAAATCATCACCCTCACTCTCAGTATGGGGTGACAACTACTCAACTAACCAGTTGTCAACACAAACTCCAAGAATCAGATATAAGTCATCATTTCAAACTAAGGAGTTAGATCAGCTTGCTTAAACACAACAAACAGAGCCTTCAGGCTCGAATAACATGACGTTCACCAAAGAATCTGGTTCATCTCGTCAGATGCTGCTTAGACCACAAATTAGTAGACAATCAGACTCATACCAAGGTTTAGACGATGAATATTCAGTACGTTATGCCAGGAACAACCAACGTTCTCGAAGTATGTATCCACCTGTAGGAGGTTTACAAATACAACCCGAGGTCTCTTTTCAAGAAAATACTTCCATCCCATTACATATAGGAAATACCCTTGGGGAAACTTGGCAGGGCAGTGATCAGTTCATAGCGGGGTATCATAGACCTATACAACACCATGATATACAACTAACACCACCAAGGAAAAATATCGTGACTTCACCAAATGAAGTCATTTCAGCTCTAATAGAAAAGGTTAGAGGATTAGAACTTTCCCAAGCAAGTCAAAATTCACAATTCATGCAAACAGGAAGTTCCAATCCTCCACACCATCCTAGCCAAGTAGATCTCCTCACAGGAGTAGACACGTTAGGCATGACTCCCCAATATTCACAACAAATGCCAACTAGACCCACCATCTCTAACACTGTCCCTCCCGGTCGAGTACAAAACAATCCATTCATGGACAATACCCTATCATACTTAAACATATACTCCAAATCACCACAAGGGGATATGTTCTCCTCTCCCGGCATGTTTTCTCAAACACAGGGGCTTCCTTATGCCCCTGCCAACACATATGCTGCGCCATATCAACAACCCATTCCACCGCCGCTCCCTCAACAGGCACTATTAATGGTCGAAACATATGCGATAGGGACTTACTCAAAATATTTGAAAGAACCCTTGGATTTCACCATACAAAGTGTCATGCTTCCAAGACCTCTCCCCGATTTTCCCAAATGCAAAGGTGACGGAGATCCAAACGTACATATCAAAGCTTACACTATGGCCATTCGAGAACTACTCCCATGTGATGGGGTTGTTGTTAAAATATTCCCAAAAACCTTGGAAGGCATCGCTCTCGATTGGTATTATAGAATACTTGAGGCTTCCATACATTCATTCAAACAACTCGTGTCAGAGTTCATCAAGGCCTTTGACATGAACAAATTATTAAGAACAGGAATCAAGGAGTTCTTACACATCAAACAAGAACACAATGAATCTGTCACCCATTTCATCCAAAGGTGGTGTACAGTTCTTTATTCTTCAGCAAGTGCTCCAAACATGGATCAAATGGAACTATGTGATTTATTCCTTCATTCTCTTAGCAGAGAAGTGAAGGAAGAAGTCCAAAAGTTCCCATTAAGAACTTATGATGAAGTACTTGAGAGCGCTCTTCGAATAGATCAAGCAACAATTGATAGTGGTCGCAAAATATATGGATAAAATAGGAGGTTAATCACCCCCAACCAGAACACCACAACTTATCCTACTACCACGAACATCAATCAAGGACCTAAAATCCTTAACAAAAATTGGGGTGTAACAACAGACGGAGTTATTGACCAACCTAAGAAGGTAAATGTTGTCAATACTCCATCACAAATAAAAAACCAACGAAATAACAACTTTACCATGACAATCAATACAGTGGATTTTAACCATCCAAAACAACAACAACAAAAACAACAACAACAACGGTGAAACCCCACACAGGGTCCAAGCCAAAACTCAACTAGGTACCAAAACTAGAATTCAAACCAAACACAACAAACGTAAAATTTTAATCCTAGTAGACAATGGTTTGATCAAAATTTTGGACCGAAATACGCACCAAACCAACAAACGAGGAATTACAATCCTAATTCATATTGTGGTTTCCACAAAATTCAGGGCCATGACACTAGAACGTGCCGTGACTACAAAAAATTCATGCAACGCTTGCCAGATGAACAAAGACAACTTTTCATGGATATGTTCTTGGTAGACCCTATGCCATCAGCATCAAATACATTCTCGGGGGCAGTTTCCCCTCAAAACACACCCCTGAAGATATTTAATGATCCACTCCCAAATCACGATAACAACAGGCTAAATCTAATTGGGACGAACAAGGGTGTAATGAAAGGAAACAATGATCATGAAGCCTTAACCTCACTAAATCCATTAGTTACACCACAACTAGAAAGTCAACCATGACCTAAGGTAGTCAGTTTGGTGGATTTAGACACTGAGATACCCATCGAAGCTGTAACAAGGACATGAGAGTATTTCTCTTATCCAAGTCCAAGCCACCTGCCGGAAGTAGATAACATCCAACAAATTGTAGCAAAACCTATGGGTGCCTATGATTTAATTAACGACCTAACAAAAACCTTCTCACACATTTCATTTTTAGACTTACTACAGAATTCTCCTGCCCACAGGGCTGCTCTTCTAGAAGCATTAGGTTTAGGTCATTTAATTAACATCACTCCACCTCCTGAAACATAGGTAAATCATGTGGACTTTGATGTTCATCCTCCAGGGCAGGCAGATAGGGACGTCAAATTCATATTCGAGATAATCAAAATGTCGATAGATGCTGAGATCGCACACCAAGGTGATCCAGCCTTACATTTGCAAGTATGGGTTTATAACAACTATGTAAAGCGTGCAATGATAGATGATGGGGTGGTGGTTAACATAGTCCCCTTCTCTTTCCTTCAAAAGCTAGGGTATGGAGAAACCAATTATTCCACAACTCGAAACACACTAAGGGGCTATGATAGCCTTAAAGCCACCTCGGTTGGAACTATAATATTACTGGTCACCTTAGGACCCAAAACAATCTTGACTGAGTTTTATATTATGGATCCAGAAACTAACTATAATATGATCCTCAACTGACCATGGATAGACCGCATGAAGGCAATCCCTTCTACACTATTTCAAGAAGTAAGGTTTTTACATTTAGGAAAGATATTCATGGCCAAAGGTGATCCAAAACCATTTGATGTACACCTAGTTGACTTAAAAAGAAAAGACCAGGCGTGCACTCGGAGTTTGAACTCCCGACAAACCAACTTAATGAACCTACCAACAAAAAAACAAAAGAAAAGTTGGTACCTACAACAGATCTTGAAACTATGAGCCTAGCCAAAGCAACCCCAACCCCTAAAGATGAGGCTAACACTGTAGAAGTAGTATCATTAGGAACTACTGCAAAAATTGTTGAATTGCTAGAAAATGATTTACCAATATTATTACCATTCGATTCAGTAGGCATAGGGTATTCCCTAGGCATTGGCTCTCTTCCAGCAGAGGATCTCTGTATGGTGGAAGTAGAACATGCAAACACAATAGATATCCCAGTGTCCATATTCCCAGTCAAATATTGGACACTCCATTTTGATGGAGCTAGATGCCATTACGGAGTGGGGGCAGGTGTAATATTTACTTCCCCTGAAGGAAAAGTCTTACCTTTTTCCTTTAAAATAAATTTTGAGTGCACAAACAATGGCGCTGAGTACGAAGCCCTCCTCCTTGGCCTCATCTTAGCTAAGAGAATTGGTGTTGATAACATTAGAGTCTTAGGAGACTCGTAATTAGTAGCAAACCAAGTCTCTGAGATATATGAATCCAAAGTCGAGCACTTATAACTTTACAAAAAAGTTGTATTAAATCTAAGCAAGGATTTTGACTTCATATCAATTGAAGAAATCCCGCGAGAGAAAAATCTTCTCGCCGATTCAATAGCAACTTCAGCATCATGTTTTACTCCAAGCAATGAGTTAAAGGATACCCGTTTCATGGTATCCCTTCGTGATGAACCATTGATAAAAACAATGATGAATTCTCTTTTAAACGGAAATAAATCTACTATCCTAGACCACGTTGATAGTGATATGGGCACTCTAAATTACTTAAACACCTATGTGGCACTACATCTCTCCTATCATATGATAGATTTGTCCTTAATCCCACATTCGTCTTCCTACTTCGGAAATCCCATGATGGATCTTCCCTCACAAATGGAACCTAGCATATGCACAGTAGAAAATGGGGATGATTTGGATTTACCTTCAGTGCCACCTGAGTTTGAAGAGGGTAACGCCTCTTTGATCGAAGAAACAATTAATATTAACATCAGAACGGAAGATGAACCAAGGATATTGAAACTAGGATCCTCGTTAACCCCATAGGAAGTAGAAATACACACTCGGATCCTCAAAGAACATCAGAAGGTGTTTGCATTTAATTATAAGGAAATGACAAGAGTTACACCCCACATTGCGGTGCACAACCTCGTCACTAAATCAGATGCAAAACCAATTAAACAAAAATCAAGACCCATGAAACCCAAGGTAGCTCTCATGGTGAAAGAGGAGGTAATAAAACTCCTCCAAGTAGGATTCATCAAGCCATTCGATTACTCCCAATGGGTATCTAATATCGTTCCTATTCTCAAGAAGAATGGGAAGATACGCATCTGCATAGATTTCCGAGACATCAACAAAGTGTGTCCTAAAGAAGACTTCCCATTGCCATCCATTGATGTCATTGTTGATGTAACAGCTGGGTTTGAACTTTTGTCTCTCATGGATGGA
The DNA here is from genome assembly GCA_019776745.2 of Taxus chinensis. Lineage (NCBI taxonomy): Eukaryota > Viridiplantae > Streptophyta > Pinopsida > Cupressales > Taxaceae > Taxus > Taxus chinensis. The sequence goes on from CM034154.1 coordinate 364,002,701, forward strand.
TTCTCGGGATACAATCAAATCAAGATATCTGAACAAGATCAAGCTAAAACCACATTCATAACTCCTTGGGGAACCTATTGCTACGCTGTTATGCCATTCAGTCTCAAGAATGCTGGTGCTACATATCAGTGAGCTATGACATATATATTCCATGATCTAATTCATAAAATTGTGGAATCCTACATAGATGACTTGTTGGCTAAGGCCAAGAAGTGTTGTGACCATCCGGAAGTACTCCACGTCATTCTCTCATCGCTGATAGAATACGGAGTCACGCTAAATCCAGAAAAATGTGTCTTTGGTGTAACAGGAGGGAAGCTCCTAGGTTACATCATATCGTCATGAGGGATAGATGTTGACCCAACCAAAATTTGGGCTGTCCTCAAAATGATCCCACCTTCAGATGAATTTGGAATCAGGTCATTTCTCAGAAAGCTGGGTGCAATCCAGAGATTCATCCTGGACTTAAGTTTCGCCATTCATCTAATCAACAATTTACTCAAGAAAGAATATAACATTGATTGGACTGAGGATTGCAATGAAGCTTTTAAAGCAGTTAAGTGTTTCTTGTTGTCACCACCTACGCTAATGCCACCTAAGCTAGATCACCTATTAATTTTATGCTCACGAGCTACCAATGTCTCGCTAGCCTGCATGCTGGCTCAAGAAGACGATGACAAGAGACAACGTGCAATTTATTTCATTAGCCAAATGTTGCTCGACTATGAAACACGTTATACACAAGTAGAATGAGAATGCCTCGCCATAGTCTTTGCAACCAAATGCTTAAGACAGAACTTAATGGGAGAATTTGAATTAACATTTGTAAATCGGAAATCAGTTAAGGGACAAATCATCGCGGATTGGTTAGCTGATAACCCATTAGATGGAGGGGATCTAGTAGATCTAAATTTTCCAGATGAGTGTGTATACTACATCGAAACCCAACCCTCTATCTCCGAGTGTCCCTGGTACACTGATATCATTAATTATAGCATGGACCATACGTATCCAGAAGGGGCAACACCGCAACACAGAAGGAGGTTACATATTATCGTAGCTAAATATGTCATTATAGAGCAAGTGCTCTATCGAAAAGCATTCGATGGAATGCTTCTAAGATGTGTTGACACAGAAGCATTCAAGAAGATTCTCCATGAATCTCACAGTGGAATGTGTGGAGGCCATTTCGATGGCCATGCCATCATTCACAAAATACATTGAATGGGCTATTTCTAGCCCACTCTAGAACACGATGTAGTAGAGTTCGTACGCAGGTGTCATAAGTGCCAAGAGTTCTCCCATGAGATCCACATGCCGGAACAAGCTTTGCAACCAATCGCTACTCCATGGCCCTTTTCTACATGGGGCCTAGATCTAATAGGGAAATTCTCTCCCTCATCCACAGATAACCATAATTTTATAATCACGGCCACCGAATATTTTACCAAATGGGTAGAGGCTATGCCTCTTACTACTGTACCTAGTTCTGTAATTGCCAAGTTCATTTTAAACCAAATATTTTACAGGTACGGTATCCCGCAAATCATTATATCCAATAATGAAACTTCTTTTAAGAATGAAGAGGTTCACAAACTATGCAATAAATTTAAAATAATCCATCATACGGCTTCCTTGTATTACCCTCAAGCCAACGGATAGGCTGAAGTGACAAATAAAAAACTAAAAGCCATTCTCCTTAAAACGGTGAAAAAAAACAAATGAGATTGGCACTTAAAGTTATATCCGGCCTTGTGGGCCCACCTAGCCTCAATAGGAACACCAACGGGAGCAACTCCTTTCTCTCTAGTATTTGGGGTAGAGGTAATTCTCCCACTCGAGGTTGAAATACCCAGTCTCCGCATTTCATTACAAGGGATTCTGGATGAAGACACTTACAGAGAACCACGTCTTTCTCAATTAGAAATCCTAGATGAAGCTAGGTTAGATGTTGAGAAATGGCATAGAGTCTATGCTGACCAAATGTGCTAGCAATATAACAAAAAAGTCTATGAACGTGACATATATGAAGGTGATCTAGTTCTAAGGCTAGATAGCCAGATCGATAAGAAGACCGACGAAGGAAGGAAATTCTGGCCTAAATGGTTGGGCCCATACCGAGTCATGAAGGACTATGGAAACAGTGCATACCTCTTATGTACGCTAGAAGGTGAGGAATTTGGTGAAACAGTCAATTCCCTGCATCTCAAGCGGTTCTACGCGTGAGAATCTAGCACTACATATATACATATCTACATTACATCTTCATATAGATTAGGATCATATTGTCCGCTTGTTTCATACACAAATGGTGATCAAGGAATCTATTCTCAAAGCAATTCATTACAAACTCATGATGTTGTTGGCATAAACACTTTAATCAAACTTCTCCATTTTCATGATATCATCAAATTATCTCGGAATCATTTTATCAAATAAAGCTAGATATGACAAAGTCTTAATGGTAACCATACCAAGATCTGCAAGGTTTATTCTCACTTTTGGTTTCTTCTTAGGGTAGGTGTCTTGCCTATGGTATGTTCTAGAAGCTTCATGGTGTCACATCTATCCGATATGTATATCTCTTTGGAAATAAACACATACTGAAATTTTACTCAAATAAACAAGTCAAATGTTGATCAAATAGAAAATTTTAATTTTACACATTTCCTTGCCCCACCAACCTTTGGTGATGAGGTTGCGTCTCTTACTAGTAACGTAGGGTTGGGAAAGGATGGAAATGCCCTTACTCACCTATGCTTTTCCCACGGTGATAAACCCATGCTTCTTACTAGTAGCATGGGGCAAAGTGTAGGGGGTCCTCTTGGAAAATAAATGCAAAAGGTCATACACAAACAATTAAAAATTTGAAACTTTGAGTCAAAAACAAATGAATCAGATGTTCAAAATCCCAAGAGAGTTAAAATCTTAAAAACCTAGATTTTGTCTACTATGTGGCCATCTACGGGTCTAAGTCTGGATAAACCACAAAGCAAGTTGCATCCAAAACTATGAAGTCAATCGAGTGGAGTGGACTTGTGGTGTCCTAATTTGGTTCCACCAAAGCTTTGTCTGTCTTCCATCACTGTGATTTCATTACATCTCATAACTTGCGCCTTCCCAACTCTTGGTGATAAGCCCTCACATCTTACTAGTTGCATGGAGTTGGGGGTAGGGTCAGGTTTATCTGTTCATCATACTGGTTTATTTTCATCACTTTTCCAAAAAAAAAATGAAGTATCCAAATTGCTTACAGAAACTAAGATTCAAAATCACATTATATCTACATCATCATATATCAACATCATGAAATACAAAAAAGGAAAGTAAAACACTTGCATCATTTGTTCACCATTGTATATATTCTAAAAACATATAAACATACATCATAGTATACATAAGGAAACTGGAAATAGAAAGTGAGCCATGAATGCCAAGAGTTTGGTCTAGAACAAATATATATATATATATATATATATATATATATAAATGATCAACGTTTATGTACAATTCCATCATGCACTAAGCATGGTCAAAACGTTCAAAGAGCTCGGGATATACAAAAGAATGTATCGTAAAAAAAAACTACGAGAGACAAGTTGCTTCTCAATCCCTACGAGACCCCTCTGAAGGTGCATGCCCACGCCTAGGACTCCGGCTACGCCAGTGCTCTGAGTGCACAGAAGGCTCAGGATCCTGAGGGGTAGCCACAGTCTCACCATGAGAATGGCTCCTCATTAAGTGCTCGGCCATCCTATACCCTGCTAACTCTGTGCAGAGAGTCAATACCATCCTAGCCACATGCTAGAATGGGGTGAAGACATCAGTATGTCTACCTGCTGCTGAAGGCTCCCCAGTGTCCATGGACAGCTCTGCGTGGGTCCTCTCCATGGGGATCATCAAGGTATCAGTGCATACCCTGCGAATCAAATCTCACCACTCATCGGTGGTCTCTGCAAACAAAGGAGAAAACAAATTAGAAACCAAACAAGAAATTAAAGATACAAGATAGCAACTAAGGATATCCTAACAAAGAAATGAACATTAAAAGTGAGAGAGGGTAACTTACTCGGATCACTAGGCCTCCAAGATGGATCTATGGGATCAGCACCCGCCACGGATGCCACTACCGACTGAGGGGCTGCTACTGTGGCTGGAGCAACGTAACACCCCACAACAGACTCATCCTCCACATGGCCCTGGGAGAGTGGCTCTTCTGAAACTAGATTCACCCTCTTTGCACTCTGCTCGGCCCTCTCCACCTGCATGATATCCTGGCTGCCGTGCCACTTAGGATCACTATCCTCGGTATCCTCCTCTGTCTCTCCCCTGGTAAACTCCTCAGACTCGGAGTCTACCTCAATGGGGTCAGCGCTGCTATGGGTAGGACCCATGGTGATCTGAAGAAAAGGTGCTTGAGGCACACCGACTCTCCCTCTAGCATGTACTATCCTCCTAGCTGTAATAGGAATGCCAAGAGTAACCACTGTCTAACCCTGACCTCTAGGCCCCCCTCTGGCCTCTTGGACTGATCTATATACTGGCACCACTAGGGGAAGCATACCCATGTATGGTAAGCCAAACTGCTGAGGAACTCGGCCAAAGGGGTGTATCTCCACTCGCCCCACTCTATCAATAAGCTGCCCTATGGTGGAGCAGGAAATCAAGGTAAGAGCCTCCTCACCCCATATGCCTGCCATAGTCTGATATGGTGTGGCCTCCATATCGACAGTAGTCAGGGAAGCAACTGGCTGATGAGGTGCTCTAAGCACCAACATGTCTGTCCATCTGGCTACCCTTATAGCTCCGGGGTCTGTCACCTCTACACCTCTACCGTAGGGGATGAAATGCTCATAGACCCAACTCATAACCAGGGTCGGGTGGCTCAAGGATTGCCCCTGTAAACAGACCACCCTATATAAGTCATGGTAGGTGGTCCCAAGAATGTCTGCTCCCCAGGAATATATCCGACCGTGTCCCTCTATCTGTGCAATAATAGGGGACCAGTAGTATAATAATGTATCTCCTCCCTTGTCCCCGATGAGTCTCGAGGCAAGGATCCCAATGATGGCCTGGCGAAGTAGGGGGATGGGAAAAGAAGGAATGGATCAAACTCTAACCCCCTTCTTCGACCCCGTGGAGATGACTGCATCTCCCATATATGTAGCCCACTATGCAATCTATGCCCGTGAGCTTGCTGTCTCTAGGGTGAGTCGTCTCCCGATGATCGAAACCCCCAGAATATGATAGACGTCCTCCAATGTAATAGTCCACTCACCGCGGACCCCTACCAATCGGAAGGTGTTCCGATCTACATCCCAGTATGAGAACAAGTCACAAAGGATGTGACTAGATGGTGTAACATGGGGCACGTGTAAAATGCGTAGTATCCCAGCCCGCTGAAGAGTGTCCTCCTCATCCTGTGAGAGGGCATCTAGTACCCCTAGGAGCCAATCACACTCCCTCTCTCTACTCCACCAGATATACTCCTCTCTCGCCTACATACACCCAAAAAACACATAAAACAGAGCAAGTTAGCATCCGAGCAACACTGGAAAAATCATGAAAACACGTAGAAATGCTAGAAAAGCAAAAACAGTTTCAAACAGTTGATCCTTTTAGATTCTGTACAAAACCGCCACCCTGGGTAGAGAGGCGGTTTTGTAACCGCCGCCTTAAGGGTGGTGGTTGTGTAACCACCACCTTGAACAGGGTGGCGGTCATGTAACCACTGCCCTAGGCAGGGCAGCGGTCATGGTCCAAAAACCCACGCGGGTTTTTAAATTTAAAAAGCCTAAAAAATGTAAAAAATGACCATTTTACCTAAAAACAAAGCCTACCCAGTAGGCGCCCCCCCTAGGTGGACCTTTTAACACTAACATTTTCAAAAATTAACCCCCCATGACAAAAGTATTTAACATTTCAAATTTAAGGGGGTAAAAAGGATAAACTGAAGAAAACTAACCTGTGATCTCATGGGTCGATGTTCCGCATGTGGAGGAATGATTGCTATCTCGTCACAGACATTTCGACTCTACTCACGCAAGAAACCGTCACCGTGGGTCCCAGAGCTCAAAATCAATCAAATCAACTCACACAAATGAATAGGAAAATGGGCCCACTTTCATATATATAGCACCCTAATTCGTTTTAAATAACTTTTCACAGGTTTGGAGCACCGACGGAGGTAAGTTCATATCCCTGCACAAATGGTATGTTCTCATTCCCTATTATTTTAGAATTTATTTTTCAAACTATTGTGTCTATCTACACATGAGTTCTCTTTTCATTTTATAGGTAGCAGGAATCTTGGAAGGCATCATTTCAACACACGGATGTATCAGGTATAACTTCTAACTTCCCATTTCAGGACCGCCATACTCAGACCCACCGTTTTATGCCTCTTCATGGCTAAAACGCTTCTCCAAGGGGGAAATATGTACGTACCCAAAATTGTAAGGTACTGTACTGCCAGAACAACGTGACACTTGCCCCAATGATGATACAGGTCTCCTCGCAAGGTGTTCAGGATCTGGAAAAGCTCTCCAAGTGTGCATTAACATCCCACATGCCCCTCTTAGCCTCCACATGCTTTGTTTTTCCCTTTTCCCCTCTTTTCTTGGCCTTTTTCTCTTCAGTGACAAAAATGCTGCCCTGACTAGGCGGCGGTCTCATGACCGCTGCCTTGAACAGGGCGGCGGTCCTATAATCACTGCCCTGCTCAGGACAGCGGTCCTTTATGCGTTTTCCAGAAAGCTATTTTAACACGACTCACATAAATTCAACATTTTACCAGCTTTCTTTCACCGCCATAAGCTTGCATTTATGATTTTGGTTCCCTGGAATAGTGTTTTGCCATTGTTTATAGTTTAAGAGTTCAAATTGGATTTTACCTTAGGTAAATCCAAATGCTATAAATAGATGGCTGGTGCTCAAGAAAATGGCCCCTCAAAATTTTCCTCTGATTTCTCTTTGTAATAGATTTAGTTTTCCTTTTTCTTAGAGTTCTTAGTTTCTTTCATTGCATGCTTAGTTAACATTGTTTTACTGTTAGTAAGCCACATATCCATCTTGTGCAAGCACTGCTATTATTTCATCCAATCCATTGGAGTAGAATAGCTTAGGAAGCCATTAAAGTTGTAGGTTTTTCTCCTCAAATAGGATAGTTTCAAGTTCTGGACGCTTTATGTTGCATGACTTGCAATACATCCCACTAGGAATTGCATAAGACAAGCTTTGTACTCTTGCGCTATCCCTCTCCTACTCGCATTGTATTCAGTCAGTGTTCTGAGCTGCCTTTATCCCAATATCTACTTTTGTTGATGCTAGCATTACAGGCTTTTTTGGATCCATGTGAATAAGAAAGGAACGAGGAGATCACACTGAGGGGACAAGATAACACACACCATTAGATTCGCCACTGTTCTGCAGAATCCAGGTTCTAGCTTTCAAAGTTCTAGTTAGAATCATATCAAATAGAGTAGTTAATTGCTTTATTTCAGTTAATTCTACTCTCGATATTGCCAGGGAAGCTGTGGGGATTGATATTTTCTGAGAAACTATGATTCACTCCTCACTTCTGAGGTAGGATCGAGAGTCTTACAAATAGATTAGATAAGCTATTTAATTGTTTAGAATAGATCTACAAATTACACAAACAGATAGCTACACTCGGTTATTTTGTTTTTTTTAAATTATTATTTTAGCTGTCAATTTTAGATATTTTAAATAGTTGCTTTCTTAAATTCGTAAAGCTCGTTAGAAAACACAAAAAAATAGAGAAGTCATATATACCATAGATATACTTCACATAGTTAAATTTCATTTGACTGTAGTTCGTTTTACCTTATTGCTTTTGTATGACAATCACGGGACCTAGAGAGCCCAAGGAATACGTATTCGAGCCAATCGTACCTCAGCCCAATCTCATCATAGCGATAACTGATATAGATCAAAATCTTAGGATCCAAGTCTTTCGAACAACGGTAAGCTTGCAACAAATCAATTCCCAGTTGAGCGGATTAAATATAGAAGACGACCAAGCACACATGTTTTGGTTGAATCAACCGAACTACAGATTACCATAGGTAACATTCATATGACTGTAGAAGGGTTTGAAAGAGAACAAACCTTTGGTTGTGATCCTTTGGTCCCACAGCCAGATGCAGGAGACACTCTTCTAGATATAGATACCAGCCTAAGAATCTAGGTTGCACGAATGCCTGTAAGATACTCTGAGAAAATCATATAGTTATTGATCCTAAATATAGAAGGTGAGAAAGCATATGATTATTGGATATTAGGGATTAGGACTTGATTTCATGCATGACCATAATAGGTCCACAACAACTAAGAATCTACGGTTGTGACCCACAAATACCGCAACCCAACGAATCCATAGGAGAATTAGACATAGATATTGGCCTACGCACACTAGTATTCCGGTCTACCCCACTTCCACCTATCATCATCGAACAATTATCCTTGCTAGACACAACAGCTAACAGAGCTAGGGAATTCTAGACTAGGCCAGAGAATCATCCATAGAATTGACTATATTTACCATCCACCATATGACCTTGTCTGGAGAAATACACGAAACTATCCTAGGTCATTTTCCACGTATTCCACAACCTATAGATTGAATCACGCCAGAGCTCGATATTGATTGGAGCCTTCGAGCAGTCATCCTTGTTGATCGATCTATCACACTAGTTCAAGTTAGGAGGGCCTTCTTTGCCTTAGACTCACAAATTCCGCTAGTGCGTATTGAAGACATTAGATTTCCTAACTAGTTTGTCTGCATCTCACACATATTCCATACCCATCGGCTGTCTCGGCACGACCTCGGGAGGTCGGGTGCAAGGAAGAGCCAATTGTAGATTCCCATGCTCACATGTCACTTTTCCATCCTACAGATACTCCTGATGATGAGGATGAAGAATAAGAGGATACTCCTATTAAGAGTTCAATTATGAAGAAGAAATGCACAAGGAGTCTAAACCAAGTGTGAGCATGAGGCAACCAATGAAGAAGAATTATCATGTGAAGAAGAAACGAAAGGTAGTATCTAATAAAGACATAGAGGAGACTGAAAGTGATGAAGAAAAGGACACGAGGAATGAGGAAGAGGAAGAGTTACATAAGGACCCCTTAGTTCATGAAATTGAGGATTCAGATATGGAGGAGTGCGAGGCTTATCATGAAGAGGTCCTAGTCATGGAAACAGAGATAGGATGCCATGAGGTGCCTATTACTCAGATTTTGGAGGAGAGGTAGGAGCTTACTGAGGAGCATGGATCCTAGACTAATATTGAGTCTAAATTTGAGAACCACTTTGAGCATGAGGTAGAGCACATTACAGAGCAAGAAGTGTAGTATGAAGAGGAATTAGAAAGGAACATGGGTGAAGAAGAATCAAAAAACACAAAGAACACCCTTGTGCTTAGTTTTCTGAAAGGGACCTATGAGAAGGATAGGAAAAATGAAGGAACACACCCTAGGACCCTATTATGCAGTATGTAAATGACCCTAACAAAGGTCTACGCATGAGATATAAGAGCACATCAGATATATTCTGTTGGTCATTATTAAAGAAGGAAGAAGCCTTTCCGCGCACAAGGAAGATGCTCTCTTGGGAGTTTTAATCACAAATGGAAGAGCCAGAGTTTGAGATTAGTGTGCAATCTATAAATGAGACCCAACTTAAGTCTACACTAGGGGAGTCTTATATGATATTTGATGCATAGATTCTAACGGATGAACAAGTGTGTATGCACTTAACAAACTATTAATAGATGTAGGAGTGAGATATTTTATTAAAAACTACTGCATAAGGAACATGTGTAAGGAGATAAGAGAGAAGAATGAGGAGATAAAGGAAAATAATAAATAGATCGAGAAGAAAGATAGAGAGATCACACAACTCAAGAAAGAGCTCAGAGAAGAAAATGGGCAGATGCATGCAACACATAAAAAGGTAGAATGCATCACAAATGTTATTACACTCACTTGCATAGATATGGTTGATCAAGGAAAATATTTATATGAGACAACATTATTTTTTTAGAGGACTTGGTTCACATGATCATGAAAGAAAATAATCCTCTTGCACTAGAATCCATAGAAGAGGGATTGGCTCGGAAAAATAAGAGTGATAGAGAACAGATTGAAGAAAACCTCGTGCAACATGATGTACTAACAATAGAGGCTAAGGAGGCAACGTGGACAATATAGTTTTTATATGATAATTTCCATGACTTCGATCATGTGGTGATTCTGCTAGCTACTAGAGATGAAGAAAAGTTGAGGGAGTTCCAGGAAAAGAAAAACAAAAATGAGGTGGAACGAGAGAAGGTGTTAGTGGAGGTGGAGCAGAAAAGGAAATTGATAACCATTTTGAAGACCTTGCTAAAGGATAGACTAAATGAATTCTTCCCTTAAATTACACATAGAATGGATATGTTGGACAATAAAACTAAGTAGTTGGAGATCACGGTTAAAAAATTGAAGGGGAGGATTGATGAGTTAACTCCCACGAAGGTCACTGACATTGTTAATGTCATGCCAGTTAAGGTGACTAAGGAGTTAGAAGGGTAGAGGGAACTTAAGAATATATTGGTGAAGGAATTTCTAGTACTCCTCCCCTAAAGAAGATTGATTCTTTGATTCTTTGGCACAAGATGCATTCTTTATTCTTCATTCTTTGATGCAACGAGGATGTTATACTATTATTTTTGTGTGATAGTCTCTGATGCTTCTGAGGAAGGACAATATACCTAGTGTGGGGTAATGTTAGTTGCTAAAATCGACTAAGTACCTAGAAGAAGGAAGGATGACATGTAGGGACATGAGAGTTCATGAGGATTTTGGATATCACTTAAGAAATAAAGTTTAGAAAGGAATAGGGAAGCACGCGGGAATACACATGTATGCAGGATGAATAATGACTTATCCATTTTCTAGGAAAAGGATAAAAATAGAATTGGAGTGTTCACCACGTAAAGGATAAAAGGAGGATACCTTGGTGAGTAGGAAAAATATATTATTGGGGAAAGCTCATGCATGGATTTATATATTAATAATATTAAATAAGAATATTATTAAACAATATATTATTAGCAAGTGTTTTGTAAAGCATGCATGTAAGTACACATGGCTATATTTGGGCCTACCATATATTAGGAAGTGCATGGATGGTGAAGGGGAAGTCCCTAACCCTATAAATAATTGACTTAGGATTGGTTATGTACAAGGCTTATTATGTAAGTGTTATGATGCTCTGTTAGATTTACGCACATGACTCTTTGTTCACATATTATGTTTGAACTTCTTTTTATGTAGTTGTTTTTACGAAGATTAATGGATAACTGTGGCTACATTATGATCATTGATGTATTTGGATATAGAGATGTATTTATGCAATTGATATTAGTTATTGGTTGAGTTATGTTTACTTATTACATGCATTTCCAAGATAAGTATGTGTTATGGTTAGAAACACTGGATTGATTATCTAGTTTATTATTATGATGGTTATGCATGTTAACGTTATGGTAGACATAAAAAAGGAGGGACCTAATAGCTGCACACAATTCGGGTGAGCATTCAGTCTTACTAAATGAAGTGTCAAAGTGCATGTATTTGGCATGTAAATAATAAGATTACACCTCTATGACATGTATACTGCAATGGCATTACTATTGAATTTTGTACACCCATTTGTGATACCTATGCCACTTTTTAGTTGCAGACTAGATGCAAAGATAAGAGTATTGCTAGCTTCTTCTTAATTTGTGAAGTGCGTTGACTTTCAATACTCCTTTTTTTTCCTTCCAAAGGGTAGGAACATTGTTCAGGGCAGGAATATTCTCTCTAGTCTTTACATCCTCGAAACTTTTCTTAGGGGACCTTATTGTCCTCACTTATTCTTCTCTAGTTTTCTTGAGTAAGTTAATAGTCTCTCTTTTGGGGGGGGGGGAGATTTTTCCCACTGGGTTTTCTCCTTTTCTCAACTTTATGAGATATTTTCTTTTATACATGGGTACCTCATTAGGCCTTGTTTATGGTACCCACTTTCCTTTTTCACTACCCACCTAATTTGTGCTTATGAGGGCTATTAGTGTAGGATATTCATTTTTGTTGTATTTGTTTATTTTCTTGGATATTTCCTACACTCATTGGATAATGCTTACTTAGGTGTACTAGTTGTGTTGAGTTAGCCTACAAGTTGTGTTAACTTACTAGTTGTGTGGAGTCAACTCTACTGCCAATATCAGTTAGTGGGATTTATTCACTACTGATTTGGTAGTAGTTTTACTTTCGTCACCTTATACATGTACATCACTTGCATCATTATATGACATGGAACATATGGAGCATTAAATTGAGTTGGAGATATTTGTGTGTTATTGCAACTATCTATTTTATATTTTCACAATTTAGAGCTTTGTATGCTTGCTTTGTTTTGTCTTGGAACAATTCACATCTCACATCATTCACCTGTGCATTATTCGAATCAACAAATCTTTGGCACTTCTCCAATACACATTCCCCAACTAGAAAACTATTGGGTAAATTATGCAGATGACCTTGAGGTCATTGAAGAGACTACATAAGGATGACTGTGGAAGAGATGGAAACATTTAGATTTGATTGGTTCATTGGGGAAGTTCAAGAAGATGGTTCAAATTTTTTTGATCTAGAGTATTAAGAAGCAAATTCATCCCTGTAGACACCTAAAGTTAGCACTGCTAATTCCCTATATTTGTTTTTGTTAACCCCTTAACACTATAAAATAAATATTCTACAATACTTTATTCTAATTCTTATGTCTCCCCCATCATATTTACTCCCTATAAATATCTACAGTCGTAAAGTCCTTTTTTACCCCTCTTAAACCACCCAAACCACTTACATAATAAAATCAAATAAAGATAAAAAACCTTCCCAACCATTTCAAAACTTCTTACCAACATATCTTCCCCGTTACATGGAATAACAATTCAAAAGAACTTGGTTAGGGTTGGTTTTAACCAAGCCCCACAATCGATGGTGATTTTCCTAGATCGCCGATGATTCTATATAAGTGAGTTTCAGGCCTCCATTCAAGGTTAGTTCAGGTTACTTGAGACTAATTTATGTTGGTCTCTCTTTGAGACCTTACATTATATTTAATTGTACCATAGTCCTTCCATGGAATTAGAGATCATCACAAAAACATACAAGACATAATAATCTCTTCTTCAGTGGCCATTCAAATGTTGAGGAATCAATTCAATGATTTTCTTACATCTATAATATCCCTATCTTGAGTAATATTATCCTTGTATCTTTATTTATCAGCTTAGACAAGGTAAGTGCCTTTCCTTTTACATTATTATCTAGTTTTATATTCATTTGGAAGTATCAATCAACTTTATTTCATTTATTAGTACCCTGTACATTTCCATATAAATCACCGATGATTATTCCTGATCACTGAAGATCAACCAAAATTACCACTGATCTTCCCTAATCATCGATGATCCATCCAGACCACTAACAATACCTCTCTGTTAGGTTATTTGAACCATAAGGTTTGTTTTCAGATATCCAAATCCCATCACTTTTTACCACTCTTCCTTTGCAGGTGTCTGTCCAACCCCATCAAGCTCCTTTAAACCATCCCTAACACTTTATCAGTCTTCTAAATCAAACACATTGCTCATCTCACTTTTGTGAGCACAAACCTATCTATGTTTTTTCTCCTTTGAGACATTTTGTGACCCATAGACTCCATTTGGATCAGGTATCACCACATAGTCATACCATCATATATATGTATACCGCGTCAGTCCCTTTTCCTTTACATTGTTGGTTATATCATCTTTTATAATAATTTTATCTTATCATTATCAGATGGATTTCTTGAACATGGATTGAAATCCTTGCAAGGAATTCCATTAAATTCCAGGAACTAGCCTTTGCTATGAAATCCATCATACATATATCTAATCCTATCATTATCTGAGTACATGTGCATAGCTTATCCTGCTAGAAAGAAGAAGTTGTGTGCATGATTGTATCCATTGACACAATTTATCCATTAATATCAACATCATCATCGTGGTTACTGGTAAAACTCACCATCTCTTGATGTTAGTTTGCTTTTGTTATTTCATTTTATTAAGTTAAAGTTGGAAAGAAAAAACTCTTTGGTACAATCCACCCTTTCTTCTCCCACATGGACTATTCATGAAGATGGATATATAAAGGAACATACCAAATTGGTGATTCAAATATTGATGGACTGGTTCAGAAGGAAAAAGGCCTCTAGTAGATAAGAAAGCACCACTTAAACTATACCTAGATAACTATCATGCTCACAATCTCTTAAGGAGCCTTAGAGAGTTGCTGAATCATCTCATTTGGAGAATATCTACAAGAGGAAGGTAATAAAAATCATCATCATTAAAGCTTCACCTGTCATAGAGTCTTGCAAGAAATCTAAAATTGGGGAGGAACAAGTTGAATATAAGGGAGAACAATTTGAAAAGTTGGAACAAGGAGAGATGGACCCATCTCAATCTCTCATGCATAAATTAGAGCCAAGTGTCTCATCCGAGGAAGTTAAATCATCTCACAATGAAAAATCATTGATCCCACAATAGGTACATGAGATTCATGAAATATTATCCAAACCATTAGACCCCCTCCCATGTATTTTTTACTTTCTCGTCAGAGAATCAAGAACGGTGTAACAAGCTGCAACACTAAACTTCAAGGCCATCTCAAAGTACATGAAAGCCAAGAAGTCAAGGAAAAACATACTACTTCAAGATTCTACACTGAGGTTTTTAGATATTTGTTTTTTGACCCAAAGTAGATAAAAATTAGGAGGAAATGACTCCAAATGAAAATGAGATGAAAAAAGTATCACTTGGTAAAGCTACACACAAAAGTGATGTTCATATTTTAAAGGAATAGTCAACTCGGATACTAGAGTGGAATGAATAATATAAAATAACCAAATATCAATTGGAGGAACATGTGAGGACCTTATATTCATATATGGAGTCATTTTTGGAGCTGAGATCATCATCATTTCCTCTTGTTGAGATAGTCTCACCCATCAGTAACTTTGACCCGCAATCCCTAAAATAAGCACAAGGATTCACAATGCAGGGGAGAGAAAATGACAAGAGGGTGGGGAAAATCATTGAAAAAGGGAATGTTATTTTGATTGAGGTCCTCTCTCTATTATACTTCACCTCGAGCACCATATAAAAAAATAAAAGTAACTAAGGCAGAGATGGAAAAAAAATGATATGGGATACTGTTCTCCCACTTACCTCTATAATGGGGATTATTGCCATGCCATTCCTGATAAGATAAAATGTGTTCATGGGCCCAGATGAGAAATTTTCACCTATTTGGTTCCGTACCATGGATGCAAGGTGTGATGCATTGAAAGGTTTTTTGACAAAGATCGAGAAATGCAAGAACAATGCTCAAGGAATTCTTGAAGATCTATGAAAATATGTAGAAGTTATTGGAGACCCTCGTATCAATGAAAACACATCCTTGAGAGAGATCATGAATCCTTTTCAAGAAATGGATTAGAAAGAGGCAAGATATCCTATCTCTTTCAATGAATATCTCATGGAGTTACTCATATCAATCTGTGGTTCTATTTCAAACATTTCTCAAGATCAAAAAATTTGGTTCAATGAGTGCAAGAAGCTAAGC
This sequence comes from Taxus chinensis, assembly GCA_019776745.2. Classification (NCBI taxonomy): domain Eukaryota; kingdom Viridiplantae; phylum Streptophyta; class Pinopsida; order Cupressales; family Taxaceae; genus Taxus; species Taxus chinensis. The sequence goes on from CM034154.1 coordinate 364,018,430, forward strand.
CACATTCCATAGGAATGGATTAACACATTGGAGTATGTGAACATTACTCAGTCAGATAAGATCACACCAGAAGTTGTTTGTTTCATCAGAGAGATGAAAGGGTTTGAGTTCAAACTAATCAAGTTTCCACAGGATGCATCAGAGGTGGAATAATCATCATAGGAATGGTCTTCATCAAGTGGCAGAGCTACTTCCTCCTCCATTTTATTTATCCTTCATCCATTCTCACTCTCCTTCTTCTAATTCTTCATTATGTGTAATGATGAATTTTTGTATTATTCATTAAAGTGACTATGTAATATTTGTGCAATGTAAAATTACCTTTTGCAATTACAAAAATGAGACTTATTTTTTATTTCCTAAGGTCATTTGAAAAGTCTCTTATAATGGGAATATGAAAAGTCATGTGGGGAGTAGATGAAGAGATGGATTGTAAAGCTATAAAAGGAGATGAATTCCTCATCATAAAGGGATGGTTAATTATTGTTTACTAGCTCTCATTGGTTTTTTAGAAACAAGTTCCTTCACTTCCTCTATTCTCTTGTCTATTATTATTCTATCTCCATCTCGACTTGTACTCCATGAACATTGTAAATTGTGCAACATGTTGTAATAAAACTTTGTGTTTATTATGGATTGTTAATCTTTATATGTAAGTGGTTTCTTTAGATTGATGCAAGTGAAATATTATTTTTTTTAATGCAATGAACTTAGATATGTTATTTGTTGATTAAAATCCCCCTCATATTTCCCTCTCCTATCTCCTTCACTAAGCAAGTTTCCTCCCTTTTATTCCATACAAGCAATTGCCATAGGTTTAAGGAAGTATTCTCGTGTGATACCTGGTCTTTGGGCCACCCCATAAATTATTTTAGATTATATTCATTTCATTGATTTAAATAAATGGATCTGCCCCATTTACTCATAGGGACCTTGTCCTAAAGCATTGGTGAAATATCACAATTTTTCCTAATGACAAATTATTTTAGCAAAATTTTTTGTGCCCACTGTGGAGAATTTTTTTTATGTCTCTGCACTACATCAAACACCAAAATAATCCACACACACACACACACACACACACACATTGATATATATATATATATATATATATATATATATATATATATATATATATATATATATATCCCAAATATAAAAAATCAAATATCTAGAAAGAAAATAAATAAATTTTGAAATATGAAAATCCATTAAGACTCATTCCTTCCACTAATGGCTATTCATAGTCCTCCCCCAGTCCCAAGACCTGAAATTATTTTCCATATGCAAGAAGATATTAAATCGGACATGAGAGAGTCTATTTTGGATAATACAATGAAATTATTCCATTAACACACATCTACAAAAATTCTAGATTATGTAGAAGAATGCACAGATGATTTGGAAAGAGAAAGACAAGCTCAAATTCAACAAAGGAGAGCTTGATAAAATTCTGATGTGAGTTTATTTAAAGATTGCAAAGTGGTTGATCATAGATACACTAGGTTTGAGAGGAAAAGATGAAAACTTGATCCTATCTTTGAATAACTAGAAATATGGTAAGAGAAAATAAGAAATTATCATAACCACTTCCTCCCATCCCATTAATATCTCAAGTGGTGTTGAAAATCCAAATCCCACTCATCTAGTTTCATCTTTGGCTTCTCTAATTTCTCCAAATTTAATGGACATAGAATTTCTAGATATTAAAGAATAATTCTAAGAATTTGCACAAGCGAAAGTGGAAGTAGAAATAAAAGTAAAAGAAAAAGAATAATTAGAGGTAATAATGATGGAAGAAGGAGAGAGGTCTCTATGAATTGTGCCATAGGGTAGAAATAAAGGTCCACTTTCTCTCCCTCAATCTATCACCAAATTACTAAAGGTATCTCATAAGATTTTTCCTAAATTTAGAGGTGATGAAACACATCTCCTAGAGGAACATGTAGTAGCATTCATCACAACATGTTATTATTGGGAGTAGAACATGAAGATGTTTTAGGGATATTGTTTGTAGAATCTCTACAATAATAAGCAACAGAGTGTTTCTATCTTATATCATCCAAATCCATCACTTTTGGATGACATCAAATATAAATTTAAAGAAAGGTTTAAATATACTATAGACTATTAAGACCTCATAGTGAAGTTGGTTCAAATGAAAAAGGAGCCTAGTGAGACTATGAGGGAATTTTTAGCTTGTTACAACAAGTTTCTCAAGAGGATATCCTTTGAAGCTATGCCCTTCGATGACAACATGAAAATATTCTTCATAAACACTCAACTACATGTGGTAGGATTCATCCTCTGAAGATATTTTCCTAGGAACCTTAAGGAAGCTCAAGAATATTTCGTTGAAGTAGAAGGTGATTTGATTTATTTAGGAAAAGTAAAAAATCAAAGTGGTAATTAAAAGGGTCAAAGTTCCAATTCTACCTACACAGAACCCTTGGTTTGAAAATTGGTAAATGATGTGATTGCACTCAAGAAATGAATTTCTCAAATTACTTTGAGATATGCTCCAAGGAATAGTAATTTTTTGAATAAAAGAATAATTACATCACCTCCCAAAATACTTTCTCTAAAGGCTCCCATATCAATGTAGCTTGCGATACCCAAGGTGATGATGAAATTGAAATTGAAGAATTTAATGATGCTGAGATTGGGTAATTTGAGCGCTCATCTAGAGATGAAAGTGAAGAGGATGATGTACCAGGTTTTTATTTCATGGTGTTCACTTGTTCTCAATCTCAGAAGAAAAGTTCTTCCACTACTACCTCAAAGAAGAAGAAGGATGCAGATTCTCCCGTGGAAACTCTACATATTAAAATAATTAATAGATGAGCTAAACTTTCACCTTATATGGAATTTTTTAAAGAAAATTAAGATATCATGATATCCAAGAAGACCTCATCTAAAGAAATTAAAGCCTTTTAATGCTACTTCCAAAATAGTTAATGTTTCTAGCAAAGCTCCTGAGGTACTGTCGACACTAAAATTTTCCTCCGTAATTTCTATTTCATTAATGTATAGGATGTTGTTAAGTATAATTAGTAGTAGCGTCTGATAGAAGATAACAGTGCCGTCAGTATGGTGCCGCCAATAATGTGGAGTATGGTAACAGTCAAAGTACAATAGGAATGTTGTAAAAAGTAAATATTTGTTGTAAGTGGTCCGGTAATGTTAAAATGTCAAAGTTTGGGTAATTAGAGAAGTAGGGTCTACATGATTAGGAATTAGAAATATTATATTGGTAATAAGGACAAGGAGTGAGGTCGTAAATATTTTGTGTATTTTATTTGTAAAAATTCTAAAAATGTGGAACCCATGTAAAATGATAAGGTTTATCTTATCTTAATAGATAAGCTTACATGTACAGATAAGAGTTAAGGTATGGAATATGATTCGTCAGAGTCGATTTCTTATCCTATCTTAGAGATAAGATGGATAAGCTTGGAAGTTATATAAATAGAGAGGCCACCCCCCTCATTTAGCATAGAAAGAAGTAGTGAGAAATATTGTATGAAGTGTGTAAAGGAAGCATCAGTTTAAAGGTGTGTTGAAGAAGCCATTAAGAGGTGTAATTGTAAAGTTTCTCCCATAGTATTAGTGGAAGGCAAGTGAAGTCAATAACACTTGAAGTTCCTCATGGGTGAGATTGTAACAATTTCATGTTAATATTATAATTTACTTTGATATTTCAAATTTTTCATCATTCCGTCTTATTATAGTCGATGGTATTCTTGTGTTATGTTTGTTTTTTTGTTTCCAGATTACATCCACCAAACTAAAAGCTGTGCATTAGTAAATAATCATAGCACGAAGAGTTCCCGGTGAAGAATTATCATAGTGCCGGATTGGTGATGACAGTACTCCATAAACCCATAGTAGATTCCAAGCCTAGCTCTATTTCCAAAGTAGCCTCTACTTCCAAATTAGTTCCCTTTCCACTCCATAAATCTTCCACCACCCCAGAAACATCTAATTCCTCCTCTTTTTTATATCATAGACCAGGTCAAATGGTCTAAGGTCCAAATTTTAGAGTCCAAATATTTGCAAAAAATAGTTTGATAAACTAGTCCAGTTTATCAAAGGTAGTATACCAAATCCCAATGTTATCACACAATCTTCCAAAGGGTTACTACCAACTCCTCCTTCCCTATCATCCCAAAACATACTATCATAAAGCGCATCAAAGATTGGAAAGATTGAACCATTTTATCTTCCTCTTCTTGTTAGAGGTTGCCAATTGAACAATTATATCATAGAATTAGGTTCTTCTGAAAATGTGATGCTAATAAAAGTGGATAATGTCATTGGTCTCACCCTAACATGGGATAAAATCCAGTGTTATTCTATGGAAACTAAGTCCTACTTGTGGGAAGAGTAAAAGAAGCCCAAGTTACTTTAGCTGATTTTCCTGAAAAGAAAGTCTAATTGACTATCTTAGTGGTGTACATTCCAAACTTATATAGGATGTTATTTAGTATAATTATTTTGGAAATTTGTGAGGATAAATTCATATGGAATGGTATTTTGCAACTATTCTAGTCAAGGGTGAAATGAAAAATTTGTTTCCAATGAGAAAAATAAAGTATACAGTACAAAAATCAAAAGATCCTAGAGCTGATATTCTTTATCAAGAAAGTGGACATGGGAACTAATTTATGACTTATGGAGGAGATGATGATGTGCCTCTTATCTTAAAATAAGATGAAGAAACGCTATGGAATATGGAGTTTGACAAAATCTATTGTAGTATAGGATCTAGAGCCGGTGTGGTTGTGATTTCCCTATCAAGTGAGTTGTTTCCGTTTGTTTTTAAGCTCCAATATGAAAATAAAAAAAACAAGTTATAATATGAAGCTCTTCTCTTATGAATGGATGTAATTGAGTCTATGGGAATTATTCAATTGAAATTCCTAAGAAATGCAGAGGTAATTGTGAAACAAGTATGGAATTATTACCAAGTGAAAAATCCACAGCTAAAAAATTCTAGGAATAGAGTGTGGGATTGAATTGAATATTTTGATGATTTATCTACACAAGTTGTCCCCCATGAACAAAATGAAAATTTTTATTCTATTGTTATGTATACTTCTCTACTAATACCAAAACCTTCCTTTAACAAAGAGAAATATTCTATTGAGATGATATGCAGACCATGTGTGCTCGATAATTCTAACCATTGGCAAGTATTCAATGACGATAAACATATCCTCTCTTTCCTCAAGCAACAAGATAATTTTAACAACCTTTTATTTGAAGGAAGTAATTATTCACCCCACTAGTCAAATTCAAAATAAGAAAAAGGTGAATCTGAAGAGGTTGATTCTAATGGAGTACTCATGCTAAAAAGTAATAAGATTCCAAAGAGCCTAGTCTCACTTGAATAATTGTTTGATAGGCATGATATATTTGTGAAATATAAATCTAAGGAATATATGATGAGAACTATTGATTTTGAGAAAGAAAACATTGGGGCAAATAAGAAAACTTAGTTTGTGAATATAGGAAAATGTTTCTCATTGGAGGGAAAGAGAAACTTTGTTTTTCATTGTTGAAAAAGTATTCAGATGTGTTGGCATCTTATGATGAGTTGAAATATTTTAAACCAAAAGAGATGCAACACTTAATACCTCTCAAGGAATAAACAAAACCATTCTAACAAAATCCAAGTAAATATAATCCAAAGATTACTAGAATAAATAGAGAGGAAGTTTTACAAATGCTAAATGCAAGGATAATTTTCCCAATCCACCATTCTATATGGGTGGAAAACATTGTGCCTATCCGGAAGAAAAATGGAGAGATAAGGATTTGTGTATACTTCTATAATTTTAACCAATCTCATCTAAAGGACACTTATCCAATCCTAATCATGGATCAATTCCTACAAGAAGTCACTAGTTTAAAAATGATTTCTATGCTGGATGGATTCTCCAGTTATAATCAAATTGAAGTCGCACAATAAGATCAATTTAAGACTTATTTTACAAATCTGTGGGGAACCTTCACTTATAGTCAAATGTCATTTAGTCTCATCAGTGATGGGCCAATATTCAAAGAGAAATGGACTTGAATTTTAGGGATTTGAAGAACAACTGTATTTTCATTTATCTTGATGATCTCACAGTCTCCTCTAAGAAGAGGAGAGAGCATGTGATACACCTTAAAAAAATCTTGCTAAGGTTTCAAGAATATGGAATCTTATTGAATCCAAAGAAGTCAATATTTGGAGTGACTGAGGCAAGTTTCTCACACACATTGTGAATAAATAATGAACAAATATTCATCAAGAAAGAGTGTTATCCATTCATAAAACTTTCCTTTCCCATAAGAAAGAAGGGAGTTCATTATCTCTTTGGTAAGGTCAACTTCCTTTCCCACTCTGTTCCAATTTTTTTTGAGTTGACCAAATGTTGAGAATATAATATGTTGCTCTAATGAAGCATGCTTTGGAACAAGGTGCATTTGAGGATGTGAAAGAATAGCAGAATGAGATGGTGTAAGAACAATTTGAATTCAAGACTCAGCCATTTTTTGGATAAGGGCTATTTTTGGAGATAGCGTGCAAAGCACAAAAATACATGAAGACTTGTGGTCCATGCAATGGTATTTTGGGAACAAATGAATGCTGAGCACCATGCATAGTTTGAGATAATAATAGAATGTATACTCAGAGTTGACTATACAAAGTCTATTGTTAGAGCACTTGTATGTGGGCATCTTATTGTAAAGGTGCATGGCTATTATTAGCATGTGACCTATTTTGAGAAGTGCATGGGTGGTGAAGGGAAAATCCCCACCCCTATATATATTGATTTTCATGGGTTAGAGAGTGTGAAAAACTATGGTAGAGTTATGCTGCTGGTTTTATTGTGCACATGACTCATGAAAATAATTATGTAATGTAAGAAGCTTTTATGCTTTACATTATTCAATATAATGGATAATATTGGATGGATAATGGTATTAAACATGACTGAATTTAGTTCTTGCATGGTAAATCTTGTTATAGTCATTTTTTAGTTCATTCTATATTTATTCTAAGAACTAGATATGGTTTAAACAATATGTGTTGTTTACTATTGATAATGAATCTAGATATCTATATGCACCAACATAAAGAGGGACCTGGTGCCTTTGCATGCTTTGAGTGAGTGCTCATATCTGGTTGAATGATGTACCAATGCACCTGGGTCATTTACTATAAATTCTAGGCTACATCATTGGTTCTGTTTCAAGGACCTCTTTCTAAGTTGTTTTCAAGATGTTGTATGATGAAGATGTACCGGTTGACCTTGACAAGTGTTGAGGAGTGGATAGTAGATCTGGAAGAAGAGTACACTCAGAGATTCAACACTGTATCTACGTTTGATGCATGTGCGTGGGTGGATCAGAATCTATATGACTACTTATATAAGAGCTTCTTTGCTATCTTCCCAATAGAGCTATGTGAGAGGTTGGTTGTTTACACGTCTAAAAGGAATTGGAGGCTTCACAAACTTGTCTAGACATAAGAATAATTTCAAGCCCTCTACGATGCTGATCTGATTTGGATGCACTCTATGGACACTTGGTTCCATGGTGTTTTGAATAGCTATATTTTGGAGTAATCAATTTCCACTTATTCTTTCCCAGAGGTAGTTGAGTTTTTGTTCTTATGTTATCCTAGGGGAACCCATCTGCAAGGAATTGCAATGGCGATAAAAATATTATTGGTAACCCTAAATTTAGAAGTGAATCCTCTGACTAGCTAAACCCCACCATGCGCGGGGGTAGGAAAAAGTTTAGTTAAGGATGATGGACCTAGTGGTAGAGAGGTAAAGATAAGAAATGTGACTTAAGTATAATGAGGCACATGAGAGGGATTTGGGGAATCAGTGTGAGATTATAAAATGGATGGTGTTGAGGAGAGAAATGGCTTGTGAAGGATTTAGAGATCATGTAGATGATGTGTAGCTAGAGCATCTGGAAATTCCCTATTTGGGAAAGAATGATAGGGAATCCTCATCGACCTCTTATGAGAGGACACTAGCAGAGCCAACTTGGGCTGTGGTCGTGCATATGAATCTACCAAGAAACCTAGCCCTTGCGCTTGGTTTTCTAGTTTCTAGTATAATTAGTAGTTAGCAATCTAGTTTTGGCAATAGAGTAGAAAGAGGTAGAGTTAACTTATCAAAAATTTCAAGAGTGAATCATATAGCAAGTGTATTTATGTCTAGGTAGAAATATTCCATGTTATTTGGAGGACTGGTTGGAGGAACCTTTTTAGGTGCATCATCAACATAGAACACATGCACACAAAACTTTGGACTCACATTAGGGAGTAACACAACTTCACAGAATTTAGGAGTTAAATTTAGCACCACTGGTTGGACATGAGGCAGTGTATCCTCTGGTCTAATTCCTGCTACAAGTGGAGGATCAGGTAGAAAAGATAACTCAGAATATGGCAGATTTGGTGGATTTGGTAATATAGGAGGTTCTAGATCTAGTGGGCATGGTCCTCACCAACCCCAAAATATTCACATGGAGATGTCACTTTGTTTCCCAGATTATAGGGGAATAGAAGATACTACTAAGCATGTGCATATGTGTGAGATACTATGACACGTGAAAGGAATAAAAAATTTAGAACGCAAGGCTAGTTAGTTTGCAACTATGTTGCAGGGATGCGCACAAAATTGGTACATAAATTTTGAGCCTGATTAGACTTGTATGGATTATATAGTGTTATGGTATACTTTCATTAGGGAATTTTATATACCTAAGTTTGAGCAGAAAATTATAAGCACATTCAAGGATATCAAGTAGTACACTACTGAGAGTGTCTGGGAGTATGATGCTCATTTCAAAAATCTCTAGTCTAAACTATCATATGATATTCATGCCAGTCAGCATGCACAATGGTTCGTCAGAGGCCTGATTATGCATTTTAGGAGGGTTCTCTCACATAAGACTTATACAGACCCACGCAAGACACATAAAGTAGCTCTACGTGTTGAGGTAGTTAAGAGCATAGATAGTGGAGTGAGTCCATTCTTGGAAGCTCAGATAGTAGTAATGGAAAAGTAGTAGGAGAAACTATCAACCAATACAGCACATGAGACATGCAGTGGAATTTGGTGCATATATTATGAAGTAAAGGGGCATACTAAGGATAGTTTTCCTTGTAGATCGGTGTGCTCCTTGTTATAAGAATGTGAGATATGTCATTTGGACCATGATGCAAGCCACTGCCCATTATTGCAACACATGGTATGAAAGAATGTGTCCTTCTACTATAAAATTTTTCAGTCCACAACTCAAAATACAAAAGATTGTAGGTTGATTGATCAGATCCATGATGCCATTTCTATTTTTGTATGAAAGATATGGGTTTTGAATAACTCTAAGGATAAAGGTGAGTGATATGATCATGAACACACTCAAGGGTGTTATGATCAAAATGAAGGGTGCTTTGAGGTAGTCTATGTTAGAGGTTGAGGATACCGTGGTGGATTTAGAGGCTGAGGTTGTGCAGGTGGACGAGGTGAGTTCCCTCATGGAATATGTTATATGTGTGGACCCACTAACCATTATAGGTGGAATGTCCTCAGAATATTAATTTTTATTTTTGTGGAAAGAATCATAAATAAGAAGAGTGTCTGAACTTATATGAACATCTGAGAAAGAATCACAAACAAGAGAACAAGGGTGCAGGGATGGTTAGGATACAACAAGCCATGGAAAACCAATGGATGCTGAAGTTAGCACCGGATCTTGAGGTAGTACCTGTGAATATTAATACACACACCAAGCCTAGGTGTGCCAAAGAATCACCACAATAGAATCCTACCATCACTAAGGAGGAGTTTTTACATACAAAATACATAGACCCTACACATTAGAAGGAGGTTTATCAAGAAACCATGGAGGTACTCAAAAAATTTTAGGGTTAAATATAGTGTTGAAAGAACATTCACAAAAGTAGGAGTAGAAAAAGGAAGCTGAGACTTTCCAGTCAGATGTTAATGATTTGAAGGAAGTATGCAAGATTCTATGTAAAGAGAACATTACTCCATTACTAGGGAGTTGGTTGAAAGGAAAGACTCCATGCACTGGTATTGAGACCATACAAAATATTTTACATGCTCATATCCCTCCCCATAGCTTGGATTATGATAAGGATATCAATCTAAATGTTGTTGTAGATGGATGGATTTTGGGAAATATTTTGATTGACATAGGCAAGGAAGTGAATGTGCTTACCTTAGATGCTTGGGTTCAGATGGGTAGACCTTCATTACAATGTAATGTATATGGAAAATCAGAATAAGGCCACACCAATTGGAGTATTAAAGGATGCATCTATTACAATACAAGGGGCCAAGTTCACTGGGAACTTTGAGGTATTAGTGCTTTCAGAAGAAGAAAAAATCCCAGATCTAATTGGGCACCCTTGGTGCTATGCAAATAATGCTGATCTATGATTCAATAAGGGATATATTAGGTTTGAGAATAAGGAATAATTAGTTATTATTCCTTTAATAGATGGGGAATATGCACCTTATTTTGCACACTTAAGTGAAGAAGAACTGAATAGAATTTATGTGTGCACCATTTAAGATCTAAAAGTTCTTGAGACATCAAATGAAGGAATTCTCTAGTGGGATGATGCACATTCCATCGGTGATACTATAAGTATCACCTGTAATAATTGGGAACATGGAAATTACGAGATGGTTGGGTGTGGAGTAAGAAGTGCAGCTGTGCATGTAAGAAGGATGTGATGTGTTAGGAGATTAGGAAACAACCTTATACCCGATACACTAGTAAAGGAAGAGGTATTCCTGTGAGCCATGGAATTAAAATGTACAGATTAAGTGGGTAGAAGGAATATGCTAGTGTATACCCTATGTGGGACAATAATGCACTACTAGATGGTTTATAGGGATAATATCATGGAATGGAGAGAAGCGAGAATTGCTCTATCAACCCTATTTTTTAGGATTAAAGCACCTACTCAAATATGTGAATATATTTATAATAATCCTTTTCAGCACAATATTTAGCATAGTGAGAGACTTTAGATAGAAGAACATGAATTTTTACCACCTTCATTGTGGGTGCACAAATTTTATTTCACCTTACGAGGCTGCGCGCATGCTTGGTATGTTTATGTGAAGCTGCACAGGGAGACTAGAAATTATCAAGAATTGACTGTAGGAATGATCTCAACTTTTGAATACTTCTCCACTAAACCTCTAGTGAAAGAGGAATTATAGGTTGTGAAGTGATTGACCATGGGATATAGTGCAAAGGTTGAAGAACTCATTCAAGAGTTATTTGGTGAGTCAGATCTAGAAGCATATTTTGACAAAGTAGATGAGATAAATGTAGAACTACTTGAGAACACTTTCCTAGAGAAGGATAAAGAAAATGTGGTCTATATGGTGGATGATGAAGAAGTGGAACAGTTGGACATAGATTGTTTAGATGGTACATGTGAGGTCTTAGGCAATGTAGATGAGAAGGCACTTACCTACCATGAACATATGAATAAAATGAAAGTGAACATTGGCATGGATGCTGAACCTAAGGAGGCCTTAATTAGAGATTATTGGTATGACTCTGAATTGGCTAAGATAATTGATTTAATACACAATTTCTAGGACTTATTTCCTAGGGTTTACCATGAGTTGAAATGGGTGCATGAATCTTTGGACGAGATGAAAACTAAGTTAAAAGAAGGTGCATGCCTGGTTAAGAAGAGACCTTATAGGATGAACCCTAACATGTGTGTAAAATTTAAAGAAGAAATAGAAAAGATGTTAGAATATGGAATTATTGAGATTATAGATAAATTAGAGTGGGTTAGCCCTATGGTAATCAACATAAATAAAGATGGAAGAATCAAGATTTGTGTGGACTACTAGGAGTTGAATGCTTCATGTGTGATTGATCCCTTTCCTACACCATTCCTTGAGGAAATATTGGAAGGTGTTATGTAGGGTCTGAAATTTACTCTTTTATAGATGGATTCTCTGGGTATCATCAGGTAAGAATTGCTAAGGAGGATCAAGAGAAGATAACGTTCAGCACTGAATGGGGAAGTTTTGCGTACAAAATGATTCCCTTTGGATTGAAGAACATTCCTGTAACATTTTTCGAGCATTATGGTTCAAGAATTCTAGGATTTTATTCATAAATTCTTGTAGGTTTACTTGGATGATTGGACCATGTATGGGATTATCAAGGATCATTGTGACAATTTGTGTTTAATGTTTGAGAGGTGTAGATAGTTAAACATCACTTTAAATATCAAGAAGTGCGTATTTTCTACACCTTTTGGAACTATGTTAGGGAATATCATCCGCAAGGAGAGTTTGTTAGTAGATCCAGCTAAGGTTGTAGTCATTTTAGGCTTGGAGGAACCCACCAATCAGAGTGAGGTATGCGGATTCTTGGGCCACACAGGGTATTGCAAATTTTTTATCAAGGGGTATGCTAAGATTGTTGCGCCCTTAGAGTAGTTATTAAAAGTTAAAGGGAAGTTATATTGGGGAGAACCACAACAACATGCATTCGAAGAGCTGAAGGAGAGGCTTACTATGGTGCATATTTTACGTTTTCCTTCCTAGAATCTCCCATTTCACGTACATGTGGTCACATTTGGCATGGCCATTGGCACAGTTCTAGCTTACCTTGGAGAAGGTATTATAGATCATCCTATATGTTTTTCTAGTAGAAAGTTGACTCCTGTAAAACATAATAATATAACTACGGACCATGAAGCTTTGTCAATGATCTACGTGTTGCATAAGTTCATACAGTACTTGCTAACAACACCTTTTTTTTTCTATACAGATCATATAACATTGAAATACTTGGTAAATAAGCCCATTTTATAGGGGCACATATGCCAATGGGTCATATTATTTTAAGAGTTTGAATTTTTAGTTGTGGTAAAGCTAGGTAAAAGCAATTTTTTCCACTTATCAAGGATTCAATCAGGATAGGACATGTAGATTATTGAAGATACAATGTCGAATACACAGTTATACATGTTAAATTGTGCTCCCTCAAAATGAGAGGATATTGCTATATTTTTTACACAGAGGTATGATGCCAAAAGGAATGGAATCCTTAGAAAATAAAAAACTTGAAATTCATGCCACACATTTCATGTTGATAAGTGGTGACTTATATAAACTAGGCCAAGATGAAGTATTGCACCAGTGTGTATTGGAACATGAGTGTACAAAAATCATGGGGGAGGTTCATGGCGGTATTGTATGTGGACACTATATAGGTAACATCATTGTGCGTAAGATTATACTCACTAGTTTATGGTGGGAAACCTTGTACAAGGATTACAAGGAGTATTGTAAGGTGTGTGAGCACTGTCAGCACCTTGAAAAACCTAGGCAGAGAGATGAAATGCCTTTGAGGCCCATTACTAGTGTAGATCCTTTTCAAAAATGGGAAATAGACTTTGTGGGTCCTATTTCCCTAGCGGAACATAGAAATAGATCGTGCTACACTATCACTTGAAAAAATTATCTTACAAGGTGGATATAAACAACACCTAAAAAGGATTATATAGGGGCTATAACAACAAGGTTCTAATGGGAAAATATTCTTACTACTTATGGATGTCCTTTGAGTTTGACAAGTGATAAAGGGAACTCATTTCCTGAATGTGACAATCACAATATTATTGGATGAATTTATGGTTATACACCATAAGACAACACCGTATCACCCTTAAAAAAATGGGACCACTGAGGATTCCAAAAGTATATTGAGCCAGACTTTGACAAGGATTTGTGATGTTAGAAGGACAGTCTGGGATGATAAAGTTTTTGTTGTACTTTGGGAATATAGAACAACCTCTAAATTGTTGAATAAGGCAGCACCATTTCAGTTTGTGTATGTTATGGAAGTAGTTCTTCCCATGGAATTCATGTTACCTTATTTGCGTATCGCTCATGTGGGAGGTCTAGCTGATGAGAAAGCATTGGAAGTAATAATTGACAAGCTGTTACAGCTGGATGAGAGGCATACCATAACACATTGGAGTCAGAAGAAAGAAAAATCCAGGAAAAAGGAATGACACGAAAGACACATCAGAGACAAGAAGCTCAAGGTTGGGTAGATGGTACTTCTTTATGATTAAAAGTTTCTCTACCACCTAGGAAAGCTTAAGCTACATTGGTTGGGACCATATGTTATCACTCATATACTTGAGTCAGGAGCTTGCTAGTTAGAGGCACTTGATGGAACATGGTTACCTGGTTCCTTCAACGAGAGTAGGGTGAATACCTACTATAAATAAGCCTTCTTGGTGTTTGTAATAAGGAATTATTGCCATTTAGATTAGATTTACCTTACTGTATTTCCTTTAATGTGTTTTTATCCTCATCGTTATGATTTTTCAATTTATTTCCATGTTTTATGCAATAAGTGTGCTTATATGCTTGAAGTTGATTACAATCTGAAGTGTTTTTATGTGCAACAGAGTACATATATCCTTAATGTGGGGTGGTTATCATTCAAATATGGGTATGGATAAGGAAATACTGGTGCAGGTGGTTTCTCTTATTAGAAAGTGTAGATGGTATGGAAAGGTGCTGCTAGAAATAAATTTTCTCCTAAAAGAAGATCATAGTTAAAAAGAATGCCCAATTTAATGCGAGGTAAGATCCAAACATGGAAAATACTTAAGGGAAGGTGTAATGGTGAGGTAATTTGGTGCATGAAAGTACACAAAAAGAGGTCTGTGGCCAAACTCTAGAAAGACATGCTGGAAGGTTATGGCTGTGGCACATAGGTGTATCGCGTAGAAATGTAGTAAAATGTTTAAATAATGAGAGGATCGGTGGTAGTTGGAGGAGAAATAAATGTGATTAATTTTTCAAAGTTTATATAAGAACGTGATGTAGATTCATTTTTACCTTTGTGATTATGAGTTTTTGAGTGAGTTTTTTGTGATCAAGTTGTTTGAGATGTGTCGAGGTGCAAAGATCTTTAAAACTAGGTGAGGAGAGTGGATTTGTACACAAAGTTGTCTTGTGTCCACACTGGATGAGGGTTTGAGTGACACAAAGGCATGCAGAGAGGAGGAATAGGGCACAAAGGTTTGAGAAGAAGATAGGGCACACAATTACAAGTTAGGGCACCAAGTTTCAAACTAGGGCACAAGAGTTTTCTCGACAAAGGTAAAAAGGCATAATTTTGTTTTACCATGGCACTAAGGAAAGCACAGTGAGCAGGAACAAAGGGGAAGAAGAAGGTAGAAACCAAGGTGGAGATCAAGGATGCCCCTAAAATTAGGTTCTCATAAATGCATTACCCAAAAGACGTAATTGTGGGATGTGACTGGGATTCTCATGTTCACAGGAATATGGTAAGAAACTACAATCATCACACGACTGATAATAATGAAGAATTTGATGCGCTGTTAAACAAAAAGAATAACAAGTGCACAATTGATGACATGCCTATTTATGATGATACTGGAGAGAAATTTATGAAGAAGGTAGGGGTCCTGTAGTTCTATGAACTCCCTTACTTTTGAAAACCAGAGAAACTATAAAAAATGGCTTATGAACAAAGTCCACAAGGATTTATTTTCTTTTTCTAGGTAGTGTACGAGGATCACCGCACCCTTAATTACAATCCTAATAAGTTTGAAGGGAACAAAGATATAGATTACTAGTGACTTATCTGACAAAGAAGCTATTTTGGCCACCCAAAAGGAGCTGGGTTACTCAAAGGGTCCGTGTGAAATGGATATTTACAAGTTAAGGAAGTACCCTGTAGTACAAGTGGCCACACACTTACTCACCAAGTTGAATGATCAAGAGAGATGATCACAAGTGAACACCATGTGGCTACACATTATAAAGAAGATATCATAGGGGGAAGTTTACAATTTGGTGGGATACATAACATATACCATCATTGAAGAAGTGCACAAAGGTGAGAAGATAAGATTTGGCACCATTATGCTATCTCTTGTTTTTGTTGAAATTGGAGTCCCTGATGAGCCAAAAAACAAGATTTGGGAGTAACCTGTATAGAATAAATCTATAGCAGAGAGGTTTGAGAAGTACTTATGTGAGGGATATATGTGTTTCCCATTTAGGAAAATGGAAGAGATGTGGTATGATAGAATTCGCATGGATTTCAAAGAGGAGTGGATAATTCCTAAGGAGCTGCAATCAGTAGTTGAAAAGATGATACAATTTGTTATGTACCAACACTTTTACATTGTACATTTTGCAATGATGGATGGGACATGGAGTCCTTGGTGTAAAATCCCTTACACCTTTACAACATGGTTCTTCTAGGTGGTATTTCACATGTTTTATAATACACACAGGTTAATCTACAATGCAGACAAGGTAGACTGTGACTACCATACCTTGAGGAAGACTTACACATACCTAGGTAAGTCTGCTTATATTGACATATTAATATCAGATGATATAATGATGAGGCATACCAGTTTGGCCATTGGTGATACTAAGGCTATGCTAATTTATATCCAGCTTAAGCCTAGGATGGAAAATGGTAAGTATGTTGAAAATGAATGTATGCTACTATGCCCACAAAAAGGGTAATATACATTTGGGAGCCTGGTGGATGAAAATCCCACTTCACCATTAGAATAATAATAATAAGAAGATGATGATGAACATGAGGATAATAGTGGTTTAGTTCACAGGGGGCATATGTAGCCCTCAGACACTAAGGAAAGTAAGTGTGAGGTTAGTCCTCCTAGGAAACAACAAGAGGAGGATGAATTAAAAACATACATGATAGCCTTAGATGAAGACCCAATAAATGAGGAACATCAATTTAAAAGCTTGTTTAGAAGGATAAGGAATTAGAGCATGGGGCCATCACAACCTCCATGTAGATCACCTCAGATATCCCCTTAGAAAGAAGTATATGAGAATAAGAGGAGGAGAAATTTATATGTTGGAGAGGATGAATAGGATGAGTATGGTGAAAGTGTGCTAGGAACCCCAGTGCAACCCAAAAATAAAGAGGATCCTTGTGATGAGGAGATGAAAGATGATGAAGAGGGGGTTAAGGAGATAGAAGAGGAGATGGGTGAGCCATCCATAAAACCTCACTCCATATAGGAAGGTGAAGGACGCATTGCAGATTCTAGTGCATGGGTTCCCAAGGAAAATAAGGAAAAGAAGGAAAAATAGGTGAGGACTACGTGACTTCGGCTATGGGGTACATAGAGGAAACTAGCAAGATAATTTATACTAGGTTCTAGACCATGGTAGGGCCAAAGGATTTATATGGCTGGGATTTAATGCACCCAAAAAATTCCAATGTATGGAATAGATTTTTTTTTTCCTGGTCCATGCAAAAACACATGGATGAACCAAATTTTGATGTGTGCAAGAAGTCATGTGTCTTGCATAGGGTAAAGAAAAAACCAGAAATCAGGCACATGATTGTTAAGCCTCCGGTAATGTCTGATGAGAAAGTAAGCAATACCTTGGTCAAGGTATCTACCGAAGTGGAGCGGAGAAAACTTTATAAGGCCACCACCATTCGAGTGATACTTGAAGATAACAAGGATAAGACTATAAAAATAGGGCACTTACAAGTAGAGAAGGAATCAAAAGAGGTAAATAATGAGGCCTTTGTTAGCATGGCTGAGGAAATTGGTGATCATATTCTTATGGTAAGGCCTAATTTGGAGTCTAAAGTTCCTCAAAAGTTTCCTTTTTCAATGCCTTATTTACAAACTCTGGTGGGTTTGATTTTTAATGAAGTACTCATTGTTATGTCTGCACCAAAAGATCCTGTA
Organism: Taxus chinensis; assembly: GCA_019776745.2. Taxonomy (NCBI): domain Eukaryota; kingdom Viridiplantae; phylum Streptophyta; class Pinopsida; order Cupressales; family Taxaceae; genus Taxus; species Taxus chinensis. Next base: position 364,036,260 of record CM034154.1, read on the forward strand.
GAAGAAACAACAAGAGCAAGGGTTACCATTGTTAGGAAAATTTCAAGTTTTGAGGCCTTGTTCCAAACATTAAAAGATGAGCTGAAGAAATTTGATCAAGCTTTGAACATGTCTGCAACACCAGATGCCATAATAAGAATCATGACTATAACATAAGATAGTGAAGTGCTAAAGGTAATGAAGGACGAAACAATTGGGTGCATAGAGACGTTAGCCTTGGTAAAAAAGAGCATGAGGCCCTTAGAATAGCCCAATATCCACATAAATATAGGATCGATGAACTTGGGAAAATTATAGCGAAGAAAATGGACTCCATGGAGGAAATGGTCTCATGTATGACACATGTTGTCAAAATATTAGAAAATGAGAAGGAAAAGATCACTCAGGATGAAATGGAAACCATCATAACAGATATCCTAGAGAAGACAAGAAACATGCTAAGTGACTTACAGACCTTGGAGGCTAAACTCAAAAATTGATATCCAAAGTTAGTTCTGCTTGAGGAAGAGGGTACTGTAGAGTAAACTTCATTATTTTATACAATGCTTCATTCATTCTTTCATTCCTTATTATTTATTGTTGGATAATTAAGAAGGAATTCCCATTTTTGGGGTGGTAATGTAATTTAGTGTGGGGTAATTTTGAGAAGATAATATATTTCTCTAAGTATGCGCATTTATACTTAGAACACTTATCCACAATGTTCAAAGCCCTTATCCACAAAATGGCTAAGTCTTGAACATTTTATCTTATATTATTTTATGCGCATTTATACTTAGAACACTTGTCCACATATATTTTGTGGAATGAAAGAATGAATGTACTTATATTATCTTATTTATCTTATATATTTCTCTAAGTGTTCTTTTATACTTAGCCATTTTGTGGATAAGGACTATTTTGAAAGATAGCGCATGGAGCACACAAAGACATGAAGACTTACGGTCCACATAATGGTATTTTGGGAACAAGCGAAAACTGAGTGCCATGTATAGTTTGAGCTAATAATAGGATTTATACTTAGAGTTAACTATGGGAAGTGTATTATTAGAGAACTTACATGTGTGCATCTTATTGTAAAGGTGTGTGGCTATTATTAGCATGTGATCTATTTTGAGAAGTGCATGGGTGGTGAAGGGAAAGTCCCCACCCCTATATATATGTATTGATTTGCATAGGTTAGAGAGTGTGAAAAACTATGGTAGAGTTATGCTGTTGGTTTTGTCACGTGCATGACTCATGAAGATACTTATGCAATGTAAGAAGATTTTGTGTTTTACAATATTCAATACAATGGATAATATTGGCTGGATAATGGTATTGAACATGAATGAATCTAGTTCTTGTATGGTAAATATTGTTATAGTCATTATTTATTTAATTCTATATGTATTCTATGAACTAGATTTGGTTTATGCATGGTGTGTTTTTTACTATTGATAATGAATTTGTTTATCTATATGCACCAACATGCTAACATTCTAAACAAGCAACTCTAAATAGGGACATGATGCCTTTGCACACTTCGAGTGAGCACTCAACTCTAGCTGAGTGATGTACCAGTGTTCATGGCTCATTTATTGTAAATTCTAGGCTGCATCACCAATCATATTACAAAAATGATGAATTCCTAAGAGATATTGAAATGGAGTAAGGAGGGAGGATATGTTATTGAGAACATAAAGTAGGCCATAGCCAAAGGTCCAACCATGGTATGTCCTGACTTCAGAAAATATTTCATTGTGTATTATTATGCATCCGAGCAAACCCTTTCAGCCATTTTAGTTTAGAAGAATAAATAAGGGATCAAGTCCCCTTTTTCCTTTATGAGCTTTTGATTGAAGAATCACGAGATCATATACTCTACCATATAAAAACATGCTTATACTGTGATTAAGGTGGTAAAAAATTTCAGATTCTACATCCTAAACTCTCACATCATTAGGATGGTTCCAGGATGATCTATAAAATGTATCTTGACTCAAAAATACCACGGCGAAAAAAGAGGTAACTGTGTATTAAAAATTCAAGAGTATGAACTTGAGATAAGGCCATATAATTTGGTTAGAAGCAATAGATTATACAAGCTGATGGCTGAGGATGATGCTCTCATGAATCAGAATGAAGATAAAGATTGTCAATGCTATATATGTGTAAGAAAGGAATTACCCCAGGTACTCTTTGTGTATACTACCAATGAGTGGTATTGTGATATTTCTTACTTCCTCACTTGTGGTGATTTTCCAAAACACATGGATTATAAGAAACAAAGGACCCTCAATCTCAAAGCTGCAAGATATGTTGTTTGGAAGTATGTATTATACAAGAGAGCTCTTGATGGTTGTTTCTTAAGGTGTGTTGACAAAGATCAACATGATCAATTGCTAAAAGCATTTCATGATTAATCATATGGTGGAAATTTCTCCTCCATTGTCACCACACATAAGATCCTTTGAGGGAAGTAATAATGGCCTATTATCTTCCAATATGATCAAAAATGGGTGTCTAAGTGTGAGACTTGCCAAAAAAATTTACGAAGACCACAACTCGCTGCACTCTCACTCAGACTGGTGGTGATTGATGAGCCTTTCCAACAATGGGGTCTAGACTTCATTGGTTCTCTCAATAATTATTATAGTGTTGTTCATACTTGTGTGCTAACAACAACACATTAATCAAATAAGTGGTTATAGGCCATACAAGTCAAACAAGCCAATTCAGAGACAATATGTAACTTCATCAAGGAAAATATTATTATCCGTTTTGGCATTCCACAAAAGATAGTTGTTGATAATGCCACACATTTCTCTTCTATAGAATAAACTAAGTTTTATTATGGATATGAAATATCCTTAGCATATACATCTAACTATTACCCTCAGGGGAATGGTCAAGTTGTGTCTAGTAATAATAATATTTTGACAATTATGTGAAATTTCATAGATTAGAATCAAATAAATTGGCACAAGAAGATATTTGATGCACTATGGGATGATCATATCACTCTTGAAAAATCTATTGGTATGTCCCCGTTCAACCTCCTATATGAGATAAATATAGAATTTCTAATCACTGTAGAGTTAAAAAAATTACAACTGATCAAAGCAATGGAAGATGGTGAGTTCCAAGACTCACTTGACAAAATAATTTTGTACTTTGAGAAGCTTTTTAAAGATAGAGTGTTGGTGGTTGACTGGATAAAGGACTTGAATTTGAAAGTATAAATTTTTTTTGATAACAAGGTGAAGAAGAGGGATTTTTATATCAGTGATCTTGTAATACTATGGGATAAGAGGAGATAACTAAAAGGGAGCCGTGGAAAGTTTGATTCACTATAGTTTGGCCCATTTCAGATACGAGACAATGTTATCCCATTTTTTAGTTCATTGATAAAATGAAGATAATAAATAAAATTTTTATGTCGATGACCCTATTAAAATCCATTTTATATTCTAAATGTTGCCTTTAAAATGCATTTTTCATATCATTTGTCAGATTTCGGGGTTTTCCTTGTATTTTACAAACTTTTTGTAAGATGTTTTCTGCCCCTAAAAAATATGACACACTAGATCCTTTTAGGTTTTGGGTTTCAATTGCATTGGAACATCTCATTTAAAAAACAAATCCATTATGTAATGTGTTTCCTGAATCCGAATCCTGAAATGTTGTATTGTGTCATAATTTTAGGTTTTCATACATTGAGACATGATTAACAATTTACATGTCATATGTCACTTACTTTCTAAACCTGAATCTAAGTCTCTTTTTGTGTTCTTTGTATCAAGTTTTTAGGACCCGATTACACATTTTCATGACATGTCTCATGCAGTCAAAATTCCACCCTCGAGTTAACACAATAAATTCCAGGGTAGAGTTGTGGCCCAAATGTGCCATCTTACGTGTAATTAATGATATTTCATTTATAAATAGGTGGGATTTCCATGTCATTTGTACCTTATACTTTTTTATGAATTTCAAAATTCCCTCTTGCTTTCACACTTGTAAAACCTGGTTGGCATTTTATTAGTATTTTTAGTCAATTTTTTTAGATTTCAACTTTAGGTTCTTCATTTGGTAAGTGTTTCTCCTTCTTTTGGATTCACATTTTCATTTTTTAGATATTTTTGTCTTATTATTTGAGGATTCATTTTTAATTTTTTTAGTTTCTCTCTCATAATCCCCATTTTTACTCATCCCATTTTTATATTTTACCTTGGTAAGTATGTTAAAAACCTTGACATGAACATGTTGGGTTTTTAACCTACTTTTTAGGGAAAAAGTTAAGAAGAAATAATTTAAAGGAAATACTTAGTTATTTTTGACTCATCTCAGTGTAACGGGTTTTCCCCTTATTGAGGCAGGTTAATTTCTTGAAAGTGTGTCATAAATATCAAAGTACTAAGTAGATTATGTAACCTAATATTATTTTGGGTTTTGAGAGGTGCTGAGCAAGATAAAAAACCTGATGGTGTTTCAAAATAATTAGGATGTTGAACATGGTTGAGTCTTTGTTAGTGTTTTGGGTTCGAAGAGTTGCATAACAAGGTGCACTTTTTGACGATGTATCCAAAACTCCAAGGTTTTCATCAAGCATGTAAACCTGAATGTGTATCAAGTTTCCATGACTGTAAGTCAAATATATTCTTATGATAGTGTGTCAGACTATCAAAGTTTCTTTATAGGGGTAAAAAACTGGCTCTCTTTCAGAAGATTAAAAAATATTTTTAGATCGTTTTCATAGATCATTTATGTATAATTCATGAAAGGGAAAGGGTGAAAAGGACTCATCCAAGGAAATTAATCACAAGTATAAAGGAATTATGCAACCCTCTAATATTGATTCCAATGTCAATATTAGAGATACTGAATTAGGGCATATTGACATGGAGTATTTTTGGGGTAGAGTAAAAAGTTCTTCTCAAACTGACACAATTAAATGTATCTACAATAATGGATTACCCCTTACTATATCCTTTCCAATATATACTGAGTGTATAAGTTCATTCTCACATGTTCCAATGATCATGACTCGAATACAAGGTCCATTCAGAACCAAGCTGGTGAAGTTATGGTGAAGTTAAACACCAACTACTTTGATGATATCCTCAAGATTCCTACTTTCACCATATATGTCAAAATAGATACAAAAAAAACTTGATAATTTTGGGATGCAAGTATGGATGATTGTATCAAACATGTTAACAGGAAATACTTAGTAAAACCCAAGCCTTTTGTGTCAAGATTTCCCAAGACCATGCCCCAAATTGACTTCATCATTGAAATTGGTGACATTATCACACTTATGAGAAAAGCATTTGGACTCCCATAAGCCAGAGAATTATAGGATGGTTGTATTAATTTATGACCATCATAAAGAAAAATGAGAAATTATTTGATTGGGGTGCGTTTATCAGTGACAAAATTGATAGCCAAATGAAATAGGTATTGACTATAGGTAAATTCTATATAATGTATTATGTCACCTATGCTACATCTAGGATGAGATTGTACCCTAAGCTAAAATTGATAGGTTTATGGCCTTTGAGCCATGTCTATAAATATCATCCTTAGTTATCCCTTAAAGGAAATGAGAATCATATTTGGAGGGTTAATGATGCTTTCTTCTACAACATTATTTATAGATTGGAACCCAATCTCTCTAAACAAAGGGTTACTGATGTTGCATAGAATACAACGTCTCACTGGGGTTGCATCTTTTTACGATTTCAAACATTCACCTACCTTTGGGTTGGATAATTCCAAGGTTACCTAACTCACCTTACCATATTTCCAAGTGAAAAATGGACTCTCATGGAGTTGGTTAGAAAGTTGTTGGATCTTCACAAGTTCCAAAAATTAAAAATAAGGCAGGGATTCATTTCCCCATATTTATTGGAAGATATAATTGTACCTCTGTTATCAAGGCCAAGAATGTGTGCATTGACATTCAATAAGAGATCATGAAAAAATGCCCCTATGTTGGATTTCAATTTTTGTGACATTCTAAAAGCTTATGGAAGAAAGAACTTCCATGTTCAAGATTTTGAGGAAATTTGGGTTGATTGCAGGGCTGAAGTAGCAATTAGAAGAAAAGATAAAAATAGATTAAACTTGGAGGAGGTTATAATTTTTAATCTCACTGATGTTTTTGAAGGAGAAATTGACAATGGAAATGCCTTGGAATATATGTATGAGCATATAGATGGTGATAAGATGGAATTTCCTCTAATTTAATGGTCTTTTAAGGAATAGGTATCCATTCAAGATAGGTCCTCTTAAATCCTCCTTTAGTTATATATGTGGAATATTCAGCCTAGATATCTCCAATTTCCAAAGTTTCTGTAATGCCCTGTTCTCCAACGACCATGTTGCTAAGCTTTTAACATTGTGGTGCTCATGTTGACCTCTCATTGGATTCACCCTTGTCACAGAAAATGACTAGAATTCTCCCACTCTGTCTTGTCTTCTTGCGTCATGTCAATGTTTACTGTGGGTGTTTCTGCCTCATCCATTTCATTTTCCTCCTATTAAAGGATAACTGTGCGCTCGATTTATTGAGCTCACAAGTTGGCTCTTGTTATTTCTATTAATAAGTATTAATAAGTGATAATAATAATAATAATATTTTTATTTATCGATCGACGTTAACCTCACGTTCTAATCGTCGATTTGTTACCAACCCCGTTGTTAATTTTTGATAAGTGATTTTATTTTTTAGTTTGGTCTCCTCACGGATCGAGCCTCGATTCGTGCAAGGGAAGCTGGTTCTTGGGTGGTGCCATCATCAAGGACATAGTGTTCTTGTGTAAGGTTCAATTTTTTTATCCTTGGCTGTCTAGGCGCCCTGGTATGCGTTGTAAATGTTTGGGTAAATGCCTTCAACCGCTTTCTCTTCTTTTCCCCTTGTGATGAAATTGGTCCATATATGTCAAGTAAGATAATTATCAGGTTAGTGGTGAATTTGACCACCAACCTACCACGTTGCTCCTGCCATAACCCAGCTCTCCTCCTTGCTCTTTGCTTCACATTTCGGTTCTCAGAGATACTGTGTACAACATGTTTATTAAATGGATGTCTTTTAAAGTGGATATTGTGGATCCATTATTTATTCCTAGTTTCTATCACGTTAAGTGCCTTTGGAGATGTTAATACTGAATTAGGAGAGGGATTCTTTCATTCTAACCTAAAACTATACATGGTTATTTACACTTAAGGCATTATATAATACTATTCGTAAGCTTTTATTTATTTCAGATAAGATCTAACTACCGGACTTCTTGAAGCAAAGCGATTACATAAAAAAATGCAGAGAAATGAGGATGAATCTTTATCCTGCTCGGAAGTGAAGGAGAATTAATTAAATATATATTAGGTCAGTGAAATCTTAAAAGACGTGCTCGAATGGGAAGAATTTTTTTGGATCTGTGTATCACATAGATCTCTCTCCAAAATAGACGTTTTTTTTTGGTAAACCGTGTTGTTTATTTTTTTTTGTCCAACCTGGCATATGTTTTGGAAGGATTTCACTCTAGTTTTCAAAATGGCTACATGAGGAAGTAATTTCCTACCATTTCTGTGCTTTACTGGAGGGGGAAAATGTGTTGGACCTTCCCTGGGATCTGGGGAAGAGTGAGTGAAATATTATTGGGTTTTTACCTGTGTTTTGTCTTCATGAGCTGTTATGGCTTGCTAGCCACACCATTTTTGTTGGGGATCTTCATGCTCAGTGGTTTTGGGGGTCACATGCCCAAGGGGAAGCTCACATTTGTGAGTTTATTGTAAGTTTTCTTTGCTGTGTGGTTATTTGCTGGTGCGCAGATCCTGGATGCCTTCCTTTTTCCTACCCTGGCCGCGTGGGGGAGTGTGGGAGGAGTTATTTTGTTTTTATTTTTGCGTGGAATGTTTTAATGCATGGAAAATTTCAACAGTGTGTTGCACAGGCCAGAAACCCCCTCCATTGCTGTTACTCCTGACCTGTTCCATCATGGAGGAGAGTGGAGGATGGGCATTTTGAAAATGGAGAAAAAGGGGGCGTGGGGCAGGTTGCCTGTTGGGAACTCGTGGCTCTTCCTGGGGTTTTTCTACACTGCAGGCATGATAAGCTCTTAACCCTCCCTTAATGGTTTATTCCCTGTAGTATTTGTGTAAATCAAATCTGTGTAATTCTTGTTGTTCTATTCTTTTTCTTGGGGTGAAAACCTCTGGCTTATGAGGGTATTCAGATATATCTTTTCCTGGTATTTTCTTTTTATATAATATAAAAAAAATAAAACCAAAAATATATGGACATCATGGGAAACTTGTAGATGCCTCCATCAAATATTTTGATTCGAGCTATGGAAACCTGTATTCTTCATTTGTGAAAGCTACCTCTGTTATCATATGACTAGTTAAGGTGAACTCCCTGATATAATGGGTATTTTGCGTGTCTTAATAGTCATCATTCCCTTCCTTGGAGGAGGATTTTGAACCAGTTGTTATCTGATGTCTTTATGGAGCTGTAGCTGATGTTGTAAGACCTTGTTATTTGACCCTGAAACCCTGTTCAATGTAAACTATTTGCAAATATAGTTTTGTTGTCTGTTGGTTGGGTCTTATAATCTATAATGGTACCTTGCATCGTTTATTTGTGTTGAATGCCATTTAAGAGAGGGAGTTGTTGGTGAATTATGCTTCAACTTGTTTTGGTGAGGTAAACATTACTCTAGGCTTTTTGAGCTGTTAAGAGCTTGCTTAGAATAATGTGTTGATTGTTAATGACGTGCGGTCACACATGTGAGGCTCTATATCGCATCTTTCATTCTCTCTTTTGACTGAACCTCGAGGCTTTAATGTGTTATGTTATGTGGATTTTACTTAACAGATAATTGTAATGGGCCTTGAGGGTAATCTTTGATAAGTTTGTTATATTTTCAATGGATCGATAAATTTTTTGGGCATGTTACTTTTGTAAGTTTTAAGGTAAATAAGGTTTACCTTGTTTTTAAAACAGAAAAAAGAAAAAAAAACACATTAGTCATTCTCTTCTTGGAGCCATGGACATACTATTAATGGTAAACCATGAAGTGATGGTCAAGTCTTTCGTAGGGCCTCCTTGGAGTACATGGAATCATGATGCAGATTTCATTTGACTGTAACCCTTCTCTGTAATAGGAGACTGCGTATGAATATCATGAGTAATCGGAATCCAATTCATGTCATGGAAACTTAAGGATCCATATAAGTGGTTTACTTATTTGGTATTTCGGGGAAACCTTTGTTGTTATAAACAATAGTATCTACTTGAGTGATTATATACAAATTAATACTTGCATCTCATTAGGAGTGGATATAATTTTGATACTGGTATTTATAGTGGCTTGGACCACGCTTACATATTTTAGCCAGCTAAATGTACCTTCTACTCATTAACAAAGTATGACGGTATTGTTGTTCGTAACTCATTCCTATGAGTTGGACTCTTATATTAATAGAGGCATATAGAGACATGATAATAAACAACCAAAAGGATATCTAAATAATATATGAACTTATTGATTTGTGGAACCTTGTTTACATAAGTATATTCTTAAAATTGTGAGATAAATATCAAAAGTATACTTACATAGCCTTGATTTTCTATAAAGGTTTGATACTTGGGTAATACTGATGATTATCATAATATTGACACTTATATTTATTATAGAAGCTCAATGTCGTTGGTACTTATATTTAATTAAAAGATAATATTATTGGATGCTTATATAGAAGAAGTAGACTGAAGGTATTAAGTGAGCGATACTATTATTACTGTAATTTAAGTATAATTAATTGAAAGGTTACGGTTGTACATCTAGCCACTTGGAATTTTGTTCATATGTAAGTTGATCTTAGGGAGGTGAACCAATAATGGGAATGAAATGTACTATCATGTGATGTGCAGTTAAGTTTTAGAATGCATGTTAGGAAATTATATGTTAGGGAGAATTGCAAACTTTCATTTATATAAATGCTAGATGGCATAAATTTTTAGGTGAGGATTATATCTTATCATGCTCAGTTCTAGCGAACTAACTCTAGTAAATATTTGTGCAGATGGAATTTTTGTGAGTAGATGAGGGATAGACTTGTAAACTTGTGCATCAACCTCAGGTGAGAAGTTCTTACATGAATCCTTTTTATATTGTTCAACTATTGATAACATACAGTGGAAAATGTAGGAGAGGATCATGGTCTTAGTATAATGTATTTGTGGACTTTTTCATCTTAACTTTGGACACCTTGGTTTGTTTGACCATCATTGAAAATATTAAAATATTGGTTACTGTTGTTGAGTGACTTTGTTGGAGTATCAGTATTTTAAGAGTTAATGTAACCTTGTTTTGTTCTTGTAAATGAGTGTTGCTACAACTTTACCCTTGAGAATAAATGTTGAGTTAAATCTTGCTATGACTTAGTAATCATGTTTCATAAGTAAACTAACATGGGATTGCTTAATACTTCTGCAAGTTAAACTAATAGTTGTATCCAAATAAAGTAACGTAGGGGTCTGAGAGCAAGTGCATCTTTAAGTAAGCAAAGGCAAGACTATCATTCAAGTAAAATTATATAACATGATAACCCTAGCTCCTCTAGTGAACATAATTCCTTTTATGGTGAAATTTGTAAAATGACCCTAAGGTGAAATGAACTGTTAGTTGTTAGAAGATGATAAGATTTAATAAGCCAGAGAAAAAAATTGGAGATCTCATAATATTTCTCACTGCCAATTGGAAAGTAAATTTTTGCTCCTTCGTAATACTCATTTAGCGAAGCCTATGTAAAATCGGTGATAATTCTGGTTAAGAGCTCTAGCTTCAATTAAATACTAGCAATAACTAATGAGGTCCTAAAGATGTTTTCATCTCGACCTTCTCCCTCTAACCTTTTTCCAAGGCACCTTGTATTACTTCTCTTAAGTGTGTTGAACTTAAAACCATGTTGTCTTGTGGGCAAGAATGAGTCCTAGTAGCATTAGTGGTGAACAGATGGCCTTGTGGAATTTAAATACTCATTTTTCTTGATAAATGAATTAAGAAAATAAAGGCCATAATAGAGAAGAATTAGAACAAATTTCTCTTCAAAGTAAAAGTAAGAACTTAGCATTGTAAAAATCATATCTAGAGTCTTAGCAAACTGAAGTTAAGGATCGAAAGAGGTTACATAAAAATAAATAACCATCAATAATTTCCTCATTGTGGCTTGCCCTATCTATAGGTGTGTTATGTGGTGTTTTCTTATGTTGTTTTTTCAAATAGAAAAGTGAACCATCCTTGGTGGGTGTGAACATTTCTGTGCTACCTTTGTGGTCATCCTTGTATTGAGTTATCCATGGAGTTAGATGTGACCTCGGTGGTGGCATGTCGTGTCATGTTTGTGTAAAAAAAAATGTTATCCTGTATTTTACTGTGTTGTTTGTGTGTGAAATTATGGTTGTTACAGTTTCCAGTCAATTTTGGGTTAGAGGTAGGCCCCTCTCATGAGGATAAGATTAAAGGTGAGGCTTCTGAAAATAAGATGAAGTTTAAGTTATATAGCAATAAAACCAAGACTCCCCCTCATTCATATATCATTTTGACATCCTCATTTGTATTAGTTAATTCTCCTTATCCTCAACATACACATGAGACATCAATTGGCATTATGGTCTCTCAGCTCATTCTATATTCCTCTATCGTCACTCACACGATCCCTATTGTTACCTTGTACCTTCAGGTACATATTTCCATCCATCTTCTTCTATGAAATTCTCATCAGTATATGCATCCATTTCTCCCTCTTCTCCTCCTTATCCCTCATCACCTTTTTTGTCACTCATGGAAAACATCTTCTCATCCCTTTCCCCTGTTTCAAATGGGATAGGTATGACTTTAGGATCTCCCCATGTGACCCAATTTCCATCTCCTTCTATTGATCTATTTTTCATACCTTCTTCTCCTCCCACATCTTCTACCATGGTGACTGCAATATTTTCCACTCCTCCATCTTTGGTAACCACTTTTTCTACTCCCCTCAATACCACATTCAATATTACTGCTCCTCCCATGTAGGAACTCTCTTCCTCTGGTCCCTCTTAGATATTTATCCAAACCCTAAGGAAAAATAATATGAGCATCCCTCACGAGGCCTTTGATTTTAGTTATTTGAAAGCTACACCCTCAAACATATGCAAGAATCTGAATAATAACTCCCACATCACCATTGATGCATCCAGTCAAATGTTTGATAAGATCATTATGTATGCTATTGATAAGATAAAGGAAGATATCAGAACTTCTGACTATAAAATAACCAAGGTGGTGCTCATGAAGGTTACAACTAAAGGTGCACAACAGGTTGTGTAAAAAAATATGAACAATATCTTCAAGAAGATCAAGGAAACTAGATATTTAAAAGAGGAGCTGAAGGATAAGGTAGAACAATTGACAATTTTCTTTTCTAGAGATCTCCAAACCCACTCACATATAGATCCATTCCCCTACTATAATCATATTTGATTTCTCATCTTTTCCCAAAATGGAAAATATTAGTCAAAAGGGTAGTACAATGGACAACTAGATATAATGTCTCATTATTCAAGGAAAAAGGATAATCAAGGACACTATGGATACCTACAATAGCATTGAGAAAGAGAGGTTGGACATTAAAAATTCAAATAATGAACTCATGGAATATTTTTTCAATTTGGAGTTGACATTGGAAGCTATAAGTGAGATTAAGAAGACCGGTTCTGACATATTTCTCAAGGAAGGAATTTTGATTTTTGCAATGCCATTGAATTATGAGTCAAGATTCATTAGGAAGGATTGTGAGAAGATTTACTAGGACAAAGAGGAAGCACCAATGACATTGATGATGAAATGACCAAGGTCCTTAAGAATTCTTGGATGATGGATTGAATATACTACATGTTGATGATCTCTTCAAAAAATTTAAGGACTTGGTTGAGAAAGAGTCTTTAGCTAAAGAATATTTTTTCTTAAGAGCCATATATAAATTAATATTATATGAAAATTTTCTAAGAAACTTATCCAAATTCATAAAGAATTATTAGAATCTTCTTGGAAATATGATAAAAATATTATAAATGTGTGGTGTGTTGAATCAGTACTCCCATGGATAAGATGAAAAGGAAACACAAGATATGATTTATAAGTTCCAGAAATTTTACCAGAAGAAAGAAGAGCTTAAAGAAGAAGAAAATAAATCTGATTGAATGATTTATTGTGTTGTTTCCTTTTTCCATCAACCATGTTGATTTTTTGAGATGTTGGAACTTATTTTGGGTTCACAAGTTGACTGGGTCATTTTTTGAGAACCATTAAAATGAACTATTAATGTGTATCTACTATTTTTAGCATGAAATAAAAATTGTTTCCCCTTTTCTCTCCTCCCCTTCTCTATAAACGTAAAATTCTATGGAATTTTAAAAATTGAATAATTATTCAACAATAGTAAAGTTATTGGAATTGGAAAGAGATAAAAAAAATTGTATTTTCAATCTTGCAATTGAAGGATATAAGATATATCTATAACAAACTGTGTGTTGTGGTATTATTTCCTTCATTTAAGGTATTGTTCTTATGTTCAATGCATTGTATGGCTCTTTAAATTTCATTATCTTTTTTTATTGTATCTTCAACACGTTATTACTATTTAATCTCATGTTATCCTCAAGGAACGTTTCTACCCATTTTTTTCATGCTTCTAACTTTCTATAGTCATTGATTTTCTTCCATTTTCATCCATCTTCCTTTCTATAAAGAATAAATATATTGGGATGATATCCCAACCCCAAATGGTTAGATTAGTATAAGTATTGTAAATATCCTTTGGTGTGGTTATATTAGTAATAAACATGGAGCCTCCCCTTTATTCATGGAGGGGCTTTGTCCCACATACTATGGTTGAACCTGATATTTTATTTCTAAAAAAATATCCAACCAAGAGTTTTTTAGAGACTCCACTAGGGAATCAAGGACAAGTAAGACTAAATTTATTATACTAATAGAGACTTCGTGTTTACTTTTTCCTATTAATTAATTCACAAATTCAATATGGAAAAAGGGTGTTTACTCAAGCTATTCAAGCTTGAGGAGAAGTGGATCCTATATTTGACTTATTGTAGCAACATAAAATTTATCTTGCATTTGAAATACGTTCCTCTAGGTGTAAAATTATGTTTTCACCCATACATAGAAATTATGATGCACAAGAGAAAGATACAATAGCGACATGTATATCACTATTCTTGAATGACACTCAAATACCCACAAGTACATATTTGAGAAGGATGGTTGCACCACAACCTCTAGTTCCCTGGGTCCTAGATATTAATCCTATTGCATTAGCCCAACCATTGCATGATTTTCCAAGTGGATCATAGAAGAACTTCCCAAATTTCAATGGTGAAGGAAAGAAACATCCCAATGAACACATAGTTTCCTTCTATGTTTCTTGTGGAGTTATGAGTGTAGCTTAAGAACATGTATCTATTCAATTGTTTGTTGAGACACTTCAAGGCACCACTACAGAGTGGTTTTATCACATTCCCTGTACATTTACAAACAAGTGGGAATCCATGAGAATAAGGTTTGAAGCAAGATTCAAACCTATAGAATATGCACATTCATTACTAGTTCAGATCCCATAAATGAAGAAATAACCGCATGAGTCCATGCATGACTTCATGGAAATTTCAACAAGTTGATTCATAAGATTCTAAAAAGTGTGATCACTACTCTCAAAGATCAAAAGTGTTTCCTTCTCAATGCTCAATTTTTAAAAGTAATCTTATTGGTGAGAAGATAAAAGATTCCTAATTTTTCCACTATAAAATCAATGATAACATAAATTTAAGATGATCTAATCATGGCTGGAAAGATTAGAAGGGAATCTTCCAAATATAAGAATCAAAGTACATCTCATTGTACCACTGATCTTATGATTAAGAAGTTAGCTAATGATTTTATGGACTTAACGAAGCATATGTCTCAGAATGTACTAAATGCTCCTTATAAATATATTCCCAAAAATAATTTTAGTAATAATAATAATGGTGCTCTTGCTAGAGACAAAACTTTATCAGCAACTGCTCAACCTAGATTGGCTATTGAAGCCCCTCCTATTAATGTTTTCGTGGAAGTAATTGATGAACAAAAAGAAGAAAGTGATGAAGCTGATGATCCCTTTGAAGATAATAGTTATGATGATGAATCAATTGAGGACTCCAACATTGGGTGCTTTGAGTATGAAGAAGATGATTATGACAATACATTAAATTATATGAGTATTCAATCTTTCGTTTTTTTACCCAATCACAGAATCAAAGGAATGAATAGGAAAATACTAGAGAAAATTATAAATAAAAAGAAGATCAAGTAGTAATTCCAAATATTTCCAAAAGGGGGACTCCTTTTCCTGTTCAACCAAAAGAGAAACCTGATGTTAAAAAATTACCACAACTTATAATCCTCCTACTATTCCCAAGACTAGTTCCTCTCTTGAAAAGTTGAGTATTGAAGGATATACAAATTTATTTACCCCATCATACACTACTTTCTACATCATTGATCATGCCAAGAGAACAAAATTTTAGATGTCAGAGGCAGAGTACCTTTAGTCCAATCCAGAGTAATTTGAAAAGGTGGAAAATTTCATTAAAAGTAAAGTTTTCGTACCTTCTAATGATTAATCTAAATGACTCCTTCCTATCCTTTTCATCTCTCATCTCAAAATAATATGAATTCAAATTCTTCCTTTAATAAAATTGAACCATTTTATTTTTCATTACTTATCAATTATTTAAAACTCAACAACTACATTAGTGATTCTGGAGCCTTAAAGAATGTCATCCCTGCAAAGGTGGCTCATACTATGGGACTCACTCTTAAAAAACCATTCAAGAACTGCTAATTAATGGAAACTAAGAAGGTTCAACTAATTGGTCAGATAAAATAAACCCAATTTCCATTTGTTACATTTCTTGAGAAGAGGTCAAAATTTATATTCCAGTTGTAGATATTCCATCTGCTTGTGGCATCCTTCTAGGGAGAGGTTTTTGTAGATATGCAGGAGGAGAATTCCATATAGATTCGTCAAAGGTAAAGAAACTAGTAGATGGAAGCATACATCCCCTTTACACCCAAAGAAATTTCAACAAGTTGATTCATAAGATTCTAAAAAGTGTGATCACTACTCTCAAAGATCAAAAGTGTTTCCTTCTCAATGCTCAATTTTTAAAAGTAATCTTATTGGTGAGAAGATAAAAGATTCCTAATTTTTCCACTATAAAATCAATGATAACATAAATTTAAGATGATCTAATCATGGCTGGAAAGATTAGAAGGGAATCTTCCAAATATAAGAATCAAAGTACATCTCATTGTACCACTGATCTTATGATTAAGAAGTTAGCTAATGATTTTATGGACTTAACGAAGCATATGTCTCAGAATGTACTAAATGCTCCTTATAAATATATTCCCAAAAATAATTTTAGTAATAATAATAATGGTGCTCTTGCTAGAGACAAAACTTTATCAGCAACTGCTCAACCTAGATTGGCTATTGAAGCCCCTCCTATTAATGTTTTCGTGGAAGTAATTGATGAACAAAAAGAAGAAAGTGATGAAGCTGATGATCCCTTTGAAGATAATAGTTATGATGATGAATCAATTGAGGACTCCAACATTGGGTGCTTTGAGTATGAAGAAGATGATTATGACAATACATTAAATTATATGAGTATTCAATCTTTCGTTTTTTTACCCAATCACAGAATCAAAGGAATGAATAGGAAAATACTAGAGAAAATTATAAATAAAAAGAAGATCAAGTAGTAATTCCAAATATTTCCAAAAGGGGGACTCCTTTTCCTGTTCAACCAAAAGAGAAACCTGATGTTAAAAAATTACCACAACTTATAATCCTCCTACTATTCCCAAGACTAGTTCCTCTCTTGAAAAGTTGAGTATTGAAGGATATACAAATTTATTTACCCCATCATACACTACTTTCTACATCATTGATCATGCCAAGAGAACAAAATTTTAGATGTCAGAGGCAGAGTACCTTTAGTCCAATCCAGAGTAATTTGAAAAGGTGGAAAATTTCATTAAAAGTAAAGTTTTCGTACCTTCTAATGATTAATCTAAATGACTCCTTCCTATCCTTTTCATCTCTCATCTCAAAATAATATGAATTCAAATTCTTCCTTTAATAAAATTGAACCATTTTATTTTTCATTACTTATCAATTATTTAAAACTCAACAACTACATTAGTGATTCTGGAGCCTTAAAGAATGTCATCCCTGCAAAGGTGGCTCATACTATGGGACTCACTCTTAAAAAACCATTCAAGAACTGCTAATTAATGGAAACTAAGAAGGTTCAACTAATTGGTCAGATAAAATAAACCCAATTTCCATTTGTTACATTTCTTGAGAAGAGGTCAAAATTTATATTCCAGTTGTAGATATTCCATCTGCTTGTGGCATCCTTCTAGGGAGAGGTTTTTGTAGATATGCAGGAGGAGAATTCCATATAGATTCGTCAAAGGTAAAGAAACTAGTAAATGGAAGCATACATGCACTTTAACAAGAAATTTAATAAAAATATTTGGTCACAAAATTTGATGATCCAAAGGAAAAAATCCTTTCTAAAGATGCTTGTTTAGGGACTTATTTTATGACCTAAATAAAAAATCCACCTCTAATTAGGTCATAGAGATATATTCTAATGAAATGCACACTTTAGAATTTGATGGTAGTTTCTCAACTTATGGATCTGGTGCTAGTGTATTACTCATATCTCTCGAGTATGAAATCTTCCCTTTCTTCTTTAAATTAAAATTTAATAATACTAATAGCACCACCAAATATGAATTATTGTTATTAGGACTGAGAATGGAAAAAAAAAGGAGTTAAGAATCTCAAATCTCAAGGAGATGTTGAATTCATTGTAAATTAGGTTAGAAATGTTTATCCGGTGAAGAATAATCACCTAAAACATTACAGGAAAAGGTTATGGGATTGTATTGAATATTTCTACACATTATCCATCAAGGTAGTATCTACAGATCACAATGACAAGGAAATATTTCTTGCAGTGTCTTATTCATTACTTATGGCTCATCCCGAGTTTAAGGAAGATAAATACACCATTAAGATAGTTGTTGAGAAGACAAAGTATGTCATTTAGCAGAAGGCACATAAAAGGTTTGCACATGGGAACATGGTGCATTCAAAGGTCTGGAAAGATAGGGACAAATTCAGGATTTAGCCATTTTCATGATTATGGGCTATTTTTGGAGATAGCGTGCACAAAACACAAACCGGATAAAGACTTACGTGAAATGCATATGCTTTTTTTAGAAGAGTGTCTAATAAGTGCTTTGCATGGGTTTGAGTTAATAATAGAATTACTACTTCAAGTTAACTAAAAGATATCTATTATTAGCACACGTACATGTGTGTCTATTATTGTAAAGGTGCATGGTTATTTTCAGCATGCGACCTATTTTGGGAATTATGTAAGCAGTAATGGGAAAGTCCCCACCCTTATAAGTATGTAGTAAATTTACGTAGAATGGAGAGAGTGATTAGTGAGATATTATGGAGTTATGATACCACACTTGATGTGCGTATAAGTTTATGATATTGAATATTGTAAGAAGCTTCTGCATATTTACTATGTTTAATATAATGGAGTGTATTGACTAATTAAAGGTGTTAAACATGAATGTAACTAGTTCATGCATGGTTGAATTCATTATGACTATTGTTTAAATCCGTTACTCTTTAGATCTAGATCTGGAATAAGTTATGTAGAATTTTTATACTATTTATGGATCTGAATGCATCAAGTCTTCATCTTCCTAACATCATGCAAAAGAAACCCTAAAGAGGGGATTGGTACCTTTGCATGCTTTGGGTGAGTAATCAGTCTAGGTTGAGTGATGTGCCAACATGCCTAGGTTTATTTTGGTAAATTCTAGGCTACATCATTGGTTCCATTACCGAGACCTCTTTTTCAATTGTTTTTAGGATGGTTTGTGATGAAGATGTATCGGTTGACCTTAGCAGTTGTTGAGGAGTGGATAAAAGATCTAGAAGA
The DNA here is from genome assembly GCA_019776745.2 of Taxus chinensis. Taxonomy (NCBI): domain Eukaryota; kingdom Viridiplantae; phylum Streptophyta; class Pinopsida; order Cupressales; family Taxaceae; genus Taxus; species Taxus chinensis. Next base: position 364,055,395 of record CM034154.1, read on the forward strand.
AGATTATACATGGAGGTTCAACATTGGATTTGAGTTTGACGCATGCATGTGGGTGGAACAATGTTTTTTTGACAATTTGTATGAGAGCTTCTTCATTATTTTTCTGGTAGAACTATACGAGTGGATAGTTGCTTATGTGTCTAAAAGGAATTTGAGGTATCACACACTTGTCTGGACATAGGAAAAATTTTAGGACCTTTATGATGTCGATCTTATTTGGACACGCATTGTGGATACTTGGTTTTGTGGTGTTCTGAAGAACTATATTGTGGAGTACTCAATTTCCACTTATTCTTGCCTAGAGGTAGTGGAATTATATTTTCTATGATATCTCAGGGGATTTTAATTGCAAGGAATTCTAATGGATATTAAGATCTTGATGGTAACCCTAAACTTGGAAAGAAAACTAATGGATAACTAAAACCCACCACGCATAGGGCAAGGACCAGGTTTGGTGAAAGATAGTGGACCTAGCAGTAGAGATGTAGAGAGAAGAAATGCATCTTAAGTACAATGAGGCATGAGAGAGGGAGATATAAAAGCAACACGACATTGCAGAGAAGATGGTGTTGAGGAGAGAGATGGCTCACTAAGGATTTGGAGCTCACATAGAAGGCATGGAGCCAGAGCATCATGAAATCCCCCATTTGGGAAAGCATGATAGGGGACCCTCCTCAGCCTCATATGGAATTGTGTCAACAGAGATGACCTGGGCTACGAGCATGCATCTTAATCTAGTTGGAAACCTTGCCCTTATGCTTGGTTTTCCAATAAGTAGTATGAAAAGTAGTCAGCAAGATAATTTAGGCAGTGGTAGAGTAGGAGTAAGTCACATAGCAAGTACATTGATGGCAGGGAAAACAATTTTGTTATTGTTTAGAGGTACCTTTTTAGGCACATCATCTGCACATAATTCAAACGTGTAAAATTTGGGGCTCATGTTTGGGAGTAGTACCACCATGCAGACTATAGGAGTTCATTACAATACTACTATTGGGACATAGGGAATTACATATTCTGGTTCACTTCCAACTATAGGTGGAGGATTAGGAGGTATAGGTGGTTCTAGAGGTAGAGGTAACACTGGAGGTTCTAAATCAGGTGGACAAGTCTACACCAACCCTAGAATATTTACATGGAGATGTATATTTGTATTCCAAAGTATAGGGGCATAAAATATGCTACTGAGCATGTGCACATGTGTGAAATACTGTGGTGCGCAGAAGGAATCATGACTTCTGAGTGCAAGGAAATTCAATTTGCAAATACATTGTAGGGATGCACTCACAGTTGGTACAGGAAGTTAGACCCTCATCAAACTTGCATAGATTATGTAACGTTCAAAGATGCATTCCTTAGAGAGTTCTATATCCTTAAGTTTGAGCATAAGAGTATAAGCATGCTTAAGGATAGTAAAAAAGGAACTACTGAAAGTGTCTAGGAGTGTGATGCCCATTTCAAAGCACTTTTATCTAATATTTCTTATGATATTCATGCAAGACAACATGCGCAATGGTTTGTTAGAGGTCTGATAACACATTTTAGAAGGGCTTTGTCACATAAGACATACACTGATCTATGCAAAGCACTTGATGCAGTGTTGCACGCTGAGCTAGTTGGGAGCATAGACACTGGGGTGAGCCAAATTTTGGAATAAAAAATTATAGCTATGGAAAAGAAGTTGGAGAAACTATCGGTGAGCTCAACACATGAGACATGCATGAGGATTTGGTTTACAAATTATGAAGTAGAAGGGCACACCAAGGATAATTATCCCCATATATTAGTAAGTTTATTGCTACTAGACTATGATATATGTCACCTAAACCTTGACGTCAGTCGTTTCCCATTATTACAAAAAAAAAAAGGAAGAGCGTATCTTGCTATTGTAAAAATTTTAGGTCCACGACTCATGATACGGAAGACTGTTAGCTGATAGGTCAGATCTATGATGTTATAGATATTGGTGTATGACAGACGTGAGTATTAGATAGATCTAATGGAAAGGATGAGCATGAGGATCACAATCAAGTGTGCTATGATCAGAATGAAAAGTGCTATGAGGGAGGACATGGCAGAGGTTGAGGATACTGTGGCATATTCAGAGGTCAAGGCCATGGTGGTGGATTCAACAAATTCCCTCGTGGAACATGATTTACATGCAGATCACCGGACCACTACATGCGTGAATGTCCTCAAAATATTACATGTTATTTATTTGGAAAGAATCATAGCTACGAGGAATTCCTAGACTTATATGATAATCTTAGTAAGAAACATAAACAAGAAAACAAAGGCGCATGGATGGTTATGATACACTGTGCTGTGGAAAATTAGTGGATTCCCAAGTTGGAACTGGAATCCAAGGTGTTACCTATAAAGATCACTACATGTGTTGAAGCTATTTGTATTAGAGAGGCATTACAACAGAAGCATACTATCACTAAAGAGGAGGTTTTTCATGCCTGGTACCTAGATCCTACCCATCAGAAGGAGGTTTATCAAGAGACCATGGAGGTCCCTAGAAATCTTCAGGGTGAAATTCAATGTCTAAAAGATATATCACAAAAGATGGAACTACAGAAGGAGGTAGAGATGGTCCAATCAAATATTGATGATTCAAAGGAGTTATGCAGAATGCTACACTAGGAGAATATTGTTCCATTACTAGGGAGTTGGATGAAGGGAAACACTCCATGCACTAATACTCAGAATAAGTAATAGATCATGCATGTAAATATTCTCCCCATAGCTTAGAATATGACAAGGAAATCACTCTGAATTATGTTATGGATGGATGGATTTTGAGAAATATATTGATTGATACAGGTGCGAAAGTCAATGCGCTTACTTTATATGAATGGGTACATATGGGAATACCTACATTACACCCATCCTCTAATGTATTATTTATGGCTAATTAGACTAAGGCCACTCCTATCAGAGTTTTAAAAGATGCATCCATTACTATAAAGGGGGCCAAGCTCATTGGGTATTTTGAGGTTTAGTGCTTGCAGACGTAGATAGTTTCCCAGATTTGCTTGGATGCCCTTGGTGTTATGAAAATAATGACGATCTTCGATTCAATAAGGGATATATTAGTTTTGAAAACAAGGAGGAAAGATTTATTATCCATTTAAATGATGGAAAATATGTGCCCTATGTTTAGCCTTTGAGTGAGACATATCTAAAAAGGATTTATGTACGTGCCATCTAGGACCCAGAAGCTCTCAAGCCATCTAAAGAAGGAATCCTTCAGTGGGAAGATGCACTTTCTATTAAAGATACTACAAGTATTACTTATGATAACTGGGCTCATGGTACTTATGAGTTTGTAGGGCATGAAGTAAGGAGAAAATTTACATGGAATATTAAACCTCGTTGCATTAGGAGAATAGGCAACAACCCTAAACCTTGGTACAATGGGGAAGGGGACCCTATGGTATTCCTGCACAAAATGGAGGAACAATGGATAGAACAGTTAGAGAGAAGAAGTGTGGTAGCATATAACCTATGCAGGACAAAATTGTGTTGGTGGGTGTTTCACAGGTATAATCTTGTAGAATGAAATGAAGTTAGAAGTTCTCTTACAACTCAGTTTTCTAGGAGTAATACACCAAATCAAATCTACTTATATCATGGTAATCAACTTGTTCAACACCACATCCAGTAGTGTGAGAGGATCTAGAAATAGGGATAGGAAGATTTAACACCTTCTCTATGGGTGTAAAAAATTTATTCTACTTTAGAAGGTTGCGCCATGCTTGGTATGTCTATGCAGAGCTACATAGATAAACTAGAAATTGGTAGGATTTGATTATAGGTATGGTTCATAATTTTGACTAACTCTCTACTAAAACTCTAGTAGAAGAGGAATTAAGGGTTATAAATCAATTAACTATGGGAGACCATGCAAAGGTAGAAGAATTCATTTAGGAGTTATTTTATGGAAACGACCCAAGAGTGCGTTTTGTTGAAGAAACAGAGACATATGGCACACTACTTAAGCACACTTACTTTGAGAAAGAGAAAGGGAAGATGGTCTACATAGTGGATGATGAAGAATTATAAGAATTAGATATAGACCATTCAATAGGTACACACAAGGTCTTGGATAATGCATATAACAACACACGCCCCTATCATGAACCTATGAGGACCAAGAAAGTGAATATTGACATGGATTGTAAACCTAAAGAGGCAAAAATTAGAGATTATTGGTATGAATCTAAAGTAAGTAAAATATTGGAGTTTCTCCATGATTTATAGGATTTATTTCCTAATGGGTACCATGAATTGAAAGGATTGCATGCATCATTAGGATAAATGAAGATAAATCTCAAGGAAGGTGTACACTCGGTCAGGAAGAGACCCTACAGGATGAACCTCGACTTGTGTGAAAAGGTCAAGGAAGAAATTGACAAAATTTTAAAGTTTGGAATCATCAAGCCCCTGGATGAGTTAGAATGGGTTAGCCCAATGGTGATAAATATCAAGAAATATGGTCGGATTAGGATATGTTTGGACTACATGGAGCTGAATCCTGCATGTGTTAGCGATCCTTTTCCTACGCCATTCACAGAGAAAATATTGTAAGGAATCTCATGGCGTGAGATCTATTCTTTTACAGATGGATCCTATGGGTATCATCAGGTTAGGATTACATGGGAGGATCAAGAAAATACTACTTTCACCACTGAATGGGGAAGTTTTGCATATAATGTAATGTCGTTTGGACTGAAAAATGAGCCCGTTGTATTTTTGTGAATAGTTGTTTAAGTATTCCAAGCTTTTATTTAACTTTTCTTACAAGTATACTTGGATGATTAGACAGTATATGGGCTTGTCAAGGATCATTGTGACAATTTATGCTTAATTTTTGAAATATGTATACAGTTAAGAATCTCTTTTAACATCAAAAAATGTGTGTTTGCTACATCTTTTGGCACTCTGCTAGGTCATATTATCTGTAATGAAGGTTTGTTGGTAGATCCAACTAAAGTTGCAGTTATTTTTTGCCTAAAATAACCTTCCATTCAGAATGAGGTACACATATATTTTGGTCACATTGGGTATTATAGATAATTTATCAAAGGATATGCTAAGGTTTCCAAACCCTTTGAGGATTTACTAAAAGGAAAAGGGACATTCCATTGGGGGGACTGCAACAATGCAAATTTCATACATTTAAGGATAAACTTACTACAATGCCTATTCTTCACTTTCCCTTATGGGACCAACTGTTTCATGTACATGTGGATACTTCTGGCATGACCATTGGCATGCTGTTGGCTCAGCCTAGTGAAGGTATTATAGATCATCCTATCTATTTTGCTAGTAGACAGTTAACTCATGCAGAGAAAAATTATATAACTACAGAGCGCAAAGCTTTGTCAATGATCTATGCATTACATAAATTTAGACAGTACCTACTAGCAACACCATTTGTATTCTATACCGATCACATGACATTTAAATACTTAATAAATAAGCTAGTCTTACAGGGGTGTATATGTCGATGGGTGCTCCTATTCCAAGAATTTGATTTTATAGTTGTGGTAAAATGAGGGAAAATTAATTATGGACCAGACCATTTATCAAGGATACATTTAAGGGAAGATGCACAAACAATTGAAGATACAATTCTAGATGTATAGTTATACAGGTTACATCGTGTGCCTTGAGACTTGGAGGATATTGTTGTTTTTCTATGCACATGTGTGGCACTAGATGGACTAAAAGCGTGAGAGAAGAAACAACTTACAATTCACGTGGCACTGTTTATGTTGATCAGTGGTGACCTATACAAGTTAGGCCAAGATAAAATATTACACCGATGTGTACTAGAACATGAGCCCACATATATCACGGAAGAGGCTTATGGTGGTATTGCAGGTGGGCACTATACAAGTGACGCCAATACGCATAATATTCTACTCACTGGATTATGGTGGGAGACACTATTTAAGGATTGTAAGGCATATTGCAAGGCATGTGGAAAACCAAGGAAAAGAGATGAAATGCCTTTACGACCTATTCCTAGTGAAAAAATGTTTGAAAAATGGACTATAGAATTTGTGGGTCCTATTTCACCATTCGTGCATAGGACTTGATACTGCTACATCATCACTTACATAAATTATCTTACAAGGTGGGTAGAAGTAGCACCTATCAAGGATTGTATAGTAGCTACCACAACAAGGTTCTTATGGGAAAATGTTCTTACCAGGTATGGATTCTCGTTGAGTTTGAATAGTGATAGGGGCACACATTTTTTTAATGAGACAATTTGAATTCTATTGGATGAGTTCATGATTGCACACCACAAGACTACACCATATCATCCTCAGGAAAATGGGACTGCTAAAGCTTTTAACAAGATTTTGAGCCAGACATTGACAAAAATTTGTGATGTTGGAAGAAAATATTGGGATGATGAAGTTTATGTTGTGCTTTGGGCGTATAGAACAACATAAAAGTGGTTAAACAAGGCCACACCTTTTTCAATTGGTTTTTGGTGTAGAAGTTCTTCCGATGGAATTCATGTTACCTTCTTTACATATTTTGCACACAGGAGGTTTAGTTAATGAGCAATAATTAGAGGAATTAATTGGAAAGTTGATCAAGATATATGAGTGATGAGAAATAACACGATGAAATAACAAGCAAGAAAAGGCCTGTTAGAAAGTGTGGCATGACAGACACATCATGGATAAAAATATTGAGATAGGACAAATGATGATTTTTTATGACTCTAAGTTTATGTTCCATCTAGACAAACTTAAAGTGCATTGGTTGGGACCATATATTATCACTCACATACTTTAAATAGGCACTTTCTAGTTAGAGGTGCTTGATGGAATACGGTTACCAGGTTACTTCAATGGGAGTAGAATAAAGCCCTACTATATATAAGTATTCTTGGTTTTTGTAATAGGGGAATATTTCCATTTAGAGTAGGTTTTAATTTATGTATTCCCATAATGTATTTCCTTCTTTTTCACTATGCTTTACCATTTTAGTTGGTGTTTTGTTTAATAAGCACATTTGCATGCTAGAAGCTAATTACCATTTATAGAATTTTTATGCGTAGAGGACTGCACATACCTTTTGTGTGGGATGGCTATTAAAAAATGGGTACACATTCAGGAACAAAATGCTACAGGTGTTATTCAAGTTTTGAGGGTTTTTGGAAAGAAGATTGCTTCCAAATAAGGACTATAGATGGAGATATATGAAGGAACATTATAATGCGAGGTAAGTAGTAACCGTGGAGACTACCAGGAGAAGGTGTAGTGGTGAGGTACTTAGGTGCATGGAAGTGTGCTGAAGACAAGTCTGTAGTCAGAAGGTAGGAAGGTGCGCTAGAAGGTTATAGCTATAGCACAAAGATGTACCATGTGGAAATTTTGAGAATGATAAATTAATGAGATAATTGTTAGAAGGTGAAGGAGAAATAAATGTACTAAAATTTTGAAAATCTATATAAGGATGAGATGTGAGTTCATTGTTATTGTTGTAATCATAAGTATTTGAAATAACTAAGTGAAAATGAGATGAGCGATTGATATTGAGGTGCAAAGAGTGTGAAACCAAATGTGGAGAGAAGATATATGTGTAAAAGAAGCTTGCCTCCCCATTGGTGAAGGGTTTGAGTGAAGCAGACACATTTTGAAATAGCTAGGGCATGTGAATTAAAACTAAGTCATGTAGATTCAAATTAGGGTTTGGACTTGCTCACTATAAAAACTAGAAAGAGAAGCATTTGCACATTACAAAGGACAAAAAGTTGAGATTTTCAGATGACACCAAATAAAGTACCTACTGCAGGAGCCAAAGGAAATAAGAAAATGGAGGCAAAAGTTGAATTTGCACCTGAGAGTATTTTTTTTGAGATACAATGCCCAGAAGGTGTTATAGTTGGGAAAGGCTAAGATTTCCACATCTATAAGTGTAAAATAAGTTATTACAACTACTGCACATTGGATAATAAGAAGTTAGATGCATGCTTTAGCACAAATACCAAAAAACACACAATGGAGGACATACTTGTATATGATGATGATGGGGAGAAGTTGTTAAATAAGGTTAGAGTATATGAGTTGTATTAGCTCCCTTATTTTGGCAAGTATGAACCATTATACTAGTGGTTAATGAGTAGAGTCCATGAGGACTTCTTCTATTTCATCAGACAAAGCGTCAGAATCACAGCCACCTTGATTACAACATCGATAAGATTAAAAGGCACAAGGGCAGACCTTGGCAGTGATCTAACTGATAAGGCATTAATCATGGAAACACTAAAAGAGTTAGGATATACAAATGGTCTGCACAGGATGTACATTGACAAGTTGAAGAAGTACCCACTGGTTTAGGTAGCTGCACATCTGGTAACAAAGTTGAATGACCAAGAGAGGTGGTCACAAGTGAATACAATGTGGCTGTATATTGTGCAGAGAATGTCACATGGATTGATCTACAACACAACAGGATACATTTCAGAGAACATTATTGATTAAGCGTGCACAAGTGACAAAATCAATTTTGGAAATATTTTACTTTCTTTAGTATTTATGGAGATCTGAGTTCCCGATGGACCGAAGGAAAACATATGAGAGTATCCCATGGAGAAAAAATACCTTGCAGAAAGGTTTTAAAAATATTTATGTGAAGGGTCGATGAGTGGGCCATTCAAACAAAGGGAGGAGATGTGGTATGATAGGCTCTGTGTGGAATTTGAAGAGGTGTGGTGCATTCCTAAGGAGTTACCATTAGTGGTGGGAAAGGCAGTATAATTCATGGTGTACCCACACTTTTGCATCACATGATTTTCTATGAGGGATAAAACTTGGATCCCATGGTGAAAATTTCTCTATGCTTTCATAGTGAGCTATTTATAGGCATCGGTATACCATTTTACCAATGCACGCCACCTGAATTTTATTACAGTAAAGGTAGACTGTGATTACCACACTCTGAGGAAGACATATGTATTTCTATACTTGAATGCCTATGTTTAGAGGCTCATTGCAAACATTATAAGCATAGAGCCGATAAGCTTGGTAATTGGGGACATTGGAGCAGTGCCCATATACCTTTAGCTTAAGCCCAAGATGGAAAATACAAAATATGTGGAGAATGAGTTCCTACTCCCAGGGCCGCTTAAGGGAAAACATACAGTGGAGAACATACCAAATCCAAAGCCCACAAAACCTATAGAGGTAGATGACAAGGAATAAGATCATGAAGACAATAAAGGCTTATAACATAGGGGCTAAAGGAAACCAACACACAGAGTAGAGGCTGGGTGCACAATTATGCCACCTCAAGTAAAAGAAGAAGAATAGGATTTAGAAGTAATCTAAGGAGAGCACCATTTCAAGAGGGTGTTCAGAAGAACAAGAAAAAAAGGCATGGGAACTCCTTAGTCTGTCAGGAGGTCACCACAACTCTCCTCTCAAAAAGAGAAAACTGAGAGAAAAGTTAGGAAGTTGAAGCTGAATGAGGAGGTGAAGGAGTATGTAGAGAGCACGCCTGGAACTTCGGTATGACCAGAGGATGTGGAGGAACCCAAGGACAAAGAAATGAAGGATTAATAAGGAGTAAAGAAGGTAGGAGAAATAGAACAAGATACTCCTATGAACATAGAAGATCTAACTCTAAACCTTGACGCTCAAGTTCCTAAGGGGCCAAAAACAAATAGGGAAAGTGGGGAGTATGTTGCACCGATCATGGGATATGATGAGGACACAAGTAAAATTATCTACGCATGATTCCAAAATACAGTAGGCCTCAAGGAATTGTATGGATGGGAGTTGATGGACCTAGACATGGCTACTACAAGTGTGAGGAAATAGTTGTCATGGTCCATGCAAACTCACATGGATGAGCCTAATTTTGATATATGTTAAGAGACCTATGTGTCAAGAAGAATGGGAAAGGAACCACAAAATAGGCACATAACTGTCAAGCCCATTGTTATGTCTGATGAATAGGTGAGTAATGCCTTGGTGAAGGTATTTATAGAGGTTTCACAACAAAAAGTAGATAAGGTTACAACTATTAGAGCGCTAAGAGAAGATATCGAAGCCAAAGATACTGAAATAGCACATCTGAAAGGAGAGAAGAACCTAGATAAAAATAAGAATACGGTTCTCATCAGCATAGAAGAGGAGATTGGTGATCATGTCTTGAATGTAAGACCACACTTGGAGTCCAAGGTACCTAAGACGTTCCCTTCGGCTATGCATTATGTGTGTACCCTAGTTGATTTGGTGCTCGAGGATGGAGTGATTCGGATTCCAGAATCAAAGGACCATGAACAGAAAGTGGAGAGAGCAAGGGCCTAAGTAGTTATAAATATTTAATCTTATGAAGCCTTGATCCAAAATTTATAGGAAGATATGAAGAAAGTAGACCAGGATTTAAATATTTGTGCAACTCCAGAAGCAATTATCTGAATCAAGACAATGGTAGAATACAGTAAAGTCTTGAAGGTGATGAAATATGAGACATTGGGGTAGGTGGAATGATTGGAATTGGTAAAGCAAAAGCATGAGGCCCTTGAACCAACACAAGATCCACATAAAGAAATCCTGGATGAAATTGGAAAGCTTATAGTTTAGAAGATGGATATTCTCGAAGGAAGGGTGACTGTAATGTCCAACATTATTATAATATTATAGAATGAGAAGGAATAGATTGCGCAAGAGGATTTAGATTCTATTACATCAGATATTACAAACAAGGAAGAATCCATGCTAAGTGATTGGAAAACCTTAGCAAACCTTAGGAAATAATTCTTTCAATTGAAATAGAGGACATTGTAGGGTGAAATTTTATTCTTTGTACAATAATTATTTAATTTCCTTTCATTCACATTCTTTATTCTTTGAAGTATCAAAAGGCAACTATTGTCAGGGAAACAATACAGTTTAGTGTGGGGTAATGTTGAGAAGACAATGTATGACACTTAGCAGAAGGCACTCAAAAGGTTCACGCATGGGAACATGGCACTTTCAAAGGTGTGAAAGGATAGGGAAGGAAATGCACATGAAAGAGATGGAAAGATTTGGGATTTATCCATTTTCATGATTACTGGCTATTTTTGGAGATAGCGTGTAAAGCACACAAACCAGATAAAGACTTGTGTGACATGCATCAACTATTTTTCGAGGAGCGTATACTAAGAACTTTGCATGGGTTTGAGTTAATAATATAATTACTATTGCCAGTTAACCAGAAGAGATATGTTATTAAAAAACTTACGTGTGTGTCTATTATTGTAAAGGCACATGGATATTTTCAACATGCAAACTATTTTGGGAATTATGTAAGCGGTGAAGGGAAAGTCCCCACCCTTATAATTATGTATTAAATATTCATAGAATAGAGAGAGTGATCAGTGAACTATTATGGAGTTATGTTTTTAGACTTGATGCGAAAATAAGTTTATGATACTAAATATTATAAGAAGCTTTTGTGTATTTATTGTGTTTAATATAATGGAGTGTATTGACTGATTCAAGGTGTTAAAAATGCACCTAAATAGTTATTTCATAGTTAAATTCATTATGGCTATTGTTTAAATCCATTACTCCTTAGATATGGATATGGAATATGATCTGTAGAATGTTTATACTATTTATGGATCTGAATGCATCAACTTTTCATCTTACTAACATCCTACACAAGTAACCCTAAAGAGGGTCCTGGTACCTTTGCGTGCTTTGGGTGAGCACTCAGTTTAGGAAAAGTGATGTGCCAGTACACCAGGGTTATTCATGGTAAATTCTAGGATGCATAAATAGTCTATCAAATGAGTGTTCCTGAAAATTATTCTCATTGGTAAGTATTCAATGATGATTAATAGATCTTGAATTTTCTTGAAAAGTTTGATAATTTTAGAGAACTCTACTTTGAGGGTTATGAGTCAAATTTTCATGAATCCACTTCCCATTTGCATCAATAAACTAATGGGGAAGTTCTCCAACTCAAGGGGAATAAAATTACCAAATAATTGGTGTCTCTTGAAGAATTGTTTGGCAAGCATGATCACTTTATTTGATAGAAGCAACAATCTAAAAACATTTCTTCCATTGAGGTCAAATGGGTTAAACTTGGCTCTACAGCGAAACCAAAAAAATGCTGCTCTCTTGAAGAGAAGAGAAAATTCTTGGTGCTTTTAAAGAATACATGGAAATTTTAGAATGGTCTTATGCATACTTGAAATATTTCAAACTGAAATATGTTCAACATAATATTCCTCCCAAAATGAATGCTCATCCCTATAGGAAAAAGCAAAAATAGTACAATCTAAATATATCTAGCTCCATTCTTATGGAAATTCAAAAGATGTTAGATGCAAGGATAATTTTTATAATTCATCACTCCACATGGGTGGTTAACATCATCCTGGTGCACAATAAAAATAGAGAAATTTGTATCTGCATTGATTTTTGTAATCTCAACCAATCTTCATTAAAAAAATTATACCTTACCTATTATGGATCAAGTGTTGTAAACAATAACTGGTTCAAAAATGATCTCATGATGGATGGATTTTCAGGATACAACTAGGTTGAGGTTGATGTTGAATATCAACATAAAACAAAGTTCACTACTCCATGGGGCATGTTTGCATACCAGAGAATATTATTAGAGTTTATAAATTCTAGGGATACCTTTCAAAGGGAAATGAAATTGTCTTTCAGAGACCTAATGGGTAAAACCATGCTAGTATACTTTTATGATCTTATGGTCTTCTCCAAGAATAGACAAGATCATTGTCATCATCTTGAGTAGATTTCGATAAGGTGTTGGCAACACGAGATTTCCTTGATTCGCAAGAAATATATGTTTGGGGTTACAGAAGGGAAACTACTAAGTAGTATTGTGATAAGGAAGGAACTAAGATTGATCTTGAACATATTGAAGATATAAAAAGTCTCACCCTTCCTACAAGAAAAAGTGGTGTACACTCATTTTTTGGGAAGGTTAATTTCTTGAGTTGGGTTGTTCATGACTTTGCTAACAAGAATCGACACATTGTGGAGAGTATGAAAGGTAAAGTCCTCTTTCAATTGAATTCTAATGGAAAGGTTTCTTTTGATGAGATAAAAGAATCCATCACTCATGCCTAAGTCTTGGTCTGTCTATATTTTTAAAAAGACTTTATCATGTAGAACTATGCCTTGAATCATATAGTTTCTTTTATACTAATGTAAAAGAATGCTGAAGGAGTTAAATATCCATTTTCCTTTATGAGTTGTCCTTTAAAGGATCATGAGGTGAAAATGTCCCAAATTAAGAAATATGCTTATGCGGTGGTCTAGGAAGTAAATAATTTTAGGTATTATATCCTGAACTCTCACACATTAGTCCTTGTTCCTGAAATTGAGGTAAAATCCATTTTAAATCAAAAAAGTTAGGTAGTCAAAGAGGAAACTATATTTTGAAGGTGAATGAATGCAATATGGAAATTAAACCTACCAACATTGTGTATGGGAGAGATTTGTATCATCTTATTAAAGAAAATAACCCTAAGGAAGAAGCTGATGGCATTGGGGACAATAATGAAGAATTAATTGTCCATAGTTTCGTTTGTAAGAACAACAAATGAGTGGTGTTCAGATATCATATTCTATTTGAATTATGGAGAATGTCCTAAACATCTGAGTCCTAAAGAAAATATAACAATCAAGATGAGGTAATATGTGCTCTGAGATAATTGCTTGTGCAAAACAAGAATCGATGGATTTTTTATTCACTACGTAGACAAAACTTAATTAGGTAATATTCTAGAGGCATATCATAACTTGACATGTTGAGAAATTTTTTCAACATATTTCAAAACTCACAAGATCCTATGAGAAATATACTATTGGCCCACTTTATTTCAAGATGCATCATGGTGGGTAGCAATGTGTGAGTCCTATCAGAAATTTGTTGGTCATCTTAAATTAACAACATTTCCCCTAAGGCCAGTAGTAATTGATGAAACTTTTCAGTAGTGGGGAATGTAATTTACTGGAGATTTGAATCCTTTTTCTAGCACTGGACATAGATATATATTGACTATAATTGATAATTTTAGCAAGTGGGTGGAATCCATTCCAGTGAAACATGTCACCTCTGAAGTTATTTGTAACTTCATCAATGAGAATATAATAGTGATATTTTGCATTCCTCATTAGATTTTGGTTGACAACACCTCTAATTTTTCATCTTATGAACTCACTAAATTTCACCATAGACATGGAATTAATTTGGCTCATGCCTTAGATTATTACCCTTAGGGAAATGGTTAGGCAAAATATAGTAATAAGAACTTGGTGACTATAATCAAGAAGCTAGTTGATGAAAACCAGTGGACATGGTACAAAGCATTGTATGATACACTTTGGACTAATTGTATCACCCCAAAGTGAGCTATCAGTATGTCCCATTTTCAATTTTTGTATGGAGTTGACATGCCAAAATTCCTATCTCTTCAGAGTTTCCAACTTTAAAGTTGGCCAAGATGATTGAGGATGACACATTTCAATACTCTATAGAAAAAATAATCATGTACTTGATAGAGCAGGAAGAAAAGATATAAAAGGTGGTTGAAATGATTATGGAACATCAGAGAAAAGTTAAGAAGCATTTGATGAGAAATATACAACAATATTCCTAGGTTGGTGACCTAGTCCTATTCTGGGATAAAATAAGAGAGCCAAAGGGAATGTATGGAAAATTTGATTCTTTATAGAGAGGTACTTTCAAGATTCACTAGTTGTGTGGAGTAAATAGCTTCTACCTGTCGTATCTCAATGGAAATCAACTCTCGCTACCTCACAATAGACAACATCTTAAGTTGTTATAACATTAGAGAAAGTTTTCTCACATGTATCATATTTTTCGTTTTCGTTGTGTATTTCCCTTTTTGTTCGTGCGTTTTATTTTGGTATTTTTCTTTTGCTTCCATTTGTGTGTTTGTTTTGTTGTTATCTATTTTATTTCAATCCTTTTGATTCCTTGGCCCAATGGATTGCATCTTTTGAAACCTAGGCATGTCTCTTCCTTTGATTTATCAAAGAAAGTCCCCAGTTAGAGGTAGCTGTTATCCCATTTTTGAGTTCATCAATAAAATGGAGATAACCAATAAAATTTTTATGTGGATAAACCTATTAAAATCCATTTTTTTTCTAAATGTTGCATTGAAAACATATTTTTCGTGCCTTTTTTGTATTTCAGGGATTTCCTTACATTTTGCATGATTTTTGTAAGATGTTTTCCACCCCCAAAAATATGACATACTATAGCCTTTCAAGTTTAACATTACAATTTCATCGGAACATCTCATTTGGAAAACACATGCATTATGTCATGTGTTTGCAGAATCTGAATCCTGAAATGCTCTTGTGTGATAGTATATTAATTTTTCAGACATCAGGACATGATTAAAAATTTACATGTCATATGTCACTCATTTTCTGAAACCAAATTTTGACTCTCTTTTGCTCTTCTTTGTATTGTATTTTCACGACCCAATTAGAAAATTTCACAACATGTCTCATACGGTCAAAATTATTCCCCTTAGTCAATGCAATAAATTCCAGGGTAGAGTTTTTGCCACACACATGTCATCATACGTGTAATTAATGATATTTCATTAATAAATAAGTGAGACTTCCATGTCATTTTTACCTTGTACTTTCTTTGAATTTTTGATTTCCCTCCTGATTTCACACTGGTGAAATCGATTAGAATTTTCTTGATATTTTCAATTGATTTTCTTGGATTTCAAATTCATGTTCTTCATTTGGTAAGTGTTTTTTACTTCTTATTGATTCAAATTTTCATTTTGGGAGATTTTTTTCTTATTACTTGAGGAGGGATTTTTAATTTTCCAGTTTCTCTCTCTCACTGCTCATTTTTCCTTCTTCCATTTTTTGTTTTTACCTTGGTAAGTATGTTAAAAAAATCAACATGTACCTTTTGGGTTTTTAACCTACTTGTTATGGGATAAGTTGTGAAGAAAAAGGTTAAATTAAACACTTAGTGATATTTGAAACATCTCAATGTATCGGGTTTTCTCCTTATTAAGGATGGTCAAATTCCTGACAGTGTGTCAGAAATATTGAGGTACCTAGTATATTTTTTCACCCAATAGTATTTTGGGTTTTAGGAGGTGTGAATAAATATCAAAAAATTTATGGTGTGTTGGAATTCTTAGGATTCCAAATGGGGTTGATTCTTTTCCAGTGTTTCATGTTCACAGATTTGCATAGCAAGTTCCACTTTCCGACAGTGTGTAAGAAAACAAAAGGTGTTGATAAAGCCTATAAACCTGATATTATATTAGGTTTCCATGACTTCAAGTTAAGGCCATTATTCAGATGACTTGTCATATTATCAAGGTTTTTTTACATGGGGAAAATAGGTACTCTCTTTTAGAAGATTTCAAAATAATTTCAGATCATTTTCTTAGATCCTTCATCTAAGATTCAGGAAAGGGAAAGGAAAAAGGACTCATATAAGGAAATGAAGTACAAGTATCAAGGAATTGTGTCTCCCTCCAATATTGATTCCAATGTTGATATTAAAGATATTGAAATAGGGCATATTGATATGAAGGAAGTTTGTGGCAGAGTGTAAATTTCTTCTCAGACTTCCTAGATGTAATGTATCTGCAACAATGGATTACCAGCTGTTGCATCCTCTCCAGTATATGCTAAGTGTTTAGATTTCATTATCACATGTGTCAATCATTATGACTCATATATATGGTCCATTCGGAACCAAGCTGGTGAAGTTGTGTTCAAGTTATACATTGACTAATTTCATGATCTCCTTAAGCTTCCTAATTTCACCACGTATGTCAAAAAAAATCCCAAAATAGCTCAACAAGCTTGGGATACAAGTATGGATTATTAGATCAAGTATGTTAACAAGAAATACTTTGTAAAACCCAAGCCTTATGTGTCAATATTTCCTAAGACCATGCCTTGAAGTGAAATCATCCTTAAAATTTGTGACATTATCAAACTTATGAGCATAGTGTTTGGAATCTTAGAAGCCAAAGAATTATAGGGATGGATGTATCAATTTATCACCTTCATAAATAAAAATGAGCAATTCTTCAATGTGAGTGTGTTTAACAGTGGCAAAATTGATAGACAAACGAAGAAGGTATTGACTACATATAAATTCTATATGATGTATTATGTCACCTATGCTATAACCAGGATGAGATTGTACTTTGGGTTAAAAATGATAGGTTCCAGGCCTTTATGCTATGTTTACAAGTATTATCCGTAGTTATCCCTTCAAAGAAGAGAGACGTATTTTTGGAGGGTTAGTGATGCTTTCTTCTACAAAGTTATCTATATATTGGAACCCAATCTCTCCAAGAAAATGGTTACCAATGTCGTATGGAAGGAAATGTCTCACTGGGGTTGTATCTTCTTGTAATTTCAAAAATTCACCTACCTTTGGGTCAGATAATTATATGTTTCCCCAACTTGCCTTCCTAAATTTCCAAGCGAATAATTGATTCTCATGGATTTGGTAAGAATTTTTTTGGATCTTCACAAGTTCTAACAAACAAGAATAAGTAAGGGATTCATTTTCCCGTCTCTATTAGAAGACACACTTGCACCTCTATTTACAAGGCTAAGAATTTCAGCATTAAGATGTAAGAAGAGATCAAGAAAACAATGCCTCCTAGGTTGGGTTTCAACTATCATGGCATTGTAAAAGCTTATGGAACAATGAATTTACATGTTGCAGAATTTGAGGACATTTAAGCTGATTATAAGGATGAATTAGTAATTAGAAGAAACTATAACAACATATTAACTATCACAAGGTTATAACTATCAATATCGTTGATGTTCCTGAAGGAATAATTGATGATGGAAATATATTATAATCTATTTATGAGAAAATGGATGGTGATAATATGGTATTTCATATAATCGAATGGTCCATTAAGGAATTTGTATCCATTTAGGATAGGGCCACTCAAATCCTCCTTCAGACCAACACCTGGTTGTAGTCGTTGAGTATTCAGTCTAGAGATCCCCAATTCCCCAAGTTTCGAGTCACTTCTACATCATAGGTGAGACCCTCTCATGAAAAAAAGAATAAAGGTGAGGTTTCTAGGAAGAAGTTGAAGTTAAATCTCTACAAAATTGGAATCAATACTCCCCCTCCTACATCTTTCATTCCAACCCCCTCAGTTGGTTTGGTTGATTCTCCTTCTCCACAACATACACAAGAGACATCAGTTAGCATTGTGGTCACTCAACCCATTTTGGCTTTCTTCATCATCACTCATGCGGTCCCTATTGCTACCTTACACCCTCAGGTAACTCTTTCCATACCCTCCCCTCCTTATGTTGTCTCTCCTCATCCTGCTTTTTCCCTTCTATTTTTTCTTTGTAGATCTCATTAGTCTCTGCATCTATTATTTCCTCTTCTCCTCCTTCACCATCACCACATTTCATGTCACTCATGGGAAAAATATTCTCATCCCTTTCCCCTCTTTTGACTGAGATAGGTATGTGTTTTGGATCTCCCCATGTGACCCAATTTACATCTCCTTATGCTGCTTCTTTTTCCGTACCTTCTTCTCCTCCCACATCTTCTTCCATAGTGACTTATAACTTTTCCACTCCTCCATATTTGGTAGTCACGTTGTCTACTCCCCTAGTATCACATTGATAATTAATGCTCCTCCCACACTAGAACTCTCTTTCTCTTTTCTGTCCTTGCTAGTTAGCAAAAACCCAAGGAAAATGAAGATGATCGTCTATCTCGAGGCCTTTGATTTCATTTCTTGGAAAACTACACCCTAAAACACATCCAATAAGCCAAAGAACTTATAGAACATAATATTAAGGGCTGTTATAAACCTTAGTTTATAGTTAAATAATTCATAATATTTATATTCTTAATTATCTAATATTAACTATGATTTTATGGTTAATTAATTTTTAATTAAATTGATTTATTTAAACGGGGGGTATACCATGTTAATTATATGTTTATAACCCTTGGGGTTATATAGATATGTCCATGGGCCATAATCAGGTGAATAAGATTCATGCCGGGTTAAAACATAGAGCAGGAGTGAGGAAAGGAGTTACTGGATTGTGTAAAAGCTTCTTGTATATGAAAAAATCTTATTAATGGTTTTTTTCCCCATTGGGGTTTTCCATGTTAAATTTCATGTCACTATGTTATTTCATTTATTTTATTTATTAAATGTTTGGTTATTAATTTTTGGATTAATAAATATTTTGGATAATTATTTATAACCTCAGTCGTAATAAGACCATCTCCCACATCATCATTAATGCATCTGATCAAAGGTTATCTGAGATCATTATGAATCTTTTGTCTTCAATTTGTTCAAAACAAAACAAGTCCCCAAACTAGAGGTAGCTATTTTCATGCTAAATGTATAGCACAAAATTTTTATTTATTTATTCCATGAAAATTAAGTCCATACTCAAATTTCCTTGAACCAAGTAATGTAAACCTGAACTCTAGACAATTGATGACTATGTAAACCCCATCATGGTTGAGAGAGATGTGATAACTAGATTTTTAAATTATGTACCATGTGTAGGTAATTTTGTTGTAAGAAATTCATGGACTCGTTTTGATCCACTCTGAAGGAACTCCTACCAGAGGCCTAAAAAATCCTATTTTCAGGACTTTGACACCTAATGAACATCCTCTCGAGATGAACCATGAAGAGATAATTAATCTAATAAATGTGTGACTAATAAATTATATCATAGGATGTATTTTAGGGAAGTTATGCAAGGTGAAACAAGTTTAGGAATAAGTTGTACAACACTAGGATACTTATAGTATAGTGTAGAGAAATGAAAGAAGTGAAAACACTAGTGATATTATTCTAACTAATTCAGGAGCCTCATGTACTTTTATGAAGTGATAAAAACATAATTGTAAAGGTAATAAGGTATAATACACATTGAATTTTTTTTGGGATACGCTATCATCATGAATTTGAGATATTGGTCCGACAATGCAAGTGAAAATCCTTGATCTTAGTGACGATTCAAATTAGCATTCTAGGAGTTACAAAGGGATTTATGATCTGATTAAAAATAAAATAGGCTATAATTCAACCTTATACATTACTGATGTGATAATTTATGAAAATATACAAGTTTCTCTCTGGTGGCATTTTGACCTTTTGGGAACTGCTAATGAGTAGAATAAAAAGGGGTTTAAATTCTCAATCACGGGAAGAATAGGATCCTAAAAGTAGTGCCATTGGTTTAATTTGGTATTTTCAAGTCAAAATAATATAATATTTTCCCATAAAACTCTTAGGTAAGTCCTGAGGGAAAAGACTCACTCTCTAGGGTCTATTTTTGGCAGTGGTTGGTGAAGGAAAGCTTAATATAAGTGTCCCAGTTGAATTTTTGCACCTTGGATGAAATTTTTAACCATTTAAATTAGTGAAAAGATGCATGGGGTGAAAAAATTGTGACCCCAAGGAATGAGGACGTTATCTTTGAAGTTTTGTCACTTAAGTGACTTGTTTGGGTGTTAGGAGAGTGTTGTGCACTCACATGAAGTTTTTCCCCCATCCTCATGTTCCAACATCCCCATGTCACACTTGGGAGGCATGATTGAAAATTTTCACCAATAATCAATTCTCAAATCATAAACCATTATAAATATATTTGAGTCTACTTTCCATAACAACTCAAATTTTGATGTAATTTGAAGTGAAAGACCTCCAAACAACTGAAAATATACAACTGCTCCAAACTGAATTCAAGATCCTAAAAATATGTCTTCTAAACAGAGATGGTTCACCTATAAAATATCTTCACCAAGAGACAAAATATATATCTTTTGAAAGGTATCTGATTATACTTTCCATAACATCTTACATTTCTTTCCAACTCACAGTGGAAGGCCTTTGACTAAGCCAATTTGCAACTGTTCTTTCAGGCTTCAAGGACTCAAGAACTAGTCTTGAGAGAAACTAGAACAAAATACTTGAAACAAAATTCCAAGCTCAATCATCATATGTATCACTTAAATGACATTTGTACCAACATGTATAAGCACTAACATGCATATCTCATGTGGAGAAATCTCACCCAAGACACCTATTTTTATCACCTTCGTAAGTAATCCAACTAGGGATTTTTAGGCCAATAGGTACTCAAATGAAAATAAATTCACCACATAAATCCAAGAACTTGATCACATCATATCAGGTGTCAATAAAATATGCATGACCATTAGATACATCAACAATAATAAAAATGATCAAACACACTCCAAAACACAAGTCTAACATTTTAGCCCTTAAGGTGAAAATTGATAAGGTAAATTTGAGCACATGTATATTCCTTTTTCTCCACTATACATTCATATATATTTTCATGGATGTGTATAAAATATCTCAAGTATTATGGAATAATTTGGTTTTCATCATGGAACTTCCATCTCAACCATGAAATAATAAAAACCCACATTACTAGGGTTTTTATCTCTTCCCAAAATAGATGGAACACAAAATCACAACAAAAATGAGATATGAGGAATCCTATTCAACTATGATGCATTAATTTTTATTTCTAATAAATTATGGATATCATAAAATTAAAATATTCCAAGTCACTCTGCTATGAGGGTTTTATTAGGGTTTCAAAGCAACTTAGCTTCTTAACGATCGTTCATAAAAACCTGACAATCAAACCAATTTATTATTTTTATAAAATATTCTTAGCTTAGTTTAAAAACAACCCCAAAGCCTCTATTTCCCATAAAAAGCACATAGTTCACAATGAGCATCAAAAGGTCAACATTTAGAATAAAAACACACTCTTGAAAACCCAGTTTTTTAAAAAACTTCATATATTACAAAATCTTATTCACTTTGACCTAAAACTTGTCAAGAAGTATCATGAAAACATCCTATAACTATATATACTCACTACCTAGATAAAATAGGCTCAAAACTCTCCATCCATAGTGACTTACCTATGCTAACTTAGTTTTATTTAATATTTTTCTTCCAAAGGAGCATGAATCACCACCAAACCTCTAAAAACTAACATGAAACTAATCATACATGTCATATACATCATCACCATGCTCCAAAAATACTAGTTAGCTCCAAAAACTACACCTCCATGCCAAATTACATTCTCTAAGTTTAGGAATAGGCCTAGAATGACATCTTCACATCATGAATCTTCATGAAATGACCATGATGATTCATTACAGTCTCATTAAAACCTATAGCATGCATCTAGTACCTTGTTTTACCTCATGATATCCTTCAACCAACTTAGGACTCATACTATGACCATACACTCTAGACCATGCTTGAGGACCTCATATAACACCACCAAATCATGAAAATACCAATCAACCTTCATGTTTGACTTTGAAAGACACCTCATAGAGACTGATATAAAACATCAACATCCTTTTCCATCAATTAATTTGACATCAATGACAATACTAAGGAAAAATGTCCAACAATATTTCCCTTTTTCATTGATGGAAACCATCTTTAGAAACATTGATTGCAATCAATAATACCAAACAGCTAAATGACTCTTTTCCATGTTTCTCATGCTAATATCCCCTTTTGAAATATATGAAAAAGGATATAATGACGAAAAAACATAAAAAATGACAACTCAAAATGGCAACAATGCATAAGACAATTTACTTGACTTGAATCCCCCTTGGACTATACATGCTCTTCTTTATCCTCACCAACAACTATATGAGATCCATGGACCTGAAATAACCCTGTAAAAATATCCTCCCTGAGAATATATCCACTTCACTTTATACTCATTCCTGATTTACATCATCCTCTAGGTTTGTACCATGCTTAAAAACACACAATCAACCTCTAACAGATTCATTACCACCTTTAGGACCAATGTCCCTAAACCTCATTTACAGTCCAATTTTGACAAACTTCTCCATGCAATATAAGTGCACACAACTCATGGATCATCAAATTATGACCCCCCCAGAAAAACACTATCAATTTCCAACATAAAAAGAAAAAAAAATATTTTATACCTTAATCGAATGCACTAGAGATGTATCAGATGCAATTCCATAGTCCTCAAGCAATCCTTTAGTATTCTCAACACCCTTTTCATGCAATCCCAACATGTATAATCACATGGCTAACCACCCCTGAAAATACATTGTCAAGTAGCATGTTTGATACCAAAATACCTGTTTGAGGGTCAATCATCATTGTTATCTTTTTGATAGATTCTTCCATCAATTGTAGCATGTTTTAGCAGTCCTCCACAGTACCTCATACATTTTCAAGATGCAATATTCAATCAAAATATTAAAATTAGCACTAAATGATTTACCTCCTATGGATAATGAGAGATAAAATATCCCCATTAACATATTTCAATTATCATGTAACCATGAATCCACAAAAAATTATCTTTGCACCTGTACCTATTGTAACATGGTCTTGTGTTCATTGTCAACCATTTTAGCTCATTCTAAAATGTTTTACCGCTAGGTAATTAATTCTTGCATGATTTACACAGATATTTTAGTCCTTCTATCAAGCTCCTCTTGTAGTTTCTTGATGTAGATAAAATTGTCTCAAGATATATATTCAATCCATAAACAACTACCTTCACCCTTACTCTGTAGTAGATGATCACTAACAAGCCTAGAATGGCTTAACAACTTAATTTTTTTACTTATTTCACACTTTAGAGTTTATCCAAACAACATATCTTGTTTCATAAGCTCTTTTCACCATTACATAAGGTAATTCCACTCATTCAACTCAACACATATCATTCTTCTTCTTATCTTTCACTTTTTCTTGTCCTATTATTGTCCTTTATTGACTTTTTTCAAGACACTTTTTCTTTTACAAGCCTTTTGTAGCTCCTCTACTTATATTCCCTAATTAACCACCTCAAGCCAATGTACCCTTAGGACAAGGTATCATGGCACATTCAAGGTTTAGCAATTCTATAGAAACACTCAAGAATATATCAACTATTTCCAAACCCCTTTTCTATGCTCATATTTTATGTAAAATTTCAAAACTCAACTCATAACCCTATTCTTGAAATCACCACCCTTTCACTCTTTTAGCTTATAAGGTCAAACTAGCCCTGCCTCAGTAAAATGTTAGTTATCTTTATTCCTGGAGGGGGTTATAGTTTAAAATTAAATAATTTTCAAGAACCCATTTTGATCATCTTCCTTCTCCCAAAATTCCAGTATCTAAATCCACTCCTAAACCCTTGTTACTTTGTAAACCTACCCTTGCAATTAGCCCTTTGACTATATATAAATTCTTCCCACAAGACTATCATGAAAATCTCAAAAATCATCTAGTGAAAGAATAAAATTCTCTATGAATCTCTTAGGGGACTTATGCAACATCGTTAATTTAAAATTTTAATCTTAGATTCAATGATTTACCCCCTCAAGTTGTAATGCCTAGCCATATCCTAACCGTGCCTTGCTAAGGAGCAAGAGAGAATTGATTTTGCTATAAATCGTTCTAAGATAAGATTAAAAAATTGAAACTTGAAATAAAAGTTTGTCTGAATGATATTGATAGGAGAAAATTACTAGAAATGATTTCAATTAATTACACTCCACCTATAGATGTATTATCACTGTTAAGCAATATAACTAATAATGCCACTCTTCTCTGGGGTTATATTCTTCCTACAATATTTCATGAAATGATATCCTCCAAAACTTCAATTCTAATGAATTTACAAGGTTTCAATGTCATATGTATTCCATGCAAATTCCTAGTTTCTTTAAAGCCAAACAGAGTATCTATTCCACAAAGTCCATTACATGCAGTTCCTTCATGAGGAATACAACCTCATTCAAATCATAATTAATTATTTCACCCATCCTTCACCAGATGAATTAACTAATAGAATCATTTTGAGTACCATGTAAAAGTCTATTATAATCACCCACAACTCAAACAAGCATAATATCCATCTAGACAATCAAGACTTTCATTGTCTTACCAGAACAAACATCAAGCTTCACCTTGAATTTCTATATTTTTAACCAGATGTATTCAAGCTATAGTTTTCATAACCACATATCATGCATGATACACAAGGAATTTTTCATAATATAACTAAAGGAATTACAAGAAGGAACATTTATTTTTCTCAAAACCAAAGTTTTTATTTACTTTGAAAACTGTATTACAAAACTTGATAAAATTTCTTCTATCCTTCTCTTTATCCTCCACCGCGAGGAATGATGACTAACATACTCTTCATCCTTCCTATATTTGAAATAATTCATGCATGAACCTACTTATTAACTCATAACTACCCTTTTATGACTCTTGGACTTCCCTAACCGACCCTTGATGACTCACCATAACTCATACCCCGCATATTTGGCTTAATTACATATTTTATTCAATTAATTAGCTTATACATCCCTTAAGAATCATCACCCACTTCTAGACACCTCATACACACTAATTAATCCCATAAAAAAAATTGCAACATAGTAATAAACCATAGTTCCTTATTTACATCCTTAAGAGATTTGAACACAAAAATGGAGGGAAAGAGATGACTTTTAAATTTCAAATTCTTCAACACGTAAAAAATCCCTCTTGTTCCTTTATCATGCTCTTAAACATTGTTTTTGAGACCAAATCTATGATTATTTTCCTAATAAATGTTCCTTTGAGATTCCCTTGCATCATTTATCATCAAGACATGTTTATTTACTTTTAAGATTGTAAAACATTTCACATAGATTTGATATCCCCATGATTTTTCATGAACAACATCAGACTCTGGGCTTCATCTAAAAATCCTTCAAATGCACCTCTTTAGACCTTAATACTTATTTTAAGAACTTATAACTTAGCTCCATTCAACTCAACACCCTTTCAAAGACTCTATTATGTCCACATTTTGTATTGCATATCCATATTGGATTCTCACAATTTTAGATTCTCATATGAAGTCCTCAAGATACTTGTAGCTCATTGTTTTTAAGAAATTACCTTATTTGAGAAAACTCTACAGATCCCAGGTATCCATGCACATGTTAACAACTATTAAGAAACTCATATTTGATTGATTGTAACTTATCATGCTTTATAAAAACCTCACTTACCTTACTCCATTATCACCATAAAAATGGTGCTACCAAAATTTTTATTGCAAGAGAAAAAAATCCTATTATTTTGGAATCAAGTCACAAAACACCTCACTT
This sequence comes from Taxus chinensis, assembly GCA_019776745.2. NCBI lineage: Eukaryota > Viridiplantae > Streptophyta > Pinopsida > Cupressales > Taxaceae > Taxus > Taxus chinensis. Next base: position 364,081,678 of record CM034154.1, read on the forward strand.
ATCCTTAGAACCTCCTCTAATGTGCCACATACCCTTGATGTCACAATATCCTTATAACTTTGTCAAACAAACCCTCTTCAAGGGATGAAACTTAAAGATTTTTCACAATCTTATTCATCCTCAACATACATCTAATCTCCTTGTACCTATTTTGATCAAAATTCTTGAGCTATCCAATATCCCTTGGGATCAATACAACTAGATCAACATAAGAAACAAAATCTTGAACTAATTTTTTATTGAAGATCATGCTTTCCAAACTATGAAAAATCAGAGCACCACTATGATATACATTGTTATGATACATGAAATATGACACCTTGGGTATGTATCAATTGATGAAGATCTTATCCTAATATTAAAGAAAAATATTCTTCAAATGTATAAAATCACTTGATATAATTCCATATCTTTTACAGACTTTTATCAAGTTGTTTCTCATTCTAGGTTAGTATGGTCTGATAAACCTTCAAAAATATCCATACACCTATCTTGAGATATTTCTCTAGGCCCAAATGTTCATGCAAAAACCTATACCTATGCATATAAAATTAAGAACATACCTGGGAGGCGTAATCTTGCTTTGTCTCTGATAATTGGACCAATAATCCAATAAAATTACTCTAAAATATATCAATCCTTCACCTTTATCCTCATGTAGGCCTATTCACAGCTATAACGAGGGGTTGATGTATCATATATACATTCCTTTCAATAATAGAGTATAGGTATCCCAAACCATCTTGCAACCTTATCAACACTATGATTTTGAACATAACAAACTCACATAGATTTTAAGCAAAACAAAACACCTATCTTTTATCTTGATATCATGTTATGGATGTACCTATACCTTTTCATTATTCAACAGGCTTTAAGTGCATTAAGTTATCTTTTTTATATCACACTTCTCCCCCTAGAGATATGCACCTGAGAACTCTATTACAAACCTCCTTTTATTCATCCTTAAACACCTAAGAGTACCCATGTTCAAATGACCTTATCATGCATATTTTCATAATTCAACAACTTTTCTCTTTTAAGTACAAGGGCTTCTCCTTCTTATAGTATTTAATCTTCTTTGAATCACTTGAAAATATGACTAGAACCACTTAGTAGTCCTTTTTTTGGATGACACTATTGATAATACCACCTTCTTCTTTGCATTATACACCTTCTCATGGAGTTGTCACTTTTGAAGTTCATACCCATAATTCTTCAAAAAACTCAAACCTTTGAGATATATCATGAAAAACTAATTGATGAATAACCTTTTGATTGATAAGAACCAATGAATAACACTATTGTAATTAATAACCACTTAAGGACCTACTCAAGGTACCATCATTATTGAAAATGACCACAAATATTTTAACCTTCCTTCGACACACAGTTGAAGGTCAGTTGATACTTTTTAACATTCAAAACAATATTTACTATTTAGGACTAACAACCAAGGGTATCACAACCTAACTATACCTTGATGTATGATCTACTAATGTCTTCACTTTTCAAAAATATGTTATCGCATGTCAAACTTATATGCAGACTTCTAGACATGACCACCTTATTACTTATAACATCAAGACATGAATTACCACAAAGAATCTTCAAAAATTATACCATCATTATATAGACCACTATGATGAATTGATTCACAAACCAAAATTAATATTACAACTTGACTCCATAGTGTTCAATGATACCATAAATGCATGCTGTAATAATCCATTTTACATAGATATATGATACATAAAACAGAGAATTTTAACTACAAGAAACATTAACTCTTGAGTCTAATATGGAACCAAAAAATCATACACATGCTTCTTAAAATTAATCATTACCTCATGAAAATATAATTAGACAAAAACACAGTGATATCATATCTCTTCATAGCATATTTGTAAAACTTCAAAAATCAAGGTGATACAAAATTTGAATGGTGCCATAGACATACACATACTTTATTGACTCAAAAATAAAAGTCTCGATCCTTTTCAATTTTTGATAAATTGGTCATATCAGATACAATTCACCTTTTTAATATTATTTTCTTAAAGATACAACACATTTGAGGACTTTTGATAGATGAAAGACTGAGACAAAACCTCAAAACTTATGACCAAGAATATCAACATGAAATATGAGATCTACAAACTCAGACACATACTAACAAAAAGGACTCAAAACCCACATGAATAGATCAAATCTCATACCTTCTAAATTTTGAAGTATTCTAAATTCCTCACCTTCTCAACTTCTCATGTAATGGATACTATATAATAGTGAGACACATATGAATTTCCTCAACTCTTGGTTTTTCTTTCATAGTAAACATACCTCCTTTGTATGATTTGGACTTGATTTTTTTTTTTCCATATTGATTGAGTTAGTCCCTTCTTTAAAAAACTTCATTTGATCAGTCTTCATAATGAGTTCCTATGATTTTGAAGCATACTTCTTACCTTGATTTGACTCTTCAACCCTCACACTCTTCAAATTAGACTAAGAACCAGTTCTCTTGGCCTCATTTTCTTGATAAAGTATATTTTTAGCATTAGGATATGACTTGATTATCTTAGATTATGTCTTGGGAGTGATTTTTCTTTTTAAAATTTTCTTATCTTGCCTCTTGGATGATTGAAACCTACCATTATACCCTTAATATTCACGTTGGTGACAAAATCTTTCACTTTTCCAACTTCTAAGCTCATGTATATTAAGATTTCAATTTCAACCACAATCAAATGCCTTATGACCATACACACAACATGAATAACATTAAACCTTAAAGGAACTACTATCATTCTATACATACTCATTTTTAGAGGGATTATTCTTGAAATATGTAGATCTATGATCAAAACCATGACAATAGTAGAAATATCCATTGAAATAATTATACCTCATACCAATAGGTTGTCTAATAGGATTATACATCTTTGAATCAACCCTCTTGGTCACCTTTATGTTTTCTTGAGAGCTCAAACCAACTTCATCATCATTCCTCACATGTTATCCTTTGAATCCTAGGCCTGTTTCATCACTATCAACTCTTTAACTCTCTAAGATCCCATCAAGAGATTTAGAACTATTCTATAGCCTCTCATACATCCTCAATATTCTATATGCACCTTCTAAATCAGATTCTAGGGATCTAAATTTATTTTCATACATGAAACAAGATTCATCTTTATCCTTTAGGGATTTATTCACTCTCTCAACTTACGATTCCATCCTTTTGATATCTTGACTATGCTCTAAATCCATGCAACTGATTTGATATTATAGAATATGAATCAAGGACTCTGTAAATTCTTACTTATTCCTTAAAGTAACTTCAATATCTAAAGACTTACCTATTTCTTATGCTTCAAGAGGATCTCCTTCAAGTTGTTAAACTTACTTCACAAGATCTTGCTACAATACCAATTATTATAAGTAAAAGGGAATGAGAGGGGGGTGAATCAATCCATTAATAATTTATTCCATTTCTATTCATCATTAATTTTCATTCATACAACCATTCAATCAAACATTAACCTTATGTGTGTTTATTTAAACATTGAATCAAATATACACAAGAATAAGTATAAGAGAGTACACAAGGACACCAAAATTAAGTGTGAAAACCTCAAGGGGAAGAAAAAACACTAAAAATATTATTATATTACTGAAATAAAATAAATTTAGTGAAGCAAAAAACTTCACAAGGAGCACAAACTCCTAGTTTAGTAAAGCACCAACCCTACAAGGAGCACCAACCCGTAATTTAGTGAGGCACCAACCCCATAAGGAGGTTACAACCCTTTAAAGTGATAAAAAATGAACTCAACCACCTATAAATAAGTAATAATTGATGAAATTCTAATAAAAAAAATATATATTGATACAAGTTTAGATCACAACCTCTTCAAACACACCAAACCATCATCCAAACAAGATCTTCTCTAAACTGCTCAATATCTCTTCTTCATGGTTTGAATATATTAATTTTCCTTACACATATGCTATTAAATATTCTTTATGTATTAATTTCTCTTATTAGATATTTTATCAAACCCTTACCACTCTCCTTTCCTCCTCTGTAGGTAAAACCTTTCCCCCATGCACAACTAGTCACAAATGAATTACATAACTTGCTAATTTACACAAATCATCTCTAAAATACCCATGGGTCAGCCATGATGAGTTAATTAGGTCATAAAAACTCAAAATAATAACATAAAAATCATATAAATCAACTCTAAATTACAAAAATGGTTGACATGGGTCAAAACATCATAAATAAGCTCCAAGATGCATAAATAAGCTCAAAATGCACTCTTGAAGTACTAGTGAATCCTCGAACAACTCTAAGGTCTTTAATTTTTTTTAAAATATTTACATAAAATCAAAACTATTCAAGAACATCATTTCAGCATAAAATATTCAAAAGAATATTTGAAACATCCATGTCCAGCATGAAACACTACAAGGAGCAACAAAATCCTAATAGGTATTTAATTCCTAGTAATTTAGTCCTAAAGAACGAATGAGTTTATATATAAAGACTCATCATAAAGGCTTGAATAATATACCATTGTAAATATATATGAGTGTAATTTCCATAACAACTGACTATTTCATCTAACTCCAATTGGAATGCCTCTAAACATTTCAAACACTAAAACTGCTCCAAACTGGCTTCAAGACCCCAAAAATAGGTCTTCTAAACTGATCTAGTCAACATATATAAACTCTTTAACAAGAGAAAAAAAATGTATAATTAAAAATTTATTTGAATATAATTTCCATAGCATCTTAAATTTCCTTCAAAATCATAAAGGAAGGCCTCCAACCAAGCCAATCTTTGCAACTGCTCTTTTAGGATTCAAGGACTCAAGAACTAGTCTTGAGAAAAATAAGCACAAGATATTCCAAACCAACTTACAAGATCAAAAATCATTTGGAAAACTTTAAGGAAAAATTTAAAAACATGTACAAGAACTAACATGCATATCTCATGTTGAGAAATCTCACCCAACAAACTTGTTTCTATCACCTTTTCAAGCAATCCAACTAGGGTTTTTTAGGACAACATGTATTGAACTAAAAATCACTTCACCACATCAAACCAAGAACTTGATAAAATCATATTAGGTGTCAATAAAATATCAATGGCCATTATATGCATCATAAATAATCAAAATAATCAAACACACACTAAAACACAAGACTAACGTTTTAACCCTTAAGGCCAAAATCGGTTGGGTCACTTTAAGCACCTGTATCTTCCATTTTCTCCAGTATACTTGCTAATATATTTTAATGGATGTGTATCACATATACCAAGGATTATGGTACAATTTTTTTCATCTTGGAACTTCCATTTCATTCATGAAACAACAAAAACCCACAAAACTAGGGTTTCTCTCTCTCTCTCTCTCTCTCTCTCTCTCTCTCTTCCCAAAATAATTAGAACACCAAACCACCACTGAAATCAGTTTTGAGGAATCCTCTTAAACCTTGATGCATAAATTTTTATTCACAAGAAATTTTTTATATCATAAAATTTAAATCCTCCAAGTCACTCTGCTATGAGGGTTTTACAAGGGTTTCAAAGAAACTTAGCTTCTTAATGATCATTCATAAGACTTAGAAAAAATGAAGTGTGGAAGGTCACACTAGCAAGAAGTTTTGTAAGACCAAGAAGGAAAGCATAAAACAATTAAAGAGGCCAAAGAAAGTGATCAACTAGTACTTTTCTCGATTAGGAAGCATATGAATATTAGTATGTGATAAAGATTATAAATATACCCAAACTACATGATTTAGTGTCTCCATTTACTCCCACTTTATATTGTTGAGTGAATGCTTGATAAAATAAAGTAGATAAGATATTTGTACTTGATAACCATGTAGATCGATGGTAAAAAGCATGTCGAGGAGACATGAAAAAGTGTGGAGTGGAAAAAAGTGAAGCATGGAAGCTAGAGAAGAGGAAGTGAAAATGATGATGACCCTAGGGGTGAAAACATATGTGTATATGTTGAATTGTACCTTTTGTTGATGTGACTACCACTTCTCATAAAGACGAACCTACAAAAGAGAAGAAAAAATGAGTAGTGAAATATGTCTATATGAAATATTTGATCAAAACTCATAAAAACGTATGTGAAAATGTGAAAAGGAACATGTGCATTTAATTCATGATGAGTTAAAGAGATAGAAAGGATCTTGAACATGTTGTAGTAGAATTTTTTTTTTGGGTGATCTCACGCTAGTTGCACTGAGTGTAAGTTTTATTGGGTGATCTCATCCCAGTATGGAAGAAGTGTAGGGAGAAAGGTCTGGTGTTATTATCCAACCTTTTCCTACTTCCCGAAGTATAAACACCACTGCAGATGGCATGTGTAAATCTGATCCATTTCAATCCAATTCGATCCAACGTGAAAATAGAAAAGATGGTGTAATGTATGCATACTGAGTGATGAAGGTATATTTCAGATTTTTAAAATCCACTGTGTAAAATGTACTGAATTGAGAAATTATTTATAACTTCCCCATGGTCATAGGTTCCTAGGAAGGGTCAGGGGAATCTAGGTGCTACTTTTTGTGTCTGGGTGCTAGTGTCTATTCTATGCTAAGGACCTAACTCAAGTTTTGGGCCATTTCTGAGACTGAATGTTGTGTTGTACTAGTACTGAACTATGTTGTACTGTGACTATAGACTACTGTATAGGGTGAATGATTCACCCAATGGATGACCCCCTCATTTTGGGTACATACAACATCACAAGGAGGATGCAGCCCAAAGGAGGAATGAACGTTGTGCTGAAACTAATTCCCTACAGGGGAAGGGAGTGTGCTTGGTTGAAATCAAAGAACATGCAAACAAATTGGCTGGAAAAAGGTGCTAGTGAAAAAAATATAAACACGCATATAGAAGGCAAAATGTGTAATCTAGCAAGATAAAAGATAATGCAGACAAGCAATAATGCATATAAAGTAGACCATAAAAAACTGGGTATCAAACTTTAGACATCACTCATGACGTTGTAAGACAATCTAAGGTTGTCATAGATAAAAGCATATGAGAAATTAGAGAACAAAAAAGACAGGGAAAAGCCCACAAATAATGGCATATAATGAAAAGAAGTAGCAAGCAAATAGTACAAGATAACCATGGTAGAAAATTATTCTTGTAAGATAGATGTTGCACATGAAGAACCCGGTTGAATGTTAGATAGATAGAAAGTATGTCAAAGCATGTATAATCCAATATAATGTAATGTATTAGTATGAATATGAAGTAGTATAAATCGAAAAAATAACACTTGTAGTGTGTACGAAAGTGGATGCCGCTAGGAGCCTGTTGTGGGATTGGTAAGAGGTACAATGTCAAACATCCATGTTGTGTGTAACAATATGTGTAAAGTTTGTGATCACAACTATAAGGTAAGTGACCATTCATGTGTATATAGAAAATATAATAACATACAAAGTATATGTCTAACATAGTAAGTCAAGTGTACATGTGAGTATAAATATCTAAGAACAATGTACAACCAAGATATGTAGTATGATATGGATGCGTAAGATGGAATGGAATAAAAAGTGAATGAGTATGTATGAGATGAGATTCATTTATAAATTCCCCCTTAGCAGTTGATACTGAACCACATAACAAGAGTGTGTAATCAAGAAAGGGTTTTAATTTTACACTAGAAAGATATGATCGATAAAGCGTAGAACATATATAGTGTGTGAGTGTGGTGAGAATAATTTAAGGTTTAGACCCTCAAAATTTGAGTATGAACTATGGAACTATTATGCATCATAGGGTAGTGTGTTGTGTTGATTATGTGTGAGAAATATGTGTTGTAATTACACCGAGTGTGTAGTGTGTGAGGTTCATGAATGTAGTGAGCCCTCAATAGTTAAGTTTGAACCACAACACAAGAGTGTGTTATCAGGGAAGGGTTTGAATTTTGTGCTAGAAAGATATGATTAAGAAAATATTGAAAAAAATATGTTAAATCTAAATATTACCAACACAAAATATAAAGGATTAAAGTACATAAGCTACAAATATGAAACCCTAGTTGCAAGAGAGGGAATAAAATACTTAACTAATTCAAAGTGATGCCAAAGTTGTACTGATCTAGAAAACTGATGGAACAGGAACTCAAAGCATTGCTATCGAACCTAGAAAATGTAGAGGTATCAGGAATTTTGGGACTAGGGTCATGTATACCAGAGACCTTTTGTAGGCACCTGTTATTGTAAAGAACCTTAGAAACTCAATTTCATAGGTTCACTAGATGTCACCTTTATTCACCTGTACTTTATTGGAAGATTGGAAAATTATCTTGAAACCTGTAATAAGAAAGATCACATGAAAAACCACAAAAATATCAAATCCTAAAAGTACAAAATATGCAAATGGGGAGTCAAAATGACCCCGATGGTCTCTTGATTAAGTGAACTTATGATCTGGGCACTGCACTACATTTCAAACTCCATGTAGTTTTGCATTTGTGTGTGTAGAATGGTGCCCTAGGTGGATCTTGTGTAAGTTGCACTTGATAACGAGAAATAACTAGATGTAGAAAATGGAGATAGATGTGTGCATGGAAAAATGAACTTTCCATCCTATGAAGTGTATGCAGAAGAATGTAGTCCCTTGTCCCTTGTATGGATGCTAGATGGATGATTTGATGCTCTTGTAATACCTTTGTATGTAACCTTAGGTGGTGATAGTAGATGCTTAGTGCTTAGTCCTTTATTATTATCACATAGCTATGTATTTATTTGATTCCTTTAGTTGAATTTCATAATTAATCACTAAAATTTTGAATAGTAATAAATAAATATTCCCAACATCTAGAAAGGACCTGTTAGTGCAAAATCACAGCACCCCTGGATACAGATCAGGTTTCTAGGTTGATCACTTTGGCATCCAGTGTGATTGCATAACATTGAATCCTTTCTCCAAGTGTGGGACTTGAAAAAATGAGAAAGGATTCTCCAGAGAAGGCTGGTTCCTATTCCTCTGTTCAGATGCACACGAAATATGCAGAGGGTTTTCTCAAAACCTAATCTAATTTGCCAAGGAGACAAGGTAAGAAGATGCATAAAATAAATCTAAGCTAATAGAGGTGATGCACCGAGGAATGAAGAACACCTATTTTTCCAGTGAACACAGACCATTTGAATGTGATATAAGATCATGCACAGATGACAAAACCTGCACTGAAAGACCAGGAGGATGCAAAAATGAACATAGAGAGGGCTGAGAATCATCCACAGACATGCATTACTTGCTCCAAAGATTGATACAATACACTACAGAATTCCATGAGGCAAAATAGTATTACAGTTCAAATGAGAGGTTTGAACTCCACAAATTCACCTGAGGAGAAGAAGGGAGAGGAAAAACAGAAAAATGTTTGACCCTTGAAAAGAAGCTCCTCTTTACAATATATAGAAAGAATGAGAGAGGGAAGAGAGGGGAAAGCCAAATATACCCCAACCACCTCCATGTTGCATTTAATTCATCTCATTATGGCAGAAGCGGTGGATCCTGGAAAAACGGTGGGCTTTCTTACAGAAGCGGCGAACTGTCTGTTGCATTAAAGTTGTTTGTTCAAGCATTACTTCTGCTTGTTATTTTGTGCCAGAGGCGTTTCTTGATTTTATCTCTCCAAACTGAACTAAAATGCAATATTGACCCTGGAATCATGTAGAGAATCTCACAAGCTTTCTGTTGATATAAAGAACAAGCAAATCTGAGCTCTGGATCGAAAGATATGTCGATCTGAAGATTTAGGGCACAAAACAGGCGAAAACAGATTTTTAAATTTCTTCCCACGCTCTGCCACCTGGATGACACGTGGCAGGTTCTGATTCACTGAGCAACTCTCTCTCCTCTACCTCTCGGTGAGCTCTCCTTTGAAATTTCCTTGTGGGCCCCTTAAACTTGGACACGTGGCGCTATTTCATTGGTTCGGGTCAGTGCTCGAAACCTCGCCCTTTGACTTTTGGACTGCCTCCCTTACGACACGTGTCGTGATCTGGTTGGTTCTCGGCCCTTTCAGCTCTTTCGCGTCCATTTGTCCCGGATGTCCCAGTGCTGCCTGGGACAAAAACCTCCAATCCACCTGAAATGGGCTTCCTCGTCCCTCATTTGGCCGATGACACGTGGCATGCATTGATTGGCTTTCGGCTCCTTCGGCTCCTTTGCGTCCATTTGTCCCAGATGTCCCAGTGCTGCCTGGGACAAATTCCTCCGGTTCGCCTGATTCGGCCGATTCGCATCCTCGTGGCCTAGATGTCCCATTTGCTTCCGGACTGTTTGTTCTCATTTCGGCTGAAACGGCCTGTTCGCTTCATTCGCGTACTCTTGTCCCGAACTGTTCCACTCAGCAGTTAGTGCGTTTTTCCTCCTTCGGTCGAACCGGCTTTCCACGTCTGCCACGTCCTTTTGTCTGGGATGTCCCAGTTGCATCCAGACTGCCTGGCGGAAAATTAGCCGATCCGCGTCTTCCGCGTATATTCATTCCAACTGTCCCAAAGGAAACCTTTAGAAAGACTTAGCCAATTTTCACGATTTTTCCTGTTTCAATCTACTTGCTTGGAACTGCAAAACTCTGATGCATGTTATCGAAATTTACCCTGGGGGGGTGAAATTTTGACAACAATTTTGACGACTCAGCGGGGTCACCTGCCTGCTAGGTAGAAGATCAGTGGCCTTTTAGTGATCTATTGGGCATGGAGTCATAAGAAATAACCTGAAACAAGCCTGATATCTAATCCCGAGCCTGATACTGCAACTTCTTCTCCAACAACACTCTGAACTGTAGAAAATAACCTGAGAGTAGCAAAACCTATGCTGAAGCACTTAGGAAAACTGAAACCTAACTACAACAGGACAATGTGCACAAGCACTTGGAGGAATGAAAATCTAATTGATATTTACAAGGTAGTGAACTTCCCTCTAGAGGCAACGCTTGAGATAGATTCCATTGACTAGAATCTGCAGTTCTTCACCATCCAATGAGGCCAATTGGAAAGCATTGTTGCTCTTCCGCTTTGTGACCATGTATGGGCCACTCCAAATGGCATCAAATTTGAAATGCCTTCCTGGTTTTGCCCGATCTGCATCCCATTTCAACACTAGATCTCCAACTTGAAAAGATCTATCCTTGGCCTTTCTGTCAAAGGTCTTCTTGATCAAAGCTTGATCCTTTTCCATTGCTTGGGATGCCTAATTTCTGATCTCTTACAGCTCCATCAGCTCTGCATATCTCACCTCCATAGGCTCAAATTCAAGCAACTCCAGCTGCTTCATGAGTTCCAATGTTGGCAACTCAAGTGACATGGGCAAGATTTCCTCTCTTCCATAGACAAGCTTAAATGGAGAATTACCTGTGGATCTTTTAGGAGTGATCCTATCAGCCCATAAGGCTGATTTTAGTTTGGTATGCCAAGCCCTCTGATTCTCATCAAGAGTCCTCCTAATGATCCTCAGCAAGTTCTTGTTTGTAGACTCGGCCTGGCCATTACATTGAGGGTAATAGTTTGATGAAGTGCTTAGGTAGATCCCGTTCTTGACAGCCCACTCAGTCACCTTAGATCCAATGAATGCCAATGCATTATCAGAGATTATTGTAGTAGGTATGCCAAATCTGGTAGTTATCCCCTCGTAAAAGTCCAAGATGCTAGACTCATTCACCTCTTTGAGTGCTACTGCTTCTGTCCATTTGGTGAAATAGTTCGTGGCTGTCAAAATCCATTTGTGCCCTTGGCTTGAATTGGGATTGATGGCTCCAATGAAGTCTAAACCCCATTGCATGAATGGCTGGTCAACTGAGATTGGTTGTAATGGAAGGGCAGCGAGTCTCTCTTTTCCTGTGAAGAATGCACAATTCTTACATCTCTTGATCCATGCATAGCAATCACTAAAGATTTTAGGCCAATAATAACCAGCCTTCATGATTTTTAGAGCTGTCACTCTTGGTGCAAAATGGCCACCAGCTGGTCCATCATGAAACTCTTTTAATACCCTTTGGATCTGACCTGTGTTAGTGCATCTCAGTAGCACTCCATTCACATCCTTCTTGAAAAAAACTCCATCAATGATGGTATATGGAACAGCCTGCAACCTGAAGTATCTCCTCTTCGCTTTGCTCATTTCTGGAGGGAATAGGCCTATTTATAGGAAGTGCATAATGCCTTGGGTCCAGCAAGGAGTCGAGGCAGCATTGTCTTCTTCTTGTCTGCCACTCGGCTCATGGCTGTCTTGAACTGTCAAAACAGCCTCTTCTTCGTTGCATACTTCCTTTTGCTTCCCCAAAACCAGCTGCTCACACAATCCTTTCCCTCTTACCAACTTGGTGATCTTGATCTCAATGTCATACTCCATGATACGGGTGATCCAACTTACCCTTTTCTCATTCAAATCCTTGTTGAGGAGGAAGTCCTTAACCCCAGCATGTGAGACCAGCAACTGGACCTTGTTGTTCGAGACTAAATGCTTGAATTTCTTCAAGCTTCTGATTACTGCAAGCACATGCTTTTCAATAAAAGAGTACCTCACTTCGTAGTCATCTAGGCTCTGGCTGAAGAAGGCAATCGGCTGTTCATCATTATCTTTGTTCTGCTGTACCAGAATGGTAGAAATAGTGTCATCACCTCCAAATGCATAGAGGATGAAATCCTTGGAAAAGTCTGGGTTGATGAGAGTGGGTGCTTGGGAGATGGCTTCTTTGATTGCTTCAAAACTCTCCTTGCCTTCTGCCGTCTAATTGAAAGCCATGCTTTTCCTTAACATTTTGGTGACGGGCTTGACAAGGGCTGCAAAATCTGGGACAAACCTCCGAACAAAGTTTATCCTTCCTAGGAAACTATGAAGGGCTTTCTTGTGGCTTGGCAATGGTAGAGATCTTATGGCTTCAACCCTCTCTGGATCAATCGCTAATCCTTCCCTGGAGATAATATGGCCAAGGAGCTTCCCTTCATGTGCAAGAAATATGCACTTCTTAGGATTTAAGGACACTCCAAACTTTCTATACCTCTGAAACACTTGCCTGAGGTGAAAGAAATGGTCTGCTGCATTCTTTGAGAAGACAGTAATATCATCTAGGTATACCAGCACTATCTTGTTGATCAAGCCTTTGAATGCCATATCCATAGCTCGCTGGAATGTTGCTCTAGCGTTCGATAGTCCAAATGGCATCTTCTTGTAAGCATATGTGCCCCATTTGGTTGTGAAGGCTATCTTGAACTGGTCTTCCTCCTTTACCATAATCTGATTGAAGCCTGAGTAACCATCAAGTAGTGAAAACCTTTCTGAACCAGCTACAACCTGCAATATTTGCTCCATGGAAGGGAGTGGATAATGGTCCTTGAGAGAGGCTCTATTCAAATCTCTGAAGTCAACACACAGCCTGATCTCTCCATTCTTCTTTCTGACTGGAAATAAGTTGGTAACCCAACTAGAATGCTTGATTGGGAATATGATTCTTGACTCAATCAGCTTGTCTAATTCTTTCCTCATGAGAGGCTCCATGTGTGGATTGACTGGTATTTGTTTCTGCCTGACAGGCTTAGTATTTGGATCCAATTCGATGGTATGCTGAGCTAAGTTGGGATTGAAACCTTTCAAGTCTTCATAGCTCCAAGAAAACACATCAGGGAACTCTTGACATAGCTGTATGAACTCACATCTTTCTTGCTCAGTTGTCATCTTTCCAATTTGTAATGGCTTGTTCTCTTCTACCAAGATGGATACCGAATCTTCTCTCTTGACCTGAATGTTTGCTTTCTCCTTCCTAAACTGATCATTGGGGTTAAAAATGGACTCCAAAGTGATAAGTCCCTTGGGCAGCTTGTTAGTTCTCAGCTATATCACTTGGTCACCATATTGCTGTTCCAACTTTTCTTGATTCTTAGTTGAGAACTCAGCTTCTTCTTGCAAGAAATGGATGATTTACTGGTCATTCTCAAATACTTGCCAACTGACATCGTTATCCGGCACTGAAGGCCTCACAATCATGTGGATGTTTGGCTGTACCTTGTCTTGTTGAATGTTTTCTACAATGTCAAAGGCTGCCCCTACTGCTGCAAGCCTGTCAGCAGCTTGATTCTCTTTCCTAGGAATGGATTTAATGCCGAAACCCTCAAAATCTTCCATGAGGTCCCACACCCTGTTCTTGTAGCACCTGAGTAGATCATTTTTGGCCGCATGTTGTCCCTTGACCTGATTTACAATCAATTCACTGTCCCCAAAGACTTGCAAGTTTTTTATTTTTTTCTTGATTGCCCAATGCATCCCTTGCACCAAGGCTTCATGTTCAGCAGTGTTATTGGAGCATGCAAATTGAAATCTAAAAGATGAATAGTACTTTACTGCTTGAGGTGAAACAAGCATGGCTCCACCTCCTGCACCTTGTCTACTCCTTGATCCATCAAAAAATAACTGCCATACCTCATTTTCATCCTTGTGGTTTGGCTTGGTGATGCTAGGAATAGGTTGACTTTCTTCGTGTATACAATAGACTCCTAGCTCAGATTCTTCTATTCCTTGATAAGGATCAAAAGCATGCACCTTGCTTTCCCATTCATCAAGAGTTAGATCCGGGATGTTTCCAACTTTAGTGTCAGCTTCATCAGTGCTAGGGTGATCTTCTTGATCAAATGCCGAGCAATTGGCATTAATCTGACTTGGAGTGTAGGGCTCAATATGGAAGTTTGCAATAGGTTCAGATTTGATTGTGGTCTTAGTTCCATATCTTGTCCTGAATAGCATGTGAGACCAATCAGTGGACAAATATCCCCCAATCTTGGCAGTGAAGTCCCTTGACAAACATAGGGCAAAGAGTGGTGGAAGGTCTATGACTAACACATCTTGTAAAACAACAACATTTGGACATGCGTGCAAGGTAAGACTCAAATTTCTAATCACTCCAACTGTTGCTATTGCTGTCCCATCCAACTGCACTACCCCTTTGGATGTTGTTTCATACTGAAGCCCTAGCTGATCAGCTATTTGTTTGGGCATGACAGAGCTACTTGCTCCAGAATCAATCATGCAATTATGCACTAGCTGATTTCCAATGATTAATGAAACATAGAAAGGAGGGGGTTTCAACATCTTACCTTGTTATCCTCCATGATTTCCTTCAGATTGGGCAGCATTTGTAAGCACTTTGTCTTGCATCTACTGATTCGAAGCTGGCCAGTCCTTCATGGCAGCTTGCAGCAGATCTCTTTGGCCTGGGATAGATAGGGATTCCCACATAGATATATTGACGTTTGTTTTCTTCATCTGATCAATGATACTGAATGGAGATGAAGTACCCTTTTGTTGTCCCTTGGTTTACACATTCACCTCTTGTACGTGGGCAGCAACAGTTGGCATTTGAGTTGGCCTAGAGGTTATTCTTGGCTGCCCTTGTGCAATTGAAACTGGGTTTTGCTTGTCAATCACTTGAGGAGCCGTGGAAGGTTGAGGATTGGCTGGGGCTAATGGATGTTCTTCACCCAAATTTCTCCTTTTTGACCTTGTGTTGGCTACAACACCTTGAGAAACTTCCTGGTTCATGCCACAAAAATCCTCTGCTTGCCAATTTACCAATGTGGTGTCATTTGGGGCTGATTGCTGTTGGAATGTTTCTTGTTGTTGGCTATTTTCTTGACTGTTCTCACCCTCCACACTAGGATTTGTTACCATTAAAGCTTGATTCAAAGCACCATTGAAGCACATGGATTGATTATGAGGCTCATTACATGGAAAACACCAATCATACTCCTGGGCAATGTTGTTTTATGCTGGTACTAATGCCTTAGAGGCAGATATGGTGTTTGGATTATAGGGCTGGAATGGTCTATTGGCAGGAGGCCTTGCTTGATTCTGATTTGCAGCTGGATTGGGTGGCCTTTGAGGCTGATATAGCTTCCTATTAGGTTGAGCTTGAGGCTAATACAAAGGTCTAAAACCTTGAGCTTGCTGTCTTTTGAGTGTAACCAACTCATTACCTAAATTTTGCAGTTGCTTCATGACTTCTTGAAATTCATTTGAGGCACTAGAAGATGAAGTAGAAGCTTCACTTGAATTTTGATTTCTAGGAGTGGGAATAGGAGCTAAGATAGGTGTTTGACTAGTACTTGGGCTCTCTAAACTTGGATATAATGGCATTGGAGGCCTAGGAGCTAGCTTGCCAGCTTGAATCAGACAATTTTCAGCTCTAATGGCAATATTATAAGCAGCAGGGATAGTTGTGCCTCCCATAGATTGAACCAACATAGAAATATCAGAATTTAAAGATTTAAGGTAATATAGAAAATCACCTTTTGCTGTTGGCCTGACTGCTACTGGAATTCTATCCCAAGACCTTTGAAATCTGAAGTTGAAGTCAGTTAGCTGCTCATTGGAAGCTCTCTTGATGGTTGTCAGCTGCTCCAAAAGAGACAAGTTGTCTCCCTTCTCTCCAAATTGATCATGAAGTGCAATACACAGCTGATTCTAGTTTGTGATAGAGCCAGCTCCAAGGCTCCTAAACCATTGCAATGCTTTCCCCTTGAATGAAGACGCCAGCAATTTGACAGCTACTTGCATCTCATTAATCTCATGGATTGCACAAATGTTAGCAATGTCCTTGACATGATGACCAGGAGTGGTCTGATTTTCTCCAGTGAAGTACAGAATGTTCTTCAATGCTGCAACTGGGATTGGATTTTGTGCATTGAGAGCAAGTGGGCTGCTGCCTGTGAAGTTGACATAGGGGTTCAGTGGTTGCGCCATTCTGATTGGTCGAAGAACTCTTGAATACTGAATGAAAGGCCGATCAGGTGGAGGAGTTGAGAGAGTTTTGCTTGGTGGAGATGGAGACCTTTGAATCCTTCTTCCTCTTTGCCTTCTTCTTGGAGATAATTGCAGGTATTCAAATAGCACCTCTTCTTCTCCAACTCTTAACCTTGTGATTCTTCTCATAAGCTTTCAGGCCTGCACTGTTGAAACCAGTTGATCTTCCTCTTGGAGTCGCCAGATATGTGAATAATAGCTCTTTTCAAGCAAAAAAAATTGCAGCAGATGCATATCAACTTTGCTGCAATAAAAATGAGACCTCTAGGTCCCACCAGGCGTGCCAAAACTGTTAGTGCAAAATCACAGCACCCCTGGATACAGATCAGGTTTCTAGGTTGATCATTTTGGCATCAAGTGTGATTGCATAACATTGAATCCTTTCTCCAAGTGTGGGAATTGAAAAAATGAGAAAGGATTCTCCAGAGAAGGCTGGTTCCTATTCCTCTGTTCAGATGCACATGAAATATGCAGAGGGTTTTCTCAAAACCTAATCTAATCTGCCAAGGAGACAAGGTAAGAAGATGCATAAAATAAATCTAAGCTAATAGAGGTGATGCACCGAGGAATGAAGAACACCTATTTTTCCAGTGAACACAGACCATTTGAATGTGATATAAGATCATGCACAGATGACAAAACCTGCAGTGAAAGACCAGGAGGATGCAAAAATGAACATAGAGAGGGCTGAGAATCATCCACAGACATGCATTACTTGATCCAAAGATTGATACAATACACTACAAAATGCCATGAGGTAGAATAGTATTACAGTTCAAATGAGAGCTTCGAACTCCACAAATTCACCTGAGGAGAAGAAGGGAGAGGCAAAACAGAAAAATGTTCGACCCTTGAAAAGAAGCTCCTCTTTACAATATATAGAAAGAATGAGAGAGGGAAGAGAGGGGAAAGCCAAATATACCCCAACCACCTCCAGGTTGTATTTAATTCATCTCATTATGGTAGAAGTGGTGGATCCTGGCAAAACGGCGGGCTTTCTTACAGAAGCGGCGAACTGTCTGTTGCATTAAAGTTGTTTGTTGAAGCATTAGTTCTGCTTGTTATTTTGTGCCAGAGGCGTTTCTTGATTTTATCTCTCCAAATTGAACCAAAATGCAAGATTGACCCTGGAATCGTGTAGAGAATCTCACAAGCTTTCTGTTGATATAAAGAACTTGCAAATCTGAGCTCTGGATCGAAAGATATGTCGATCTGAAGATTTAGGGCACAAAACAGGTGAAAACAGATTTTTAAATTTCTTCCCGCACTCTGCCACCTAGATGACACGTGGCAGGTTTTGATTCACTGAGTAACTCTCTCTCCTCCACCTCTTAGCGGGCTCTCCTTCAAAATTTCCTTGTGGGCCCCTTAAACTTGGACACGTGGCGCTATTTCATTGGTTCGGGTCAGTGCTCGAAACCTCGCCCTTTGACTTTTGGGTTGCCTCCCTTGCGACACGTGTCATGATCTGGTTGGTTCTCGGCTCTTTCGCGTCCATTTTTCCTAGATGTCCCAGTGCTGCCTAGGACAAAAACCTCCGATCCACCCGAAATGGGCTTTCTCGTCCCTCATTTGGCCGATGACACGTGGCATGCATTGATTGGCTTTTGGCTCCTTCGGCTCCTTTGCATCCATTTGTCTCGGATGTCCCAGTGCTACCTGGGACAAATTCCTCTGGTTCACCTGATTCGGCTGGTTCGTGTCCTCATGGCCCAGATGTCCCATTTGCTTCCAGACTTTTTGTTCTCATTTCGACCGAACCGGCCTGTTCGCTTCCTTCGCGTACTCTTGTCCCGAACTGTCCCACTCAGCAGTTAGTGCATTTTTCCTCCTTCGGCCAAACTGGCTTTCCACGTCCGCCGCGTCCTTTTGTCCTGGATGTCCCAGTTGCATCTGGACTACCTAGCGGCAAATCGGCCGATCCGCGTCTTCCACGTATATTCATTCCAACTGTCTCAAAGGAAACCTTTAGAAAGACTTAGCCAATTTTCACGATTTTTCCTGTTTCAATCTACTTGCTTGGAACTGTAAAACTCTGATGCATGTTATCGAAATTTACCCTGGGGGGGTGAAATTTTGACGACAGGACCTAAAACATGTGAGCAAGATACAAATAGGTCAAGGGCACCTAGAGGGAACAGAGCACTAGCGTCTTGGCTAGGTGCTGTTGTCTAAACTTAGAAAATTGAAGTGTCAAAGGTAAAATTGGGAAATAAGGTGTGTAAGATCAAGAAGGAAAATAGAAAGAAAGCAAAGAGGCCAAAGATAGTGATCAGTTAGTACTTTTCTCGCTAAATAATCACGTGAATGATGGTATGTGATCAAGCCTAGAAATATACCCAAAGTGTGTGATTTAGTGTCTAAATTTCCCCTAATTTATGTTTTTGAGTGAATGATCGATAACATAAAGTAGATACGAGATTCATACCTAATAACCATGTAAATTTATGGGAAAAAGTGTGACGAGGAGACAATAAAAAGCATGGAGTGACAAAAAGTGAAGTGTGGAAGCTAGAGAAGAGGAAGCTAAAATGATGATGATCCTAGGGGTGAAAATGTATGTGTAGATGTCACATTATACATGTTGTTGATGTTTCTTAATGTGTGATGATGTGACTACTACTTCTAATAAGGATGAACCTGCAAAAGAGAAGAACAAACAAGTAATAAAATATGTGTATATGAAAAATTTGATCAAAACACATAAAAATCATGCAAGAAAGTATGTGAAAATGTGAAAAGGAACATGTGCACCTGATCCATGATTAGAGAAAGTAAATATCTAGAAGATGTTGTAGAAGAATGCATTTTTTGGGCAATCTCATGCTAGTTTCATTGAGTGCGAGTTTTGTGGGTGATCTCACGCTAGTGCACTGAGTATGAGATTTTTAGGCAATCTCATGCCATTTCAAAAGAAGTGCAAGGAGAAATTTCTAGTGTTATTCTTGAACCTTTGACTACTCCTTGAAGTATAAACAATAATGTAGATGGCATGTGTAAATATGAACCATTTCAATCTTGTTTGATCCAACGTAAAAAATAGAAAAGATGGTGTAATGCATGTATGCTGAGTGCTGAAGAATCGTGTCTATTATGTAAAATTCATTATGTAAAATGTTGAATACTATACTAAATAGAGAAGAACTATCTAGGTTCCCATGTTCAAAGAATCCAATTAAGGGTCAAGAGCACCCAGGTGCTACTATCTATGTCTGGGTACTAGTGTCTGTACTATGCTTAGGACCCAAGTTAGATTTTGGGCCATTGCTAAGATTGAAGATTATGTTATACCAATACTGAAATGTGTTATACTATGATTGTAGAATACACTATGGGGTGAATGATTCACGCAATGGATTTCCCCCCTCGTTTTGGGTGTATGCGACGTCATAAGGAGTATGCGGCCCAAATGAGGACCAGACGGTGTGCTAAAACTGATGCCTTGTAGGGGGAGGGAGTGTGCTTTTTAGAAACCAAGGAACACAAAAAAAGTGACTAAAAAAGTGTTAGCCAAAACAAGATAAACACACATGTAGAAAACAATATTTAATCTAGCAAGCAAGGAGATAATATAGACTGTTAAAAATGGATTGTAAACATGAGACATCATTCACAATATCATAAGAAAATAAAGTACGAAGAGGTAAAAAACATACAAGAAAGCATAGAACAAGAAAAACATAGGGAAAACCTCACAAACAATGGCATACAATGACAAACAGTAGCAAGCAAATAGTAAAAGACAACCAGGGTAGTAAAGAGTTTCTTTAAGACAAATTCTACAGATGAAGCACCCGTTAGCATGTTATAAATTTAAAACGATGTCAAAATGTGTATGATCTAATATTGTAGTGTGCTAGTAAAAATAATTAGTATAAATTGAAGTAATAACACTTGAAGTGTGTATGAAAGTGGATGCCCCTAGGAGCCTACTACGGGATTGGTAAGAGATATAGTGTCAAGCATCCATGCTATGTATAATGATCTATATAAAGCATGTAATCAAAAATAGAAGGAAAGTGAACATGTATGTGTATATGATAAATATAATGACATAAAGTATTTGTTTAACATAGTAAGAAAATACAATGTGTAACCAAGATATACAATATGCTATGGATGAGTGAGATGGAATGGAATGAAAAGTGAGTGTGATAAGATCCACGTGCCCCCCGAGAAAATGTGAATGAGTATGCATGAGATGAGGTTCATTTATGTATATCCTCTCAACAATTGAGAATGAACCATAGAACAAGAGTGCGTCATCAGAATATGGTTTAAATTGTGCGCTAGAAAGATATGATCATCAAAGCATAGAGTGTAGAGAGTGAGTGAGTGTGGTGAGGTTCATTTTAGATTTGGACCCTCAGTAGCCAAGTATGAACCATGGAACTAGAGTGTGTAATAAATTAGTGTGTTGTGTTGAATATGCATGAGAAATATGTGTTGTGGATAAGCCAAGTGTGAAATATGTAGAGTGATGATGTGAGGTTCATGAATGTAATGAGACCTCAAGAGTCAAGTGTGAACCATAATGCAAGAGTGCATCGTCGGGTGATATGTCATGTGAAAATGCATGTTAGGGAAATGTGTCATGAATATACCAAGTGTGTAATGTGTCATGTGTAGGATGTGAGGTTCATGAATGTAGTGATCTCTCAACAATCAAGTGAACCATATCACAAGAGTGTGTCATCAGGTAATAACATAAGATTTATGCGTAGTATCGTTTGAGATCCATAATGTTAAGTGGGTTTTTAAGGTATTTACCAAGGAGGGTAGCAAGGTGATAGATGCTACCCTAAGCTTGTTAGTGACAACATGTGTGACTAACTAGTTAGGTTTAGACTTTCCTTTGAAATGAGCTTCATCATTCATGTTTTTGTAATTTTCCTTTAGAACAAGGTCACCCACATTGAACTCACGAGGACACTTTTTGTGATTGTATGCTTCAGCGATGCAATATTGATATACTATAAGGTTATCAAGGGATTGGAAACGGAGGGAGTCAAGCATTTGAAGCCCATGTAGGTTTTTTTCTTGATATTCATTATATTTTAATATTTCTCTATGTGAGACCCATAGTGACAGAATTACGAGTTCCATAGGAATGAATGCTTTAGTACCATATACATGTGAAAAGTGTGTATCTTTAATTCAAGTACACACATTAGTATGGTAGGAAAAGAGGGAATGTAGGAGCTGGTTGTGCCAGTCATCACTGTTATTATCCTTGTCCATGTAGGCCTAAACCACTACTAGAGAAACCATCAAAATGAAAATATTTATATCCAAGACCATATATAGAAAAATCATGAGTAGAAGCAGAAGAGCTAGGACTGTAATTAGAATGCTCAATAGAATGACAATATGTAAAAGGTGATGGCTGCTGAAAAATCATAGATAACTCTCTGATAAAGGAATTTAATTCGTGTATGAAGAATGGAGGGGACCACATGTATGGCATGGATCCAAGGCCGCCCAAGAATAATATTATAATTAAGGTTGTTGGGAATTATGTGGCATGGCATAGGTAGCTTGAATGGACCGACAGTAACATGGAGGAAAATCATACCCAAGAAATGCTAGGGATATTGTCAAACCATGAATAGAGATAGATGAAGGAGACAAAGAATCTTTAGAAAGACCCAGTTGATAGAGGAAAGAAATAGAATAGATGTGGAGTATAGAGCCATTATCAACTAAAGCATGCTTAACCCCAAAATTATTGATACATACCTGAATATACAGGGAGTCATGCTTTAACATTACTTGAGAAGGAAACTCATAAGATGCGAAAGTAATGTGATCTTCATTAAGAGATGCAGAGGAAGTAAACTTATGATATACATAATTAAGTGACATGTGAGGAATAATATAAGTGTTAGATAAATAGGACTTGAGCTTATTGATACAATCAGGATGATCCTGTAAAAAATCATGGATGGAAACATTCATGATGATGAGTGCCTAATAGAAGAAATGTAGAAAATGAAGACCCAATACTGTTCGATCGAGATGGGTTCACTAAATTATTAAGAAAATATGGAAATAAATATATGATAAATCTAAATATATACTAGTGCCGAATATAAATAATTAAAGTACAAATTTTGACATGAGAAAATTAATCTACAAATATGAAACTCTATTTGCAAGAGAGGGAATAAAATACTTATCTCATTATACTGATGTCGAAGTTGTACCAAGCTAGAAAAATAATGTAATAGGAACTCAGAGCATCGTTACCAAACCCAGAAAAATGTAGAGGTGTCATGAATTCTCAGAATAGGGCATTTGACTAGGGTCAGGGGCACTAGATACCTTTTGTAGGCACCTATGACTATACAAAACCTCAAAAAATCAATTTCATAGGGTTGTAAGATGTCCGCTGGATGTATCCTTTATTCACCTGTACTTCGCTGAAAGATTTCCAAATTCACATGAAACTTGCAAGAAGAAAGATCACCTGTAAAACCCCAAAGTACATCAAATCCTAAAAATAAAAATATGCAAATGGAGAGTCAAACTGACCCCAAAAATCACTTGACTAAGTGAACTTATGATTTGGGCACTGCATAACATTTCATACCCATGTAGCTCTGCGTTTGTGTGTGTAGAATCATGTCGTAGGTGGCTCTTGTGTAATTTGTACTTGATAGAGAGAAATAGCTAGGTTTAGAAAATGTAGATAGATGTGTACATAAAAATTGAATTTCCCCTCCTATGAAGTGTATGCAAAAGATCGCAATCCCTTGTCCCTTATGTTGAAAGGGTTCTTCATCAAGTTTTTTGAAAGCCGTTGATATAAGAAGAACCAGCCAAAGTATAGAGGAAGCCATAGAGGATTACAAAAAGTTACGGGTAGAAGAAAAAAGCCCTGGGTAAAGAAGGAAAGTTGTGGTAGACAGGATAAAGCCACAGATAAATTATAAAGCTGTGGAAGCCAAAAAAATCCATGAATCAAGTAAAGGAAAGAGAGAACTAGATAGAAGCTAATAGAGACATGACCAAAACTAGTGACTTTTGGGTTATTTTGTATGAAACATATTTATTGTAATTAATCTACTATATATAGTGGATCACATGAAAACAATATGTTTGTGAGTTTTTGAGAGATAAGATATGTGTGCCATTAATGAGAAAAATATGTATGAAGTATAGAAAGGATCTATATAAGTGTATGAGACTAATGTATTCCATTTTGAGATATAAATAAAGATTGATGTTTAGAGTAAAGACTGTTATCTGAGTTTACATTCATTTTGTTCATTAAATAGATTAGTTCACTTTTCCCATGTACATCCTAGCAGAAGGACTAAATTCTTAACCCTCACACTGTTATTGAGGCTTAAGGTCAACATTTAGTGTCTGAGCCCAGGTTCCTTTTGTTATTCAAATGTCAGGAAAAAAGTTTCCACCAGGATATTGGAAACCAACACTGACAAAAATTAAGGATTGGTGGAAAAATCAAATCAATATATTTGATAAAGGAGAAACAAAGAGACTCGGAGCATCATACAAAGAAAACAAAGAAGTATTTGGAGAGTACGAGGAGGAATTTTGGTCTTAGTTACCACATTTATTGTGGCCTTACATATTGGTACACATTAAAAGAACAGAGTGGTCACGACTATATTTAAGAAAAACTTTCGAGTGGACCATGGAAAAATTGAACATACTCATAAATATTGATAAATCTTGGACAAAGAAATTTATTATTGGTTCGATGCTATATTGGACTCCTATATAATTACTTAGTCCATACAAGGTTGGACCAGTTTTGATTATAAGAATGGTGAAGTTTTATGTGGAGCAAGAGGCCAATTTCTTTAAAAAATTCCATTCTTAATTAGATTTTTGATGGTAGAAAAAGTTTTAATCAGAAGTGTGGAAAATTTCCTATAGTGGACAGGTTCTATGGGATGGCGTACATGAAGGGTGGTGATCCAAGAGATGTAACTAATCAAAATTAATTGGGTGATGGTTGGGATAGAAGAAATAGGATGACATAAAGAAAAGAGAATTCGGGAAAATTATATAGTTGGAAAAGATAAGATTAAGAGAATTAAGCTAAGTTAGTGTCTTAAAAAAAATAATCAAAATGAGGAGGATGGAAGAAAGAGCGAGGATAGTTTCAGAAAATGAGTTAGAAAAAAAAGATAGAAAAAAAGGCTAGTAAGAGAGGAAAGAGAGAAGAAGTTGAATGAAATAAAATAAAAAATTAATAAAATTTAGAAAGTAGAGAAGAAAGAAAAACCCACTTCAAGTAGAGGCTAACAATTGGATAACCCAGAAATGGAGGTAGACACACAAAGTATTGCTATGATTCCCATAGTAAGCGGAGAAAACCAAGTTTTGGTTATGCCATGGTTCCCCATGGTACAAAATATTTTAAATATCACAATACAACAAGCATTATCAAGAAAGGCTATACTAGTAAGATATTTACATGAATTAATAGGAGGATTAAGACTAGGACTTACAGAAATAGTAGACACAACAAGATGGGAAGAGATGAGAAAATAAACTCCATTATTAATTAAAGAAACATGAGAAGAGGAAGAAGAAAGTACTGGTATGAAATAATTAATTAAATAATTTAGAGAAAAGATAAAACTAATATGTGAGGAAGATGAAGGAAAAGGAAAAGCCGAGAAATAAGAGAAAGAGAAAGAAAAACAAAATAAGAAAAGAATAAGTGACGAAGGATTAGAAGATAATTATAGATTAAGAAATAGTAACTGTAGGAAGTTATTTATGGAGAAAGGTAATTATGAAGAATCATTAACCAAAGATGTGTCCCCCAACCGCCACACAAGCCCAAAGGATATGACCCTTCCAGATCGGTCACCATTCCATGTGCTGCTTTAAACACCTATTCGAAAGAGAGAAACATGAGATATTTTGATTGAAAGAAATCATCATTTAAAAGAATAAAGTAAGAAGATAATAAATTGCAAGAGAGTTTAGAGAACTATTAGGAGATTTAAAATTTGATATTGAATTATCCAAAGTCAGAAGAAGATATAGTAACTTGAAAAGGTTTCACAATTAGTCTAAGAAAGTAAATCCCTCAAAACAACATCCAGAACATCATTGTGGAAGAGGATTCCTTAAATATTATCAATCATCTTAATCAGATTTATCCCCATGGTTGGTCTATTAAATATTTCATTGAGGAATCGATTAATATCTGTCACACTTTCAAAAATATCAAAATTAGACATACTTATAGTGAGGTCAATAAGGTGGCAGACACCTTGGCAAATTATGGCACCAACAACAATCTCACCTTTTGGGATAATGAGAAATACACCCCCAAGGAGGTACAAAATGGTATTAATAAGGATAAAAATGGACACTCACACATTATGTAGGATCTATAATGAGATTTCATGGGATTTAACATACAAGAAAGTTCACACAAGTGAGAGAAGTAATCAAAATTACAGCCATAAAAGTTCACATGATTCTCGAATATGTGGTTGGATTTTAAAAAACCGGTTTAGCCATATAAAAAAAACACTTCTAAGGGTGGTTTCAAGTAGGGAAGTCACAAAAATTACAGAGGGAAAAATATGGGGGGTGCTCTGTGCCAATTGGAACCTAGCTACGATCCTACCTAGAAAGACAACTTGGAGCTTTGGAATCTTATTAGTAAGGGGGGTGTTTCCAACTTCATCAAAAAAATCCAAAGCCATGACCAAAAAATATTAGTGCATTTTTCCATGGATTGGAAGGATAGGAAGGTAAAGTATGGGGGTCATCGTATGCTGATGAATGAGGAGTTGATTGCTGAGATGAATGGGCTTGATTTGGATGGCTTCCAGTTTTTTAGAATAAGGGTCAACAAAGCTACAGAAGTAAAGAAGTTTTTTGAAGAAGGGCAGGAGCTCATCTTTGTTACGGCAGGCATTAAGGTAAGCTCCATTCCAAAACCATACGATGATGTTACTAAAATGATGGTTCATTTCATTTCCCTTGAAGGGAACTATATCTTTGTTCCTACCAAGCACTTGGTCTTCCTCAACCATTTTTGGAGACACTTTACAATTTGTTTACCACATTACCTCTTGAATTTTCTTGAACATTCCATTCTCAATTTCCAAAAACATTCCAAGGCCACCCCCCTCCACCAGGGGCTCATCTTCCTCCTTCACAAGCTCTGCCTCTCCAAATTCCCCACCATTCCTAGCTCCCCAAGTGACCTGCTCATTCCCATCCACACTGCTCCCTCAAACAACCCGACCACCTCTTCCAAGGCCAGAGCTACCAAAACTAAGAACCCCAAACTTAGTAAACTAGCTTCTCCTCCCTTTTCCCATCTTCTAAGGAGCAATAAAGAAATGGAATTTGTTCAAAATATTTTACACATTAGTAATGTTGGTTAGGATAATGCCTCACAGTATGAGAGGGATAATACTCTTCTCATACTATAATTATTGGAAAAGGTGGTTGGTAATATCAAGGAGTTGCATCAATTAACCAGGTAGAAGGGGAAAATAAAGATAAATGATGATGTAGATATTGAAATTGATCAGACTAAGGATATTTATAGAAATTTGAACTCGCTAGAAAATAGATTGGGGAGGGTCAAAGATATACATGATAATAATATGGCCATTTTCAACACCATTAGTGAATTTCTGGAGCAACAGTTTAGAAGCATCTCTATGTTGAGCGGGGTCCTAGAAGCCATTTGAGGGACTAAAAAGGAAAGAAACTAGGATATCTCAAAGTTGAATGTGAATGATCCAATGCACACTACAAATCTGGTGTTATTTACTTCATTACACACAATCAAGTCAAGGATTAAAAGGGCCTCCAAGAAATAACACCCCTTGGACTGAATGGTTTCATTTTAGTTACTGCTCTGTTTTGGATAGTATGTTGTTTTTTGGATGCTTAATTATAATTTTTTCCATGTTTCACTTTTTCCTTGTAGCTACTTTTTGGGCTACTATTGAACTTTATATATTATCAGGATTCTGATCCTCTTTTTATGTTTTTTTTAATGTTTGATTTGGTTGTTGAGCCTTCCTTGTAACAGGTTATAGTCCCTTCAAAACTATTTGCTATTAATAAAAAACAACCAATTAATCAACTGCAAATACATCCTCAACCAATCAAAATAATGGCTTAGAAAATTAAGTTACCTGTATTTGGAAAATACACCAAATATGCTGAAGAAAACTTGTTTATCTTGGATTCATATTCGAAGAGTAACAATATCACAGATAATACTGCAAAGTTTTATGACTTCATAGGAACTCTGAGAGAGGACACCTTATGATGGTACATGAAAATGAATACATAGGGATCTAAAGATTGGGATGCTACTGAGAAAGAATTTAAGACATATTTTCACATTCCTAAGGAACCCTAAGGAGTTAGTAAAATGAGATAACTTGTACATAGAGAAGATGAAACAGTCAAATAATTCAGCCATAGATTTAAAAATGTAACTATAAATTTGGAAGAACCACTCATAGATAAACAATGAATTAAATTGTTTACTTCATGGCTTATACCTTACATGAGAGAATCATTGGATGGAAAACCTTTCAAAACCATTTCATAAGTAATAGAGATGTAACGAGTACAATTAGAGCTAGCCAAGCTAAAAATTCACTTAAAACTTCACTTAAAACAAAATTGGAACCAGTACAATTAGAGAAGGGGAAACTTCACTTAAATTTTTTTTGGAATGAGTACAATTAGAGCTAGCCAAGATAAAAATTCCAATAAGAAATTTAGAGAAAATAGGATCTCAGAAACAGTTCACCACCAAGAAATAACATTAGATTGAAAATTCGGTGTATAGTGTGTTGTGCATATGGGAACATAAAAATAGAGTGTCCCTATTTAGAGATGGAAAAGAGAGTTTTGGCTGTTAGAAAACACTCATCACAAAATGCTTCCTCCAGTACCATACCCACGATAAAAATAAAATGGTTCAAAATTTGCAAGTTCTGGGATCAACACACTTAAGATACTTTCCCTCGACTAGAAGTAGTTTTTCCTACTAATGAATTAATGTATTACACAACTTGTGGATCCTATAATCATTACCACCATAATTGACCTTCCGTAGAGGCAATTTAAGACTCAAATGATTATAATACTCATAGGGTTATGAAATCTAGACAGAACACATGAATTAACCCCCCTCCTTCACAACAAAAACCAACACCTACATTGAATCCATCGCCTTCACATTCAGTAATCACTACCACAAACTATCCAAATTATTAATGAGGACAACCTCACTTTGGAGGTGGTTACCAATGTAATAAATATAATCCTAACTATCAAGGATATAAATGTGGAGGTTACCACGAAGGATATATGGGAGGTTATAGAGGAGGATTTAGAGGAGGGTACAATAACTATCAAGGAGGAAGAGGATATCAAGGGTATCACAGATACCAAGGAAGAAATAACCACAATAACTCAGGTGATGGTTATGAAGATATAAGACCCATGAACTGTTACAAATGTGGAAAAGATAGAAATTTAGCTAGAAATTGTACAAAGCTTGACCCTTGTGGTTTCTGTCATGAATGATGACATGAATCTTTCAGTTGCCGCAAAGCTTCTCAATTTTATGGGAATGGAAGTAAAAAAATAGAGTTATTAGGAAGAGATTGTCAAATTAATGGCCAACATATTACCAAGATACCATGGGACGATGAAGAAATATGAGAAGACAAAGAGAAAGCATGTAGCTCAAGGAGAAGACCAGAAAAAGAGAAAAAGAAGGAAGAAGATAAAGAACAATATTTCAAAAGAAAATCTTCTAAGTCAAGTAAGGACCTTGAAGAACCAAAATATAGAGTTGCAGTAACAACTAGAAGTGAAGCCAGGAAAGAACCTACTCCTACAAGAAAGAAGATAATTAGGATACCTATTGAGGAAGAATCCTCCAATAGAAAAGAATGGGAATTTAAGGAGATCAGGCCAGATATTCATAATAAAGAAGTAGAGAAAATTCTGAGATTAGTTAAGAAGGTGCAATCTCAGGAAGAAATATAAAAGAATTGTTTCATGGAAGATGAAATTATTTCTCTTAAATATATAACAATATTAACAATAAAATGTGGCCTTATAGATAAACTGAAGTAGTTTAGCAAATATTGGAATAAAGAAGACAATAAATTTCATGTTCAAAGGATTGATGTTAGAGATCACAATAAAAATAGAAATGTATTCCGCACACAATGAACATTGTGTAAATCTGCCATATACTTGGATGTAGACATATTCGACACTATTATTACCAAATTACTTTTTGATCTCGATAAGGATGTAAATATGATGTCCAAAACTACCTGGGAGAATCTAGGTAGGCCTCTTTTGGAACCCGCTAGATATTATATTGGATTAGAAGATGGAAAATCAAAACAACTTATAGGAGCACTGAAGAACATAGAAGTTAACTTCATGGGAATAAAAAAGATGGTCAACTTTGAAGTTGTAGAGAAAGTTAACTTAAAAGAAACATACAATACCATTGTATCTCTAGAATGGTTTGTCAATTACAATTACATGTTAAAATCAAAAGAGGAATAATTAACATTACAATCAAGTGGAATTTGTGTCCATGTACCACTACATGTAGGCATGGGCACTACATGGTCTGAAGAAGTTTAACATGATACTAAAGAGGAAGATTTCGATGATATCCAAGGAGTATATGCTCTCAACAGATTTTCCAATATCGATAAAGAATTCGAACCCAAATCTAAAGGAAAATTTTAGTCAAAACTGAATCTACAAATTAAATTTCAAACAATGTTTTTGAAGCATGGATACATGGCTTCACGGAATCTAGAATACATAAACTACATTATGCATGAAGAGTGCCACACTGTGTAATCACCTTAGATGGTGATAACATTGATTCCACATATCCTATGAATTATATTTTCTAGCCTATATAAGAAAAATTTGAAGAATAATATGGATACTACTATGTAAAAGAATAATTAGAGGACAAACCAATCAAACAGGTATATAGATTAAGCCGCAGGGTGTCCCACCAAACTTTTCCAAAATACTCAAGCTTTGAAGAATTAGAAGGTTATCTAGATTAAATGGAGTGATTATTCCCAAATGAGAAAGTAAGAATGGAAGCCTTAAATTACACCCTGACATGTAATTCTGTAGGATGGTGGGCAACACATGAAACTAATATTTATCATTGGAATTCCTTAACCACATTACCTAAAACAAGATACATGGAGAGTGAAGGAGACTATGCAACCATACTTGAATACATTGGTGAAAGTGATAAAAAAACATATTAAATTCTAAGAGAGATATTGAAAAATTTGTGGCAAAAAATCCCCTCTGGTATGGACCCAATTATTAATATGGACTTTAGGACCTATACCTTTATCTTGGTACATGTATCAATAAATAAGATGAGAGATAATAAGTTGGGACTGGATTGTAAAATATTTTTTCCACACATTCAATTTTTGGGATATGGACCTTAATATCCTTTGAGAACTACAAAAGATAAGGACCTACTTATTATTATCTCCAGAAGAAGCCTCAAGAAAATTCTCACAAAAGATAGTAGAACCCAAGAAATCACAACAACAAGAACACCCAAGTAAAACTAGATAAATGGATTACTGTTTTGTAGTCAAGAAGAAAAAAAAGATGAAAAACCTGTAAACTTGAAATAAAAGACAATATAAGGAGAAATATATGTAGTAGAAAAAAATATAGAAGAGGATAAGTACTACTATCACCCTCAAAATATAAGGAATGAAAATATTGTCTTAGATGGAGATGAGAATTTTGCTAAGATATGAGACTATGTGTTAGAGGAAGAAGTGGCCAAAGTAGTAGAACTACTTCAAGAACTCTAGGATATATTTCCCAAATATTTTGAGTTGTGAGGTATAAAATAAGAAGTTGGACCCATGAAAATTCAAATCAAGGGAGGATTTAAACCATTAAAGAAGAGGCCATATAGATTAAATCCTAACCTCAAAGTTAAAGTAAAAAAGTTATAGATAAAATGTTGAATGTAGGAATCGTCACACATGTTGAAGATTCAGATTTGGTAAGTCGTATGGTTATTCAAAACAAGAAAACATGAGAAATACATGTGTGGACTATAGAGAGCTCAATAAAGCTTGTGTGCATGACCCATTTCCTACTCCCTTTATAGAAGATTTTTTATAGAATGTAGCAAGAAGAGAGGTTTATTCCTTCAGTGATGGGTTCTCTAATTGGCATCAGGTCTGGATTTCCCTAAAAGATAAAAAAAAAACCACATTTACTACATAATGGGGATATTTTATGTACATTGTCATACCCTTTGGATTAAAGAATGCACTAATGGTATTCAGTATAATAATGATCACTGTATTCAAAGAATTTATCCAAGATTTATTTTAGGTCTACCTAGACGATTGGACTGCATATGGACTATTAAAAAACCATATCCAAGTATTGAGACTTATGTTCCAGAGATATAGAGCATTAAAAATATCCTTCAATCTGAAAAAATGTATATTGTTGACCCCATTTAGTAGACTTTTGGGACATGCAATTTGCAAAGAAGGTTTATTAATTGATCTAGTAAAAAAATTTAGTTATTATCAATTTACCTCCTCACAAGACACAAAAAGAGGTGACAAAAATTCTTGGGCACATAGGTTATCATAGGAAATTCAGAAGAAACTATGCTGAGATCAGTGCACCGTTATAAGAATTGATAAAGAAATGCATGAATAAACAAATACAATGGACCAAACCATGCTCATATGCTTTTGAAGTTCTAGAATAAAAAATCCTACATGCTCAAATCCTAATATTTCAAGACTAGAAAGTTCCTTTCCATGTCCATGTAGAAGCATCAATCATTTCCATTGGTACAGTTCTAACACAACCAAGAGATAAAATGGATCATCTAATAGCCTTTACAAGTCGTAAATTGGCTAAAGATGAAAGGAATTAGTATACCACAGAAAGAGAGGAGTTGAGCATAGTATATATATACTTGGGCACATCATTTTTCTTCTACAGAGATCATGAACCACTAAAACACCTACTAAATAGACAAGTACTACAAGGGAGAAAATGCCGTTAGTTAATGTTGTTTTAAGTATTTGACATTACTATTGCATTTAAACTAGGTAAATTGAATAATGGACTAGATTACCTGTCAAGAATAGAAATAAGGGAAGATGAGGGACCTATTGATGATGACTTCCCTAGTGTAAATCTATTTAAAGATGACGCTATCCCAAAAAGGCTTGATGACATAGCACAATTACTAGCTACATGAGAATTCCCTAGTGAATATACAAAATAACAAAAGAAGAACTTGTTAAGTTTGGATTTTCCATTTACTTTCATCCAATGAAAGTCATATAAAAAAGGAAAATATGATATCTTTAGAAGGGTTTCCCTAAAACATGAAAGAAAAATATACTAGTAGAGGCTCTTGAAAGTATAGCCAGAGGACACAATAGAGGAGAAAAAACAACTAGGAAAATAATGATGATAGGATTATGGTGGCCTACACTATTTAAGGATGCACATAAACATGCAAGGTCTTGTGACATATGCCAGCAGCTAGGAAAACCAAATTTCTAAGATGAGATTTCCTTAACACCAGCCTTACCACTAGCCCCATTTGCGAAGTGGGCCATGGATTTCATTTGACCTATTAAACCCACCACAAGACATTCTTAGGAAATATTCATCATTACACAGACAAATTATATAACAAGATGGGCAGAATCCATTACAACCAAATATTATACTACTAGGAAAAAAACATGATTTATCTATAAACACATAATTACTCAGTTTGAGTTTCCCTTAAGCATTAGAAGTGATCAAGGAAAATATTTTGTGAATGCCACTCTTAAGGAATTATTAAGCTAATTTTTGATAAACCATAACCATAATACACCATATCATCTACAATCTAATGGGATAATAGAATCTTTTAACAAGATCTTGGAGAAGGTACTCACAAATATATGTTCACTACAACAAGTAGATTTGGACCTTAAGATACCAGCATCTGTATGGGCTTAACACACCACCTACAAAAGGATAACTAAATACTCTCAATTCTTATTAGTATATGGACTTGAAGCCGCAGTTCCCATAAAATTTGTCCTTCCAAGATTAAGAGTGGTAGTAACATTCAGAATGAATGAAGATCCTTCACTGCTTGAAAGAATTATTGAATTAGAAATATTGGATGGAAATAGGTTATAACAACATATAATAAAAATCAAGAAGAAAGGATATAAAAAGCTTGACATGATTGCAACATAAAAAGGAAAGAATTTGACATTGGAGACCATGTATTGTTATATGATAGAAAACGGAAGCATCCTGAAAAACTTAAAGTTTGATGGCTAGGACCCTATATTATCAATGACATATTATCTTTAGGAGAAAAAAATCTTAAAAAATTGCAACTCAAATAACTACCAGGGTTACGTCAATGGTGCAAGGCTAAAAAAATATCATAATTATAAAAAACATCCGACCTATCTGAAAACCTAAAATTCAGTGGATAGGATGAGGGGTAGGATGAAAACATGCAAGGGAATCCTTAATCTACTAAAAACAAGAAAACAAACAAAAAAGAAACAAAAAGGATGTGGAGGAAGGATACCTATGAAATAAAGAGAAAAATTTGTAGAGGGTGGAGGAATAATACCAGTGCAATAAAAATAAAAAAACGTAGAGGAAGAATACCCACACAATAAAGGGAAAAATCCGTAGAGGAAGATTACCCATGCAATAAAGAGAAAAATCCATTGAGGAATAATACTCACACATTAAAGGGAAAAATCTACAGAGTAATAATACCCATGCAATAAAGATAAAAATCCACGAAGCCAGGAAACACTGCAGAATAAAGAAAAAATATGTGGAGGAAATAAAAACCGCAAAATAAAGTAAAAAGTGGTAAAGGCAGGAAAAACAACAGAATAAAGAAAAAGGCCATGGAGGAAGCAACAAGTTACAACAAAATTATTAAATATACAATAAATACGATAGGCGAAGATTGGAACAATATAGAAGACATCGACTCATAATATTTTAAGGCATAAATAGAGAAGAAGAGCTAAAAACAAAATTGTGAAAAAGAAGGGAACTAGGGCATGCTGAAAAAAATATGAAATATGGATACTCTTGCTATTCTCACACAAGATGAGATCCCAAAGAAAAAATTCCAAAATCATTCCCTCAAATCAAATAAGCATGATCTAGTGGGATCCTTTTTACACATTCCTTTCAAGGTTTCCAATACATGTGACCTGCAGAAATATATTCACTCCTAGACTACAGAGTATGACCACACATGACTTGAAGTGGATAGAAAAATCCTACTTCAGGAAAACCACACTACAAAAGAAATCAAATATAAACATAATACAAAATTCATCAACAAACTGAAGATAGATGAATTGATTCATATTCTGTACTATCCTAGGGTTGATAATATGATTAGGGTTCTTCTTATCTGGTTACATAACCAAATGTTATACTTAGATCATCCATATCCAATCAATATAGAAGTCATGGCTAGGGTAATAAGGTTATGGGAGTTATGAAGTTCAACCATCACAAAGAAAAATATGGGAATGAAAGATACAACATGGACGATGAGGGTAACAAAGAATAAGTGAGGAGTAAGAATTGTAAACATATCAAATCCTACCCTCAGGTACATTGCCAAGGCCATTTTCTTGAAAATTTATCATACAAATCAATAAGATGGATCTCATAGGATTAGTGCTTAGATAGCCCTAGATATGTTAAATTCCCATTTAGAATATAATCTTGTTAAACTCATGGCCTCCAAATTCCAAAAAAATACTAGGAAAATCAAGGAAGGGAAACATACTTTCTGTTATGGGTCTTTATTATGAAGGGAAAATCAAGCAAGGGAAAATCAAGGAAGAGAAACCAGACCGGGGAGAGATAAAGATATACATGATCACAACATGGATATCTTCAAATCCATAAGTGAATTTTTAGAGCAGAAAGTTTGGAGAATTGCTACACTAAGTGGGATCCCTACAACTATTTGGGGGAATGACAAAGAGAGGAGTATGACCATTTCACAGGTGGACACTTTAGAATCAACGCACATAACTACTCTGGTGTTGTTTATCTCATTGTAGATGATCCAATCCAGAATTGAAAGAGCATCCAAGAAATAGACTCACTCGGGCTAGTGGGATTCATTGAAGATGTTGTTATTTTGCGATCTTTTTGTTGTGATGTTGCTGATTTTTTGCAGTTTTGTTGCGGTTTGTGTCTTTTTTTTCTTCTAGTTGTAACTTGCTTTTGGTCAGCTTTGGAAATACTGGTCTATCTAGATTTCGATCCTTTTTTTTTTAATCTTCATAGTTATATTAGGTTGGTTATCCCTTTATGTAACAGGGTATAGTCCCTTCAAAACTATTTACCAATAATAAAAAAAACAATCAAGAATTTTCTTTTGGACCTTAGAAAATTGGCACCACCAATTTTTGATAAAATAATTAAAGATACGTGAGAATAATATAGAAAAAATACCTAACATAGTATGACAAAGAAGAAACAAGTAAAACAAGGCCAAAAACATACAAAATAAGGCTAAACATAGGTCCTAGCTCATTGGCCCCTGCTACCAAATGCCAAAAGGCCATGACATCAAAGAAAAATTTAAAAGAAGATGTGACTAGGGAAGAAGAAGAAGAAGAATCACAAGAAACATAACAAATTTCTGAGTCTGAAGAAAAAGAAACTCCATCTACTCTACTATCACCAACATTACCCCAACAGTAATCAACACCACATTTTTCAGAGGAAATAGAACCTTGGGAATAAACACAACTATCTAAACTTACATATGGGTACTACTAGAAATGTTTAACTCTAGGTGGAATTTCTCAGGTAACACAAAAATATGAAGCAAGTACAAGTGGAGAATAGATGGCTATAACATAGGCTATAGTTTACTACATAGAAAAATTTTCTTTATGATAGGGGATATTGTTCACCTCCTTCCACATGAATCAACAAAATAAATACAAGAACAAGTAGACTTTAAAGAGGCAAAACAACTACAATCCCTTCAACAAAAAATCACAAGGTTAAAATAGAAGAATAAGAAGACCCCTAAAGACCAAAACCACATTAAAGAGATAGAAGAACTATTTGGGATGCTTATAAAAACAAGGAGAGAAAATTAAGAAGAAACCAATACACCTATGGAGGGAAACTAGAAGGAAAAAGGGAGTTGGAAGAAAAGAAAAGGAAAATAAGAGAATAAGAAGAACAAAAGAATGTCATGGAAGAGGCTAATGGTAAAGAAAATAAGAACAAGGAAATGGAGGAAGAGAAAAAAAAAGAACAATAAGAAAAGTATAAGGAGATTGAAAAAGAAAATGCGAATAAGGAAATGGAAGTAACAAAAATGAACAAAAAGAAGAAAAGGAGAAATAAAAGATAGCCACTCAAAAATAGAAAGAGGAAGAAGAAAAGGAGAAACATTAGAAGGAAGAAAAGAAAAAGGAACAAGAAGAAGTAGAAAATAAGAAAGAGGAGAAAGAAGATAGATATAAGAAGAAGAAAGAAGAAACATAAAGACAAAAGAAATAGAAGGAGAATGAAGAACAAGAGAAACAAAAGAAGGGAGAAGCAGAAAATAAATAGAGAGAAAAGAAAGAACATAAACAAAAAGAAAAGGAAGAAGAAGAGAGGAAAAGAAAGAAAAAATAAGAGGAGAAAAAAGAGAGACAAGAAAAAAAAGAAGGAAATTGAAGCAACAAAGAAACAAGAATAAGAAAGGAAGGAAAAATATGAGGAAGGGAAACAAGAGAAAGAGTGAAAACAAAAAATAGATAGGAAAAATCCAATACAGATGCCGCCATCAACATTATCACCCGACACTTCTACTATAATGGTACCTATATAGGCCCCTCAGGATTCAATAGAAACAATAAAATAGGAAATCCAACAGAGAAATAAATATCAATCCATCCATCTATAACAAAGCATAGTAGAAAAAACATCAGAAGTATTCAAGGTACACTTGAATAAACTCTCCCTTCTTTAGAAAAATGCTTACAGCTAGGTATTATATCAAATTGAAAAATAAGATTGGTTGCAATAGTGTGTAGACATGCAATAAACAATGCAGAGGATACTCTCATCCATTCAAAAAATAAATCCACATACCACTATAGCTTCTATTCTATAGTTAGAGGTGGCAATAGAACTTGTTGTTAAAGAGATACTAAAGGAAAAAAAAAGTCAGCCAAGAATTAGAGAAGAAGAATATCCATGAAGAAGTTGTTAAGGAATATAAGGACCATATTTTATAACCAAAATACTTGAAGAATCAACAATGAATGAAGGAAATGTAAGCTGTTGTTAATAAACTAGAGACAAAGTTAAAAAAATGCCGCAACATACTATGCATACACAATAGGATGGCCTACTGTGACCTAACATGAAAAAGAGGAACTTGATAAGATATAACAATAGATACACTTAGACTCTCTAAAATATGATATTAGAAAGGAAAAAGATGGAACACAGAGAAGAAAACTTGCTAATCTCACAGAAAAATATCAAACCAAGCAATGGACACAGATAGAGAAAATCATTGATATGGAAGAATACAACACCACAATGGATAGAGCACTTATAAGAATGCAACAAGATTTCACAATTTCTCAATAGAGACTGGGTCAGATTCCAGAAAAATCACCACCATCCGATATTATTCCTTTAATCCACAAGAATTCTTAGCTTTAATAATGGGTAAAATAGATTGGCATTAATTTCAAGCGATGATACACATTATAGAACAAAATTAATCCAAAAATTACCAAATGCATCCCCGAATATCCACCATAAAGAAGAATAAGAGGCATTTTTTTAGGGAAGCAAGGCGTCGCTTAATTCAAGTTAGGATATTTGAGTAAGGGAACTCTTCCTTACGCCAGAAGTTTAATTTTCTGAGGGTTGACTCCTATGGTTTGTCAAGATGGCATCCCAAAATTCCAGTCAAGCAAGTCGAGTGAAGGAATTCTTCCTTACGCTAGACACCTAAGTCTTGGGGGTTGATGCCTATGTAGCATTAAAGACATATCTATAAATTTTATGGGAAAATTTGTAGAAGAAAATAGCATTATTCATCGATTGGTTGTGTCAAGGATGAGACAATGTTTGACGTTGGGATATGATGTTGACATGGTTCTTCATCAATTTTTGAGAAATATAAGAAGAAACCTCCAAAATCTAGAGGAATCCGCGGAGGATTAGAGAAATCCACGGGTAGAAGAACAAAGACATGGGTAAAGAAGGAAATCTGCCATACATAGGATAAAGTTGCAGATAATGGAGAAAGATGCAGAATCCAACAAGAAGCCGTGAATCAAATGAAGGACATAGATAGAACAAGATAGAAGCTGACAGAGGCGTGACCAAAAGTAGTGACTTTTAAGTTATTTTTTATGAAACGTATTTATTGTAATTAATCTATTATATATAGTATATCACATGAAAAAAATATGCATTTGAGTTTTTAAGAGATAAGATATTTGTGCCATTAATGAGAAAAATATGTATGAAGTATAGAAAGGATCTGTATAAGTGTATGAGGATAATGTATTCCATTTTGAGATATAAATAAATATTTATGTTCAAATTAAATAGTGTTATCTAATTTCACATTCTTTCTGTTCACAAAATAGATTAGTTCACTTTTCTCGTGTACATCCCTAGCAAAAGGTAAAACTTCTTAATCTTGATACTGCTATTGAGGCCCAAGGTCAAACCTTATATAGATGCTTTGATGCTCTTGTAATTCCTTTGGATGTAACCTTAGGTGGTGATAGTAGATTCTTAGTGCTTGGTCCTTTATTATGATCACATAGATTTGTATTTATATGATTCCCTTAGTTTAATTTCATAATTAATCGATAAAAGGATAAATAATAATAAATAAATATGTCGAACTAGAAAGGATCCAAAATATATGAGAAAGATACAAAGAGGTCGGGGGCACCCAAAGGAGACAGGGTGTTGGTGTTAAGACCTAGAATAAATGAAGTGTCAAAGGTTAGACTGGGAAAGAAGGTGTGTAAGAAAAGGAAGGAAAACAAAAAGAAAACAAAGATGCCAAGGAAAGTGATCAATTAGTACTTTTCTCACTTACGAATCATATGAATAATAATATGTGATCAAGACTAGAAAATATACCCAAAGTGCATGATTTACTGTCTACAATGAAGGACCATGAAACACCACCAAAACTATGAGAAATGACCTAAAAATCATCATACATATGATATAAACCATCACCATGCTTCTACCATGCTCCATTAAGACTAATCAGCTCAAAAAACTCATACCTCCATGCCAAACCACATGCTCCAGATCTAAGAATAGGCCTCGAATGACATCTTCACATCATGAATTTTCATGAGTCAACCATGGTTACTCATTATATACTCATTAACACCTATTATACACCTCTAGGGCCTTACTTGACCTCATGACATACTTTAACTAACTTAGGAGGAATCATACTATGTCTATACACTCTAGACCATGCTCTAAGACCTCACAGAACACCACCAAACCATGACACTACCAATCAAACTTCATGTTTTAATCTGAAAGACACCTCATAGAGACTAATATGACACCTAAAAATAATTTTCCATAAATGGATTTGAAATTAATGACAACACTAAGACACAATAGCCAACACTACCTTGGATAAATAAAAACAGATCACATTGCCTTGGATAAATAGAAATAGGTCACCTTTAAGGAAAGAAATTCCCATTTCACACTGATGAATGATGTATTCACCATATTCATCATAAAAATCTTTGAAGGAAAACCTGAAAGAAGAATGTCTCATCAGGTGGCTGAGTTGTTTGAGAAGTACATATGTCACTTGACATAGTTTCACATCTTCACTTACACCAAGACGAGTGGTTTTGACCTTGTTTCACTCAAATTACCTAATTACCCTAGTGATAAAATCATCCCGGTAGAGCTCTGCAGGAAAATTTCCTTGGCGTATCTCAAGTGCAATGGTTCAAGGAAAAAAGGAATCTCATTCCCCATCTAACTCAGTGTTTTCTCCTATAATAAAGCAGTGGATGCTAAAAATTTTGAGACCTCCCTTGTTGTATTTCACCTATTTACATATGTTCCTAGGCCTAGCTTCAACATAAGGAAAGATCATGAGTTTTTCAATGTTCTTGAATTGCATCACATTCCCCAATTGGAATACTATTGGGTAAATTGTGTGGATGAGCTTGAGGTAAAAAAAAGAGAATACATGAGGATGACCGTGGAAAATATGGAAACATTTAGATTTGATTGGTTCACTAGGGGAGTTCAAGAAGATGGTTCCGACTTGTTTGATCTAGATTTTTTATATGCTCCTTGGATTTATTCACCTCTTGGCTGTTATCTCTCTATTTTAGAATCCTACTAGGATACCTCTCTTTATATTGGTTGTAGGCCTTAGAAACCTATATCTAACTTTGGGTTATAACTACTATCCTTTATATTTATGACACTAACATTCCCTAAGAACCTTTATATCTACATGGTGTGGCCAATACTAGATAGGATCCTTGGATTTAACAAACAAAATTTTATGATACTACTTAAGAGCCTAATGTACCTGATTATTCTATTGATGGTGACTCTAATAGCATTGAACTTATGAATGAAAACTTGCATAAAATTAATTTCAATCTAATTGACCAGAATTTCAATATGATAGTTACTCTGATAATAGTTACTAGTAATCACAATCTCTATAATAGTAATAAATATGATTCAATGTGATATGCATTCAATACATTATATACCATACCACCAATTAATTCTACTACAATCCCTTCTCATCTAAATACACCAAAAGAACTCTGATCTATCCTACTTAATTGTAGTTTCCTTATAAACATCATCGATCTATCAAAAATATTTCTAACTAACTTGAAAACCCTTTTTGTGGCTATCATCATGTTTCTGGACATGATACAAATCAATTTTGTGTATTAATCAACATAATCAATGATCTCAAAGCACAAGGACATATGCCTATTTCTTATGCAACATTGTCACCTTTCGAGAAATCACCTTTTGACAATATACTAATATCAAGTCCACAATCATGATTTGAAACATTCACCTTAAATTTATATATTCATGGTGAATATGGGCACCATGTACCACTCAATATGAATATGTAATTTTTTTTTTACTCATGAGGATGTACATACTTTCAAGTTAATGCCATCTAATACTACACCTCTATCCACTCATTTTGCTACTTTCTAAGGTTATATTATGATCCTGATTGCTTTTGGACTTTACATGATTGCCAATAAGGTTTAGGTCACTTTCAATCCCTAACTTCAAATTTTTATTTTTCATGATATTGGTTACAACATATATCTGGTACTCTAA
Source organism: Taxus chinensis (assembly GCA_019776745.2). NCBI lineage: Eukaryota > Viridiplantae > Streptophyta > Pinopsida > Cupressales > Taxaceae > Taxus > Taxus chinensis. The sequence continues at coordinate 364,124,027 of CM034154.1, forward strand.
ATATGCATAACACAAGTATCACTTTTCCCCTTCTCATTGCCATGGGTTCTATTCACAATGAAATTTTCTATGAATACCAACATTATGATCCATTGTACTTATGTTATGAAGACACAAGCTCCTCCATATAACGATGAAGAATACATTATGGTATTTCATCACTTTTTCTAGACTAGATTATTTAAAGATTCTTGTTTTAGGAATCTTCACCACATGGATGATCTCGTGCCTATCGATTTTGACCCTGAAATTGATGACCTTCTCGATGAAAATCAGTAGTACAACGCTACCCCTTTCCTTGTATAGTACATAGATAACATTAAAAATACAAAAACATTGACATAGTTTTAACATACAAAAACATTCATATACTTGAAGAAATATAAAATTAGGCCCTGTACGCTCAACTTGAGTTGTTTACACTTTACATTACACATATTGTGACACTATGGATTTGATGGATAACATATCTCTTTAATATTTAAACACATATATGCAAATGATATATTGATCTTGATGTAAGACATACACATAGAAATACACAATGAAAGGTGTCGGTTGGCCCTTTACCCATATTTCATATATATTTGGGGGCATCTATTATACATTTTATACATGTGTTATTGTTCTATTATAGTTCCTTTCTACTTCCTCATTACACTTGATTACACATAATGTGTATATTTTATATTTTGAGATAACATGACTAATGCACTTGTCTTGTGTAACATTGACACCTCTTTCTTCACATGTTTCATTTTTATATCAGTTTTTGTATCATTTCATCATGTTTTTACACTTTTAGTGTTTATACATTATTAATGTGTGTGTTGTTACTTACATGCTTCACTGATTGTGGCATGAGTTCCTTGATTATCTTATGACACCATGGATGTACCATGTTTGTGTCTGTATGAATATCTTGTGTACTCTTGTTTTCTAGAATACTAGCCTTGGATGTCTTGTGAAGTTATGAATGTCCCATTAATTACATCTGTACACCTAGTGTGTGACATTGTTTCCATATAGTCAAATTTTAATTCATTGTTTTCGCACTATTATTCAAATATATGCCTTATTACTACCATTTTTACTATATCTATTGATTCTATTTTTTATATTATTACTCTTGTTGCATGCCATGGTTTTTTTTATATGTAAAAAACCTCCTTTTTCTAGGAAAAATTTATTTAAGGTGGCTAACTCTTCATCATATTACACAATTCTACAATTTATCATACATATAGTGCATGTGAAAACATGTATTATTTTGAGCCACATGCTCAACATGGTTTTTTGACGTACCTTAAAAGAGGGGGCATACTTTTAGGTATATTATACATCTCCAACATACACATACATAATTGTGGGATTACACATAGGTAAAAACATGGTATATGTACTTAGAAACAACTTTAAACAAAAAATATATAGAAAAAGTGCACAAGTTTAAAATGTACAATTTGGCCATGACCATATGTACGGTTCTGACCATTCCACAAGGTTTTTACCTAGGGTAAATTGCATTAAATTTCTCAACAATTTTATCTTTCTACATACATGTACATGTTTCTAACACAGTTACAAATCTAGTTTACTTAGTTTATATCACTTATATGGGGCATGAAATAATTTCATCCTTCCCCATCAGACTCATTTTCAATTAAATTTTTAGGGACATTGGGGGCATGAGTCTCCTTTCTTCATTTACATTTTAGTGCATTATAATTTTTATTAAGTTTATATTCAATTGTGTAACACATAGGAAGGGTATGGTGGTGCTAATTCTCTTTTCTAATACATGTCCTTATTTATAAAATTGGTTCTAGATCCATTTGTAGTGGTGGGGTTTATTATCACAAAATCACCACACCCTCTGAATGGCCAAGTGATGAATAGGGCATTCATTGTGATTGGGTAATATTGGATAACCTCGTAAGATGTGGGACTTGTGGCTTAAGGTGAACATCTTGAGAAGGCCGGTTTCCTCTTCCTAAACTAAACACAACACTACTTCTAATGTAATAAAATAGGTAACTAGACCTATAATAAAATTTCCAGGGGATTAGGGAGAGATATTTGCATGAAATAAAACCTACACTAGGAAGTGGTGATGCACCAAGAAAGGGTTTTGCTAGAATTTTTTTCTTGCAGTGAATAAAGATGAAAATGAGAAGGATGGATAAGCACCACAACTCAAATGTATATAAAAATTCACTCCCAGATGAGCACAAAAACTCCCTAAACCTGAAATGGAAACTTAAAATTACACAGTATACCTGCAAGCATGAGAATGGAAAAACAAAGTTGCAAAAATGATGAAAGGACCAATAATTAGTCACAAAACACAATATCTATAACTTCAATCACATGTACAGTTCATCATTACATTAGGAAGAGGCCATGGTTTCCATTACAATCTTTGGAAGAAAGGATTAAAAGTTCCTAAAATCCACAACCTAGCTTGTGAAAAGAGGGAGGAATTGGAAAATGTCTAACCCTTTGAAATGGGTTTCTCATTTTCAGTTATAGAAAATCAATGTTGTGAGAGAAGAGAGAAGGAATCCTAAATTTTGGGCTAAACTATAACACATGATGGCTTACATGCTTGATTACATTTAAAATCCATTCAGTCATCATGCCCTCATAAAATATATTTTTAATTTATCCACTATTTTAATAAAAATAATATATTTAATAAAACTTAAGGCATCTTGGCCTTTAATAGGACCCATGAGTCAAAATTATGAAATGGGGTTCTTGGCTTATGATTGGATTTCTAACTCAGTTTTTTTGTTTTAAATGAATCAGATGAATCATATCTTATCTTCCCCTTGTAGACACATCCCACATTAGAAAATGGCTGACCCATTTAAAACTCGGTGTGTTCCCATTGAAACCTCCTCACCATCCTACCACGTACTTACCTAAAAACGAGATCCACATTCCACACTGACTAGGTCTCCTTCCTTCATCATGTCGACTACTATTGTTATGCTGAGTCACTACCAAGTACATCAGGAACTTACTCCCCTGTTTCGCATTGGTTCATTGATTGGGTGTGACATCTCTTCAATCACTTAGTCCACGAGTCCCTTGAATATCTCTCCATCACCTTGGTATTGGCCAGTTCTTAGCATTTACCCTAAGTTGTAACTTCCACCAACACTCCCACCACATATTTAGCTCCATGTGCTAATCTCTAAACTCCCTGAAGTGTATGGCTGCTATGTCAGACAATGATCGACCATCTTATCATCTCGGATTACCTCGGCATGTTCCCCTACATGGCCTAAAACCCATAGATCCTTGAAACTCCCATTTATGCCCTTTTGGACTTTGGAGCCTAATCACCATTCATCCTACCAAGCTCAACATGGCTTTCATACCACAAAAATCCATAAGTTTGAAGTGGGGATCCTAGAATTTTGATGCCTTCTAACCCATGCACCAACTCATCTAGATGGATCTTGATCCCTGCATTTACACAAATGGGCCTAAAAATTCCCATGTCAAGGTCTATAGCACAAGATTTAAGCACCATATTTCCCACTTGATTAGGTAATGAACTAAAAATATCCCAATCTCCAAACTTTCATGACTTGGCTCAGCTCAGTCTAATGAGCTAATTCTCTCAAGTTATGTTTGACTTGAGTTTTACCGAGTTTCATTCCTTTCTCCTTAGTGAACACCTCACCTATCCCATCAACCTGAGCTCATATTCTATTTAGCTTAGACTTCACCTCACTATGTAAAATTTGACCTCGTATGCTCCCTTCACCAAGTGACTTAGCTCTAACTCAGCTGACTGAGTTGATCCTTGTGTGCTACGAGTGCCCTAATCTTGAGCTTTGATGTTGATCTCAACCTCTCCACCAAGGTAGCTTGTGAAATATCTATGAGTTTGGCTGCAATCTCTTGTAAATGAAATTATTTATAATGATGCCTTTAAATGTTTCTATACACATTACTTCCAACTCACCTGAGTTCACTTTTTTTATCCTACCATCTCGATAGTTTTTTCGATTTGAAATATTTGAAGGGAATTGAAATAATGTGTTACTCAAAATCCTGTGCTTTTCTACGGCTATTTACTCAAATTTGTTACAAATCCCTCAAGTGAGCCACTCAATAATTTTTTCTCTGGGATCGACTTCTCCAACTGAGCTCTAATTCTTGATTCAGCCAGTGCTCTAACAGTTGAACACTGAGCTTATATTTTCCATGTCAGATTCACTCAACTTAGAAATAGCCTTGAGTCCTCCCTTAACTACACACTGCATCCTCTTCACATTATGGCCCCGACCTCATTGAATGAATCTCCTTGCAAATTTATTGTGCCATTTCTGATTTGTGGGCTAAGCCAAGCCTCCAATCTCTATAATTTGCAAGCAACTCTAGATTCAACCGAGCAAGTCATTTATTTACCATGTGTCTCCTACAATGTCTCTCTCCTGGGCTGTGAGCTCAATCCTGACTCTCCTTAGCTCAACATAGCTTCACTATTTCACTGAAACCACATACGTCTAATCTTGAACTCCATGCCTCCATGAGTCATGTATTTATATCTGATCTCAAATTCTAACCATTCCAATGCCAAGCTATGCCTTGAGCTCATCAATAACTCTTTTTCCATCCATCATTTTCAACCTAGTGCACTTGAGCTTCTCTAGGTGGCATTTGCATTTTTCCATAGTGCGACTTCACATCACCATTTCACCAAAACTTCAAACCTAGTTCCCAAGCCCTTAAGTGCCATATTAATGATGAGATATACATGAGTTCATTGAGTCAATACTACACCGACAAGTTCATTCGACATTTTCTTTGCCAATGTGCCAAAAAATCATATTCAACTCAGGTCTTTGATTATTTTTACCAATGTGCCAAACAACTCTTACAAGCAACTTGACAAATACTAAATCTCCTTTAGCTTACTGAGAAGCTTTCCGAGCTTCTCGAAGAGTTATCTACACTCAAATCCTACCTCTAATTAATTTGATAAATTTCTTCCAATTTTCCACTGATCCTCCTACTTTTAAGAAGTCTTCCAAAATAAGGGCATCATGGAGGTGTATTAGGACACCTGAAAAAAAAAATTTAGTTGTTTTTCCTGAGTTAGATGAATGTGGGCCCTTCACTGGTAACTTTCTCCCTCCAAGTTAACCTTGAACTTGAAATTTCCTTAAATGCTTCATGAACCCCCTTATTTTTTAAATGTACAATCATTACATGGATCTTTCAAATCTCTGTCACTTGTATCTTGACTGTGCCAAACAATAAGGAGTCTCTGATATTGGTTTCCTCATCAAAATTTGAAAAATATTCATCGTCTTTATTTTTCACCTCACTCTTTGAACCACCTAGTGTTGTGAATAAATAATCATTGTGTGAACTTTATTTCTTTAGTAACTCATAGGTCCAGATGGATTTAAAAATTTCAGCCTCATCCTTAGTTCCACATTTTTTTAGTTTCGTGTTCACTAGATTAGACAAAAAACCCATGTTCATAAAGTTCCTTTCAATTAAACACCACTTTGATTTAGATGAACATTCTTGATTATTCCTTATGTACTCCAATATTGCATTCTCATTCGATGAACCAAATTTATGAATTGCTTCATGAAAGACTTTTTGGGGTCCATAGGTGTAATTTACCACCATTTTCCATTTTTGTCCAAAGGGGTAAAATGGATAATATTTTTTGGCGACCTCTTGGGGATGCTTTCCTTCTAAGAATTAGTCCATTAGCCCTTAACATCCATTGGATATGGAGTCATTGTTATTCCCAAAACTAATATTGAACTTGAAATAGACCATTTTACCTTGTCCTGGAATTTGATGTTGTGAAATATGAAGCACATTGGAACCCATGACCACCTGGAATGCATGACACACTACCAAAATTATTTTTATTTTTTTTGATTTTGGGACAGCATGGAACTCTTTTAAAACTTGAACCTTTTCCTTCTTCTAAAAATATTCCACCTTCAACACATTGTGAAAGTGAAAATATGAAAAAAATACACACAACAATTGAAAACCATACATGCCTCAAATGAAACATGCAGAGTGTGCAAGGAGCTTATTATACTAAAAAAACCTATTTCTACTCTACATTAATTGGAGGCACAGGTGAGCTACAAAAAACCTATAACTGGTTGTGGAAAATAGCTCCCCTTTCTCACAATGGGAAGCCATACAAATGTTTTGATAATAGACAACTCAGAAGAAGAGTGAAAAAATTAAACAAGACCAATTATCCACCTGTTCACCAAGGCATGAAATGGAAAGAGAAAGAATGCATCTTTTAGTTGCTCAACATTTGTTCCATAGATGCATTGCAACTAATCCTTAGGAATGTGAAACTCCTCTTCACATTCTAAAGTGAATGTGATTGGTTGTGGCTTCTCCTTTAGCTCCAATGAAGCCAAATAATGATGAGCCTGATTTTTGTCTAGTCAAAACCTTATGCAATGATGTCTAAGCCATGCTAGAACATATAATATCTTTGATATTATTATGTATGATGGGAAAAATGCATACTTTATATTTACTACTTTGAAATGTTTACGAGTAATTATTGTGTGTATTTTTTATGTTTCATCTTGTTAATTCTTATGCATGAATGGCTTAAATATGATTTGGATAAATTATAATCCTTGTGAAAATAATGCATGTGTTAAAAATTATAATGAGTGAAGGACTTAGGATATATGATGGCATAAGACTTTGTTCTGTGATATGGAGCAATGGACTCTCTTTTGTTTTGTATTGGCATAGGACTCTCTTCATTATTGATAAGGGTCGAAGGATAGTGTCTTCAAAATGCCCAACTCATCAAATCCCTCAAACCATAAATGACATTTGCACACATACGGGTAAGAATATCCTAGAATTCTAGCTTTCAGAATCATCTTCTATCAAAGATCGTAACATCTATCAATCAACATTCTAAATAATAAAGTTTAGTGACAATAAATAAAGAATCGTCACCACTTTAGTTTCTTCAATCAAGCTAAGATTTTGGGGATATTTTAGAATTGATTGAATCCTTCTATGAGTCAATCATAGACCTCTTCTTCAGTTATTATAAAGGCACAATAATCACCCATGAGTTATTCTTGCCATTAATATATTGCTGAGAATCAAGGAAATTATGGAGTTCAAACAGTTAGTTATATTTAGAATTAGTCAGTCTAAAAAATTAGATCTATGTCAGAGGATAATATAAAAAGGAGGAATGTAATCAGAAATGTAGTAGTTGTTTTCATGTAGCAGCATTTTGGGAATTGAAGAAAGATCAAATTCAAGAGAAGTTATCTTGCTAAGAGCCTCAGTATAATCCCGATCAAAGGGAAGGGGAAAGGGCCACTCCTACCCAACGAAAGGGAGACTCATTTTTATTTTCATTACTTTGTTCTTTAAAGTATTTTTATCAGATTACTATTTCTTTAAAAATTCAATTCAGTCTTTAATATTAATTCTTTAGATATATATTCATTTTTGTTTCAATCCTAGTATAGAAACTTATTGCATTTCATTTGTAATCACAAAAAATTTAATGAATTTAGTTTAAGACATAAACTTGTACTGAATTTTTGTTCCTATCATTCCCTTTATTGCAAATAACCATCAGACACCACCTTGGATTGACATATTAAAATTGATTAAAGTACAAGCTAAAACAACACACGTCAAATACCTTATGGGACATGGTCTAACCCATTGAATATGCCCACTACTCCAAGATTCAACTTTAACAAGAAAGGATACATGAATACCTCCTTAAAAATGATGGTTGTCCATGATTTTATTTTCCTCTTGTTTCCCATTTACAAACAACTAAACTTCTACCTGGACGAATGATATTGAAGTGATGTTCCCTTATTTTTATTTTCCTCCTTTGACAACAATAAGTTCTTCCATGACATACAAATCCTATAGATTTTTTGTAGCCTCTAATGGACCCATTGGAAAACCAATGCAAGTACTTGAAGCTTTTTGTTTATGTAAGAGTTCCTCTTCTTCATATAGGAGACAAAATCCTTATTCAATTTTCACCACCATGAAACCTGTAAGGTCTAATTCTTTCATATGTTTTTCTTGAGAACTACTATGGACAACATAATCTTCAAGAAAAAATTCCCCCAACATAGCTCTAATAACTAAACTAGGTTCTGTAGCTGAAAACAAGAAGCTTTCCATGATATAATATCCATTCAGTGCTTCTGAATCAGTCCTAGATTTTCATGTGTGCTCCTCCTCTACGTACAATGAGGGATATGGAAGATTCAACTCCTCCAATTCTGATTCAAAAGGACAGTTAGGAGTAATGATATTTTCTTGAGTACTTCCCTCCATGACACTAGGAAATTTGTGTTGAAGGCTAGGTGATGGAATAAAAAAATGACCATTTCTATAGGCTCTTTTTCATCAAAATATTCCTCCAAATATGAAAAATAATCACCTTCTTTGTTTTCTAGTTGTGTTGAAACTTCAACTCCTATCATGGTGTCTTCTATATTAGGATTTTTCTCACCTTGGTTTTCTTCATCTTCAAACATAAATTTAGAAAGCTGAAATTCATCTTCAAAACCAGAAAATTGATAGGATGAAGAAAGAGAAGGACTTGAAATTTCATGTACAACTTTTTTTTCAGTTGAAACCTCTAAATTTGGATGGTTTTCTTTCCTAGAAAGAATCTCCACATGACTGAATTCACTCAAAACACCTTACACCTTCGGTAATTTTTCCTCTTTTACTTGCACATACTCCTTTCTTGGTAGATTTGAAGCTATATTTGCAGTCTCTATAAACATAGTGCCAACATATGCGCTACATTCTAAACACATAAACTGATGATCCTCATCACCTTATACTCACTCTTGTGAAAATTCAGTCTTTATCTCGTACTCTTGAGCTTCAACCTTAGCTGGAGGCTTAATTAAGAGAGGCATTTACTTAATGTTTAGTCTTATAGCCCACTCCTTCATATTCTTTACAAGATTTTCTTTGTTAGGTTATTCAATATCCACCTCCCTGTTGCTCATTTTATGATCATGCTCTTCCCAAAATGGGTTTGGGACTATAAGAGGAGGGATGAGTTGGGATTCAACAACTTCCCAAGATGTTTGAGATAGTGGAAGTGGTACAACATTTTGTCTTCATGTCCTTTGCAGAAAAGAAGGAATTTTAGAAAAATGAGGAACAAAATATTCATGATGGGATGGAAGAATAGGATATGAAGAAGTGAATTCCACCATCGGGGTTGCATCTAGAAGGTTAGGACTATGGGGCTCAAGTTGAAATTACATGGATGGAGACATGGGAAGAGGGTTGTAAGGTGGTAAGCAGAAACCTCCCATTGATAGGATTGACTAAAATTACATTAGTAAGCTTCTCTCATCTTGATCTATTCTCCAACTTGAGTTATCGTTTTGATTATGAATTGAAGATTTTGTTAAAGATTAAACTCACCTAGTATAGGGCCAGTCCATGGGTATGAAATCTTGAAACCAATATGGGATTCCATTTTTGTTTCCTTAATCCTTATTTACACCATGTTATACTCCAAATTGTAAACTTTATTTTACAAGTGGTCTTCTTCGAGTGTAGGATAGCCTCCAATATCTGCTTGTGATTTTTCTTCATCAACCCCATAGTTTGGTGGATGACCAATATGATATGTATCTTATTCATGTGGACATGCATGCTCAAAATTATATTCATCAAAAAAATTGGTTTGGAGGTGGATTACAATAGCTTGAAGATTGAAAGAATTACTACTATTGTAAGTGGGAATTTCCACCATGAGAATGAAGCTATGATTGGACCGCTTAATGAATAGGAGAAAGAATGGAAATATGTGGAAGAGAAATGGATGGAAATGGGTGAAAAATGAAATTTTGCAACTCAGAGAGTGGGTTACTTAGACAAATGGAGTTTCCAGTTGTGTATGGGAATACCTCCTAAGGCTAAAATTTCACTAAGAGCATAACAAGTTAATCAAAAAAGTGAACACAAATACACACAGCTATGAAAGATATGACTCTTGTGGTCCCTCCGGGCATGTCAAAAACTATTATCACCAAATCATTTCACCCTCCAAATGGCCAAGTGATGGATAGGGAATTCAGTGTGATTGGGTAATATGGGATCACCTCGTAAGCTATAGGACTTGCGGCTTGAGGTGAACCTCTGGAGAAGATTAGATTCCTCTTCCTAAATTAAACAAAACACTACTTCTAATGCAATAAAATAACTAACTAGACCTATACTAACATTTCCAGGGGATTAGGGATAGATATTTGCAAGAAATAAAACATACACTAGGAAGTGGTGATGCATCGAGAAAGGTTTTTGGTAGACAAGGTTTCTGTCTCCCAATGAAGAAGGATGAAAATGAGAAGGATGGATAAGCACCACAACTCAAATGCATACAAAAATTCACTCCTAGATAAGCAAAAAAACTCCCAAAACCTGCAATGGAAACTTGAAATTTCACAGTATACCTGTAAACATGAGAAAGGCAAAACGAAGTAGAAAAAATGAAGAAAGGACCAATAATTAGTCACATACATAATTTCTATTGCTTCAATCACATGTAAAATTCATCATTACATTAGGAAGAGGACATGGTTTCCATTATAATATTTGGAAGAAAGGATTGAATGCTCCCCAAATCCACAACTTAGCTTGTGTAAAGATGGAGGAATTGGAAAATGTGTAACCCTTTGAAATGGGTTTCTAATTTTCAGTTATAGAAAATCCAAGTTGTGAGAGAAGAGATGACAAATCTTCAATTTTGGGCCAAATTATAACACATGATGGCCTACATGCTTAGTTATATCATTAATTGCATTTGAAAGCTATTCACCCATCATGCCCTCATAAAGTTAATTTTTTTAATTTATTCACTATTTTAATAAAAATAATATTTTTAATAAAAATTAAGGAATCTCGACCTTTAATAAGACACATGAGTCAAAATTACGAAATGGGGTTCTTGTCTTGTGATTGGCTTATTGACTTGGCCACTATGTTTTAAATGAATCAGTTGAATCATATCTTATCTTCCCCATGTAGACATGTCCCACATTAGAAAATGGCTGACCCATTTAAAACTTGACGGGTTCCCATTGACACTTCCTCACCATCCTGCCACATACTTATGTAACACCGAGTTCCACATTCCATGCTAGTTGGATCTCCTTCCTTCATCACATTAACCAATCTTGTTTTTCTGAGTCAATATGGAGTGCATCAGGAACTTACTCCCACATTTCACATTTGTTCATTCATTGGATTTGATGTGTCTTCAATCGTTTAGTCCACGAGTCCCTTAAATATCACTCCATAACCTTGGTATTGGCTAGTTTTTAGCATTTACCCCAAGTTATAACTTCCAACAACACTCCTTCCACATATTTAGCAGAAATCCTTGAAGTGTGTGGCCTTTATGTTGAACAATGAGTGACTATCTTATAATATCATATTACATCGTCATGTTCCCCTATACGTCCCAACATCCACAGATCCTCAAAATTCCCATTTCTACTCTTTCAGAATTTAGATCCTAATCATCATTCATCCTGCCAAGCTTGACATGGATTTCATACAATGAAAATCCATAAGTCCAAAGTGGGGATCCCAAAATTTCTATGCCTTCTAACCCGTGCACCCACTTAGCCAGATGGCTCCTCATCCCCACATTTCCACAAATGGGCCCAACAATCCCTATGTCAAGGTCTGTAGCATGGGATTTAAGCACTATTTTTCCCAATCATTCGGGAAATGAACCAAAAATCTCCAAATATCCCAATTTTCATGACTCAACTCATCTTGTTCGAGTGAAATTATTCTCCCAAGTTGTGTTTGACTTGATTTTTACCAATTTTTGTTCCTTTATCCTTAGTGAACAACTCGCCCAACCCATCAATTTGATCTTGTATTCCATTTAGCTCACACCTTTCCTCACTGTGTAAAATCTGACCTTGTATGCTCCCTTCACCAAGTGACTTGGCTCTAATTCGGCCAACCGAGTTGATACCTTCATGCTACAAGTGACTCAATCTTGAGCTTTGAAGTTGAGATCGATCTTTCCACTGAGATAACTCATGCAATCTCTATGAGCTTGGTTGTAAGATCTTGTAAATGGAATTCTATACAATGACACCTTCAATTTTTTCTATGCACATTACTTCCAATCCCCTGAGCTAACTTTTGTTATCCTACTATCTTGATAGTTTTGTGCAGTTCAAAGATTTGAACCGAATTGAAATCCTATGTTAATCGAAATCCAATACTTCACTATGCCTATTTACTCAAAGATGTTACTAAAACCTCAAGAGAGTTTCTCAAATATTCATTCTCCAAACTTAGATTCTCAAGTTGAGATCCAATGCTCAATTCACCCACTACTCTGACAATTTAACATCGATCTTGTATTTTCCATGTCATACCAACTTGGGTTAGAAATTTCCCCAAGTCCTCCCTTCACTACAATCTTCATCCTCTTCACATTGTGGCCCCAAAATCATTGAACAAATCTCCTTGCAACTTGATTTTTCCATTGACAATTTGTAGGCTGAGCCAAGCCTCCCATCTCTGCCATCTGCGAGAAACTCTGGATTCTACCAAGCAATTCATTTATTTTCCATGTGTCTCCTGTAATGTCTCTCTCCCAGGTTGTGATCTCAATTCTTACTCTCCACGACTCGACATAGCTTCACTATTTCAAAAAAACCACATGTCCTATTTGTTCTCAAATTGATCTCACCCTTTTATCCTATGTATTCCTTCGAAAAATTCTCTCTGACTAGTTTTCCCATGTTTCAAAATGTATGCTCAAATATAGGATCATGTTGGATGTAAATAAAAATCTTGTGTTTAAGATGTGAATCCTCTTTTTCAGTTGAGGAATGTAATATTCATGTTACCCATGAAAATTCCTATGAAAAATTGACCATGAATCACACCAATGTTGTAATTTTGATGATAAGTTAATGCAATGCAAAGTGCAAAATGATCTCTGATGCCCACCACTTTTTTCTCCCTGTCCCCTTTTTCCGTTTGGCGTTCATTTGTATTTTTCAAGAATCAATTTTTCCTAAGTATGGAACTAACATAGAAGGTATCCATGTGTCCCTTCAACACATTATCTAGAAGGCACAAAGAATCGAGGGCCTTCAAGAAGAAAGATTCGACCATGTGGCTAAAGCGTGGCAAGGTATCCCAAGTGGGTTAAAAATTCAAGATAAAGAAGAAGAGCTCGCAGGCCTCCACGTGTTGCCTAGGCACAAATTCAAAAAAGGGAGAGAAAAGGAGAATCCCCAAAGCTATGTTAGGTCTCTACATTTCATACAAAGTGGCTACCAGTATCGATAGGACCAAACAAATAAGAAAAGGAATTGATTTTTGGCTTATTGAATGTGATCTTAAGTCCCAAAGAATGCAATTGAAGACTTGTCTAAAATTAGGGTTGAGGTTTTTAATGAATTTATGGAGAATATGAAGATAGAAAAAGAGGTAGGTTGACAAAACCATATACACCATTGATATGAAATTATAGGAATTACAAAGTTACAATCAAATCCATGGGAATACAAAAAAAGGATGGACCAATGTGGGGATTATTTGAATAGGTAAACCTTGATTTTTCAACACCATACAAGCCCAAATGGTGGAAGATGAATATGAAGATATGAAGACTAATAATCAATCTTAGGATTGTTTTCTTTGAACCATTCTTTCATCTTAATTTAATCATTACTCTTATTTCATGAAGATTGAATATAAATTTGAAGTTATATTTAAAAAAAAAATCAAAATTGGGGTTCTATAGGGGCATAACCCATGAAGAAAAGTTACATACATTTTTGAAAATTATATAAAAAAGAAACTAAGAAAAGAAAAAAATTCAGTCATCTGCTACTTCTACCTTGAAATCTTCTGTAAATGGGGTAATTTTATTTAACAACCTATTCTTCCTCAGTATAAACTCCTCTGACCCTTGAGCTGTTAGAGAAACTACAACTAACCCAACCAAATTTTAAGACATCCCCATATCCATAAAAATTTCAACAGTCATCTTGGGGCCATCCATAATATTCTTCATCTCTATCTTCTTCTAGTATTATGATACCCATTCAAAAAGATCTAAACCATCTGTAGGATTTTTTTTTTTCCATTTTTCCTTATAAGAAATAGACTAAATAGGAATAGGTTGAGAAGGAGCATTTGGAGTGGCTAGAAGAGAAAGTATCATAGCACGGGGACCTGGTGGAACAAGGGATTTCAAAATAGACTCACCCTTACATCTCCTTAAGAAAGGTGGATACTATCTTGGGAGAGGAACACACAAAGGTCCTGATAATAATTGATCCATCAAAGGAGCATGCTGCACTGAGTGAATAGATGGTTAGAGAGAAGACTTTCCCTTAACGTCCTAGGTACTAGAAAGTGATGCCTTGGAATGCTGAGGAGATGAAGGCTCTACTTCTTCCTCATACAAAATGAAAATTTGGCATTGAGAGCTTGATTTCCCCATTTTCCCTCTCATTGATGGTACTAGTATTATAGATTGTTGAGGTCGTACATATCTTGTTGGACCTTTTTCCAAAGAAATGATCCTTCACTCCAATTCTTCCACTTTGTGAGAAATGGCAGGCATAGTATCAATCAAATTCTTGTCATAAATCATGTAAGATTCTTGGGGAACCTCTTTCAGAAAAAATCCTTCATTGCATAAAAAGGGACATTTATATTTAACCATCCCTGTGATAGAAGGCCTCCTCTCAATCAAGAATTTATTCAACTCTTCTGGATATTTTTGGTGCTCCCAATGGAAGAGATGACAATACATCGATTGGAAAGTAGAGAAAACAAGATTGGTCTTAATCAATCTCAAAAGGAGGTAAAGATAAACCTTCTAATATGTCAAGGGACATTTACTATCCCTTGGGTCTGAAATTTCAAACAAAGCACTGAAAAATGCCTCATTTGGGCCAGTTAGATCGAAGATTTGATTTAAATCATTTGAGGATATTTCATTCAAACTAGTTGCCACAAATACTCTTGTCATTACACCAAAAAAATCCTCACAGTATCTTTTCAAGTCTAAAAATGGAAGGAGGATGCATACCAATAAATAAGTGAAGATGAATTTATAATGAAAACTATACAAACGAGCTGAACTGGAAAAAATCATTGCCATCAAAAGAAGAAGGATTTTTCACTTAGCTCACATGAAATAAATAAATTTTAGAGAGATAAGAACTGAGAAAAATATATATATATTTGGACTAATGTGCAAAAATTTATGGAAAAGTATCTAGCCTAGAAAGACACTAACATGAGTGTGTGTTGTTCAAGATTAATAATCAAAAGGTGAAAGGGATTTGCATATCACATCAAGCCATATGGAGGCACCTAAAAACTATAAAAAGGGTTTATTTTCCCACCAAAAGGGAGAAATGATAAAACACATGCAAAAAAGAATGACATAACATCCCAATCATTTGTAAGAGATTTGAAAAATGGGAGTAACTCATAATTTCTCCACTTGGTAACATAAGATACCGTATTAAACTTTATGTTGTGATGAAGACTATTCTTTAGATATTCATGCTTTTGGGGGGAAAATTAAGGGTGATTGAGTGATTGAAAATGTATAAATGCGATGAGAATACTCTTGCATAATGGGGATTAAGATTTTCTAAGATTTAGAGAAAGAATGAAAGAACTTGTTTGTACTAAATGAAAACTAAATCAATATGAGATACCAAAACTGCTATTCATTTTTTCCCAATCCTTCTTGTGAAGATGATTGCATTGTACATTCATTGGAAAATACTGAGGTCATAATTGTTGTGTCCCCTTATTAAAGAATTTGTGTTTCTTGAATCAATTTGTGCGTAGTCTCACGAGCATTATTACTTTGTTCAAGATGAATTGTTTTGAATCGATTGTTTGCATTTCTGTTACAATCTTATGCTAGTTAATCTCTCTAAATTACATAAATCCTTAGTTTAAATAGTGGTAATTTGGTAACTGCAATTCCATGATTGATGTAACTTTCCTTCATAATGTGGTAAATGGTTTTAAAATCAATTTGTATTTATTTGATGTAAGATCTTTTTCAGTTCCTGAGTTTATCTAGAACATATTTAATCAAATATTGTAAGTATTTTATTGAGAGTTTGTCATGAGATTCTATGTTTGAATTCTCAAATTTTGTGTGAAATCCTGTGTTCTTGGGATTCCATGGATATAAATATTCTAGTTGAAGGAATGCTTTCGACTATGTGATCCATGTTTTCTGTAGTATTTGTAAGGTTAATTTGAGGTTTTTCATATAATCAACTTTATCCTGCTTAGCTTCTCAACAATATATCAAAATTTCAACCAATAACCATCAGATCTACTTGAATTACCCTTGCTTGCACTGTCTATACATAAATGCTAAGGACATTTCTTGAATTTTCCGATCATTTATCCAAAATATGTAGAATCAAGTTTGAATTATGACTATATTTAGTAACCTAAGATTTCTTTAGAAGATATCTACATTTTCTAGTGTGATAACTTGTGAGGGTTAGATAATATTTGTATTGACCATGTCTTCTTGAGGCTATTTTTCACTTCCCTGAGAAATGGAGTTAAAATATTTTTGTTCTATCCACCAATTTTCACAAATGTAGGTTATAAAATGGGTCCTCTCACCCTAGTTTTAGGCATAACCTAAAGTAGCAAGGCAGGTCACACCCTTAGTGAGGTGTTATTCAATATCCCCCAAGTTAGAGTGAAAAAGAGGCTGGTATATCCATATGTGGATACAAAACAACTCAAATCCTGGTCTATCTTCCTCTAAGCATCTTGCTTAGCTCATTGATGCTTCTGGTCTTATAAGGAGGGATCAATTTGTGTACCAACACCCTCGTGGTGCCATTGTTGGGGATTATTTCTATAAATACTAATAAAAATCAATCTCTGGTAACGTACTGAATATGTTTAGACACAAATACATGATCTAGACATCATCCTTTATTGATATTTACATAAAATGGGATTAATCAGAAGTTATTTCTTGATATTTTCCTTATATAAGCAACCAAAAATTTGAATAACTTAAGATTTTTTCTTTTATTGCACAAACGACTAAAAATTTCTTTCTTCAAATATTTCATCAAGTACTCTTCCTGCTACGTTTCCTGTGAATCCAAATCATTAAAATTTTCTAGCAAAGTCCATATTTTATTCTTTCCTTGTTCGGTTTCAATCCACCTTCCACACATTTGATAAACCAATTTATTAGTTGATATCTGAAAATAGAAAAATTGCATCGTTTAGAATTTTCATCATGTGATTAAAAACGGTGACCAATCTTCTTTGCAATATTTTAATTCAACATTAAATTGGGAATATCCATCGAGATTATAACCAAAATGCCTCTTGGCCAACATGCATTAAATGCTTGTATCTAGAATAGAAAATTTCATTGATTTGTGTAAATGTCCAGTTGTTCTTGTAGTTGTAATTTTCTATCAATCAAATCTCCTTCGAAATATGAATGGAAATGTTCACTCTTTCAATTTGAAATCTAACTAATTTTCATTGATCCACTCCAGTTCACATCAATCGCTATGTGGCTTCCTTTGGTGTCTTTGATATTTTCCTTTATATCACGGCTTCTCCTTCTTCTCTTTATCTTTTCCCTTATTTATGCGGTTTTTACTTATCAGTGGCATTTATATGCATTATGCGGATTTTTGAACTTCTCACGGACTCCTCCTTGTTTTCTACCTTCCGTGGATTTTCTCCTTTTCTAGTTCTTCACATATTTCATTTTCTCTACGAAAAACTTCTATTCTTAGCATATTTTTTGCTTATCTGTGGTTTTGCATCATTTCCATTTATACGCGGAATTCTTTAAATCTTCATACCCGTGGCTTTACCTTCTGACCTTCTTCACTCTGTGGCACTTGAAGGAAGTGTTGCTACTAGACCTTATGGCTAAGGCACATTGTTATCCTGTTTCTTTTCCAAGGAATGAATCCTCTTCTCCAACTCATTCACTTTGTGGGAAATTTCAGGCACCATATCAATGGAGGTTTTGTCATACAATATGTATGATTCCTTAGGAATTTCTTTTGATGTAAATTTCTCATTGCATAACAAGGGGCATTGAAAAATGGTTTTCCTAGAGACCTGAGGCCTCCTCTCAACCCAGTATCTTTTTAAATCCTCAGGTGTTTTCATATGATCCCATCTAAAAAGATGGAAATACATGACTTAAAAATATGTCACTATAGGATTGATTTTGATCATCCTAGTTAAAAGCGCTAAGCGGACTCATTGATATGTATGAGGTCGTTTTGTGTATCTTGTGCATTATACTTCAAACAAGGCCCAAACAAAAGCCTCATCTGGGAAACTCAGATCAAATATATAATTTTAATCTTCCAAAGAGATTTCTTTCAAGCTATGTGCCACAAGTTTCTTTTCCATTTTCCTGGTAAAGATTCTGCTATACCCAAAATTAGGAAAGAGATACATAATTGTAAGAGGGTAGGGTTGAGATTTATAGCTTGAAGGTGACGTATATATTTAGTATGGAAAAATATTTCCCCTGAGATGAGAAGGATATTTATCAGTTCACACAAGGGAAAATTGAAAACTGGTTCACCTAGAGACCTGAGGCCTCCTCTTAACCCAGTATATTTTTAAATCCTCAGGTGTTTTCATATGCTCCCATCTAAAAATATGAAAATACATGACTTGAAAAGATTTTAAGACACGATTGATTCTATTCAGCCTGGTTAAAAGTGCTAAGTGGACTCATTGATATGTCAGAGGTCCTTTTTGTCTCCTGCGCATTCTACTTCAAAAAGGACCTAAAAAAAGCTGCATTTGGGCCAATCAGATCAAATATCTGATTCATATCTTCCAAAGAGATTTCTTTCAAGCTGTGTGCCACAAGTGTCTTTTTCATTTTTCTGGTAAAGATTCTTCTATACACAAAATTAGGAAAGAGATACATAATTATAAGAGGGTAGGGTTTATATTTATAGCCCGAAGGTCACGCATATCTTTGGTCTAGAAAAATATTTCCCCTAAGATGAGATAGATCTTGCTCAGTCACACAAGGGAAAATTAAAAACTAAAAGAAAGTATAGATGAACATAACTAGTGAATAATGATGATTTGATAAACATCATGTATGGCATTTAAAACAGTAAGATGTGAAGTGAAGTGCATTGAGACCAAGAAGGATTTAAATAAATGAGTGTAAGTGTGTGTCATGTCAAAAGCATACGGAGACACTCAGTGATCAATATGAAATGATTGTTATTCGAAATCAGAAAGGAACGTTTCAAATAGCTTGCCAAAAGTGAAGATTGGATGTACCAGTCAGACACATGTGGAATATGTTGTTAACCAAATTTGTTCTGCTTTTCAGTCTGAGAAACATCAAAGATATGGCATGAAGCTTGAAGTCAAATAGATAATGATGTGTGTCATTTTGTAGCTGAGGATGTGATCTAACTGGCACTCAGATTTATAGAGAGATGGATAGCACTTTGAAAGGGTTTGATCTGACCCTCACTATTTTAGGTTGTGCCTTTCAACCAAGGTAAGAGAACCTACATTGTAAGCCCCAAATGGTGAAGGAGATGAATATATCCCTCAATTTATGTAAATAGTATGAAAAGGCCTTGGGAGAATATGATCAACAATCCAAATCTGACTTTCACAAGTTGTCACTCCCAGATTATGGAGATATTTTCAATGCAAGGCAAGGGTTACTAGAGACATTATATGATCCTGATTTGCTTTGTGCATTTTTGTAACTGGATTTTATTCTTCTGTTGACACACAATGCAATGCAGGGGTAGTATGGGCTAGGATGGGTTGTTTCGGATGATTTCTTGGTGGGGTCTTGATGAGACAAACTGGGATATATCATATCTTTGAAAACCTCTACAATACTTGAAACAACTATCAGATAAAATGCTTCAAATAATCAGGACATTCTTTCAACCAGAAGAGGCATAAGTGGAAGCTCAGGTAGCACTCTTCACACAATATTTGAAAACTCACCACAAAATCTTGAAGTAAAGAACTCAATTAAACTCAAAAATCCTTGACCAAACCATGCCTAAGGTACCCCCAAAGGCTTACAAGCAATCTCTATAGTCAAGGAAGGTAAAGTGATTTTAAATTTGTTTATCTCTTTATTAGATGAAGGCTCTTCTGAACATGAGATTGCAAATGCCACTAAAATATGAACAAGAAATGGAGATTCTGTGTGATTTCTAAAGACTTTCAATGCAAGATTGCAACAAGAACAATGAAAACTATTTACAGGCATTTAAAACTGATAACATACATCATATTGCCTAGAAAAACATAGATTAACTCAAAATATTGTTAGATTCATTAGTAGGGGAGAGTTTTATGAACAATCTTAGAGATGTGTGATGGCTATACACTTGTAACCAACTCACATACATGAAAATCCAACACAGAAGAAATTATTCTAGTTCTTTGGTGGGTTTCTCAGAAAAATAAGCTTTCTCTCAGAATTTTATCATGATTTTCAACTTCCTGAGCCTTTTCATTTCTCCAAAATTCATTATATATCTCTTGCCACATTTTATCCTTCTTTCCCAAGAAAATAATATGCCAAGGGATCAATTCTGTTACAACAATTCTTCATAATTCAATGAAAATGACATCAAACATAAAAACATTCGAAGCTTTCCAGGTGTGCCCAAAATATTAAATCATTACAAATATTTAGATCATTATCCATCTTGGAGGCATGTTTTTCATCATCGAGGTATGCAAACACCTTCTACTCATCATTTTCACCTTTTTACCTTTTCAAATTACCTCTGCAACTTTTGATTTTGACATTTCACGTGTTTGCTCGGGCTGGGGAAAAAAATTACTTCAAAAACATCTTAAATCAAAGAATTAAGCTATTAAAGTGATGCCAATGATCCTGGAAGGACAAGATGACACGAAATCACTATAAATTTGATGAATTTTGATGCAAAAATCGTGATTCCAAGCTCCCAAGAGCTCTCATGGTGGTCAAAACAAATGGATGCATAACAACCATTGATCTTGTCCATCTTTTAATCTTGGCCCTCCACGTGGAAGATGTGGACTTAGAAATAAGATTGAGTTACCTTTTTAAATTTTTTGATAAGGCTAGACACGTGGAAAAAAATGATTGGAAACCAATTCGGGCTTACTTTTTGCCTTTTTGTCATTTTTGAAAAAATGGAAAATTTTTACTTTTTTCTCCGCCCCTCTGCCTTTGAATTTTAGAGTTGACACATGGCACATGGTGGGTCCCATTGGGATCGCACTTCATTTCTACGCATTTTTACCCTTTTGGAGTATTTGGAAAATTTTCACTTTTTTCCCTTCAGCCCCGCAACTCCGACTTCTCCCTCGCCATGTGTCGCTTCCTCTATCGCTAAAATCTGCGGGCCCAATTCACATTTTAACTCCCTTTTTTGCTAAGGGAAAAAATTCAATTTCCTTCCACCAGGCTGCCTACCTGCTTTGCCTTCACCACGTGTCTCCTTGTGATTCGTCATGGGCCAGCGCTCTAAATTTTGATTCTGAGCCCTTTTTTACAAAAGGGAAAAAATTTGCTCTTGCCTCTTCCAGCCCGCCTTGTCCTCTATCACGTGTTGCTTGATGATTCACTACTGGACCAACGCTTCAAATTTTGATTTTAAAATTTTTTTCCAAAGGGAAAAAATTCTCATTTCCCTCCATGGCCCGCACTTCCCTCTGACCCCGTTGGACACGTGTTCACTTGTGATTGGCCACGGGGCCACAGGTCAAATTTTAATTTTAAGCTTTCATTTTTGAAAAAGGGAAAAAATCCCCTTTTACCTCCGTCGGCCCGCTAACCCGCTATGCACCTACCATGCTGCCATGTTTCCTCCTCTTATTAGAGTGCGGCTAAAACTTATTTTGAAACTTTAGAGAATTAGAGATAAAAAAATCTAAGTCCCCCCTCGGCCCGCTCCTCCCCTTTTGCCTTCATAGACATGTGTCCTTTCCTGATTCATTGCGGAGCTTCAGCCCAAAATTTTACTTTAACCCTTTGAGCCAAAAACAAAAAATTTCATAAGTTTTCTCCACCACCTGCATCCCCTCCGACCAGAAATACTTCCATGCATCCTACTCTGGTTGGTTGTAGGGTTTCGGGTAAAATTTTGACTTTAACATTTTTGCAAAATAAGGTGTAAAAACCTTAAGGGAATCCAACCACCCACCATCCCCTTTCCAATCAGAACATGGCACGTAGGCAAATTTGGAAAAAATGAGTCCCTGGGCCCAAAAATGCCCCATTGCCAAAAAAAGCCAAAAAATGAAAAGTTACAACACTTCCCCACCTTTCCTCAGCCAATGAAAACCCGCCACGTTGCCAATACCTTCTAAGGATGAATTTGATGGGAAAATGATGCCCATCTAATTGTTAAAACATAAAAAGTTCCAGGGATGCCCTATAATTCAATTTTTGAACCAAGGATGGCAATTTTTTTGATTCTGAATCAACTAAAGCATGATTTTCAAACATTTTTGACCTTGGGATTGGATTTTCAATTACACACAAGTATGATTTGATCAATTTCAATTTTTCCATGATTTGGCAAAGGGAAAAATGACATAGCCCATAATATTGGAAAAACTAGGGCACAAAAAAGGGTAAACTTGGATTATTCCTTCAAATTAGGGAAAAACAACAAGTTTGTGAGAATTTTTAAAGCATTCAGATGGAGGGGAAGAATTTTAGATCATCAATTCAAAGGGTAAAACATTTTTTGAGCAAATACAGACTTGAAAATTTAGGGCAATATGGTGCAAGCTCGAAAATGGCACCAACATTGGCTCTTGCTTGGGGATGGGCACTCCTAGTGAGTGCCAAAAGGAAAAGACGTAGACCAAGTACCAAAATAATCCATTGGGAAAAGGATTTATGAGCCAAAATCACTAAAACCCAACTGAGAACTTGACAAAAAAGGCTGCCAAGAACAAGGGAAAACCACACACCAACAAAACAGTAAAAAAAACAAAAAACAAAGGCTATACAATTGTACAATTGGTGCATACCTCAGATTTGGGGATTAATACAAGAAATGCTTCAAATGTCTATCATTAATAGGTAGCTCCAGCAATTCCCCATCTAAGTCCTTGAGAAAGAAGGTATGTTCACCAATTCTGATATCAGTGGCATAAGGGCCCATCCATAATGCATCAAATTGTCTAAGCTTGCCCTTGTCTTCATGCCTATTATCCCACAAAAAAACCAGATCTCTAACATTGAAGGCTCTAGGAGTGACCTTCTTGTCAAATAATCTCTTCAATTTTTCCCTATATTTGTCAAATAATCTCTTGTCAAGCTCTTGATCTTCCAATTGTTGGACAAACTGAAATGAAGATAATTGCAGGTGAAAGGGTAGCAAATCCTGAGTTCCATACACCAATTCAAATGGGCTTCTACCAGTAGCTGTTTTAGGAGTTATCCTATCAGCCCAAACTACAAATTTCAATTATTCACCCCATTTCTTCTTGTTTTGCTCCAAGGTTCTCCTAATGATCTTCAACAAGTTCTTATTCCTAGACTCAACTTGTCCATTCCCTTGGGGGTTATAGTTTAAAGAATAAGTTAGATTGATTCCATATTCATTGCACATTACCATTAAAGGTTTGGCCCTAAATCACATGGCATTATCAGCTACAATGTTTATTGGGACTCCAAATCTACATATGATTTGATTCAACAAGAAGTCCATAACTATTTGGTGTGTTGCTTTCTTGGTGGGGATTGCCTCTACCCATTTTGTAAAATAATTAGTGGCTACAAGGATCCACTTATGGCCAGCACTAGAAGGATATGAAATATCACCAATGAAGTCCATCCCCCATTTCTTGAAAGGAGATTCAATTGATATAGGCTGCAAAGGAAAGGGAGCCTAAAGCTTTCAGTCTTCCAGAGAAACGTTGGCAACTATCACATTTTCTAACCAACTAGGTTGCATCTTTGAAGAGAGTAGGTCACCAATAACCAACTCTCAAAATATTTTTTTGTTACTCTTCCAGCAAAGTGTCCTCCATAAAATCCCCCATGGAAATCATCAACTATCTTGGGAGCTTCATCTTCAGTTATGCATTTCAAGAGGACACCTTTAGGGTTCTTCCAAGCCAGCCCAAGGTCTGTGATGATATATTTTTGAGAAGATAGCTTGAGGGATCTTTTCTAATTTTTATTTAAGTGATCAGGACAACAAAGATGTCTAAGGTAAAATATTATATCCTTGTACCACTCAGAACTTACCAATTTCCCAAGAACATCTACCCTTTCTTCCTCTACTTCATTCTCTTCTATAGTCTGCAGGTTACTCTCAGCCATGATCTTTGCAAGACCCAAACCTCTTACCAAATTTTTGGTTTAGATGTCCAAATCATACTCCTGTAGTTTTTTCACCCATCTACACCTTTTACTTGAGATCTCCATCTCTGATAAGCTGTCTTTTACCATGGTGTGGGGAACATAAGCAACAACCTTTGAACTTAAAATATAAGGCCTGAAAACCTTTGTTGCTTTCACCAAGGAAAATGCTTGTTTCTCCATGATTGTATACTTCAGCTTATCTACTTTTAAAGCCTTACTAAATAAGGAAATAGGCCTCTCAGCCCCATTCTCATCCTTTTTCAACAAAACAGAAGCAATGGTATACTCAGAGGCAAAGGAAAATATTTGGAAAGGCCTCTTATAGTTTGGGGCTGCTAAAACAGGTGCATGTTTAAGTGCATCCTTAATTCCTTCAAAATATTGAATGATAGCCTCCTCCCACATGATAACTTGGTCCTTCTTTAGCATGCTTATGATTAGAATATTCAACTCAACAAAGTTGGAAACAAAACTTCTAATAAAATTAATTTGACTAAAGAAAGATTGGATGCCTTTCTTGGTTCTTGGGATAGGTATTTTGCTGATTTCTTCCACTCTCTCAGGATCTATCATAACACCATCTTTTGACACAATGTGACCAAGCAACTTGGCCTTTTTTACACCAAAATGACACTTCTTTGGATTAAGAGAAATGCCATACTACCTACATCTAATCAACATCTTCTTTAAGTGCTGGAAATGATCACCTCTCTGCCTTGAAATCATCTTGGTAAACTGTAATGAAATCATTGATGTAACCAGTAAAAGCAACATACATTTCTCTTTGAAAAGTGGCACCATGATTCATCAAACCAAAGGGCATCCTAACAAAAACATATGTTCCCCAAGGAGTGGTAAAGGTAGTTTTAAATCTCTTTGACTCCTTGAAAATAACCTGATTATAGCCAGAGAAACCGTCCAAGGTGGACAGTAATTTAGATCCAGTTACTAACTGAAGCATGTTCTCCATGTTTGGAAAATGATAATTGTCTTTTAATGAAGCTCTATTTAGGTTTCTGAAGTCTACACAAAGTATG
Organism: Taxus chinensis; assembly: GCA_019776745.2. Taxonomy (NCBI): domain Eukaryota; kingdom Viridiplantae; phylum Streptophyta; class Pinopsida; order Cupressales; family Taxaceae; genus Taxus; species Taxus chinensis. Next base: position 364,149,551 of record CM034154.1, read on the forward strand.
ATATCTCTATTCTTCTTTCTGACTGGCACAAGGTTTAGAACCCAAGATGAATACCTTGTGGGCAGAATGATCCCTCCCTCCAGTTTCTTCAATTCACCTTGCACTTTCATGGAGAGGATTGGATTGATTGGCCTTTTATTTTGTCTGAATGTTTTGGTATTTGTTTCAAGAGGAATCTCATGTTGAAACAAGTCTTCTCTGTATGCTTTCAGCTCTGAATATGACCAGGCAAGACAGTCTTGATATTGTTCCAACAATTAGAGGTAGGACTATTTTTCTTCCTTGTTTAAACTGTTGCCCAACCAAACTTTTCTTGGTTTTTCCTTTTTTCCCAGGTCATGCTCTTCCACATCCCTTGAGGTAGAAATATTTCTATTTATGAAGCAATCAGCATTGTTTAAATTTGACTCAAGTGTAACAAGACCTCTAGGAATGATGTTTGTTTTCAATTGGATGATGTATTTCTCAAACAAAGTTTCTCTTCCTTCAGTCATGCATACCATTTGCTCCCAATCAATATTCTGATTTGTAAAATCACCTTGGTTTTGCAAGAACCTTAGCACTTGAGCATCATCATTAAAAACTTGCCAATGTTTCACATTATCAGGGATAGTTGGCTTACTTAGCACTTCAATGTTGTATTCACAATAAGGTGAAATGGTGCAATTTCCAAATCTAGAACCCAACACTACTAACTTGTCAACAGCAACATTCAAGCTTCTATCAAGATGCACAATATTGAAAGAATCAAACATTTCTATTAGATCCCAAAATGCATGCTTATACTGCTTCATCCGCTGATTTTTTGTAGCATATAATTTTCTTATTTGTTTGAAAACTAACTCTAAATCTCCCTTTGTAATGATTTCCTTGACACCATACTTCCATGCAATTCTCAAACCCAATAACAAGGCTTCATACTCAGCAATGTTGTTAGTACATTCAAATTTAATCTTGATAGAAAAAACCAATTCTTCCAATATAGGAGAAATCAGAATTACACCAGCACCATTTCCAAATTTGGAGCAAGCTCCATCAAATAGAAAATTCCAAGGAGAAGATGCTTGCTCAAGACACTTTGACTGATCCATTTTGTGTCCTTTTCCATCAGAAAAACCAATAAAATTATCAGCATCAACATCATCAAATAATACTTCATAAGAAGCATTGTTTGGATCCTCAATCAAATGCAACATTTTCTTTTCTCCATAGAGCTTGACAAGGCTACCCTCAATGGGAATGGTGGAAAAAGACATATCCATTTGGACACTCCCTCAACCACTTGCAGCCCACTTTCTTAACACAAGCATACCCCATTTGGTAGGGAAATCAACAATCACAACATCTAATTTTAAATTCCTCCTTGGATAAGATGCAAGATGCACTACCAAACCTTTCACACAACTAACAACTGGAACTTATCTTGAGTCCATGGCAGTACACTTTCCATATGCTTCTATCACTTTGATGTCTAACTCATTCATGACTTCTAGAGGCATGACATTACATGATGCACCGGAATCAAACATACAATTGTGAAGTAGCTTATCCTTTATGATCAAAGTTGTGAAGAATGGATCAACATTCAATTGGGAATCAACCAAAGATGTTCCCAAATATACCTTAGGTGTCTCTCCAAGATCTTCTACTGTTGGTGGTATTTCAAGGTCAATAATGATCTGAGGTGGAATTACAACAACATTTACATTTATGCATAGAGTAACCTTCTCTTCTTTCAATCCCAAGTACTCAAATGCTCTCTCCTTATGCTCAGGAATTCTAAGAAACTTAATGATTAGAACACTCACTTTAATTTGGCTCAATACTTGGGCTATGTCATAGGGGACACTCTTTGGCAAAACAACATTGGAAGGGAGACAAGAATATTCATTAGATGGTAGTGGATTCTTGGTATCTTGGGCATGAGGAGGACTATAATTTTATTTGGGACAATAGAACTTCAGATAAGTGCTTCTCTCCTAGGAGCTTATTTTGGAATGCTTATGAGCAAGGGTGTTTTAGGTTTGGTTTGAGGCCTAACTCCCTTAACAACTTTTATTCTAGTGTTATAGTATTTCTCTTGAGCTACAACAACATTCATCAACAATTGTCTATCTTCCTCCGAAGGGATACCACCATCATACTTCTTAATCATCAAATCTCTTAAGTATTTAAAGTCATTGTTAGGAATTTCAAAAGCTTGCACTACATCAACTTCAAGAGCATGAGGGGGAAGAAATATTTTTACCCGTTTGATGCAATCCAAAAAATTTGCAGCTTTCCTAGCACTTATTACTTCAATAGATGTTGCTCCTCCTTGTAAGCTTGAAGAACAAACCATCATGCAAATATCATCATTAGTACCATCATAATTATTAACTTCACCTTCTTGCTGGTTTTCTTCACATGGAGGATGGGGCAGAAGACACCTATCACACCAATCAATATCAACAACCTCTTTAACAATAAAAACCCTAACAGTTAAGGGATCAGGAAACAATCTTCCTTCACCTACTTGAGGATGCCTATTTACAGATGCAATATGCTCTTTCCCTCTATCAGCTGCCCTTTGATCACCTCTAGGATGATTGGAAACTCTATCATGGTTTTGTGCTCTTGGCTGACCTTGTGAAGTTTTCCCAATTCCCTTCTTAGCTCTTACCAACTTGTACCAAATTTTTCACAACCTCTTCTAAATCAGAACCTTTGCTAGTTTGAGGTATTTTAGGGTCTATAAATTTTACACCATCTCTCTTGAGAGGTTTCCCAACATCCTTGATATTGTTTTCAATTTGAAGTGCCATGGTGAAAGCTTGTCTTAGTTTGGTAGGGTTCTTATCTCTTAGGTAATAGGCTACCTTTTAATCAAATGCATCTGTATATTTGATTAAACAAGATTAATCACAAGGCCTCAAACCAACATGAAGCCTTCTCAAAGTTTTGTTAAACCTTGTGTTGAAGTCATGGACTGATTTATTAGGGTTATTCATGATATTCTCAAACTCAGACAAAACAAATCTAGGATCAGTCTTGTCACCATATTGCAACCTAAATGCATTATTCATTTCATTCCATGAATCAATAGAATTATCAGGTAGAGCCTTGTACCAATCCCTAGCATCTTCTTCTAGTGTATGAATAAACAATTTTACATACACATCCTCAAACTCTATCTCAAAATATTCCATCATATTATCAAAAAGTTTGAGATGCTGATCACCAGTCATAGCATTATTACCTTGAAACTTTGGCAACCTATTTATGACATCTTATGGGACAACATTTGGATACCCAACCATTCCTCTGAAATTGATGGGACCAAAGGTGTTAACAACAAATGGAGGTCTAGGCTGAGCCATATTGTTTGGTGGAGGTGATCTTGGAGGAGAAACAAACTGATGAGGAGTGAGAGGTCTTTTGAGAATGGGAATTAAATCTTCAAAAAAAATCTCTCTTAAGGGCTCTCCTTCTTGATGATCTCTAGCAAATTTAGAAAATACAGGAGCAGATTTAGGAGCAAGCCGTTCAAATGCACAAGAAGGTTCCTCACCTGATGGGGAACTCAAATCAGCAATAGGATTCTCTGAATTGGATCAACTTGAAGAAGAATTGCAATCCTCAATAACATGCTGCTCACTTTTAAACTCAATAATATGAATCTCCTTTCTTGTAGTCAAGTCTCCAACAACCTTCCAAACCTTTCTCCCCTCTAGCTCTGAGTTTCTTGAATATGTAAACAACTTCTTAGCAGAGTCCTTCATGAAGAGAGATCTTCTTCCTTCCTATTTTGCAGATTTGAACAACAAATTATAAATGATAGAAAGGTAAGACAACTGGTATTTTCAAGATCAAATCAGCATGGAGTCACCACTGAGTAATTTCACCTTAGTTGTGCAAGAATGCACTAAAATAACATGTCAAATGTTTTCTAGTACTGAAACCTTTGCAAGGCTTTAAAAATCAGACCTTCTTCTTCTTAAATCAATCAATCACAATGCACCCAAAGTGTATTAACTGCTAATAAATGGAAAAAGGGCAGACAAAACTTGAAACCCTTGTTTAAAACTTGTAGATCTGAAGCATAGAATTATATTTTAACAATGTAGCATCTCAAATACTTAAATACACAAATTCTCAAACTCTTCAAACACTCCACAAACACCAAGAAATTCCAAGAAGTCCCCAGTAATGGTGTTAGAAACGTGTTTTTACCCAAATTTGTTCTCCTTTTCAGTTTGAGCAGCATCAAAGATATGGCATGAAGCTTGAAGTCAGATAGGTCATGATGTGTGTCGTTTTGTAACCGGGGATGTGATCTACTTGGCACTCAGATTTGTGGAGAGATGGATAACACTTTGAAAGGGTTTGATCTGATCCTCACTATTTTAGGTTGTGCCTTTCAACCAAGGAAAGAAAACCTACATTGTAACCCCCAAATGGTGAAGGAGATGAAGATATCCCTCCAAATATAACTTTCACAAGTTGTCACTCCTAGATTATGGAGATATTTTGAATGCAAGGAAAGGTTTACTAGAGACATTATATGATCCTGATTTGTTTTGTGCATTTTTGTAAATGGATTGTATTCTTTTGTTGACACACAATGAAATGCAGGGATAGTATGGGGTAGGATGGGTTGTTTAGAATTATTTTTTGGTGGGGTATTGATGAGACAAATTGGGATAGATCGGATCTTTGAAAACCTCTACAATACTTGAAACAACTATCAGATAAAATTCTTCAAATAATCAAGACATTCTTTCAACCAGAAGAGGCATAAATGGAAGCCAAGAAAACACTCTTCACACAATATTTGAGAACTCACCACAAAATATTGAAGTAAAGAACTCAATTAAACACAAAAAATCCTTGATCAAACCACACCTAAGGTACCCCCAAAGGCTTACAAGCAATCTCTACAGTCAAGGAAGGTAAAGTGATTTTAAATTTTTTTATCTCTTTATTAGATGAATCCTCCTCTGAACATGAGATTGCAAATGCCACTAAACTATCAACAAGAAATGGAGATTATGTGTGATTTCTAAATACTTTCAATGCAATATTGTAACAAGAACAATGAAAACTATTTGCAGGCATTTAAAAATGATAACAGACATCATATTGCCCAGGAAAACATAGATTAACTCAAAAGATTGTTAGATTCATCAGTAGGGGAGAGTTTCATGAACAATATTAGAGTTGTGTGATGGCTATACACTTGTAACCAACTCACATATATGAAAATGAAACACAGAAGAAATTATTCTAGTTCTTTGGTGGGTTTCTCAGAAAAATGAGCTTTCTCTCAGAATTTTCTCATGATTTTCAACTTCCCGACCCTTTGCATTTCTCCAAAATGCATTATATATCTCTTGCCACATTTTATCCTTCTTTCCCAAGAAAATAATATGCCAAGGGATCAACTCTGTTACAACAATTCTTCATGATTCAATGAAAATGACATCAAACAGAAAAACATTCATAGGTTTCCATGTGTGCCGAAAAGAATAAATCATTACAAATATCTTGATCATTATCCATCCTGGAGGCATGTTTTTCATCATTGAGGCATGCAAACACCTTCTACTCATCATTTTCACTTTTTTACCTTTTCAAATTACCTATGTAAGTTTTGATTTTGACATTTCACATGTTTTCTCAGGATGGGGCAAAAAATTACTTCAAAAACATCTCAAATCAAAGAATTAAGCCATGAAAGTTATGCCAATGATCCTGGAAAGACAAGATGACACAAAATGACTATAAATTTGATGAATTTTGATGCAAAAATTGTGATTCGAAGCTTCTTGGAGCTCCCATGGTGGTTAAAACAAATGGATGCATAGCAACCGTTGATCTTATCCATCTTTTAATCTTGGCCCTCGACGTGGAAGATGCGGACTTCAATAATAGCTTGAGTTACCTTTTTAAATTTTTGGATAAGGCTGGACACGTGGAAAAAAATGATTGGAAACCAATTTGAGCTTACTTTTTGCCTTTTTGACATTTTTGAAAAAATGGAAAAATTTGAATTTTTTCTCTGCCCCTCCCCGCCTTTGAATTTTGGAACTGACACATGGCACATGGTGGGTCCCATTGGGATCGTGCTTCAACTCTGCACATTTTGACCCTTTTAGAGTTTTTGGAAAATTTTCACTTTTTTCCCCACGGGCCCGCACCTCTAATTTCTCCCTCACCACGTGTCGCTTCCTCTATCGCTAAAATCCACGGGCCCAATTCTCATTTTAACTCCCATTTTTTCTAAGGGAAAAAATTCAATTTTCCTTCCGTCATGTTGCCTTCCCGTTTTGCCTTCGCCACATGTCTCCTTATGATTCGTCATAGGTTAGCGCTCAAAATTTTGATTCTAAGCCTTTTTTTGCAAAAGGGAAAAAATTCCCTCCTACCTCTACCAGCCCCCTGACCCACCTTATCCTCTGTCACGTGTCGCTCGACGATTTGCTAGCGGACCAACGCTTCAAATTTTGATTTTAAACCTTTTTTTCCAAAGGGAAAAAATTCTCATTTCCCTCCATGGCCCGCACTTCCCTCTGACCCTGTTGGACACGTGTTCACCTGTGATTGGCCACGGGGCCGCACTTCAAATTTTAATTTTAAGCCTTCTTTTGTGAAAAAGGGAAAAATTCCCCTCTTACCTCTATCGACCTGTCGACCCACTCTGCACCTGTCATGCTACCACGTGTCCTCCTCTGATTTGAGTGGGGACAAAACTTATTTTAAAACTTTAGAGAATTAGAGCTAAAAAACTCTAATTTCCCCCTCAACCCACTCCTCCCTTTTTGCCTTCATGGACACATGTCCTTTCCTAATTTTTTGTAGTGCTTCGGCCCTAAATTTTACTTTAACCCTTTGAGCCAAAAACACAAAATTTCATAATTTTTCTCCACCACCCGCATCCCCTCCAACCAGAAATACTTCCACGCGTCCTCCTCTGGTTGGCTACGGGGTTTCAGGAAAAACTTTAACTTTAACATTTTTACAAAATAAGGTCTAAAAACCTTAAGGGAATCTGACCACCTACCATCCCCCTACCAATCAGAGCATACCGCGTAGGAAAATTTGGAAAAAATGGGTCCCTGGGCTCAAAAATGCCCCATTGCCAAAAAATGTGAAAAATGAAAAGTTACAACACTTTCCTGCCTTTCCTCAGCCAATGAAAACCAACCACATTTCCAATACCTTCTGAGGATGAATTTAACGGAAAAATGATGCATGTCTAATCGTCAAAATGTAAGAAAATCTAGGAATGCCCTAGAATTCCATTTTTTCATGAAGGATGGCAAATTTTTTGATTCTGAATCAACTGAAGCATGATTTCCAAATATTTTCAACCTTGGGATTGGATTTTCAATTACACATAAGTATGATTTGATAAATTTCAATTTTTCCACAATCTGGAAAAGGGAAAAATGACATAGCCCGCAAGATTGGAAAAACTAGGGCACAGAAAAGGGTAAACTTGGATTATTCCTTCAAATTAGGGTAAAACATCAAGTTTGTGAGCATTTTTAAAGCATTCAGCTGGAGGGGAAGAATTTTACGCCATCAATTCAAAGAGTAAAATGTTTTTTGAGTAAATAAATACTTGAAAATTTAGGGCAACATGGTGCAAGCTCAAAAATGGCACCAACATAATACATAAAAAAGACTCATGTTTCGTACACCTGGCAGTATGAGATGAAGTTCCTAAATATCATTTTCTAGAACATTTTTTGTAACGAACAAAGTATTCCTTAGAATATTCTTGTTTTCGGGGGGGAAATATTTGAAGTAAAGTGAGTGATATAAAAGTATGAAAAGGCCATGCCAAAAAGGGGGGTTAATTTTTTCTAAAAATTAGTCAGAGAGAAAATAGGAGAGAAGATCTGAGAGAAGCCATGTTCTAGGAATTTTTTTTGAGAAACCAGTTATTTCTTGTGTGCCTTTCAAAATTGATCATGTCAAGATGGTTGTAGATGTATAGCCATTGACAAAACTTTGAGATTATAAATAAAATTTCCCTTATTGATCAAATTTGAGAAACCTTGAGTAATTTGTGTAAATCATGAACTATGTTGTGTCTATTGTCATCTTGAGATACTTTCAAATAGTTATCTATGTTCTTGTTGCAGTATTACATTAGGAATCCTTTGAAATCAAACAAAATCTCATCCTCATGACAAGTATTTTGCAATTTGCAATTAGATTATGAAGAGAGCTTTCATTTCATAATGTAATAAGCGATTTAAATTCACTTTACTTTCATTTCATTGATACAGATTATTTTTCAGTTTATGAGTGTATCATGAGTGTGATATAATAGGGATTTTATAAGGTTTAATTGATTCTTTAACATGAGTTCTTGCATTAAAACCTTGAATATTGTGTGAAGTCATGTGTCTTTGTGCCTTCATAGATGCACAAATTTTTAGTTGAAGGGTTGTCTTGACTATTTGAAGTCATTCATCATTTTTCCTTGTGGATCTGTTGACATTTGTTTAAAGTTCTCAAGTATTTGGTATAATCAACTTTATCTTGCTTAACGTATGGACCATAAAATATATATCCAGAGATGAACCATACATGAACTACCCCTGCTTGTATTTTCTATTTATAAATGCTAAGGGAATTCGTTGATTTATCCATCCTTTTCCTCAATATACAAGAGAAATAAAATTTAACCATTGCCTTTAGTAACCTATATTTTGTTTAGAAGGTTTCTTCATCCTCTAAAGTGACAACTTGTGAGAGTTAGACTATGCTATATTGACCATACCTTCTCAAGATCTCCTCTTAATTTTTTGAAAGGAAATAAAAATACTATAAATTTGTAGATGTCATCCACCAACACGGGTTAAAAAATGGGTCCTCTCACCCTAGTTAAAGGCACAACCTAAAGTAGTCATGGTAGGTCAAACCCTATACATGGTGTTATCCATTTCTTCCAAGCTTGAGTGAATGAAGATTCAGCTAGATCCTTCCCCGGCTACAAAATGACTCACACTCTAATTTATGTATCTCCAAGCATCTTGCTCAAATTGCGGTGTTGATCAGTCATAAAGGGAGAATCAATTTGGGTACCAACACCAATCTAACATTGTTTTCAAGGAGTATTTTTATAAATGCATACACATACAGACTCTAGTAATGTTTCTTATATGATTTAAGTAAAAATAAGTTATTTAAATGTCATCCTTCATTGAGATTTGTAAGATTTGTGTGAGATCACAACTTCAATTGTGTAGTATTTCTAGTTTCTAGTAGTTATTGTACTAAATTTGCATCAATAGTGATATATGTGGGTAAAGGAAGGCCAGATATGCTAAGATTTGTAGAAATTAACTATTGATAGACATTTGAAAAACTACTTATAGTACATTCACACATCTAGGATGAGAATCCTTAGTGGTGACTCTGAATTGGTTTAATTTTTTTATGATTACCAATGTCTTAACCTGTGTCAAGGGAAATTTTTCATTAATATTTGAAAATATGGAGGGAAGAAGGTATTTCTTCACTAGGGATCCTACTAGAAAGTTATTTCCAAAACTAGGAAAAGAATATTTAGAAGGAAAATAAGTCTGGAAAGTGGTTGGAAATCAAGAATCAAGAAAGGAGATGTCAGTTTTGAAAGCTGATCAACTTGTGGTTGAAGATTACCCTATGTATTCATATGATTTTGAACCAAGTAGTCCTTGTGTAAATTTAAATTCCTTGACTGGAGAGGGCCCATCATTTGTGTTTGAAAACGTGCATATCAGGTTTTCCCTATTTCTTCCAAGGTTGATAGGGTTTTCCAAGAAATTGAGTCATTAGAGGATATTTACTTTGAGATTTATAATCTTGTGCTCCAAAGACCCATTGTCCCTTATCATTTTGATTCTCCTACAAGATCACTTCCTCAATGAAATATGGCTCGGCCTCCACCTAGACCTGCTTTTGTTGTCAATACTTTTGGACCAATAAATTTCAGAGGTATGGTTGAATATCCTAATGTGGTGCCATAAGATGTTAGAAATAGGTTGTCATAATTTCAAGGGAATAACGCCATCACTGGTGACCAACATTTAAGACTCTTTGTCAATATGATGGAAGATTTTGAAATTGAGTTTGAAGACATGTATATAAAGCATTCATTCACACTCTTGAAGAGGATGCGCGTGATTGGTACAAGTCTTTACCAGATAATTTAATAGACTCATGGACTGAGATGAAAAATACCTTTAGACTACAATATGGGGATAAGAATGATCCCATGCTCCTTCTATCTAAGTTTGAAAATATAAAGAAGAATCCAAATGAATATGTCTAGGATTTTAATACTAGGTTCAACAAAACCTTGAATAAGTTACCTATAATCCTAAGGCCAAGTGATGAGTCCTATTTGATAAAATATTCTGACACTTTTGATAAAAGGATACTTATTACTTGAGAGATAATAACTCGGAACATTGCGGTAGGATTTCACCATAGCCTTACAAATAGAAAATAACATCAAGGTAGTTGGAAATCCTCCTAAGAGAGAGGGTGTCAATTTAATCAATCCTGAGAGGCTTCAATCAAAAAAAATTGTGGATCTAGGAGAGGTTGTGAAGATGTTGACCGGAGCAGTTAAAGGTATATCATATAAATTGGCCAGAACAGAAAAAAGGATAGGACGGAGTTCCCAGGGTTAGCACAAGCCACATGATGAGAAGAGATTTGAAAATCATCCTAGAGGTGATCGCATATTAGATAAAATATGGAAAGGGCCCATGGGATCAGGAAATAAACAACCTCAACCCAGGGAAAATATATTGATTCCTTATCCTTTGACTGCTAGGTTTACTACCGTAGAAGAGGCCAATGTTATTGAGTAGTGTGATAGGTGTTTCTTACCGAATTCTCCATGTGATGTAGATAAGGAAGTTGAGGAAAAAAATGATGATGAGGCATATGGTGATGTGTGTATGATGGAGTTCCCTGAGAACTCACAGTAAGGGGTAACATCAACTGAATTGATAAGTGCCAAAACTATTGAAAATTTCTTGGATTTTGTTCATTGGGTATTAACTCTTCCTCTTATTAATACTTTTAAAATTTATATGGTACAAGAATTTGATTTTCCTAATCATGATTTTGAATACTTAAGGGCCTTGATGATTAAAAAGTATGATTTAGGAATCCCTTCTTAAGAGGATAGAAAACTGTTGAATGGAGTAGTTTCTCAGGAGAAAGAATATAATACTAGAAGTAAGATTGTCAATGGGGGAGGGCCACAAACCAAGCCAAAAATTCTAGTTCTTACCAATATCCCTAAGAAAACCCCTAAGAAAGATACATCCTGAAAATGCCTAATTTCCCCAAATAAAACTTGTACTGCTATCCATGCCTAGACTGTGAAAACTCCTATACTATTAAATGAAATTGTGAATCTTCCTCCTAATACTATCCTACCATAGTATATTCCTTATGACATAGCCCAAATATTGAGTCAGATCAAGGTTATTGTTCCCATTGTTGAATTACTTAGGATCCTTGAGCATAAGAAAAGGGTGTTTGAATATTTGGTATTTAAGGAAGAAAAGATTACCCAGGGAAAAAGTGTAAACAATGTAGAGATTCCTCCTATTATTACAGAATTAGAAGTACCAAAAGCATTAAAGGAATTAGGTGACTCTCCTAAGTTATATTTGGGTACATCTTTGGTTGAATCTTAACTTGATGTGGATCCATTTTATACGACTTTAATTATTAAGGATAGGCTGGTACATAACTGTATGTTATATTTAGGAGCCTCATGTAATGTAATGCCTCTTGATGCAATGAATGAGTTAAATATAAAAGTAACAACAACTTTTGGGAAGTGTACTACTATGGATTGAAGAGAAGTGACAATAATTGGATATGTCAAAGTATTGGTAGTGCAACTAGCAACTTATCTAGGAAAATGCTTAACCTTGAATGTCATTATTGTGGACTGTCCTACTAAGTGGGGAATGTTATTGTCCATAAAATGGGAAGCTAGTGTAGGTGGAAGTGTACAAATGGACATGTCATTTACAAAAATACCAATTGAGGGAAACCTTGTGAATTTGTATGGTGAGAAGAAAGTTTTACACCTCATTGAGGACCCTAACAATGCTTCTTATGAAGTATTATACACAGATCTCGATGTTGATAAAATTGTGGGTTATGCAGATTTTAAGGAGCATAGAATTGATGAGTGCAAGTATCCTGAGCTAGTTGGTTTTCCCTAGACTCTGATGTTTGATGGGGCTTGTTCTATTTATGGTAATGGTTCTGGTGTTGTCCTGCTATCTTCAAGCCATGAGGAGTTTAAATTTTCTTGTAAACATAATTTTGAGTGCACAAATAATATTGCAGAGTACAAAGCACTACTCTTGGGTTTAAGGATTTCTTGGAAGTATGGTGTCAGAGACATTATTGTTAAAGGGGATTCAAAGTTGATATTCAAACAAGTTAGAAAGTTGTATGCAACAAAAAATCAAAGAATGAAGCAATATAAGCATGCAGTTTGGGACTTAATTGAAATGTTTGATTCTTTCAATATAACACACCATGATAGGAAATACAATACTGTAGCAGAAAAATTAGTAGTATTGGGATCAAGGTTTAATAATTATACAGTATCCCCCTATTGTGAATATGATATTGAAATATTGACCAGGCTGTCTATCCCTGATAATATCAGGCATTGGCAAGTTTTTGAAGATGATGCCCAGGTCCAAAGGTTTTTGCAAAATAAAGGATAATTTACCAATCAAAGTGTGGACTGTAAACCAATGGTTTGTGCAAGTGAAGGAAAAGAAACCCTATTTTGTAAATACATTATTCAATTGAAAACCAATACTATTCCTAAAGGTTTGGTTGCACTGGAATCAAATTTTGATAATGCTGACCACATTGTTAACAGACACATGTCAGCCTTGAGAGATGTTGAAGAACATAACCTAGGAACACAGGATAAACCTCAAAAAATATGGTTAGGTAGCAACTTGGATAGAGAGTCAAAGCAAGCATATGTCCAATTGTTTAAAAAGTACCAGGACTACTTGGCATGGTTGTATTCATAATTGAAAGCATATAGGGAAGACCTTTTTCAGCACGAGATACCCCTGAAGGCTAATGCCAAGCCGTTTAGGAAAAAAATACCAATTAATCCACTCCTTTCCCTTAAAATTCAAGAAGAGTTGAAATATTTAAGGGATGGAGGAATCATACAACATATGAGGTACTCTTCATGGGTGGCCAACTTGGTACCTGTTAGAAAGAAGAACGGAGACACAAGATTGTGTGCCAAATTTAGAAATTTAAATAAAGCATCAATTAAGGACAACTATCCCTTGCCAAATATGGATAACATGTTACAATTTGTTACAAGTTCAAAGTTGTTATCTACTTTGGATGGTTTTTCTGGGTATAACCAAGTGGTTGTGAAGCAATCAAAGAGAATCAAAACTTCTTTCACTACTCCATGGGTTACCTATGTTTATGTAAGAATGTCATTTGGCCTAATGAATGTTAGAGCCACATTTCAAATAAAAATGGATGTAGCATTCTCAGGATATATAAATGAATTCATTCATGTGTATCAGGATGATGTGACAATTTTTTCAAGGAAGAGAATTGATAACCTACAACATTTAGAAAAGATGTTAAGATGCAGGGAATATGGTATCTCACTGAACCCTAAGAAATTTCATTTTGGGGTTCAAATGGCTAAGTTGCTTGGACGCATCATATCAAATTAAGGGGTCATGATTGATCCTAAGAGAATGGAAGCCATTAGCAAAGTTCCTATTCCAAGAACCAAAAAGTCAATTCAATCCTTTTTCAGGCAGATAAAATTTATTAGGAGATTTATTTCCAAATTTGTTGAATTGACTATCCCAATCATTAGTATGTTGAAGAAGGATCAGAGTATCAAATGGGAAGAAGGAACTATTAAAACCTTTATTGGGATCAAGGAAGCATTGAAAAATGCCCCTGTTGTAGCATACTTTGAATACAAAATGGCCTTCCAAATGTTTTCCTTTGCTTATGAGAATACCATTTCATCATTTCTATTATAGAAGGATGATGAAGGAGCTAAAAGGACAATTTCTTTCATTAGTAAAGCATTACAAGGGGCAGAGTTGAAGTATACCATCATGGATAAACAAGCCTTTGCTTCGGTTAGAACCACAAAAATCTTTAGGCCATATATTTTAAGTTCTAAAGTCATAGCTTATGTCCCTCATACTATGGTCAAGGATATCCTTTCAGAAATGGAAATTTCTAGTAAGAGATGCTGATGGGAAAATAAGTTGTAGGAATATGACATGCACATCCAAAATACAAAATTGGTTAGAGGTTTAGGCCTGGAAAAGATAATGACAGAAAGTAATTTGCAGACAGTTGAGATAAATGAGGTTGATGAAGAAAGGCTGAATATTCTTGAGAAATTAATAAATTCTGGCTAGTACATGGATATTATTATTTTATCTCATACATCTGCAATGCCCTGAGTATTTAAGAAAAAATCAAAAGAGAGCACTTAGATTGGCTTCCCAAAAATATATCATCACTGATTATGGGTTAGCTTGGAAAAACCCCAAGGGAGTTCTCTTAAGGTGTATCAATGAGGACAAAGCCCTGATATTAATTATTGACTTTCATGGAGGAGTTTGTGGGGGGAATTTCACTAGAAGAGTAACAACCCATAAGATCTTAAGGGCTAGTTACTTGTGGCCAATGATTTTTAAGGATACAAATTTATTGGTAAGAAAATGTGAGAGTTGTCAATTTTTTTCAGGAATATGGAAAACTTCATGATCCCTCCCATTGCAACCTGTATCAATTGAAGCCCCTTTTAAGTATTAGGGGATGTACTTTGTTGGGGAGATTTCAAATTACTCAAGTTATGGACATAAATGGATATTGGTAGCCATTGAATACTTCACCAAATGGGTAGAGGCAATCCCTACTAAGAACGTAACCCACCAAATTATCACGAAATTCATTTTAAATCATATAATTTACAGGTTTGGAGTGCCTGCTATAATAGTTGCTGACAATACTATGAGTTTTCAAGCTAAAACTTTGGCAGACATGTGTCAAAAGTATGGGGTAAATTTATCATATGCTTCCAACTACAATCCCCAAGGTAATGGACAAGTAGAATAGTGTAACAAAAATATGTTGAAGATAATCAGGAGGACCTTGGATTTAAATAAATGAAAATGGGGTGAGTAGTTGAAGTTTTTTGTTTAGGCTGACATAATTATTATTAAAAAATATATTGGAAAGAGCCCCTTTGAATTGGTATATGGAACTCAGGATATCCTCCCCCTGCATATGAAATTATCTTCTTATCAATTTATCCAACAATTGGATGATCAAGAGATTAGTCCCTATAATGCACATATAAATCAAATTGTTGAATTATATGAAGAGAGAAGAGAATCCCATCAAAGACATGTGAAGTTTAGGGAGAAGTAAAAGAAATTTTTTGATAAAAGGGTAACCCCAATATTTTTTAGTGTGGGATATCTTGTACTACTTTGGGATAGTAGACATGAGGAAAAGGGAAAACATGGAAATTTTGATGCATTATGGATGGGTCCTTATTCTATTGACATTAGAATTGGTGAGCATACCTTTTTCCTAAAAGATTTAGACAGAGAAATTCTTGAGTTACATGTTAATGGTAGGCACTTGAAACATTTCCTTGATTTATTTCTTAGAATTAAGGTACACATCATTGTATAATGTACAATTTTTTGTTTCTTTCTATTTTCTACATTTTTTCTATTTCGGTTTCTCCTGGTCTTTGGTGACCAGTTTTTGTTGGTTTCTTGGTTTGTTCCTGGAGGGTTGGATATTGTTACTTTTCTTTGGAAGTTAGTTCTTGAATCCATGGCCCAATGGATTTTTGGCACATGGTCTTCTGTTATTGCATTATGTTTTGTTCTTGCAGCACTTGTAGGGAGTGCCCATCCTTGAGTCAAAGCCGGTGTTGGTGCTCAATTATAATATTGACATTTTCGTTTAAAAATTTTAGTCCATATAGTTTGATGTAATTTCTGTCTTTCTTTATGGATGTGTGAAATTTTTTTCCTTCATTGAGGTATCGTTGTCAGTTCTTTCCTATGGTCATAGATCACACCGAGTCATGGTATTATTTAAAGTTTTATTTCTGTGGGGAAACATTTTGTAGTTTGGGTGTGAATGATGGGGGTTTCCCTTTCATTTATTTTTTCCACAATCGTTTTCCTTTGTAAATTTTGTCCCGACATCTGTGGATACATGGTTGTCTCTAACTGGATGTGGTGTGGCGGGTCTATTTGATGAACTTGTCACTTTTTGTTATATTTGTAAAATGCTTGAATTAGTCCCGGGGCCTGATGAATTCTAATTGGATTTTTAAAAATATGAAGTGGCATGAGAAAATTTTTACTCTAGCCCCAAGAGGTGTACACTTGTCGTAAATCAAGTGGTTGCGGGAAGGTTGGACTTTTTATGTTTTGGTACATTATGGTGAAAGGCGTGAAAATATAAAATGAATGCCTAGGACCCATAAAAGGACACGTGGCCATCATTCAATATAAAAGAGGGGAAGTGGGTTGCTGGGGCACTTTGGAAGTTTTGACTTTGTTTTCAAAAGGAGTAAAGTAGTAAAAGTAAGCCACTACCCACTGATGCCCAGGTAAAGCCATGTGTTGAGACTGCATTAAAAACAGATGGGTGGGCCAAAATGTCAAAAAATACACAATTTCTTTGAACATCACAAAATTCGAAAGATACCCCTAGGCCTGCTTCAGCTAAAATTTGTTCCACGTGGATGGCTCAAATTCACAATTGCAAAAAATTAGAGTTGACAGCTATGATACAATGCATTTAATTCTACCACCATTAATGCTCCTATGTGAACCAATGGCCTTAAGGGATACAGTTCCATTCATTCTTTATGGTTATTTTGATGGTATCTTGTCATTTTTATTAGTAAAACACAATTGGAATTATTATGGAGCTCAATTATGAACTTGAGAAGTGTGAAAGCTATTTTTTTGAGTAAGAATTTCTTGGGAACTTGCAAAAAATTGGTAAGAACTTCAAAATCATGTGTATCATGTCTGTTCCATTGGAAAAATAGTTGAAGTAAAGTTAGGGTTTTATTTGAAATGAAGACTATGCCATTTTCTTATTTTGTTAGATTTGATGAGTTCCGACTTAAATGATTTTCATCAAAGATTAAATGGTTCTCATTTGAGTGAATCATTAAATTCAATTCCTGATAGCCACATCACATCAGTGGGTGTCATCTGACCCTCTATTCAATGCCCAAAACTAGTGTGTTTTTGTGCCATGAATTATGACTATGAGAAGAGGGAAGTATTAGATGGGAGTAGGGATGTGGTGCTAATAATAACAACAGAATCCATTAGAGTATTACTGAAATTACCTATAATTATTAAACCAATTACTATTGGCATCAAACTAGAATTACAAGACTATGAAACAAAGAATAAGGATTATGCCAAAATGATAAACACACAATGGATCCTTATAGAGAGGAAGGCATCAACTAAAATCCCCAAAAGGTTAGTCAAATGGTAGGTTTAGAGACTACAAATGAGTTTAAAGAGTGGATGTCCACATTTATATGGATTATTCTTGAGATAAAAGGAAATATTTGTTGGGCCACCTTTATTTCAAATACAATTCATGATCATATGATTACTCTGGCAGTAAGGATTGAGATAGGGGATACTGCAAAGTTGGAGTTCTATATGATTACATATCTAATTTATAATGTTATAGTGCATAGACGTTTTCTAGCATTGGCACCATGTGCTAATTTTAAAAAGTGCCCAATGCATGAAATTTTCCCTCAATTATAGTTAACCAACTGGAGTGGAAATGTCAGATTGGTAAATGATGCTTTCTTTTCAACAATTATTTTCTTGTTCAAACCCAAATGGGGACAATAAAAAATGTCTGAGCATGCAAGGCAAGTGATTATGGAGTATGGGTGCTACTTCATTTAGTATAAGAAGTTTACTTATATCAGGGTTAGTTGTTTTGAGGGAAAACCTTATAAATTTCCTATGTATGTTAATGACAAGTTGTGTTTATGTGAAATGGTAAGGAAACTAGAACCTATGCACAAGTTAATTGTTGCGAGGCACAAAACAAATGTCAAATTCCCTATTAGAGTTAGAAGGTATTCATGCCCTCAAATTATAAAGGATAGACTAATTCGAGAAGAAATGAATAATTTTTCCATGGAGACATTTGAGGCTAGAGCCAATCATGATATTCAGTGGGTATTTAGTAATGTTTCTAACACTTTTGAGCATGATGCTCACTTTAAGGACTACTAGATGAATTGTAGGGATGAAGAAGAAGTCTGGTTGAGGGATTTTTCAATAATGACTTTATCACAAGTGGTAGTCTTGAAAATTGTAGTCATTCCAGAGGGGGTTGTAGACAACTTACACACAGTTAGTAAATTCTACATTGATCAGAAGATAGAAAGTCAACCTATAGCTCCCCCAGTTTGAAATGAGGAGTATGATGATCCCTACATGAGGATAACTAATGTCATGAGAAGAATGGTAAATTGGCTGGTTCAGATGAATATTGACGTGTCAATACAAAATACATGAGTCCTAAATCATTTAAGAAATCTGGGAAACTTAAATGATGATATCCCACCTCTGAAGGAGGGCACTGACAAAATTGACCCATTAGGTGGAAAATCACCTCTATTACCCTCCAAAATGCCTACTAATGGGCTTATTGATGAATGGAAAACAACTATTAGCAAGACAAGTACTTTTATGTCAGCCCTCAGGCTGAAAAACTGAAAAAATGCTTTTAAAGTCCATGGAAAATGCCTCTATTACACTTGCAGTGCCACTCTAGGAAAAGGGAAATGATCTGACATCACATGTGGTTAGCCCAAATTTTTTCCCAAAGCTACATAATACTGAAAAGTTAATGAGTTCATCCATTTCAAGTGGTCACATTTAGCCCAGGCCGCATAAAGATGAAAAGAGAAAACCACCAGAATTGAAGTAGTTTGAACGGACACACAAGAAACCCAAAATTTTCCACCAGCCAATCCTGGTAAGGGTAGGTACCCATACTAAAAAGAATTTGAAACACATGGATGGGGTAACTGATCCCCTAGAAGTGGAAGATACTGATAACATCCAAAAGAAGAAGGATACATCATTCCCAAGTATGGGGCAATCAAGTCCCATGATCCCTCATTCATTCTTCATGGAAAAAGTGGTGGAATGCATTCAGATCACAGTTCCCCATGAGAATACTACAATTGGTCTAGTAGACAGTCAGGTTCTTACCCCAGGTATGAAAATTCCTGAAACCCTACTTGTTAAAGATATCAATCCACCACCAGTTGAAACAATGCATAAGGTTGTAAATATACAAACTGAGGTGATTGCTATAGATGTTGATGAGGGATTATCCATGCTAGATGCACTCAGTTTGTCTATTGATGAACCCTTATTAACACCAGTGGTTAATATTGGAGTGAGGAAACAGAAAGAGGTCCTCATGTACTAAAAACTAAAGTAAGAGATCAGTAAGTGAATTTGTCTTCCCCAAAATGAATGGTTTTGGAAATGGATAAACCACAGCTATTGGTGGAAAAAAGTGTTAATACTAAGTTGGTGGTAGAAAATGTTGTGCCCATTCCTATTGAGGTTACTAAGAGTGATGGAATTCTTCAAGAAGACAAAATGTATTTTGAAGAAAAACCAAAAATGGCACAAGATATAATTACTGATGAGGAAATTTTTATTGATGGAGAATCATAACTTTCAATGGGAAACATGGTTTCACTTCCAATAGAACAACCTACCATAACATTTCCTGAGGTATCATTAGGTTATGAAAGTAGCAATTTGAAAACTCAATCAGTTTTGGGAGTAGAGGAATCTATTTCCCAAACTTTGATACAAAAGGGTAAAGGGGAAGAAACTCATGCCACCATGTTATCAACTGGAGAAATGGTAAAGGATTTCCCTTTAATTTTTTATGTAGATCAAGTTAAGAATGATCAATCTGAAGTTCCAGATTAGGAAAGGAAGCATCTAAAGGAATTAATGGTATAGAGTGAAATTGACTCAGGGATAATTGGGATAAGTGGTTAAGAAAGAATAGAGTTATTGGTGCAACAGGAATAAGAGATGTCCAAGACAATAGTAGTTGTTCCTAAGAAAATCCAGCAAGGATCACAAGAAAAAAATGTTGGAACATGTTTGAAGAAGGGTTGGATTAGAAAATTAATTTCAAATGAATAAGTGGCCCTTCATATACAAGGAGTTTACCTTACTACTTTATCCTTTCAAAAAATAGTGAGAGCCCCAAAAAGTGCCAGAACCATCACAAGGAATCTTACTAATTCATCGGGGGCAAGAACCTTAGAGATATCAACTCCTTTTTAGGGTAAGACAAGGAAATACATAACCATTGATGATTACAACATTCAAATTATTCCCTTGGGAAAACCTTCAAGGGAACAACTAGGGAAAGGAGTATCTGAAGTAGTAAATGGTATTTTACAAAAGGTGGATGAAGATGGGATGAAAAAGAGGTAACTTAAGGAACAAATTAAGGTCTTAAGTTCATGTTTGCAACAATTGACAGGAAAAACTAGTCATGAACAAGCAGGTACTTATGTGAATACCTCTGAGGGAATGGATAAAGTAAATAGTGTTGTCCATAAGGTCCAAGCGGTGGATACTTGGGTTGAAAAACTAATTGAGAAAGGAAAGGAAGATATCACAGAAGCAAGGAAAAAATATGAGGACCTCAAAGGTCAATTAAATGAAATTGATGGAATAATTGAAGACTGTGACAATGAGATTTTTTACTTAGAGAAAAATCTCCCCAAGCTTGATTGCATAACCCGACTTAGTGAGGAGCTAGTTGAGCAAGAAGGCATTGTATCAATTAGATGTAAAGGGAGTCAATATGCCCTTGAAGAATTGACAAAAATTAGGTTAGACACCTTAAATGAAATCAAGAAGAAGCTTAAAGTCATAAGGAATTTTTTTAATGATCTAATTGATGCCATTGATCAAATATTGGAAGAAGACAAGTCCAAAAAGAGATATGGGGACTTAAGACTTGATTTCTTACTCAATTCCTTTGAAACTAATATCCATATTTCACCTTTTTCTTAGATTTTTCTTTGAAGTGTTGATGAAATAGATAGGGTAAAAGGCGTGGGAGGAATACCTATTCAAATGTTGGTTGATGGGTTGTTGCACGCATATGACTTCTGAATCCACAGCTGATTATGAGAGCTTCCTTTTGGCTAGGAGGAACTACCTGTAATGAAAACAAGACCACCAGAAGGAATTAAACAATATGGGCAGTGAACTACCTAGCATATGCTAGATCTGAGAAGTATGATACTTCCTAGATATCTGTTAGTCCACTGTTTTAAACAATTCAATGTTGTAAACAAAGTAAAGCCTATTGTTATTTTAAAATGATTGAGATATCTCACTTAAAAACATAATAAGAAATAGATCTAATCTAACAGGCTAAGCTAGAATATAATCCAAAGGTCAAATGATTGGTTCTAGGTCTTTGCAGGTCTAATAAAGGTCTCAGGTAGATCATAGGTGAATGAGGGTGAGGTTAAATTAGGTGGGTAGGTCTCTGTTCTAGGATGTGTGGGTAAACATAGAGACTGGTGTTAGTCAGGGGTGACTGATGGCGGTTAGGTATAACCCGTGACAGTTACTATGAGATCTGGAAATGTCACAGAATAAGCTTTTGGTATCCTTTGTGATTGCATAATGGTTTTTGGTTGGTCGGGATGAGGTATTGGGTGACTGGAGTAGGATTTTGCGAGGTTTTAATGGGTATATGAAGATGGGAGTGTTGGGAAAGGTCAAGAGGGTGCAAGATAAACAATTGATGATAAAATGATGATGAAATGAAATAACTAGGAATGTGGTTAGAGGGAATGTAGGCATTGATTTTTAGGGTTTGGGTAAGTCTTAGTTAGTTATGGTAACTTACTAAGAATAGTTCTTAGGTTGAGTTGGCTTGGTGAGGTGTCTAAGTGAACTGTATGTGTAGATATTATTTCAATAAGAAATTTAAATAATAAATATAGTGAGGGTAATGCATTAATTTAATTTAATTAATTAAATTAATATTAGTGGGGTGAAGGGGGTTCATGGCTAGGTAAATGTAATAAAGGGTGCTTATATGTCGAGGGAAAAAAGGGGGGTGTGACCTAATTTTAGTGTCTACATTTTGCCCCTTTTTGTTGCGTAGCTTGTATTGGTAAGTAACGCTAACAAAAATAAGATGTGGTTACGTCATGTGTGGGTGAAGGTGATCCCCCTCAAACTAGGAACTGATGAGGTAGCAGGTTAAAGCAGTGAGTGGTTTGATAAAAGGTAAATGTGAGGAAAAGGCAAGTGGGTATAGGGAAAAAGGGTGAAAGGTCTACTTGGGAAATCTAGGTAATGGGTCAGGGTCACAGGTAGCAACAGTCAAACACACACACACGTATAAAATGTAGCATGCTACCAGGTTGAAGAGCAAGAAAATTCTACATTGTTTAAGGTTTATAGGTTATTCCTAACAAGGTTGAAGTGAATACGGTATCCAACATATAGGATATGGTCATAAAACACAACGTAGATTAGGTGCAAGAACGTTTAGGTATGTTCCGGTAAACCAAAGGTATGGTCAAGATAAACGGTCACGACAATAGGCTAGGTAAGGTAATTTGGTCAATCAACACATGTAACAATGCCACAGGGTATAGAAAACACATGAGGTCAAAGGGCACTAGCGATGGTCTAGGTCCAAATATCTAGGTCATGGCACGGGTAAGGCTAAGGTAGGGATAAAATAATGAGTCCCCAAAGGAGGAAAAATGGAGGTAATAAATGATGAGGTCAGGAAAGGTAAGGTAATGGGTTAGGTTATAGGTTAGATGGGGTGAAGGAGCAAGGTAAAGGGTGGGGTAAAATGGAAAAGTAAGGGAAATGTGTAGGTGAGGGTTACCAATGGCGGTCATGGATAACCAATGTCAGTATAGGAAAACCAATGACGGTGAGGTAGGGAATGAGACCAATGTCGGTCAAGGGGAATCGACGTCAGTTAGGTCAGGTTTGTTATAAAAAAAATATGTATTTGTATTATTCATTTGGTTATTTGCAAAGTGAAGAAACAACAAAAAAAGAGAAAAAATAGAGAAAAGTGTCCGTAGGAAATGGGGTAGTGAGCTGGTAGTCAAATTTGACGAGGGTTGGGTTGGTGAGTAGCGGGTCCACGGGATCAGGGTGAGATAGTTGATTGGTAGGAGATTATGGGTAGTTATTTGGTGATGGCAGAGGTTGGAGAGGGACCAGGAAGACCACCGACATAGCAGCTAGATGTGCCACTGAGATGGCAACAACGTGATGAGGTAAGCATTAAACTGTACATGGTTGATTAAATAGATTAGAAGATTTGGTAGTGGGTAGTTGTAGGGTTTTGTAGTTTTTGGGTGGGCAAAAGTGAAATGTGGGTATGGGGGGAAAAATGGGAAAAAAAAGAGGGAGGGAGTGTAGTAAATTGTATAGGTGGGGTGGGTAGGGGTTTTTGGGGTAGTGTAGGTTATTGTAGGCGGGATAAAAGGGATAGGTGGGAGGATTTTTTTAAAAAGGGGGGTTTGGGAAGTCATGAATTTTTCCACAGCAGTGACTGGTGTTGGTCAAGCTTGGCCAGCGTCGGTTGGTAAGAACTAGGATCGGTCACCAAATAGGTGACTGATGCCAGTTAAGTGGTAACTGTGGTCAGTAAAGATGAACCAGTATCGGTCACCAAATAGGTGACCGACACTGGTTTAAGGGTGACTAGAGTCGGTTAGGATGAACCGACACTGGTCGGGATTTTGGGCATAAGGGTGCAAAAAATGATGTAGGTTAGGTGGTTGAGATGGGTAGGGTAGAAATAGGGTGGTGGGTAATGATAAGTGATGAATATGGTCATGGTAAAGGTAGATTAATGTTTTTCTTGGATTAGATGTAGAGGAAATTACAGTTACATATGCGGGACAACGTTCCGCCTCTATTGGTGACATTGCACAGCTTAGCGACCCCTTTAGAGCTGCAGCATGTGGAGGCAGTGGGCTTGAGTGGGATTCAATGCTATCAAGATGTTGTCTGATAGTCTAGTTTGATGGTCACTCTTATCAATAGATGGGACTCTGTGACCAACACGTTCCACCTTTCGATGGGTGAGATGATTATCACCCTGGAGGACATGTTCTAGATATTACGGTTACCCATATTGGGGGCCCAGGTTTACTCTATCTCCTTCGAGGCCTCATAGGAGCTGATCAGAAAATTTTTTAGGAAAGGGGCAGCAGAGCTGAGATTTCATAGTGCTAGTTTGAGCTATGACAAGATGTACCTAGCCCGTCGGGATGAGATGAGGCTAGTGGTTCTATTGATGGAGGCAGTGTGCTGCTATGCACTGCCAGATGCAGAGGGTGGAGGCTTTCCCTGATCATTGACGGGGGTGCTCCATGATATAATGGTGCATGAGACACGCTTTTCCTGGGCACCAACATTCCTGGTGCAGCTATATAGAGAGTTATGGGCATATGGGTGGTTACGCAGGTTTAGCATGTGTTGTACCTTTATACTACACTGTTGGGCCTACGAGCACATAGTCTGTATTTGACCTATAGGGATGCCTCAAGTAGATGCATTTCCCATGAGATCTGTGTAGGTGGGATACAAGAGATGGGTACCGATTGTAGGAGAGCATAGATTAGATAGGCCGACACATGATGTGGCCCATTTTTGGTAGTTATTGGAGGGGTTGTCCGGAGTGGACATTAACTGGAGGCCATGTGTGGGATTCCCCTCATATAGTCACATACATGAGGAGATAACTAAGCTCCAACTAGAGAGGTGGATACAGAGTCACCGTGCCAAGGAGGATGAGATGATCCTAGTAGACAGGGTCCGATGGTAGTTCGGGCTTGTACAGGATATTCCTCCATCCTTCCCATAGTATCAGAGAGATGACGTGGAGAGGCCTCTACCTCTACCACAACATATAATGCCTAATGGGGATGAGGAGAAGCCATTGGATTGTTGGATTGATGAAACTGGATGTACTGAAAGGTATAGGTAGTGGTGGGTGGTGCAGTTACGAGCCATACCACCTAGATCGGGGCATCCTGACTTAGCTATCGTTACAATGCAGAGTGACGCCCTATAGGGTAAGGTAGCGATGTTGATCACGCAGATAGGTATATTGTAGACACATCTATAAGGGTCAGAGGTGGAGGTAGTAGAGATACGAGTACAGGTGGCTAGTCTGCAAGCCCAGATGGTGGAGGGAGAGGGTGGAGATGCAGACAGAGATGGTTAGGTGATAGCCTTACAGGCTCAGGTGACAGGTTTACAGGGCCAGTTGGCCACAGTCCAGGCATAGATTGGGGCCTTACAGGCATAGATATAGGCATGGGGATAGGGGGCACCACCACAGGCATAGGGGAAAAGGGCACCGCCACAGGCACATGGAGCTGGTCCCAGTTCACAGGCTGGCGTAGGGCAGGTTGTTTCTAGATAGGTACAGGGGCCAAGACCTATGGGACCACCACAGATTGTGTCCATATCTAGGTTATGAGATGCCTTAGGTGAGGTGAGATATTATCAAGATCAGCTCATGGCGGCTAGGATATACTTCCTATCCTACGGAGATTACAGGGCACAACAAGCATCCAGTGAGAGGATAAGATCCCACACACATAGTGTGGAGAGCATAGGAGGTCAGCAAGATCCAAGGCCTGATTAGAAAGCGGCCACCAGTGCATGATGCCCAGAGCTAGGTGATATGCTAGCAAGGCCATAGGAGGTCGAGGGTGTATGTGACACAGAGATGGAGGACATCCATTGAGATGTCTGATATGTAGCCACCTGATTGTTTCATGTATACTAGTTATTTTTTGATATATATGTTGGCCTGCGTGCCAAAGATAGTTGTATTTTTTTTATCACATACCAGCCTGCATGCTAAACATAGTGAGGATGTATGATTTATTTTTTTGTATATTTTGAGCATATGCTGGCCTGCGTGCTGAAGATTTTTTGTATTGATTCATTCATTCTTTTTGGTATATATGAGACCGGCATGCGTGCCGATGGCATTTCGTATTGTATATTGGCCTATGTGCCAACATTTTGAGATGATGGTCATGATGAGATAGGAATTTATTTTGAGATACACATTTATTGATTTATATGATGAGATACATGGTATTTCGTGATGTGTTAATGTGTTTATGAGATATTGGATTTATGGCTTGTGTTAGATGAGATATGGATTTGTTGTTTTGATATGGGTGGAAATTAGATGAGTTAGGAATGGCGGAGTTAGGTTGGTTTAGGCATGGATCGAGTCAGGTTATAGGCATGGATTGATTCAAGTTATATGCATGGATCGAGTTAGGTTATAGGCATGGATCGAGTCAAGTTATAGGCATGGAATGAGTCAGGTTTGGTAGGCATGGATTGAGTCAGGTTTGGTAGGCATGGTTGGGTTAAAAGTAGGTTTAGTGATGAGTCATTCTTTTGGCAATGAATGATACTATGGGTCATATGTGAAACATTCTATAATCTATGCATAGTGATGATAGAGAGATGGTAGGTGTAATAAAATCTGCTATGGGAAGTAACTTATTATGTATGTGGTTTAATTTCCAATTTTGTTAGGAAAGGGGAACTAAGTGAAATGTGATATAAATGGTGAGTTATGCATGGTTGATGAATTGTTTTTAGGGTAAATAATGGCCGAGATAACCTCCAAGGGCCCCATGCCCTTGGAGTGCTTCCTACATAGTCCCGGTGAAAAGGGAGCTCAGGATGATGTAGGTTTTTGGGCATGTTGTGGGTTTAGGTGTAATAGGTGTGGGTATATTTATAGGTAAAAGGATTCCAGTGAAGGTGATTACGATGAAAGCAGAGGACTACCTCAAAGGTAAGCATCAAAGACTAAGTCCTGTATAAGGTAATCAAAATGTAAACAAAGATGGTTAAAAGATAAGAGGGGGGAAATAAAGCCACCTTATTGGGTAGGATCATACCGAGTAGATCATACCTTGGAGGGGGTGATGAACACAAGACCTGAAAGGCATTGCATGATTAATAGTTCTATGGTGAAAGTAGTCACAGGATCACCAAATGTCTAAATTCCAAGATGTCCCTTGAGAAAAGTGAGGAAATGATAGTGGAAATGGTAAGGTGGGTGAAAGGTAGTTAATTTTATATGTGTTGAGTGATAGGGATTTTGGGAAAGAGGTATGAGGTCACAATGGGCTAGTCCATGACTAATTTTTGTTTTTTTTTTATAGAATAGTTGATGCGGGAAGTCGATTTGGGATAAATAATATGGTACTCCTTGAGGTCTTCGTGAAGCTGATTGATGCGGGAAGCTTCGGTTTCTCTCATTTTTTTTGAAAGCTTCACATAGCTGTCCTTCGAGGGAGTAGTCTATTTATAGTAGTAATTTTATCGAGAGGAAGATGTCCTTTTGAGGGAGTCATCTTTTTATTAGAAGTTTGACTCAAGGAGTTTGGTCCCATGTGAGGTCTTTGAAATCATGGACAAGACCAAGGTGGAGGATAGGACTCTTGTTCAAAAGGCAAGGTGGAATGACCATGGGATCTCATCTAAAGGTAGACAAAAAGTATCCATGAGAATCATACTATGTGCAGTGTCGTGGTACACATATTCAAGAGAAGATAACAAGTGACGGGAACATACATAATTCTTGTATAATTTGTTAGGGAGGTGTATGGAGTGGATAGTGCTCAAGGGACGAGCCTATAAGAGACAAAGGGTGAGGTAGGATAATGAGTCAACAATGGAATGGTCGAAGATGTAATGTGTTAAGGGGCTTAAGTTCGAGTTTACCATCAAGTGAGGATAAATGATAGGCACCTTATCCATAGGTATGAGTTACAATGTACGGTCCAAGCCAATTAGGAGAAAATTTTCCCCGTTTAATTTTTTCTACTTTGGTTACATGTTGATTTTCTTTCAAGACAAGGTCATCGACTTGGAAGGTTCATTCATGAACACATTTTTCATAAGCACATTTGATACATTATTGGTAAAATTGAAGGTGATCCAGAGCATTAAGACTTCATTCATCTAATAACTCTAGTTGTGCTAAGCGGTCCTGACGAAAGTCATCATCAGTAAGCATGTCATGGAAAGAAATGTGGAGTGAGGGGATCTGGACATCAAGAGGTATAACAACCTCTATACCGTAGACCAGTGAAAAGGGTGTGGCCACAGTGGAAGTGCTAATACTAGTGCGGTATGCCCATAGGGCAAAAGGATTGTGCGTATGCCAATCCTTCCTAGTATTGTCAACCACTTTCATAAGAATTTTGTTGAGGGTTTTGTTAGTGGTTTCAGCTTGGTCGTTGGTTTGCAGGTAATAAGGTGATGAGAAACTAAGCTGAATGTCGAAGGCGTCGCAAAGTTTTTGCAATGTTTTGTTTTTGAATTGTTTTCCATTGTCAGTGATGAGGCAATGAGGGACACCAAAGTGGAAAATGATGTGATTGTTAATGAACTCACATATTTTCTTGGCTTTTGTGGAGATGAGTGGTATGGCTTCCACCCATTTTTTGTAGTATTCGGTAGCAGTTATGATCCATTGACGGCGTTGGGAAGAATGAGGATTGATTTCTCTGACAAGATCCAAACCCCATTGAGAGAAAATCCAAAGGTCACGAGTGACTTGTAAAGCATGACCAGGTGTATGATGAAGGTTGGAATGTTGTTGGAATTTCACACAACGTTTGACATAGTCACAACAATCATGGTTAAGCGTCGGCCAGTAATAGCCTAGGTGAAGAATATGCTTAGTAATAGCAAGGCCACTAAAGTGACCTCCACGTATGCCATCATGAACCTCCTTAATGGTACAAGGGATTTCATAAATTGTGAGGCATCGTAAGAGAATACCATCAAAGCCACATTCATAGAGGAGTCCCCCTAGAATGACAAAAGGAGAGACCCTTTTAAGGAAAGAACGTTGTCCATTATGGGCGAGATTAGGAGGTAAGATGGAAAGAGAAAGGTAGTCGAAGTATTGTTTATACCAAATGTCACTCGGGTCAAGGGTGTCAGTTCTGATTGAGTAAACATCGTGAGGTAAAAAAGAAGGTGAATGGAGGAATTGGATGGTGAAAAATATTTTGGAACTAACAGGGGAAGTGGATATTTGGGATGCTAAGCAGGACATGGTATCGGAAATTTTCTTGGTTGAACATGGGATGGTTTGAAGGGTGTAACGATCAAAGGTGGTCAAAAGTATGCCTACATGATGTTTATACTTTTGAATTATCTCATTATGACATTGGTACATACCATTGACTTGGTTTATGACCAATTTTGAATCACCAAAGATGTGGATTGATTTGATATCTAGGGCATATGCAACTTGGAGACCTAGTACGAGTGCTTCATACTTGACAATATTGTTGGTGCATTCAAATTCTATTTTAAAAGACAAAGGCATGGGTTCTCCATCTAGAGGAATGAGGATAATACCAACCTTTCCCCCATGCTGACACTTGGAACCATCGAAGAACAATGTCATTTGGTAAGGGGGTTCGTCTAGGGAAAGAGTAGTAATCGACTCATCGGGAAAGTCAAAATTAGAGCGTTAATCCCCATAAATAGGTGCGTCAGTCATTTTTTCAGTGATAGCTTGGCCCTTGATGGACTTTTTATGGATGAATTTGAGGTCAAGATTAGCTAAAAGCATAATCCATCGTGTGGCACATTGATTTTGATCATTTTTGGCATATATGAAGTGTAAGGGATCGGTGTTGGTCACGACATAGGTTTTATGGTTAAGTAGGTAATGACAGAGTTTGGTGGTAATGAAAACTAAGGCTAAGAAAAAAAATTCTGGATGGTTGTATCAGGTTTTATAGTCAAAAAGAGTATGGCTTATGTAATAAACTGCCTGATCCCTATGTTTTTCATCGCGATGAGCGAGCATGGCTCCCAAGGAATGATCAGTTGCTGATATGTATAGGTAAAAAGGTTAATCATCTTTAGGTGGAATGAGTATGGGTGGTTAGAGAAGGTATTGTTTTAGGGCCTCAAAAGCTTTATGATAGTCATCATCCCATTTAAAGGAGACATCCTTCCTAAGAAAATGATGAAATGGTTGACACCAATCAGATAGTTGTGAAATGAAATGCCAAATGGACTACAATCTACCTTGTAGGCTACGAAGTTGTTTAAGGTTAGTGGGAAGAGGCATTTCTAGAATGGCCTTGACTTTAGAAGGGTCAACTTCTATACCACGGCAGGAAACAATAAATCCTAGGAGCTTTCGTGAGAGAACCATGAAGACACAATTTTTAGGTTGAAGGCGGATGTAATATTTAAAGAGGTGGTCAAAGATGGTTTCAAGGAAGGTGAGGTGGTCGAAGCGACGTTTAGATTTGGCCAAGATATCGTCCACGTAAACTTCCAATATGTGATGTATGATATCATGGAAGATGTAAGTCATAACATGTTGATATGTAGCACCAGAATTTTTAAGGCCAAAAGGCATGACTCAATAGCAAAAGGTTCCCTAAGGGGTGATGAATGTGGTATTGTGTTGATCTTCTGGGGCAAGTAAAATTTTGTTATAACCCGAGAAGCCATCCATGAGTGAGAACATCTCATGACCAGTGGTGAGGTCAACCAGTTGATCAATACCGGGCAAGGGAAAGTCATCTTTCAGGCAGGCTAGGTTGAGGTCATGGAAGTACGTGAAAATGTGGAGTCCCCCTGTTGCTTTGGTGATAGGGAAAATGTTAGAAATCTAATGAGGATAATCAATGGGTAAGATGAAGGAAACAGAAAGATGGCACTGAAGTTCTTCTTTGACGAGAAGAGAAATATGAGGGTGCGTTTTCCTCAACTTTTGTTTGATAGGTTTGGCATCGGGAACATTTACAATATTGTGGACCACTATGGTGGGGTCAATACCAGGCATGTCTGCGTAAGACCAAGTGAAAGAGTGGTTATGATCTTAGAGAAAAGAAGTGATGGCTTCCTATTCAACAATGTCCAAAGATTGTCTAATATTTAGGATGGGCGGGTCATCCTGAGTATGAATTTTGATCTCGATAGTCGATTCATTCAACATGGTTTGTTTCTCAGAGGGTAATGATTGGTGAATATATGAGTCTTCTGCACCAAGGTAGGTGAGTATGGATTCATCATCCAGACATTGAATGACATTAATTATAGGTGTGTCATCTTCGATCATTTTAGGATACATGAATGGAAGATTGGAAGGGGCCTCGCCTTCACGTTGATAAGTCAAAGGTCCCAAGGAAATGGTGTTTATGAAATTTTTTTTTAGGGGGGATAGATTCAAGATCCATCGACTCCATCGATGAGGGTGGTGATAAAGGTGGATCAGGTGAAGGTGGTGACGAAGATGAAGGTGGAGAAGGGATAGGGTCCTCAATGAGTTCAATGTGGGCCTATTTAGTAGGAGGTTTGGGGAAGCCGATACCACTACAGTCGTTATATTTGCGGGTGGTACATGGAATAATAGTATGGCAGCCTTGCTCGTAAAATCCAAAACCAAAACCCTTCCACACATAGTGGTGGAGGAAGGTATGGGTGAAAAGGTGATTTTTAAGTGATTGGAAGTCAGTGGAAAATGGGTGGTGTTGTGATGGTGGTTCAGGTGTGTAAGTGGTAGTATCAAGTCCCCCATAGGTGAGACTAGTACAAAGATGAGGAGGACCATAAAGGAGGTGTTCTCCTATACGATGATCATAGCGAGGGTGTTGGTGAAGGCTTCCATACTCGTGCAGAGTAAGGAATGTGTTGACACTATATAGGTGGTACTCCCCCAAAGTGAGGTGTTGAAAAACACCTTCCAAGGGATCAATGGTTGGTATGTAGGTAGCTGAAATGGATGATGTGTCAGAGGTTGATGTAGAGGTGGAGTTAACAGATTGGGAAGCTAATGGGTCAGCCATGGAGGTTATAGTAGCGATAGCAATGGAGGAGGTATGTGCAGTGAAAGTAGCGGCTATATTGGTAGGTTGAGGTGTAGGTGAAGTGGTATTGGTTGTGGAGGTAGACAGCTTGACAGGTATGAGCACATCATTGGGTTGGTAAAGTATGTTGTATGTTTTGAAAGGTGATGGGTCAACTGAAATGGTATAAGTGTGTCCTTCGTGCTCAAACTTTACACAATGATGAAAATTGGAAGGAACGTAACCCATGACATGGATCTAGGGTCTACCAAGAAACAAGTTATATTAGAATTCCCCCTCCAAATGTAAAGTAATTCTAGAATAGTGTGGGGGTCCACACGAACATGAAGGATGACAGTTCCTAGTGTGGAGGTGATAGCATCATTGAATGAACGTAACATGACTAGATGTTTATGCATGCAATTGTTAGGTATACGCATTTGAGAAAAGTCATGGGATGAAATGATGTTAATGCTATCACCTCCATCAATCATCACACGATGTACCTGTATGTCATCAATGTGGATGGAGATGAAGAGGGCTGGTTCCATGTCATCATTTTGGTATGACATGATCTCTTCCTCTGAGAAGCTAAGGGAGGTCACTTGGTGAATAAGATGGGGTAAAGATGAAGGTGGTAATTTGGTGAGAGATGCTACATGATGTGGTGTGATAATGGAGGCTATGGGTGTAGGGTCATTGGGTAAAACCTCAATAGATCGCAGAACCTCCATGAGGGCTTTACGATGGGATTCTGAGGTTTGGATGAGGTCATATAAGGAAATTTTGATGAGAGACTGGTGTAATTATTTGAGCATGGTGCGATGTGTGACACCATTAGAAATGGGGTACGTGGGGCTGTGAATAGTTATTTTAGGTATGGGTGCAGATGGTATGTTGGGT
Source organism: Taxus chinensis (assembly GCA_019776745.2). Lineage (NCBI taxonomy): Eukaryota > Viridiplantae > Streptophyta > Pinopsida > Cupressales > Taxaceae > Taxus > Taxus chinensis. The sequence continues at coordinate 364,182,522 of CM034154.1, forward strand.
ATAGGATTAATTGGTAGGTCAGTTGTCTTTTCTTTTCCCTTCTGCGCACATGTAGTGATGTGTATCATGTTGATTTGAGGGGAGTTTGCAAATGGAGAAGGTGTAGGATGAGTGGTATAAAGACATGAAGGGAAAAAAACTACTGAGGAGAAAAGCCTTGTGAAGTGATCTGGGCACAACGACATTGGGGTGGTGGCATGGCAAGCTCTCTAATGTGAACTATGTTAATTTCAAATCTTAGGAGTGGCTCTAGGAGCTGTGGTTTTTGAGTGGGCAATGTGGGAATGGGTGTTGGTGAAGTAAGATCCTTGTCGAGAAGGTTGTCGTCATCAAAGTTGCTTTCTGGTGGACACAATTGGATAAGAATGATTTTCAAGGCCTTGTAATTCTCCACATCTTGTCCTAGCACATAATGGTATGCGTAAATTTTAGTATTGTCAAATGCTTTTGGCTTGGTTTGAGGGGGTTGTAAGGTCGGAGTGGTGGTAATGTGATAACAAAGGTCTCGAGGAGGTTGGTTAAAAATTGGGCATAGGATCCTGTTAGTGGATCATAATGGGAAGTGAATGTGGGTTTGGGTATAGGTGTGGTTGATTGTTGAGGAACTATTTTTGGAAGAGGAGGAATGGGTCGAGCTATGGGTTTAGGTTCCAGTGTGGTTTTGGGTATTGGTCATGTTTATCTGGGTAGAGGTACAATAGATGAACAAGTAGGAGGGTGTGTGGTTGTTTTGACTACCTTATTATGGGGTAGTGGGGTTTTGTTTTTTGGGTTGCACTTTCTTGGGTAAAGGTGACATGGGTGCACGAGGTATAGCAGGAAAAGTAGATGGAGGAAGAGGGTGAGTTACCCATGGGGATAATGAGGGTGTTGTGAAGGTAGATGATGTGGGTCGTACTTGGGGTGTGATGGACAATGAATGAAGTGTAGTGGGTAGTGAAGCAATAGCTAAGGGTATTGCAGGTATTGGTGGTAAAAATACTGCAGGTGTAGGTGTAAGTCTTGTTGTGTGCCTAGGTAGGTTAGAGGTTTGTGAGGAAGGAATGGGTTGTGTTATTGGTTTATGGATGGGTGAAGGTTGCTTGACCATGTTGAGCAGCTGAGGTCGTAATAAATATGGGACAAGTGTGAGCATGATTGGTGCAATCGGGGTATGAGGTCGATGAGTTTGTTTCTTTAATTTGGGTGTTGGAGTAGGTGTGGTTTTGATGTTGGAGGATGTAGCTAAATCTAGTTTAATAGGTGGATGAGTAAGGCTGGTGGTCGGGGTGACCCCTAAAGTGGTAATAGGTTTAGTTGAGGAAAATTTTGTAGGTGTGGGTTTAGGTTTAGAGGTAGGTCAGGTTATTGGTAAGAGTGTGGTGCGAGTGCTAACGGGTATCATGGAAAGGGTTGCAACAACAGTGGTTTTATTTGGTTTGATTGGTCGAAATGTGTTTGGGTAGATAGTGGAGGTATCATCGAGGGATATCTGCATCTGTGTTGAGACAGGGAGTAAGAGGCACCCCCATAGCAAAGAACTATCCACATAATCTAAGTGATCAACCAAATGTGAGAAAATAACATCTATGGGTGGAGTTGGTGAGGACTTAATGGGAATTCCCATAAAATGTGTGTTAGAGATGGGGAATTGGCTAACTTCAGCTTCTGTGGGTAAGAGAGCCAAAAGTAGGTCTATTGGATTTTGGGTAGCTGTTAGAAAATGCTCACCAAGAGGCAAAGGTATCTCAACTAGGTCTATGATGGGTGGAGGAGATGATGGGAGCTCCTTTATAAGTGGAGGAATGGATAAGTGCTCTTATGTGGGTGGAGGAGTTAATGGGTGCTCCTCTGTGGGTGGAGGAGGTAATGGGTGCTCCTCTATAGGTAGAGGAGGTACTATAGGTAAAGGTCCTCTAAGTGGTGAAGCTAGGGGTGAGATGGTCTCAATGTTAGTGGAAGACCCCTCCGTTGGTGATGAAGGAGATGATAGGTGTCCCTCTGTTGGTGAAGGAATAGGGGAGGTTGGTTCCAATGGGGAAGGAGGATTTTGGGCTAGGATCTCTTCTATGGAAGGAATGTAGGGTAATTGAGAGGTGACATTTACCTCGTTAAAGATAGGGTGAAGCTCATGGGTATGGGTATCGTGAGTTGATGTCTCATTGGTTTGATTGGATGAAGGGACATGGTTGGGAAACAATATTTTGAAGATTTGTAGATTTTGGTTGGGGGTGGCATTGGGATTATCCACAGTTAACTCACCTTTCTCGAGCATTTCTTGGACAATATTCTTGAAAGTGATGTAGTTTCCATCACTATGACCCTTTACTCAATGATAGTTATAGAAATTATGTTCTTTATACCATGCGGGCATGGGGTGAGTAGGGTCAAAACCAGTGTATGGTTTTATAGGTGGAAGGGTGACAGCTCTAGCTTTGTAAGCTTTTCTAAGGCAGGAGAGTAAGGTTCCCCAATTGGGGTATATTTTCACTACTCTCATCTGAATTGAAAAGTATGGACAGGTGAGATATTAGATGAGGGTGCATCCTGATTTTATGGATGAGCTAGGCCAGCCTTGAGTACCACTGCGTTAGCGGTGCCCTTAGCTTTTGAATAATTGATTTGTGGTTTGGAAGAAGAAGAGGTATCATTTGAATTAAATGCTGAATTCTTATTGTGTAATTGGATTTTCTTCTCTTTGATGGCCCGAATCTCTAACTTTCATGCCATAGTGAATGCCTCATTGAATGTTCGAAAGGTTTGGACCTACAAGGTCGAGGAGATATGTGTAACACAAGCTCGTGTGAAGAGCTCGATGAGTTCAGTTTTTTGGCAGTTATAAGGTAAGTTGATTGATCAGGCTACACCAGTGAGTGACAAAATCTGTGATAGATTCATCCTCACACTAACGTGTGGAATATAGATCGTTCATGGTAACCTTCTTGACGATATTGATAGAAAAATGATCGAAGAAGGCTTGGGCTACCTGATTGAATGAGAGTATAGAGTGTTTACGTAACCCACTATACTAATCTAATGTAGGTCCAGTGAGGGACATGGGAAAGGTTCTCAAAAGCAAGGCATCATCATGAGTGATTAGATAACACCCATGTTTGAATGACCACAAATGCTGCTGTGGGTCTTCTTTTCTATTGAAATAATTGAATTTAGGAAATTCCCAATGCACAGGGTATGAATGGATAGGAATGGGTGGGTGAATAGGATCGTTGCAAATATCGTTGTAGGTGAGAGTGTTGCAGGAGCTGGATACCGATTCCTCCAATTTCTGCATCTTGTCCAACATCAATTTAGTTAGGTCATTGGTGGGTTGTGATGAGTGGATGCCTCCCATAGTGTGAGAAGGCTGGTTTTGGGCATATAATGGGGGTGGCACTCCAATGTATGGGGCTACCATGTAGGGTGGTGGAGAAGAAGGTAGTGAAATAGGGGGTACGTACCTGAAATGAATAATGGATGAAACAGGAGGTTTTTAGTAGTATGTATATGGGGGTGGAAGGGTCATGGTAACCCTAGTGGAAATAGGGGCTAATGATTGTGGAATGGAAAGAACCATGTTTTGAAATGGGGTTGGGGTCATCGACACTGGAGGTGGGAATGTAGCTATAGGTATGTGTGAAACATTAGGAGCAGATGAGGTTGTGTTTGGGGTAGTCGTCGAAGGTATGGTGGATGTAACAAGGGCCACACAGGTAACAGAACCGGTAGTCATAGCGGGTATAGGACCTAACTGTGAAATAGCTGGGGGTAAGGTGGATGTGGGCAACACGGAGCCAGATGGGGCCAATGTAGAAGTGGGTATGAGAGTTAGGGGGATAGATATGGGAATGTTGTATATCAACTGACCCGAGGCATCTCGAGTGGATGAGTGGGAAAGATAAAACTAAAAGGTGGCAGGGTTATGATCAAGGAGTCATGTGAACTCCTCATCTTCGGTAGCAATAGTAGTAGGCTGGATGGGATCCATGGCTAGTGATAAAATAGAAGGTGGTGAAGGACTAGGTGGGAGTGCTTGATAACTAGCATGAAATATGAGGGCACTTGCTTGTCTTTAGGCCAGCACCATGTGAACTAGTATTGATCAGGTAGGGATGCTTCTCTATAAATGACACAGAGAATAGTAGGAACAGGTGAATTTGGTGATAAAAAGTGGATGAAGTACTAATCGGTGGCTGGAATGTGAAATAGGATAACCGATGCTGGTCAGGGAAAACTGACATCGGTCAGGGGTAACCGCTGCCAGTCACTGTAGAAAATGGATAGTGAGTAAACAGCAAGGCAAAAGGTAAAATCTGATAGGTATGCCAAATCTGAGGATGTTTAAAATGTCAATGGGAATAATGACAGTGTAAAAGGATGTGAAAAGTGGAATAAAGTGAAGTAAAATGTCCTTTTGAGTAGGTTAGAAAAAGGACCTGGAACTAACATTGGTTGGGTATAACCGATGGCGGTTAGAGGTAACTGATGACGGTTACTATGAAATTGAAACAGTGATGAAAGAAAGTGGTTATGAATTAAAATCTGATGTAGAATCAGACCCATAATTCTGAGAATGATGATGATATGGCCTAGGAACACTCAGGTGAAGCTGGAATACACCAGCTGTGATGAGGAGCATTCAAGGATGAACAAAAAAAAGAGTGATGAATGTGATCTCTTCACCTCAAAATGCAAGCCAAGAAAACACACTAAGAAAATGCAATCCTAGGAGTGCCCTTTCTATTATGTTTGTTTAGCTTATGCTATTTAGGAACTGACACATGAATTGTGAAATAGATTTTTTGGTGAGGATGGCTTCCTACAAAGAAGGAGATCTAAAAGTTGAGGTTTCAGGTTGTTATTATGGAGGCGGGCTTCACTCTGAAGTATGATTTGATAGAGTAGCAAGTTGGGTGCCCACTGTTCCGTGATTGTGTGATCACCTACAACTTCTTCTAGGTAGGATGTTTTTTAAGAATGTATGTATTTTGAATTTTTGTGTGGTTTGGTAAGACTCAAAGAAAGAGAAAAGGGTAGAAGTGCTTTTCTATGATTCGTTTTTCAACTATTAGTTGGTCATGACTTCCAGTGTATAGGTTTCCCTCAATTAATGGGAGCTAATACAATAAATCAGAATGGAATGCACTTGTTTTTAAACCCAAATCGAAAATGTGAAATTGGATGACACAATAAGATGAAGAGGAAGAGGGATGCTCTTTCACTAAAATGTAGAAAACTTGAAGAATTGGTTCCTTTTAATTACACCAAAAGAAACATTTCCTTTAGAGCAAATAAAAAGAAGAGGTGGATTACTAGGGAAGAAAATTAGTGTGTATGCTTTTCAGAAGGGAAACAAACATGCAATTTTTTTCCTAGGAATCAATGAAATGCAAGGAACCCTGCATGGGTCCCCTTAGAGGTGCCAAAATGTTTCACCTTTTTCTTAGATCATTTCTTTGAAGTGTTGACGAAATAGATAGGGTAACGGGTGTAGGAGGAATACTTGTTCAAATTTCAGTTGATGCGTTCTTGCGCGCATATGAATTCCAAATCCACAACTGATTGTGAGAGCTTCCTTTTGGCTAAGAGGAACTACCTGTAATGAAAACAAGACCACCAGAAGGAATTAAACAATATGGGTAGTGAACTACCCAGCATATGCTAGATCTAGGAAGTATGATACTTCCTAGATGGCTATAAGTTCATTATTTTAAACAATTCAATGTTGTAAATGTTAGGTTGTGGAGCCTGTTTTCATGTGTGAAAGTGTTGAAGACTGCACACTAAGAGTACTGTACACTTTTTTTAGGCGTAAATTTTTTTGGCCTCGAAAAATGCACCCGACATATCGGGAAATATGCTCTTCTCATATGGGTGAGATTTTTGACCCATAGGTTTATGGGATGGGTTTTGCCCATGGTTTTGATACCCACGGTTTTGTAAAACTACTTAAGTAGTTGTCTATTTATATGGTTTTATGCATATGATAGACGTATGAAGAATATTTCAGATGTGCTTTGAATTTGACTATGAATTCTGTAGAGTTTGTTGAGCATAGCTTCAAATGGAATCTGGGTATTGTATTGAGAGAGCAGTGGCTTGTAATAAAATCTGAGCAAGTGATTCTTGGTGGACGTAGCCCAAATTGGGTGAACCATGTTAAATACAGTCTCTTTGTGTTGTGTTATTTTATTATGTAATTTTATTTGAGATCTGTAATAATTTCTGCATATTAGTTTATACTGTTGCGATTATGTGAGGGATTATTCTGCATATTTTATCCCTTATTTCCTAACAATTGGTATCAGATCTAGGTTTGGTTTGCTGAAGTGTTGAATCACAGGGAAAGTTTTTTAGCTTGAGTGGGAGCTATGGAAGATGATGGAAGATCTAGGGTTGATAAATTCAACAGGCAGAATTTCAGTCTTTGGAAGATGCAGATGGAAGATTACCTTTATCAGAAGGATCTTTATACTCCACTGTCTGAGAAGGTGAACAAACCCTCAAGTATGACAGATGTGGAATGGGATTTTTTGGATTGGAAGGCACTTGGAATGATCTAGCTATGTCTTGCATCTTCGGTATTATTTAATGTTTCAAAGGAAAATACTACAAAAGATCTAATGGATGCATTAGGGAAGTTGTATGAAAAACCCTCTTCCTCTAATAAGATATTTTTGATGAAAAAGTTGTTTACTATGAAGATGTCTGAGAATAGTTCAATAGCAGATCATTTAAATGATTTCAATACAGTTGTGAATATGCTAGCTTCGGTTACAATAGAATTTGATGAAGAAGTTAGGGCTTTATTAATTTTGTGCTCTTTACTTGAGAGTTGGAATAGCCTGGTAATGGTGGTAAGTAACTCGGTTCCAACTAACTTGAAGTTGAAGTTTGAGGATGTTATAGGGGTGATTCTAAGTGAGGAAATGCAAAGAAATTTTTTTGGGGAATCTTCTACTTCAGGGAATGCTTTGACAGTGGAAACTAGAGGGAGACAGAAGAATAGAGGAAACCGTGGAAAATTAAAAGATCGAGAAAGGTCAAAATCCAAGAACAAGATTATATGCTGGAATTGTGGAAATATTGGGCATACAAAGAAGGACTGTTGGGAGCTTCAAGATAATAAGAAACAACAAGAAGAAAATAAGGAGGCAAATGTGGCAACGGGTAATGTATGTCAGGATGCTTTGATTCTTTCTTTGCATAATATTATTGAATCTCGGGTTTTAGATTCAAGGGCTTCTTTCCATGCTTCTCCACATAGCCATTATTTTGTTGATTATGTTCAAGGAGATTTTGGGCATGTTTTTCTTGGTGATGATGAGCCTTGCAGCATAGTTGGAAAAGGTTGTATTTAGGTTAAGATGTAGAATGGGAATACTTGGCTATTGAAGGATGTCAGACATGTGCCTACATTAAGACAAAATTTTATATTAGCAGGGCAGTTGGGAAGTGATGGTTGTACTATGATATTTATAGTGGACTCTTGGAAGGTTACCAAGGGTGCTCTTGTGGTGGAAAGAGGTAAGAAGGTTGGAACCTTGTATTTAACCACTTATAGCACTAATGTTTGTAATCTTGTGGCTTCAGAATTAGATACAACATTTTGGCACTATAGGCTCAGTCATATGAGCCATAAGGGCATGGAGATCATAAAGAAGGATTTGCCTAGATATAAAGAAATAGGTTTGGAGTTCTGTGAGGACTGCATATATGGGAAACAGAAGCGAGTAAGGTTTCTCAAGGTTGGACCTAGAAAGAAAGAGAGTAAGTTAGAGCTGGTGCATTCTGATGTGTGGGGGCCAGCTTAGGTATCATCTCTTGGGGGTTAAAGTTATTATGTTACTTTTATTGATAATGCAACAAGTAAAGTTTGGGTTTATTGTATTAGAAACAAATCTGATGTATTTGACACTTTTGTTAAATGGAAAGCCTTGGTAGAGAATGAAACAGGTCTTAAGCTAAAATGTCTCAGGTCAGATAATGGAGGGGAGTATTGCAGCAATGAATTTGATGATTACTGTTCTAAGAATGTAATCCGTAGGAAAAATATAGTTCCAGGAACTCTGCAGCAGAATGGGGTATCAGAAAGGATGAACAAAACAATAATGGAACGTGCTAGGAGCATGAGGATACATGCAAGACTACCTCTTTCTTTTTGGGCAGAAGCGGTGAGCAGAAATGTGTACTTGATAAATAGAGGACCCTCAGGTGCCTTGGATGGAGGCATACCTGAGGAGGCTTGGTATGGTAAGAAAGTTGATTATTCATTTCTTAGAGTCTTTGAATGTGAGGTGTTTTTTTACATAGACAAGGATGATAGGACTAAGTTAGAGGCTAAATCAGAAAAATGTACTTTCATTGGTTATGGTGGTGATGACTTTGGATATAAATGTTGGATTATTAAGGACAAGAAAATCATTCGATCTAAGGATGTGGTCTTTAATGAGAAATTCATGTATAAGCAGTAGTTTCAGGAAAATAGGGAAGAATCCAAGAAAGAATATGCAACGGTAGAGGATCTTCCAAATGGGAAAGTGACACATGAATCAGTTTAGGAACCCCCTCAATAGGAACCCCAAACTCCTATATTGAGGAGGTCTTCTAGGGTAAGAAGAAAACCTGAACATTTTTCTCCTTCTCTTTATTATTTATTACTCACTGATAGTGGAGAACCAGAGAGCTTTGATGAAGTAATGCAGGTAGATTCCAGGAAGAAGTGGGAACAAGCCATGGATGAGGAGCATCATGCTCTCATGGAGAACCAGACATGGGATTTGGTAAAGCTACCTGAAGGAAAAAGAGCATTGCAGAAAAAATGGGTGTACAGAGTTAAAGATGGAGGAAAGAAAAGATATAAGGCCCGGTTGGTGGTCAAGGGGTTTACACAGAAACAAGGTATAGATTTTGATGAGATATTTTCTCCTGTAGTAAAAATGACTTCTATTAGAACTGTTCTAGGAATAGTTACAGTAGAAGACTTGCACTTAGAATAGATTGATGTAAAGACTGCATTTCTCCATGGTGATTTGGAGGAGGAACTATATATTCAGCAACCAGAGGGCTATGAGGTCAAAGGTAAAGAGGAGATGGTGTGCAAATTGAATAAGAACTTGTATAGCCTGAAACAAGCTCCACGTCAATGGTATAAGAAATTTTATAGCTTCATGATGGATCAAGGTTATATTTGATGTCATTCTAACCATTGCATGTATACAAAGAAATTTGAGGATGGCAGTTATATTATCCTTTGTTTGTATGTGGATGACATGTTGGTTACAGGTAAAAACATGCAAGAAATAAAAGTACTCAAGAAGCAGCTAAGTGAATCCTTTGCTATGAAGGATTTGGGGGCAGCCAAACAAATCCTTGGTATGAGGATATCTCGGGATAGGAAGGAACAGAAGCTAACTTTATCTCAGGAAGAGTACATTAAGAAAGTCTTGGAGAGGTTTAATATGCAAGATGCTAAACCGGTTGGCCACCATTATTGCAATTGGTGCAAATGTCTCATCAAATTCAATCCCTTCCATTTGAGCATAGCCTTTGCATACAAGTATGTCCTTTTTGTGCGTAACTTCTCCTTTATCATTTAACTTATTCCTGAAGACCCACTTGGTTCCATTCACATTATTTTCCTACGGCCTAGGTACTAGTTCCCATGTCTCATTCTTTTTTATCTGATCCAACTCTTCATTCATGGCGTCTATGCAATGTTGATCTTTTATTACTTCTGCAACATTTTTGGGTTCTATCATGGACAAGAGAGCTTTATCTTCATGATTTTTCTGCTCTCTGAGTCTCTTTCTTATTAGTATGCTGACATCCTTGTGTCCAATGATCTGATTTTTAGGATGATCCTTCTTGAATTTCCTAGAGGGTGCCTTAGTGTCTGGTCTCTCTTATTCTTCTTCTTCTTCACTTGGACTATTCAAGTCTTCATCATCTTCTTGTTCTTCATTTCTTCCAGTATGATGAGTGCTAGTTTTTCCACATTGTGCCTCATCCACCTTCACATTATTACTTTCCAATATCTTTTGTAACTGTTTGTTCTATCATCTGTAGGTTGTGCTAACCACTGAGTATCTAAGGAATATGCCTTCATTTATCATTGAGTCAAATTTTCCCAAGTTTTCTTCATCCCTTTTGATTTATAATTTTCTTCCAAACACTTTGATGTGCTTCAAATTTGCAGGCCTCTTCTTCCATAGTTCATAAGAACTCTTATCACTACTTACTCTTAGTTGAGCTTTATTTAAAAGATCGATAATGGTATATACTGCTTCACTCCAATACATGTCTAGGAGTTTGGATTCAATTAGCATGGTCCTTACCATCTCTTGTACTATTTTGTTCTTCCTTTTAACAACTCCATTTTGTTAAGGAGTCCACATGGCTAAGAATTATATCATAATTCCATGTTCTTAAAAGAACTCATCAAACTCATTTTACCAGAATTCTCCACGTTTGTTTGATCTTAGGAATTTGATTTTTTTAATTTTCATTTTCAAATAATGCCTTAAAATTCTTAAATCTATCTAGGTATTTAGATTTTTTTTTTACACATGCTACCCATTTCATTCTTATATAATCATCTATAAGAAACATAAAATATACTTCACCTGATATTCCTTCAGTTCTAGTAGGGTTGCATAGGTCTGTATTGATTGATTTTAGTGGTCTTGTTATAGAGTACTCCTTTGAATTGAATTAACTCCTTGTCTATTTATCATGTAAACATGCCTTGTATGGTTTATCCGTGGGTTTTATAATCTTAGGTATGTGTCTCACACACCCTTTAGAACTTGGTTTAGCCAAATTCTCAAAGCTCATATGTCCAAGTATTTAGTGCCACATCTAGCTATGATCAAATTTACCTGCGAAACATTTCTCATTGTTTATCTCATTCAACACATACATGTTGTTCTTTGTCCACTTGGCCTTTGTAACTCTTTTTCTTGTATTGTCATTGATAATATCACATCCTCAGTCATGGAATATGACATTGTATCCTCTTTTACACATTTTACTCACACTTAATAGGTTATGTTTCAAGCCTTCAACATATAGAACATTTTATGTAATAGTATTCCCATTATCTAAACTTAATATCCCTTTTCCAACTATGTTGGTAGAGTTGTTATCACCAAATATCACTACACCTAATGCATTATTTGACAAAGAAATATATTTACTTTTATCACATGTCATGTGACTGGAGCATCCATTGTCCAAATACCAAATTTTATCCTCATTATGTACATGGAATACGGTCTATACTACTGAGAAAAATTATTTTCTCTTATTTGAATCTTTCTTTACATATATCAAATTTTGTTGTTTAGGTGGATCTTGTTTCCTTATTGGTGGATTATTTATTTTCTTGTGATAGGTGTATTGAGAAACATTAAAGTTTGAATTGGTGTAAGATGGGACAAAATTTATTCTATAGGCTCTAGAATTTATTCTACACTCTGCATCTTATGTCCAAACTAATTACAAGAAAAATAGTACCCATAAAAGGAATGTGTGTACCTCATTGCATAGGTGATCATAGGAACATTGTTTCTTCTTCTCGCAGGTTTATAGAAACCTTTATTTGTAGTAGAGCAAGTACTTGGTGTATCTGTGAACTTATTTTCTTTAGTATTTGGAAAATCTTTCTCCTTTCCTTATCCCTTGAAGCCAATTCCATACTTATCAGTTATATTTTGTTGGTTGTTGAGTATATGAATTAGCATAATAGATATATTTTATATCTTTTCATACATAGCTAGTTTTTTGAACATTTGGTCCATCTCAAATTTTAACTCTTCCAATTATGTGTTCAACTTTGAGCACTCATCCTATTTTGATTTGTAGGACTTAGAGATCTTCTCCAACTGAGTTTAAAGTTATTTTAGCTTATTAACCTCCTCTTATTATTTATGTTCTTGTCTTTTCTCAAAGATGCATATTAGTTCCTCATAATCCTTTAATGTGCATCTTAGTTTCGGATTTTTCTGTCTACATAGTTGCAGTTCTTCAAGTGCACTTACCAAATCTACTTCAAGATTTACCTTTGCTTCCTCTTCATAAGAATCTTTAGATTCAACTAAGTTCTTCCCTCTAGAGATAATTTCTTCATTTACGTCCATAGCCATAAACATATATTCTAAATGATCTTCCTTATCTTTATTTTTTGATTTTTTTGTGTCGCTTAGCTCTGATTCACTAGATTCTTCTTTAGAATAGAATTTTATTTTGTTTTTGAATAATTTAGTCTTTTTATATTTATTTTTATAAGAAATTTCTCTTCTATTATGTTTATTACTGTGTTCTTCATGTTTCTACTTATTGTCTTTGTTCTTGTTTGGTAATCTTCTAGAAAAATGACCTACCTATCCACAAAAAAAAATTGAATGGGAGTTTTCCTCTTTACTTATTAGAGCTCTTTTCAATTTCCTCATGAACAATGCCTCAATATTTTCTTCATCTAGATCATTCACATAGCCTGATTCTTCTTCATATTATAGACTAGACTTTATTTATTTCTTGACCTTGAAAGCCACATCTTTCTTAGTGGTATTGGTTCCAAAAATTATCATTTTGTATGTAGCAAGGGTGATTTGTAGCTTGTCTATAGTCATATTATTCATGTACTTTGTGTCCTCTATGGAAAAAACCTTTGCATCATAATTTTTGGTTAGGGATCTCAAAACCTTTAAAAAAAGGAAAGATTCTTCTAGCTTTTCTCCTAAGTCGAGATGATCATGTTTATGACCTCATTTGTTCTTTGCATATATGTCATGACACTATCATCATCCTTAATTTTTCATATTCTCAAAATGAGCTCTGTAAGTTTGTAACTTTTCCAGTTTAACTTTCTCATCTCCTTCATAGATGATATGCAATTTGGTCCATATTTCCTTTGTTGTTGTGTGGTGCATTACCTTCACAAATTTTTTCTCAGTCAAGCCGTATAAAATATCATTTATAGCTCTTGATTTTCACTCATATTCTACCTTATCCACTAAATATGTGCTCACTGTGGGTGGAGCTATATATCCTTTATTAATGCACTCCCATATGTCAAAACTGAGTGATATCACATATGTCTTCATTATTATTCTCTAGAAAGCATAATTTTTCCTTGTGAATAGAGGTGATTTGGATAGAGATAAATTACCTTATGCCTTATTTTCTACCATGCTTGTGACATGAAGATCTCCTTAAAGATAGTAGGCTTCTATAAAACGGGCTCACTCTGATACCAATTGTTGCAAATAACAAGAAATGAGAGGGGGGGTGGTGAATCAGTGCAAATTAAAAATTTTACACTCTTGATTTAGTTTTATATTCTTTACCAATCAATATGTATGAGAAGCATACAAAAAATCAATTATTAATCATACCCATAAACACCGAACACAAATATTTACCATGGGAAACCCTTTTGGGAGAAAAACCCACCAAAAACATTTCTTATATTACACAAAGCAAGAACTCATAAGAATATAACACATCTTACAATATTTTTTAGTGAGATACCAATCCCACAAGGAACACTAACCCATACACCTATGCTGATATTATACACAGAAAATGTCTCAAGTGAATATTACACATCACAAGATATTTATTTCTGTAGGTACCTACCCACAAGGAATCTACAACTCCCTAAATGTGCTAAGCTACAACTTAGACTTATTTACTTATACATTTTGATCATGTAGTTACAAAATCGTCTAATACAATGAATTATGATCACTTTCTTGACTCAATCTGTGTTCTTTCTCTATCGCACTCTTCTGGGAATTCATTCTACTCTCTTTTGCTCATTCAAATTACTAGTATTATACTTTGTTTATCTGATCATGTTCTTCAATATTTTCTAGATCTTAACCTTATCTCATCTTCACCATTGTAGCTCTTCTTAGCTTGATTTCATCGTATTTTATTCTATCTGCATCTATCGGTATTTTGGCTCTAGTGCCTTAGTTATTTTTGATGAGCAACTAACAACAGAATAACTTAGATTTTTTATTTTATTGCACAAATGACTCAAAATTACTTTCCTCAAAATTTTCATCATGTACTCTTCTTGATTTGTCACCTATGAAACTGGATCATTAAATGTTTCCAGTTGATTCCATATTTTATTATTTCCTTGTTCGGCTTCATTCCACCTTCTTCCACACACAAGACAAACTAATTTATTATCCAACTTCCAAAAATAGAAAACTTGCATTGTTTAGAATTTGCATCATGCAATTAAAATTGGTGACCCATCTTCTTTGCATTATTTTAGTTCACCTTGAAATCAAGAGTCTCCATTAAGATTATAACCAAATTTTCTCATCATCAACATGCATTAAATGTTGGTAGATGGAATAGAGAATTTCATTGGTCTGTGCAAAGTTCCAGTTGTTCTTGTAGTTGCAATTTTTTTTCAATCAAATCTCCTTCAAAATCTGAATGCAAATATTCACTCTTTCATTATAAACTCTAACTAATTGTCCTTTACCGAATCCAGTTCACTTTGATTGTTTCATAGCTTCCTTTGGCATATTTTATATTTTCCTTCATATCACGGATTATAATTTTTTTGTTAGGATTTTCTCTTATTTATTCAATTTTCAGTTATCCACGGAATCTGTATGCATTGTGCAAATTTTTCAACTTCTCATGGCTTTCCTTCTGTCTATGGAAATCTTATATTCTTATAGGATTTTCTACTTATCCGCATTTTTGCATCTTTTCCCTTTCTACTTTGAATTCTTTTAATATTCATACCCGCATCTTTGACTTCTGACCTTCGTCACTCTGTGACACTCTCCTACCTTCACTGGCTTCTTCTAGAGGTTTTGTTTAGTCCATAGTTCCTTCCTTTGTCTTCTTTACTCTATGAATCTCTATTTACTTGATGGCTAACACCTTATATCTATGGCTTACTCAAATGTTGTCTAAGTCCTTTAAGACTTATCCTTAATCATCTCAAAGCCTCTATGGGTTGACACTACCAATAAACCTTCATCTTTTCAACTTGCTCACTTTACCAAATGACTCATTTTACCATTAATGCAATTGGATATCAACTCATCCAGCTTGAAATCAATGAAAAAATATATAATTATGACGAATATTCAACATAAGCATCCTGCTTATCTCGTTGATGTTGTTTGACTTACAAGGAGAGATCAATCTGGGTATCAACACCCTCATGGCACCATTTACGGGGACTATTCCTACACATACTAAGAAAAATCGATCTCTGGTAACATACTGAATATTTTTAGATGCAATTAGATGATCTAAACATCATCTTTTGTTTATATTTATAAAAAATGGGCAAAATAAGAAGTTATTTGCTTGATATTTTCCTATTTTAAGAAATATTTCCATTACGTTTTCTTGGTTAGGGGTAAATATTGAAAAATAATGTTGAGATTTGTCTGGATTTGTTAAAATTGATCATCAAGGTTCAAATTGACAATTAATTTACAATGATTTACACATCTAAGGTATAAGACCATAGTGAAGAATCCACATTGTTTATAGTTTTAGGTAAATACCAGTGCCTCAAGCTTTAATAATTGAAAATATGTCATCAAAATCTGTAAAGCTAGAAGGAAGAAGGTCCTTCTTCAAGACAAACCCTACTATAAAATTATTTCCAGATCTAGGAAGGAAAAATCCAACTAAGAAAAAGTTTGCAGAACATTTGGATATTAAAGGTTGGAAGAGAAATTAGTGTCTATGGATGAAAGTAATCATCCTCTGATAGAGGATTATTCTAACCCCTCGTACAATTTTAGATCAAATAATCCCTGTATGAATTTATATACTCTAACTTGTGTGGGGCCTTCATTTGCAACTGATAAGGGTATTCCTCATCTCCCTCATTGGTCACTTAGAAGTAATAGAGTATTCTATGAAACTGAATCATTAGAGGACCAATACTTTGAGGATCATACCCCTTTACCTCAAAGACCTCCTGTCCCCCACCATTTTAACCCTCCTGTTGGGACACCTCCTCAGAATAATATGGCTCATCCTCCACCTAGAGCTTTATTTGTCATAAAAAAATTTACACCTATAGGTTTTCATGGTATGGTGGGTTATCCTAATAGAGTTCCATAAGAAGTGAGTAAAAAATTTCCTAAATTTTAAGGAAATGATGTTATTACTGGTGATTAGCACCTTAGACTTTTTGTTAATATTATGGAGGATTTTGAGATTGAACAGGAAGATATGTATGTCAAATTTTTCATTCACACCTTAGAAGAGGATTCTCATGATTGGTATAAATCCTTACTAAATAAATCCATTGATTCATGGGATGAGATAAAAAATTCTTTTAGATTACAATATGGGGAAAAAACTGATCCTAGGTTTCTCCTCTCACAATTCAAAAATATCAAGAAGAACCCCAACAAACCATTCCAAGACTTTAATACCATATTTAAGAAAACAATGACTAGATTTAAAATGAAATTGAGTCCAAGTGATGAGTCCTTCCTGATAAAGTATTGTGATTCCTTTGATAAGAAAGCAACATACTATTTGAGGGACAAAAACCTCGGGACTTGGAGACATGATTTCTCCATAGAAGTACATATAGAAAATAATATCAAGGCAATAAGAAATCCTCCTAAAAGGTAGGGTGTTAAGTTATTTAATCATGAAAAGCCTCAACCAAGCAAGGGATTTGATCTGGAGGAATTTGTTAAAACACTAGCTGGAGTACTAAAAGAAATATCTCATAAACTTGCTAGAGCAGAAAAAGGGATAGGAAAAAGTTCTCAGGGCCAACACCAAACTCAAGGTCAAAATGTAATTAGAAATCATCCTAGTGGTGATCATATATTTTATGAGAGAGGTAAAGGGCCTATGGGATCTAGAAACAAATAATAACAACCAAGAGAGAACAAATTGGTCGTTGATCCTTTAACTGCTAGAGTTTCTATAATAGAAGAAAATCATTCTATTGAGTGGTGTGATAAATGTTTCTTACTACATTCCCCATGCGATATTAATGAAAAAAGTGAAGAGGTTGATGATGATTCTACTTTTGGTAATGTGTGCATGATGGAATTCCCTTACAATCCATAACAAGGAGCTACTTCTACTAAACTATTGAGTGCCAGGACTGTGGAATGTTTTTAGGACTACATAAACTGGGTATCTCCTCTTCCTTCTACTAGTAATATTGAAGTTGATATGTTTTAGGATTTTGACTTTCCCAATCATGATTTTGAATATTTAAGGGCATAGATTATTAAGAAATATTATGGTGGAATTCTTGCTAAGGATAATATATAATTATCAATGAATGCAGTGGTGGCTCAGGAGAAAGAATATAATCTAAGAAACATGAATGTTAAAATGGGAGGGCCAAAACAAAAACAAAATAATCCCCTCCTCACTAATATCCATAAGGTTACCCCAAGAAAAATGCACCAACCAAAATTCTAGCTAATGCCAATAAACAGAGTAACCCTGCCCAAGCCATGAAGTACATGATACCACAAGAAAAGAAAATTACCCTACCTCTATGTAAAACCTTACCCAAGTATACCCCCTGTGATATGGCTCAATTTTTGAAAAATACCAAGGTCATCGTACCCATTATTGAGTTGCTTAGGATCCCTGAGCACAAAATATGAGAACTTGAGTACTTGGGATTTTAGGAGGAGGTAGTGACACTGGGAAAAGATGTTAACAATATTTATATTCCTCATGTTATTGAAGAATTGGAATTACCAAAAGCATTGGAAAATTTGGGGGAATCCCCTGAAGTATATCTAGGAACTTCCCTTTTTTATTGCTAACTTGATGTTGATCCCTTCTATACTAATTTTATTATTAATGACAAACTTGTTCATAATTGCATGTTTGATTCAGGAGGTTAATGTAATGTGATGCCCCTTAAGGTTATGAATGAGTTGGAAATTAATTAACAACAACCTTGGAAAGTGCACTACCATAGAATCAAGAGAAGTACAAGTAATTGGGTATGTTAAAGGTTTTATGGTGTAATTAGCAACTTACCCTAGTAAGTATTTAACCATGAATGTGGTTATTGTTGACTTTCCTGAAAAATGGGGTATGATGTTGTCAAGGAAGTGGGCTTCTAGTGTAGGGGAAAGCATGCAAATGGATATGTCATATTCCAACATACCAGTAGAAGGGAATATTGTCAAGTTATATGGGGAGAAGAAGATATTACATCTGATTGAAGATCCTAATAATGATACTTATGAATTTTTGTATACAAATGTCGATGTTAATAATTTTTTTGGGTATGTATATTTTGAAGAACATGGTAAAGATAGCTCCACAACCACCAATTTCATTGTCTCTAGATCTTACAAACACTCAACCTACCATTTATCCTATCCAAGTAGCTTCTAAGAAACCGGTTCAGTTTAGCCCCTCCCCTTCAAACGATCTATTTGAAGTCAAATAATTGCTACAAACTTCTGGGAACAAGCTCGTTGCACTTAAGAGGAAATTTTTTGAATATAGTCATCCATATCAGCCACAACAGCAGTATGAGGCTAACCATCATCCATTTCAAGGTAAAAATCAGCCTCAAAATCAAACTGCAAGTCAAGATGTGAATGTCAAGCCTTTCAAATTCTAGGACCCTCTTGATACTAGCTCATCTAGAGCCATAGTACCTGTCTAAAATAATCTAGTTCAAGATTTTGAATGGTGTTATCCTTGTTCAACCTCACAATCAAAATATTTTCCCTAATGGAGTTCTTAGTCAGGCCCTTATATTTCAAAGTGTATCCACCCTTTCAGAGCCAACAGATAAATTCATCTACACAGGAAATAGTAGATCAACTGCAGGTACCCAAAGAAACCAATTTCTTGAATTGGAAAACAAAAGATTTTTTGTGGGTTGAATACAGATTCCTCATCAGTGGTGGAAACCACTCATTCCAAAAAGAGAGCAATGGAATATCAACCTTCCAAATTAAATAAATCATCTACTTCACAACCTCATCCACAAGGAGAGGTTGATAAAGATGTGGGAAAGAAATTGCCAGAAACACATGTTAGCCAAGTTGTAAGAAAAGAAGGTGTTTCAAGAATCAAGATTCCTAATAAGCACTTTCCAAAAGAGGATTCTAATACCCAAAGAAATATCAGCAAAGTAGGAGATATCCCCTTTAGCATTCTAGAACAAATTAAGAAGACCAACCTAAGTGTTTCTATGTGGGACACTCTCTCAATTACTTTTCAAATAAACTTGTTGAGAGAGGCTCTGAATATTTTTGGTACAAATGACAGATCATTGGGTCATGGAGTACCACTTGCTACTAGTTTTTAGAAACCAAAAGGGAAAATTATTTTGAATGCAAAAAAACCACCACCGTTCTATATTTCCCTAATCATTGGTGATCATTTGGTACATAATTGCATGATTGATCATGGTGTCAGTAGCTCAGTTATGCCCAAGCAATTTGTAGATGTACTGGGTATACAATATGCACTGGTTGCAAGAGGATTTGTTCAGCTGGATGACACATCCACTAAAACTATTAGAGTTATCAAAGGAATTCAACTTACCATACATGCATGCCCGAGTTTTTCATTCACCTAAGACATATTAGTCATTGATCTCCCTCCTCTCTTTGTCATCTTCCTATCACAAGATTTTACTACCAGGATGGGCAATTACCTATCATCTGATTTGTTGCATATGATTCTTAGGACTTGATATGGAACCAAAGTGACTATAAGGGTGGAACAAATCTAGCATAATCATGTATAACCCTACAATTCTAGTCCTATAAATGGGAATTATACGATCAATTATCCAAAAGAAGACGATGATGATCATGAACCGACCACTCTTGTTGAAGAAGTCCCTGATACTGTGATGGATGAAGAGAGTAGAGATCATCAATACAATCCCTAGGATGATGTGTTGGTAGAGGAAGAAATTATTTTTCTACTTTTGGAAGAGATAGGATTGGGTACATACTGCATTCATGATGAAGGTATAATCATACAACAACTTGTCAAAACACAAAGCAATTCTGAAGCACTGTGGAATTTTTTATTCAATAGCTCGAGGAGTAAGAATGGATTTGGTGTTGGTGTCATGCTAATTTATCCAGAAGGAGATAAGTACTTCTCCTCTTTTTGGTTGCAATTCAGTTTCACTAAAAATGTTGTTGAATATGAGCCCCTTTTCCAAGGAATTCAGCAGCTCAAAATAAGGGAATCAAATCCCTGACTATTTTTAGATACAATTATTTAGTCGTTCATCAAGTGAAAAAATGTAGTGCATCTAAAAATATATATTTAACATCATACAAGAACCAAGTCTTGGATTTGACTGAATATTTTGAAGCTTTTGGGATCCATGCAGTTCCTAGAAATAAAAATCAGGATGTTCATAGGCTTGCTATAATTGGCTCGCAATACAACATACCTGTTGATATCATGAAATAAGGGTGTAAATCTGTCAAAATAGTGGTTTGACCTATAGTTCCTGATAATGTGAGTAGTTGGAAAGTGTTTTATAGTGACAAACAAATTGTCATTTTTCTACCAGAAGAGGTGGAGTTTGGTATAAAAAATTAAGATAAGTTACAAGAATCATATGGTGATCGAATCATACAATTGAAAAGAAACAATCTACCAAAAGGTTTAGTAACTTTGGTATGAATTTTTAATTTAGATGATCAAACCAAAATACAAAGCTCTAACATGGTGATCAAAGAAGAAGAGTTTGAGGAAGTTGAGGTAGAAAATGAAATATTTATTAAGATTGGAAAAGTGTGTATCCCAAAAGGAAAAAAGTATTTTTTAAAACTTTTTCAAGAATATAATGATGTTTTTACATGGAGTTATAAATATTTACATGGATTCTATCTATTTCTAACACAATATACCATCGAAGTGAATCCTAATGCCAAGTCAGTTTGCCAAAAATAAAGGCCAATTAATCCCAAAATTGATCCACTAATGAGAAATAAGCTAACCAAACTCATCGAGGCTTGTATAATTTTTCCTATCAAGCATTCTTCTTGGGTAGCCAATCTTGTCCCCATAAGGAAGAAGAAAAAAGAGATTCGGTTAAGTGTGCACTTCAGTGATTTGAACCATGTCTCATTGAAATACCATTATCCTCTTCCATCAATGGAGAAAATCCTTCAAACGGTGGCAAGAGATCAAATATTTTCTTTTCTCGATGCATATTTGGGTTGCAATCAAATTCTAGTCCAAGAATCCAATCAATTTAAGATGGCTTTCACTACCAAGTGGGGCACATACACTTACAAAAAAATTCCTTTCAAATTGTCTAATGTTGGGGATACTTTCCAAAGAGCCATGGAAATGGAATTTAAGGGAATAATCAACGATATTATCTTGGTTTACCTGTATGATATAATTGTATACTCTAAGCATACAAAAGACCAAAACACACATCTAAGGAAGATTTTCCAAATATGTAGAGAGTTTTGAGTTTCACTTAACCTTAAGAAATGTATTTTTGTAGTGCACAAAGGAAATTTTTTGGGGCATGTTGTTTTAGCAAAAGGACTATCAATTGATCCAGCCAGGATTTTTTTGATTATGTCTTTATCTCTCATAAGTCACAAGAAGGGTATCTAGAGTTTTCTAAGAACCATAAATTTCATGCAAAGATTCTTCCCTCAATTTGTATGATTGGCTAAACAATTGACAACCATTCTAAAAAATATATGACATTATCATGGACAAAGAAAGGAAGGGATAGCTCTGATGCCATCAAAAAGAACATTTATCAATCTCCCATGCTGGTGAACCCCAGGTTTGATATATATTTTATTATTTATGCTTTTGTAGGTCAAGCGAGTATTTCAAGGATCCTTACCTAGAAAAATGACAATATGATGGAGGAACCAATTACTTTCTAAAGCCATTCCCTCAAATACTATGAGATCAAATATTCATTCAATGAAAAATAGGTATTTACGGTTATTCAAAATTTGAAGAAATTCAAGCACATGTTTTCCAACAAAAAAAATCATTTGATGGTGTCTCATACAAGTGTCAAGGAATTTTTATTAAACAAAGAGATGAATGAAAAGCATGCTAGATGGATCACAAAAGTGATGGAGTATGACATACATATAAAAGTTACCAAACTTATCAGAGGTAAAGGTTTTTATCAACAACTTGCCATAGACATGGAATCAAAAGGTGATGAGCATGTGACGCTCCTAAACATTGATGAAGATGATGATCAGGTTGACTGGTTATCCAAAATGAAGAGTTTCCTTTCCTCACGAGTATATACTATGAACATGGATAAAAATCAAAGATGAAATTTCCATCTTCAGTCTATTACATATGTTCTGGTAGATTATGTTCTCTTTCAAATGGATTTGAATGGTGTTCTCCTTTGGTGTGTTGGGATGGAACAGGTAACAAAAATACTAGAAGACTTTCACAATGCTCTATCCATAGGACATTATTCTACACAAACAACTGATACCAAGATCATGTGAGATGGTTATTATTGGTTAGATTTGTTTAAAGATGCCCATATCTGGGTAAGGAAGTGTAAGGAATGTGCCATTTTTACCAGGAAGAAGAATTTTTCATCTCTTCCACTCCATCTAATCCAAGTGGATCAACATCATTCAATGGGGGTTAGATTTCATTGGAATGATTAATCCTCCATCTAGTGACAGACATAAATGGGTCCTTACTGCAATTGACTATTTTACTCGATAGACAGAGGCAGTAACATTGAAGGATAGAAATGAGAAGGAAGTTGTTTTCTTAGAAGGTATAATGACAAGGTTTGGTGTTCCATTTATAGTTATTTCAGACAATGCAATGGATTTTCTTGGTCTAAAATTGAGTGAATGGTTTGTTAAGAATGGGTTCTACCTCAAGAATTCATCTAATTACTATCCGCAAGGAAACAAATTGGCTAATTATAGAAACAAAAATATCACAAGGGTTATCAAGCAAAAAATGGAGACTAACAAGAGGACTTAACACACACAACTTAAAACTACTTTATGGGAAGATCAGATCACACATAAAAGGGCCATCAAAAATTCTCCATTCATGCTTGTATAAGGAAGATATGCAAAACTTATGCTCTCCTTAGAGTTAACTTCTTTGGATTTAGCTCATCAACTTGAGGTTATGGAGAATGATCCTTTGACAGTTAGGTTTGTTGAACTCACTTAGTTGGAAGAAGTACGAAACAAGGATATGAAGACTTTGGAGAAAGATCAGGCTTAGGTTAAGAAATATTTTGACAAGAAGGCATCAAAAATGCATTTTCAAGAGGGAGATTTAGTTCTCAAATGGGATGAAGATAGAGCCAAACCAAGAAAACACACCAAGTTTGAAGTTCTCTATAACATGCCATACATCATCACAAGTTACAAAGAGGTGAACTCGTTTCATCTATCTAGGCTCAATGGAGAAGAAATTCCCATTCATGTGAATGAGATACATATCAAATCTTGCTTTTGAGATCATTTCACCCCCTGTACAGTTTAGTTAGGTGGTTTCCTCCAAGTGCTTATACACATTGTTAGGTGTTTTTATTCCTTTTCTATCCTTGTTGTGTGTTTTGTGTTTTTCTTGCACAGTGTATCAACATTGGAAGTTTTCAAGAAGAAGAAGGTATGAGGTTTCAAAATATGTCCAAGATTTCAATAATTTTGAGTATTCGTTAGTTTTGGTATATCTCTTTTCTAGTATTACTGAAGAGTTCAAGGTCACGTATCACAAAAGATCAAATCACTTTCAAGATTCTAACATTGACTCCATGCCCAATGGATGACTTAAGGATACTGGAATCATGCTTAGTAGGAAATCATCCATAGCAAGAAATCATCCTTGAGAGGTTTCCAAATAATTTTATCCAATTTTGCACGCTTGGAAAAATTGGTCAACAAAGGCCTGTTATGCTCTAGGATTGATTACATGCCCCTAAGGTTCAAGGTTTTCTCTCATGTACGAAAATTATCCTCGAGGGCCCATTTCTAGTCAACACAAGAAAACATGATAAAAATTGTTAATTCATTGTTCTAGGGGTCTTATTTTTCTTCTATTACCTCACCACTCTCCATGAGAAACTCATGAAGTCTAAACACCAAGGTAAAATTGGATTTAGAGGGGTGGATAGCATTAAGCAAAGAATGAGATTTCTGAGAAGCTTGGAAAGTTACTTGATGAGATCAAGGTGAGTTAGTTTATTTTAACTCAACCTCAAGGATCGATATGGAACTAATCGGTAGGACTCAATTCAAACATAACTCTCTATATTTAACTCACTTATTTCAAGTCATAGCTAACACATGAAGAAGACAGCCCTGAGTGCATCGAGATATGGTTTGGTTGAAGAGCTCGATGTATGGATGAGGAGTTATACATCGCAAGGTTCAAGTAATGGGTTAAAAAGTATCAGTGGATAAGTATTAAGGAATAAATTTGGGTTTCATGGTGAGTTCGGGTTATACACAAGGGTGACCTACTCAAAGTTAAGTGAGTTATTTTCTCGAGCTGGGAAATGGTCATATTGAATGAGAAGCTTGTGTTGCCTTAGTTCTAGATCTCAATGACCACGTAGGGGTCAGGTTAGGTTGCAAAGTTCAACAAGATAGCTTGAGAGTGGAGTTTTTGAGACAATAAGTAGCTCAATGCATCGATTTTGAATATGGTAAATGAGTATGGGTGACTCAGCAATAGAGTCATGTATTGGATCTTGGTAATGAGGGAGTCACAATGTGGATGTGGGCATCAAGATCAAAGTGTATGACTTAGATCGTGGTTAAGATGAGCTCATATTTAGCTTGGAGTTTCTTGAAAAAATATTCAGTGACAATCTCGTGAGGAAAAGGATGAACTATGCCCATGGCATGACAAAGACATTGCATGAATCAAATAGAGATGAAACTTGGTCATTTCATCAATCATATCATGGAGTGCATGAGTTAGCTCATAGAAGGATTTTAAGGTGAGCCCATGGGATTATGGTGCATGACACATCTAAGTGAAAACAAGCCACAGTCTAGCTCAGGACAGATTGAACACCAATCATTGGGAGCTCGGGAAACGTGCTCACAATGAGCTCAACATGGAAAAGCATGACATGGCTCACATGAACGAGTCTCTGAACATGATTTATCAAGATCAAATGAAAGGTTCAAGCTATTTTTATCCCAAGACAAGGTTATTAGGAGTGGCCCGATTAACTCGGTTTGGGAGTTCATATGTTAACTTGCCTCATTGGTGGAGTCGAGCCGCTCTGTGGCATTATGTAAAGGAGTTGTTTACATGCATAATGGGTGGCATGCATGAGGTGCATTAAAGATGGATCTCAGATCAAACCAAGTAATGGCTTAAGGGATCGCTAGAGTGGTGACCTCTAACTCAGTACACAGTGTGTAAACTTGGTGGTAGCTCGCAAAGATTGTTTCAGCAATAGTGAAGAGATCAAGAAAAATGGGCTCATCAAGTCAGTTTATGAAGTACACAAAGGTGGGATAAAATGGCTTGATGAGGTGTTTGTTATTGTAGAGCCATCAACTTGGGAACATTTTACATTTAATTAAGTGAGATGCCTAGCCTTGCAAAGATAAATGTAAAGAATGAAGAGTAGGGATGAGTCAATTTGAAAATCTCAAACGTAGCCAAGCCAATTTTTGAGTGGAAATACCCCAAGTTCATAGGGAGTGAGTAACAGAAAAAAATATAGAGTTTGAAGTTGTGGCACAGGGCGAGCTCTTGGTGACTTAATAATCACAAGAGAATGAAAGTATATGAGTGAGTCATTCTCATTGAGCTCAATGGAGCGATGTAATTCACAGGGGTGGAAACGTATTGATCATTGGTTGAGCTAGAGAGTGTAAGCAAAGTGTCCACATATGTGAATGAGCCATTTTTTTGTATTAAGAAGAGAAAATTTCTTGGGCATGAGGAGTTTGAGCTGGAGTGAATGCATCGTCGATCAGTGGGATTGTGATGCTTGAATGCATCTATGATAAGTTCATGATTCGATAAGGTGATCTCAGTAGTTGAGTTTGGCTCTTCATAAAGGAAGATCGATAGGCATGGATGAATGCTATATTTATGGAGATGAGGCTCGAGTTGAGGAGACTCATGAATTTGTCTCAGTTGAGTTGAGATCAAGGTGGCCAAGGCAAGTTCGGGGAATTTTTAAGCCCATTTCTAGTCAAGTGGGCTGAAAGAATGAATAAACCCCGCACTAAGTCATGAATAGGGGAATTCATGGAATCTATTGTTAGGTAGAGGTGTTAAGATGGTAAGCCAACATAAAAATCCTACATTTGGAAGATTTTCAGTTCTCCGTTTGGGTAAGTGGGAAAATTTGTGGCTAACTTTGAGCATGACATTGTGGAAAAGTGGGCGATAACAACAAATTCACCAAGATAATGCATTCTAAGTTAAGTAGGGAACATTATATATGCATGATTGAGTCATTAGTAAATGATCATGTTTCACAAAATTGAGCTCAAGTCTTTTGGCTTGAGTTCAAAAGACTCGGTCGAGCTAGTGATTCATTCACCGAGCTATTTGGAAGGCCATTGGAAAGACCGAGTGGTGTGGAAATAGATGGTTCTACACAGAAAATTCATGTAAAGGTGCCTCAAAAAAGTAAAATTAGATCTACTCAATTCATTCAAGCTCACAATGCTACCATAAAAGAGCTCAAACATGACTAGAGTAGGGTGCATCTATCGACTGAGATTAAGTTGGTAGCTTGTGAGATTGAGCTCCAGCTCTACTGATTCATTAAACTTGGTATCATAGGAATTAGGTGAAGGCCATATCATCAAGGGAGATCGGTCTAGCGAGCTCAATCATGGAGGATTGGTGCTCGAGTTGCCTCAAATTGGAAAAAATAATTTGACTATCACATATAAAAGCTAGATCACTATCAGGTGATCATGTAGATCAAAACTAAGATGTTAGGTGAAGTGAACTTATATTGAGTCAAGATTGATTATTTGGGGGGCCAATAAGAACGTTGAACAATGCATATGAAAAAATATTGAGTATGGGAAGTTAGGAGGATTAGCTCATGGATAGAGTTAAGTAAAAAAATCCACGTTCCTCAAGAAATAAAATCCCAAAGTGAACTATGTAAACATGTCGCACGGGCTGTAGGATTCAACTCATCCCAACATAGTAGAGGATAAATACCATCAATGGATTTTTCGAGTCAAGGGGCTAGCTTGATAGCTTGGCTCGGTGAGTGAGTCATTTGAGTGAGTATAACCAAAATTGCAGAGGCTTGTGGATCATTTTTACTCAACCTATACATGAACATGGTTAAGGCATGGTGAAAGATCTCATTATTTGGAATTTTATTTTGGATGACGAGTTCATACTCAGAATGGTAACATAGAGCGAGCCTTTTAAATGGCATGAAGATTGTGAGTCAAATGGAGTTGGCTCAACGGGTCAAATTCAAATTAAAATTACACAAGTTTGGCATGATGGGAGCCAATGTATATTTGAGATGTTTTGATGAGCTCTAGGCAACTCAGTTAGTTGAGCTATGAGTGAACTCACCAAGAAAATGGAGTTTCATTCAAGCCATTGAGAGATTTTCACATGGATATCAAGCTGAAATAAAGAATTAGCTCGTCAAAGGAGAGTCATTTGAGTTGTTAGCCAAGTCATAAGCAATTAGATCCCACCAAGGAAAAATCATAAGGTGCTCAACTTTGTCATGTAAACATGAGAGGATGGTGAGTTGAATAATCGAGTTAGCATTAAAACCCTTCAATGCAAACCGACCCTAAAGGGGGTCCCACCTAAAATATTAAATTTTATTTTTATTAAAATATTTTAATAAAATGATATTTTTATTATTAAAATATTTTATTTGAAATATTATTTTAATTAAATAGTGGATAAGTTCAAAAGTTGCATTAATGGAACATGATTGAATGTTCTTAAGTGATTCAACCAACTTTGTAATGAATGTTGACCATCATGTGCCTTAATTTTAGGAAGTAATGTATGAATTCTCATCTCTTCTCTCACAAAATTCTTCTATAAATGTAAGTTGGAAGTTCATTCCAAGGTGTTACACATTGGCTGCAGAACTTAGACGTGTGACACAGGTTGGACAAGTTAGACATCTTAGACAAGTACATATTTTTAAAGAATCCTCTCTCTTCTGTAAGCTAGATTTGTGGATTAGGGAACTTTCAAGCCTCCTTTCTAAGACTGTAATGGAAACCATTTCCTCTTCTAAATGTAATGATGCATTGTGCACATTATTGAAGTTATAAAAGTGTGTGTTTTGTGACTATTTATAGTACTTTTATCATGTTATATACTTCTTTGTGCCTTTCTCATGCTTACAGGTACACTGTGCATGTTTAAGTTTCTATTATAGGTTCTTGGAGTTATGTTCATATCAAGTGGTGGAGTTATGCATGTAGTTGAGTTGTGGTGCTTGTTCACCCTTATTAGTTTCATTATTCTTCACTGGAAGACTGAAAGATTGTTTGTCTAGTTTATTTCAACAAAGGGAACACACACTTCTTTGTTTGTGGTATTTTATTAACCTTTCCAAGTTGCAGTAGGTGAATTTGTCTTGTTATGCACAACACCCTCTTCAAATTAACCCTTCCCAAGTCTAGCAACACCCTTTATTTGGTGCATCATCATCCCTAGTATAGTTTCATTTCTTACAAATATCTTTCCATAAAGCCTATGAAAATTTTAGTATAGGTCTAGATAACCATTTTATTGCAATAGGAGTAGTACAACAATTAGTTTAGGAAGAGGAAGTCGGTCTTCTCTCAAGGTTCACCTTGACCCCAGGCCCCATAACTTGAGAGGTGATCCCATGTTACCCAATCACATTGAATGTCTTGTTCACATTCTAGTTATTCATACAGTGCATTGATTTGGTGATAACATATATCATAAGACATGTTTGATAGAAGAGTCTTAAAGTGCACATCATATTCCCGTACACTCTCTGTCATACCTTGTTTAATCTCCTTCAATGTGCTGATGATATTTTTCTCAAACTCAAGAATATGGAATTCCACTAAGAAGTCATCACGCAACACAATATAATTCACCACCGTCTGATGTTGGTCATACTTCTAGTACCAGCTATGAGCGCGTCCCTGTAATGTAGTTTCAAACTAACTTGCCTTCCGCTCCAGGGAACTGATACCCTTTGCATACCATATTAATTTGTAATTATGTACATGTTTCATGGTATCTTTAACACCCTTGTAATCAGGTAAGTGAATATACATCTCATTAAAAACCTAATGATGGTGTTTTGGCCATTGTCCTTTAGAACTAGGACCTTGATTCCCTCTTGTATTTCCTCAACCAACAGATCCACTAGATCTACTATCTCTTATTCCTTTGGATCCACTAGATTCTCTTCCCATTGTAGGTAAGGGTTCTATCACAGTTGCACTCTATGAACCCACAATCATATTAAACTATGTGCTGACATTATGTGACGTTGAACCACTCCTAGATTTGATACCAAAACCATATGTACCCAAACCTTGCCTAAATGATGTGCTGGATAGGATGCCTCCAAACATAGGAAATTTTTTTGCTGCCATAGAAGAAGTAAATGAAAAATTATATCTACCAAGTGATGCTAGACTACTAATACCAAAACCAATAGGGTTAACAACACTTATCTTAGGAATGAGAAAACTAAGCCCTAGGGTTTGGTCATCAGGTTGGATAAGATGCGTGCCTATGGATCTCCTTTCTCCATACGACGATATCAAACCAGAAGATGAGATGGTTTCTCTCCCATGCTTACTAATATGGGGTAGCACAGGCTACTCAAGTCCCACACCCTCCACGTGAACCTTAAATCCTTCCCGTAATGTTTGCCTCCATAAATCCATCACTCCAACTACTTTGCATTGTCTCACCAAACCATTTCTCACACTTCATTATACTTAAGCTGAATCTCTTGTCTCTCTACTTCTTCTGCAAGGTCTTCCATATTTCACCACACCAGCTTTGGTACCCCACGATTAGTGGGAATTTATCCAGCCATAGGAAATGCCTCCATACTTAGAGTGATGATTAGGATCTTAATGGCTAATGGCATAACCCACAAGAATGATCCTCTTAGCTCCCGCAAGAACTCAAACTCAGCAATATCAAGGAAAGAATACGTTGAAAGCACATATTCTAAGGTATATTTAGTCAACAATCTACTCCATAATTTATCAACAACATGATTCCATGTTAGATCAACATCACGCATCCTCTAATTCTCTTCTTGGGTCCAAACATGAAGTCTATAATACCAACTCTTCCTTGATGCATATGTTGAAAACCATTCATATAACTCTAATAGGAAATAACAAAATAATGTCTCATAAATCTCATGATACAGGTGCTCCTCTACCCATTTACGTGCATCAAACTCAGATTTATTGTTAAATCACTGAGTAAACTTATCCTCTATTCGTTTAAGCCAAGTCTCGATGTTGTCCAAGGTCAAGTGTTTTGTCATCAGACACCATTCTAACAATAATTTCAAAAGAGGTCTCGACAACAGAACAAAAATGTAGTCTCATCCCCTTACTCCCTTTAAACCCCAAGTGCACCATCCTATCACCCAACATTACCTAAAAGCTCACCCGAGGCATGCGCAGGCACCGAGCCCCTCCTTTATGTGAGCTTCATAAGAATGTCCACCATTAATGGATGAATGGTTTCAGAAATAGAAAATACACGTATCCATTCTAGAAAAGAAGTGAAATCACTAGATCTAAGCATAGATGCATTATAATATAAAATTAAACACTACAACATCATAAAGAGGTCAGATTTGAACCATGAGAAAAATAAGAGTACTAGGGTTTGAACCCATCAACACACACATTCTGAACAATCCAGTATATTCATTGATTCACAATTGTTACAATATCTAGATTACATCAACAGGGTCATAACTAACCAAATATATCAAGATAATAACATCCTACCCTTCCCATGGCTCTGATCTAGATACCCTATATTACCCCTGTAAAACCATTACATAGTCTTCATCATGCATATGTACATCCCATATGCACCCATTCTCTCTACTTTCTCTCTCTCTGTCTCTCTCTCTCTCTCTCTCTCTCTCTCTCACACACACACACACACACACACACACACACACATTCTTGATCCTTTTTCTAGATCCAAATTCCTCCTTAAATAGGTTTAGAGCTCACCTAATCATCATTCCAGAAGTGATCCCGCATGCCAAATTTCATCATACTCTGGTATACTCGAGTGTCCAAGCCATGCAGATTCCAACTAGCCATACCAACCTCCACTTTACATCCCGTAACCATAATTCCCTGGAATATTATTTTCTTGAGCTCCAAGTCTTCATGTAACAACCTCATCATCATTACGCTTATCCATATCTTAACGTTTTTTTCATGTGATACCCTTTAACCGAAATGAAGATTAGTCCTAAACCCTTAAACCCTTTCCTACTTTCATACACAAACCTATCTCTCATTGTGTACATTCACTTACACACTTTTCTCCATAGTGCGTTCTACGTGCACTCATCCTCTTCCTTAGGAATTATTCATTTTTCAGGCTCAACATAATTTATTCCTCTTTCCTCTTTAGATTTTCTCTTAGAATTATATTGGGAATATTTCATACTCTCTCTATTTCTCCTCATGTGTGTCTTCCAAGTTCTTGCGCACTTCCGCCATTTTTACAGGTTCTCTCAAGTTCAGGATATCCTTGCATCAAACATACATGGTAACTTGAAGTTTATTTCCTCCTCAAGTGGATGCGAGTCATAAAATCACCCTTCAGATAACTATTCTTGGCTCCTATATCCAAAAAATGATAGTCTTTTTGTGCTTATCTGATGCTTTTACCAATCCCTTGTCGCTTCTTCGTGACTTTTTTGTGTCCTCTTGCACTTCCCCGTGAGTGCCCTCTACCCAAAAAATCCTTTTCTCTGAGCAGATGCTCCTTCCTAATCTTTATTGGATTTTTATTTTCCCTTTTTGTGTGCAAGTATTAAATTTATTTATCTCTTCTTCCTCCTTATGGCCTTTTTTATATTTAATCCTCTATTTTATGCCACTCTTTTGTCACAACATTTCCTTTTTCTGTGATTATTTTTTCTATGCACTTCTTATCCTTTTTTGTTGGGTAGGTTATTTTTGTAAGTTTCATTGATGTCAAATGTCATTGATGGAAAAAGGAGGTTCTGAGCTATATGTTTCTTTAGGAGGTTTCATTCATAATCAATCTTGTAGGTTGATTAGTAGTGTCCAACTATGTTGTGTCCCATATGTTTTTTTGGATAAGATAAATAGAGTTTGGTTTTAAGGGGACCAAAAAACCCTGTATAAAGAAAGTATCTAGTTTAAATAGAAAAAACCATTAAAATTCCAAGGAGGAAAAGTAAAAAAATCTTGAGAACATACCACCACAGAATAGAGCCAGACTGCATAAAGTCTACATATTAAACATTACATTTTTTGACAAGGCAAAGCCTAAAAATAAATTGATAGAACAAGGGAACAAGACCAAAAAAAGGGTAGTGAAATTATATCCATTAGTTCTTCATAGCCTTGCTACGAGATCTAGTACTCAGCCTACTATCCTTCCTACATGCAACTTTAATGATCACTTGTTTAGGTCTTTTCTCCTTCTTTTCCATAGTTTGGGTGTTCAAACTTGCAGGTTATTTCATGATTTTCTCCTCATTTTTCTCAATCTGGGTGTTCATAGCCTCCATTTTAGAATCCCCTTCAGTCTTAGGTTCTTCACTATCGAAACTACTAAGAATATTCATTGTCACACATATGTTGTCTGGGTGCATCTGCATGGTTGTAGGCATGGCTAAGATAATATGGACTATTGATTATCATCCAGAGATTGTATGAGGTATTCATGAGGTTAATAATGGTCAATATGAAATGTCAAAGGTGTTAATGAGTCTGTAAGTGGTCATCATGGTTAATTCATAAGAAGTATGTGTTGAGTAAGGTCATTCTAGGCCTAGTCCTAGACCTAGGTCAAGCAATATGAGTTGGTAATATGATAAATAGAGTAGGATAGACTTTTTAGAGCATGTAAGGAGTATATTTAGTTTTTACAACATGTGTAGGAGGTGCATTAGGTTATATTTTAGGTAGTAAGTGTATGTACTAGGTCCATTTAGAGCAAGACTATGAGACAAGGAAAGGAAAACATGGATAAGTCTTAGTGCATGTAGAGATTTAGAGGGTACAAGGAATTAATTATATTAGTAAATCATGAAGGATTTAATCATATTGATTGGTCAAATTTAAGGTCATAGGTCAAAGAAGAAAGCAAGAAAACTTAGTTTTAGCTCTATTGAGAACTTGAGAAGGTAAAAACCAGCTCCATGGACATGTTAATTTTGTCACCCACATGTGAGCACTTTGCATAGGTGCCTTAGAATT
This sequence comes from Taxus chinensis, assembly GCA_019776745.2. Taxonomy (NCBI): domain Eukaryota; kingdom Viridiplantae; phylum Streptophyta; class Pinopsida; order Cupressales; family Taxaceae; genus Taxus; species Taxus chinensis. The sequence continues at coordinate 364,215,959 of CM034154.1, forward strand.
TTAGGTATGTTTTTACATGGAACCAAGAAGATTTTTCAAGAATAAATAATTCATTTGGATGTGAGATATTTATGAACAATCATTAAGAAGTAGAGGTGATCTAAAACCCTAGTTAAACACTAGACCCGAAGCGAAAGGAAATATTTGAGCTATATGGTCTCTAAATAAATTGGGATAGAAAATTTGAAGTTTGAAGTATGAAAAGGACTCTTCAAGTCTATTGTTGGTAATGGTTTCATTTTCTAGGTATTTCAACAAGTTAAAGAAAATTCCTTGTTTTATGGTGTAACATTCCTATTTTAAGACTTTAGAAACAAGGGAATTTTTTTTTTTACCAAAATGTTCTCTATTCTAAATAAACATCATTCAGAACACACATTTCATGCCAATCAATCTCATAATAGATAACCATATGAAACTATAATGACTCGGTAAATTACTGATCTCTCATTTCATGACTCGGTTACTAACCGATCTCTCATGTTTGTATTAAAGTATATAATACTTTATGTATACTACGTATACTTGGTTTTCCTACCCTATTCTAGGTATTGAGTGATCTATTCAAAGAACCTATCTAATTTTTTTTACCAATATTCATTTGACATCATGTTTCTTTAAACTAGGTGATATAGGACAACACAACCAGCAGCTTGTGATACTTTGGCAAAATATTTTCAACATATTGTTCATGTTACTATTCCTAGACGACATACTCATCAATTTGAAATATGTCATTTACCTCACTCTACTATTATCTAGAATTTTATTTACTGACTTTTATCAGTCCACTTGCCAAAGGTTTGACCCTAACCTAGGTTAGCGACATAATTTGTTATAGGGAGACGCTCATGATGACTTAGGATATATGGGCATACTCGACTGACCTAAGTCGTTCGAATGTACCTAGGTGCCCTGAGTCATAGAAAGCTACTTCCTATTCTAATCATGCTACAAACTTGACCTAGAGAGAAACTAAGTTCAAGTCTAGATGTGTGTAGATATAGATGAATAAATATGAAAGGGCTTTGCCACATGTCAACTGCAACACTATATCCTCAAGAAGCCCTTAGTCTTCTTGAAGGTACAACCATATAGTTGGTATGTGCCAACATCCGTTAGAACTGCTTGCTCATGATGTACACACCCCTTGGTGGTCATTAATTCATAATTAAATTTTGATTAAGATTCAAATGGCAGAAACCATGCCTAAACCTAATTCCAGCATTCATTAAGTTATGTGTCCATAATTAATCTGATTTGATATTAAGAACTTCATTAACTCATGTTTGCATTTATGTTCATTAACTCAGCATAAATAAGCAGTTATCTAAAAAATAGGGTAGAAAACATCAACGGTTAATTTTAATGCAACCTAGCTGTCCAAAGAAGGTGTATCATCCACCTAGGTTCAGCTAGTGTTTACTTTAAATAAAACAACGTACAAAGATTAAATATCATAACCACAATTCCTTTTATTTTTCATTCTTTTGAGAGAGGAAGATTCTTCCTCTACATGATTAAATATTAGGGTTAACATAACCTTTTTATCATTCACCACTCATATGGTTTAATTGTATGTCTAATACATATTTCATTATTATACTATAATTTTTTAGATAGAGAATGAAATATTTTGCAACTTAACAAGTTACACTTTAGTAAGGGAGATTGTACTATTCTCTTAATCCAGCTTATTAAATGATAACAGTAATAGTATAAAAATAGATATAAAGAATATCGACAAGATAACATTACTATATCCTTCATACAAAGTACAAGAGAATTTACACCACAATTTGGAGTCAGACTCTGAAATTTTCAATTCATCATGATGAAATATACACTTTACAAGACTATGCATTCCATGCATACTACATGTCGATCAACATTAAGATCATAAAAGAACATAACTTTTCTTTTTCAATACAACTCAAGAATGAATCGAAATTCTTTACAAAAGAACCAGACTTTAAATAAGCCAATAGATCATAAAAGTTTTTTCCTTCTTTTATCACTTACGAAGTCCATCTGCAAAAATTGCTAGCACGGGTCAATTCATTGAACTAAACATGATAAGCACTAAGCATTAAAATGAAGTGCATTCCACTAAAACAAATCTGCTTTAATGAAATAATTAATATATCATACAAATAAGAATAAGTAATAACAACCAGAAAAGAAGTACAAATAATGAGTTAGAATTCACTTTTAAGAAAAGAGCATAATATAATCAACAACTACTGCATTATATCATATAATAATTGACCCAATCAATTACTTATTTAAAACATACAATAGATCTTGTCATCTAATTATTTCATAATTCTTTATGAATTGAAATATAGAATTTAACCTTACTATGTAACAAAAAGAGTTACTTTCAGCATAGTACATATTTAGGATGATTCATCCTACAACTTAAATAAATAAGAAGAAGAATCAATACAGACTATCCATGATTCACTATTCATCTAAAAGATAGAAAACAGGTTCAGAAAATACACAAATGATTATCTACATAACTGCATCAATCAAGGGAAACCAATAAAAGGATTCACCATTTAAGAGACAACATATGATACAAGAATTCCCAAACCAATTTGAGAAGGGAGAGAATCAAAATAGTCATCATCCTACTTGTAAGCCTTAAGTATATTCTACATTATAGAAGATATCATTCAAAGATCTGAAACCGTACATTCCAAAATGTCAAAAAAGGACTTACACAAGGATAATCTCTTCTTGTGTCCATCTAGGGAAGATTCATAATATTATAGAGTGTACAAAGAGGAGTTCTTCCAAAAAAAAAATCCAAATGAAGCACGACTCATTCAAGACAAAATAGTCGTTATAACCATGATTACTTTTTTTTCCTTCTACAGGACAAACTCAGTTATACACTTTCCACATCAATACAACAATTGAGTCAATATAAATTAGCTAAGATCAAGAAAGAAAAATAGAATACTATTTGGTTTTCCCAGTACTAAGAATGATAGTACTAAAGTTGCCTAAACATAAAACTATTTCCATGAACTTTCCACAATTGACTAGCAACAATTAAACCAAACAATCCACAAGGAAGTTTCTGTTTCAGAAGAGTGAGTTCACACTAATCCATACAAGATAGAAAGGGTAGAAAAAATGAACTCAGGAAGTTGAATAGGCCAAAAATAGTAATCACTTCTACAACATGGAAGAGAGTTAATCTACAGATAAGTTTGAATTAAAGGAAATTAACTTTCTACAATTAAAGGAAACTCAATAGAAAAGCTCTAATCAAGAATTCATTCCCTTTGTAATATCAATTGAATTCTAAATTATATTTCAAACTCAAAAGTTCTTTCACTAGTTCCCAAAAGAGAATACCAAACCAAACACACAATTTATCGATAAGAATACTTGTAGTTTTCCTTATGAATTCAAACCTTATCAGAACAACAATATCAACACTACCCTAGTTTATATACAAAAATCAATCTAGGACGCAATAATGCCAAATCCTTATTCATCTATTTGTCATTGTTTAAAACACAAGTTTGATTTCATTCTACAGAGAAATTTAAATAGTGTAGTCTTGAAGTAGAAGTACAAATCTTGGCAAAACAAGATACATTCCACAAGAGTAGTCAACCCCCTATCTCCTTTAAAAACCACAATTCCATTCAAATGGATCTGAAAGAGAATACGAAAACCCAACACAAGTTTTAAGTCAAACAAGTTTCAACATTACTCATGAACTCAACTATAATAGAAATCCCAACTAAATAACTTTCACAGCTCCATCTAGCACATAAAGATCAAGATAGAGAATTATAGTGTAGAGAAGGTAATTGTTCCATTCCAATTTAACTCAAGCTAAAGTACAAACACAACACTTCCATATGCTACAAGAACCCATTATATATTTCTTCAAATGAGTTTGAATTCATACTGAAGGGTAAGTAAACAATACATTCTTGAACCAGAGGTTCTATATCCTCACAACAAGATACAGTTCCATAAAAGGTTCAACATCCTTCTATCAAAATAATCAAAGACTTTCAAACAAGACATGGGATACCCTTAACAGAGGAGAGAAGAATATCCTCAAACATTTCCATGCCCTTACATGTTCAAAGTAAATGGTACAGTTTGGGACAGAAGTTTTACAACCTTTCCAAACTCAAGATGTGTCCAAGTGAAGATTTCAAAAGATACTACTAGTTCAAACCCAAATCAAAACCCAATTATTCAAGCTCTTTTTGAGAAGACAGTCCTGGATATGAGTTCTAAACAAACACAAAGCCTCAAATATGAGTTCTAAACAAACACAAAGCCTTGAAGGTTCCATATTCATATCACCATTGAACTTGTGTAGAGAAACACATTCAAAGACTAAAATTATCATGCAATGGATTCATATCCAAAAATCATAGAGATCCATTTAATCATGAAAGTAAATAACCAGAAAAAACAAGCAACCATTTATCTCATGATAGTAGAGTTATTTTAATGAAACATTTAGTGGAAAGCAATAAATCTTAATGGGTACAGCCTATCATGCCTAATAGTGCTTCTTCCAATTTGAAGGAGACTTCCATCCGAGCTTCCAAATCTTTTTCTCCTCCAAGAAAGATCAAAAACCAAACATCTCTTTCTCCAATGCCTCATATACTTTCCTTGGATTGAAAATAGACCAGAGAAACAAAAAATAGCCACAAAGTGAAAGTCAAACTGCTGGTTCAAAGAATTAGATAGCTCTATGCAGAGAAAAAATCGCAAGGCATGCAAGACCAAAAAACCTCCAACAAATCCACCCTCATTGTTTCCAAGACCATTTGCTTACAAAATTAAAGGTTCATTAATGCCATTACTCCCCAATCTCCCACCTATCTCTCCTTGCGACCACCTCCTACAATTGGCAAATGTTATTTCAACCTCTACATGCATTTCTAAGTTTAACTATGATTCCACGTAAGCTTTCACCAATTTTACATGTCTCTGCCAAAACTGGCAGTACTCCCTATTAATTCAAAAATCAAATCAATTAAATTCCTTTGGAACTGTCGCTAATCTTTCCATGCGACCCTAGGTCCTTTTCATTAGTTTAGGATAGATATCCATAGCTTAGGTTAGTCTAAAAATTAATTACCTTAGGTTTAAAAACAAACATTACCTTAGGTAATTTTCCAACTTTAAGATAGGTTATTATTCAAATGAATTTAGTAGTAGGTAATAGGTTAAGAGTATACCTAACATCACGTTTCGTTTTTCCCATCCCAACATAGAACATGAAGCTTAGGATAGATTGTCACCCGAATAAGTAGACATAGCTAAGAAGTAGGTACATTTAGCTTAGGTTAGAATACCATTAGGATAAATCCCATAGGTTTAGGACTTAGATTCCTTTCATAGTCATGAAGTAGGCTTTGTTCCACTTACGCCATTAAATGTCCTGAAGAGATTAATCCTAAATATCTGAGCACCAAACATACAACTGAATGCAGGAATGATCTTACAAGACCAACTAGAATTTGTAAACATACAAAATCTCAGTCCGCTACATCTCTCAACCTATGAATGTCAGTTTACCATTTAGACCAGTTAGGAGATTTTAAACATTCCATGGATCTTGATCCAAGGATAAGTCAGTTAATAAAGATAATTTTCCAACCATCTTAACTAGTTTACAAATCACCTGTCCGAAGTGAAAATGGATTATTGCAAGCATCAACATTTCGGTCTAATGAATTGAAAAGAAGAAATTATTTATCCCTAGAAATCATGATTTTCAACAAGCAAAGGAGAAAACCACATCAAGAAAATCACATGTCAATGCTTGCAATGCAAAAGAGAAATATAATAGTTTTTCTAAGGTGTTACATACTTCCCTCCTAAAAAGAATCATCATCCCTATGATTATCTTATTTTGACCATTGTATTAAGGACAATCAATTTATTCACTTTCATATCATATGTTTGAAACAATATCAGAATTTTAAAGTTCCAGAAATCAACATTCACATAGCTGTTTATTTAAAAATAAATAGTTATCTGCCCAAAACTGGTAGATTTATTGTCATATAAAGATAAAATCACAAATTTTTATCAGTCATCTAAATCAATTCTATTCAAATCAATATGGAAAATTATTTTTCATATCTTCCAAATTTTCCCAGGTTGCACTTTCTTTGTTCAACTGTTCCCACTATTCCCACTGGACCTTACATTGACTTATTTCATGATTTCTTAAATGCAACTAGCGAGTTTCTAGCACTCTTATGGGTTTAACCACGATTATTCCTGGGTCTTGGACCTGTAAGGAATTCCAATTTAACACATGTGATAAATTTGAAACATATTTCTTAAGCAAAGAAATATGGAAAGCATCATGCATTCATGACAAATCAGGAGGTAATGTTAAACGGTAAGCTACAGGGTTGATTATTTAAACTATTTCAAAAGGTCCCACGTAACAAGGTGATAACTTGGTAGCCTTACTAAAAGTTATAGATATATTTTTCGGTTTAACCCGAAGGAAGACTTTCTCACCAAGTTCAATTTTTCTATCAACCCGCTTTAAATCAGCATAACTCTTTTGCCTATCTTCTGCTCCTTTCAAGCATTCATGAATAATTTTAAATTTTTCCATTTCCGTAAGGATTTCAGGTCCAATTACCTCTCTATCCTCAATGATGTCCCAACTAACGGGGGTTCTAGATTTTATTTCGTATAGTGCTTTGAAAGGTGTCATCTTAAGAGAGGCATGATATGTGTTATTGTAAGAAAACTCAACTAGTGGAAGGTACTCTTTCCACTTATACTTATGATCCATACAATACATTCGTAACATATCCTCTAAAACTTGATTAACTCTTTTAGTCTATCCATCCATTTCCAGATGATACATAGAACTGAAATTTAACTTAGTTCCTAGAGCTACATTAATTTTTTGCCAAAACCTTGAAGTCATTCTAGGATCTCTATCAGATATGATTAATTCAAGTACTCCATGTAATCTAAAAATTTCATGTACAAATGTATTTTCCAAAACAAGAGAATCATCCTTAAAATTACCAACAATAAAATGTGCTACTTTTGTTAGTTTATCAACAACTACAAAAATAACATCATGTTTATTTCTGGACATAGGCAACCCTTGTAAAAAATTCTTGCTTATTACTTGCCATTTATACTGCAGTATGCTATGAGGATACAATAAACCAGATGGGTGCATATGTTTAGCTTTAACATGTTGACATTATAAGCAATGTGTCACAAAATCAATAACGTCCTTTTTCATCCCCTTCTAGAAATATTGTTGTCTTATATCAGCAAACATCTTTGTAATACTAGGGTGTCTAGAAAAAGGTGAATTTTGAAATTCTGCTAACAATTTCTTTCCTAAATCATTTAGCGAAGGTATGTATACTCTGTTTTCAAATCTTTAGATTATTTCTTTATCAAAGTGAAAAACTTTATACCTCGCATCATTTGGATTTGTAGCAAGTGCTATATTTACTTGCTGATAGTAAGAATTAGATTCCATAACACTTTTTACTTCATCCTTAAACTGAGTTCTCAATGTTATAAGAGAAGAAATGTGCTTCCTACGACTTAGAGCATCAATCACTCTGTTTTCCTTACCTTTGATGTGATTTATGTCAAAATCATATTGAGACAAAAACTCTAACCATCTTCATTTTCTTGCATTTAGATTTGGTTGAGTGAAAATATACTTCAGCCCAAGATGATCGTTTTTAATTCAAAAGGTTTACCAAGCAGATAATGCCTCCAAACTTGTAGTGCATGAACAATGGAAGCAAGCTATAAATCATGTGGAGCATAATTCAATTGATGCAACTTTAGTTTTCTACTTTCGTAAGCTATGACATGATCATTTTGTAACAAAATACCTCATAGACCTTCCCTAGATGCATTTGTAACAATAGTAAAGTCTCCATTGGGGTATGGTACTACTAGAATAGGTGATGATGTTATCTGTTCCTTTAAAGTTCTGAATGAAAATTCACACTTCTCATTCCACAAAAACTTTTTATCCTTTTTCTGTAATGAAGTTATTGGTGCAACCACTTTATAAAAAACTTGTACAAATTTTATATAGTAACCAGCAAGACCCATGAAGCTTCTAACTTCATGTACATTCTTTAGTGTAGGCCACTCAGTTATAGCTACAATTTTAGAAGGATCTATAAATATTCCATTCTTACTTATTACATGTCCCAAATAGTGCACTTCTATGTCATAGTGTTATCTCATTTTTGAGTTTACGCCAAAACTAAGATAACCCTAAGAAATTTTTGAGTTGGTTTTCTAAGAATGCCCTTTCAGAGAGTTAATCAGGTTTTCGGGTTTCAATAGCAAGAAAACATGTGTTTTGGATGATTCATGTTGTGTGTTCCTCAAAATCTGAAACCTGCATCAAGTAAGTATTTCAGGTTTGCGGGTCTTACGAGCATCAGAACATGCCTTTGTCAAAACATGCTTCATGTCACATGTCTTCCGATCCCTGAATCCTGATTTACTCCTTTGTATCGGGTTTCCAGGACCATCAAACATCATGCTTCATGTCGCTTGTTTCCCACAACCTGAAACCTGAATTTTTACGAAATCCTTTGTGTCAGGTTTCCGAATATCCCAAGCATGCTGACATGGCATTAATGCCGAGTTGTCAGGTAGTTGAAACATGTCAACTGAAGTGCATTAAATATGAAATTTCTTATAAATATTCAGATTTCCACGTCATTTTTAACAGACGTAAATTTTACCTTGTGGATTTTCATGCATGCATCTTTGACCCAGAAACCTGAGTCACCACTATGCTTGATTGCATTGCTAGTTTTTGATCATTTTTTTCTGATTAAAGGTATTTTCCTTTATTCTTTGTTTGTGGAATAATTATGTACAGGATTCTTCCGAGTTTCTGTCTTTTTCTTGTTGGGGTTATTGGGGTTTTATCTTTTCTATTTTAGGGTTGTTTCCTATCAGGTTTGTGTTTTAGGGTTCCCCCTTTGGAATGATCACTTTTTTTATTCCCTAGAATGTCATTTTAATTAAAAATATATTTGGGATATCAACAGTGAAGAAGAACTTGCATGTTTTAACCTAACAATTACGTGATTCCCTCTTTTCAGGTTTCACAGGGTACTTTGCAGTGTTCAAAACCCGTAGTGTATCGGAAATTTTAAGGTGTCAGGAACTTCAAACATTCCGGCATCCTCCCAATGTGTGAGACATTTCCATCATTTTGGCATCCTAGTGTGTCGCGTTTTCTGAAGTGTTCAACACCTTTTGAGCTCCGACACTCTCCTCCTTTGAAATTCCTCATGTTAGACCCTGGTTCATCACAAGATAAGACTGAAAAAGTAGGGAGGATGAAGTACAAATTTAGGAAGGTGGAGTATCCCTCCTACATTGATTGTAATTACAAAATCCGGGATATAGAGCTCAGAAACATAGATACATAGGATTTTTGGAATAGGGTCAAGAGCTCTGCCTAGACTCCATGGATGAAATCAATAATTGGCAGTGATCTACCTCTTGCAGCAGGTTTCTCTATGTCCTCTCAGTGCCCCGAGTTCATCTTATCTTGTGCTTCAAACTATGACTCTGCTTCTCATTCTATGAAAAATCAGGTGGGAGAAGTTTTAATCAAGTTGGACGGAGGTTACTTCGATGACCTTCTCAAGCTACCTAATTTTGAGGAATATGGAGATGTGGATCTCAAGACAGCCCAAAAATCTTGGGACAATGATAAGGAGGATTACATCAAGCATGTGAATAATAAGTTCCTAATCAAAGCCAAACCGGCTGTTTCCAGGTTCCCAAGACTTATTCCTAGAAGTGATTTCATTCAGGAAATCAATGATATCATTACTCTTTTGAGTCAGGTTTTTGGTTTCCCTGAATCAAATGTTTCCCAAGGATGGATGTACTAATTCATGATCATTATTAAGAAGAATCAACAGGGAATTGATTGGGGTACCCTTATCAGTAATGAGATAGATTCTCAAATGACAATAGTCCTGTCTACGGGGAATTTTTATATGTCCTCGTATGTCACCTATGCAGCGACCGACATGAGGAACTATCCTAGATTGGACACAAAGGGGAACAAGACAATGGAGAATTTTTATTGGTATTTTCCTCAACTAACAATAAAAGGGTTTGAATACCAATTCAGAAGGGTAAACAATGCCTTCTTTTATGAGAACATCTGTAGATTAAACCCCAAACTGAGGAAAATGATAGTCTCTGATGAGGCATGGGCTGAAGTTTCAAAATGGGGTTGTTTCTTCTTACAATTTAAGAAGTTCACATATCTTCAAGTATTCATGTACCTAGGGGATCCTTTCCATTTTCCCAGATATCCAAAGGAAAAACTAATCTTGATGGAGTTGGTCAAGCAATTGTTGGATTTTCACAAATTCCAACAGAGTAAACACAAGGCCGCTGTATCTTTCCCAATTTCTATTGGAAGGTATACTTGTTCAACGGTGGTGAAAGCCAAGAACGTTGTACATGAGCTTCAAGATAAGTTGAAGAAGCACATGAAGCCCCAAGATGGGTTTGATTTTCAAGGAGTCCTTAAGGCATATGGAACTCTGCACCCGCATGTGCCAAGAATAGAAGACATATGTATTGATTTACGTGATGAGGTTGTTGTCTGAAGAAAAGATCATACCAGGTTGACACTTGCAGAGATTTAGACACTTGAGCTCACTGACATACCACAAGGTACTTGTGATAATGAAAGTGTTCTGGATCCTTCCTATGCAAGATTGAATGAAGATCAATATGTTTTCCCACCTATTGATTGGTCTATCGGTGAAAAAGCCTCCATTACAGATAGATTGGCCCTGATTCTTGCATGCACCAAGGCATGGCTCACCTCTTGGGGAATGAGTTTCAAAGAAGATAATTTTTTAAAGTTGGTTGCTACAGAGGCAGGGCCCTCCAAAAAGGAAAAGGACAAAATCTCTTCTAAGGGACCTATAAAGGTCAAGTTTTTCAAGAAGAGAAGAGAACAAGAAACCTCTTCAATTGTTACTCCAGTTGAAATGGTGAATGTGCCAGAATCACCAACACCACCAGAAATAGGAGAAATTTCTTTGGAAAGAGAAGTAAGCTAGCCCCTAGTTTCACCATTTGTTGACTACCCAACTGAAATGACCTTATCTCTTGTATCCCAGGCTTTGGCGTCAAGATCTGCGCTTCCTCCTTCACAACCACTTATACCCCCTCTTTCCCCATCTACTTCATCGGTCATGGCTAGAATTTTCTCTAGACTCTCACCCCTCTCTGCTGGGACCAAATTAACTACCAACATGCCCCCTCCTGTGCCTCTTTTCACTGAATCTGCTACCACATTGGTAACTGTCCCCACTCCACCAGTGGATCTTCCTCTCCCTGAAATTATGATACCAACTTCTACAACAATGGCAACTCCCTCTGGCATGCCCCAATGGTTACTTGAGAAAACTCTGAGGAAAAGGAAGGTGGTTGTACCCATACCAACCTTTGATTTTAGTTCACTCAAGGCTTCTACTGCTAAATCAGCCAAGAAACCCAAAATAGTTTCAAGGGTTTTAGTGGATGCTTCGAGGCATAAGTTTGCAGAGATCGCGACTGACAAAACCAAAGAGGACATAACGGCCTCTGACTATCAGATAACCAGGGTGGCTCTAGGAGAAGTGACTATAGAAGGAGCACAACAGGATGCATGAGATGCTATGAACGTGCTATGCCAGAAATTAAAGGAAACAAAGGACAGTAGAGATGAGCTTAAAGAAAAGGTGGAGTAGTTAACTGAAGTATTACTTAAGCTCTCAAAACCCCTTGAATCCATACCATCTTCCTCTGTCCCTGTCGGATTCGATTTCTCATCAGTACCTATAATTGAGAAGATTAATGAGAAAGGGAGAGTGGTCGATGAATGGACCCAAAGGCTGCTCCAACAGGGGAAAGAAGTGATTCAAGAAACTGTAGAAGTCTATCAATATTTGGGGAATATACATAGTGATGGGGAAAAGATGGATGATGATTTCTCCCAAGAAATTGGACACCTTGATTTGACTTTTGAAGCTCTCCAGGCATTGAAGAAAATTCCATCACGCATCTTGGTAGAAGAAGGTGTCATCCCACATGCTGGATAAGCATTTCCAGCTTGACCAAAGCCATCAGGTTCAGGGTAAAGATTCTCAATGAAGCTTGCGGTAAATTGAGAGAATCAAAACATCAATTGATTGATGGAAAAAGTGACCTAGAAGAAGAACTGCTAAAAATTTGTGCAAAAGTGTCAGTTGGAAACTCGAGCATCCTACCAGCTGATGATATTTTCAAACAAATCCAAGAATCCATTCAGCATGAACCAACTCACAGATTTGGTATTGAAATCATTGACAGGTTTGTAAAGGTTGAAAATTCTTTGGAGGCCCTGAGAAAACTCAAAAAAAGATTGAGGAAGCTTCCCGGTAGTGCCAGTGACACTCACAAAACATGTGAAGTCTTGAGTGATCATTCCACTGGCCCTGATGAAAATGAGATGCAAGGTATAATCCGAAAGTTCCAATAATTTTGGAACAAACAGGCTCAGTTGGAGGAAGAGAAAGATGAGGAAGAAAAAGATGACGATTCAGACTAAGTCTTGATGTGCCGTGTTATTTCAATCTTGAAATTAACATGTCTTTTTCATTTTTGTTTCGTCACATAGGAATCATGTTGTGACTTGGTCTCCTGCGTGAGAACCAAGCAAAATAGGACTCTTGTTAAAAGATTGTTTTATAGGGTTTGTCCTATTTTATCTCAAATATTTTTTTTATTATAAATAAGGGATGTGTGTACATTCCAAAGGGTTGAGATTTTTGGAATATTGAGAACTATTGTGAAGAAGAAAAACTTTGTGTTTTCTTTTTATCATTTGAGGAATAGAAGCTGATGCTATTTTGCAAACTTTGTGTTGTGAGATGTATCTTTCTTAAGATATTGTTCTTATGTTAGTAATCTTAAGCTATTCTTTGTTTAGCATCTTGATGTTTCTAATCATTTCAGACATTACATTTTTATCTAAAGCTCGTATGATTATTTCGTGCTCTGTGTTTACTCGAAAGAAAATACGTTCCTCTCATTTCCTGTCCATTGTGTTTCTTCCATAATAATAATTTCTGACCCATTCCATTTATAAAAACAACATCTTCACATAGTGTGGATATGGATTTTGGGATTCTATCCCAACCCCAATGGTTAGATTAGTGTGAATATTGTACGCATTGTTTCTATTGTGTTTTAGATTAGTAATAAACAGGAAGCCTCACCTATCTTTGAGGAGGGATTTAATCCCATGTACTGTGGTTGAACCTCATATTTTGACTTGACAAAATATCCAACCAATAGTTTTTGGCGACTCCACTGGGGAATACGGATTAATAGTATAAAGCTTATCCTCTTGGTGTTTGGCGACTCCGTATTTGCCTTATTTTCAACTAGATCTCTTTCCCAGTTCAAGCTAGCTGGAAAGATCTTCACTCGGTCCCGCCGAGCCCAGGGTGAAATTGATCCACTCTTTGAGTTACTACAATAACACAATTTTAGTCTTTCCCCCAACAATGTTATTTCTAACCGAACCAGAAGTTCTTCACCTGTTTGGAGAAACCAGATCCCCGTAGAATGAGATGTGTCTACAACTTGTCACGTGTTATTCTTGTCTGACACTCGGATCCCCATATGCACTCTTGTCAGAAGGATGGCAGCACAACCTGTGCCTTGGGGCGCAGCTATTGGTCCTCTTTCTTTAACTCCACCATTGCACGAGTTACCACATGGATCACATAAAAACATTCCCAAGTTCAATGGGGATGGGAAGCAGCATCCCGATGTACACATTGCATATTTATTTGTAGCGTGTGGTGTCCTTGGAGTAGCTCACGAAGATGTCTCTATTTGACTCTTCATTGAAACGTTGCACGGTGCAGTAGCCGAATGGTTTTATCACCTTCCAAATGCATGCATCACAAACTGGGCTACCATGAGGACCAGATTCGAAGCACGTTTCAAACCAGTCGAAGATTCTCATGCTTTGTTAGCACAACTTACCCATATGAAGAAGGAATCTCATGAACCCATGCGGGACTTCATGGCAAAGTTTAACAAGCTGATCTGAAAGATTCCAGAAATAGTTGTACCTACTCTGGAAAATTAGAAATTCTTCTTCATCAACACTCAGCCTCCCGATGTGAGCTTTCTATTAAGAAGGTCAGCTATCCCAGATTTGGCTATCGCTCAGTCAACAACTATTGAAATAGAGGATGATCTCATTTTGGCTGGAAGAATCAGGAAAGATGTACCCAAACCTAAAAATCAAGGTTCTTCCCAAGGTAATACTGACCCTATGATTCAAAAGATGGCTAATGATTTGATTTCTTTAAAAAATCAAATGTCCTAGCAGGTGAGCAATGTTCCGTATTGGGATATCCTTAGACGGAATTTCAATAACACCAATGGTGCACCTGCAAGAGATAGGCCGTGGTTAACTCCTTCTCAACCAAGACTGGCGATCGAAGCTCCTCCTGTTAACGCGGTAGTAGAAATAGTTGAAGAAGAGGAAACAAAAGAACAATATTCCCCTGAGGCTTTTGAAGCTTCAGGATATGCTGATGAGTCTTATGACGATTCAGCTGGCAACTCCAGCATTGGGTATTTGGAATACGAAGAAGATGAATGTGCACTGGATGGCCAGTAATTTTCTCATCTTCACTCGATTCCAATCTCAGAATCCAAGAAAACCTCTTGGAAACCCCAAGGAGAAGAACAAGGAACCTTTCATCACCATAGTTAAAAGGGGTGCTCCTATTTCAGCGCAAACTTAAAGAGAAGTCATCAAAAAGGTAACAACTTCTCCTCATTCTCTTTCTCCTAAGGTCAGTGCCCCAGCTCAAGCTCACGAGATTAGAACCAAACTTACCATCACCCCCTCTTATACTACTTTTGACATTATTGATCATGCAAAAAGAACCAAGATCCAAATGTCAGAAGCAGAATATCTTCAGTCAAATCCTGAACAGTTCGAAAAACTCACCAAATTCATTAGAAGTAAAGCCACCATTCCCCCACCTTCAAAAGTTATTTTTCCAAATCCTACTCAACCCCCACCTCAGAACAATCTGACCTCTGCTTCTTCTTCAGGAAATATTGAACCATTTTATTTGTCTTTGCTAATAAATGGGTTTAAACTCAGCAATTGCATCATTGACTCAGGGGCCTCCAACAATGTTATGCCCACAAAAGTAGCCCATGCCCTTGGGCTTACTTTGACTAAGTCATATGGATGGTGTTACTCCATGGAAACCAAACAAGTTCCCTTGATTGGTCAAATCAAAGATGCACAGTTTGCATTCGTTGCCTTCCCAGAGAAGAGAGTGAAAATGACCATTCTAGTTGCTGACATTCCTGCAGCTTACAGTATCCTCTTGGGTAGAGGTTTTTGTAAAGACATCAGAGGAGAGATTAATATGGATTGGACCAAGGCTAGGATTCTAGTCAATGGGGTTTATCATGTTCTCCATCCCGAACCTCAGGCAAAGTATTTGGTAACTAAATCAGATGACCCTAAGGCTCAAATTATTTTTGAAGATGCTAGTTTTGGAAATTATTTCATGACATCAGAAATACCAGTTGTAGACATCAAGAAAGAAGATCCTAATGCTATTTGGACCCTCAAATTCGATGGTAGTTTTTCAACCACTGGATCAGGTGATGGTGTAGTTCTTATATCTCCTAATTCTGAGATCTTTCCCTCTGCTTTCAAATTGTAGTTTGATAATACTAATAACATGGCTGAATATGAAGCTCTGTTACTAGGATTAGAAATGGCCAGATAGAAGGGAATTCGAAATCTCAAGGTTCAAGGGGATGCGGAGCTGATTTTCAACTAGGTCAAGGGAATCTATCAAGTAAAAAATGATCGCTTGAGACATTACAGGAATAAAGTTTGGGATAATATAGAATGCTTTGATGCATTCTCCATTAAGGCAGTTTTGAGAGATTATAACGACAAGGCTGATTCTTTGGCCGTGTTTGCATCCCTCCTTCTCCCTCATCCCCAGTTCAAACAAGATACATACACCATTGAGATTGTGTACCATCCCAGTATCCCAGATAATGCGGCTCACTGGCAAGTGTTCAATGATGATCAACAAGTGTTGACTTTTCTAGAAAAAGCTGACAATTTTAGTGAGCTGTACTTTGAAGGTTCGGAATCAGCTTTCCGTGAATCTATCTCAGATCCATATCAAGAGGTTGATGGTGAGTTTATTCAGCTTAAAGGAAACAAGATACCTAAAGGCCTGGTTTCACTGGAGGGTTTGTTTGACAAGCATGACCGTTTTATTCAAAACAAGAGACAAGTTGAAGGAGCTTCTTCCTCGGAAGTAGATCAAGTCAATCTAGGTTCATCTGATCAACCTCAGATGGTGAATATTGGGAAATGTTGTTCCCCTGAGGAGAAAGAAAAATTCACTTCACTCCTGAAGAGATACATGGATGTCTTAGCCTGGTCCTATGCAGATTTAAAATCCTTCAAGCCCAAAGACGTACAGCACAATATTCCTTTGAAGCCTGATGTAAAACCTTACAGGCAGAAGAAAAGACATTACAATCCCAAGATCTCAGGGACTATCCTTGCGAGAAATTCAGAAAATTTTATATGCCAGAATTATTTTTCCAATCCATCACTCCACTTGGATTGCTAACATCGTCCCTGTCAGGAAGAAGAATGGCAAAATCTGAATTTGTGTTGACTTTCGGAACCTAAATCAGTCTTCGTTAAAAGAAAACTATCCATTACCTATCATGGATCAAGTGTTAAAAACTATTACTAGATCAGAAATGCTATCCATACTCAATAGATTTTTAGGATATAATCAAGTTGAGGTAGCTATGGAGGATAAACATAAGACAACCTTCACAACCCCATGGGGGACCTTTGCTTACAAGAGGATGCCTTTCATCTTAATCAACGCTAGATCCACCTTTCAAATAGCTATGGACTTGGCATTTAGAGATTTGATGGGAAAATTAATAATGGTATATTTGGATGACTCGACCGTTTTCTCTAAAAAATAGAGTGATCATTATGATCATTTAGAGTAAGTACTCTTGAGATGCAGGCGTCACGAGATTTCATTAAATCCCAAGAATTCCATGTTTGGAGTGACCAAATGAAATTTGTTGGGTTATATCTTGACTAGAGAAGGAACCAAAATTGACCCAGAGAGGGTAAACGCCATTCAAAACCTTACCCTACCCACAAGTAAAACTAGAGTTCATTCCTTCTTTCGGAAAGGTCAATTTCCTAAGAAGGTTCGTACCTAATTTTTCTAATAAAACTAAGTATATCCTTGGGATGATGAAAGGCAAAATTTCATTTCGATGGATTACTGAAGGGAAGATTGCATTTGATGAAGTCAAAAGGGCAGTTGCTTGCACTCCTATCCTAGTATGTCCAGATTTCAAAATAGGATTTCATCATGTACAGCTACACCTCTAATCACATAGTGTCATCCATCCTGATGTAGGAGAATGGGGAGGGCATTGAAGATCTCATCGCTTTTATGAGCTGTCCATTAAAGGAGCATGAGCTAAAAATGTCACAAATTTAAAAGCATGCTTATGCAGTGGTATGAACAGTGAAAAATTTCAGGTACTATGTGTTAAACTCCCATACCCTCATTCTTGATTCCTGACACCGTTGTTAAATACATTTTGACTTAACAAGAGTTGGGGAGTCAATGAGGTACCTAGATAGCTAAAGTTCAAGAGTATGACTTGGACATTAGACCTACCAAGTTGGTATGAGGAAGGGGCATGTGCCAATTGATCGTGGAAAACCATGCTAAAACAGAATGTGAAAAGACCGAAGATACCTCTTCAAAGTTGCCCATGGTGCTTTTCGTGAGTACAATTGATGAATGGTACAAAGATATTGCTTTCTTTCTGACTTATGGTGAATGCCCCCTGCATTTAAGCCAAAAGGAGAAGAGGACAGTCAAGTTAATATCTACAAGATACCTCCTGTGGGATAACGAAATATATAAGAAAGGTATTGATGGTGTTTTCCTGCGCTGTGTTGATAAATCACAACAGTTAAAGTTGTTAGAATCCTTCCATAGCCTAGCATGCGGAGGAAATTTCTCATCCTCTGTAACAAATTATAAGATCCTATGGGCTAGGTACTATTGGCCTACTCTCTTTCGGGATTCAGTAGAGTGGGTGTCTAAGTGTGAAGCTTGTCAACATTTCGTTGGTCATCCTAAGCTAGCAGCTCTTCCCCTGAAGCTCGTAGTGATTGAAGAACCTTTCTGCCAGTGGGGAATTGAATTCATTGGAATGATTGAATCCTACCTCCAGTGCCAGAAAACAATTACATGCTAACTGCTATAGACTATTTTACCAAGTGGGTGGAAGCCGCGCCAATCAAGCAAACAACCTCAGAAGTCTGTGTGCAAGTTCCTTAAAGAAAATATAATTGTCATATTTTGTGTGCCTCACAAGATTGTGGTTGACAATGCCTCCAATTTCTCATCGCATGAGTTGACAGAATTTTTCTATGGATTCGACATCACCTTGGCTCAATCATCTGATTATAATCCCCAAGGTAATGGGAAAGCTGAGTCTAGCAACAAGAACCTGGTTACCATAATTAGAAAGCTAGTAGATGAAAACCAGAGGACATGGCACAAAGCATTTTATGATGCATTGTGGGCTGATCGGATTACCCCAAAGCGAGCTATTGGAATGTCTCCTTTCTAAGTACTGTATGGGATTGATGTTGAGATACCTATCTCAGTAGATTTTTCAGCCTTACAGTTGGCCAAAGCAGTCGAAGATGTGAACTTTCAAAATTCTATTGAAAAAAGGGTTATGTACCTAGCTAGGCTAGAAGAGGAACGAAGCAAGGTGGTTGATTGTATTGCAGATCATTAAAGAAAAGTAAAGAAATTTTTTGACAAGAAATCAAGGCAACATAATTTCCAAATTGGAGACCTGGTGTTGCTTTGGGATAAGAGGAGGGAGCAGAAAGGAATGCACGGAAAGTTTGATTCTTTGTGGAAAGGACCTTTTAAGATTCATCAGCTGACGTGGTGAAAATAGTTTCCATATATCATATCTTGATGGAGAGTTACTCCCTTTTCCTTTCAGTGGAAAACATCTAAAGTTGTTCCATCATTAATGCAAGATGCTCTTTTACATTGTACATAATTTACTTTCTGTCGTGTGTTTGCTTTTAGTCTTCTTTCTTTCCTTGTTTTGTTTTTTGGTTTTCTTCTTTTCTGACTCCGTAGCCCAATGGATAAAGCCAGATATTCTGAGTTCTCTTCCTTTGATATCACAAAGAAATTCCCTAACTAGAGCTAGTTGTTATCTCATTTTTGAGTTTACGCCAAAAATAAGATAACCTTAAGAAATTTTTGAGCTGGTTTTCTAAGAATGCCCTTTCAGAGAGATAATCAGGTTTTCAGGTTTCAATAGCAAGACAACATGTGTTTTGGATGCTTCATGTTGTGTGTTCCCCAAAATCTGAAACCCGCATCAAGTAAGTCTTTTAGGTTTGCGGGTCTTCCGAGCATCGGAACATGCCTTCGTTAAAACATGCTTCATGTCGCATGTCTTCCAATCCCCGAAGCCTGATTTACTCCTTTCTTTTGGGTTTGCGGGTCTTCTAAGCATCGAAACATGCCTTCATAAAAACATGATTCATGTCGCATGTCTTCCGATCCCCAAAGCCCGATTTATTCCTTTGTTTTGGGTTTACGGGTCTTCCAAGCATCAAAACATGCCTTCGTCAAAACATGCTTCATGTCGCATGTCTTCTGATCCCCGAAGCCCGATTTACTCCTTTGTATTGGGTTTCTGGGACCATCAAGCATCATGCTTCATGTCGCTTGTTTCCCACAACGTAAAACCTGAATTAATATGAAATCCTTTGTGTCGGGTTTCCGGATATCCCAAGCATGCTGACATGGCATTAATGCCGAGTTTGTCAAGTAGTTGACACGTGTCAACTGAAGTGTATTAAATGTGAAATTTATTATAAATATTCAGATTTCCACGTCATTTTTACCAGACATACTTTTAACCTCGTGGATTTTCGTGCATGCATCTTCGACCCAGAAACCCAAATCACCTCTGTGCCTGATTGCATTGCTCATTTTTGATCATTTTTCATTCTAATTAAAGGTATTTTCCTTTATTATTTGTTTATGGAATAATTGTGTAAAGGATTCTTTCTGAGTTTCTGTCTTTTTCTTGTTGGGGTTATTGGGGTTTTATCTTTTCCGTTTTAGGGTTGTTTCCTATCAAGTTTATGTTTTAGAGTTCCCCCTTTTAGAGAGTCTCACTTTGTTTTATTCCTTGGAATATATCATTGTGATTAAAAATACATCAAGAATATCAAAAATGGAGAAGAAGTTTTCATATTTCAACCTAACAATTACCCAATTCCCTCTTTTCGAGTTTCACAGGGTGCTTTGTAGTTTTCGAAACCCATAATGTATCGGGAGGTTTAAGGTGTCGGGTACTTCAAACATTCTGGCATCCTCCAAAGATAGCGGACATTTCAATCTTTCTGCCATCTCCAGTGTGTCAGGCATTTCAAACTTCCTGACATCTCCAGTGTGTCAGACTTTTCAAACTTCCCAACATCTCCAGTGTGTCAGGAATTTCAAACTTCCTGACATCTCCAGTGTGTCGGGCATTTCAAAATTCCTGACATCTCCAGTGTGTCAGACATTTCCAAATTTCTGACATCCCTAGTGTGTCATGTTTTCCGAAGTGTTCAGCACCTTCTGATCTCCGACACTCTCCTCCTTTGAAATTCCTCATGTCAGACTCTGATTCATCACAAGATAAGACTGAAAAAGTCAAGGAGGATGAAGTACAAATTTAGGAAGGTGGAGTCTTCGCTGCTACATTGATTATAATTACGACATCCAGGATACAGAGCTCAGAAACATAGATATGGAGGATTTTTGGAATAGGGTCAAGAGCTCTTCCCAAACTCCATGGATGAAATCAATAGTTGGTAGCGGTCTACCTCTTGTAGCAGGTTTCCCTATGTCCGCTCAGTGCCCCGAGTTCATCTTAGCCTATGCTTCAAAGTATGACTCTGCTTCTCGTTCTGTGAAAAATTAGGTCGGGAGAAGTTGTAATCAAGTTGGACAGAGGTTACTTCGATGACCTTCTCAAGCTACCTAATTTTGAGGAATATGGAGATGTGGATCTCAAATCAGCCCAAAAATATTGGGATAATGATCAGGAGGATTGCATCGAGCACGTGAATAATAAGTTCCTAATCAAAGCCAAACCGGCTGTTTCCAGGTTCCCAAGACTTATTCCTAGATGTGATTTCATTCAGGAAATCAATGATATCATTACTCCATTGAGTCAGGTTTTTGGTTTCCCTGAATCAAATGTTTTCCAAGGATGGATGTACCAATTTATGATCATTATTAAGAAGAATCAATAGGGAATTGATTGGGGTACTCTTATCAGTAACGAGATAGATTCTCAAATGACAACAGTCCTGTCTACGGGGAAGTTTTATATGTCCTCGTTTGTCACCTATGTAGCGGCCGGCATGAGGAACTATCCTAGATTGGACAATAAGGGGAACAAGACAGTGGAGCATATTTATCGGTATTTTCCTCAGCTAATAAGAAAAGGGTCTGAAGACCAATTCAGACAGGTAAAGGATTCCTTCTTTTACGAGAACATCTACAGGTTAAACCCTGAATTGAGGAAAATGAGAGTCTCTGATGAGGCATGGGCTGAAGTTTCAAAATGGGGTTGTCTCTTCTTGTAATTTAAGAAGTTCACATATCTTCGAGTAGTCATGTACCCAGGGGATCCTTTCCATTTTCCCAGATATCCAGGGGACAAACTAATCTAGATGGAATTGGTCAGGCAATTGTTGGATTTTCACAAATTCTAACAGAGTAAACACAAGGCCATTGTATCTTTCCCAATTGCTATTGGAAGGTATACTTGTTCAATGGTGGTGAAATCCAAGAACATTGTACATGAGCTTCAAGATAAGTTGAAGAAGCACATGAAGCCCCGATATGGGTTTGATTTTCGAGAATTCCTTAAGGCATATGGAACTTTGCACCTGCACGTGCCAAGCATAGAAGACATCTAGATTGATTTACGTGATGAGGTTGCTGTCTGAAGATTCAGAAACTTGTAGAGATTTAGACACTTGAGCTCGCTGACCTACCAAAAGGTACCGGTGATAATGAAAGTGTTTTGGATCCCTCCTATGACAGATTGAATGAAGATCAATATGTTTTCCCACCCATTGATTGGTCTATCGGTGAAAAATCCTCCATTATAGATAGATCAGTCCTGATTCTTGCACGCACCAACGCATGGCTCACCTCTTGGGGAATGAGTTTCAAATAAGATAATTTTTCAAAGTTAGTTGCTGTTGAGGTGGGGCCCTCCAAAAAGGAAAAGGAAAAAAGCTCTTCTAAGGGACTTATAAAGGTCAAGTTTTTCAAGAAGAGAAGAGAACAAGAAACCTCTTCAATTGTTACTCCAGTTGAAATGGTGAATGTGCCAGAATCACCAACACCACCAGAAATAGGAGAAATTTCTTTGGAAAGAGAAGTAAGCCAGCCCCTAGTTTCACCATTTGTTAACTACCCAACTGAAGTGACCTTATCTCTTGCATCCCAGGCTTTAGCGTCAGGATCTATGCTTCCTCCTTCACAACCACTTCTACCTCCTCTTTCCCCATCGAATTCATCAGTCATGGCCAGTATTTTCTCTAGAATCTCACCCCTCTCTGTTGGGACCAAAGTAACTACCAACATGGCCCCTCCTATGCCTCTTTTCACTGAATCTGCTACCACATTAGTAACTATCCCCACTCCACCAATGGATATTCCTCTCCCTGAAAGTATGATACCAACTTCTACAACAATGGCAACTCCCTCTGGCATGTCCCAATAGTTACTTGAGCAAAATACGAGGAAAAGAAAGGTGGTTTTACCCATACCAGCCTTTGATTTTAGTTCACTCAAGACTTCTATTGCTAAATCAGCCAAGAAACCCAAAATAGTTTTAAGGGTTTTAGTGGATGCTTCGGGTCATAAGTTTGCAGAGATTACCACTCCCATGATTGAAAAAACCAAAGAGGACATAACGGTCTCTGACTATCAGATAACCAGGGTAGCTCTATGAGAAGTGACAACAGAAGGAGCACAACAGGATGCACGAGATGCTATGAACGTGCTATGCCAAAAATTGAAGGAAACAAAGGACAGTAGAGATGAGCTTACAGAAAAGGTGGAGCAGTTAACTGAAGTATTAATTAAGCTCTCAAAACCCCTTGAATCCATACCATCTTCCTCTGTCCCTGTTAGATTCGATTTCTCATCAGTACCTATAATTGAGAAGATTAATGAAAAAGGGAGAGTGGTCGATGAATGGACCCAAAGGCTGCTCTAATAGGGGAAAGAAGTGATTCAAGACACTGTAGAAGTCTATCAATCTTTGGGGAATATACAGAGTGATGGAGAAAAGATGGATGATGATTTCTCCCAAGAAATTGGACATCTTGATTTAACTTTTGAAGCTCTCCAGGTATTGAAGCAAATTCCATCACGCATCTTGGTAGAAGAAGGTGTCATCCCACATGCAGATAAGCATTTCTATTTGACCAAAGCCATCAGGTTCAGGGTAAATATTCTCAATGAAGCTTGTGGTAAATTGAGAGAATCAAGAGATCAATTGATTGATGGTAAAAGTGACCTGGAAGAAGAACTGCTAATTTTTTTTGTAAAAGTGTTAGTTGGAAACTCAGGCATCCTACCAGCTGATGATCTTTTCAAACAAATCCAAGAATCCATTTAGCATGAACCAACTCATGGATTTGGTATTGAAATCATTAACAAGTTTGTAAAGGTTGAACATTCTTTGGAGGCCCTGAGAAAAATCAACAAAAGATTGAGGAAGCTTCCTAGTAGTGCCAGTGACACTCACAAAACATGTGAAGTCTTGAGTGATCATTCCACTGCACCTGATGAAAATGAGATGCAAGGTATAATCTAGAAGTTCCAAGAATTTCAGAACAAACAGGCTCAGTTGGAGGAAGAGAAATATGAGGAAGAAAAAGATGACGATTCAGACTAAGTCTAGATGCACCGTGTCATTTCAATCTTGAAATTGACATGTCTTTTTCATTTCTGTTTCGTCACATAGGAATCATGTTGTGACTTGGTCTCCTACGTGAGAACCAAGCAAGATAGGACTCTTGTTAAAAGATTGTTTTATAGGGTTTGTCCTATTTTCTCTCAACTATTTTTTTCATTATAAATAAGGGATGTGCGTACATTCCAAAGGGTTGAGATTTTTAGAATATTGAGAACTATTGTGAAGAAGAAAAACTTTGTGTTTTCTTTTTATCATTTGAGGAATAGAAGCTGATGCTATTTTGTGAACTTTGTGTTGTGAGATGTATCTTTCTTAAGATATTGTTCTTATGTTCGTAATCTTAAGCTATTCTTTGTTTAGCATCTTGATGTTTCTAATCATTTCAGACATTACATTTGTTATCTAAAGCTCGTATGATTATTTCGTGCTCTGTGTTTACTTAAAAGAAAATACGTTCCTCTAATTTCCTGTCCATTATGTTTCTTCCATAATAATAATTTCTGACCCAGTCCATTTATAAAAACAACATCTTCACATAGTGTGGATATGGATTTCGGGATTCTATCCCAACCGCAATGGTTAGATTAGGGTGAATATTGTACACATTATTTCTATTGTGTTTTAGATTAGTAATAAACAGGCAACCTCACCTATCTTTGAGGAGGGATTTAATCCCATGTACTGTGGTTGAACCTCTTATTTTGACTTGACAAAATATCCAACCAACACATAGAAATAACATTTAGATAGCTTACCATATAACCAACTCTTTCTCAAAATTTCCAAAACTATCTTCAAATGCTCATAGTGTTCCTCAATAATTTTAGAATATATAAGAATGTCATCTAAGAATACAAGAAAATTTTTTTCCAAGTATTCTTGAAAGATATTATTCATTAAATTCATAAAATATGCAGGTGCATTTGTTAATCCAAAATGTAAAAATGTGAACTCATAATGTCCATACCTTGTTTTGAAAGCTATTTTATGAATGTACTCATCCTTAATCTGTAATTAATGATATCCAAATTGAAAATCTATCTTAGAATATATCGATGCTCCATGCATCTAATCAAATAGATCATCAATTCTAGGGAGTGGATGTATATTCTTGATCGTTGGTTTGTTTAACATTTTGTAATCACTGCACAATTTAAGTGTTCCATCCTTCTTTTTCACAAATATTACTGGTGCTCCCCAAGGTGAAAAACTCGATCTAATCAAACCTTTAGAAAAAATTTCTTGTAATTGAGCCTTAAGCTCTACTAATTCTATAGTAGTCATTCAATATGGTTCCTTAGAAATAGTGAAGTCAAATTCCCTCTTGGGTGGAAGACTTGAAAACTCTTTTGGAAACACATCATTGTAGTTTTGTAACAGAGGATATCATTCCATAACATTTTTATTCTCTTCAGTAGTTTATGAAATCTTTACTGCATATAAGGTACAACCTTTATTTTTGGCCTTTTTAAGTTGCATAGCTGATAGTTTCCTAGCAGAAATCTCACGTTTCACACCCTGAATCTTTGTTATTTTCTGCAGGTAATCTAAACAACTAATATGTTTTTCAAAATAGTCCACTTTTTCCTTATGTTCAGATAACCAATTAACACCTATGATTACATCATAATACCCCAAAGGTGTAACATAAATATCAACTTCAGTGGAAAAACTAGGTAAGTCAAGGACTGCTCCAAAAAGACACATACTAACTATATGAACAACATTGTTTCCATAATGTATAGTCCATGTTTTATCCATGTTTCTAGCTTTTATTTTTAATTTTGATGCTAATTTACTATAAATAAAACATTCAGTAGTTCCAGTATAAAAAATAATAGTTATAGGTATGCCAAGTTCCTTGCTTGGAACCTCTATGGGCGTGGCCTATTTTTCAACATGCTTGTCAGCTATTGGAGCATGTACCTTGTGCTACTAATTACGATCATCCTTTTTCAAAGGACATTGATTTGCATAATGATATTTTCCACAGTTATAACAGCCTCTTATAGGTCCCTTTCTAGGCTTAGATTTATTTCCATCCTTAGAGTTATCATTCTGACCTCCATAGGACTTCTGTCTGTTATTATTATTCTTGAAAAAGTTGTTTCGTGCATTACCAATAGACTTATTTGTTTCTACTTTCTTACTATTATCATCTGAAAACTTACTTTTCATTCCAAATTTCTTCTGTGGTCCTTTCTTAGGTGTAATAGATGATGAAGAGGAGTTGGGGACTTTCTTTCTTACTTCCTCTTTATGAGTAGAAATTACCTTCAATTTCTATTCCTACCTTATGGATTTTTCAACAACCCCTTCCATCGTAGTTGGGCTGTGAATGTCAACCTCTCCTCCTATAATGAGATTCAATCCCATGATAAATTTCCATATCCTAAACTTCTCGTCAGTTTGATACTGAGGTACATACTTATGGAGTTTAGTAAACCGCTCTCAATACTCAATTACAGTTAGCTTTCCTTGAGCTCATTTCTAGAATTTAGTCATTTTCTGATCATAATAATGTTGCGGTAGCCAACGTTGCCGAAAGTAACCTTTAAATTGATCCCATGTGATATTAGTTTCATTAATACTCAATTCATCCTTACGGTTTTCCTACCATGAAGATGTGTCATGGGAAAGTTGATATGCTCCCCATATCACCTTTGTTTCTTCTGAGAAATTCCTTATTGCAAAGTACTTCTCCATTTTCTTGATCCAATTCTTAGCTCCATCTCCTAATGTGGTGCCATAAAACTTGGGTGGGCTTATCCTTTTTATATCATTAGTGAGTTCAACTACCAGCCTAGCCTTTATGTTCTTAGGATGATCTAGTATGTTCACATTGTTATTATAAACACCTGAATTAGCGTTTTCCTTAGGAGGTGGCTGATCATTATTACCAACATCTTCTTCCTCCTCATTTCCTATTACTTGCTACTCAAGTATATCCAAATGATCCCTTATTTCCAACAGGGTAGCAAGGATCTCATCGAGTTTTTGTGTAGTTGTTACTCTTTCCTCAGGTGGAGGATTTATTTGTAAAATTTCCTCTTGTTCTAACCATTTTCTGTTAACAAGAAAATTTTAAGTTTTATCAAATTATGGACACAATAGGTCTAAGAGCTACAACCTTCAGCTTTGATACCAAGTTGTAACATTCCTGTATTAAGACTTTAAAAACAAGGGGGAACTTTTTTTGTACCATAATGTTCTCGGTTATAAATAAACATCATTTAGAACACACATTCCATGAGAATCAATCTCATAAAAGATAACCATATGCAGTTGTAATGACTCAGTAAATTACCGATCTCTCATGTTTTTCTTAAAATATAGAATACTTTATATATACTACATATACTTAGTTTTCCTACCTTGTTCCAGGTACTAAGTGATTTGTTCAAAGAACCTATCTGAATATTTGTTACCAATATTCATCTGACATCACGTTTCTTTAAACTAGGTGACATAAGACAATGTAACTAGAAGCTTGCGATACTTTGGCCAAATATTTCAACATAGTGTTCATGTAACTATTCCTAGATGAAATACTCATTAATTCAGAATATGTCCTTGACCTCACTCTACTGTTATTTAGAATGGTCTTTATAGACTTCTGTCAGTCCACTTGCCCAAGGTTTGACCTTAACCCAGGTTAGCGATATAATTTGTTATAGGGAGATGCTCACGATGACTTAGGGTATATGGGCATACTCGACCGACCTAAGTCGTCTGAATGTACCTAGGTACCCTGAGTCATAGAAATCAACTTCCTATTCTAATCATGCTACTAACTTGACCTAGAGAGAAACTAAGTTCAAGTCCAGATGTGTGTAGATATAGATGAACAAATATAGAAGGGTTTTGACACATGTCAACTGCAACATTATATCTTTGATAAGCCCTTAGTATTTTTGAAGGTAAAACCATGCAGTTGGTGTGTGCCAACATCCATTAGAACTGCTTCATCATGATGTACACACCCCTTAGTGGTCATTAATTCATAATTAAAATTTGGATTAAGATTCAGATTGCAGTAACCATTCCTAAAGCTAATTCCAGCATTCATTAAGTTATTTATCCATAATTAATCTGATTTGATATTAAGAACTTCATTAACTCATGTTTGCATTTATGTTCATTAACTCAGCATAATAAGTAGTTATCCAAAAAATAGGGTAGGAAACATCAACGGTTAATTTTAATGCAACCTAGCTATCCAAAGAAGGTGTATCATCCACCTAGGTTCAGCTAGTGTTTACTTTAAATAAAACAACGTACAAATATTAAATATCATAACCACAATTCCTTTTATTTTTCATTCTTTTGAGAGAGGAAGAGTCTTCCTCTACATGATTAAATCTTAGAGTTAACATAACCTTTTTATCACTCACCACTCATATGGTTTAATTGTATGTCTAATACATATTTCATTATTATACTATAATTGTTTAGATAGAGAATGAAATCTTTTGCAACTTAACAAGTTACACTTTAGTAAGGGAGATTGTAGTATTCTCTTAATCCAACTTATTAAATGATAACAGTAATAGTATACAAATAGATATAAATAATATTGACAAGATAGCATTACTATATCCTTCATACAAAGTACAAGAGAATTTACACCACAATTTGGAGTCAGACTCTGAACTTTTCAATTCATATGATGAAATATACACTTTACAAGACTATGCATTCCATGCATACTGCATGTCGATCAACATTAAGATAATAAAATAACATAACTTTTCTTTTTCAATACAACTCAAGAATGAATCGAAATTCTTTACAAAAGAACCAAACTTTAAATAAACCGATAGATCATAAAAGTTTTTTCCTTATTTTATCACTTATGAATTCCATCTTCAAAAATTACTCGCATGAGTCAGTTCATTGACCTGAGCTTGTAAGCACTAAGCATTAAAACAAAGTGCATTCCACTAATTGTTCCATTAAAACAAATCTTCTTTAATGAAATAATTAATATATCATACATATGAGCATAAGTAATAACAACCAGAAAAGAAGTACAAATAATGAGTTTGAATTCATTTTTAAGAAAAGAGCATAATATAATCAACAACTACTGCATTATATCATATAATAATTGACCCAATCAATTACTTATTTAAAACATACAATAGATCTTGTCATCTAATTATTTCATAATTATTTATGAATTGAAATATAGAATTTAACCTTACTATGTAACAAAAAGAGTTACTTTCAGCATAGTACATATTTAGGATGATTCATCCTACAACTTAAATAAATAAGAAGAAGAATCAATACAGACTATCCATGATTCACTATTCATCTAAAAGATAGAAAACAGGTTCAGAAAGTACACAAATGATTACCTACATAACTGCATCAATTAAGGGAAACCAATAAAAGGATTCACCATTTAAGAGACAACATCTGATATAAGAATTCCCAAACCAATTTCAGAATGGAGAGAATCAAAACAGTCATCATCCTACCTATAAGCCTTAAGTATATTCTACATTATAGAAGATATCATTCAGAGATCTAAAACCGTAATTCCAAAAATTCAAAGCAAGACTTACATAAAGATAATCTCTTCTCGTGTCCATCCAAGGAAGTTTCATAATATTATAAAGTGCACAAAGAGGAGTTCTTCCAAAAACAATATCCAAATGAAGCATGACTCATTCAAGAAAAAACAGTTGCTCTAAAAATGATTACTTTTTTTCCTTCTACAAGACAGACTCAACTATACACTTTCCACATCAATACAAATTAGCTGAGATTAAGAAAGAACAAACGAGGATGATTTGGTTTTCCCAGTACTAAGAATGATAGTCCCAATTTCCTAAACATATAACTATTTCCATGAACTTTCCACAGTCGACTAACAACAATTAAACCAAATAATCCACAAGGAAGTTTCCGTTTCAGAAGAGCGAGTTCACACAAACTCATACAAGATAGAAAGGGTAGAAAAACCAAACTCAGGAAGTCAAACAAGCCTAAGATAGTAATCACTTCTACAGGATGGAAGAGAGTCAATCTATAGAGAAGTTGAAATTAAAAGAACTTAACTTTCCACAATTAAAGGAAACTCAATAGAAAAGATCTAATCAAGAATTCATTCCCTTTGTATTATCAATTGAATCCAAATTCTATTTCAAAATTAGAAGTTCTTTCGCTAGTTCCCAAAAGAGAATACAAAACCAAACACATAGTTTATAGAAAACAATACTTGTAGTCTTCCTTATGAATTCAAACCTTATCGGAACAACAATATCAACATTGCCCCAATTCGTATACAAAAATCAATCTATGATGTAATAATGCCAAATACTTATTCATCTATTCTTAATTGTTTAAAAAAAAAGTTAAATTTCATTCTATAGAGAAAAGTATACAGTACAGTCCCGAAGCAGAAGTACAAATCTTGACAAAACAAGATAAATTCCACAAGAGAATTCAACTCCTATCTCCTTTAAAAACCAAAAATCCATTCAAATGGATCTGAAAGAGAATACAAAAACCCAACAAAAGTTTGAAGTCAAACAATTTTCAACATTACTCATAAACTTGATTGTAATAGAAATCCCAACTAAATAACTTTCACAGCTCCATCTAGCACATAAAGATCAAGACAGAGAATTACAGTGCAAAGAAGGTAATTGTTCCATTCCAATTTAACTCAAGCTAAAGTATGAAAACAACACTTCCATATACTACAAGAACCCATTATTGATCGCTTCAAATGAGTTCTAATTCATAATGAAGGGTAAGTAAACAATACAGTCTCAAACCAGAGGTTCTATATCCTCACAACAAGATACAGTTCCAGAAAAGTTCCAACATCCTTATATCAAAACAATCAAATACTTTAAAACAAGACGTGGGATACCCTTAATAGAGGAGAGCAAAATATTCTCAAACATTTCCATGCCCTTACATGTTCAAAGTAAATGGTATAGTCTAGGACAGAAGTACTGCAACCTTTCCAAACTTAAGATGCATCCAAGTGAAGATTTCAAAAGAGACTACCAGTTCAAACCCAAATCAAAACCCAATTACTCAAGCTCTTTTCAAGAAGACGGTCCTGAAAATGAGTTCTAAACAAACACAAAGCCTCAATTATGAGTTCTAAACAACCACAAAGCCTTGAGGGTTCCATATGCGTATCATCATTGAGATTGCACAGAGAAACACATCCAAAGACTAAAATTATCATGTAATGGATTCATATCCAAAAATCACAGAGATTCATTTAATCATGAAAGTAAATAACCAGATAAAACAAACAAGCATTTATCTCATGAGAACATAGTTATTTTAATGAAAAATTTAGAGGAAAACAAGAAATCTTAATGGGTAGAGCCTATCATGCCTGATAGTGCTTCTACCAATTCGAAGGAAACTTCCATCCGAGCTTCCAACTCTTTTTCTCCTCTAAGAAACATCAAAAACCAAAATTCTCTTTCTCTAATGCCTCATATACTTTCCTTGGATCGAAAATAGACTAGAGAAACCAAAATTAGCTGCAAAGTGAAAGTTGAACTGTTGGTTCGAAGAACCGGATACCTCCATGTAGATCAAAAATTGCAAGGCATGTAAGACAACAACCTCCAACAAATCCACCCTAATTGTTTCCAATATAGTTTTCTTGAAAAATTACAGGTTCATTAATGCCATTACTCCCCAATCTCCCACTTATCTCTCCTTGACACTGCTCCTAAAATTGGCTAATGCTATTTCAGCCTTTGCATGCATTTTTAAGTTTAAATATGATTCCATGTAAGATTACAATAAGTTTACATGTCTCTGCTAAAACTAGCAGTACTCCCTATTTATTCAAAAATCAAATCAATTAAATTCCTTTGGAACCATCGCCAATCTTTCCATGTAACCCTAGGTCCCTTTCATTAGTTTAGGATAGATATCCATAACTTAGGTTAGTCTAAAAAGTAATTACCTTGGGTAATTTTCCAACTTTAAGATAGATTATTATTCAAACCAATTTAGTAGTAGGTAATAGGTTAAGAGTATACCTAATATCACCTTTTGTTTTTCCCATCCTAATATAGAACATGAAGCTTAGGATAGATTGTCACCCGAATAAGTAGACATAGCTAGAAAGTAGGTACATTTCCCTTAGTTTAGAATACCATTAGGATATATCCCATAGGTTTAGGACTTATATTCCCTTCATATTTGTGAATCAAGCTTCATTCCACTTACGCCGTTAAATGTCTTGAAGAGATAAATCCTAAAGATATGAGCACCAAACATACAACCGAATGCACGCATGATCTTACAAGACCAACTAGAATTTGTAAACATACAAAATCTTAGTCTGCTACGTCTCTCAACCTATGAATTTTAGTTTACCATTTATACTAGTAAGGAGATTTAAAACATTCCTTGGATCAATTGAATTGATCCAAGGATGAGTCAGTTAATAGAGATAAGTTTGTAACCATCTTAACCAGATTACAACTCACCTATCCGAAGTGAAAATGGATTATTGCAAGCATCAACATTTCAATCTAATGAATCCAAGAGGATAAATGATTTATCCCTGAAAATCATGATTTTCAACAAGCAAAGGAGCATACCGCATCAAGAAAATCACATGTCCACTCTTGCAATGCAAAAGAGAAATATAGCAGTTTGTCTAAGGTGTTACATATGGAGATTAGTAGGTATAGGGATGAGATGGAATTTTCATGAAAAGAAATGAATTTTTTCAGGAATATTGGGATGTACTCTAAGTGATAATGAAAATATTTATATATATTTAGTGGATAAAATTTAATATACATGTATCACAATGTATCCTATAAATTTTGGCATATAAGGCTAAAACCTAGTCATGTTGGATCAATATGAGTGATGGAGTTTTACATGTTGTAGAGGAATTTGATGATCATAAATATTAGGTACATGTATGATATGAGGTGTGAGATTTTTTTAAATTGTTTGAAGAATGGGTTTCATGTTGAAATCCTAGTGTCTTAATTAGACCTATTAGGCTTCTGAATAAGGTGTGTTGAAACATGTGTTGAAACATGTGTTCCCGGTTGAATTTTTCCATATGACATATGGTTGTGAGTGCTTGATCATGTTGGAAGGGATTCTAGTGAAGTGTTATAAGTGGTGGTTGTGTTTGTAATTTATGATTGAGTTTTTTGAGATCAATTTCATCAAGACATCATCTTGAGTCCTAGAAGCATGTTTGAATAGTTACAGAGATTGAGTTTTTCTAAGGCCTTGTGCTCTATTTTTTGAGTGAAATGAGTTGTTCCAGTTATAATAATTCATGATATTTCCATTTATATTCCACTTATTCTATAAATATGAGTTTTACTTTTCCAATTCACTCACTTTCTAAGGGTAATTTTCATGTGCTTAAGACCTAGATTGAGTTGTTTCTTCTTGGTGTGCTTCATGGTGTTGATAACTGGTGAAGAGATTATTTTTCTTGTTGGTGGTTTATAGAATATGAACTTGACATTTATATAAATGTTGGAGTATTTTTGAAACTTCTATGTGCTTGAGAAGTTCAAATTCCATTCATTAGAGATTGAGATCGAGTTCTATGCCTATTTGAGTTGCTTTGTGCAAGTTGGTGTGCTTAGTCCTATAATAACCTATTTTGTCTCATGTTATGATTTTATTTTGATGGAGTAGAGTGTTTTCATGTTTAGAAGGATGACCTTATTAGTCTTGGCCGACCTAGGGGTTTTATAAGCTAGATTCGTATATATAAAGTATGCTATATTTTCTCATTATAGAGTGTTGACATGATGTGGATGTGATTGAGCTAGAGAATGTGTAAGAATAGCATATAGGGGTCAAGGGATGTGTTGAGAAGATGAATGAAGAGATGAGAAGATTTGAGGAGTAGGTATTCAAGGTCACTTTACTTAATCAACATATTATGATGCAAGATTGAGCGAGGTTGAAGAGAGAGAATTTTGCAAGAGTAAAGAGTGCATGGAGCTGAAATTGTGATCAAAATCATTTGGTGGAGAAAAAATTATTTAATTATCTACAGATGGATGAGTTGTTTATTGGTCATCCTAGAGGTTTTTATCCTACTTTTAGGTTGGTTA
Organism: Taxus chinensis; assembly: GCA_019776745.2. Taxonomy (NCBI): domain Eukaryota; kingdom Viridiplantae; phylum Streptophyta; class Pinopsida; order Cupressales; family Taxaceae; genus Taxus; species Taxus chinensis. The sequence continues at coordinate 364,250,275 of CM034154.1, forward strand.
TTTACTAAATAGTGGTGGGTGATCCTTGTGAAGTGAGTTCTTAGTTAAATAAATATTATGTGATAAGTAATATTCATACAAGTCCCTTTTTTATTAATATAAGTAGAGGTTTAGTGTTTTTTTTTTCCTTGAGGGTTTCCCACATTATATGATATGTACTTGTGTTCTCTCTTACTTTTTGTACTTATGGATGATTGTAACACTCTTAATAAGCTCACATGGTTATGTATATTGAATGATGAATATATGATGTGGTAAAAGAAGTAAATGTATTTGTATGAATGATTCACCCCCTTTTAGTCACTGTGCTTATAACCGTTAGTATCAAAGAAAGGTCCTTCTGAAGAAATTTTAATCACTTGGAGGAGATCCTTAAAGAAAAATAATGGGAAAATCATATGATGTTGAAACAACATTGATTTGTATAATAAATAGAAATGAATTTTCAAAGTCCTTGGTCAATAGTTTTCAAGATCAAATTAGGATTATGGAGGTTGAGCATGAACAAGTCATCAAAATTGTAGAATTCCAAGTTAAGAGTGTGATAAAATCCCTAAAATTCAAAGAACAAGATTGCCTCAAGTATGAATTTGAGTTGAAACCTCTAAAATCAAAATTAAAGTAGGTATCTAGTAGTTTATAAGAATATGTTGTTCCTAGAAAGGAGGTTGTTAGTTCAAGTTACAAAGAAGATCACATAAAGAAAAACATGAAATCAAGGGTGATCAGACAACCTAATGCATTAAGGTATGAGAATTCTTTCAATGGATATCATTATGCTTGTAATAAATTTGGTCACAAGGAAAAGGAGTGTGAAATAATACTCTTAAGGAATGAACATTCATGGAGTTATGAAATATCCTTCAATGACTACTATTATTCATGCTATGATTTTGGTCATAAGGCTATGGATTGCAATTAAAATATCAAATCATGTACGTCAGGAGGAAATAATAATAATTTGTTTTATAAATACCATAAACCAAGTCATATAACAATATTTTATCATTATGAGTCTTATAAAAAAATAAAGAAGCATGATGCATCTGAAAAGGGTAAAAATGTTCAAGACAAAAATGTTTTTATTAAAAGAGGTTTGGAAAATATGAGCCAAACTCAACCAAGGAAATAAATAAGTCTAATATTGTAGAGATAGTTAAAGTAATAAAAAAGAGTGTCCATGTAAATAAAGGCTCATTTGATGATTTCATACTTTTATAGTGTTATAAGATGAATATGGTGTCTTCATTATGCTACTTGAAGGCATTCATATCTCACGATAAGGAATGTAGGTGAATTATTATTTGTAGCTACTAAGGAAAGGTATGTTTGTGTTGAATTAAGTGTTCATGTGGAATGATCCATATATATATGCTATTAGTAATGACTAACCAATAAGGTTTGATTAATGGTTTGTATTGTTTTCCATGAGTTACCTAGGCTTAGTAACATAGCAGTGGTGTCATGTTTAAGTGACTATGTTGGGTTATGTTTCAAGGAAGTGGTATGGCCTTTAGACATGATTATGAAGGTTTAAATCTTTGTCCAAAAGATAAAGATATGAAAAATGGTGATAGTGTACCTTAGAGGTATGTGTTGTTGTGTAAAGGTTTAAAATGTTTTCAAAAATCAGTTTTGAATCGAAAATCTAGTATGTGTCTACTCAAGAATGTTCCTAAGATTATTGATCCATCAAAGGTATGGTTGTGTCTTACATTTATCTATATCATTCATAGAAAATGATGTGTATCATCTTTCATGATTTTGGGTTAAGTTTGAAGGATTCATGGTGGTAGAGCTCTGTCATGATATTATAAGTAAAAAGGTTGTCTCATTCAGGTATATATCTTTTTTATCATTCAAAGTTATCATAACAAGTAAATATTCTTGTGATTCAAGACCAAATATTATCATGAAGAATTTATGATTTAATGATGTATGGCATATTAAAGATATCAAAGATAGAATAAATGATGAAAAAAATAAAAACTAGGTTAGACATACTATGACATGCTCATATTAGATTCTTGAAGTCACATGAAGTGATCTAGAAGTTGTATCAAGAAAAGGTATGAAACCAGGGGTGTAGGAATGTTGTTGTGTTTATCAAAGATATTAGTCTTTTTGGGTCTTGAAGGTGGATCAATCATGGTCTTATATGCATCAGAGAATCATAGGATATAGGGGATTGGTTCTATAAGTTTGAAAAACATGAATTCATATTTGAAAGAACCATTATAAGATCTATATGTTTTTAATATACTCTAGAAGGATATCAAGGTTGAAATATTTCTGAAGTTGAAGATTGATGGTTTTATGAAGGCTGGTAGTAGTATTTAAGAAAAAATATCTTATAACCTGAACCACTTTGAGTTTGAAAGTATGAAAGGATCAAAAATTTGAGTTTAGATGCAAGAAATCCAATGGAAGTCAGATTCATAAAGCTTAAAGACAATAACAGAAAGGTTTGATCTCTAAATGATATTGGCTAGGTTGGAAATTTTGAAAAATATCTTGTTGCATACTCCCAAAGGGAGTCACATATTATGATGATCAGGTATGTTGTTCTTTTTTTGAAGCATGAAGAAGACAAAGTCTTGTCTTACAGATCATCATCTAGGTGAGATACAATGTTTGGAGGTATTTCCTGTTATAGTTCATTCGTGTCAAGCAAGTTGGATATGATGAAAATCACAAAGTATAAATAAGATTTATTGATTATCAATCCTAGAAGGGTAAGAAGGATAAATATGGGTATTATTATTTGATTAGTGGATATTGAGGGTAAGATTTGGATCCAAGAAGGTGTTTTATTGAGTAATGTATGTATGTTGTATCTATTCCATTATGGATGAGTACAGTACGAAAGGTTGACACCAGGATGGATAAGATATTTTCCTCTTGAAGGTTTGTGAATGTAAAAATAAATTTAATATTGAGTGATACATGATGACTGTGCTAAGTTATGGGTGTGATCAAAATGATCCAAGTTACAAAAATGTATACATCATTCCAGAGGGAGTATGTCAATGTGTTATCTACTCCAAGAAGAAATTTCAAAGGTTTATCATTCCAAAGGGAGATATGATGTAACATGAAAGTATTCTAAGAAATGAGTAGTGATGATATGAGGGAGAGATAAGTTGAACCCAAGAATTTGTTCACAACATTAAGTTGGCTCAAAAATTATGTGTGACTGGTTTAAGGTAGATGTGTGAATATTTTGAAGATATTGTAGAGATCCATTTGAGAAGTGTGTGGCATGATTCTAAGAATTTAAGACTTGGGAAAAAGGCTACAAAAAACATGAAGATCAAATCAATTTATTATTTCTCGAGGGGAGAAATGTGCATGTTTAAGGACATGATTAGGTCTATTAGTTGTTGTTGAAGTCAAGAAAGTGAATGAAGAACAAGGAAATAGGAAGTAAGTTGAGTTAATGTTATCATTATTTTTTTTCGTTGCTTTTCATGTAAAGTTTCCACATATTTCCTTTTTCATATATGAAAAATGGGAAGAGTATGCTTAGAAACAAGAAGTTAGAGGTCTGCATGTGTTTATGTGTATAGTTGTCATTAATGAGTAAGTTGGATATTTTTGGGCATTGTGTATGTGTAGTTTTTATTAATTTCAAATGTCGTTGATGGAAAAGGAAGTTTAGGTGATTTAGGTTCCTTCATAAGGTTTCATTTATAATCAATATTTAAGTTTGATTGGTAGTACATAATGTTTTTGTCATGTTATGATGTCTAGGCATGTTATTGGTGCATGGTCAAGCAAGTGAGTGTTTTGTATGAGCTCTAGTATTTTAGGAAATAATGTATAAGGTCTAACATGGTCATAAGCATGTGTCAAAGGTGTTAATGAGTCTATAAGAGGTCAACAAGGTCAGTTCATGAGAGTCATGTGTTTAGTCAGGTCATTCTAGGCCTAGTCCTTGACCTAGCACGAGCATGATAAGTTGGTAACATGAGAAATGGAGCAGATCAAACTTGTTTGAGCATGTAAGTATTATCTTGAGGTTTTACAACATGTATATGAGGTATATAAGGGCACTATTCATGAGGTATATGGTGCATGTACAAGGTCATTTTAGAGCAAGACTATGAGACAAGACAGGGTTTGCATAGGTAAGTATTAGTGTTTAGAGAGTTTCAGAAGTTGTAAAGCAAGGATGAGAGTTTGAAAGCATGAAGGAGGTTTTCATAGTGCTTGGAGTAAATTTTTAGGTCATAGGTAAAAGAAGAAAGCAATAAAATGAATTTTTGGTTCTACCAAGATCTTGCGAAGGAAAAAAATAGCACAATAGGCATGTTAATTTACTCCCCCACACATTTGAGCTCTGTATGGGGACTTTAGACTTTCAAGAATGTTTCTTCATGGAAAAAAAAATATTTTTCAAGAATAAATAAATCATTTGGAAATTATATCTTTATGAAGCATTGTTAAGAAGCCAGACAAGTTTAAAACCCTAGTTAAACCCTAGACATATAGGATTGAAAGATATTTGAGTTTTATGGTCTCTAAATGGATTTTGCAATAAAACTTTAATGTTCATGGATGAATATAAATCTTTAGGGATCTTGTTGGTGGCAATTTCATTTTCTATTTGTTTGAACAAGTTGAAGAAAACCCCTAGTTTTATGGAAATTTACAGGTATAAAGATAAGATGGAAGTTTCATGAAAAGAAATGAATTGTTAATGTACCCTACCAATTTTGGCCTACAAGGCTAAAACCTAGTCATTTTTTAATTATATTAGGTAATAAGCAGGGATCGGCTCCTAGAGGCCTTACCAAAAATATATAAATCATGAAAGCATCCATAAAAAAGAAAAAAAATAGAAACATGACCAAATTGATAGTTAAATAGGCTTAACTCATGAGGAACCAGGTCCACAAAACCAACATAAAGAATAAACCAAAAACCCAATAGTCTAAAATGCAGGTAGACATAGTTCACATACAGTTGGTAAAAATCCTAAACAACTAGAAAATAGACTAATTTTTCTTGTGACAATTGGAGTGACCACCATGGGTACTGGTGGAGTCTTTCTACAAATGATTCCAGACTAGGTCCTTCTAAAACTCCTTCCCACTGTCTTCCTCATCCGAGATGCTCAAATGGAGTTGGAAATTCCTCTTCTTCATACTCGATTCCACCGTATTCAACCTCTTCTACAATTCCTTGACAACATTATCCATCTCATTCATCTCCCCTCTCATCATCTACTTATAAATACATATGTTTTTAGATTATTTTATGCAATCGATTGTGTTATTCCTCATAATAGAGCCACTTTCCTCCATGGTTTCCACTATCATTTCCAGTTGTTGAATTTTATGGTAGATGTTCTCATTGTTCTACTCCCATTATTCCTAAATTTTTCCTTTCCCTTTAGAGGGGCCTTCTTTTCTACTATCCTCTGAAACCCTAGTATTCATAAAATCTTCCCACATAGTCTGGTTATGGGAATTCTTACCAGTTAATATTTTGGCCAATCACTCAGCTAGGGTAATGTCATTGAGATCATCCCTTGTTGAGCCAACCTCCTTTGGAATAAGAGGTTTAAAATTATGATAAAGTAGGAGAATAATCCCCTCATAAATGGGGGAATTTAGCTTCTCATTGTGAAAATATTTTACAGAAACAGAGAGTGACATATACAAAACGAAAGGAATGCTCAACATGACATGGTGCCTAAACATATTAAACAATGAAATATGATGCATGTATATCTTACAAAACTTTCCCTCTAGAGTGATATAAAGCATAATGTGAAGAAACACTTCATTCCAAATACTAGGAATACATGACCTCGCAATGCCATTAAGGAGGATTTTTTTTCCTTACCTTTGAAAAATGTATGGATTTCATAATTCCTTCAATTGTGGTTCTTGAAAATATTTAAACTTTATGTTTCCATGCCCATGACCTATGCAATAAATTTATCCAAGACTTATAATTACATTCCCCACACCACAACCCTTCCTTTATCCCAAGCCTTGCCAAAATCCATGGTGAGAGAGGGGTCATGTCATTTTAGCTGAGAAATATACTCCCTGGAACTACCAATTCCTAGGATGTACCAAACTAATTTATTACTGAGTAATGTCCAATGGCTAGACAGTTGAACCCACACTCTCCCACCTCCTATAGTTTCACTATTTACAATGAAAAACTAGAACAACTAATATAAAATCATAGAAAACTTGAGATGAATGAGGAATCCCATAGAGATCTCACACCATTCAACCCCCTTGCCGTGAAAATTAATAATGAAGATCTCCTTCGTGTGACAAGAGAAGTCAAAGTTATTACTTGTCATGGGTAATAAGATTATTAATTGGAAAAGGCAATTCTTCACCCTTAGCCCAAATGTTTAAATCATTAAAGGATACCCCAAAGTTAGAAAACCCATCGACAAATTTATTTCCACTCCGGGGTGTATGAGTAATGCTATCACTATCAAATGGTTTTAGGAGTTCCTTGACATCTTGAAGAATGTCACCAAATTTCTAATTCTGAATTTCGTTCTTTTTAAGGGAATTCACAATAAGCAATGAGTCACCTTCAATTTGGATATTTCTAACACCCTTCTCCTTTTTTAGGTTAACACCCCACATAAAATATCTCACTTTAGTAACATTGTTGATTTGAATTCCCAAGGGGCTAGCATAAGAAAAAATCCAATCTCCCTCATAGTATCTTAGGATCCCCCCTCCCCCATAAAAACAGGGGTTTCCCTTTAAAGCTATATAAGAGTTCAAATTACAGCAATTCACCTCTGGTCTAGACCATTTGATTACAGGTTGATGGGATTTAACATAAGGAGGAATAAGGGAAAATTGTTTAAGCATTACTGTCTCTGCTCTGGGATAAGGATATTTAATATTTATTTTAAAGAGTCTTATGTTTTCCTTGATAGATGAGCACAACTGAGCACTGAACCTGTTTACATTATCCTTCTAATCCCTGAAAATACATCCATTCCTTTCCTTGCATAGGCTCTAATATAAGTGTGGAAGTTCCATTCTCTAAGCAACAACCAAGACATGATACCTAAAAGGGCAGACCCATTAAATACACAAATCTTCCATGTAATTAGTTGCAACCACTAGACTTTTAAAAGGTCCATAAAAATAGAAAGTAGAACTTGAGAGAACGAGAAATGAAATTAAAAATATTATTGGCTCTTTCCTCCTACATACCATGTAAAGCACACCTACTGGGAATAATCATACCACACTTCCTCAAATTTTCCACTGTAAGGATCTTATTCTGGGCGGCCAACTTGTAGAAGATATTGACCTTAGGTATAAGTTTCTTCACCCAATGTGAACTCAAAAAATTATTTTAAAAAAAATATTTAAAGTTTATAAGATAGGCTGATTTAACATAGTACTGTCAAGACATCTCTTCTCTCCAGATAAAAAAATCCTCTTGAGATTGAACCCCGGGAATGTGGAAATTTTTAAGTTTGGAATTTAGATCTATGAAAGGATGTAGAGGATTAAGATGAGTGATGATGTTTTTCATGTTTTAGTGACATTTTATGATCATGAATAGTTGGTATAAGTTTTATATGAGGTGTATGAGCTTTTGGAATGTTTTGAAGAAGTGGTTTCATGTTGAAACCCTAGTGACCAAATTATACCTATTAGGATACTTAAGAAGGTGTATTGAAATAGTTGTACTTGGTTAATTTTATCCATATGAAATATGGTTTTGAATTCTTTATCATCTCAGAAGGGATGATAAAAAAGTGTTCCAAGTGTTGGTTCTTCTTGGAAGTGATGATTTGGGTGTTTGAGATCAGTTTCCTCAAGACACGTTCTTGAGTCCCAGAAGCCAGTTTGAGCAGTTCTAGAGATTGAGTTGTTTGAAGGCCTTGTGCTCTATTTTGGTGAATTGAATGAGTTTTTATAGTTATAATAGATCATTATGTTTAAAAGTATATGATACTTGTGATATGAATATGATTTTTTCTATGCCAAGTCACTCACTTTCTGAGGGTGAATTTTAGGTGCTTAAGACCTAGTTTGAGTTGTTTACTTCTTGGTGTGCTTCCCATTGTTGATAGTTGGTGCAAAACTTCTTGTGATTTTTTGTGATTTCTATAAGATTTCCATGACATGTGTGGATATTTTAGATTATTCTTTCAACTTCTATGTTCTTGATAAGATCATATTCCATTCATTGGCTATTAATACTTAGTTCTAGGCCTATTTGAGTTGCTTTGTGTAAGTTGATGTGATTATTCCTATACCGACCTATATAGTCTCATGTTATGATTTTATATCATGGAGTAGAGTGTTTTCATGTTGATAAGACCAACCTTATTTTTCTTGGAAGACATAAGGGTTTTATAAGATATAGTCATGTATATATTAGTATGTTATATTTTCTCACTATGGAGTGTTGACATGATGGGGATATGAGTGAGCTAGAGAAGGTGAAAGAAGAGTATAGAGGGGTCAAGGGAAGAGATTAGAAGAGGCATAAAGATCTGAGAAGATTTGAGGAGCACGTATTCAAGGTCACTTGACCTCATCAACATATGATGATGAAATATTGAGTGAGGTATAAGAGAGAAGTTTGAGAGAGTGAAGAGTGCACGGAGCTTATCTTGTGATCATAAGAAGTTACTGGAGAAACACATCTCCAGTGATCCTCATATACAGATGGACGAGTTAACACTTATTCATCCTAGGGGTTTGTATCCTCCTTGTAGGGTTAGTACCTTACCAAATAGGTTTTGGAGCTCCTTGTGAAGTGGGTGCTTCACTAATTAATTTTTTTATGATGATTATTATCCATAAAAGTCCTTTTTTAGTAATATAAGCAGAGGTTTAGTGGGTTTTCTTCCCCTTGAAGGTTTACCACATTATATGTTGTGTACTTTTGTTCTCTCTTGCTTTTTATACTTATGGATAGTTGTAACACTCTTAATAATATAACATGGTTATGTATGTTGAATGGATAATTTTAATGATAAATGTGTGATATGGTAAAATATGTAAAAGTATTTGTATGACTGATTCACCCCCTCTCAGTCACTATACTTATAACATTTCTTCCTTTCCTTCTTAGGGCCATTTTGGAATATTTGAACTCGCCATACTTATAAAACTCACTTGCATGTCCATCTTCTCATGTGCCTTCTCCAATGTCACTCCTTTGTGTTTCTACATCTTCGTTTCCTATAGACTTATTAAGGGATTTGTATTTCTGTCACCTCTCAAGATCTATTAGACCGTACTCATATTGATGGCCTTTATTTTCTCTTCTCTATATATTAACTAAAATATTCACTTAGTATTATTACATTATCCCTCTAGTATGTTGTTATATGTCTAAGTATAAAAACTAGGCACTAATGACACCTATTTGATCCTTTTCTTGCTTTGATTGTATCTACTAGTGTCTTTTATCTAACATTTGAATACTTTTTGTCAATTCATAGGAATTCTTATTCCTATCTTTTGTTTTTCTTTGGTTTTCTTGTTTCAAGAAAATACCACCTAGAAAGTATAGTAACATCTACGCATTAATGTCCTTCTAAGAGATTTTGTCCTCTTCTCCTTGTTTTCTTCTTTGTCAGTTTTCTCTGTCTTTGGGTCTTTTTTTGTCTTCTTTTCATAACCTAGGTCAGATTTTTGTGTTACTATGTGCCAAATTTTTAACAAATAACTCACATTTATACACAACCTACTAACTATTTTAAGGAGAAATTGGGCTAATATTTCTATATATACCACATACACAAGAATAACATTTTGGGTTGTATTATTCATTACACATGGGGAGACTATTATGAATTCCATATCATACATTCTTACATTAGGTGTAGGAAACAAGTTTTCACCCCTAGGTGACCCTACACATATTAATCACACTATCATTATTTACACTATTATCACTATCCTAATTCCATTATCCCTATTATCTAATTTACCATTATAAACCCTCATCTACCTTCATAGAATCTCATTTACCCTATCTAACCTTCTAAAAAAACATAACCTAAATTACCCTAACCATCCTAACTCCATAACATATTCCTATCAGATACCTAACTTCCCATCATTCTTAAAACAACCTCAACCCTTATATGGAAAGTGGTTTCAACAATTTTCCATCCTTTGATAGTTTCCACTTCAACCATATCGATGGCCAGATGTGATCAACGAAGATCATTATAGAATCCGTTGATCCTATTTACACATCATCTTGTATCATTTCTTAATTATATAGATAAGAGATATTAGGAACACTCACAAATTGTTGAGACCCCACACAACCTCGCAACATCAAAATATCCCTCACGGTCTGTTATAATCCTTTGGGAGTCCTCCAATATTCACTCTTCCATTTATATCTCTATCATCCTCATAAACATTAAAAAAGGTATAGTTCACTCTATTTCAATCATTTTCAATCATATCTTACATTAGTTATGTTTTTTAAACACTCATCTTCATATCCCTATCTATCCATCATACCTTCTACCTTTTGTTTTGTCATTTGTCCAACTTTTAGCATATCTATCAATTTTACTAGGGATCGTTGTGATTCCCGATCACCGTTGATTAGATCCCCAATCCTTATGCACTTAATTAAACTCTATATACATGTTCAAATTTCATATTTCTATATTCATTTTATCTCTACAACCTTTGTATCTCATCTTAGCATTTCCAATATCAAAATATGAATCTGAAACAATATGTTTTACCATATTTATTGAAACAAACCATTTTATCCCCGATCACTGTCAATCCTTGATCACCATCAATCCCTATATTTTATCCTTATAGAAATATTATCATATTATTTTAATAACAAACCAATTTACAATCATGTATTGTCTTTAGATGACTCTTCTAGGATAGGTACATTGCATTACAAGAATATACGACATCATGAATGATTAACAAACCTTCATATGGGATCAACTTGATATCTGAAATGAACTAAGATTGTGTGCCATCGCCATAACACTTGAAATCAAAGACATAAAATACCAATTTGAGATCATACATAAAACATAGGATGCACAAGAATAAACATGATTTGAATATTTTGAAGAACTTCAAATCATTGTATCCCTAACCTAGTCCACCTATAATGTGAAGCAAGATATCTCTATCCCTATGGAATTCTAATCATGTTATCATTGCATTATTTCATTATCATGTCACTTGATTTTAAAACACACGTTAAAACCCTTTAAGGAAGACCTTTGGATTCCTGGGATTTGCCTTTTCTGAGAAACTCATTTAATCATTATCTAATATATTTCTTATTTAGTTATCATTGTACATAATTACTCTTTCTCGATGAAAGGAAGAGTCTTCCACATCATTGGTGTATCCACTCATCCTGACATTGTTTTTTTATGCATAAGTAGTGGTAAACCTTGCTTTATTTATAGTTTTTGGGTTTTCAGTATAATAGTAACAAACCAAAATTCACCATAAACATTGGCACTCCCGAAGGTACCTATAATCCCCTAACATTAAAATTAAAATAAAAACAAATAATGTTGTTTTAAAAATGTGTAAAAAATTAAAATTAAAATAAAAAGGAATAATAATCACATGTACACCATTTTTATTTGGTTCTTTCTTTCAACATTGCATTTTATTTTATTATTATCATCAAAATCAACATTGGTTTTGGGCCGTAGTAACAAAATTTCATATATGCTTTCTTAAATAGTTTAATTAGGAAGTTAAACAAATTGTATTCACAAAAATCCCTTCACACACAACCAAATCACGTATCAAATTGGAATTTACATTTAAACAATATTTCCCAAGAAAACCTACTTGGATTTCATCACCTAGAGGAAAATATGACTCTGTGTTCTAGTTGAGTATAAATAATCTAGTGGGCGGTATATGGGCTAAGAACCCAACACCCTTATCACTGTGGGACCGTGAAGTGAGGGGGTTGGACTCAATATCATGCCTTTTATTAAAACTAACAAAGATATAGGCCTCACGTAATTTTGGGTATATTGAAGACTCCAACCTTAAACTCACCTGAAATCAACCTTAGTTGACCTTTTCTTAGAACCCTTTTATCCGTTTTCTCATTTCACAGTTTTCTTAAATTAATCAATATAATAAGATTCTTTGAGTCACTTGTTTTCAATTATTTTAAACAACCATTTATTTTTCTTTGTTGATTATTTGATAATTTCATAGTTTTAACTAGAAAATAGTGTCGTCTTCAAAACACCAATGATATGAAAAACCATATTCAGCAATCCCTAGACACTCTCAAGTCCCATATTTAAGATATTCTAAGCTAAATAGATCATTTTTGACAACATTTAGAGATTGGTCGAGAACCCCCAAATTCTCCCAATACTCAATCTATGACATCAGAAGCCCATTTTCTTGATCCTCCTTAATTTAATTAGATTGGTGAACCTACCTTTACTGAACTCTTAGATATAAATATGATCACCCTTTCTAGCTATCTTTTTTCCTAGAGAATGATTATCACCTATGCCTTTATCTATAATATGGTCTAACTTATGAAGTCAATAGTTGTAATTATTCTAAACTTCTTGATTTTTATTATTAACCCATCATCTAATAAATCTCTCCTTCCCCCTCCACTAGTGATGTAGGCACATTAACACCTGCTTCCTCAACTCCTGTCACTGGTTTTGATCTTAACACTATCACATGAGAAGATAAGTCCAACCAACAACCATCTATGTCATTTTCTCCTTTTTTGTGATCATAAACCACAAAAACCCACACTACAACCTCCTCTTCCATATCCAAGCTTTCATCTTGTAATGCTCTTCCTCCACCTTCTATAAGCTTAGTTGGTGTTCCTCTTACTATAACCACTCCTATTGCATTTCAATTCATCCCACCACAACAAACTACATCCTCAATCCAAAATCTAGTCTTATCCATCCCCACTTCTATACCCCTTTTTAGTACGAGTTCCATCTCTAATACTCACCCCTTTTCACATCAAGCATCCACTACCCATGTATTATAATATAGTTCCATTCCTTCTTAATATATACCACAACCATCCCAACCCCTTATCAAAACTTACATACCTATACCTTATTAATATATTTAACCCTCACAACCATTAGTCTCTTAGTATCCATTTAATATCCTGATGAGTTCCCCTCTTCATCATAATATCCCTTTACCATATCATTTATATAATAATCAAACCCCCATCCTTATAACTAAGATTTTCCCTCTACTTCACACACATAAAAACCTCAGAATGATCCCATGAAAGCATTACCAATTATAATAAAAATAATTGAAATCGACACCATGGGAGCTAAGAAAAATATCTCATAGGAACAAATTTTTATCGAACCTATCCATCCATCAGTACCTTTTAAGGCCTATCCCCCACACTGGGAACTCCCAAAATTTATTAAATTATACAGTATGGAGGACCCACAACAACACATCAGGGCCTTTTTTCATGTGTACTATCTCATTTCCCATGACCAGGATCTCATGTTGAGGACATTTCCTATGTCCTTAGTAGGGCCCTCCCTTGACTTGTACAATAACATCCACAATATTCCCTCTTCTCTTTCACACAACTTTTGCAGTTGTTCTTAGATAATTTATCCATCAATATCACCCATAATATCTCCATCATTGATCTCTATGTAACTAAATAGTTTGATGATAGGTATATTATATATTTTTTCACTAGGTGGTGGGGGATTATCAATCAATTATCATTTTATCTTCCATAAACTGAGTTGATCGATATATTCTCTTGATATTGTGCTAAGTATATATCATCAACTCTCAAGATCCAATACTTCTAGATATTCTATGAAGACTTTATCATGTTCCGAAAACTAGAGCTTCATGATCTCGAAGATGGTAAGGTTAAAATCGAGTCTAAAAAACCCAAACCTGATTCTTCATTTAAAACCTCTTCTAGCAACAAAAAATATAAAGGGTTAAAAAACATGGTTGTTGTAAAATTGTGTCCAAAATACATTCAGAATCTAAACAAACTCAACCTTAGTTCATAAATACACACCTATTGGGGAGTCTTATAGCATGATCTTTGATAAAATTATAGCCACTTGCATGATTAAACTTACTTCTATCTACCCTATTGACATATCCACATTTAAACCATCATGGTATCAAGATAATTATTATTATAAGTACCATCAAGTCCTGGGTCTTGACATCGAGAGGTGTCATTCATTTGGATACTTCCATTAGGATCTCATTGACCGAGGTGACTTACAACTTGACAATATCAATGCCCCTCTAAATCAAAACTTGGATGTGTTTCAACAACATTTTCGGAATCATCCCCCACCTACCAATCTAACACTCTTAATTTTCATCATACTATTAATACTATCAAATGTTTCCGCTTACATCCTCAACACCTGGTGTTCTTACGATAGAGGTGCTAGCCGAACCATCTAACGCTTCTAGTATTTTCACTACTAAGATCATGAGTCCTCCTACACATATCAAATCCTCTTCATATCCACCCATTGTCTCTATAAAATCCCCAAAAAATAAACCTATCATAGAAATTTTAAAAATCTCTTTCGAAGACCATGTCACCCAACACTACATCAATAATTTCAATAATCCTACAAGATAATTTAAAAACCATTCATCCAAAACAACATAAATTATACCACATAATATTCATATAACCTTACCAAAAAATACACAGCCCTTACCTTCCTCTTAGGGACTCATCCCTCATCTAAGCTCATGATTACCATTATAAAACCTAGGTTCATTTCCTGACTGACACCCAAACATGTCATAAAAAGGATGACCCCATTATCTCAAGCCTCTAAATAATTAAACGATATATAAATCTCTTCATACTCACCGCCATCACTAAAAACTACTACATGATACTATAATATAATCCTCAAAAATATTATCCAATCATCTACCATAAAATTACCCATATTACGTCATATAACTCCCAAGAGGTGAATCTCCCTTGGTATAATTATGAAAAAAAATCACATACTATAAAGAATCAGGAAAATCCATCGAGGATTGTGAATCCCTCCATGTTATGGTTCAAATCCTTACTAGAAAAGGAATTATTCTCACAAATCCAAAACATCTAGATGTAATCAAACCTAGCCATCAGACTAAACCATCTCATTGAACCTTTAAAACTGCTCCTTTTGAACCATTGCCAAACACCACATCCACATACAACAAAAGCATGGATGTCTCTAGTAACACCCCGCTCCATTAGATATATGTCATTCATATAACTACAAGAGTGCGTGCACAAGACTCAAAGGCCTCAAACTAAAATAGGTGAAAATTCTCTATCTCTCTTTCTCCCCATGAATTTCCTAACATGTCACCTTATAAGGATAAGGTTTTTATCCTCTCCACTCCATACACCTGATCTACCACATCGTTAAACAAATTCACTAATATCTTATGAAGATGTCTCTCTATGATGATGTTCAAACTTATCCACAACTTCGAAAAGGATTAATTGAGTCCCTCTAATTTATATTAGAACCATCATATGACCCCTAATCATTTGTAACCTTATTGACACTCTTAAAATGTATGTCACTATCACCTTTGCTTATTCCGAAATCCCATCCTTTCTTCCTGAAGACCATGATCTTTCACTCTTCATCACCACCCAAACCAAAAATACTCTCTTTAATATAGTTATGATTGAAAATGGAACTGATAACAAAATCATATCATCTCATGCTTTCACACAAATCCATTTATTGATACCATAATTTCTCAGTCACCTGCCATGTTAGGCACCTTTAACGACACCTTCACCCCTACATTAGGTAAGGTCATTTTACCCATCAAGGTAGGTGTTAAAATCCTTCATGATTTCTTCTATATTTTTGAAGGAGAATTCTGGTATAACATATTATTGGGGTGACCTTGGATACGTATTATGCATTATATCCCATCTAAATTACATTATTTTCTAAAGTATGAAAATGAAGGTAAAACCTTCACTATTCCCACCAACCCAAATCCTTTCATACCATGTCACATGACGTACATGCCTAATGATGTGTTCCTTCCATTAAAAAATTATAAGTCTTCAAATAGAGATTCAACAAGCTCTTCCATACCCGCATCTAATCTACTAGATGATAATTCCTTCCAAGATGTTATGTAACATCTCTCATTGGTGGAGTACTACATTCTAGCCCTCAATTATCTCCCTACACCTAAAACATATGAGAGACCCAAAAAAGAACCTATGTTTAAACAAAACATCAGAGATATCATTCCTTTTGGTCCTACCCATATGATAACAAACCTAATTTATGGGGGGGGTTGATCATAATTCCTCACACCAAGATAGTCAATATCATTCCAAGCCATTCACATATGAATTCTCATTCTTATACAATCAATCATTTGTGAAAGTTTTTCTTCATTGCTGCACCTAGAAAGGTTTTGTTTTAGGACGTTATGAACATGACATACATGACTTAGCCTTTGATCATTCTCAAAATACTCATGAGAAATTTAAGCTAGGATTCAACAATCCTTCCTTGATGTTGGTGTTAGCACACTGGTTATACAAATAATATATCATATCTAAGCATACATGTAAATAAAAGTAGATATTCTACCAGAAGAAATATACAAAACAAGAGATATAAATTAACACCAGATTTAATGTGGTTCACCCAGTGTGGGATACATCCACAAAGAAACAAGAAAATCTATTATCCAAATCTTTGACAAGATATACAATGAATATTTACAATCTTCCACACCTTTCAAGTGTACAATAATTTCTTCCACTCAAGATTTTGCTTCTTCTCCAAGAATTCACTCTCTCACAATTATTTTCATAATAATCATCAAAATTTTCAAGTTCTTCCTAATTCTTACTGCTAAATCATATATTTCATGCTTATATAAGCATATACAAACTTAGGGAACTTAGCCATGTAATTACAATCAATAGATCTACTTTAATGCTAAAAATAGATATAATTCCCGAGAGTTAAATAAAACACTCCCGCACAGGTAACCGATGTTGGTTAGCCCTAACCGATGGCGGTTCCTCCTTACCTGACCAATGCCGGTAATAGGTGACTAATGTTAGTCCCTCCATAACTGATGATGGTTATTGTGTTTTCCAGAAATTTTCACATTACATGCTAATCTAAAGTAATTGATCTCCACAACTCAACAATCTCCTACTTGGAGATTAATTACTGCACCATACCTATACAACATCATTATTCCTTAGCTTTGTTTCTTCCTCTTCAAGTCTCAAACTTGACGACCAATAGAAGAGTGTAGCTCTAATTTCTCCTTTTTTAATGGCTTCGTTAGCATATCCGTAGGGTTCTCACTCATATGAATATTTTCCAGATTCAACTACCCATCCTCCAATACCCATCATATGAATTTATACCTCAATTGAATGTGTTTCATTCTCTAATAAAACACTGAGTTCTTTGCCAAATTTATTACACTCTGAATTTCACTGAAAAATTTACAATCATCTTGTTCCTTTCCCAACTCTTCCATGAACCTACTCATCCAAATCATCTCCTTGCTATCTTCTATAGCTGTAACATACTCTGCCTCTATAGTAGACAAAGCCACAACCTTGTAGAATCTTGAAATCTAGTTAACTTCCATCTCCCCTACTGTGAATATCTATCAAGTAGTGCTCTTTCTACCATGCAGATCTCCAGCCATATCCAAATAAACATAGCCAAATAATGAAATATCTGAACCTTCATATTATAATTGCATGCTAGATGTCCCTTTTAAATACTTGACTATCCATTGGACTACTTTCTAATGATCTTTACCTTGATTGGCCATATATCTACTCACAAGTCCCACTACCTATGAAATGTGTGGTATGGTATAAACCATAGCATACATGAGACTCCCAATTCCTGAAGAATATGAAACTTGTGTCAAGTATATGAACTCCTCATGTGATAAAGGACACTGATATTTGATCAATTTGAAGTGTCTAGCCATAGGTGTACTAACAGGTTTTTCATTTTGCATCTTTAACCTTTCTAACACCTTGTAGATATAATCCTCTAAAGAAAAATACAATTTCTTTTTTTTCCTATCTCTATGTATTTGCATGCCAAGGATTCTTTTTACATCTCCTAAATCCTTCATAGAAAATGTGTGAGCTAGATTTTCCCTAAGCTCACCAATGTCCTGCATACTAGATCTACAATAAGCATATCATCAACATATAAAAAAAAATAATATAGCTCCTAATTTAAAGATTCTTGAAATAAACACAATGGTTAGATTCACATCTCAAGTAACCATGCTCATGCATAAAACTATCAAACCTGATGTACCATTTACTTAGAGCTTGCTTGAGCCCACATAGGTTATTTTTCAACCTGTACACTAATTTCTCCTTACCCTTGAATTCATACCTAAGCGGCTGTTGCGTATAAATATTTTTATCCTAATCACCATGAAGGAAAGTTATCTTCACATCTAGTTTTTCTAAATTTAAATCTTATACTACAACTAAAATCAATACAATATGAATAGAAGTCATCTTTATAATAGGAAAAAATATTTCACCAAAGTCAATGTCTGCTTTCTCTATAAATCCCTTTACTACAAGCCTTGCTTTGTACCTTTTTTTCCACCCTCTTCTTCCTTAACCTTGTAAGCCCACTTGTTATACAATATCCTCTTACCTTCTGGTAACTAAACCAAATCCCAAGTCTGGTTCTATTCCAAGGAGTCCATCTCCTCATCCATGCCATGCTCCCACTAGATGTGGGTATTATCTTGCATTACTTCTTCAAAAAAATTTGGTTCACCATTATCAGTCAATAATAAATAAAATAGAGAAGGTGTAAATCTTTTTGGAGGTTTAATTATCCTTTGTGACCTTCTCACAGGAGTTTGGGGTACCAGAGGCTCAATCTGGACCTCCTGAACATTTGTATCCAAATTTTTCAGTGACTGACGACGGTCACCTATAACCAACGTTGGTTCTTCTAATTGATGCTAGTTTGGCTCGTCTATAACTGATACCGATTCTTCTAACTGATGTTGGTCAGGGGCAACTGACACTAGTTACTATGTAACCCTGTTGATATTAATTTTAAATCCAAGAGTTCATTTTCATTCCAAAAATTTTCAACTGGTTCATCCTTGGGTACCAAAATTTGATCCCTGTACATTCTCTTTTCATTCCATTCAATATCACGAATCCTAATAATTTTTGAATTATCTAAATCCAAAAAATAGAATCTAATATACACAAAAAATTTTGAACCAAAAACTTTAAGAAAAGAAAGATCTACCTCTTTTCTAGTCAAATATTCTTCCAGTATTCCTCCATCTAGTGAACTTGAAGGCCCATAGTTAATCAAATAAAATATTGTATCAACTGCTTCTACCCAAAATTGCTAGGGCAATCTAGAATGTATCCTCATAATTCTAGCACATTCCATGATTGTCCTATTTAGTCTCTCTGTAACACCATTCTTGTGTGGTGTTCTTGGAACCATTCTTTCTCTACGTATCCCATTCACTGAACAATAATCATTGAAATCCTTGTTATAATATTCACCACCATTGTTAAATCTAAGGCACTTTAACTTTGAATTTGATTCATTCTCAATAAGGTATTTCTATCTTATAAAAGTCTCAAAAACATAAAATTTATGTTTAATACAATAAACCCATACCTTTCTTGTAGCATCATCAATGAAAGTAACATAATACTTAGATCCTCCATGAGAAGCTACCTGAGTTAGTCCCCACACATTTGAGTATACAAGCTCCAATTTTTTCTCCTTAGCTGCCCCAACTTTGAGAAATCTCACTCTCTTTCACTTTCCAAAGACACAATGCTCACAGAAATCAAGATCTAAATCTTTCAAATCTGATAACTTACCCTTAGCCTTTAATATATGTATTCCTTTTTGACTCATATGGACCAACCGATTATGCCACATACATGCATCTGAATATGAAGTAGATACTGAAGAAAAATAATTAGAAACAAAGGTAGATAAATATAATGTTCCTACCTTCTTACCTCTTGCCACAACAAAAGCACCCTTGGTGAATTTCCAAGAGTCTCCTATAAAAGTAACCATGCAAACAATTTCACCTAGTTTCCCTATAGAAATAATATTCCTCCCAAGGCTTGACACATGCCTCACATCTTTCAATACCCATGTATTTCCATTATGTAATTTTAGATGAACTTCCCCTTTACTAGTAATACTACAAGGTTAATCATCACCCAAATGAACATGCCCAAAATTACACTGGACATAATTTCTGAAATAACCCTTATTAGGGGTTGCATGGAAAGAAGCTCCAAAATCTAAAACCCATGATTCTATTATATTATCTAAAGAAAGAATAATAACATCTTGCATTAACTCTGATGCAGAAATATTTTCTTCTTTACCTTTGTTTGGTTGTTGGTTCTCTTTATCCTTTGACAAAAAATATTTCTTTTCATGTCCTTTCTTTCCAGATTTCCAAAATGTAATTCCCTTACCTTTGGATTTAGATCTGTTATCCCTTGACTTTGTTTTCCCATTACTTTTACTCTTGGATCTCTCCGTCTTCTTGCCCCTGCTTTCTACATTCAAAGCATTCTCATATGATGATTCCTTTGTACTCTTCCTACAAATTTCTTCATTCAATATTATGCTAACCACATCATCAAACTTCAATATATTATTATCAGATGTTGTATTACTAACAACCATTACCAATTTATCCCAACTATCAGGAAATGACCATAAGAATAAAAGTGCTTTCACTTCATCATCAAATGGAATATCAACCAATTTTAACTAATTTACAATATATCTGAAATCATTTAAATGACTAGATGCAGATCCACCTTCATGCATATTAGAACTAAATAGTTTATTCATCAAATAAAATTTATTTGAAGCACTAGGTTTTTCATATAAATTAGTAAGAGATTTCATTAACCCTACCATAAAAGTTGCTTCTATAATATTGGAATCCACAGATGTTGTCAGGCTCAATCTTATAGATCCCAAAGCCTTTCTATCAAGAATATTCCATTGTTTATTAGTCATCTTCATAGGTCTATACTTCTTATCCAATGGTAAATACAAGTCCCTTTGATATAGATAATACTTAATCTACATATTCCATAATTGATAATTTCGATCGTTAAACTTCTCTACCTTGTATTTATTTTCTTTTGATATTGTTGTAGCTCCCACTCAATCAGAAAACTCTTTGTGAGTAAATCTTCAACACACAAAACCATCAAACAAAGATCTCATAACAGTTTTTTGGGTTAGCACACCAGTTGTACAGATAATATATCGTATCTAAGCATACATGCAAATAAAAATGAATATTCTACTGGAAGAAATATACAGAACAAGAGATATAAATCAACAATAGATTTAACGTGGTTCACCCAATGTGGGATACGTCCACCAAGAAACAAGCCAATCTATTATCCAAATCTTTGACAAGATATACAATGAAGATTTACAATCTTCCACACCTCTCAAGTGTACAGTAATTTATTTCACTCAATCTTTTTCTTCTTCTCCAAGAATTCACTCTCATAATTATTCTCACAATAATCATCAAATTTTGCAAGTTATTCTTAATTCTTACTTCTAAACCATAGATTTCATGCTTATATAGGCATATAAAAACTTAGGGAACTTAGCCATGCAATTACAATCAATAGATCTGCTTTAATGCTAAAAATATATCTAATTCCTGAGAGTTAAATAAAACACTCATGTACATGTAACTGATGTTGGTTATCCTTAACCAATGATAGTTCCTCTTTTCTTGAATAATGCCAGTCATAGGTGACCGATGCCAGTCCCTCCATAATCGATGAAGGTTATTTTGTTTTCCAGCAAGTTTCATATTACATTCTAATCCGGAGTAGTTGATCTCCACAACTCAACACTCAAACATTTACGTAAACACTACACTTGAATCCATAGCAAAAATGGAGCCATCCTCTTGATCTTCTCCTAATGGATCCATGGAAAGAGATGAAACCATATCCATTCCTCCTAACATTGTTTGAAACAACACGATCACCTGAGGACCACTCACTTACCATACTAATGACAACACTAAGACCCTTCTGCTAGTATTACCCAAAATGGTAGAGGAAGACTCCCCTACCATCGATGATATTCAATACCAAAATGAGAATCCATCTTATCCTATATGGGGGAAGAGGACCATTACCTTAAAAATACTCTACCACATAGCACATCTACAATCCTTAATGAATCCACTATTGATGCTAACATAAAGAATTCGCAAGACACTCACATAGTAAAAGTTGGCCAATATTTAGATTTGAGAGAATTAAAATACTTCAACATGTTTCTTTCTAAGCTCATTTAGGAATTTGCATGGTTATACATTGACATGCTAGGTATTGAACCTAACATCATTTTCCATAAAATTATCATAATTCCTAATGTGAAGCCTATCAAGAAAAATCTATGTAGGATGCACCCTCCCATATCCTTGCTCATAAAAGAAGAGTTACACTATCTTATCTCTATTAATTTCATCTTACCCATTGACTACCCACAATGGGTATATAATATCATATCAATAACCAAATCCACTGGAAATTTGCATATTTTTATAGAATTCTGAGATCTCAAACTAGCTTATCTTAAAGATGGCTTCCCTTTTCCTAACATTGATCAACTAGTTGAATTCATGGGATTACATGGGATGCTATCTCTTATGGATGGTGTTTCAAGGTATAATAAAATCCTTATCAAGATAAAGGACCAATATAATATGTATTTAATTACCCTTTGGGGGAACTGTTTCTACCGAGTCATGCCCTTTGAAATCAAGAATTCATGGTCCACTTATCAACGTGCCATAACTTACATCTTTCATAATCTCATCCATAAAACTATAGAATACTATGTTGATTATCTCTTGGGTAAACCCAAGCGTCAAAGGGAGAATATCATCATCCTTGACATCATATTTTCATATGTCACTCAATACTTCCTTCACCTTGACCCAGCCAAATGCGTATTCCGTGTTCTCATTGGAAAAATTTTAGGGTTTATTGTATCTATTAGGGGCATTGAATTAGACCCTACCAAAATCAAATCCATCATCAATATTCCTCCTTCCAATATCAAAAAAAAAAATTAGTCCCCAAGGTAGAATCTAATCAGTCTATCACTTTATTTCTCAGCTTTCAAACCACTATCAAAAAATTTATCATCTTATCTAAAAGGATTTCCTTTTCAATTGGGATGACTCTTGTTAAAAATCCTTTGAAGATCTCAAACAATATCTCCTATCATTTCTCGTTCTCATACCTTCACGCATGGGGGATCCAATTTCCCTATATATATCTACCACCAACCATGCATTGGGTGGTATAATAGCACATTGAGATGAGAAGGGTAGGGGGAAGGTTGTCTATTATGTGATCCACACTCCTCACAACTATGAAACTCATTATAACAAAGTATATAAGTTTTGATATGCCTTATACTTCGTGACTTTAAGCTTCATCAGTATCTCCTTAGTCATAAGGCTTATGTCATCACAAGCTTCAATCCTCTCAAATATATGCATTACAAACTATATCACAGTGATCACATCATCCAATAGCTTATGCTTATGGATAATTTTGACGTATAATTCTTGTCACATAAATATATCAAGTGGCAAGCCATTGAAAACCAACTTGTGCAATCTCCCCTCCCTAATAATCAACCACCTCATGAAAAATTTCCTGATGAGTCTATTAACACTATCGATCAAGAAGAAACTCGCATAAAAAATACAATCTTCTTTGACAGTTCTAAGTGTCAGTAAGGGGGAGGTTTTTGTATTATCATCATACCTCCTTGGGGGACTCCTATTCCTCTATCATTTAAATTTAATTTTGAGTGCACCAATAATATAGTCGAGTATGAATCTCTCATTATGGGTCTCAAAACCATGTTCATATTTGGTGTTAAAATCCTTGACATCTACAGGGAATCATAGCTTATCATCAATAAAATCAAAGGAATTTATCAATGTAAAAAATTAAATTTTACAAAAATACAAAAATTGTTGTTGAAATCCTCCTAGAATCTTTTGATCAATATACAATCCAAACAATTCCCTACTTATTTAACAAATAGACACCGTGGTTTCTCTTATGCCACTCATCCCCTTATCAACTGAATATTCCAAGTTGTCCGTTGTTGTGTATAACCTCAATTAACCATCTCATACCAATAAACTTCCTTTTGTCATCTTGTCAAAATAATCAATCATATCTATGATACACTCAATTCTATGACTATATTTCTCATTCTAAAATTCCATCCCATCTATCTAAGAAAACTAAAAGGTATTTTCTACAAAATGCTAACTACTATATCATCCTAGGTGATGTAATTTACAAATGTGGTTTTGATGGACTCCTACTTTGATGCCTCAAATCTCATGAATCTACCGAAGCTATCAAATAATTCCATGATGGCATATGTGGTGGACACTTAAATGGTTTGGCTATTTCCAAATGCATCCTATGTATGGGATATTACTGGAATACCCTTAATAAATATTTTTAAAAGTACATCAAGAAATAGGTTAAATGTTCATAAAACTCTATCCTCACTCACATCCCAAGTCAGGCCCTATTACCCACCCAATATTTATGGCCTTTTTCACAATTAGGATTTGACCTCATTGGCCTCATCAACCCTCATTCATCACAATGACATCATTATATCATCACTGCTACCAAATACTTAACAAAATGGGTGGAAGTGATTTCCCTCATCTCCACTAAAGACGATAATATTTTTTACTTCATCCACCATCACATTATTTGTCAATTTATCATTCCTAATAAAATTATCACAAATAATAAAAAATATTCCAGAAACAAAAAGATTCAAAAACTTTATGACACCTACAAAATCACAAAAAAACATCAAGCTTATATTTTCATCTCCTTACTATCTATAATAAAATGGTCAAGTATAATCCTCTAACAAAAAACTCAACAAAATCCTCATGAAAACCATTGATCAAGATGACAGGAATTGGCATCTCTAGATCTTGTTTTCCCTTTGGGCCTATTGGACTATCATATGTACTCCTAAAGGTACTACTCCCTTTTTTTAGTCTACAGATCTAAGGTTGTCCTCTATCTTGAAGTCCAATTTCCATCTCTCTATGTCTCCCTTAGATATTTTATTTCTGATGAGGAGTATCATCAAGAACAGTTAACACAACTTGAATTTATAAACGAATGCCACATAACAACCCTTGAACATATCAATGTCTTTCATGAATGAATCAAAAGAGCCTATACCAAATATCTCAAACAACGCGACTTTAACATTGGTTATCTTGTCCTCAAAAATAATAAAAATGGCAATACTCTAGAAAGGAATCAATGTGGGATGTTTTCTCCAAAGTGGATTGGTCCATATATCATCACACATATATATGGGTCTATAGCTTATCACTTAGCCTCCCTTGATGATAAACCTAAAAACAAACCCCAAAATTCTTTGCACTTACGACCTTTCTATTGTTAACACTTATAATTCCATTAAATTAGTTGCATCAAAGATCTCATTCCATCACCAATCCATCATCCACTATTGTGATGATTTAGAATTATGTGGTCTCCCATTAGTATCTTATATTTACGACCTTAAAAATGAGCACCATGAATTTGATCATTACATTTTCAACATGGAATATCTCCTCCTCATAAGTAATAACCCTTAATTCATTAAACATCATAAGGGTACACATGTGTAGTTTGTACACACATATTTTCCCATCCACAAATGGTCTACTAAGCCTACCCTCAGCTTAAACAAATTCAAAGATATATGTATGGATGCATACTATAAAAAATATAAATTGATCCCTCGAAGGAAAACTATTAATAAATCAAAATACAACCTTGAAAACATAAAAAAAAATTGTATACCTATCCCTCGAAGGATGGCCACCCAATATTATAATGGCTATAAAAGGATTCCTGCATCGATCAACCTTCACATTAAAAGTCAAATTAATCATAAACATCCTAGGAAATATTCCCACATTGATCATATTTCCCATAAAAATTAAACTTCCCACATTGATCAGTTTATACAAATACAATTGGGGCACAAGCCTATAAACCATCAAAGGAGAGCCTATTATCCCCATACAAACTGCACATAAACCCTTCCCATGTTGAAAGAAGTTTTATAAGCTCATTCCATATATCCATAATCCTACATGTGACTAACCATTGTTACAAGGCCTCAAGTGCATTTTCATACATATTAAATTTAACATCAGATTATATATGTACCAATTCAAGTTGAATAAAAAACATATGACATTTACTCTTGATCATGTTAAAGTTCATTACAAACATACAAAGATCACTATACTTAAGTCAAATCACAAAAACATTTAACATCATATCCATACATCTAATATATCAAAGCATCTCAAAATCCCATCACAACGCTCATACATAACATTAAATCAAAAGAAATCACATCACATGAAGATAAAATATTATATACATACATATCATAAAAATGTTTATACAATAGCCTCAAAGGGCCCAATATATTCGAGTCATATAAAAAAACCACTAATTAAGTGGTAAACTAAAAATCACATAATATATCACCACCCTGGCCTCCCTCTAGACCTCCATCATGTCCCAAATCTCTTCGAGGTTGTGTAACACTACCAGTGCTCACCAAGGAATCCTACCTAGCCAACCTATGCTTGATTTCTCTATAAAATTCATATTAAGGTGCATCTGTGAGGCACTCTGTCATAATCCCCTCATAATATGACATTTCTTTACACAAGGAATGATACTGATCTATAGTCACAAAATCTAGAGGTCTCATCTGACCTCCTTCTACTACCAAAAATATTCCCATAGGAACTAAAACCTTCCTAACATTTGGCCCTGCTCCCTGTCCTCTACCTACTGAGACCTCCAAAGCCATGCCTATCTCTCCATACTTCACTTGCAAGGATTCTCATTGTCGGTGAAATATGTCTCTCTACTATTGAAAATAATCATGCTCTAAGATTTCCTAATCTCACTCTTACAAGAACGCATCCATCTTGTGGCAATTGTTATTACAATCCAATAATAAATGGTCCCTCTCTATCTACATCTCATCAAAAACTATCTACAATATACCTAATTCCCCATCATCATCCTCGACCATGTCTTCACCCCTCTACGTCCACCCCACTTTGTCTCCTCAGGTCACACAAAATTATGTCTACCACTCTCTAAAATCCTCCACAACCCCTTCATCATCAACATCCACACCCTTGTGCTACCCCTCATATACTACCTATTATGCCTCATTTATCAGCGAAACAATATTGTCTCTCTCTGAGTCATCTTGGTGATAGACAATTAGGTCACCATGTATCTATTGTGGTAACCCAAAATGCCTCCGCACCTTGGGAAATTGTACACCCTCAACGATGTCTACTCATTGCTCCTGAATCCATAACACACGTCTTAAACTAGCCAAATCCACATCCATACCCAACAATGTAAGAAATATAACATATGGCCTCCAAAAAAAATCCTCCCAAGATATCCCACTGATATTCTCAACATAATAATCCTCATCAATATCTAATCCATCATCTCAAATCCAAGCAAATCTCCATCTCATAAATATTGCTACATACTCTGTCAAGTCCCCATCCCACTTAAAAGGTATACTTGGTGGCCTCACTATAGTACTATTCTCATAGGACCAATAGTGAAGAATAAACCCCACATCCAAACCAAATATCCATCTATTAACATAACCCCATAGCTCATGGTATACCACTGCTAACAAGGTATACCCTCAGGTGATGAAACTTGTTGTTGGTTCAACATTTAATCAATCTATTTGATGTCATTATGACTAGGGAAGTGTCCAAAGGAAATATGCAATAAGATTTTTTAGGAAATTAATAATTTCTTGGTGAGATTCCATTGTTTAGGGGGTTTCCTAATTCTAATTTTACGAGATTGAAATTTAAGCTATGCTAGAGATTGCATAAACCATTTGAATTGAATGAAACTAGTTGACTTGCATAATTTAAATACTCACACAACTTGAATGAAATTGAAATTCTTGAAAATTAAACTCACAAGGGTTTTAAAGGAAATCACACTTACTAAAATCAAGTTGAAGGATTGAAATTCAAATAAGACAAGGCTTCTGAAATAAAATTCGCACAATTCAGAACAAAGAAATTTACTAAAATCCATAGATGTAGAGAAATTACCATTGACTGTATGAGATGAACTATTATGTATTTACTACCATGAAAGAGTAAATAAATATTGATAAGATTAATAAGAAGTAAACAAACGATTATACAAATATAAATGAAGACTTAAATAACTAACTGATACAGAAAATACGAAGGGTTTTTGGTCTTGAGATGAGTATTCCCTCACTCTCCCATTGATCAGAATGATAATTACACACTATTTCACCAAAGAAACACTTTTATTGAGTTTAAAGGTTTTTAGATCACATATTCGAATTAAAATTTATATATTTTATATCTAACACATTACAGTCAGTGATGGAAAATTATATAATCTAGCGTCCTCAAATGAAGCCTACAAAACTATAATAAGAATCCTTATTTAGATTATATGAATAGATATTCCAAATAATATCCATATTTTAGGATGAAATGATGGAGAGGATAAAGGAGATAGATAAAGAAAAAAAATTACATGATTTATTCTAAAATTGGCATGTACAGTTATGAAATGGATGTGTGCTCTATGCTGAAAAGTTTTTTACCTTTTTTAGATTTGTTAATACAGGTTGGAAAGATCTTGAAGTCCAAGGTAAAACTTTACAACATCCCGAAGAGACTTCTAAGCGATATGGGATACTCCGAAGTGATATGAGAAAAATCTAAAGTGAACCAAGATAAAACAATCTGAGGCGAGTTGAGATACTCTAAAGCCAACTAAGACATTACAAAGTGATCCAGGATAGAACACTTAGAAGTGAGAAAAGGTAATCTGAAGTGAGCTAAGATACTCTGAAGCGAGCTTCCCTTTTAGACTTTTGTGCCCAAAACTTAACATCCTGGCAAAAAATTATTCTTTCATCGATTTGTACACAAAACCCAGTGATTTTCAAGGATTTTTAGTTAGAATTTTAGGATAGAATAGATTTACACACTGATAAAAAAAATGCACACAACCTCTACTTTGAATTAAGAAAAATTTATAAAATGTATTAAAATTCAAACAAGGGGTAAATATAAACAATTCCATTATTTATTCAATTAATGAGATCATCATATTCCCCACACACTTAGTTGTTTGCAAGTCATTTTGAAAATAATTTTCCAAATTATGGAGCAAAAATCTTGTCCATATATTTTCTCAAGTCAAAAACATTTTTATGAAGTTCCCATGTCTTTTTTTAGATGCATAGAATCCTTAATTTTCTTCAACCTATTTATGTCATGTCTCAAATAATTCAATATTTCGTAATGTTTTTTCTTTCTAACGAGGCATGGGGAATAGAATAAGTGGTGTTCTAAACCAAATTCCAATCCATTTTCATCCTTTTGTTTGAAAATTTCCTATAATCATGCCTACAATTGCCATTTGTGTCCTCATTGACCATATCAGATTTATTGGAGATAATACCTCTCTTATTTTTAAGGGAATGTTTAGGGTACACCATCTCTTTTCATAGGCAGTCAATTCTTTTAAAAAATCTATTTGTGGAGTGAATTTTTGAACACTTTCAATGTTTTGTTTTAGTTTTGTAATGTGATGCTCTTGAATTTTGGACTTGTATACCAGATCCCTGAATTTCTTGACATGTCTAGCCAATTTGGGATGTTGAGGCCTTATGCATATACCCTCTATATTCACTTTATCTGAATAATCTTTGGTCATTTGATCTCATTCTATTTGATTTTGTATGGTATAGCAAAAATCTATAAATTGGGACTCTCGAACATAGAGGTTAATCATAAAGTATGACATGTGACCTAAAAGGAGATTACATAAATGAAAATCACACATGATGTTTTGATGATCATGGAAACTTTTGGTAATGGAATAAAAAAATTCCATGTCATTATTTATTTCAAATGTAAAATCACATGTTATCCTTGATAATTTCCATATATAAAAAATATCTTGTAGGAAGGTACTATATACTAAAGAAGGTCTTTTGCAGGCAAGCAATTTTTCCCTTAATGCACAAATAGTTTGTAGGTCATTTTTTATATTTAATGCTATAATCACAAGGGACTAAGAGGATGAGTGAATCATTCCTAAAAAAATATATTTCATTTACCATTCATCATATGTTATCATTCATACAACCATTCATTCAACGATGTAGCTTATGTGTGTTTACTTAAGCATATAAACAACCATAAGTAAGATCAAGAGAAAGGGAATATATAAGACACCATAATTAAGTGGGAAACCCTCATGGGGAAGAAAACCCACTAAAACTCTACTTATACTACATAAATCAAAGTGATTTAGTGAAGCACCAACTTAAAAAAGGAGCACCAATCCCTAGTTTAGTAGAGCACTAACCCCTAATTTAGTGAAACAACCACTCCACAAGGATTATATAACCCCCTAAATATGGCAAAGAACAAACTCATCCACTTGAATATATCTTATCTCTAATAATTTTGATGCCACAAATGATAGAGATCACAATTTCAGCTCACAAACCATACCTCACACACTAGGTCTTCAATCTCTCATATTCTTTCTCTTTCTTCACTTCTCAAATCTCTAATCACATGCACACATGCTCTCTAATATTCCTAAAAATATCATTCTATTCCTAATCCTTAAAATCATGCTCTCATACCTGAAAAATATCTTCCTCTAGTTGCACTTCTTCCCTCCAAGAGCACTAGTTCAAAAATGAACCCAAAACATCACTTTTATACCTTTTTCTTTCTTCCAAAAAAACTGAGGTTGGTCATACACATTTAGTTCAACCAATTCATCATTAAAAAAATACCATAACTTTTTATCAATAGGTATAAGTTACCCATGTGGTCCGTCCTAGCAAAAACACACTTTCCATGCACCAAAAATCACCAAAACCCATGCATTGGGATGTGAAAATTCTCCTCATTCCATAACCATACTTAGTCAAGATCAAATATTCACCAAAAATTATTAATATATCATTTAAACATCAACCATGGTTAGAATTTATCTCAACAAATCAAATTATTTCATTTAATGGGCCCAATTCCTTTTGAAATTCTCAAAATAATTGTTTCATGCACCCTTCAGCACCCTAAAAGCTATATAAAGCCACCAAATTACTTCAATAAGATAAAACCATGTAATGTATCAAATTGATGGAAATTCCAAAACTTGTAAAAAAACTTATAAGAAATTTGGAAGCCATGAAACGTTTGTCTCTTCAAACCACAGCTACATTTTCCTTCACCAGGCCAACCTGCCAAAAAATCTATTTCTAAAGGTTATCTCATAAAATAATTTATACATACGTTAAATACCTAAAAATAGATTCATTTTATGAAACATTCATCAATCTTTACTTTATATGTGATAGGAAGCATCACCAAATCCATATCATTCTTCAAACAACATCAAAATTTCACCGGAACACATCTTGTCTTATACTGCCAATAATATTCCTACTCAAAGAATTCCATGGAATTCCTATCAAATGAAATAATCATGAAAAAAATTATATAACTGGAAATATATCTAGATCCTATTTCCAATGCAGCTTAAATCACCTTCAAACTCGACTTGTAGCTCAAGTTATGCTAATTTTACTGGACCTTGCTATTTGAGATCACAAAATTTCCCTTTGACTAGTCAACCTGTTTTGACCTCAAAACACAATGAAACTACATAAACATTCTCTAAAAAATCCATGTAAATAAATAATAAATCCCATACGTCACTCACCATCAATTTGGCATGCTATTCCTTTGGAAACCCTTGTCCCAAAACCTTCTTCATTAGAAACTATTATTTTTAGGTGGGGCCCGCTCATGACCATGACATAAACCATACATTTATGGAAATTAAATAGAGTCTTATACAACATAAAATAATAAATTTTAATGAAACAATCCAAATTGGGTCACTATACTTCACTTTCTTCCAACTACTCCTAGCTAGGGTTTTATACCTCTTTACTTACTTAACATTTGTTAATAAAAACGTGATTATCAAATAAACCAATTATTTATTTGAAACCTTAAAAAATCACCATACAATTTTACCTGAAAGGAAAAATTTCCAAGGAAAATTAAAAATTTGACAACGAGCATCTGAAGTTTAACTTTGAGTTGGAAAATGACTTGATTTTCACCCTGTCTCACAAAATCAGTCATATCTAGAAAAATACACATCATGAGTACCTAAAATTTTAGTCAAAGAACTATGAATCATCCCTATAACATATCAAATCATTATAATGTCAATGCCATACCTTAATATCTCTATCCTATCTCATTTGCATAGATTCACCTCAGGGATTCTCACTTTAGAATCTAGGGTCAATGGAAATAATGCAATAACTAATTTTTTTTTTGTAAATGACTTAAACATACCTCATATCCCATGATTCACCTAAATTCATGCTTCCATAAGCTCATATGGCTCCAAACCACACTGTGGCACCTTAAAGTTGTCATACTTATTCCCAATGAGCACATGTAACAAAGTGAATCACCTATACGTACATTATGTTACGTTTGTGAGTGCTCAAGAACCCTGAAAACATGTTATATATCATGTAAAAATTCTTCACAAGAATCCAAGAAGCTCATATTGTCAATATGTATCTCCTAAGCACCTGTATAGGCTTGTAAGAGCAAGCATACCTTATTGAATCCCAATGTATCAACTGATATACGTATGAAAAATCATGTTAGCACCATGAATAACATCATATAACCTAAATACAATATTCACTTTGTCATTAATATATATTTTTCATCAATTACAATGCCTATTAGGACCATATGCCAATAATCTCCCCCTTTTTTATTGATGGAAAACACCCTGAAATTCTCCCCCTTTTTTACATTATAAAAAATTCATAGATGTTTCTCACATTATTCACCTACCTCATCTTCATAACATCATTCTTCAGTTAGAAACATTAACCAAAGGTCTCAAACTAGCTCAATCTCTTGGTTTTTGGACAAAAACTTATTCTTACCTTCATTTTACGCATTGTAAGCACCATGTTCCCCCTAGAATAAGAACTTCAAACATTTGAACACTATTAGTAAAGCATGAAATAATCTTAATCTCACCTTATTAGGGGATAAAACATCATTCTTCATCTTCTAGAAATGTAAAAACACCTATTTTCTCTTTTACACTTGGTTTAGCCTTCATAAGAATATTGTAGCAACATATTATATGAGTCATATGCATGTTAATCATGCCAAAAATGCCAAAATAGAACACACCAAACCACCATACCTTCATTATTGGAATACTTCATTTTTTCTAGGCATAACACAACATTACTATGCACATTCTTGTTCACCAAACCAAAATTGAGATATGAAGCCCTAAACTAACTTTTAGTGTCATTAGGACAAAATTTGGCAAGCTCTAGAACCTCATACCTACTATTACCATGCGATTCGTAGCTCCCCATAGACTTAATACCTCCATTTATAGCCTCTAGAAACAAAAATGAGATATTATCCTTGTTATTTTGACTAGAAAGTACCATCAACACCTTTGTTAGGCCATAAATAGTTTTCTCAGCCACATGCAATCATACAATCAGATATAAAAAATTTCAGCCTTGACCTAAGTACACTTGCAATAAACATACCTATTATGTATTGAAACCATCACATCATCTTCAAGAGACCAAACACAAACTCCCCCTATTATTTAGAGCTCATACACACCTGAGAAAAAAATGAATACTTGTAGAAATAACTTTCTCATGCCACACTAGCCCTGTTCTTACAATCTTTGTGTTATGAATATCAAAACAACTTCTTCATATTAGTTCTAGCAATATTTAAGCAAGTCACCAGACTTAGACCTTGATATTCTACATAACATTCCCAAAATAAAATTTCATATGCATCTTGACACATATTTAACCATGTCTTGTCACACCCTGCAAAGTTAGTTTATATTACAAATGGATAAATCGTTGTTAGGAGTTTTAGTGCTTTATGTACATGTAGAATTAATGATCAAGGTATTATTTTAATTGCATTTCAAATAAATATAATTAATTCTATAACACATCACGGATGACTGTTATAAGTTCTAACTGTAATATGTTATATTTACTAAGGTTTGTAGGTATAGCATTACATTTATAGGTCTTATATTGACCTTACTGCATATTATTGAATGATATAGACCATGACTTAAGACCCTTCTATGGTAGCATTTCTATGATAATACTAATGTATTACAATGTAGCTAAGTTTATAGACTTGTTTTATGGGTATTAAGTTGTAGCCTACATAAATATGGTGCCACACTATGTTATTTCATTGGATGATCCAGGTTTGAGAATGGATCTAAATGGGTAAGATAAGATGATCATACTGATATTTACTTAGGGCCTGGAATATATAACTAATGTAATGGAAAGCTAATATGTAATTTTTAGGCTAATGATGGGAAAACTAAGTATGATGGGTAATTTTATCTTATAAAGTTTGAGGCTAAAGTATGTTTTGAGATAACATATCAGGCTGAGGATGAGCCTTAGATATAAACTAAGCATTGTAATGGGAGATTATTAACTACTATGAATCATAATATATTTTTATTAATTGATTTTCTAAACCTGAAAAAGACTTTTGATATCTAAGGGACTAATTGACACGTGCCTGGGTAAGGGTTTTGTGTATTGATCACTAGTTGTTAAGTATCACACTAACCTTGGTCGTATTGACCATTCATTTGTTACAAATTGATCAAGGAAGCTATAATGGGTAATTTATTGCATGCTCTTTTATAAATAATAGGAAATCGATTACATGGCCAATATTAGCACTATTATTATTTTTACCATGCAAGTCAAGATGTGAAATGATTATTGTTGGAGATTAATTTAAACCCAGCCAAGTATGATGGGAGTGGATAATATCGGTGGAGGCGATATTCTGAAATATGTTACGGTGTATTAATAGGTTTTAATGCACCAATAATATTTTAGAAGTCTCAAAGCTTCCTGGAGAAGTTATCAGATGACTTGCATGTAGTTAATTTTGTTTATTCTATGACTTAGTTCTCTCCTACTTCACTCCTGAGAAGGTTGTGCATGCATCACTGTAAAGGTGAAATGTTAGGCTATGTGGTTGCATAAAGAGTTATATCTTTAAAAAGATATTAAAAATTTGGAGGTTTTTCTTAGTGGTGGAATCAATATTTCGAGAAGAGTTTGAAAGGGAATCTTATTAACTGGAGAAGAAGGAATTAATCTCCTTTCTCAGGAATGATACAATTTATCTCTCCCTTAGCTTATTTTTCTATTCATTATTTTTTCTAAATAAAATCTGTAATATGTTCTCCTTATATTCAAGGTTTAGGGTTTTCATTATTTTTGTGACAATGTGTTGGGATGTTATCAATTCAAGTACAAGTGAATGGATCTAGGTTTAAAATTTTAAATATCTTAGAATGATTCAATGGTAACCATGAAATAAACTCTTGCAAAAGTGTTTTGTTTTGATTATGTTGAACCCTCTCTGAAACTACTGTGGTTATTATTCAAACGCTGCAACTAGGGTATATTTGGATTAAATGATTTTTTTTATCAATATCCTTTGTATCGTATACATTTTTTGGGGGGTATTATTGTTTTCCTTTCATTGAAGAATTTGGGTTTCTAGTTTTGGTTGTGTTCTCTTGAATATGCGGGTAATCTTGTAATACTTGATATGAGTATAAAATAGAGCTTATTAAAACATGGTATGGTTTGTAGGTGTGTAATATTCCTTTATAGATACTTTTTTATGTATTTGTTGTTAATTCTATGGTTGTTACATAATACAAACCTATATTTGGGTATATTTGGATAAATCTATTCTTAGATTGGCATAGTAACTCTTTGGATATGAGTATGTGATACATCTGTGAGCTTTAGAGAGGATGATATAAAATGGGTTGGTTATCTCTTACCTCATCTCTATTTATGAGCAATTACTATTGAGCCTCTGTCGATCTATGAAAATTTTGAGAGTATTCAAGGACTCTATTTTTTAACTTACCCACCTTTTATTATTAATGTGTATCAGGGTTGAATCGACCTTGGTGATGGAATGCTTAACCATATGACTATTGTAGTCCTCTGTTGATGATTTCATCAGTTATTTTATATGCTCTCTGGTTATTGAGATTTTTGGCACTGGTAAGAAACATCCATTTGGGTAGTTATTTACGTATTTTCATTGTTTGATTGACTTGATCAATGGTGAAGGGTTATGGGATTTTGATGTGTAATGAGAAGTTACCTACATTAAGCCATATGATGTACCAATGTGCACATTATCACAGTGAAATCTATTTGGTTTGATGTTTGTTCTTTGACAATATTAATAGTGGTGATTGAGCCTTGGGGTCTTAGTCGAGCTAAGGAAGAAGGAAAATTACCTTACAATAATCAAGTCTAATTAAGTAATTGGTAATTTTATAAAATATGTATGTTATTCGGTCATATTATTATCTTATTATCTATGTTAAAGATATAATTATTTTAGTCTTAAGAGACTCAAATGTTTGAGTAACCCTTGGTTACATGACTATAATGATGAGTTGTGCAAGGTTGTTGATAAAATAACACAAGATTTGAAGGAAAATTCTCAGATTATTAAACCCAAATAGGTTCACACTAGTCTTGAGTGGGAGGAGGACGTTCTAAAATTTTGGACTTTGTTGTCTCTAGCACCAGTAAGAGAAGGATGAAACAAGATGTTAAAAGGAATAAACTACCCAAAGGAAGTTTCAAGATCAACTTTGATGGCTCAACCTAGGTTAAAGATAAAGTGGTTGGTGGCAGTGGCCTCATTTAGGATAATAGTGGGAGATGTTTAGGAGCCTACATGATACCCATAGGAAATCACTCTAACAACGTGGCTTAAGTGATAGCTATGCTTTGGGGTGTTAAAATGGGTAAAGAATTAGGGCTTATAAATATAATCATTGAAGGTGATTCGATGTGC
This sequence comes from Taxus chinensis, assembly GCA_019776745.2. NCBI lineage: Eukaryota > Viridiplantae > Streptophyta > Pinopsida > Cupressales > Taxaceae > Taxus > Taxus chinensis. Next base: position 364,287,573 of record CM034154.1, read on the forward strand.
ATTATTAATGCCCTCAAAGATAGTAGTAAATGTGGATGGAAACTAAATCATTTGATAATGGATGTATGTGCCATGCTTGCATCATTTGAATAGGTGGTCATTCATCACACATACCATGGCAGGAATAAGTTGGCGGATGCGTTGGCCGAGAAAGGTAATGCCATGGTGGATTTGGTGAGGTGGACTGACACATGTATCCCTTGGGGACAAATTAGTAAACTCATAAATGAAGAAACAAAGTTGGAGGTAGCAATATGATGACACCCTTAGCTTGCACACTTGGGGTTGTGATAGGACTTTTCCTTTTTGTAAAATTTCCTGTTCTCATTTTTTTTTCTCCATTTTCTATCAATCGATTTCTATTGTCTATGTAAAAAATGTCAACTTTATTGCTAGATTCATGGGGGAAAATAGGTAGCATACTGAAACATCTACCTTTCTTCACCTCAAGAGTTATGTGGCTTTGTGGAAATTGTTGCATAAATGCAGTCTCACTAGATACATTCGCCAGCTCCATGGTAATGATTCCAAAGTAATGATCTTGGCCTTTCTGTCGATTTTGTGATTTACTGGAAGGATGGTGGTTTTGTTTTTAGAGGGGTTCATATTGATGTCTCTGAGAATGCCATAGCTCATATCAATGGGTTAAAACTGATGGCCTAAATTTTTTTAAAGACAAATCTAGAAAGAAACATGAAATTTCTACTTTCTTTGAAGTTGGGGAAAAAATTATTACATATGATGATGGTATTGCTCATACCTGTATGCCAGATAGATGGGCTGAATTTTACCTGGTTATTATGAAATATCGTATTCTTGAAGGAAAATTCCATAAAATATTTACTCACCACATGTCCTTCCTTAATTTTCTTTGTCATGAATAGACTATGAGCTTATCTTTCTTCCTCCATAGTTCGATCCTTTTGACTATCAAGGATTTCAATAAAAATAAGGTGGATATCCCCCTTCACCAAGGCCTCATTCTTCTTCTGGTTCAAAGAAGAAAACCTGTTATCCCTAATCAAGTCAAGATCATGATTATAACTAGGAAACCCTTGCTTCTCACCTCAAAAAATCAAGAAGAATAATTTTTTTGTTGATCCCGATGAGGGTGTTGTGGACGCCTTGTGTAATCTCAAGAAGGGGATTAGAAATTTAGGGTAAAGTTATAGCAAGAGGGATCAAAATCTTGCTGACTAGGAGATCATACTGATAAGGTCCAATTCCACAATGGATACCATTCTCAATATCAACCAAAACCTCATACAGGAGCTGAAATATTGTCATTAAAGGATTGAAACCTAGAACAAAACCATTAAGTGGATTCGAGTGGTTTATGTTATGTAGGAGCAATGCATTTCTCTTCTTAAAAAATAGGTTGCTTCTGAGGAGGCCAAAAACAACATGAAGATGAGTTTTATTTCTTTTGACAATGATGATATGGATACAGGTGACATCTCAGGTATGGTTTCAGCCGACAATCAGGGTAAGTCTCAGGAGGAGGTTAATGCTAGAACTCAGACTAAAAATCAAGAGCTCAAATGCCTGAAGGGAGTCATTATCAAAGTGTCTGGTTTAAAATATGGGAGTCATTGTCAATATGTAAACTATTTAGTTTGGATCTATTATATGGGGGCATGTTTGTCAAGATTTTTTGACTCTACCTCCTTGGCTTCATTGGTTTTTTTTGTTAAAAATGTGCTTCTATTATGTATGGGGTTTTTTTGTCCCTGTTTAAAACCAATCTTTTTTATCTTATCTAAAAAACATGACTATAATGTTATATTGATCTCTAATTTTAATATGTGCATATACATATACCTAGTAGGAATGGGAATTAAGTATGTACACATATACATATATGTATGCATATGTATGAGCTTTTGTGGGATAATTAATTCCCTAAGTAAGGTGAGTAGTTGGACATGGAAGAAAATTATGTTCTCTAATAATTATACACAGTTGTATTATTATACTGTGAATATTTGATGAGTATATTATTTCTTAGTAGTTTCAAGGATGATTTCTTATTTAAATGAATGGATATTGTTGAATAACTTATTGGTTTTGTAATTTCCATCAAGTCATTTAAGTAGAACAATGTTGGATGAAGTGATGATTGCAGATTGATTTGACCTTTGTAATTTAATAATGAATGTTTTACAAGTTACTGAGTTTTTTATGATTAAAATTATTATAGTTTTCATTTAGGTAAATATTGAATGTCATTAAATACTAAGGTAGATATAGGTCTTATCATGCTAGTTCAGTTGGAACTAACCATGTACAATGGAATATTTTAATGAAGGTTATTAACATTGCAAGTTGATTATGAAGGAAGACATGATTTACACCTTTGCTCACTGTTGTGTCTTCTGATGAAATCTATAAATTTGTTCTTGTTGTGAAAAGATAAAACTAATTATATTTTAGTAAGGCATGATTCTTGAAACAAGATATGATTATCTATTGATGATGTTGTTCTGAATTGAGAAATGTAATTAATTATATTGTATTTGACTAAGAAATGAATATAATACTTTATTGTGATATTAATGACAGAAAAGTGGATTTTCCGGTTATTAATTAAGTATTATCTATGAGAATACATATTGTATTGTAATCATTATTATCTCATTAATGATAATGTTGATAGTTTTCTATGACTATGTAATAAGTATTGATATAGAATCGACAAGAGATTAATTAATCAATTATATTCTGTGTATGACCCTATTATGAAATCTGATGTTATAAACCTTATATTTTGTTTATGTTGAAGTAATAATACTACTATAAATGTGATGAAAAATCAGATTTAGGGTTCTTGTAATAAAGAATCCCTCGTGTGGTATGGGATATATAAGGAAGTTTCAATTACTTGTGTCCTAATATTGGTTTGTTTTGTGATATATAGAGAGTATTTTAAATAAATATTAATGGATCTAGTGGATTATAAATATACATATGCATGTATTAATTGAATACATTCCATATATTTAATGGTATATGTGTAACTGAAATTACAAATGATTGACGCATATGTATTGAGGAATTTTAATAGTTACACCTAAGTATGTAAACCTTATGGATGTTTATAATTGTATACATTCAGTGATGAGTTTTACATTTTTGGACTTAAGAAAATATTACGACAGGGTCATAATTTAATAATTAGGGACTGTGTAATTAATAAAACCTATTTCCGTAATTAACTCAATGCTTAAGAAACGTGCACAAGTCACCTGTGGAATTTTATTACGTTTTATTATTTGAAACTAAGATATGGAACTTAGGATTGAATAAATAATTGGATTGATATCATTGTGTAATGAAAAAATCTGTCGTAAACAAATTCAATGATCGGGAAAGTTATGAAAAAATTGTTATGCATGTCGTGATCAACATGGAATTAAGTTGTGCTATGAAGTAGAATTTTCCCATCCAGCTAGTCTAGTTGGCACATTCATGCTCGCGTCAATGGATACAAAAAAATTTCATGGATGTGTGACTTTAATTAATTTAACTAAATAACAGTTAAATTTTCATAGATGGATCAAGTGATATGGTGATGGGACATGTTTCTATTGAAGTATGTGTCATCATGAAACTAAACATGGCATGCATGACTATAAAACTTTTGCCAAAGTAGTGTATGGTAGTGCACTATCAAGATGTACCTAGTTCAAGTATAAGTGTATGATGTCGGATGGGATTCAATTGATTGAAATCCTGGTAGACACTTATAACAACAATTGTAAATCAATGTCGAGAAGGGCACTACTGGTATACTTTTTAAACTAACTCGAAAGAGTTTTCTATGGGGGATCGAGTAGAATCTAGTTAACCCATAATATTACACACGCTTTATTGATTTGTAATCTGAATAATTGTAATTATATTATGTTTTATTTAAATGTTATTTATACATTTAAATAATTGAAGGCATATGAATTTAAATGCGGGTTATTTAAATCAGTGAACTATGAAAGATAATTTAAAAGATAATTAACAAAAGATAATATAATTTAGCAGGGGCTATAAATTATGCTACTCATTTCAGTGTATGACAACTTAAGGGATTTATAACTCTTGGGTGCTGAAATTTAATCACTGTGTGTTCAATTTTTTGAAGGACTTAACTATAATTAATAAGTTAAAAAAAATTCCCTATTTGAAAAACATAATAAAGAGGTTGTTACATGTATTTTATATATACAGTCCCTTAGAGCTTTGGATCATACCTGTAGCTAGTCATCATATCATTTAAGCACTCAGAGCACTTGAATGCACTTGTGACTTCGTACATTTTCTCCTCTTAATTGATTCTTCTAGTTTTTCTTACTGTTAAGAAACATTTAACTGATTTCTACATTGACATACACAACTTTCTCAGTAACTTGGAGCACAAGAAATTTCTTGAGTAGGATCAGGTATTCAAAATTTTTAAAAAATCCCACTTGGTAATTATACCACCACTGATAAGAACATTTGACAATAAGGGTTTCACTTGTATCCATATAGTGACAAATTAACCCTTTTTGGAGGTTTTACTAGACACAACTCATACTTAGACTGAGATTTATGGCTTGTATCTCTTCTCAAGAACACTCATATGCATAAAATACTTATTGGAACATGTAGATAGGTATGTGTACTACTTCACTTACTAATAATATCTTTTATAGACACCTCATACCCTTAAGACCATTATGCTCTGCCTTTTATACCTATACTCTGTATATATAGCGCATTTTCTAGCTCAGGAAGTCACAAATAATTTGTCATGTCTAAGTTCAACTTCTTTAAATAGTCACAAAGCTCAAAGCACCTTTACATATGCATATACTAGTTTTCTTAAAGTTCATACTCTTCAAAGGCTGTTGTAATTTTCCTTTCATACTTGTACCCTAGAATTAAGACCATGCTTACTAGACCAATCATCTATTCATACCTCTTCATCTATTTTGAGAGCATTAGTGTTCTATACCCATGTTACAGAGTTCTTTATTGATCATTAGAGCCACCTATAATCCTCAAGACATTTCCTCAGATATTAAGACACTACAAAACTTAGAGAATACCATATATAAAAAAAATATACACAACAGGGGTACTTATCAGACATATTATCTTGATCATCTTACCTCAAATGCACATACTCTTGCACAAAAATAGTGCATAATCATCTTGACACATTATCTAAAACTTGTATTACTTACTCAGACTGAGAAACATCTAATACACAATCTTCAAGGGATGAAAAAACATATAGCATGATTTTTCCATTATCAACTTCTTCAGTGAATCTGAGAAAACCTCCTTCAAGATATAAATCCTTATACTAACAAACTAATGAGCTCTTTCAAGTTTTCGAGAAATAGTAGGGTTTCTTCAACCAAAACCCTGATACACTGTAGCAAACAAGATAAATCTTTACTTCATAATATTCAATATTCATAATGATCTCATGTCACTTCACACATCCTACGCTAACTATGAACAAGCTTCTCTTTCTTCTAGATAACAATATAGACCTTGAGTCCCCCTTTCATAGCACTATAGATCAACAATTTAGTGTAAAGAGGCCTTGTATTAGCTATAGGAAAACTTTATTGTCCTCTTTTCATGAATTCAAAGTATTAAAAAACTCAGAGACATATCCTTATAGATTTTTCAAACCTCTGTTCCATTTATCTATACCACGATAACTTGACCTCTCATGTTTTTCCATGAACTAGAGAGGAATGCATCACTGGTCTTTAAATTTACACACCATCACAATTAATTATAAAACCACCTTGTGGCATAATATGTCCACTTGGATAAATTCAGTACACAAAAAAGAAGAATAAGACTCTTGACACAAGTATGATATCATAGTATACTTGATGACAACATATGGCTACCCAACAAAACTTAAGCTTGAACACCTTATACATAGGACATGGCTTTACCTAAATGGTCTCAGAATAACATTTGTTGAAGAATCACACACAAGCTTGTACCATGATGTTTAATACTATCTCAAACCTTTATGAAATCTTATTATCATACTTAGATCAATACTTGCATTCCAAACATTGATAACACCTTAACAAAACCTTGCATCGACTTCTTGACTTATAGACACAAATAAAAAACTTAGGAAATTTTCTCATTACTTGATGCAATAACACAAAGATACATACCATGAAACTAATGGAATTCAAGACATAAAATACCTTGACACACCATTGACTTTATTTGCAGTAACTTAACTCATGAACTCACACCAACTTGAAGAATTCGATCTGACATACTAATTTTAGACTTCTCATGATGATCTTCATAATTTTACATATCATGGTAACTAAATTTGACCTTTTGAAGAGACAAAATTTTCTTCTTGACTGTATCCCAAGTTTCAACTTTGTAGACCTACAAAAATCCTTAGAAAACTCCAATTTCCATTTGACAGTTGACCTCCAGGACTAAGACACAAAATAAGGACTTCAATAGGCTTGATGACACATTATTTGATGATGTACCACTATAAATAATAATCAATGCTCCTTATAAACTCACTTGGACTATAAACATACACTTAGATGATCAAGGTTGTTAATTTTAGACAATTTGACATGACACAAACATGATAGAAGATAGATTAGATTTCTGAGATGCAACATGACACAAAAAAACCTTCAGACATGACTATACAGTTAGATGACACTTATGAATTTCAAACAAATATCAAACCAACAACATCATCTAAGATACATTTCAAGGTTATTAAAACATTCCTTTTCCCTTTAAAATTGTGACAGAGCTATCAAGCTAATGAAGACATTACAAGGAACTTTGATTATGACTATATGAACACATGATACATTAGAGAAGCTAAAAATTTCACATAATACTATGCAGAAACCCTTTTAACAATGATAGAATTACATATAGACATGAATCAAGTACTTAAATAGCTAATGACATGTAATACAACCCTTAATACCTTGATAAATACATTAATGAATTATAGACACCATCACAAAATATGAATTTCCTTGATAGACCAGGACATATGTTATTCAAATATGAGAAATACAAGACCTTAATGCATCACTCTTGATAATTGAGACACATATGGAAGACCATAACAAAGACAACCAAAAATACCTAACAACCATAGGATCTCAAAGACTCATAAGAAGGTTATTTGACATATATTATTACTTTTGAATTGTCCCAGGTACCTAATTTATTCAATTATTACAATGATATAATTACATATAGACATGAATTAAGTACTTAAATAGCTAATGACATGTAATAAAACCCTTAATACCTTGATAAATACATTAATTAATTATAGACACCATGACAAAATATGAATTTCCTTGATAGACCAGGACATATGTTATTCAAATATGAGAAATACAAGACCTTAATGCATCACTCTTGATAATTGAGACACATATGGAAGACCCATAAACAAAGACAACCAAAAATATAAAACAACCATAGGATTCACAGGACTCATAGAAGGTTATTTGACATATAATTATACTGTTGAATTTGTCCCAGGTACCAATTTATTCAATTATTACAATGATATAAATTACATATAGACATGAATAAGTACTTCGATAGCTATGACATGTAATAAAACCCTAATCCTGATATAAAAACATTAATTAATTATAAGACACCATGACAAAAATATGAATTTGCTTGATAGACCAGGACATATGTTATTCAAATATGAGAAATACAGACCTTAATGAATCACTCTTGATAATTGAGACACATATGGAAGACATAAACAAAAGACAACCAAAAATACTAAAACCATCCACAGGATTCAAGGACTCATAAGAAGGTTATTTGACATATATTATACTTTTGAATTGTCCCATGTACCTATTTTACTCACTTATTCAATGATATAATTAAACATTAGACGAATAAGTACTTAATACTAATGACATTAATAAACCCTTAATACCTATAAATACATTAATTATTATAGAACAAACCATGACAAAATATGAATTTTCCTTGACATAGCCCCAGACATATGTTATTCAAATATGAGAAATACAAGACCTTACTACTGCCATACTCTTGATAATTGAACACATATTGAAGACCATAACAAGCAAGCAAAAATTTCCTAACAACCACAGTTCTCAAAGACTCATAATAAGTTTTTGCCATAATATTATACTTTTTGAATTGTCGGTCCCATATACCTAATATTTATTCACTTATTCTTGCAACACGACTTTCATAAAACACACCCATTCAAAACCATGTGATCCTTCTTGAACTTGAGAAAACATACACTATTTATCTGTCATGACTTAATAAAACCATATTTTTATCTGTGGCAGTTCGTAGATCCTCCTTGACAAACTTTCTCTTCTGCAAAGTAGTTTAATCTCATCTCTCCTTGATCCTTACAAAATTGATCACCTATCAACCTCTGGTTTTTTAAGCGCATCCTTCTTATCTTAACCTTCTGATTATGTCTTTTTCGGATCACTGATCCTTTCGATCTAATCTTGAATGAACATTCTCTTACTTATACATATGCTTTTACTGTGACCTATTTTTTAGTCAGTAAAGCAAACAACAATCCTTCTTCCTTCTAGGATTAAAAACACTCAAGCTACACCAAAATATTTATCTCTATGACCATATTCATAACATGAAGATCATTCACCATTGAAGACACCTCACTTAATCCTTGGAGCTATTTTTAATCTCTAGGCTCAGACCAAATCATGAAAAAGAAACAATATCCATTGAAAAAGAGCCATACCTTTATAGCATTAGGTTTTCTAACATGAGTATACCTTCTGAACTTTAAATTTGATTCAAGGGATTTCATCTTATCTTCATACCGAGAACATGAATTCTTCTTTTCCTTTAGGGCTTTGGGATAACCAAAACTTTTTTTTTTCAATTATTACAATGATATAAATTACATATAGACATGAATAAGTACTTCGATAGCTATGACATGTAATAAAACCCTAATCCTGATATAAAAACATTAATTAATTATAAGACACCATGACAAAAATATGAATTTGCTTGATAGACCAGGACATATGTTATTCAAATATGAGAAATACAGACCTTAATGAATCACTCTTGATAATTGAGACACATATGGAAGACATAAACAAAAGACAACCAAAAATACCTAACAACCACAGGATCTCAAAGACTCATAAGAAGGTTATTTGACATATATTATTACTTTTGAATTGTCCCATATACCTAATTTATTCAATTATTCTTGCACACGAACTTTAAACCCATTCAAACACATGTGATCTTCTTGAACTTGAGAAAACATACACCTTTTATCTGTCATAGACTTAAGAACCATATTTTTTATCTTGGCAGTAGTAGAATCCTCCTTGACAAACTTTATACTCTGCAAAGTAGGTTGAATATCAGCTCTCTTGATCTTACAAACTTGATCAACCCTGATCACCTCTGGTTTTTTAGCATCCTTCTTATCTTAACCTTCATGATTAGGTCTTTTCACTGATCCTTTCGAATCTATCCTTTGAATGAACCTTCTCTTACTTATACATAGGCTTGTAATGTGACCTATTTTTTAGTAATTAAAGCAAACAACACTCCTCTTCCTTCTAGGATTAAAAACACTCAAGCTACACCCAAAATATTTATCTCTATGACCATATTCATAACATGAAGATCATTCACCATTGAAGACACCTACTTCATTCCTTGGAGCCCTATTTTTGTAATCTCTAGCTCTATGACCAAACTCATGAAAAATGAAACAATATCCATTGAATAAAGAGCCATACCTTATAGCATTAGGTTTTCTAACTGAGTTATACCTTCTTGAATCTTTAAATTTGATTCAAGGGATTTCATCTTATCTTCATACCTAGAACATGCATCTTCTTTCTCCTTTAGGGCTTTGGATAAACTTTCAACTTGAGATTACAAGGAAAAAATTGCTTTATTATGCTTAGCTTTACTATATTTGAGCTAAATTTTATACGCCTCGATACATGACTTAGCTATTTCATTTCTTCTTCTCAATATAGCCTCAATATTTGTAGACTTACCCATTTCTTGTGATTCAAAGGATCTCCTTCAAGCTGGTAAACTTGCTTCACAAGGACCTACTCTGATACCAATTTTTGGAAGCACAAGGGACTTAGAGGGGGGGTGAATTAGTCCTAAAATAATTTTATTTCATTTACCATTCATCATATGTTATCTTTCATATAGCCATTCATTCAACCATGTACCTTATTGAAGTTTACTTAAACATATAAACAACCAAAATCAAGATAACGAGTAAGAGAGTACACAAGACACCATAATTAAGTGGGAAATACTCATGGGGAAGAAAACCCACTGGAACTATACTTATATTACACAAAGAAAAGTTCTTTAGTGAAGTAGCAACTTCACAAGGAGCATTAACCACTAGTTTAGTACAGTATCAACCCTATAAGGAGCACTAACCCCTAATTTAGTGAAGCACCCACTTCATAAGGAGGATAAAACCACCTAAATATGTATAAGAACAAACCTATCCACCTGAAGATATCTGGTCTCTGATAGTGTTTCTGCCACAACTAATGAAGATCACAATTTCAGGTCTTCAATCTATCATATTCTTGTTCTTTATTCACTTCTAAAAGATCTAATAACATGTGCACATGCTCTCTAATATTCCTAAACCTTTCATTATCTTCCTCTATCTCACACTTCTTCCCTCCAAGAGCACTAGTTCAAAATTGAACCCAAAACATCACTTTTATACCTTTTTCTTTCTTCCAACCAAAACGAGGTCGGTCATACAAATTTAGTTAGAAAAATTCATCATTAAAATAATCCCATAATTTTTTATGAAAAAATACAAGTGACTCATTTGGTTCGGCCTAGAAAAAAACACACTTTCCATGCACCAAAAATCACCAAAACCCATGCATTGGGATGCCAAAATTCTCCTCATTCCAAAACCATAATTATTCAAGATACCATATTCATAAAAAATGATTAATTTATCATTTAAACATAAAAATGGTATAAATTTATCTCAACCAATGAAATCATTTCATTTAATGGGCTCAGTTCCTTTTGTAATTCTCAAAATAGTTGTTTCCTGCACCCTAGAAGCTTCATAAGGCCACCGAATTACTTCAACAAGAGAAAACCATGTCATGTAAAAAATTTAAGGAAATTTTATAAATTTTATAAAACTTGTAATAAAGTTATAAGAAATGAAACATCCATCTCTTCAAACCACAACTACATTTGCCCTCACCAGATTAACCTGCCAAAAATGTTATTTCCAAAGGTTATCTCATAAAATAATTTATACATGCATTAAAGACCTCAGAATAGGTTAATTTCATTCCAAATTCATCCCTCTTAACTTTTTAGGTGATAGGAATAATCTCCCAATCCATATCATGCTTCAAAAAAAAAAAAAATTCACTAGAACACATCTTGTGTTGTACTGCCAAAAAATACTCTTGCTCAAATAATTCCCTAGAAACTCTATCAAATAACCTCTTCATGAGGAAACCCTTATATAACTGGAAATATATTGGAATCCTCTTTCCAAAAAAATTTAATCACCTTCAAACTTAAGTTGTAGCTAAACTTATGCTCATTTTACTGGACCCTACTATTTGAGATCCCAAAAATGTGCTTTCACCAGTCAACCTATTTGGACCTCAAAACATAATTAAATTGCATGAAAATTATCTAAAACCTCCCTAGAAATAAAGGATAACTCCCATACATCATGCACCATCTATTTTTCATGCTACTCCTTTGGAAAAACTTGTCCTAAAACCTTATTCTTTAGAAACTGTTATTTTTAGGTGGGCCCACACATGAACATGACCTAAACCATACATTTATGGAAATATAGAAGAGTCCTCCACAACATAAAATCATCACTTTTGATAAAATAATAAAAATTAGGTCATTGTACTTCACTTTCTACCAATTGCTCCTAGTTAGGGTTTAACTAGGATTTTAGACCTCTTTACCTTCTTATCATTCGTTCATAAAAACGTGATGATAAACTAAACTCATTATTTTTGTGAAACCTTATAAAATCACAATATAATCTTCCTTGAAAGTAAAATTTTCACAACAAACATATAATGTTGAACTTCAAGCTAGAAAATGACTTAATTTTCACCCTCTCTCACAAAATTAGTCATAACTAGAAAAATACACATCATGAGTACCTGAAATTTTTCCCAAAGCACTCTGAATAATCACTATAACATCTCAAATAATCAAATTTTAAATTTTATTCCTCAATCTCTCCAACCTATCTCATTTGCATAGCTTCACCTTAGGGATTCTCTTTGTAGAAGCTAGGGTTAACTGAAATAATGCAATAAATGAACAAGAAACCTTTGAAAATGACCCAAAAATATCTAATATGCCATTATTCACCTTAATTCATGCTTCTATGAGCTCATATAGCTCTAAACTACAATTTCATACCTCCATGTTGTCATTCCTACTCCCAATGAGCACCTGCAACATAGTGAATCACCTTTACCCACATTATTCCACTACCGTGAGTGCTCAAGAACCATAAGAACATTCTAGACATCATGTAAAATTCTTCACAAAAATCCAAGAAGATCATATTGTCAAGTTGCATCTCCTAAGCACCTGTATAGGCTTGTAAGAGCAAGCATACCTCACTAAATCCCACTGTATCAATAGATAGACATTTGAAACATAATGTTAGCACCATGAAAAACATTATATGAGATCAATTAAACATTCAATTTTTCATTTATGTGGTTTTGCATCAATGAAAACCCCTATTAGGACCACATGCCAACATTTTCTTTATCTTTTTATCTTTTTGTTTTTTCTTGTATCTCTTACTACAACTGATTTTTCAATGTCTTGTTCTTAAGGTGTGATTTTTCAAAAAAATTTAAAATCATACCCCATACATTTTTAAGGTCCTCTATCTTTAAGGAAGTTTTAATTTCCTTATCAACTTTTACGAAATACCATTTCTTCTTTTTCCTTGCATTGCATCTTAAGTTTCTCAATTTGTTCTTGTAAAGAAGAGATATAGGTTTCTTTTGTTTGTACCTTTATTTTTAAAATATCCAATTCTTCCTGTTACTTCTTGATGGTTTCTTATTTCTTAGAAAGGAGGAGGGCATTTTTTTTTTAATTCTTTAATACCTTGACTTGGTGAAATAGGGGATATAGGTTCTTCTTCTATAAGTGGATATTTTCCTTTTTCTATTTCCTTATTGGAAGAAGAAGGTTGTGCCAAAGGTTTAGTACCCCTTTGTTTATTGAACTCCTAGATTTATTCAAGTCTATATTTTTCTTTAGAATATTTTGTGGCTGAATTTATTCTTCCCAAAATCTTTGTTTCCTCTTTAAGGTATTCATCTTATTGAAGAATTTATTTTAATTTTTGTCTTAGGGGTTCAACAAAAGATTTTTCTCCCAATTTTATCAATCTTCTTGTTCTTTTAGAAATTAGTATAGCTTATTTAGTAGAAAATATTCGACCCTACTCAAAACTAGGTACCTCAAATTATTCTTCAAGTTGAGTGAGGCATGAAGTTGATTTGGGTACAATAGATTCAGAGAGAGAATGTCTAAACCTATCATGAAATTTATCCATCTCTTGCATCATAGTTTTCCATGCCATTTTACCCTTCTACTCTATGATGGAATGTTGAAATATCAGGTAAATAAGGCCTTGATATTTAATTTTTATTTTCTTCTCTTTATATATTTTGGCCATAGTGTGGATTCTTTCACACAAAAATTGAGGTAAATTTATTCGATGTCCTATTTTGTGCAAACCCTCTCTTAAATGAATAAGAATCTGCATTGTATCGCATCATAGGACATTAAATTAACCTTCATGAGTGAAATACTTAACTATCCAAAATGCAACAGATCCATAGGGTTTAGGAAGGGTATCCTTCCTAATACCTTTGATAGAATTTTAATTATTTAGGGCCAATTCAAGTTCAGGTTCTCCATGCTCCTGAAAAAATTAAATGAGGACTATATAAATGGACCTTCCTGTAATTTTCACCCCTTCATAAGGAATTCCTAACATTTAGATTATAATATTAATGTTAACAGGATTCTTAGTTCCCCTTACCTTTGAAGACCCCCCTTTTAAGTTTTTAAATAATTCTTCCACTATTTCTTCTTTTTAGCCTTAGAATTTTTTTTATAAATTCCAACCATCCTGATTTTTTAAATAGTACCACCACTTATGAATCTCACAAGAGAAGTGAAGTTGAATCTGGCTCTTACTGATTTTTTTGCCCCATCCTTATAATCTGAATTAGGGGATAATGAGAAGAAAAGATGATAAAGAACCGTCTAAAGTAATATGACTGAGTATAGTCTGAAGAAAGAACGATTTGGGAAAAATCTAGAGTGAAGGTAGTGAGGACAGTTTAATGCGAGGGTTTATGTTTCATGTTGCTTCATATTATGTACTAGATCAATTACAAATGAATTGAATCATAACATGTGAGTCCTTATTAGCTGGGAAACTGAATTGATTTTAGCTATGGGACTTTTCACTTCGTCCATCTTTTCACACATGTGAAAATTTTCCTCTATTTAATGTAATGATTTCAAATTGAGGGGTGATTTAAAAATATCTTTTACAACTTGTGATTTTAATATTTCCCACATATTTGAATAATCATGATATTTATAAATTTTTTAATAATTATAGAAATAAATATTATAACACTTTACCTTAGTAGTGATGTAATTGATGTTTTTCCTTCCATGTATCCTACAAAAAAAACATATTAAGTTAAGTAATAGAGTCAATAAATCATGTCTTATTGATTTTTATTACATGCTTTGGTGGAAAAAATGCTATTTCTGGTTTTTATCTTATCTTTTTTTTTTTTGAAGAGAAGAACCACCATTTATGGTTTTTAATTATTCTCTTTCTATTATCCTTCCATTGCTTTTCAAAAATTTGTTATGAGGTAAGAATTGGGTTCTTCCTCATAACCAACTCCTTCTCCTGATTGGAATTGTTGTAAAAATTCTTATTTTTTTAATGGATTATTATATATCTTGAGTTTTTGTTCATTAACCAATAGTGTTTTTGCATTCCCATCAATTGGAAGTAATTTTACTAAGCCATTGTCAAATACCTTTTGAATATCATATGGGCCCAACCATATGGTTCTTCGATTCCCTAGAAAATATTTGTATCTGGAGTAAAACAATAGGGCTCAATCTCATGCCTGGACATTAATTTTCTTGATGTGGATATCATACCTATGTTTTCTCTAAAATTTTATTAACTCAATCCTATGCAAATCCTCCATCCTCATCTCATTCAGTTCATTAAGTTGAAGTATCCTCTATTTTTGAATTTCATCAAGCTCCACTCCAATTTGAATAGGTGTTATTAATGTCTGTAATTCAAATTCAATAAGCAAGATGGTATTTTTCCATATACCAATTCATATAGAGAAAACCCAATGGTGGTTTTCCATGTGATGTTAAATGCCCAAAATGCCTCTGGTAACTTATTCACCTAAACCTTTATGTTGGTATTAACTTTTTGGTCAAGATATTTTCCAATTCTCTATTAGTTACCTCTACATGTCCATTATCTTGAGGGTGGTATGGTGATGAATTTATGTGATTGATTTGATAAAGGTCCATAAAATATTTGATCATGTTTTACATAAACTGAGGACCTTGATCTGAAATGATGCTTCTTGGTACTCCAAACTTGTGCATGATCTAATAATATAGGAAGTCTACCACTGATTATTCTTGAACTTGGGATAAAGACTGAACTTCAACCCATTTAGTTACAAATTATTTCCAAACTAAAAGGAATTATGTTTCTTGGGAGGATGGGGTTATAGGACCAATAAAATCCAACCCCCACTGCTCAAATGGTTAGAGAACTGATTGACATTGGATAGGCATTGCATTGGAAAAGGAGGGTTTTCCCATCCTTTGGCATGAATCACAATGCCAAATATATTTCCTCACACTTTAATGAAGGGAGGGCCAATAATATCTAGCCCCAATAATTTTATGCACAATTCTCTTTTGTTGAATAACGGCCTCATGTTAGTTTATCATGATAAGATTAGATAATATCATAGACCTCATGATCTCAAACACACCAACGTAATACAAAGTAAGATCCAACTTTGAATAAAATACCACCAACCCATTTAAAGCTAACACTTTATTTAATTAACCATTTCTTTTTTCTAATAGTGAAATTTATAGGAAATTTCCCTATTACCAAATAGTTTACAATATCAGAAAACTAGGGTGAACTTGCAGATATGAAAAACAATTTCTCATTTGAGAAACTTTCATCAACAGGGTCCTCTTCTCCAGGTGTTTCTAACCTTGTCAAGAAATCAAAAACCAAGTTATATTTACCTAGATTATCAATAATGGTAATATCAAATTCCTATAAAAATAGTAACCACCTGATAACCTTACCTCTCACTACTGGTTTATTTATTAATTACCTAATAGCTTCATGGTTAGTATACACGAATATATTATAACCTGTAATATAATAATGAAATTTATTAATGGCACAAACAACAACTAAAAAATATTTTTTAGTATTCGTGTGATTATTTTTTGTAGGAGTGAGGTTTTTACTAATATAATAAATGACATATATTATCATGTTCATCCTTTTGTCCCAATACAAACCCTATATCAGTGTTAAAGGAATCAATAAGAATGTGGAGTGGTTCTTTCTAATTAGGTCCTCTTAACACTGGTGCTTAGGTTAGTTTTTATTTGATTTGCTCAAAGGATTCTTGAAATTTCTCATCCAAAGTGAACTCACAATATCTTACAAACAAATAAAACATTAGAGCATAAATTTTACTAAAATATTTAATGAAACAACTATAGTACCCTGCATGTCCAATAAAAATTCTAACATTTTTTTGATTTCTGGATGTAGGCAGGTTAGAGATCACTTCAATCTTCTTTTCATCTAATTTAATACCATGATTGGAAATATGATGTCCAAGCATGATCCATTCATCCATCATCATAAAATACCTAGTTAACACTTTATTTAAATTAGCCAAATATTTTTCAAAAGAATTCCCATACATTGTAAAATCATCCATATATAACTCCACACAATCATTAATAAAATTATAAAATATGGCTGAAATAACTTGTTGAAAAGTAGCTGGTGCATTATATAAGCCAAAGGGTGATATTATATATGCAAAGTTTCCCCAAGGGAAAGTGAATGTTGTTTTATCTTGATCTTCTGTAGTTACTCTTATATGATAATAACCATTGAACCCATATAATAAAGAGAAGAATTTCTTTCCTACAAGGTTATCAAGAACTTGGTAAATAAATGGAAAGGGAAAATAGTATTTTAATGTGGATTTATCAAGCTCTCTATAGTCAACATAAATTCTCCACTTCCCATTTTTCTTGGGTACTATTACAAGTGGTGAAACACATTCACTGTCTGATATATGATAAATAAATCCAACTTGTAATAAATTTTCTATTTATGTTTTTACCATGTCTCTTAGAGATGGATTTATTATTCTTTGTGGTTATCTAGATGGCTTAACATTGATCATACTCCCAAGAAAAATCTTTAATAAGGTTTCTCAATACATAAATTTGTTTGGCTTCCTCATCATTAGTTAGCTAACTATTGATATTAACTTCTTTTCTTGGATAAAGGGAGATATGTTTCATTCCTAGATAGACTAAGTTAACAATTTTAAATTCATTCAGTAGTGAATTTAATGGATATTCACGAGGTAACATCCTATGCAATACATTCATTTCCCCAAAAGTAGAATTTCCTTAAGAAATTAAAATTGTTAAGGGACAAATGAAGCATGATGTGAAAATATTTTTATTTAAATATTTCCATTTCTAAACATATTCATAAAAGGGAATAGATTCATACCTTTTATCAGATAGTATCATCTCATCATTTTCATTTATTCGTCCTTAATTTGAATAGGAAGGTTTTGCAAAAAAATCCAAAGCAACTTGAGGAGACTCCTAAGTAACCCGAGGATACCCCAAAATAGCTTGAGGAGACTCCAAAAGTAACCTGAGGAGACTCTGATGCAACATGAGGAGTCTCTAAATTAGCCCAAGGATACTCCGAAGAAACTTGGGGAGGCTCTGAAGCAACCTAGGGAGACTCTGAAGCAACCCAAGGAGTCTGCAAAGCATTGCTAGCCATCTCTAATGTTCGTGTTGATTCTTCCACAATCCCTTCAATATGTTTTTTAATTGAAAGCATAACAAAATAATATAAGTTATAATTAGTTAACTCATAACCATCAAACCAAATGTATTCTTTAATATCTAAAAATGGTTATGCCAGTATAACTAAATAAATTTGTTTTGCATGCATTCCATTTGATAAAGTTGTCTCTAGATTTGTAGTCTATTAAAGAAGCAATAGTGTCCAACCATGGTCTTCCTAGAATGATGTGATATCTTTGTATTTTCTTTTTAGGTTGAATAATCATAAAATTTTTAGTGTATTCCCATGAATCTATTGTTACCATAACATCTTCTATTACTCCTTTAGGTTTAGCAATAGAATGTTCTTCTATTTGTAAAATCGTAGCAGTGGGTTGTAGTCCATGTAAAGGTAGTTTTTTCAAAGTGTTTGTTTTCATGACATTAATAGATGTACCTAAGTCGATTAATACATTTGGTATCTCTATTTTTCCAATTGTTATGGTAATAACCGGACTACCAGGGTTTCCATACTTATGAAACAACAACTTTCCAGATAATAGATTGGTAAGTTTCCCATCTACATGTATGGTTTTAGGATACTGTCTCTTTCTTCTTGGAGTTATGATACAAAGATTTTTTATCAACCTATTAACTTTTGGAATCTATTTAATGTCTTGGAACAATGATATCTCAATGTTAAATTTCTTGATTTCTTATAATAGATCAGATTCTTTGTTAATAATTTTTTAAAGTTATTTTAGGAAAATAAGTTGGTAGTGAGGCTATGGGTTGTTCCTAAGGTTTATTTTTTTTCTCCTCATATTCCTTTTCTTTTCCTTTATCAAGTGTTGGATTCTCATTGGGTAATTTTATGATCAAAACTAGTGGCTTGTCAACAATTTTACCTAATCTTAACTGGATATCATTATAGTCAATAGGATTTACACCCATTGACTCCTACTCAACCCAATTTTTTTTTTTCTATTCTTTGGATTAGAAAAAGGTTGTGCGTGTATTTGTGGTTGGACTATAGGTTTTTATGATTGAGGTCGAATAACTTATGGCAGCATTAATGTTTGTTGGGGTTATTACTGTTGTTGGGGTGTAAATATTATTTTGTGTGGATAGCCATAAGGATGATTAGGATATTGTGTCCATGGTGGATTCATCCATGACTGGTGATAAGGTTGGGGCACCCATGGTTGAGGTGTCCAAAATTGGGATTGATTGGGCATCTAAGGTTGGGATGTCCATTTTGATGGAGCCCATGACACTGATGTTATAATTATTGGATACATATTTAGATCCCAGGGCATCATCCATGGATTAGGATTGTTTCTTGGCATGAATTTTGGTGATGTTTGATAAGGTTGATATTCTTGTTTTTTTATAAAATTCATATCTTCTATGGCTATTTGTTTGAGCTGGTTTTAAAGAGATGGTATGATTTGACAATCCTTTGTAGCATGATATTTTTCACATATTCCATAGATTTAAGTTTTATCTAGAGGACAATCTCTGAGGGCATTTTTTTTCTACACATTAGACAATATATTTCTAGTGGTTTAATATTTGCTTTTTCTTTTTCCTGTATACCATCTAGAGTAGTGTTAAAGTGTACCAAGATATTTGTTTTGAATCTGGATAGTTCTTCCATTAATTTATTTACACCAGGGTTGGTTTTCTTAGTTCTCATTTTCCTAGGGTCTCCTCTAAATCTTGAGTAACTTCTACAAACTTGTTCAATTTTATGGAAGGTCAATTGATTCAAATCTCCTCCTCCCATTAGATTCATAGATTATATTTACTCTTCATCCAATCCTTTTAAGAAAATGGATTTAATTAAATATTCACTCAAAGGACGACCAATTTTTTTATGAAGAAAGAGGAATCTATCCAAGTAATCTTCTAAATTTTCATCTTCATTTTTTTTGTTCTAGAAAAAATATTCTTTTCTATCTCTTCCTCTACAATAATATTGATACTTATCAAAAAATTATTCTTCCATTTCTTCCCAAAAGTGGATGGAATTAGGATCCCAACTCATAAACCATCTCATGGTTGAATCCTTAAGTGTTAAAGGAAAAGTTTTTATTTTTTGTTATCAGTTCCATAATCATATATTTGACAAATTACTTTAAATTCAAAAAGGAACTAGTCTGGATGTTTAGATGCCATAGCCCAAAATGTAGGAAATACAATTCGAGATATTTTTTTTACGGGATTACCATATTCATTTTCAATGACAATAGGATAAGTAAATTTTCTCTTCGGTGTAATAAATTTTGCATTGTGTAGGTTATGCTCAAATCTTGGTTGTTCATCTTCCATTTATTCCCAATTAATTTTATACTTTGTTCTTATTTTATATGAAAAGTATGGTGTAGGAAGAATGATACTAACTTGAGATTGATAGGTTAGATTAACTAGATATCCTAATCTATATTTTCTTAAATATGAAATCCCTACTCATGAGAATGTTCTGATGGTTTTGGTAAAGCAAGGGTTGTTTCCTCTTGAAGTAATGAGTCAAATGTTTCTTCTTATTATGCAAATTGATCCCAAGACTGATCAATTTATGGTTGAGGAACTTTTGGTATGCATCTACCCTTTGAATATCTAGGTATACTCATATATTTATCTTTCCAGGTAGATTCCTATAGTAATTATCAATTGTATTATTATTATTGACACTATTATCCCCAGAAACTGAACCAAAATTGATTAACCTCGTTATTGGTTCAACATCCAGTAAATCTAGTTGATGTCATTATAACTAGGGAAGTGTCCAAAGGAAATATGCAATAAGGTATTTTTAGGAAATTAAAAATTACTTGGTGATATTTTATTGTTTGTGGGGTTTCCTAATTCTAAGTTTCTAAAATTTAAATTTAAGTTATGCTAGAGATTTCATTAACCATTTGAACTGAATGAAACTAGTTGACTTGCAGAATTTAAATACTCATGCAACTTGAATGAAATTGAAATTATTTAAAATTAAACTCATAGGAATTTTAAAGGAAAGGACACTTACTGAAATCAAGTTAAAGGATTGAAATTCAAAGAATAGAAGGCTTTTGAAATAAAATTCACACAATTCAGAACAAAGACAGTTACTAAAAGCAATAGATGTAAAGAAATTTCCATTAATTGTATGACCTAAACTATCATGTATTTACTACCATGAAAGAGAAAATAATAGTGATAATGTTTTTAAGAAGTAAGCATAAAATTTCACAAATATATAAGAAGAATTTAACAAAAAACTAACTCATATAGATAATAACAAAGGTTTTGGGTCTCGAGGTGAGTGGGCCCTTTCTCTCCCATTGATCAAAATGAAAATTTCACACTATTTCACCAAAGCACCACTTTTATTCAGTTCAAAAAATTTTAGAACACAGTTAAATTAGAATAGTATATATTTTCTATTTAACTCATTACAGTCGGTGATGGAAAATTATAAAATCTAGCATCCTCAACTGACGCCTACAAAACTATAATAAGAATCTTTATTTAGATAATAGAAATAGATATTCTAAATAATCTCCATATTTTAGGATGAAATGATGGAGAGGATAGAGGAGATCGATTGATAAAACAAATTACATGATTTATTTTAGAATTGGCATGTGTATTTATAAATTGGATGTGTTCTCTAGGATGGAAAGATTCTACCTTTTCAGATTTTCTATTATAGGTTGGAAAGATCCTGAAGTCCAAGGTCAAATTCTATAACATCTCGAAGAGAATTCTAAGTGAGTTAAGATACTTTGAAGAAAGTTGAGAAAATTTTGATGTAAGCTAAGAAAAAATACTTTGAAGCTAGTTGAGTTACTCCAAAGTGATTTGAGATACTTTGAAGCAAGATAAGACAATATGAAGCGAGCAAGAACAAAAACTCTGAAGTGAGATGAAATAGTATGAAGCGAGTTGAAGTACTCCGAAGTGAGAAAAGATACTCCAAAATGAGCTATTCTTTTAGAGTTTTGTGCCCAAAACTCAACATCCTGATCAAAATTTATTCTTTAATCAATATTTACACAAAATTGAGTGCTTTTTTGAGGATTTTTAGTTACAATTTTAGTATAGAACATATCTTCATACTAATCCAGCAAAATGCACACAACCTCTAATTTAAATTAAGAAAAGTGTAGAAAATCTGTTCAAATTAAAAAAAGGGGGAAATATAAACAATTTCATTATTTATTCAATTAATGAGCTCATCACTAGGCACACATAGTCTTATGATCTATGATCTCAGCTACTTCAACCACCAATGTCTACAAAAACTTGCCTCCTCCTAAATCTGACAGTTTATAACATGAAATTGCCAACATAGCCATAAAAATCATCTAATTCTTTGATGCATATCCATTGTAGTATCTATCCATGTGAAATACCCATACAATATATCTTATATTTGGTGCACAATCTCTAGATAATTGTATCATCATCTCCAAATAGGCCTCTCATGTAATAGGTATAACCATATCCCCCTAAATTGGCAGCAATAAAATATGTTACAAATCCTCTAGTGTAATTGTTATCTCTACATTATGAAATAATAATTTCCTTGTACTTAGGTCCCACCTATCTAATAAGGCCACCATCAACACAACATATCTTAGAATCCATTGTTAGTGGTGGATTCTCCCCAAACCAACAACTGATAAATGATCCCACTTTGTGTCTATCACATCACCTTGAGTGTCTTCTAACATGTCTAGGATCTTATCTTGAAGGTATATAATATCTCTATCCTATAAAAAAAAACAAATAACATCCATTAGTCATTTATTCCAATAAATATACCAATTAATAATTGATAATGATCTACACATATTGATTGAAGATGATCATCCAAATTGTCTCCGATCATATGATCAGTGATGATTAGGTTTTCCCACCCAAAAAATTCCAAATATGTACCAAAATGACTAAAAAAAATTACAAAACTCAAATATATTTACCCCTCTCCTCATCTGCTGCCTCTTCCAACCACTACAACTTGACTCTATCTCTCAAAAAAATCAAATTTGATTTCCTAGAGCTCTCAAATCACAATTCAAACACGTGTAAATGAGCCAATTTATTACCCAATTCAGCTTATATAAACCTTATTTATAGGAACATCATTGATCGTAGATCTCCATCAATTGACTCCATAACCACTGATGATCACTAATCATCGTTGATCCAATCCCTTTTTACACATTTTATCAAGTTTGGTCTCCTAGATGTTTCCAACATACACTTCAACACCATCTAGAGCTCATATGCCTTTTCTTTGATTCCCAACACGTTTTCAAAACTATTTTGTAACCATACATCCATTTTTTTCACATATCTTGGATATCTTCCTCTAACCCATTGGTCTCATGACTTTACACATCCACACGAGAGTGCTCCCATTATATCCTATCCTTGTAGTGATCTTCCTTAAGCACGTGTTTATAGGATGACGACATTAGTGTCACCCTCCTAAGGCCATATAATGTTCCCTACCAAGTGTTTTCAATGACTACTACCATCTCTACATATTCCTCCAGCATGGTCATTTCAGACTATATTCAAGTTGTGGAACATATTTAAACAAACCTAGTCACACAATCTAACTCTTTTCAATCCAATGACCAACATTGTCAACCATTGTCTTGAGGGGTAACAATATCCTTAACATAAAATTGGGGCATCTCCGCACTATTTTTTGTATTGTAATCTATGCTTGCAGATAACTCAACAAAAAGGGGAAAAATTAGACACTTATTTTTCACCCCTAGGTGACCCTACACATATTAATCACACTATCAATATTTAAACTATTATCACTATCCTAAGTCAATTATCCATATAATCTAACTTACCATCATAAAACATCATCTACTTATGTATCATAATCTGCATCTGAAAAGTCTATTTTGCCATATTTTATTAAAATAGACCATTTTTTCCCCAATCTCCGCCAATCCTCGATCATCATCAATCCCTGTGTTTTATCCTTATAGAGATATTATCATATGATTTTACTAACAAATAACTTTGCAATCATGTGTTATTTTTACATGAAGGTTCTAATATCGGTTCACCCCATTACAAGCATATATGACATCTCAATCGTGTAGCATCCCTTTGTGTGGGATTAGTTTGATATCTCACACAAACTTATCCTGTGTGTCATTTCCATTTTTTGGCTCCCAAGATAGCAACCCTAGGAGATAGTACCTAGCCTAAGTGGGTTAGCTTTAAGAGAGTTCTGAATAATGAAAAATTGTTTCTCATTAATATCTAGGGATTTTTTTAACACTTAATTCAAAGACTCAAGTCAAGGATGTGATCAGGATGTACATTCACAAAGGGGATGGTTTTACCCTACTACTTCTGGCTCTGCCTGGACCAAGGTGAGAGGACCTATTTAGGGGATTTGAATAAAGGAAAATATTTCAAGGCCTAGTTTATTTTATGGTTGGTGTAAATCAATTTGAAGAAAGTTCAGTCACAAATACAATGCTTCTCTATAAAGAGTTATCACTCGATTTATTGTAATAACTCGTCAACCAAACATAGATCTATTGGGTAGATAATAAATAACTTTAGATATTTCATTTGCATAACATTGTTTGGAAAATGTTTCTTTAAATGATATTGGATCACAGACTTTGTGGAATTTCTAAGAAATCTTACTGGTAATGAAAAAATTTAAAGCTCAACTTTGTAGAATAAGCATATGTTTGGTTTACAGGTATAATATGCTTGGTAGGTATGTAGATAACTTGTTTTTTTTTTAATTTATATTTTAAGGGGGAAGGGTAATTTCTTTTATGACCTTGGTTTCTTAATGTTCCTATGGAAATAATCCATCCTTAACTGTGTTTCTTGAAAATAACAATAAGTTTAACATGATCTATGAAATAATATTTGCATTCATTTATACTCAACTTACACAAATGTTTTCTACATTCTTCCCAATCCTAACTACAAATCATGGAGTTAGAGATGAGATAAAACACTTGTTATATTTGTCTTATACACCCAAAATAACCTTAAGGGAATTACAATAACTCTTCCAAATTTATGATGCTTATAGGATTTTACAAGTTATTTTAACCATTACCTAATATACACTATTCTATAATAATATCACAATAACCATAAGAATACAACAACTAAGAAAGACCCTTGTGTACTTGACAAATTAAACCCACTACAAGATAGTAACATAAAAAATATCACCTTTTTCATTCTTTTAAAACATAAGAAAGGGATATTATAGCTTTATAAATTCTTTAGATATCTATTCTTATAAGTAATGGCTAGGAGACACAAACAAATTCCCTCAAAACTTGCTAATGGATGTAAAACATAACCACCTTATCTCTTCCTTATATACTGATATACAAAAATTCTTTCCACAATATAGAAACTAAAAAAAAAACTAAACTTAATCAAAAAATTCTACAACTACCCCCAATCCACCTCCTCTCACCAAATGGTAGATTGTTACAATATATAGAAGATGAGAGAGAGATAGAAAGAAGAAAAATATGGTTTCCCTCTTCACCCACTAATAAGATGCATTAACATTTTAAAAATGAGCATGGACATCCTACCAAATTCATTCATTCCTTATGTTTTGCATGTACAGAGAAAAAATAGACACCATACTTCATCAATTTGGGTGGTTGACCAATATTACAACTACATCTTAATGAAAAATACTTTTTTATTATTTTTATCCCACCATCTATCATAAATTTTGGAATCCAATGATTTCAATGTGAAGGGCTTGAATATACCTTTCCAATGATATAAATTTTAAAAGATATGGCCCTCTGAAGTTTTGCATGTCAGAATGTACAAAATTATGACACATGATAGCCTTTGATTGGTTAGGGGACTGCTTCCTGCCAATTTGTGCACCAATTTTATATTTTCCATGTGTCAGTATTTAATTGGCTTACTGGGTTGGGATTTTCTTCTTTTATTTCCTTTTTAGGAAGGTATGTTCCTTAATTAAAAGTGAGCCAATACGAAACTGCCATGCATCTCTCACCTTGTATGACTGTCCTTTGCTTTGACTAACAATAGTGAAGCAAGAGACAATAGGACAGTTCCACGATTCATCACAATTTACCCTTTTTATACCCCCTGACTGACCACTGCAAAGCTTGAGAAAATAATAAATCTCTATGCTCTTCATACTGTCAACCCTTCTTATAGATCTTCTGAAAAACTGCGAAGCTTTAGCTAATGAGGAAGCCCCATACACACTTCACATATTATATTTTATTTGGCCTCATAAGCATGAGCAAATAGAAAATATCCACATTCCTCAAGTCAATTAGTCTTCCTTACATCGTGCTTGTTTTTTATTGGTTCGGCCTTCATGTCACAAACATTTTCTTTTGAGGGTCTTGGGAACTTTTGGCTTCCTAAAAAGGTTTCCATGTGTCCCTACTTTGACCTCGCTCTTATGCCACCTTTCACCTCCAAACTTTTCCATGTTACTTTGACCTTAACCCTATGAGATCGAGACCTAAAATATTATTCATTATGGCTCATTCTGAGGACTTGAGGTCTGGAGAGCCCAATCGCTTTGAGTAAATCTAGAATCCCTCCACATGTCCTTTGTCCTAGTCATTGATCTTCTGACACATGTTTGACATATTTTTGGTGCTAAAATTGATGGCCAAATGAATGTCTTAGTCTTTTCTAAAATGGATAAGTCCATTTTAACCAAGATATCTCAACTAGTTCTATAGTTTGATACTTCGTGCTCAAGTTGCATGTTTTTGAGCTTTCGTAGCTTGATATTTTGGGAGAAGTTTGGATCATTTTTTTCTAACGGAAGGTTCTTTGTGAAAAATGTAGAAACAGTCCCGATCACCCACAAGTTTAAAGATTTTTATAATTTTATTTAACAATCAATTAAACAATTACCTTGATATTTTTGTTGAATATTCTCTTTTATTTATCAAAGGTACAAAACATATCACAAATTAAAACTTCTTTCTTACTCAAACTGATCTTTGAAACATGGGGAGAAATATGAAACAAACAGAATCAGTTAAGTGCATAAGGGGTTTATGAGAAATACCATCTCAGTCTAAGGAACTGGATTGATCTCAAACAATGGCTCCTACTCAGGGATGGGCATGCCCCATGGGTTCCATAATAACAAAGACCAGATGCCTAGTCCATTGGAAAATGAGTTAAGGGTTTTTAAACACACAAGGCTTCCAAAATATATGAAAAACATGTCGGGTAAAAATAGACAACTACGGAAACCTGGTCACTGTAGACTAGAGGAAAAAAAGGGAAAAACAACACAAACAAAAGCAAAAAACTGAAAAGCAGAGTTGTACACTGTATAAAATCATACATGACCTTCCAACTTAGTCCAATAAATTTTTGAGATGCTTGCCATTAACAAGAAACTCTAGAAAATGTCCTTCTAAGTCTTGGAGAAAGAAACCTTATGCTCTCTAATCCTAATATGAATGGAATATGGTCCCATCCATATGGCATCAAAATTTTCATGTTTTCCCTTGTCTTCACGTCTGTTGTCCCATAATAGTACCAAGTCTCCAACATTGAAAATTATTGGAGTGACCTTCTTTTAGAATATTTTCTTAAGTTTATCTTTGAATTTTACATGTATTTGATGGGACTCTCTTCTTTCCTCATCTAGTTCCATAATCTGATTAATAATTATCTCATAGGTATTTACTTCTTCTCCATCCTCAAATTGTTGCATGAAATGATATGTGGAAATTTTCAAGTGCAAGGGAAAAAGAGCTTGAAGTCCATAAACTAGATCAAAAGGAATATTTCAAGTAGACCTCTTGGTTATAACTCTATCTTCCCATGGAGAAGATTTCAGTTTCTCTCCCCATTTCCTTTTTTTCCCCAATGTTCTTTTGAGGATCCTAAGAAAGTTATTATTACTTGATTCTCCTGGCAATTTCCTTGAGGATTATAATTTTCTGCATAATCCAAGTTAATTCAATACTCCTTTCACATTTTTTCCAATAAATTAGCTCTAAATCTTGTGGAATTATCAGTAACTATCTTAGTAGGCACTCCAAATATGTAAATTATATTATTAAGAATAAATTTCATGACTACCTGGTGATTCCCCCTTCTAGTAGGAATGACTTCAACCCATTTAGTAAAGTATTCAGTAGCTACTAATATCTCACCAATAAAGTCTAATCCCCATTGTTTAAATAGATCTTCTATAAATAGAGGATGTAGGAGTAGGGCCCCATATGATTTCATTCTTATAAAAAAGTGTTGAAATATATCACACCTTCTAACCAACAAGCAATTATATTTAAAAAATGAAGGCCACCAATAGCCTGCCCTAAAAATATTACAGTGAATCTCCGAAAAAAATTACCTCCACATACTCCCCCATGGAATTATGTAATTATCTTAGATGTTTCTTCTTAGGTGATACATCTTAGAAAAAATCCCTCTAGGTTCTTCTAACCTAGCCCATTGTTAGTCAAAATATAATTTTGGGAAACTAACTTGAGTGCCCTCTGATTTTTATCTAAGTGCATAGGAAAATTCAAAAAAATTAAGTAATAGACAATATGCCTATACCAAGATGAAGTTCTTACCTTTTCATGAGGGTAAAACCCACCTTATTTAACATTGTGAATTTAAAAAATATGCATATTACTCTCTGTCATTAATTTTGAAAGGTCTAGACCCCGAAGCAACTTGGTAGTCTTTATGTCCATATCATATTCTTGTAATTTTTTTACCCAGCAATAACTCTTGCTAAATACTTCCATCTGAGAAAAAATGTCCTTTACCATTTTGTTAGTCACAAATGCTACTATCTTTGAAATAATAATATATGTCCTCAAGATATTGGTTTCTTTAACAAGAGAAAAAGATTGATTTTCCATGATAGAATACTTCAGTTCAGATCCTTGTAAATATTTGCTAGAAAATGCAACATGCTTTTCATGACCTTCTTCACAGAGGTAATGGTGAATTCAGAAGAAAATGAAAATATTTGAAAACCCTTTTTATAATTGGGATTGGCCAATATAGGGGAATTTTTAAGTGCCTCCTCTATTCCTTTAAATGATTGGAAAACCCCTTCTTCCCACTCAATGATATGATCCTATTTTATCATACTAATGATGGGGATAGTAATCTCAACAAAATTTAAGATGAACCTTCTCAAAAAATTTATTTGTCCAAAGAAGGACTGAATACATTTCTTGGACATAAGGATTGGAATTTTATTGATTTCTTCCACCCTTTATAGGTCAATCATGACTCCTTATTATGGCATAATGTGTCCCAATAGATTTTGTTTTTACACACCAAAGTGGCACCTCTTAGGATTTAATGAAATCCCATACTCTATACATCTGAGATTTTTTTTTTTCAAGGTACCCCAAGTGGTCACCCATTTTCTTAGAAAAATAGTTATATGATCCTCATATACTGCAATAAAATCATTTATAAGACCAAAAAATCCACATCCATGGCCCTTTGAAAAGTTTCTCTAGTGTTTATTAACCTAAATGGCATCCTGGCATAAACATACGTTCTTTATGGAATAGTGAATGTAGTTTTGAATTTCTCAGATGATTTCACTACCACTTGGTTATATCTATAAAAGCCATCTAATGGAGATAAAAAATCTGATCCTATTACCTTTTGCAATAAATTATCCATATTTGGCAATGGATAATTATCTTTAAGTTAGGCTTTGTAGAAATTTCTGAAATCCACATAAATCCTTATGTCTCCATTCTTCTTTATGGCTGGTACTAAATTTTCTACCCATGAAGAATATATAGTGGGTTGGATTATCCCACCATCTCTTAGATTTTTCAATTCTTCTCGCATCTTGGTTAAAAGAATAAGATTAATGGGCCTCTTCTTATGTTTAAAAGGATTAGTGTGAGGTGTGAAGGGTATATCATGCTTAAATATATCCTCCTTGTAATCCTTCGACTCAGAATATGACCAAGCAAGGAGGTCTTGATACTTTATTAAAAACATAGTTTAAGCCTCTCTTTCATTTTTATTTAGATTACACCTTAGCCACACATTTCTAGGATCTTGGCTTGAACCCAAATTACACTCCACAACATCTCTTGGAAAAGTAGTAGATTTACAAACTACTATGTCATTACTATCAAAAGAAACTAATCCTTTTGGGATTACATTATTTTTTAACTAAATTAACTTTTTACCAAAGAAAGTCTTTCTTTTCTCGCATGCCTCTACCATTCGAAGTCAATGATCTGGTTAGTGAACTCATATTGGCAATTTAGAAATATGTGGATGTGTGAACCATTATCAAATACTTGCCAGTGTTGTATATTATCAATTATAAAGGGTCAAACCAGTATTTATACTTCAAATTTACAATAAGGGGATGAACCCTGACTGTCATACTGTGAACCCAAGATTGTAAATCTACCATTTTCTAAATCTACCATTTGCTATGTTTTTATTTCTTTCATGATACTCAATATTAAATGAATCAAAAAATTCAATGAGATCCCATACTAAATTTTTGTATTATTTCAATCTCTTATTTTTTTTCTACAGATAATTTTCTGATTTTCTTAATCACTAACTCAGAATCTCCTTTAACTATGAGGTCCTTTATTCCATGTCTCTAAGAAAATATTAATCCTAGCAATATTGTTTCATACTCAACCACGTTATTGGTGCATTAAAAATTCAATTTAAAAACAAATAAAATACTCAAGTTTTGGATAACTTAACACCACTCCTACACCATTATCACTACGTAAGCAAGGGCCATCAAGGTCATGGTCCATGGGACCACAATGTATTCGTGGCTATTCTTAGCATGTGACGTATTTTGGGATTAGA
The DNA here is from genome assembly GCA_019776745.2 of Taxus chinensis. Lineage (NCBI taxonomy): Eukaryota > Viridiplantae > Streptophyta > Pinopsida > Cupressales > Taxaceae > Taxus > Taxus chinensis. Next base: position 364,318,740 of record CM034154.1, read on the forward strand.
TAAGTAGTGGAGGGAAATTCCCCACCCTTATAAATATGTAATGAACTGTGTAGTATAAGGAGGGGTATGTAAGAACTAGATTATTGTGAGATTATGCGGTCATATTTATTACGTGCATGGCCATATAATGCTACTATTATAAAAAGCTTATGTGTATTCCTATGTTTTAATATAATTAAGTGTATTGGTTGAATTAGATTATTAATTCTGGGTATAATTGGTTCTTACATTCTTGGTTTCATCATGGTTATCATTTAGTCTATTATTCTTTAGAACTATATTTGAACATGCACTATAGAATGATATATTAATTATGGATCTGAATTAATGCAACCTAGAATTCAGTAATACAAGCCCAATAAGACCCTAGGCATGCTGACACATCACTCAGCCTAGACTGAGTGCTCTAACCTGAAGTGTGCAAAGGTACCAAGTCCCTCTTTAGGGTTGTTATTGTAGGATGTTAGCATGATGAAGATTTAATACATACAGTTCCATTATTAATACATCATTCTACATAGCATGCCAGATCTATATCTAAGGGAGAACATAATTAAGTATTAACCATGATGAAATCAAGAACATACTAGATCCAGATACACATAGAACTAACACTTAGATTCAGCCAATAACCTCCATTATATTAAATATGACAATTACACAGAATTTTCTTACAATAATGGCATTTTATGCCCATATGCGTAAAGATATGATACAGCAGTCTAGTTTTGCACACATATATACATATATATGTCTCTCTACTCATTTTATAATAGATTGTTTCTACTACGTAGTTCACTACATATTTATAAAGGTGGGGACTCACCCTTCACCACTTATCTAATCTTAAAATAGGTCACATGCTATTATTAGCTATTCACTTTTTACATACATATCCCCACATACAAGTGTGCTAATAATAGACTTCCTATAGTTAACTGACAGTGATAAACCTATTTTTAGCCCGCATCCATGTAAAGAGCTTTGTAGCTGATCCTCCAAAAATAGCCAATGCGTGACGCGTAAGTCTCCAATTGGTTTGAGTGCTCCACACACTATCTCCAAAAATAGATCTTTGTCATGAAAACGGCTAAGTCTCGAACCTGTTTATGTTCTTCGCATGTGATCCTTTCTAATACTTCCATGAAATTGAATGCGCTATGTTCTCTCGCGTGAACCTTCTGTAATCTCTTCACTAAGTTCCAAAGTCTGACTAATCAGTATTTTGACCAAGTTATTACACCTACATGTGGTTTTATATCATGAGATGGATTGGAAGGAAATGGAATGTGTGCTCTGAATTATATGAATTCAGAGCAGAGAACATTATATAAAAAAGTCCCCTTGTTTCTAAGTCATTAAAAGTGGATGTTCCATTTATCAATAAAGTGGTTTTCTTCCACTTGGGAAAGTGGCACCCTTGGGTCATTTACACAACATCTCCCAATAATCTTATCCAATACTTAGGCTCTCTGCCCTACTTGGTTTTATAATCACCTCTGTGATTTTTCCCTTACATCTCCTAGCATTAGAATGTCGTGGTTCTTGGGGGATTTCACCTATTTTGGCTTTGACTTTTGCACTGGCCTTTCATAGTGGATTGTCACATTATTAATGTATCCTCACTTAGGTCCTTGACCTCACTTGGATTTATTTTTATTTTGATGAATCACCTCTGACACCGTAATGTTCAAATATCATCTCATCTTATTATCATACCAACATGTAAGATTAATTTCATTAACCCACAGTTCTATCTTGGCTCAGTCTCAACTTTTCAATCACTCAAGCCTGCATATGTTATACTCAAACATCATTCAAATTATCACTAAGTCCATCATGTACTTATAATGTATTTTCTAGAAATGGGATAGGTTTGCACTAGTGTGGCCTAGCCTTCATGACATCTTAATTTACTAATTGTGATGCTTCTTACACTTCTTAACTCATCAAGATCTTTCCTAACTTTAAGATGCTATCTCATAGTGGGACCTTAGTCTTGAAAGATTACAATAGCAACATAAACTTACCTTGACTATACAGTATCAATATTCAAACCTCCATTGAAATTCATGCTTTTATCAATGCCTTCACTCAGCTTCTCATTCCTATACATAATAGTAATTTACTATTAACTTCATCTTCCATCTTTATCACCTGTAACAACTTGGTTCCTCACAGATCAAAACAGTTTACAACAAATGTGTGTGTGCATATATGACAATTATTTCTTGTACAAATTCCATATCTTCATCTACAAGTTCTAAATCCTTTTATAATTCTAGTCTACAAGGAACATATGTTCCAAATTTACATCCATGTCCTCATTCAGTCATTGGTGAAATTCATGACCACTTTTCTTCGAACTAGACACTTAGGAATCAAATAGTTTGCATGCATTCTCAGTCTAGATAGAAAATACTAGGTCGCAACTCTCAAAATTACTCATCCTTAATGTTATTCCTATTAAAAATCCATCTGTATAATCAACCTTTGTTCACCTAGCTTTCAAGGTTTAGGATATCATTTGGCGTGCTTTTGGAAATAAAAATTCCTCATCATGACTTTCCTGAACCCTTGTTTTCAGGTCTCCTTTTGTGGAGACAAACAACACAGTACACAGTATGTTTGGAGGTATACCTTATGACTTGTTCTCCTGAACATTCTATTAAAATATGTACTCATCCATTTAAAATTATCCCATATACACCTAAGGTTGACAGTATTTAAACATGAAATTCATGCTTTATTCATAAGCTTTTTCTATTCTTCCAAACCACCACTATCCTCGCACTCCCCATGATTTTTCTTTGGGCTTAGGCACTAGAATGTTCTTATGCAGTCTCGGCGGCCCCGGGACATATATCATCCTTCCAATACTTCTATTTTCCACTTTTATACACATGCTCTCTAATCAATCCATGCACTGATAAATTTATTCTACACTTCCAAGATGACCTTCAATATATGCATTACGTCCTGGATATCATACCCTCCTCAGTGTAAGCATAGTACAGTCACCATTCTCTTAATAAAATATTTTTTTCATTCTAAATTAAAACATCATAACCTGAAAATACCTCCTTAGGCATAAGACTAATCCTTTGCACCTAGTTAAGATAATGTCTCAAATTACATGATAAGAATTGATGGAGCTTATACTAAACACTGAACTATTACCCATCCTGATACAATCCTTTGGTAACTCTCCTCCTATTAGAATTAGGTGTGAGAACAAATCATATCCACTTCTAGCTCCCTAATTCTTGACTTCCTCTTACACAAGATCATTCACATAAGTAAACTAGATCATTCAAGGTGACTTGTTCAAACCATGGAGGGATACTTATGACCTTCTCCTTTAATACATGCACCTATGATCTCCATGAATACCAAAGACAAAAAACAACTCCAAACTGATCTTTCCTCCTGAAAATCTTCTTTAACGATATCATAGGATGGTAACCTGAAATTTTGTAGAAGACTCCTTCAGAAGATCCTTATACCAATGTGTAGCCACATGGTATTCACTTGTGACCACCTCTCTTGGTCATTTAATTTTGTCACAAGGTGTGCGGATTCTTGCACAACTGGCTAATTTTTCAGCTTGTCTGTGTCCATGTCACATAGGACCCTTGGTGTACCCCAACTCCCTCTTAGTCTCTAGAATTGCGGCCTTTTCTGTTAAGTCCCCCTTGAGGTCTTCATATGTTGCCTTCAACCAAGTCACTATGGAGATTAGCGAGGCTAAAATCTTTACTCTACTTCCTACAAAGTAGAATAAGTATTTGTGTACTTTTCTCATGATCCATTAGTATAAGGGATAATATTTTCCAAAGTAGGGGATCTCGTATAACTGATATACTCCAATATTCTTCAATAAATTCTCCCCAACATCGTCATAGATCACCATGTCCTCCTGTTGTGCACTTATTTGTCTTTGTGTTCAACAATGCATCCATCTCCTTATTTTTTTCTATGGTACGATGGTTGTACTCACTTATCTTGCTTCTCTGAATGTGGGAATCCCATTCCTGGCCTATTATAACCCCCTCTAGATATTACATCTCTAAAAAATTGCTCTCAGGGGTCATTTCTTCTTCCTCCATGACCACCTTCTTCTTTCCCTTAACTCCTGTTGCAGCTGCCTTCTTTGGTGCCATTTCTACCCTGTAATCCTCTGAAAATACTCATCTTTTGACTTCTGCAATGTGCAACTCAAACCCTATATCAAATCTCCATGCCCTAGTCAAAATTGTGCGCCCTAGCTCATTTGTAACATGTCTTCTTTACTCAAACCCTTCTCCTATGGGAACGTAAGCTTCTCCTTCACACAAACCTCCTTTCCATGTTTGGTTTCACACTCTACACACCTCAACATGATTTCTTGGCTCTTCCCACTTAGCTCTTGTCAAATTCTCTTAATCACAATGTAAGAATGAACTCGCATCCCATCCTTATATAGATTTTCAAATTTTCAATGCATTTATTGCTCCTTTACCTACCCAATGTCCTCTCATTTATTGACCAATTTCATTCATTCCATGCATTACATCTTCACGCCCCAGCTATAACCTTATAGCATGCCTTCCTAACCTTTGGTCACAAACTTCTCTTTCAGCTTACTTCCTTGGGCCTGAGTACCTCATCACTGCACCTTCCACTGGTAGTTGTTATGGCATCTGCTTACCTCGTGTTATATTGTCCCTTCATTCATCTCCATCTTTGGTCACTTTTTAGAAACAATCCTTTGACTTGAATAGCACCCATAGCAGCTTATTCCTTTTATCATTCAATTCAAACAGTGTTGTACCTAGATATTAACAACCACCCCACACTAAAATTATGTTCAGTCCTCTGTGCATAAAAATTCTTCAAATAGTAATTAGCTTCTGGTGCATAAACATGCTTATTACACAACACACCAACTAAATTGAAAAAGCATAGCAACAAGGAAACACATTAAAGGAATGTAAAATTGAAAACCTAATCTAAATGGCAATACTTCCTTATTACAAATACCAAGAAGACTTATTTATATTAGGGCTTCATCCTACTCTTGTTGAAGTAACCGCGTAGCCGTGTTCCATCAAGTGCTTCTAACTAGAAAGCACTTGTTTCAAGGATGTAAGTGATAACATATGGCCCCAACCAATGTACCTTAAGTTTTCCTAGATGGTGCAAGAACTTAGAGTCATAGAGAAGCACCATTTGTCCAATCTCAAACTTCTTATCCCTTATGTTTCTGTCATGCCATGCTTTCTTCCTGGCCTTTTCTTGCTTCTAACTCCAACATGTTATGGATCATCACTCATCCATCTTGATTATATTTTCAATCCATTCTTCTAAATCTTTCTCATCAGCTAGACCTCCAGCGCGCGTAATACGCAAAGAAGGTAACATAAATTCCATAGGAAGAATGGATTATCTATGCCAAACACTAACTGAAATGGTGTGGCTTTGTTCAACCTTTTATATGTTGTCTGATATGCCCAAAGTACTACAGATACTTTATCATCCCAATCCTTTCTTCCAACATCACATATTTTTGTCAATGTCTGGCTCAAAATTTTGTTGAAAGCCTCAGCAGTTCCATTTTCCTGAGGATGATAGGGTGTATTCTTATGGTGTGTAATCATGAATTCATCCAATAAAATTCTGATTGTCTCATTAAGAAAATGTGTACCCCTATCACTGGTCAAACTTAAAGGACATCCATACCTTGTAATAATATTTTCCCATAGAAATTGGGCTGTACTGTAGTCAGTGTATAAGTCCTTTGTAGGTGCTACTTCTTCCCACCTTGTCAGATAGTCTGTGTAAGTTATGATGTAGTGTGATCCAGTTTTGTGTGCAGCTGGTGAAATAGGACCCACAAAATCTATAGCCCATTTCTCAAAAAACTTTGCACTAGTAATAGGTATTAGAGGAATTTCATCTTGTTGACCTGGTTTTCCAAGACATTGACAATGATCACATGCCTTACAAAATTCCTTACAATCTTTATATAGGGTCTCCCACCATAATCCAGTGAGTAGAATCTTGCGCACAGTGGCATCACTGACATAGTGGCCACCTGTAATACCACCATGAGCCTCTTCCATAATATCCATGTGCTCATGTTCTAATACACAATGGTGCAATACCTCATCCTAGCCTAATTTTTATAAGTCACCACTGATTAACATATAGGTTGCAACACGTATAGCAAGTTGTTTCTTCTCCAAGGATTTCATTCCTTCTTGTTCCATCCCTGTGCGTAACAAGACAACAATGTCCTCTAGTTCTAATGGTGTGCATTTGGCATGGTATCTTCAATTTCTTGTGCTTCTTCTCCTGACTGTATTCTTGATAGATGTTCTGGTCCAGAATTTCTTTTCCCTAGTTTTACCACAACTATGAATTCAAATTCCTGAAATAAAAGCATCCATCGACATATGTGCCCTTGTAGAATAGGGTTGTTTACCAAATACTTCAATGCCATGTGATCTGTATAAAAGATGAATGGTGTAGCTAGTAGGTACTGGCAGAATTTATGTAGCACATAGATCATTGAAAAAGCTTCATGCTCTGTAGTTGTGTAATTCTTGTTCTGCAGGAGTCAGCTTTCTACTAGCAAAACAAATAGGATGATCTACAATACCTTCTCCAGGTTGAGCCAACACCATGCCAATGGACATGCTAGAGGCATCAACATGTACATGAAATGGTTGGTCCCATGAAGGAAAACATAGAATAGGCACGGTAGTAAGTTTCTCCTTCAATGTCTCGAATGTGCACTACTGTGGTTCTCCCCAGTAGAACATACCTTTCCCCTTCAGTAACTCTTCCAATGGTGCAAAAAATTTGGCATATCCCTTAATAAACTTTCTGTAATATGCTGTATGACCCAAAAATCCATACACCTCACTCTGACTGGTAGGCTCTCTTAGGCCTATAATGACTGCAACCTTGGCTGGATCAACCAACAAACCCTCCTTGCAAATTATGTGTCCTAAAAGTATTCCAAATGGTGTAGCAAATATGCACTTCTTGATGTTCAAAGAGATAATCAACTATCTACATATTTCAAACATTAAGCATAGATTATCACAAAGATCCTTAACTAATCCATACACTATCTAATCATCTAAACAAACATGTAAGAAGTTGTAAATAAATTCCTTGAATGCTTGAACAACTATGCGCGAAAATATAGCAGGCACATTTTTTAGACCATAAGGTATTAGAGTATAGGAAAAGCTACCCCATTCTGTAAAAAATGCAGTCTTTTCCTGATCCTCTTGGGTAATCCTAACCTAATGATACCCAGAGAACCCATCTGTAAATGAATAGATTCCATGCCCTGTAACACCTTCTAGTATTTCCTTAGTGAATGGTGTGGGAAAGGGATCAATTATACATGCAACATTCAGCTCCCTATAGTCCACATATATCCTAATCCATCCATCCTTCTTGATATTGATCACCATTGGACTAACCCATTCTGACTCATCAAGGGGTTTGATGATCCCAAACTTCAACATTTTATCAATCTCTTCTTTGACCTTTTCACACAAGTTGGGGTTCATCCTATAAGGTATCTTTCTAACTGGGCGCACACCCTCTTTAAGCTTTATCTTCATCTCCCCTAACGATTCATGCATGCCTTTAAGTTCATGGTACCCCCTAGGGAATAAGTCCTGGTAATCCCTTAGTAACTCTATGATTTTAACCACTTCAGAGTCTGACCAATTGTCTTCAAATATGGTTTCCTTAGGCTCAGTATCTATTCCAATATTCACCTTCTTTGTCTTCATAGGTTCATGATAGGTGCGCGTGGCTGTATCTGCACTGTCCAACACCTCACTTCTACATGTTGAATGATTTACATCCATATTTTCTACTTCTTCGTCATCCACTAAGTAGACCATTTTTTCTTTCTCTTTCTCAAGGCAAGCACGTTGAAGTAATGTTGCATCGGCCTCTGGATTCTTCATAAAGACGTGCTCTTGAGTCTTCTTTATCTAATAAATCCTGAATGAGTTCTTCAGCCTTGGCACTATCTCCCATAGTTAAGCGCTTTATAAATTTCAATGATTCTTCCACCAGAGGATTTGTAGAGAAGAATTCAAATGTCTGGGCCATTCCTACAATTAAATCCTGGAAATTTCTAGTCTCTCGATGGAGTTCTGCATATACATACCAAGCACGCGTGTAGCCATGTAAAGTGGAATAAAACTTGTGCACCCAAAGTGAAGGTGGTAAAGCTTCTAGCCCCTCTATCTAGATTCTCTCACACTTCTGAACATGGTGTTGAATAGGTTGATTACCATGATAAGTAAAAATTTGAGTAGGTGCATTACTCCTGAAAAACCTAGTAGCAAGAGCAATCCTAATTTCATTCCATCCTACAAGATTATCCTTGTGGGCCACCCACCAGTGTGTTATTGTCCCACATAGTGTATATGCTAGCATATTTCTTCTTTCCAATGGGTCTATCCACTATTCTTCCATGGCGTGCAGGAATACCATAGGATCTCCTTCTCCTATGTAACAAGGTACCAAGTTATTACCTATCCTCCTGATAACACAATTTTGTGCCTCTAGGAAATATGCTCTTTACTTCACGCCCTACTAACTCATAAGTGTTGTGAGCCCAATTATCACAAGAAACACTTGTAGTATCGCTAATAGACTATGCATCCTCCCACTGAATTAGTCCTTCTTTAGTTGGCTCAATTATCTTTGGATCTCGGATGGCATGTACATAAATCCTATTCAGATATTCTTCACTTAAGGGCTCAACATAGGGCACAGATTTTCCATCTGTTAAAGGGATAATAACTCTTTCCTCCTTATTTTCAAAACTGATATAACCCTTATTGAACTAAAGATCAACATTATTTGCATAGCACCAAGGATGCCCCAATAGTGCTAGGAAGCTATCTGACTCTGCCAGTGCTAAAACTTCAAAGTATCCAGTGAACTTGGCTCCTTGTATGGTAATGGATGCATCTTTCAAGACTTTGATGGGAGTGGCCTTAGTCCAATTAGCCATGAACAATATATTAGAGGATGGCTGCAATGGGGGTCTTCCCATTTGTACCCATGCATCTAAGGTAAGAACATTGACTTCCACACCTATATCAATCAGTATATTACTCAATAGCCACCCATCCACAATAGCATTCAGAGTGATTTCCTTGTCATAATCTAGGCTATGAGGGGGAAGATTCACATGCAAAATCTACCATCCAGTCTCAACACTTGCGCGCAGAGTGTTTCCTTTTAACCAACTCCCTAACAGTGGAATGATATTTTCCTGGCGCAACATTTTACACACTTCCCTTAAGTCATCTATATCAGTTTGGACCGTCTCTGATACTTTATTTTGCTCCATCTTCCATGATTGTTCTTTTAAGTATTGTATCTCACCTTGAAGATTCCTGAGAACTTCCATGGTTTCCTGGTAAACCTCCTTCTGATGGGCAGGATCTAGGTATCATGCATGAAGAATTTCCTCCTTAATGATTGTAGGCTTTTGGCTGCAATGTTTCTCTTTGTGCGTGCACGCTCAGCTGTGTTGTAATTTTCATGGTGAAATGCCTCATGTTCTGGTGATAACTTAGGCATCCATTGATTTTCCACAGTGCGTTATATCCTAACCATCCATGTGCCTTTGTTTTCTTATTTATGTTGCTTACTAATATGCTCATACAAGTCTGGGAACTCCTCATAGCTATGATTCTTTCCACAGAAAGAACATGTAATATTATGGGGACATTCACACCTATAGTGGTCAGGGATACCCACATGTATAACATGTTCTGTGAGGAAACTCACCTCTTCCTCCACCATGGCCTCATCCTCCATATCCACCTCGATAACCACATCCTCTTCCATGACCTCCCTCAAAACTCCCCTCATTCTGATCATAGCATGCTTGAATGTGATCCTGATCCTGGTGCTCATTCTTATTTTTAGAATTATCAGTTACACTTGTCTTTCATACACCAATGTCTATGGCATCATGGATCTGACTGATCAATCTACAATCTTCTGGTATCATGGGTCAAGGACCTAGAAAATTTTACAATAGTAGGATACATTCTTCCTTATCACACGCTGTAACAAAGGAAAGTGGCTAGAATCATGATTCAAATGACATATCTCATAGTCTAACAACAATGAACGTATGGATCTATGGGGGAAACTATCCTTGGTGTGACCTTCCACTTCACAATTTGTACACCAAATCCCTGAGCATGTTTTGTGGGCTGAATTTTCTGATAGTTTCTCTAACTGCTTTGCCACAGCTGCAATCTGTGCCTCTAAGAATGGGCTAATGCTAGTGTCAATACTCCCAACTGCCTCAGCATGTAGAGCTACCTCCAATGCTTCGTGCAGGTCAGTGTATGTCTTATGTGACAATGCCCTTCTAAAAGGGGTAATCAGACCCCCAACAAACCATTATGCATGTTGGCTTGTGTGTATATCATAAGAAAGCTTAGATAACAATGTTTTAAAATGGGCATCATACTCTCTAACACTCTCAGTAGTGCCTTGCTTAATATCCTTGAGTGCACTTATACTCTTCTACTCAAACTCAGGGATGTGAAACTCTTTAAGGAATGCATCTTTTAAGGCTGGATAGTCTATGCAAGTCTGATCAGGGTCAAATTTTCTATACCAGCTATGTGCATGCCCTTGTAACGTAGTAGCAAATTGGCTTGCCCTACGCTTAGAAGCCATGATTCCTTTCATGCCACAATATTTCACACATATGCACATGTTCAACAACATCTTCTATGCCCCTATACTCTGGAAGATGAAGATACATTTCCATGTAAATATTCTGGGGTTGGTGCAGACCTTGCCCACCTGATCCAGAACCTCCTGTGTTTCCCCTGCCTCCAAAACCACCAGATCTACTTGAACTAGAGCTACCTATGCCTCCTGATCCTGAACCTGTAGCTAGGGTTAAACCAGAAGATGTACTTCCATGTGTCCCAATAGTAGAACTAAATTGTACCCCGACAGTCTGTGAAGCGTTACTACTCCCAGAAGTTAGTCCAAAAATTAGTGTGCTTGTATTATGTGCTAATGATGATGCACCTAAAAAGGTACTACCATATACCAATGAAGTCATCTGTGCTACCATATATGTGCCTCTTATAAGACTCACTCCTACTCTCCCACTGCTTGAATTAGCTTGTTGATTATTTGTTGTACTAGATGTTGGAAAACCAAATGCAACGGTAAGGTTGCCAGGTGGATTCAGATGCACACCCATGGCCCAGGTCATCTCTTGCTGGCATGCTTCTATCATGAGGCTGAGGGGGGGTCCCTATCATGCTTTCCCAGATGGGGGAGTTTTCCTGATGCTCTGGCTCCATGTCTTCTATGTGAGCTCCAAATCCTTCACGAGCCATCTCTCTCCTCAATGCCATCCATCTCTCTACAATGTCTCATGTTGCTTCTCTACCTCCCTCTCACATGCCTCATTATACTTAATCTACCTTTCCTCTCTCTACCTTTCTATTGCTAGGTCTTCCATCTTTCACCAAACCTGTTCCTTCCCCCGCGCATGGTGGGGTTTAGTTGGCCATCGGTTTACTCTCCAAATTCAAAGTTACCATCAGGATCTTGATTGCCAGTGGAATGCCTTATAGGTAAGTTCCCCTTGGATATCGTAAAAACTAGAATTCAGCTACCTCTGGGCACAAATAAGTGGAAATTGAGTACTCCAAGATATAACTATTTAAAACACCATGGAACCACGTATCCACATCTCGAGTCCAGATCAGATCAGCATCATAAAGGGCCTGAAATTCTTCTTGTGTCCAAACAAGTGCGCGATACCTGTAATTCCACATAGATGCATACACAATCAAGCACTTGTATAATTCTACTGGGAAGATAATGAAGAAGATCTCATATAAACTATCATTCAGTTCTGTTCCACCCATACCACATGCGTTAAACTTAGATCCAGTGCTGAATCCACCATGCGTATTCTTCTTCCAGATCATGTATCCACTCTTCAACACTTGCTAAGGTCAACTGGTATGTCTTCATCGTGAACCATCCTAAAAACAACTGAAAAAGAGGTCTCGGCAATGGAACCAATGATGCAGTCTAGAATTCAGTAATACAAGCCCAATAAGACCCTAGGCGTGCTGGCACATCACTCAGCCTAGACTGAGCACTCACCCGAAGCGCGCAAAGGTACCAAGTCTCTCTTTAGGGTTGCTATTGTAGGATGTTAGCATGATGAAGACTTAATACATGCAGTTCCATTATTAATATATCATTCTATAGAGCATGCCATATCTATATCTAAGGGAGAACAAAATTAAGTATTAACCATGATGAAATCAAGAACATACTAGATCCAAATACACACAAAACTAACACTTAGATTCATCCAATATCCTCCATTATATTAAATATGACAATTACACATAAATCTTCTTACAGTAATGGCATTCTATGCCCACATGCACACATATCTGATACAGTAGTCCAATCTTGCACACATACATACATATATCTATCTCTCTACTCATTATGTAATATTTATATATATCTACTACACAATTCACTACATATTTATAAGGGTGGGGAATTTCCCTTCACCACTTATCTAATCCACCAAAATAGGTCACATGTTATTATTAGCCATGCACTTTTTACAGCCATAGCCCCACATGCAAGTGTGTTAATAATAGACTTCCTTTAGTTAACTGACAATGATAAACCTATTCTTAGCCTACATCCATGCAAACCGCATCATATCTGATCCTCCAAAATTAGCCAATTTGTGGTGCACAAGTAAGTCTGTAATCAGTTTGAGTGCTCTGCACGCTATCTCCAAAAATAAATCCTCATGTGCAAAAATGGCTAAGTCCCAAAATATGAATTTATCATCCATGCACGCATGTTTCCCTTATCCGTTCGCACCTTTGAACATGCCCTATTTTCCAAATATAGACCTCTTGACTGCATACAACAATATGTTAAGTATAATCACTGCTCAACATGAAAATGACATTAAGTCTTGACATCAGGGTCATGATTTCCCTGGAACGTAATCCTACAACAGCAACCCTAAAAAGTGTCCTAAAAGGACCCAAGTAGAACCTTTGAACATGCTTTAGGTGAATGCTCATTCTAGGCTAAAGTGATGTGCCAATGAGATTTGGGATTTTAATACTAAATTCTAGGCTGCATCACACATGTTTCAAGTTCAATGGTTGAAAATACCCCCAAAAAGGGTCTTTAAGCTTCAAATAGCTTGTGATGAGCATAGTTCGATGAGCTTCTTGATGAGTTGGTATTAAATGTATAAGTTAGGAATACTAGTTTAATTAGCTTGGTCGAGCCATATTAATTACATGGGTGAATAACGTCGACTCAATGACATGAAGGTTAGTTAGATGAGCTTAGTAATTCAGGTCGGTTTTTCACAGGTAGGCTCATCTAGGAATGAAGATAAGTCTCAGACGTTGAAAGAGACATGACCTGTATGAACTTAGTTGTGAATCTTGATTCAGCAGGTCATCTACCCAGAGGTTTGAAGGACTAATTATGAGTTAAGGAGTTTTTGTGGGGCGTTAGACTTTCAAGAGGAAAATTTATGAAGAACTTAGTGGTGGAGTTGATATTCTTTAGGACCCGAGGGATGATGTTACCAAGTATGTGGGGATTATGGAATGTAACTGTTAGTGCAAAATCACAGCACCCCTGGATGCTGATCCAGATTTCTAGTTTGATCACTCTTGCATCCAGTGTGATTGCATAACATGGAAACCTCTCTCCAAGTGTGGGACTTGTGAAACTGAGAGAGGAATCTCTAGATTAGAGGCTGGTTCCTCAACTCCTCTGATTTAGATCTATATTTTGCACAACTACAGAGGTTTAGATCCTAATCCTACTCTAAATTACAAGGAGACAGGGATAGAAGTGAAAAAATTGAAACTAACTAAAGATGGTCATGCACCAAAAGGAGTGGTGAATATTTTTTTCATGCAAATACACACAAACCAAAGATTGCAACATAAAATCATACACAGGCTGATAAGATATAATTTAGGATCTGAAATGAAGCAAGTAATACAAACAAAGGACTGAAACCCATTCACAAAGTTTGCATTATCATTTCCAATGTCAAAAACCACTGCATTACAACCTCAGAGAGGTAGAAAACCTGTTACAATTCTTTGAAGAGGTCTGGTTCTTGCAACAATCACTTGCTGGAGGTGAAAGAAGAAGTCTGCTATGCCAAAAAGTGTTCCACCCTTTAGAAATGAGCCAAATCTGGCTTTTACATTGCATGGGTCGAGCCCAGGAGAGAGAAAATGTACAAAACATGGGAGCCCATTCCTCATTGACTGTAAATGCATTAAATCAGCATGGAGGACCTTACAAACCCATACCCTGTCATTTTTGACCAAATTGGAGGAGAGTGCGACCCATTCTGCATTAAATTTAGGTCGCTGAAATGTCATTTCTGGCCATGGACATGTGTCAGATCCATTTCTTAACTTTCTCTCTCTGAAACTAAACCAAAATTCAAGATTGACCATGTAGAGAATTTTATAAGCTTTCCAATGATATAAAGAACGTGCAAATCTGAGCTCTGGATCGAAAGATATGGCGATCTGAAGATTTAGGGCACAAAACAGGCAAAAATGGGTTTTGAAAAAAAAATTTCCCACGCTCCGCCACCTAGACGACACGTGTCGGGCTGATTGGATGATCAATTCTCTCTCCTTCCCTTACCTGCGGGTTTTCCTTGAAAGTTTTGACTTTTGTAAAATTTTGGAAAATTTCCCATTTTTTCCCCGTGTCCCTGCCACTTGGGACACGTGGCATGATCTGGTTGGAGGATAGGGGCGTGGGGTCATCCTTTACCTTTTAGTTTTTGGCCAAAACTTTTGCCAAATTCTCTAATTCCTCCCCGAGCTCCGCACTTCCCTGCTCCTTAGGACACGTGTCCTCTTTTTATTGGCTCGGGCCAATGCTCCAACTTCAAACCTTTCCCTTTGAAATTTTGGATTGCGTTTTCCCTGGTGACACGTGGCATTTCCTGATTCGTCCGCAGGCCTGCCAGGCTTTTCATGTCCCTCACGTCCCTTTGGCCCGGTTGTCCCGAACTATCTGGGACAAATTCCTCTGATCCGCCCGATTCGGGCTTCCCTGTCCCTCTTTGAGGCGAAGACATGTGGCGTGATTTGATTGGCTCTCGGCTCCTTCGGCTCTCTACGTCCTGCGCGTCCCTATGTCCCAACTGTCCTAGTGTCTGGGAAAGTTCTCTATTTCAGCCGATCCGGGTGGTTCGCGTCCTTTGCGTCCTCGTGGCCTAGATGTCCCTGCGTATTCTGCACAGCAGTTAGTTAATTTTGCCTTTACCTTCGGCCGGTTCGCCCTTTCGCGTCCCGCTCGTCCCTTCGTCCTGGATGTCCCAATTGCTCTGCGGGCCACCTGGTGGCTTTTCAGCCGATTCGCGCCCCAACGTCCCAACTATCCCAAGGACCACTTGGACTAGGACTTAGCCGTTTTTCATGATTTTTTCTGGCCCAAGCTTGTTTTTTGTAACTTTTTCACCCTTTTTTAGAACTTTCTCTTTTCTTCTTCGACAGGAGATTTAGAAAAAAGCTGAGGGGACCCCAGAAACATGATTTTTTGCCTTGAATCAATCTATCTTGCTGGGACTTGAAGAATTTAATGTATGTTATCAAAATTACCCTGGGGGAGTGAATTTTGGATAACAATTTGGCAACTCAGTGGGGTCACCTGCCTGCTAGGTAGAAGATACCAGTTGCCTGAAGCAGTCCATTGGGCATGGAGTCATCAAATATTCTATTTAGAACCCCAACTGACTTAGAATGTGTAAGGAGGAAGATGGAATATCACCTGATGGAAGCAAGGACAGCAAAACATCTCCATGGACACTAAGCTGTGTAAAAGCACTTAGGGAAAAAAAAACTAACCTACAGCTACAGCAAAACAATGTGCACAAGCACTTGGAGGAATGAAAATCTAATCTAATATTTACAAGGTAATGAACTTCCCTCTAGAAGCAGCGCTTGAGATAGATTCCATCTACTAGAATCTGCAGTTCTTCACCATCCAATGGGGACAATTGGAAAGCATTGTTGTTCTTGCACTTCATGACCATGTATGGGCCACTCCAAATGGCATCAAATTTTGAATGCCTTCCCGGTTTTGCTCTATCCACATCCCATTTCAACACTAGATCTCCAACCTGAAAAGATCTATCCTTGGCCTTCCTATCAAAGGTCTTCTTGATCAAAGCTTGATCCTTTTCCATTGCTTGGGATGCCTGATTTCTGATCTCTTGCAGCTCCATCAACTCTGCATACCTCACCTCCATGGGCTCAAACTCTAGCAACTCTAGCTTCTTCATGAGTTCCAATGTTGGCAACTCAAGTGACATGGGCAAGATTGCCTCTCTTCCATAGACAAGTTTGAATGGAGAGTTACCTGTGGATCTTTTGGGAGTTATCCTATCAGCCCATAAGGCTGATTTCAGTTTGGTATGCCAAGACCTCTGATTCTCGTCAAGAGTCCTCCTAATGATCCTCAACAATTTCTTGTTTGTAGACTCGGCCTGGCCATTACCTTGAGGGTAATAGTTTGATGAAGTGCTTAGGTAGATACCATTCTTGATAGCCCACTCAGTCACCTTACATCCAATGAATGCTAATGCATTATCTAGAGATTATTGTAGCAGGTACACCAAATCTGGTTGTTATCCCCTCATAAAGGTCTAAGATGCTAGACTCATTTGCCTCTTTGAGTGCTACTGCTTCTGTCCATCTGGTGAAGTAGTCCGTGGCTGTCAAAATCCATTTGTGCCCTTGGCTTGAATTGGGATTAATGACTCCAATGAATTCCAAACCCCATTGCATGAATGGCTGGTCAACTGAGATTGGATGTAATGGAAGGGCAGCAAGTCTCTCTTTTCCTGTGAAGAATGCACAATTCTTACACCTCTTGATCCATGCATAGCAATCACTAAAGATTTTAGGCCAATAATAACCAGCCTTCATGATTTTTAGAGCTATCACTCTTGGTGCAAAATGACCACCAGCTGGTCCACCATGAAACTCTTCCAACACCCTTTGAATCTGATTTGTGCTAATGCACCTCAGCAGTACTCCATTCACATCTTTCTTGAACAAAACTCCATCAACAATGGCATACGAAACAGCCTGCAATCTGAAGTGTCTCCTTTGGGTCTTGTTCATCTCCGGAGGGCATTGGCCTATGCCTATGAAGTGTATAATGTCTTGGGTCCAGCAAGGAGTGGGGGAAGCATTGTCTTCTTCTTGATTGCCACTTGGCTCATGGATGTCCTGGACTGTCAAAACAGCCTCTTCTTCATTGCATAATTCTTTTTGCTTCCCCAAAACCAGCTGCTCGCACAATCCTTTCCCTCTTACTAGCTTGGTGATCTTGATCTCAATGTCATACTCCATGACACGGGTGGTCCGACCTACCCTTTTCTCATTCAAATCCTTGTTGAGGAGGAAGTCCTTACCCCTAGCATGTGAGACCAGCAACTGGACCTTGCTGTTTTAGACTAAATGCTTGAATTTCTTCAAGCTTCTGATTACTGCAAGTACATGCTTTTAAAAGAACCTCACCTCATAGTCATCTCGGCTCTGGCTGAAGAAGGCAATTGGCTGCTCATCATTATCCTTGTTCTGCTGTTCCAAAATGGCAAAAAAAGTGTCATTACCTCCAAATGCATAAAGGATGAAATCCTTGGAGAAGTCCGGGTTGATGAGAGTTGGTGGTTGAGAGATGGATTCTTTGATTGCCTCAAAACTCTCCTTGCCTTCTGTTGTCCACTTAAAATCCATGATCTTCTTTAACATTTTGGTGATGGGCTTGACAAGGGCTGCAAAATCTGGGACAAACCTCTGAACAAAATTTATCCTTCCCAAGAAACTCTGAAGGGCTTTCTTGTGGCTTGGCAATGGTAGTGCTCTTATGGCTTCAACCCTCTCTGGATCAATTGCTAATCCTTCTTTGGAGACAATATGGCCAAGGAGCTTTCCTTCATGTGCAAGAAAGATGCACTTCTTAGGATTCAAAGACACTCCAAATCTCCTGCACCTCGTGAAGACTTGCCTCAAATGAGAGAGGTGGTCTGCTGCATTTTTGGAAAAAACAGTGATATCATCAACGTAAATCAGCACCATATTGTTAATCAAACCTTTGAATGCCATGTCCATTTCACTTTGGAAGGTAGCACCAGCGTTGGACAGCCCAAATGGCATTTTCCTGTATGCAAAAGTTCCCCATTTGGTTGTGAAGGCTGTCTTGAACTGGTCCTCTTCCTTCACCATAATCTGATTGTAGCCTGAGTAGCCATCAAGTAGTGAAAACCTCTCGGAGCCAGCCACAACTTGCAAGATTTCCTCCATGGAAGGGAGGGGGTAATGGTCCTTGAGAGAGGCTCTATTCAAGTCTCTAAAGTCAACACACAATCTGATCTCTCCACTCTTCTTTCTGACTGGAACTAAGTTGGTCAACCCAACTAGAATGCTTGATTGGGAATATGATCCTTGACTCAATCAGCTTGTCCAATTCCTTCCTCATGAGAGGCTCCATGTGTGGATTGACTGGTCTTTGTTTCTGTCTAACAAGCTTAGTATTTGGATCCAATTTGATGGTATACTGAGCTAAGTTGGGATTGAAACCTTTCAAGTCTTCATAGCTCCAAGCAAACACATCAGGGAACTCTTGACACAGCTGTATGAACTCATACCTTTCTTGTTCAGTTGTCATCCTTCCAATTTGCAATGGTTTGTTCTCTTCTACCAAGATGGATACTGAATCCTCTCTCTTGACCTGAATGTTTGCTTTCTCCTTTCTAAACTGATCATTGGGGTTAAAAATGGACTCCAAAGTGATAAGTCCCTTGGGCAGCTTGTTAGTTCTCAGCTGTACCACTTGGTCACCATACTGCTATTCCAATTTTTCTTGATTCTTGGCTGAGAACTCAGCTTCTTCTTGCAAGAAATGGATGATTTACTGGTCATTTTCAAACACTTGCCAACTAACATTGTTATCTGGCACTGAAGGCCTCACAATCACGTGGATGTTTGGCTGTACCTTGTCTTGTTGAATGCTTTCCACAATGTCAAAGGCTGCCCGCTACTGCTGCAAGCCTGTCAGCAGCTTGATTTTTCTTTCCTAGGAATGGATTTGATGCCAAAACCCTCAAAATCTTCCATGAGGTCCCACACCCTATTCTTGTAGCACCTGAGTAGATCATTCTTGGCAGCATGCTATCCCTTGACCTGATTGACAATCAATTCACTGTCCCCAAAGACTTGCAAGTTCTTTATTTTCTTCTTGATTACCCAATGCATCCCTTGCACCAAGGCTTCATATTCAACAGTGTTATTGGAGCATGCAAACTGAAATCTAAAAGCTGAATAGTAATTTATTCCTTGAGGTGAAACAAGCATGGCTCCACCTCCTACACCTTGTCTACTCCTTGATCCATCAAAAAACAGCTGCCATACCTCATTGTCATCTTTGTGGTTTGGCTTGGTGATGCTAGGAATAGGCTGATTTTCTTCGTGTATGCAATAGACCCCTAGCTCAGATTCTTCCACTTCTTGATAAGGATCAAATGCATGTATCTTGTTTGCCCATTCATCAAGAGTTAGATCCCGGATGCTTCCAACCTTAGTTTCAGCTTCATCAGTGCTTGGGTGATCTTCTTGATCAAATGCTGAGTAATTGGCATTAATCTGACTTGGAGTGTAAGGCTCAATATGGAAGTTTGCAATAGGTTCTGACCTAATTTTAGCCTTAGTTCCATACCTCGTTCTGAACAGCATGTGTGACCAATCAGTAGACAAATATCCCCGAATCTTGGCTGTGAAGTCCCTTGACAAGCATAAGGCAAAGAGTGGTTGAAGGTCTATGACTGATACATCTTGTAAAACAACAACATTTGGACATGCATGCAAGGTAAGACTCAAGTTTCTAATCACTCCAACTATTGCTACTGCTGTCCCATCCAGCTGCACTACCCCTTTGGATATTGTTTCATACTGGAGCCCTAGCTAATCAGCTATTTGTTTAGGCATTACAGAGCTACTTACCCCGGAGTCTATCATGTAATTGTGCACTAATTGATTTCCAATGATCAATGAAACATAGAAAGGAAGGGGTTTTAATATTTTACCTTGCTGTCCTCCATGATTTCCCTCAGGTTGTGCAGCATTTGTAAGTACCTTCTCTTGCCTTTGGACCTGTTGATTTGAAGTTGACCAATCCTTCATGGCAGCTTGCAGCAGATCTCTTTGGCCTGGGATAGATAGGGATTACCATATTGATATATTAACATTTGTCTTCTTCATCTGATCAATGATGTTGAATGGAGATGAAGTATCCTTTTGCTGTCCCTTTGCTTGTACATTCACTCCTTGCACGTGGGAAAAAATAACTGGTATTTGAGTTGGCCTAGGGGCTGTTCTTGGCTGCCCTTGTGCATTTGAAATTGGATTTTTCTTGCCAACCACTTGTGGAGCCATGGAAGGTTGTGGATTGGTTGGGGCTAATGGTTGTTCTTCACCCAAATTCCTCCTTTTTGACCTTCTGTTGGCTGCAACACCTTGAGAAACTGCTTGATTCATGCCACAGAAATCTTCTACTTGCCAGTTTACCAATGTGGTGTCATTTGGGGTTGATTGTTGTTGGAATGTTTCTTGTTGTTGATTGTTTCCTTGACTGCCCTCACCCTCCACACCAGTAGTTGTCACCATTAATGCTTGATTCAAAGCACCATTGAAGCACATGGATTGGTTATGAGGCTCATTGCATGGAAAACACCAGTCATACTCCTGAGCAATGTTGTTTTGTGTTGGCACCAATGCCTTAGAGGCAGATATGGCATTTGGATTGTAGGGCTGAAATGGTCTATTGGCAGGAGGCCTTGTTTGATTCATATTTGTAGTTGGATTAGGTGGTCTTTGTGGTTGGTATGGGTGCCTATTAGGTTGAGCTTGGGGTTGATAAGAAGGTTTAAAACCTTGGGCCTACTGCCTTTTGAGAGTAACCAGCTCATTGCCTAGGTTTTGCAATTGCTTCATGACTTCTTGAAGCTCATTTGGGGCACTTGGAGATGAAGTGGAAGCTTAATTTGAACTCTGATTTCTAGGAGTGGGAGAAGGAGCCAAATTAGGTGCTTGATTGGTGTTTGGACTCTCTAAACTTGGAAACAATGGCATGGGAGGTCTAGGGGCAAGTTTGCCAGCTTGGATCAAACAATTTTCAGCCCTAATGGCAATGCTATAAGCCATAGGGATAGTTATGCCTCCCATGGACTGAATCAACATAGAAATATCAGAATTTAGAGCTTTGAGATAGTAGAGAAAAACACCTTCTGCTGTTGGCCTGACTACCACTGGAATTCTCTCCCAAGTCTTTTGAAATCTGAAGTTGAAATCGGTCAGCTGCTCATTGGGAGCTCTCTTGATGGTTGTCAGCTGCTCCAAAAGAGACAAGTTGTCTCCCTTCTCTCCAAATTTCTCATGAAGTGCTATACACAGTTAATTCCAATTTGTGATAGAACCAGCTCCAAGGCTTCTAAACCACTGCAATGCTTTACCCTTGAATGAGGATGCCAGTAACTTGACAACCACTTGCATTTCATTGATTTCGTGGATTGCACAAAGGTTAGCAATATCTTTAACATGATCACCTGGAGTAGTCTGATTTTCTCCAGTGAAGTACGGAATGTTCTTCAAGGCTGCAATAGGAATTGGATGTTGTGCATTGAGGGAAAGTGGGCTGCTACCTGTGAAGTTGACATAGGGGTTGTTTTGTGCCATTCTAATTGGTCTTAAAACCCTTGTTGACTGAATGAAAGGCCTACCAGGTGGAGGAGTTGAGAGAGTTCTGTTTGGTGGAGATGGAGACCTTTGAATCCTTCTTCCTCTTTGCCTTCTTCTTGGAGATAATTGCAGATATTCAAACAACACTTCTTCTTCTCCAACTCTTGACCTTGTGGTGACTCTTCTCACGAGTTTTCAGGCCTGCACTACTAAAACCAGTTGATTCTTCCCCTTGGAGTCACCAGATATGCAAATAATAGCTCTTTTCAAGCAAGAAAATTACAGAAGATGCACATCAACCTTGCTGCAATAAAAATGAGACTTCTAGTGTCCCACCGGGCGTGCCAAAACTGTTGTTGCAGGCTCACAGCACCCTTGGATGCAGATTAGGCTTCTAGGTTGATCACTCTAGCATCTAGTGTGATTGCACAACATGGAAACCTCTCTCCATGTGTGGGACTTGTGAAACTGAGAGAGGAATCTCCAGATTAGAGGCAGGTTCCTCAAACTCTTCTGATTTAGATCTATATTTACACAACTACAGAGGTTCAGATCCTAATCCTACTCTAAATTGCAAGGAGACAGGGGTAGAAATGCAAAAAATGAAACTAACTAAAGATGGTGATGCACTAAAAGGAGTGGTGAAAAAGTTTTGTCATGCAAATAGACACAGACCGAAGATTGCAACATAAAACATACACAGGCTGATAAGATATAATTTAGGATCTGAAATGAAGCAAATAATACAAACAAAGGACTGAAACCCATTCACAAAGTTTGCATTATCATTTCCAATGTCAAAACCACTGCATTACAACGTCGGTGAGGTAAAAAAAATTTACAGTCTTTGAAGAGGTTTGATTCTTGTAACAATCACTTGCTGGAGGTGAAAGAAGAAGATTGTTATGCCAAAAAGTGTTCCCCCTTTAAAAATGAGCCAAATCTGGATTTTACATTGCATGGGTTGAGCCCAGGAGAGAGAAAATGTACAAAAGCATGTGGGAGCCCATTCCTCATTGACTGCAAATGCATTAAATTAGGCATGGAGGACCTTACAAACCCATACCCTGTCATTTTTGACCGAATTGGAGGAGAATGCGACCCATTCTGCATTAAATTTGGTCACTGAAATGTCACTTCTGGCCATAAACATGCATCAGATCTGTTTCTTAACTTTATCTCTCCATACTGCACCAAAATTCAAGATTGACCCCGGAATCATGTAGAGAATTTTATAAGCTTTCCAATGATATAAAGAACATGTAAAACTGAGCTCTGGATCGAAAGATATGGCGATCTGAAGATTTAGGGCACAAAACAGGCGAAAATGGTTTTTGAATTTTTTTTTTCCCGTGCTCCGCCACCTGGACGACACGTGTCGGGCACTGATTGGATGAACAATTCTCTCTCCTTCCCTTACTCATGGGTTTTCCTTGAAAGTTTTGACTTTTTTGTAATTTTGGAAAACTTCCCATTTTTTCCCATGTCCCCACCACTTAGGACATGTGGCATGATCTGGTTGGAGGACAGGGGCGCGGGGTCATCCTTTACCTTTTAGTTTTTTGGCCAAAACTTTTACCAAATTCTCTAGTTCCTTCCCGAGCTCTGCACTCCCTTTCTCCTTAGGACACGTGTCCTCTTCTGACTGGCTCGGGCCAACGCTTCAAACCTCGCCCTTTGAAATTTTGAACGTTTTCCCTTGTGGCACGTGGCGTTTCCTAATTCATCCGTGGGCCTGCTGGCTTTTCACGTCCCTCGTGTCCCTTTGGCCTAGCTATCCCAATGCTACCTGGGAAAAATTCCTCCGATCCGCCCGATTCGGGTTTCCCTATCCCTCTTTGAGGCGAAGACACGTGGCGTTATATGATTGGCTCTTGGCTCCTTCGACTCTCCGCGTCCGCCGCGTACTTCTGGCCTGACTGTCCCGGACTGTCTAGGACAAATTCTTCCGAATCGCCTGAAATGGGCTTCCTTGTCCCTCTTCGCGGCCGCTTCGCCTTTTCGGGTCCTTCGCGTCTTTTCGGCCCAGATGTCCCAACCTTATCTGCACAGCAGTTAGTCAATTTTGTTTCCTCCTTCAAGCAATTTGCCCTTTCGCATCCCGCGCGTCCCCACGGCCCAGATGTCCCTTTGCCCTTTGGACAACCTAGAGGCTTTTCAACCGATTCGCGCCCATTTGCTCCAACTGTCCCGACTGCTGCGAGGACTAGGACTTAGCTGATTTTCATGATTTTTTCTAGCCCAAGCTTGTTTTTTGCAGCTTTTTCACCTTTTTTCAGAACTTGCTCCTTTCTTCATGGACAGGAGAGTTAGACAAAATCCGAGGGGACCCTAGAAACATGATTTTTACCCTTGAATCAATCTATTTTCCTGGGACTTGAGAATTTAATGAATCTTATCAAAATTTACCCTGGGGGGTGAATTTTGGATAACAATTTGGCAACTCAGTGGGGTCACCTACCTGCTAGGTAGAAGATACCAGTTGCATGAAGCAGTCTATTGGGCATGGAGTCATCAAATATTCTGTTTAGAACCCCAACTGACTTAGAATGTGTAAGGAGGAAGATGGAATATCACCTGATGGAAGAAAGGACTGCAAAACATCTCCATGGACACCAAGCTGTGTAAAAGCACTTAGCGAAAACAAAACTAACCTACAGAAAAACAATGTGCACAAACACTTGGAGGAATGAAAATCTAATCTAATATTTACAAGCTAGTGAACTTCCCTCTAGAAGCAACGCTTGAGATAGATTCCATTTACTGGAATCTGTAGTTCTTCACCATCTGATCCAGAGGATCCTCATAGAGAAACACTGATCTAAGATCTTCTCAGAAATTTTTGTAGTAATTTTTAAAGCGTGGAGAAAAATTGCACGATTCCGATGATAGTTTGTTTGCAGAAAACGGAGCTCGTTTGCAAAAGTTATAGCCCGCTGAACTTTTTGGGCAACTGGTGAATTTTGGAGTTTTTGTGCAAGTTGGACGTGTGCACGCTCACCAAGTGTTGTAATCGTATTGCGACACATGGACAAATTGTGTGACATATTAAAAAAATGGGTTTTGGAACGCCGATCTTGGACACTCGATCTCGGACAAATGGACCCCGTTATTTACTGGCTGGGGGCCCTCAGCCAGGTTCAACACACTCGATTATGGAGGGGTGCCTTGGCCTCCTTCTCATTTAACCATGCAACCAACTTGTGTATATAAACCTCTATATTTCCTTTTGCTCCATGCATGTGGGATATTGGGCATGTATGATTTAAATTACCCATGCCTTATAACTAATTTGCAAACTCCATGC
Source organism: Taxus chinensis (assembly GCA_019776745.2). Lineage (NCBI taxonomy): Eukaryota > Viridiplantae > Streptophyta > Pinopsida > Cupressales > Taxaceae > Taxus > Taxus chinensis. The sequence continues at coordinate 364,343,919 of CM034154.1, forward strand.
ATATATCTATTCATTTCCACGCATTAGTCTAAACTTTCCAAACATCTATCAAACTGTCCACTGTACAAGCATTTATGGGTGCCTAAAATTATGTAATGTGCCACCCAAGAAATGCGCCCAAGTCAAAGCGCCTACTACATAGGCTAAGGTGGCATCCTTGCCACTTAAAATGCGTGCCCACCTTCTAATTTAAACCATTGGATAAGTTTCCATGTGCCTAATGTGGGATTTTAATCCCAAAAGGATAAACAAAAAGCTAAGGAGGGGAATGGAACTCAGGTGGGCTGAGTAAAAGGATAGGCACCCAACCGTCATACCAAGAGGCACCTAAACAATATAAATAGGGTGATATTCTATTTGTAATGCATTCAGGACTGTGTAGAAATATTGTATTGCTCATATCTTGAGCTAACGGTGGAATTTGGAGGAGATGTAAAAGGCAACCCCTGTTATTTTCAATAGAGGAAGACTATGAGAAGGTCTAAATTTTGTAGAATTCTTATTAAAGGATTATTTTCAATATTTTAATAGATCAGTCCCATTCAACCGGACCCGGAGACGTAGGCCTCAAGCTCCGAACTCCATTATCAATTCTCGCGTCACGCTGCTGGTGAATTCTCTTCATTTATTTTAGTATTTGCATAGTACTTGCAATTTTTTATTCTTTTATTAAAAATACAAAAAGAAATAATGCACAAATTTAAATTGAAAATCAACACAAAGTAAGAAAAATGTGTGTGCACAATTGCTAGTTAAATTTGGTTTTCAGATCACCATCGAATAGGGCCAATTGGAAAGCATTGTTGTTCTTGCACTTCGTGACCATGTATGGGCCACTCCAAATGACATCAAATTTTGAATGCCTTCCCGGTTTTGCTCTATCCACATCCCATTTCAACACTAGATCTCCAACCTGAAAAGATCTATCCTTGGCCTTCCTATCAAAGGTCTTTTTGATCAAAGCTTGATCCTTTTCCATTGCTTGGGATGCCAGATTTCTGATCTCTTACAGCTCCATCAACTCTGCATACCTCACCTCCATAGGCTCAAACTCTAGCAACTCCATCTGCTTCATGAGTTCCAATGTTGGCAACTCAAGTGACATGGGCAAGATTGCCTCTCTTCCATAGACAAGTTTGAATGGAGAGTTGCCTGTGGATCTTTTGGGAGTTATCCTATCAGCCCATAAGGTTGATTTCAGTTTGGTATGCCAAGACCTCTGATTCTCGTCAAGATTCCTCCTAATGATCCTCAACAAGTTCTTGTTTGTAGACTCGACCTGGCCATTACCTTGAGGGTAATAGTTTGATGGAGTGCTTAGGTAGATACCGTTCTTAACAGCCCACTCAGTCACCTTACATCCAATGAATGCCAATGCATTATCTGAGATTATTATAGCAGGTACACCAAATATGGTTGTTATCCCCTCATAAAGGTCTAAGATGCTAGACTCATTTGCCTCTTTGAGTGCTACTGCTTCTGTCCATCTGGTGAAGTAGTCTGTGGCTGTCAAAATCTATTTGTGCCCTTGGCTTTAATTGGGATTAATGACTCCAATGAAGTCCAAACCCCATTGCATGAATGTCTGGTCAACTGAGATTGGATGTAATGGAAGGGCAGAAAGTCTCTCCTTTCCTATGAAGAATGCACAATTCTTACACCCCTTGATCCATGCATAGCAATCATTGAAGATTTTAGGCCAATAATAACCAGCCTTCATGATTTTTAGAGCTGCCACTCTTGGTGCAAAATGACCACCAGCTAGTCCACCATGAAACTCTTCCAACACCCTTTGAATATGATTTGTGCTAATGCACCTCAGCAGCACTCCATTCACATCTTTCTTGAACAAAACTCCATCAACAATGGCATACGGAATAGCCTGCAATCTGAAGTGTCTCCTTTGGGTCTTGTTCATCTCCGGAGGGCATAGGCCTGTGCCTAGGAAGTGTATAACGCCTTAGGTCCAACAAGGAGTGGGGGCAACATTGTCTTCTTCTTAATTGCCACTTGGCTCATGGATGTCCTGGACTGTCAAAACAACCTCTTCTTCATTGCATAATTCTTTTTGCTTCCCCAAAACCAGCTGCTCGCACAATCCTTTCCCTCTTACCAGCTTGGTGATCTTGATCTCAATGTCATACTCCATGACACCGGTGATCCAACCTGCCCTTTTCTCATTCAAATCCTTGTTGAGGAGGAAGTCCTTAACCCCAGCATGTGAGACTAGCAACTGGACCTTGCTGTTTTAGACTAAATGCTTAAATTTCTTCAAGCTTCTGATTACTGCAAGTACATGCTTCTCGATAACAGAGTACCTCACCTCATAGTCATCTAGGCTCTGACTGAAGAAGGCAATTGGCTGCTCATCATTATCCTTGTTCTGCTGTTCCAAAATGGCAAAAATAGTGTCATTACCTCCAAATGCATAGAGGATGAAATCCTTGGAGAAGTCCGGGTTGATGAGAGTTGGTGCTTGAGAGATGGATTCTTTGATTGCCTCAAAACTCTCCTTTCCTTCTGCTATCCACTTGAAATCCATGCTCTTCTTTAACATTTTGGTGATGGGCTTGACAAGGGCTACAAAATCTGGGACAAACCTTTGAACAAAATTTATCCTTCCCAAGAAACTCTGAAGGGCTTTCTTGTGGCTTGGCAATGGTAGTGCTCTTATGGCTTCAACCCTCTCTGGATCAATTGCTAATCCTTCCTTGGAGACAATATGGCCAAGGAGATTTCCTTCACGTGCAAGAAAGATGCACTTCTTAGGATTCAAAGACACTCCAAATCTCCTGCACCTTGTGAAGACTTGCCTCAAATGAGAGAGGTGGTTTGCTGCATTTTTAGAAAAAATAATGATATCATCAAGGTAAATCTGCACCACATTATTAATAAAACCTTTGAATGCCATGTCCATTGCCCTTTGGAAGGTGAGCACCAGCGTTGGACAACCCAAATGACATTTTCCTGTATGCAAAAGTTCCCCATTTGGTTGTGAAGGCTGTCTTGAACTGGTCCTCTTCCTTCACAATAATCTGATTGTAGCCTGAGTAGCCATCAAGTAGTGAAAACCTCTCAGAGCCAGCCACAACTTGCAAGATTTTCTCCATGGAAGGGAGTGGGTAATGGTCCTTGAGAGAGGGTTCTATTCAAGTCTCTGAAGTCAACACACAATCTGATCTCTCCACTCTTCTGTCTGACTGGAACTAAGTTGGCAACCCAACTAGAATGCTTGATTGGGAATATGATCCTTGAATCAATCAGCTTGTCCAATTCCTTCCTCATGAGAGGCTCCATGCGTGGATTGACTGCTCTTTGTTTCTACCTAACAGGCTTAGTATTTGGATCCAATTCGATGGTATGCTGAGCTAAGTTCGGATTGAAACCTTTCAAGTCTTCATATCTCCACACAAACACATTAGGGAACTCTTGACACAGCTGTATGAACTCATACCTTTCTTGTTCAGTTGTCATGCTTCAAATTTGCAATGGTTTGTTCTCTTCTACCAAGATGGATACTGAATCCTCTCTCTTGACCTGAATGTTTTCTTTCTCCTTTCTAAACTTATCATTGGGGTTAAAAATGGACTCCAAAGTGATAAGTCCCTTGGGCAGCTTGTTAGTTCTCAGCTGCACCACTTGATCACCATATTGTTGTTCCAGTTTTTCTTGATTCTTGGCTGAGAACTCAGCTTCTTCTTGGAAAGAAATGGATGATTTACTGGTCATTTTAAAACACTTGCCCAACTGACATTGTTATCTGGCACTGAAGGCCTCATAATCATGTGGATGTTTGGTTGTACCTTGTCTTGTTGAATGCTTTCCACAATGTCAAAGGCTGCCCCCACTGCTGCAAGCCTATTAGCATCTTGATTCTCTTTCCTAGGAATGGATTTGATGCCAAAACCCTCAAAATCTTCCATGAGGTCCCACACCCTATTCTTGTTTCACTTGAGTAGATCATTCTTGGCAGCATGTTGTCCCTTGACCTGATTTACAATCAATTCACTGTCACCAAAGACTTACAAGTTCTTTATTCCTCTCTTGATTGCCCAATGCATCCCTTGCACTAAGGCTTCATATTCAACAGTGTTATTGGAGCATGCAAACTGAAATCTAAAAGATGAATAGTACTTTATTCCTTGAGGTGAAACAAGCATGGCTCCACCTCCTACACCTTGTCTACTCCTTGATCCATCAAAAAAAGCTGCCATACCTCATTGTCATCTTTGTGGTTTGGCTTGGTGATGCTAGAAACAGGCTGATTTTCTTCTTGTATGCAATAGACCCCTAGCTCAGATTCTTCCACTTCTTGATAAGGATCAAATACATGTATCTTGTTTGCCCATTCATCAAGAGTTAGATCCGGGATGCTTCCAACCTTAGTTTCAGCTTCATCAGTGCTTGGGTGATCTTCTTGATCAAATGCTGAGCAATTGGCATTAATCTGACTTGGAGTGTAAGGCTCAATATGGAAGTTTGCAATAGGTTCTGACCTAATTTTAGCCTTAGTTCCATACCTCATTCTGAACAGCATGTGTGACCAATCAGCAGACAAATATCCCCCAATCTTGGCTATGAAGTCCCTTGACAAGCATAGGGCAAAGAGTGGTTGAAGGTCTATGACTGATACATCTTGTAAAACAACAACATTTGGACATGCATGCAAGGTAAGACTCAAGTTTCTAATCACTCCAACTATTGCTACTGCTGTCCCATCTAGCTGCACTACCCCTTTGGATATTGTTTCATACTGGAGCCCTAGCTAATCAGCTATTTGTTTAGGCATTACAGCGCTACTTGCCCCGGAGTCTATCATGCAATTGTGCACTAATTGATTTCCAATGATCAATGAAACATAGAAAGGAAGGGGTTTTAATATTTTACCTTGCTGTCCTCCATGATTTCCCTCAGGTTGTGTAGCATTTGTAAGTACCTTCTCTTGCCTTTGGACCTGTTGATTTGAAGTTCACCAGTCCTTCATTGCAGCTTGTAGCAGATCTCTTTGGCCTGGGATAGATAGGGATTACCACATTGATATATTAACATTTGTCTTCTTCATCTGATCAATGATGTTGAATGGGGATGAAGTATCCTTTTGCTGTCCCTTTGCTTGTACATTCTCTCCTTGCACGTGGGCATAAATAACTGGTATTTGAGTTGGCCTAGGGGTTGTTCTTGGCTGCCCTTGTGCATTTGAAATTGGATTTTTCTTGCCAATCATTTGTGGAGCCATGGAAGGTTGTGGATTGGTTGGGGCTAATGGCTGTTATTCTCCCAAATTCCTCCTTTTTGACCTTGTGTTGGCTGCAACACCTTGAGAAACTGCTTGATTCATGCCACAGAAATCTTCTGCTTGCCAGTTTACCAACTTGGTGTCATTTGGGGCTGATTGTTGTTGGAATGTTTCTTGTTGTTGGTTGTTTCCTTGATTGCCCTCACCCACCACACCAGTAGTTGTCACCATTAATGCTTGATTCAAAGCACCATTGAAGCACATGGATTGGTTATGAGGCTCATTGCATGGAAAACACCAGTCATACTCCTGAGCAATGTTTTTTTGTGTTGGCACCAATGCCTTGGAGGCAGATATGGCATTTGGATTGTAGGGCTGAAATGATCTATTGGAAGGAGGCCTTGTTTGATTCATATTTGCAGCTGGATTAGGTGGTATTTGTGGTTGGTATGGCTGCCTATTAGGCTGAGCTTGGGGTTAATAAGAAGGTCTAAAACCTTGGGCCTGCTGCCTTTTGAAAGTAACCAGCTCATTGCCTAGGTTTTCCAATTGCTTCATGACTTCTTGAAGCTCATTTGGGGCACTTGGAGATGAAGTGGAAGCTTCATTTGAACTCTGATTTGTAGGAGTGGGAGAAGGAGCCAAATTAGGTGCTTGATTGGTGTTTAGGCTCTCTAAACTTGGAAACAATGGCATGGGAGGTCTAGGGGCAAGTTTTCGAGCTTGGATCAAACAATTTTCATCCCTAATGGCAATGCTATAAGCCATAGGGATAGTTATGCCTCCCATGGACTGAATCAACATAGAAATATCAGAATTTAGAGCTTTGAGATAGTAGAGAAAAGTACCTTTTGTTGTTGGCCTGACTGCCACTGGAATTCTCTCCCAAGTCTTTTGAAACCTGAAGTTGAAATCGGTCAGCTGCTCATTGAGAGCTCTCTTGATAGTTGTCAGCTGCTCCAAAAGAGACAAGTTGTCTCCTTTTTATCCAAATTTCTCATGAAGTGCTATACACAGCTGATTCCAATTTTTGATAGAACCAGCTCCAAGGCTTCTAAACCATTGCAATGCTTTACCCTTAAATGAAGATGCTAGCAACTTGACAGCCACTTACATTTCATTGATTTCATGGATTGCACAAAGGTTAGCAATATCTTTAACATGATCACCTGGAGTAGTCTAATTTTCTCCAGTGAAGTATGGAATGTTCTTCAAGGCTGCAATAGGAATTGGATGTTGTGCATTGAGGGCAAGTGGGCTGCTACCTGTGAAGTTGACATAGGGGTTGTTTTGTGCCATTCTAATTGGTCTTAAAACCCTTGTTGACTGAATGAAAGGCCTACCAGGTGGAGGAGTTGAGATAGTTATGTTTGGTGGAGATAGTGCTATACACAGCTGATTCCAATTTTTGATAGAACCAGCTCCAAGGCTTTTAAACCATTACAATGCTTTACCCTTAAATGAAGATGCTAGCAACTTGATAGCCACTTGCATTTCATTGATTTCATGGATTGCACAAAGGTTAGCAATATCTTTAACATGATCACCTGGAGTAGTCTGATTTTCTCCAGTGAAGTATAGAATGTTCTTCAAGGCTGCAATAGGAATTGGATGTTGTGCATTGAGGGCAAGTGGGCTGCTACCTGTGAAGTTGACATAGGGGTTGTTTTGTGCCATTCTAATTGGTCTTAAAACCCTTGTTGACTGAATGAATGGCCTACCAGGTGGAGGAGTTGAGATAGTTCTGTTTGGTGGAGATGGAGACCTTTGAATCCTTCTTCCTCTTTACCTTCTTCTTGGAGATAATTGCAGGTATTCAAACAACACTTCTTTTCTCCAACTCTTGACCTTGTGGTGATTCTTCTCATGAGTTTTCAGGCTTGCACTGCTGAAACCAGTTGATTCTTCCCATTGGAGTCACCAGATATGTAAATAATAGCTCCTTTCAAGTAAGAAAATTGCAGCAGATACTCATCAAATTTGCTGAAATAAAAATGAGACCTCTAGGTCCCACCGGGCGTGCCAAAACTGTTAGTGCAAAATCACAGCACGCCTGGACGCTGATCAGATTTCTAGGTTGATCACTCTTGCATCCAGTGTGATTGCACAACATGGAAACCTCTCTCCAAGTGTGGGACTTGTGAAACTGAGAGAGGAATCTCCAGATTAGAGGCTGGTTCCTCAAACTCCTCTGATTTATATCTATATTTGCATAACTACAGAGGTTCAGATCCTAATCCTACTCTAAATTGCAAGGAGACATGGATAGAAGTGTAAAAATTGAAACTAACTAAAGATGGTGATGCACCAAAAGGAGTGGTGAATATTTTTGTCATGCAAATAGACACAAACCAAAGATTGTAACGTAAAATCATACACAGGCTAATAAGATATAATTTAGGATCTGAAATGAAGCAAATAATACAAGCAAAGGACTGAAACCCATTCACAAAGTTTGCATTATCATTTCCAATGTCAAAAACCACTGCATTACAACCTCAGAGAGGTAGAAAAGTCTTTTACAATTCTTTGAATAGGTATGATTCTTGCAACAATCACTTGCTGGAGGTGAAAGAAGAAGTCTGCTATGCCAAAAGTGTTCCACACTTTAGAAATGAGCCAAATCTAGCTTTTACATTACATGGGTCGAGCCCAGGAGAGAGAAAATGTACAAAAACATGGGAGCCCATTCCTCATTGACTATAAATGCATTAAATCAGCATGGAGGACTTTACAAACCCATACCCTACCATTTTTGACTGAATTGGAGGAGAATGTGACCCATTCTGCTTTAAATTTAGTTGCTGAAATGTCATTTCTGACCATAAACACGTGTCAGAGCCATGTATCTTAACTTTATCTCTCCAGACTGAACCAAAATTTAAGATTGACCCTAGAATCATGTAGATAATTTTATAAGATTTCCAATGATATAAAGAACGTGTAAATTCGAGCTCTGGATCGAAAGATATGGCGATCTGAAGATTTAGGGCACAAAACAGGCAAAAATGGGTTTTGAATTTTTTTTTTCCCGTGCTCCGCCACCTGGACGACATGTGTCGGGTGCTGATTGGTATGAGAAATCCCCTCTCATTTCCTTACCCGCGGGTTTTCCTTGAAATTTTTGACCTTTTGTAATTTTGGAAAATTTCCCATTTTTTCCCTGCGTCCTCTGCCACTTGTGACACGTGGCATGATTTGGTTGGAGGACAGGGGCATGGGGTCATCCTTTAGCTTTTAGTTTTTTGCCAAAACTTTTGCCAAATTATCTAATTCCTCCCTGAGCTCCGCACTCCCCTTCTCCTTAGGACACGCGTCCTCTTTTTATTGGCTCGGGCCAACGCTTTAAACCTTACCCTTTAAAATTTTGGATGTTTTCCCTTGTGACACGTGGCGTTTCCTAATTCATCCGCGGGCCTACCGAGCTTTTCGTGTCCCTCGCATCCCTTTGGCCTGGTTGTCCCAAAATTTCTGGGACAATTTCCTCTGAACCACTCTGAAATCGGGCTTCCCTGTCCCTCTTTGAGGTCGATGACACGTGGCGTAATTTGATTGGCTCTCAGATCCTTCGGCTCCCCGCGTCCGCACGCGTACTTGTTTCCCAACTGTCCCAGTGTGAAAGTTCTCTATTTCATGGGATCCAAGTGGTTCGCATCCTTCGCGTCCTCACGGCCCAGATGTCCCAGCCTATTCTACACAGCAATTAGTTAATTTTTTTTTTACCTTAAGCTGGTTTTCCCTTTCGTGTCCCGTACGTCTTGTGCGTGCCTTCGGCCCAGATGTCCCTTTTCTCTACGGACCGCCTGGTGGCCTTTCGGCCGATTCACACCCCGATGTCCCAACTGTCCCAAGGACCGCCTGGACCAGGACTTAGCCAATTTTCATGATTTTTTCTGCCCCAAGCTTGTTTTTTTTGCAACCTTTTCACCCTTTTTTATAAATTTATCTTTTCTCCTTGGACAGGAGAGTTAGAAAAATTCTGAGGGGACCCTAGAAGCATGATTTTTTACCTTGAATCAATCTATTTGCCTGGGACTTGATAATTTAATGCATGTTATAAAAATTTACCCTGGGGGGTGAATTTTGGATAACAGGAATGTTGGACTATGTGGGCGGATGAGCTGAGGTAAATAATATGAGCTCAAAGATTAAACACATGGGTCTCTAATGCATAGATGAATTAGCTACAACGGTCAGGCTCATAGAGATATTGCATTAAGTCTTCACCATGGGAATTCACAGGAGCATGGTCAAGTGGGAATCATTAGATGGCAAGCAATCTTAGGCCAGATTTTTTAGGTTGTTTTGGTGCAATAGAATGAGGTAAGGGATGTGTCTCAAAAAATTCAATTAGTGTGCCAAGGTGAGTTCGAATAGTGAATGCGATCTTGGCAGACTTGTGAGCTTAGCTCTGAATCCTTTGCTAAGAAATAATAGTTTTGAGCTCATCAATTCACATTTCAAGAACTCAAGGAAGGATCAAAATCACCCATGAACTCGATAGGAAAATTAGTTGTTCCAAGTTTCTCATCTCGAGTGATTGGGAACTCATCGAATGGCTAGAATTAATGGCTCAACCTAGTGGCTCCAATCATAGTCATGGCGGAATACAATCATCATTCAAAGAAGCTCGGTCAAACAAAGTAAGGATCCTAACTCGGTGAAGAGATTGACTAGAGAAATCTATGGTAGGAATGGCCCAAGCATTAAATTGATCAACATGAAAGGAGTTGGCACTAATTTTAGGTTTTAAGTTATTCATGTACATGGACCACCACTAGCTCGAATAAAGCTAGAATGGCTTGTATAGGGTCACATGCGGTGAAAAATGATTACCAGAGGGAATTGGAACTGGAGCTTGCATGTAGTGATCAGAGTATGCAGCGAGCTCTATTTAGAAGAAACAAGTTCGGTTGAGTTCAAGCTATTGAGGAATGAGTTAAGATCTCATTGCAAATCGGTGGTGAGTTCATGAAGTCCACAATGAGCTAAATGCGATAAAGAGAGGATTTGATGGAGCCATCCATGCCAAGTCAGAAAGAAACAATTTTGAGTTGGTAAATCGATCCCTCACCAACCTTGAACTCAGCAGTAAGCTCAACATTGTGGTGAAGCTCGGTGAAAATAATCTTGGCATAGAGGAATGACACATTCTAGGGGATGGGAGCTCAAAGGATGGATCTCATATCGATGATGGAGCAAGAGGTAAGTGATGCAAGAAAGAAGTATAACTTACTGGCATGCTAAGCTAAAGATCAGGGAAGCTCACCTTGACAAGCTAACAAAATTTTTGTAGCACAGTAAGATCAATAGAAGAGTCAACGAGTTACAGAAAGACCGGTTTGAGGTGGGATGAGGTGGATATATCATATATCGAGAAAACTAATGAACAAAACTCATTCAATTCATAAGCAAGAATGATATTGGGATCATCATGAAAGAAGTGGAGTCAGTGGTGATAATATGAAGTAGCTCACAATGTCAAGCTCACAGATCAAGTGGGATCCGAGTAACTCGATCAACACATTCAAGAAAGAATATCTCGATTTATAACTAGAGCTAAGTTCACAGGAGTTTCTAATGGCATGTCGGCACAGGGTAATGTGAAGTTTGATTGAGCCAATACTAAGATTGGCGAGACAAAGATGGTGAACTTGAGGCAACTCAGAGAAAATTTAAAAAAATGCAATGAACTAATGCAAGGTGATGCATCAGTGGTAAGCCAAGCTGAGAGGTAAAGTTAGTAGAAGGATCTCAGAGGGAAGCATGGCACTTAGCGTGGCTTGGTGCTTAGGAAAAACTTACAAGAAGCTTGTAACTTGGTGATGGTGAGTAGACAAGATTGTGCTTGGTGATGAGCTCATAGAAATTGGAAGGACACTGTGGTATTGACTTATCACAAAAAATGGAAAAATAGCTTGCAGCAAGCTCATACGGAGTGATTTGCAGTAGTGAGTTCAAATTCAAAGTAAAATTAAGATCTCGTGCAATAGAATGATCTTTTTGTTGGTTTATAATACCTTGTATGAGCATGAATGAGCCCACGGGTGAGGAGAACCAAGCTATGTGGGCCATATTACATCAGGTGCATTCATAGATCAATGCACAAGGAAGGTAACTCATGGAGTGTCAAGATGACAAGGAATATGAAGATCTCGAACCGTTTGATTTAGGAAAAATGGAGCTTGGTGGGAACGGAGCTCGGTAGAATATGAAGAGCTTGGTGAAGATCTCGTTTTAGGAGCTTGACATGGCGATGAGCATTGGAAGTGGTTGAGGAGAAAGTTACAAGATCGATCTAGTCAAGAGGTGCTCAAGGCAAGGGAGCTCGGTTATAGTGAAGATTGAAGGATCTCAATACTAACTCGGTGGGTTGGCTCGGTAAGCCAACCACTAAGTTGGGCTATTTTTTGACCATTTCTCAGTTGACCCCCCTCCTCGAGTCAAACAAGTCTATGGGCTTTCCGACCATTAATTTTAATTAATTTAATATTTTTATTTAAATATTTTAACAATAATATTTATTATCATTATTTAAATATTCCTTTAATTAATTAAGGATAACTAGGTCAATAGGTAATTAAGGACACATGATGGAACCTTCTCAAGTGGTTCAACAAACTGTAATAAATGAGACATCATGTACCTTTAATTTAGGAAGGAAATTTATGACTCCTTCTCTCCTCTCTCTCAAATTATTCTATAAATGTAAGTTGGAACCCCATTCCAAGGGGTTCTGGTTCCAATAAGTCATATGGGTTGGAAAGTTAGACATCTTAGGAAAGTGTGTGTTTTTCAAGAGTCATCTTTCTTCTGTAAGTGTTCCTTATATGTTGAGGGAACTTTCAAGATTTTTTTCAACACTGTAATGGCAACCATTTCCTCTTCTGAATGTATGATGAATTGTGCACGTTATTGAAGTAATAAAAGTGCATGTTTTGTGACTAATCTTGGACATTTCATCCTTCTATACTTCTTTGTGCCTTTTCTCATGCTTGTAGGTACACTGTATAAGTTCATGTTTCTATTACAGGTTCTTGGATTTCTATGCTTATCAAGTGGTGGATTATTATATGCAACTGAGTTTTGGTGCTTATTCACCCTTCTCAAGTTCATCCTTCTTCACTAGAAGAATGATAACTTGTTTGTATGATTGAGCTTAATAAAGGGAATGCACAGTTCCTAGTCTGTGGTATTTTTTACCCTCTCTAAGTTGCAGTAGGTGAATTTGACTTGTGGTGCACACACCCTCTTCAAATTAACCCTTCCTAAGTCTAGAAACACCCTTTATTTGGTGCATCACCATCCCTAGTATAGTTTCATTTATTGCAAATCTCTTTCCCTAAAACCAAGGAAAATGTTAGCATAGGTCTAGATAACCATTTTATTACACTAGGAGTAGTACAACACTTAGTTTAGGAAGAGGAAGTTGGCCTTCTCTGGAGGTTCACCTTGAGCCCATGTCCCACAGCTTGAGAGGTGATCCCATGTGTCCCAATCACACAGAACGTCTTGTTCACAAACTGGCCATTTAGATGGTGTAGTGATTTGGCGACAACATTTTTTGGCATGCCCAGTGGGATAAGAGTTAGTAATTCTATTCTCACTTACACAAATCAAAGTATCTGGTGAATCTATATCTCTAGATTCTAAATCTCAGTGCATTAACTTATGCAAAGAATTCAGATAAGAGATTATTCAAAGCAAGAAAATTATCAGCTTATCAAACTTTCCTTGTCTCCTCCAAAGAGAAGAAGAAGAGGCATTTCATCATCACCAGTTATAGTTTTACCTCATAGGGGTCTTTCAACTGATCCATACGGAAGGTTTCCTCCACAAAGGAATAAAAAACCTCTTGCTGTTATGGCACGAAACCAAGTTTTTCCACCTTTTAATGCAAGCAGTCCTCTTCTATTGGCTCAACATAACCCTATACCTATTTCAGCACTCAAAATTTTACCCTTTTACATAGGGGAAACTCACCTTACTCCAATGGAACATATTCTTGATGTAGCTAGCATTTTTTTAGTATATAATATTACGAAAGAAAATGTTTCGGTTAGAGTTCTTGCTACCTATTTCAAGGGAAAATCACTTTAATGGTTTCAAGGGTTAAGTGTTGGCACTATAACCACTTGGTACTTGTTAGGAGAAAATATCTGTAAACAGTTTGAATACAAGAGTGATCACTTATCAATTTTAGAATAGCTCACTACCATGAATAGAGCTCCCCAAAAATACATGAGTGATTTACACTTCCAATTCCACATGACCTGGAATAGGATTTTGGCACTCATAAAGCCTTCTCCAAATAATGAATCTTATACTATTTGAGAGCCTTAAATAGCAATGTAGTAGTTATGATCCAGTCCATGGGAGGGAATACATTACTTGATGCCTATGACGTTGCCTTAGGAGTGGAAAATTCCTTGATTTAGGATGGAAAGATATCTCCACAACTGCCAATGCCATTGTCTCCAGATCTTATGAACAATCAGCCTATCATTACTCTTATTCTAATAGCCTCTAATCAACCATCTTAGTCTACCCTTGACTCTTCAAATGATCTATTTGAATTCAAGTCACTGCTGCAAAATTTTGGAAATGAGCTCGTTACACTCAAGAAGCAACAGTTTCAATACAATTATCCATATCAGCCACAAAATCAGCAGTATCAGGCAAACCATCCTTTTCAAGGGAACAATCAGCCACAAAATCAAGCTACAAATCAGGTTGCGAATGTCAGGCCTTTGAAATTTTTGAACACTTTTACTGCTAGCTCATCTAAATCCATAGTACCTGTCTAGAATAATCGATTTCAAGACTACAAATGGTGTTATCCTTGTTCTCAACCCCACAATCAAAATATTGTCCTAATGGAGTTCTTGGTCAGGCCCTTATGGTTCAAATCATATCTTCACCTTCTAAGATAATAGAAAACACATCTATGTAAGAAATAATAGATCAATTGCAGGCACCTGAAGAAACCACTTTGCTAAACTGGCAATCAAAATATTTTGCAGGTTGAATACAGATTCCTGATCAATGGCGAAAAACACTCATTCCAAAAAGAGAGTAATGAAACCTCAACCTTCCAAATTTGATCAAGCATCCACTTCACATCCTCAAACATAAGCGGCGATTGATAAATATGTGGGAAAGAAAATTCCAAAAACACCTATTAGCCAAGCTACAAGGAAAGAAGGTTCTTCAGGCATCATGGTACCCAACAAGAACTTTCTAAAAGAAGACCCTAATGCCCAAAGAATTGTTAGTAAATTTGGAGTAATTCCCTTCAACATAGTGGAATAGATGAGGAAGACTAATCTGAGTGTTACTATGTGGGATACACTTTGAATCCCTTCTCAAAGAAATTTGTTGTGAGAGATTCTAAATATTTTTGGTACAACCGATGGATTGTCAGGCCGTGGAGTAGAAACTACTACGAGTTTGTGTCAATCGGAAGGGAAAAGTATTCCTAAATCCAATAAACCACTGTCATTTTATATTTCCTTGATCATTGGTAACCACCTAGTGTATAATTGCATGATTGATTCTGGTGCCAGTATCTCAATCATGCCCAAACAAATTGTAGATGTACTAGGCATACAATATGCAATAGTTGCAAGAGGATTTGTTTAGCTGGATGGTACAACTATCAAGACTATTGGAGTTATCAAGAGACTTCAACTTACCATCCATGCATACCTGAGTTTATCATTCACCTAAGACATATCAGTCATTGGTCTCCTCCTCTCTTTGCCATCTACCTATCATGAAATTTCACTACCAAGATGGGCGGTTATCTATCAGCCAATTAGTCACATATGATTCTCAATACTTGATACAGAACCAAAGTGACTATAAGGGTGGAATAAATCTTCCATAATCATGTAGAACCCTACACTGCTAGTCCTATAAATGGGAATTATACCATTAGAGATCTAGAAGAAGAAGATGTTGATCATGAACCAACCACTCTCGTTGAGGAAGTTCCTGATACAATGTTAGATGAAGTAGGTGGAGATCATCAGTATGATCCCTATGTAGATGTGTTGGCAAAAGAAGCTAGTTTTTTTGAAAGAAATGGGATTAGGTACATACTACATTCACCAAGAAGATATAATCATACTGCATCTCGTCAAAACACCAAGAAATTCTGAAGGACTGTGGCAATTTTTCTTTGATGGCTCGATAAGTAAGAATCGATCTGGTGCTGGTGTTATGTTAATTTCTATAGAGGGAGATAAATACTTCTCATCTTTCTAGTTGCAATTCAGTTTCACTAACAATGTTTCTGAATACGAGGCCCTTATGCAAGGAATTCAGCTAGCCCAAAAGAAGGGAATCAAAGCCCTGACTATTTTTGGAGATAGTGAGTTAGTTGTTCATTAAGTGATGACATGCAATGAATCTAAGAATGATCTTTTAAGATCATTTAAGAACTGATTCTAGGAATTGATTGAGTATTTTAAAGCTTTTGGGATCCATGATGTTCCTAGAAATCAAAATCAAGATGCTAATAGACTTGCTACAATTGGCTCACAATACAACATACCTATTGATATCATGAAGGAAGGGCATAAATTTGTCAAAATAGTGGTTTGACCTGTAGTCCTTGGTAATTTGAGTAGCTGGAAAGTTTTTGATAGTGACAAACAAATTGTCCTTTTCCTACAAGAAGAGGCAGAGTTTTTTATAAGACATCAGGATAAGTTGTAAGAGTCATATGGTGATCAAATTATACAATTAAAAATACAAAAAATACCAAAAGGATTAGTCACTCTGGATTCCATTTTCAATCCAAATGATCAAGCCAAAATACAAAGCTCCAACATGGTGGTCAAAGAAGAAGATTTTAAAGAAGTCGAGGTAGTGCATGAAAAGTTTTTGAAGATCGGAAAAGTGTGTACTTCCGAAGAGAAAAAATCTTTCATTAAACGTTTTCAAGAGTATCACAACATTTTTGTATGGAGATACAAATAACTACATGGTTTTGATCCAAATCTAGCACAACATACCATCTAATTGGATCCTAATGCCAACCTAGTTCGCTAGAAAAAAAGGCCAATTAATCCAAAAATTGAGCCACTAATGAGAAAGGAGCTAACCAAAATCATCAAGGCCTATATTATTTTTCCCATCAAGCACTCCTCTTGGGTAGCGAATTTGGTGTCTGTAAGGAAGAATAACACAGGTATTCAGTTATGTGTAGATTTCAAGGATTTGAGTCATGCCTCGTTGAAAGACCATTATCCTCTCCCCTCAATGGATTAGATTCTTAAAATGGTGGGAGGAGCACAAATATTTTATTTTCTTGATGAATATTCAAGTTACAATCAAATTCTAGTCCAATAATCTGACCAATTTAAAATGGATTTCACTACCAAGTGGGGCATGTATACCTGTAACAAAATTCCATTCAGATTATCCAATGTCAGGACTACTTTCCAAAGAGCCATGGACATGCATTTTAAAGGAATAATAAATGATATCATCTTGGTTTACCTTGATGACATAACTATGTATTCTAAGCATGAAGAAGACCACATCATGTGTCTATGGAAGGTTTTCCGAAGGTGTTGTGAATTTGGGGTTTCACTTAACCCCAAGAAGTGTAATTTTTGTGTACACGAGGGAAAGTTTTTGGGGCATGTTGTTTCAGTGGAAGTACTATCAATTGATCCAGACAAGATTCATTCAATTATTTCCTTATCTCTCCCAAGTCACAGGAAGGGCCTCCAAAGTTTTCTAGGAACCATAAATTTCATGCAGAAATTCATCCCTAAATTCCTGACATTGGTGAAACCACTGACAGCCATGCTGAAGAAAAACATGCCATTATCATGGAAAAAGGAAGGACAAGAGAGCTTAAAATACATCAAAATGGTCATTTCTCAAGATCCCATGCTAGTGAACCCCAGGTTTGATAAATATTTTATTCTCTATGCTTTTTCTAGTCAAAAGAGAAATTCAAGTATCCTCACTGAGTAAAATGACAACCTAATGGAGAAACCAATTACTTTCTTCAGTCAATCCGTCAAATACTATGAACCCAAATATTCATTTGTTGAAAAATAAGTCTTTGCGGTTATTTGAGATTTGAAGAAATTAACTCATATGTTATCCAACACCATAATTCATCTGATGGTGTCTTATCCAGGTGTCAAGGAATTGATTCTAAATAAAGAGATAAATGAAATGTGTGCTAGATAGATCACGAAACTAATATAGTATGACGTGCACATCAAAGTAACTAAAATTGTTAGAGGTAAAGGTTTGTGTCAAAAAATTGCTACAAACATGGAATTAAAAGGTGATGAGGACTTGAAACTCCTAAAAAATGATGATAGTGATGATCAAGTTGATTGGTTATCCAAAATGAATAATTTTATATTCTCAAGAGTATATCCTATGAACATGGATAAAAATCAAAGACAAAACGTCCTTCTTCATTCTGTTCCATATGTTCTGATAGATAACATTCTCTTTTGAAAGGATTTGAATGGTGTTCTCCTTAAGTGCGTAGGACCAGAATAGGTAAGTAAGATACTAGAAGATTTTTATAATGGCCTATTTTGAGGACATTATTCTACATGCACAACTACTACCAAGATCATGCGAGTTGGCTACTATTAGCTGGATTTATTCAAAGATGCCCATCTATGGGTAAGGAAATGTAAGGAATGTGCATTTTTTATGGGCAAGAAGAAATTGACAACTCTTCCACTGCATCTAATTCAAGTGGATCAACCCTTTATTCAATGGGGGTTGGACTTCATTGGAATGATTAATCCTCCATCCAGTGATAGATATAAATGGGTCTTTACTGCAACAAACTATTTTACTCAATGGACAAAGGCGGTAGCATTGAAGGAGAGAAATGGAAAGGCAGTTCTTTATTTCTTGGAAGGTATAATGACAAGGTTCGGTGTTTTGTTTATAATCATTTTAGACAACACAGTGGCTTTTCTTAGTATTAATTTGAGTGAATGTGTTGTTAAAAATGGCGTATACCTCAAGACTTTGTCCAATTACTATCCATAAGGAAATGGATTTGTTGATTCTAGCAACAAAAGCTCATAAGGATTATTAAGTGTATAATGTAAACTAATAGGAGGACTTGGCATAGACAACTTAAGATCGCTTTATGGGTAGATTGGATCACACCTAAAAAGGCCATAGGAAATTCTCTTTTTGTACTTATATATGAAAAGGAAGAAAAACTTCCACTCTCCTTGGAGTTACCTTCTTTGGAGTTAACTCATCAACTTGAAGTTATGGAGATTGATCCTCTGAGAGTAAGGTTTATTGAACTCATGGAGTTAGAGGAAGTACAAAACAAGGCTATGAAGACTTTGGAGCAACATCAAGCTTAGGTTAAGAATTGCTGATAGAAAATATTATAGCCTTGTTATCCTGAATGTTAGAAGGTTAATCCAATTAGTGAAGAAGGTTTCTGAAAGGAATTTTCAAGAGGGATATTTAGTTCTCAAAAGGGATGAATATAGGGCCAAGCCAATAAAGCATGCCAAGTTTGACGCTCTCTGGAGTAGGCCATACATCATCATGAGTTGCAAGGAGGTGAATTCATTTTGTCTATCTAGGCTCAATGGATAAGAACTGTCCATTCATGTGAATGGGATACATCTCAAATATTTCTTTTGATATCATTCCACCCCCTATATAATTTAGTTAGGTGTTTTCCTCCTAGTGCTTGTACACATTTTCATGTGTTGTTCTTTTTCTTTCCTTTTTTGTCATGTTTTGTGTCGTGTTTGCACATTGTATCATTCTTGAAATTTTCTCAAGGGAAGGAAGGTTCAAGGTTTCCATAAGATTTTCATACACTTGCTTCATTCAAAATTCTAAAGTACTCATGATGCCAAACATTCAATATATTTAGTATACCTCATGCTTATAATTCCAGGGAGGTCCAAGATTGTCCATACTAAGGAGACTATGTGGTATATCACAAAAGATCAAATCACTTTCAATATTCCAACATTTGACTCCATGGCCAATTGATGACTTAAGGGTACTGGAATCATGCTTAGAAGAAAATCATCCCTGAGAGGTTGCTAAAAATGTTATCTAATTTTTCACCCATGGAAAAATTGGACCACGGGGTCCTATTATGTTCAAAACAAAATGTTAGTCCCAGGGACCCACTTCTAGTCGTTATCAAGATAAAAGAGTTAAAATAATTGATTAATTATGTTGAGGAGGTCTTACTATATCTCTATGATCCCAATTTTTTGAGGAAAATAGAGGAGATTCAAATGTTTCAAGGTCAAGGGTGAGAATGTCCCAAAAAAGGGTCTTTGAGCTCAAATAGCTCATCGAGCAGCTCAATGAGATACTCAACGAATTGGTATCATGTATAAGGTGAGAATCTAGTTTTATTAGCTTAGTCGAGCCATATTAATTACATGTGTGAATGATTTCAACTCAATGACATGGAGGTTTGTTAGACGAGATGAGTAGTCTGGGTTGGTTCATCACAGGTAGGCTCATCTAGGAATGAAGATCAGTAAGTTTCAGACGTTGAAAGAAACTAGGCCTGTATGAACTTGGTTGTTCCTTGAGATTTAGATTGACAGAAGAGGTTTGAAGGGAAGTTGAGTTGGGGAGTTTTGGGGGGCCTCAGAATTTAAGAGTCTAATTTCCAAATAACTTAGTGGTGGAGTCGATGTCAGGACCCGAGGGATGATGTTACCAAGTACACAAGGATCATGGAATGTTCGACCATGTGGGTGGACGAGCTGAGGTAGAAATCTGGGTAGGGAAAATTTTGGGTCTCTTACCGGGTGAATTGGTTGAATGGTGTCAAAATTCCATATCAATTCTTCACTATGGGAATTCACAGAAGCATGGTCAAGTGGGAATCATGAGATGGCAAGCCATGAGATAAATCTCACCAAATAAACATGTCATCAATAAACTAAGTTATATGTCGAAACATTTGATTAGTGTATGAAGGTGAGTAATATTTAATTAAGAAGTTTGACGAGTCATGAGGAGTATGATTCCTTTTCCAAGTAAATGGTGGCAAGTCATCTCATGTTTTAGATATGGGAATTAGTTCACCCACAAAAGATTGTCATTTTTTACGTCAAGTTACTCAACCATTGATGACATGGCAAATGGTCAGAGCTCAATAAATAGTGTAAGAATAGTCGCAGTGGTGTGAAGCTCATTTTGGTAGCTTATCAAGGTAAGGAGCCCAGTCAGGTTTCAGCTGAAGATCGATCTTTATAGGGATGGCCTAGGGATTAAACATCAACATAAATTAAATGAACTAATCACCATGTAGAATGAAACCACCTCCACTAGCTTGGATGAGCTATAATTTGTATAGAGAATGCAGTGAGATATGAAACTAGGTGTAAGGAGATCTTCGTGTAAGGATGAATCGATGAACCTGTTAAGAGAAAAAAATTTGGTGGAGGTCAATCATGGTGGTCGAGTTAGGATCTCATTGAAAACATTTGGTGATGATCGGGTTTAGGTCACTAAATGTGAGGAATCATCATTCGATGGAACTTGATGCAAAATGAGGAGGGCTCAATTTCAAGTTCATAAATCAATCCCTCACCAACCTTAAACTCAGTAGTGAGGTCACTGTCATAGTGAAGCTCAGTGAAAATAAGCTTGGTGCATAATAATGACACATTCTAGGGGATAGGAGCTTGAAGGATGGATCTAGGAGCTTGAGCGATGCGAGTGAGAAGTATAACTTATCGGTAGGCCAAGCTAAATATTAGGGAAGATCACCTCGACAAGATAACAAAATTTTTGTAGCACGGCGAGATCAATAAAAGGGTCAGTGAGTTATAGAAAGACCATTTTGAGGTGGGATGAGGTGAATATCTCATGTACTGAGTGAACCAATGAAGAATAATTAGTCAATTCATAAAAAAGAACAATATTGGCCTCGTCATAAATGAAGTGGAGTTAGCCATGATAAAATAAAGTAGCTCAAAATGTCGAGCTTGCAGATCAAGTGGGATTCGATTAGCTCGGTCAAAAAATTTAGGAAAGAAAGGATTGGTTCATAACTGCAGCTAAGTTCACATGAGTTGCTAATGGCATGTCGGCACAAGTTAATGTGAAGTTTGACCTAGCCAATACTGAGATTGGTAAGACAGAGATGCGGAACCTAAGGAAAATTGGTGGAAAGTTCATAAAAATATGACAAACTGATGCGAGGTAATGCATCGGTGGTGAGCCATTCTAAGAGGCCAAGTCGGTAGAAGGATCTCGGAGGGAAGCATGGTACTTAATGTGGCTTGGTGCTTGGGGAAAACTTGCAAGAATATTGTAACTCAGTGGTGGTGAGTAGACAAGATTACGCTCAATGATGAGCCCACAAATGTTGGAAGGAAACTGTGGTATTAACTTGTCACAATAAATGGAAAAATAGTTCACAACAAGCTCATATGGAGTGATTTTCAGTGTTGATTTCAAATTCAAATTAAAATGAAGATCTTGTGTAATGGAATGATCTTTCCGTTGGTTTAGAAAACCATGTACGAGCACAAACAAGCCCACAAGTTAGGATAATTAAGCTATGTGGGTGAAACTATATTCGGTGCATTCACAGATCAATGCACGAGGAAGGTATCTCATGGATTGGTGAGCTGACAAGGAATATGAAGAGCTAGAACCGTTTGAGCCAAGCCAAAAGGAACCGGTGGGAATGAAGCTCAGTAAGAATAGGAAGAGCTTGGCAGAGAGCTTGTTTTGGGAGCTCAACATGGAAATTAGCATTGGAAGTGATTGAGGAGCCATGTTGTAAGACCAAGCTGGTAAAGAGGCACTCAATGCAAGGGATCTCAGTTGCGGTGAAGACTAGAAGAGCTCGATACCAACTCGGTGGGTTAGCTCAACAAGCTAACTACCGAGTTGGGCTGTTTTTTTACCATTTCTTAGTTGACCCCCATCCTCAAGTCAAACCATTCAATAGGGGGTCCCACTATTAATTTTAATTAATTTAATATTTTTATTTAAATATTTTAATAGTAATATTTATTATTATTATTTAAATATTCTTTTAATTAATTAAGGAGAACTAGGTCAATAGGAAATTAATGACACATGATGGAACCTTCTCAAGTGGTTCAACCAACTGCAATAAATGAACCATCATGTACCTTCAATTTAGGAAGGGAATTTATGACTTATTCTCTCCTCTCTCTCAACGTATTCTATAAATTTAAGTTGGAAGCTCATTCCAAGGGGTTCCAACAAGTTAGATGGGTTGGATAGTTAGACATCTTAGGCAAGTGTGTGTTTTTCAAGAGTCCTCTTTCTTTTGCAAGTTGTCCTTATATTTTGAGGGAACTTTCAAGATTTTTTTCAAGACTGTAATGGTAACCATGGCCTCTTATAAATGTATGATGAATTTTGCATTTTATTGAAGTAATAAAAGTATGTGTTTTGTGACTAATCTCGGTCCTTTCATCCTTCTATACTTACTTGTGCCTTTCCTCATGCTTAGAGGTACATTGTGCAAGTTCACATTTTTACTGTAGGTTCTTGGAGTTCAATACTTATAAAGTGGTGGAGTACTACATGCAGTTTAGTTGTGGTGCTTATTCACCCTTTTCAAGTTCATCCTTCTTCATTGGAAGACTGATAACTTGTTTTTTTGATCGAGTTTAATAAAGGGAATGCATGCTTCCTATTCTGTGGTATTTTTTACCCTCTCTAAGTTGCAATAGGTGAAGTTGACTTGTGGTGCACACACCCTCTTCAAATTAACCCTTCCTGAGTCTGGAAACACCCTTTATTTGATGCATCACCATCTTTATTATAGTTTCATTTCTTGCAAATCTCTTTCCCTAAAACCCATGAAAATTTTAGCATAGGTTTAGATAACCATTTTATTACACTAGGAGTAGTAAAACACTTAGTTTAGGAAGAGGAAATTGGCCTTCTCCAGAGGTTCACCTTGATCCCAAGTCCCACAGCTTGAGAGGTGATCCCATGTGTCCCAATCACACCGAATGTCATGTTTACATTCTGGCCATTCGGAGGGTGTAGTGATTTGGTGAAAATAGATAATTTGGATGTACCTAAACATCTAGTCATAAAAGTAATAAGTACATTCATTACCCATAATTCTATTTAATATAGTGATGAATACTCCAACTTATTTTATGAAGTAAACCCTATTCAACCTCTTAGGAAAGTTTGTAGCAGAAATTTTTGATTTCAAGAGCCATTTATCATTCATTATATTTGATACCTTAGCATGGTGAGATACCCATAACTGACTTTTTGATTCAATGATTACATCTATAACTTCCTCCCTTTCAGGAAGTCCAAACATTTCATCAAAATTTGTGGGGATCAACAACAAAACTTTAGCACCACTTCATCAAGCACCTCCTTGGTTTATGGATTATAATTCTTAGTATATACCCATACCATTTCTTGGTACTGAATTGAAAAGGTAAAATTAACAGATAAATAAATATAAACTTCATCAATTTGAGGCCATGAGAGCATTCTTGTCAACCATGTGTAGCCTATAAAGGAACTCGTTCATATCTACATTTCCCATATCTATGTCAATAATTTTATCTAGATCATACATAATATTGGATGAGATAGGGGTTCCAAATTATTGAATCTTCATGATGGTGAATATGGTGGAAAAAATTCTCTTAAGAAGAAAGGATGAAAGAACTAGAGGTATTAAAAAGATAACTCATTTCACAACCCAACACAAACCTGCAACACATGAAAAATGAGAATATATCATGTTGAAATAATTACCCCTCACAAACATAGTTTAAATTTATAGTTCCATGCTAAAAGAGAACGTCAAAACACTAATTTCACTCTAAAAATACTCCAATGTAGCTCATCTATAGGATTTAGGGATTTTATTCTTGCTTTAAACCTCTAGAGTGATCGACAATATTGATTTTTGAATACAAAGTGTGGGACTTAGCCAAATTCTTTAAATATATAATCCCTCACACATATCCATTAATGATGTACATCCTCCAAAAAATCATATTCATATATATATATATATATATCGATCCTTTAGCTCAATTTTAGAAGTGGGTTATACACTTGGATTGATTGGTGGGGTAGAGGAGGTATGGGAGTAATTGGAAGTTTCACAAAAAATATGAACATGCAAGATATAAATTTGTAAGGAAAATCCATCCCTAAGGTGCTCCTACAAAATTCCACATGTTTTTTTTAGGCCTAGGAGATGGGGGAAAAGCTTGCAACTTAGAATAAATTGTAAAGTTGTATATTTCTATTCTACAATGATTCTTTATTGTTCAAGTGTCACCAGATCATGCCATAGGTTCTTTTTTTGTGCTTCAGATATGGGGGAGAAACTTGTAAATTATTTGCAAGCTACAAAGTGACAAGAACTACCCACCTAATACTTACAAGATTCCTCAAATATTCCCTTTTTGGGCCTTAAAATTTTCTTTGTATTTTGCAGCTTCATAAAATTACAAAACTACCTATAATGTCTGCTTACGCACATATGGCTAGAATATTCCAATGTTGGGCATCTTAGGTGACATTATAGGTTACGAATTTACAAGAATGTAATCCTACATAATTTCATAAGGCATACATTTGGAGGTAAGGAGATTCATTTCAAGGAAATATTATACCACAAAAGCCATTAAGACCTCCCTGTAAGTTATAAAATCTACAATAAACACATAAATTATTAAAATATTATCTCAATATTAATAATTGACCCTACAACAACATGGTTCACTCAAGTATAAAGCTTGGTATAGTGTAAAATACTATAAGAATTTGCAATCTTTAGGATAAAACATAAAAAAATAACAAAAAAACCATAGGGCATACAAGAAATGCATATTTTATATAGAGGATATAATAAAGCATCAACAATGGCTCTTTCTCAGGGATGAAAACCCCCAGTGGGTGTCACAAGAACCATAGAAACACTCATGGATGAAGTATACTAGTTGTCTAATCTCTTAGGAAGAGATTCGCATAAAAATGAATCTAATCATGTACAATTGGAACACATTGAGCTCAAAAATTGACCACGGGGGATCAATCAGGGAAAATAAAAAACAAACAAAATAAGAACAAGAACAATGCCAATATACACTCTATAAAAATACACAAGGAAAACACAATTAAATGGTAGCTCAAGAAATATGCCTTCAAAATCTCTTAATAAAAATGTATTTTCTCTAATGTTTACATCCATGGAATAAGGACCCATCCATAGTGCATCATACATGCCATGTTTTCCTTTATCTGCATGATTGTTATCCCATAGAATAACCAAATCACCGACATATAAGTTTCTCTTACTGTCCTTTTTATCAAATATTTTCTTAATTTTTTTTTGAATTTAATGTGTCTCTGATTAGATTCTCCTCTGACCTCATCAAGCTCAATTATTTGGTTGATCCTGGAAACATAAGGATCAACACTCTCTTTGTTTCCCAATTGTTGCATGAATTGATAAACAAACAACTACAAATGAATAAGCAAGAGATATTGAACACCATACACCAACTCAAATTGGATCTTTGTAGTGTGCCTATTTTATGTAACCCTATCATCCCATACGTAAAATTTTAGTTGTTCACCCCACTTTATTTTGTTTAGCTTTAATGTTCTTCTGAGTATTTTGAGAAAAAATTTGTTTTTTAATTCAGCCTTCCCATTTCCCTGAGGATTGTAATTTGAAGCTTATGTGATGGTTATTCCATATTTATCACACATTGTTATCATAGGTTTGGATTTTAATATCATAACATTATCTACAACCAGTTTAATAGGAACACCAAATATGTAAATGGCATTGTTTAAAATAAAATACATAACCACTTGATCTATGGCCTTCTTGGTGGGTATTTTTTCAACGCACTTAGTAAAATAGTTAGTTTCCACTAATATCCATTTATGACCTACAATGGAAGGATCTTACATTCAACCAATAAAATATAACCCCTATTGTTTAAAGATAGCCTCTACTAAAACAAGTTACAAGGGGAGAGATCTAGAAGCTTTCAATCTGCCAAAGAAACATTGGAAGTCTTCTCATTTTCTTACCAGCTAAGCAACATCCTTGAAAAGAGATGGCCACCAATACCCAACTCTCATAATTTTTTGACTAGTCACCTTTGCAACATATTGACCACCACATAATCCCTCTTTAAACTCCCTACTTATCTAAGGAGCCTCATCTTTAGTTATACATATTAATAAGATCCCTTCAGGAATTTTCCAAGAAAATCCAAGATCTATTAGGATAGATTTTTGGGACACCAATTCTAATGTCCTTCTTTGATTCTTATCTAGTCTTGTATGGAAATTTAAATTTTTCAAATAATAAACAATATCCTTGTACCAGATGTATGCACTCACTTTTCTATAGGAATTTTTTCATCATTATCAATGTTGTGTACTGTAACAACTTGTAGATTTGCTTCAGTCATCAATCTTCTAAACCAAGGCCCCTTATTAGCTTAGTGGTCTACACATCCATATCATACTCTTGAAACTTCTTAACCCACCTACAATATTTTAATGGCACCTCCATTTGTGTAAGGATATATTTAATTATGGTGTGTGGTACATAGGAAATGACCCTTGAGCATAAAATGTAGGGCCTAAAATTTTTGGTAGCTTTTACTAGGGTAAAATCTTGTTTCTCCATAATTGAATATTTAATTTAGACCACTACAAATATTTACTAAATAAATCAATAGGTCTTTCATGACCCTCATCATATTTTTTCAATAAGACAAAAGTAATAGTAAACTCAGATGCAAAGGAAAATATTTGAAATTCCTTCTAATAATTAGGACTGGCCAATACAGGGCCAATCTTCAATGCATCTTTTACTCCTTTAAAATCTTGAACTGCCTCATCACCCCACTTTATAACCTAATAATTTTTCAACATGTTTGTGATAATTTAAGTGATATTAGCAAAATTTTATCTGACCAAATAATGATTGTATACCCTTCTTAGATTAAGGAATGGGTACCTTGTCAATTACTACCACTCTTCCATGGTTAATAATAACCTCTTCATGAGACACAATGTTCCCAAGAATTTTGGTCTTTTGTACTCCAAAGTGGAATTTCCTTGGATTCAATGGAATTCGAAATTCTCTACATCCAATCAATATTTTTTCCAGGTGTTCCAAATGATCACCTCTCTTACTAGAAAAATAGTTTTGTCATCTTGATAGAATACTATAAATTCATTGGTAAACCCAGAAAATGTAACATCAATGACCCTCTCAAAAGTGACCCCTGCATTCATTAACTTGTATGACATTATGATATAAACATAAGTTCCCCAAGGAGTAGTGAAATTAGTTTTATATTGTTTGATTCCTTTACCCCCACCTGGTTGTAACTAGAGAAACCATCCAAAGTAGACAAAAAATCAGACCATGTTACAGTTTTCAAGAGGTTGTCCATATTTAGTAATGAGTAGTTATCTTTAAGTGAATCCTTATTCAAATTTTTGAATGCCACACATAACTTGATATCAGCATTCTTATTTCTTACTGAAACTGGGTTGACAATCCAAGAAGAATATCTAGTTGGCTCAATAATACCACCATCCTTCATCTTCTTGAGTTGATCATGCATTTTGGCTACAAGGATGGGGTTGATTGATCATTTATTTTGTATGAAAGTATTAGTATGGGGATCCAAAGGTATTTCTTATTTTAAAATATCATCCCCATAATACTTCAATTCATAATATGACCAAGCCATGTAATCATGATACATTTTTAGTAGTTTAGTATAAGCTTGTTTTTATTCTATATCTAAGTTGCTTCCTAACCAAACTTTCCTAGGATTTTCAAAAGTGTCTAGGTTGTATTCAACAATATATATTTTTATGTGATTTTATTTGTCTACAACTCTTTAATCACTATCAAAGGTAGATTTAAGGTTGAATATACCCCTTTGGGATTGTATTTATTTTTAACTGGGTCATTAATTTCCCAAACATGTTTTATTTTCCATCACATACTTATATCATAGGTTCTAGAACAATCAATTGATTTGCAAACTCACCTTAACAACAAAATAATATTTTGATATGTGATTCATCATTGAACAATTACAATTTTTGAATGTTATTAGGTATAGAAGTTATCAGCAACACTTCAACCTCAAACATATAGTATGGGGACACATTCTCATTATCATAGTAAGAGTCCAGGAATTCCAACCTATCAGTTGTTACATCAAAACTCCTTTCATGGTATTCAATATTAAAATTTTCAAATACTTCAATCAAATCCCATACTAAACTCTTTTACTATTTAAACTCTAATTTTTAGTTGCATATAATTTTTTGATCTTCTTTACAACCAACTATGAGTCACCTTTCAAAATTATATCCTTAATTCCATGCCTCCAAGCAATCCTCATACCAAGTAGAATTGCTTCATATTCAGCAATGTTTTTGTGCACTCAAAACTCAACTTAAAATAAAAATTAAGAGATCCATGTCTTGGGGATGTTAACACAACACTAGATCCATTTCCAAGGTTAGAATATCCTCCATCAAAAAACATGGTCTGTGGAGCACTAGAATCCTCCAATTGAGCACTTATATCAAAGCATTGATCTTCAAAATCAATAGTAAAAGCTCATATTATTAGAAAAAACATCCAATGAATCATTCATGGGGTATTCTATCAAGTGCAAAAAAATTTCCTCCATATGAAACTTGACTATATTTCCCTCCAAAGTTATGGTGGCAAAAGACATATGTATATACACACTTCATCCCACAATTTTTACCCATTTCCTTGACAGCAACATCCCCCACTTAGCAGGGAAATCAACAATAACAACATTCATGTTAATAATTTACTATGGTAAGCCACCAGTTGTACAAAAAAACCTCTCACATAACCAACAATAGGTACCTATCTAGAATATATGGCATAAAATTTCACAAAATTAGATGTTAGATTTATACCCAATTCATTTATAATTACTAGTGCCCTGATATTGCAAAAATTATACAAAATCCAACCATTAAAAATTAGTGTGGTGAATAAAGGATCCACATCCAACTAGCTTTGTACAAGGCAGGTGCCCAATTAAACTTTAGAGAATGGTGCTACAATTATTTGAAATTCTTCAATCTAATTCTCAACAATAGTGTGAGGAATCACTTTGTTGGAAACAATATATTCCTTAGAAATAACACCATCATTGAATCCCAGATATTCAAATTATCTTCTTCTATGATCGGGAATCTTAATAAACTCCACCAAATGGACATTGATTTTTAATTGGCCAACGATCTGGGCCATGTCATAGATTTGGTATTTAGGCAGGAATGTACTAGAAGGAAGAGTAACTAACTTTTCAGATGTAATATATACCTTTAAATTAGTGTTGGAAGCACCATGGAATGAGAGGGGGTGAATCATTCCTACAAAACTTTTAGTTCATTTATTATCTCATGCATTCATCATTTCAGTCATTCATTTAACATCCATAACCATATGTGCACATTAGGTGTATATTAAGCTTTCACAATAACATGAAACAAATATGAAGACATGTGAACACCATATATAAGTTAAAAACCCTCATGGGGAAGAAAAACCACTAAAAATTTATTAATATTACTCACAACAAAGAAATTTAGTGAAGCACCAACCTCTAGTTTAGTAGATCACCAACCCTAAAAGGAGCACCAACCCCTAATTTAGTAAAGCACCCACTCCACAAGGAGGATACAACCCCCTAAGATGACTAAAAACCAACTCAACCACCTGATGATGATGATCTTTGAATATTTTTCTTTCACAACTGATGGATATCTCTAATTCAGCTCATAACTTCACCTTCAAACCCTCATTCACACAAATCAATATTTCTCCTTCTTAGACTTGTCTTGGCTCTAAACCCTTGCACACATACTCTCAATCAGTATTAAAAATATCACACACTTTATAATGTCTCAAAACATTCCCACATACCTCTTATAATCTCTCTCTCTCTCTCTCCCTCTCTCTCTCTTGGGTTGCACTTTTCACCCATGAAAGACTAGTTCACAAATGAACTCAACCAAGTACTTAAATAGGATTTCATTCTTTCAAACTCAAGAAAGGTCAATTTCCCTCATTTAGTTTGACCAATTAAAATTTAAAAAATTCTAATTCAATCATAAAAATGTTCACATTTGACCCATATAGGGTGGCCATGCCCTAAACCACTCAACTTGAACAAAACAGACTCAAAACCCCATCACTAGGATGAGCTAAAACCACTAATTCCATAATGATGATTATTCAAGCCAAAAACTTCATCACACATGTTTAATATATCATAAAAATTTCATTCATTATTTTTAATTATCTTGGACCGATCAAATAATTCATAACACATGCCAAAAGTTTCATATCCATCACCAAACAGTTGTTTCCAATACCCTATCTTTACCTTTGGGAATCAATAACACTCCAAAACACATTAACTATGGCATGTAACCACTATATTAAATTTTAAATACCTTTACATCACATCCATGCAAGTTATAGATCATGAAACATTCATAGGTTAAAACCACATCTAATTTCCTCTTATCCAAATCATGTTGCCCAGAAACCATTTTTGCAAACTCAACTAGTTTTCACCCTTGTTATTACTTTCAAGACCTCCAAATGCATTAAATATTAACATTATTTGTCCATACTCACTCTCCAACTTATATAAAGATTCATCTCATCCATATCATGCCTCAACCAACTCAATTTCTAGCCTAAGTAATTCTTTTTTGAAAATTAATATACCTTCTTCACAAACGGACCTGAAAGACCCATAAAATCTCATCACCAAGACACCAAAATTATAGCAATGGAAATCCCTCTAAATCCTCTTTCCATAACATACTATAAATCCTTCCAAATCAAATTGTAATGCCTTCAAACATGTTCATCTCTACAAATTCCTTCTTAAGCCTTCTAGGACTCAAGAACTGACCTCAAGCTCAATTTTTTCCTTCATTATCACTTAACCAAATCATGGAACATACTTATAAATTATTTATAGTAACTTAAAAACATTCACCAATATTGAACAACACAGAACTATCACTTTACCTCTTGAATCCATTTGACACCTTGCTAAAACAAGCATCCTCCAAATTTGACCCTCAAAGATGATATAATAAATTCTTCATACCATGTAAAAAACACAAGTTTGACATACCAATGAAATATCTCCTAACCAGGATCAGAACACAAATTTAATGGTGTCCTAACTCCTCTTTTAGATCTTATAATTTCAATTTTACTACAACCTGCTCTAAACTGCCCCAAAAACTAGTCTTCATAAATAGGGCACACTTTTCAATTTTTCACTTCAACCATAATTTAAAACTATTATGAGACGTATAAAACCATCATGGATAAAAATAATGTAAATTTATTCTTTATCTCCTTTAGGAAACTTATCCTCAAACTGAACTTCTTCATAAACAAGTAATTTTAGTGTGGCCCACATATGGTCACATGCTCTATATTACCTTTCTGGAAATTTGGAAGATTCCTCTACAACATCAAATCATCATTTTTTCATAAAAATAAAACCTAGGTTGATACAAGTGATTTCCTCTAGGTCACATTTAGCTAGGGTTTTATTACGCTTTCAAACCAACTTACCTTCTAAATGATCGTTCATAAAAATGTGATGTTGAAACCACCTCATTATTTATTTAAAACCATCATAACTGACCTAATAATATATGCTATAGATATCAGGTCCCCATGCAAAGTATAAAACTCATAACAAGCATCAGAAGGTCCACTTTTACTTCAAAATCACATTTTAAAACACCTGGTTTTTTCAAAATAGATGTATCTTGCTATTACTTCTTCAGACTAACCTGAAACTTGTCATGGAACATCATAAAAACATCCTCTAACTATACATACTCACCATCTATCTCAAATATCTCTTAAAATATCCCTCTAATGTCATTTAACTTCGCAATCTTGTTTGTTCTCACTTGTTTTCTTCCCAAGGACCTAAAACATGCATCATACCTCTAATTTATGACCTAAAACTCACCATACACCTCAAATACATAGCCACCATACTACTATAATTATCTCAAAATACTTATTTGTTCCAAATCTCGTACCTCCTTACCATTCTACATGCTCTAGGGAGAGAAATATGCCTAGAATGACCTGACTCAACCATGACAAACCATGAACTAACCATTCTAGCCTCATGCAAACCCATGTACACATCTAACACACAATGACATCATGACAACATTAAAATCACTTGGGAGGACTTAAACCATGACTATGCCTACTCAACCATGGCCTAGAACCTCCTAGAACTCACAATACTTATTCGTTACCAATCAACCTTCATGTTTGACATCTAAATAACACCTCATGGAGACTCATATGACATCATGAAACCATTTCCCATCAATGGACTTAACATCAATGATAACAAAAATACAAAATGGCTAACATGTAGGAGTAATGGGATGGATACTTAGACTTGGATTAGCAACAAGGTTGTTACATGGTACACTTTTCTTAGGAGTATCCTTGGGAACATTAGTGAGAATAGGAATTTTGGCTTTGGATGTTGGGGAAGGTTCCTTGACTTCTCTATTCCTTAATTTATACTCCTTTTCTTGGTCAACATATGAATTTATCAAAATGTCCCTATCATTCTTGGAAGGTAATTCCCCATCATACTTATTTATCATTAAATCCCTTAGTTATTCAAAGTTGTGATTAGGGAATTCAAAATACTAAGCCATATCAATTTCAAAATTAATTTCAAAAGGGAGAGAACACACCTTGTTTACATTGGCCCAAAAATCACTAACAGTTCGGGCATAGATAATATCAATAAAAGATGCAAATTGTTCAAGGTTTTCCTAGTGTTCAAGGACACATGCATCTCCAAATTCAGATCCAGAGACATCATCATCCAAAATTGGTTACCAACAAGAACCTTGAGGTAATCAGCAACTATCAAACTAGTCAATGGTGTGCTCCTCTTCTACAGTTGTAACTCTTCTTACTAATGGATCATGAATTGCTTTGTGATCTTTAAATGAATGTTTTTTATCACATTAACCCACAAGTAACTTTCCTCTATCATCATCTCTATGATCCCCTTTAAGGTGACTACCAAATCTATTTTTCCTTGATTTTGATGTTGAACTTCCTTTTCTCATGTTGCTTATATCCTCTCTTTTCTATAATTTTGCAAGTATGGTGATCAAGAAGGAACTTGGTGTCCTTGATAAATGAATCTAAAGAACTATGTGTCTATTTTTTTAGTCTCAGTAGGTTTTTCATTTTTTCTTTCCTCCAATTGAATGTTAAACTACTACAGTTATTGGGTGTGAAATCTACACTTGTCTACTCACAACTATAACCTCCTCTCTCCAAATTCCTCTCCTTGATTTGTTGGAATTAGCACACTGGATGTAAAGATAATATATCATATCTAAGCATACATGTAAATAAAGTGGATATTCTACCAGAAGAAATATACAAAACAAGAGACATAAATCAACACCAAATTTAATGTGGTTCACCCAGTGTGGGCTACGTCCACCAATAAACAAGACAATCTATTATCAAAAGCTTTGACAAGATATACAATGAAGATTTACAATCTTCCACACCTCTCAGATGTACAATACTTTCTTTATTGTAAGATTTTGCTTCTTATCAGAGAATTCTCTCTCTCACTAAATTTTGTAAATTATTTTTAATTCTTAATTCTAAACCCTAGCTTTCATGCTTATATAGGCATATAAAAACTTAGGGAACTTAGTTATGCAATTACAATCAATAGATATGCTTTAATGCTAAAAATAGATCTAATTCCTAAGAGTTAATTAAAACATCCATGCACAGGTAACCAATGTCACTTCACCCTAACCGATGTCAGTTCCTCCTTACCTGACCGATGTCGGTCCTAGGTGACCAATGTATGTCCCTCATACCCGATGACGGTTACTATTTTTTCTAGAAATTTTCATATTACATTCTAATCTAAAGTAATTGAGCTCCACAACTCAATAATATCTCACTTGGATATTAATTACTACACCATACCTATATAGTGTCATTCTTGGATCCTTCCTTAGCTTTGTTTCTTCATCTTCAAGTCTCAAACTTGAAGACCAACAGAAGTGGATTATAGCTCCAACTTCTCCTCTACTAATGGATTTGTTAGCATATCTAAAGGGTTCTTGCTTATATGAATCTTTTCTAGATTCAACTACCCATCCTCCAATACCTGGCATATGAAGTGATACCTCAACTGAATGTGTTTCGTTCTCGAATGAAACGTTGAGTTCTTATCCAAATTAATTACACTCTGACTATCACTGAATAATTTGTAATCATATTTCTCCTTTCCCAAATCTTCCATAAACCTACTCATCCATATCATCTCCTTGCTAGCCTTTGTAGTATAAAAATACACAACCTTCTGAAATCTTGAAATCTAGCTAACTTTCGTCCCACCTACTGTGAAAATATATCTAGTAGTATTCCTCCTACCATCCAGATCTCTAGCCATATCTGAATCAACATGGACACTAATTAAATATCCAAACCTCCATAGCATAATTGTGTGCTAGATGTCCCTTTCAAATACCTAAATATCCATTGAATTGATTTCCAATTCTCTTTACGTAGATTCACCATATATCTACTCACAACTCCCACTTCCTTTGCAATGTCTGGTCTTGTACAAACCATAGCATACACGAGACTCCTAATTGCTGAAGAATATGACACTCATGTCATTTATTTGAAATCCTCTTGTGATGAAGGACAATGAACTTTGCTTAATTTTAAGTGTCCTACCATAGGTGTACTAACAGGTTTTACATTCTGCATCTTAAACCTTTCTAACACCATGTAGATATAATCCTCCAGACACAAATAAAATTTCTTGTTTTTCATGTCTCCATGTATTTCCATGCCAATAATTATTTTTACATCTCCTAAATCATTCATATAAAATGTGTGAGTTGTCTTTCCCTTAAGCTCACCAATGTCCTACATACTAGATCCCGTAATAAGCATATCATCCACATATAGTAACAAAACAATATAGCTCCCATTTTCAAGCTTCTATAAATAAACACAATGGTCAGATTCACATCTCAAGTAACCATGCTCATGCATAAAACTATCAAACCATATAGGATCTTTTTCAACCTGTACACTAATTTCTCCTTACCCTTGACTTCATACCCAAGTGGTTGTTGCATATAAATCTTTTCATCCAAATCACCATGAAGGAAATTTGTCTTCACATCTAGTTGCTCTAAATGCAAATATTCTACTGCAACTAAACTCAATACAGTATGAATAGAATTCATCTTACCAACATGAGAAAATATTTCATCAAATTCAATATCTTCTTTCTATGCAAATCCCTTTACTACAAGCCTTTCCTTGTACCTTTTATGTCCATCCTCTTCTTCCTTGATCCGGTAAACCCACTTGTTCTACAATGTCCTCTTACCTGCTATAAACTTAACCAAATCACAAATTTGGTTTTGTTCCAAGGATTTCATCGCATCATCCATAACATGATACCAATGGACGTGGGTCTTATCTGGATGTGGTTCTTATCCTACATTACTTCTTCAAATCTCTCTAGTTCACCATTATTAGTCAATAATAAATAAAATAGAGGTGTAAATATTTCTAGAGGTTTACTTACCCTTTGTGACCTTCTCACAGGAGTTTAAGGTACTAGAGGCTCATTCTGGGCCTCCTGGACATTTGTAACCATATCTATCAATGACTGAAGCTGGTCACCTATAACCGACTTTGGTTCTTCTGACCAACTCCATCTTGGATATTCTATAATCGATACCATTTTTGCTGACTGATGTCGGTAAGGGGCAATTGACACCAGTTATTGTGTAACCCTTTTGTTATTACTTTTAAATCCAAGAGTTCATTTTCATTCACAAAATTCTTAACTAGTTCATTTTTGGGTACCAGAATTGTATCCATGTACATTCTCTTTTCATTCCATTCAACATCACGACTCTTAATAATTTTATAATTCTCTAAATCCCAAAAATGGAATCCAAAATCACTAGATCCATAACCAATGAAAGTGCATCTCTTGGATTTTGCATCCAACTTTTTCATATTTTCCTTGTCAACATGTAAAAAAGATTCTGAGTGAAAAAAATTGAGAAAAGAGAGATCTACCTCTTTTCTGGTTGAAGCTTCCTCTGATATTCCTCCATCTAGTGTACTTGAAGGCCTGCAGTTAATCAAATAAACCGATGTATCAAATTCTTATGCCAAAAAATGCAAGGGAAATCAAAAATTTATCCTCATACTTCTAACACAATCCATGATTGTCCTATTCATTCTCTCTGTAACACCATTCTCATGTGGTGTTCTTAGAACCGTTATTTCTCTACGTATCCCATTCACTGAATAATAATCATTGAAATATTTTATACAATATTGACCACTATTTTCAGATCTAAGGCACTTTAAATTTTAATTAGATTCATTCTCAACAGGGCTTTCCATCTTGTAAGAGTCTCAAAAACATCAAATTTACGTTTGATATAATAAACAGATACCTTCCTTGTAGAATCATCAATGAAAGTAACATAATACGAGGATCCTCCATCATAAGCTTCCTAAGACGGTCCCCACACATCTGAGTGTACAAGTTCAAATTTATGCTCCTTCTTAGTTTCCCCAACTTTGAGAAATCTCAATCTCTTTTACTTTCCAAAGATACAATGCTCACAGAAATCAAGATCTAAATCTTTCAAATCTGATAACTTACCCTTAACCTTTAAGATCTGCATTCCTTTTTGAGTCATATGGACCAACTGATTATGTCACATGCATGCATCTAAATCTGAAGTAGATAATACAGAAAAATAATCAGTAACACAGATAAATAAATATATGATTCCTACCTTCTTAACCCGTGCCACAACAAAAGCACCCTTGGTGACTTTCCAAGAGTCTCCTGTAAAAGTTACCATGCAACTAGCTTCACCTAGTTTCCTTGCAAAAATAATATTCCTCCTGAGGCTTGGCACATGCCTCACATCTTTCAATACCCATGTATTTTCATTCTTCAATTTTATATGAACTTCCCCTTTACCAGTAATACTGTAAGGTTCATCATCACCCAAATAAACATTCCTAAAATTTCCCTGGACATAATTTTTTAAATAACCCTTATTAGGGGTTGCATGGAAAGAAGCTCATAAATATAAAACCCATGATTCAAGTCTATTATATAAATAAAGAATAATAACATCTTGCATTACCTTTGTTGCAACAAGATTTGCTTATTTACCTTTTTCTAGTTATTGGTTCTCTTTATCCTTTGACCATCAATATTTCTTTGCATGTCCTTTCTTTCCACATTTCCAACAGGTAATTCCCTTACCTCTAGATTTAGATCTGCTATCCTTTGAATTTTATTTCCCATTACTCTTACTCTTGGATCTCTCCTTCTGCCTACCCCTGATTTCTACATTCAAAGCATTCCTAGATGATGATTCCTTTATACTCTTCCTGATAATTTCTTCACTTAATATTATACTACCGACATCATCAAACTTCAAAATATTATTATTAGATGTTGTGTTACTAACAACCATTACCAAGTTATCCCAACTATCATGAAAAGAACATAAGAATACAAGTGATTTCACTTCATCATCAAATGGTATATCAACCGATTTTAACTGATTTACAATAGATCTTAAATAATTCAAATGACTAGATACAGATCCACCTTCATGCAAATTATAACTAAATAGTTTCTTCATCAAATAAACTTTATTTCAAGCACTAGGTTTTTCATATAAATTAGCAATAGATTTCATTAACCCTACTTTAGAATTCACTTCTATAATATTGAAAGCCATGGATGCTTCTAGACTCAATATTACAGATCCCAAAGCCTTTTTTTCAAGAATCTTCCATTATTCATAGGTCTGGAGTTCTCAACCAATGGTAAATACAAATCTCTTTGATATATATAATCCTCAATTTGCATCTTCCAAAATTGATAATTTCAGCCGTCAAACTTCTCTACCTTGTATTTTTTTATTCTGCCATTGTTGTAGCTCCCACACAATCAAAAAACCCTCAGTGAGTAAATATATCAACACACAAAACCCTAAAACAAAGCTTTGATACCAGTTGTTGGGATTAGCACACTGGTTGTATAGATAATATATCAGATCCAAGCATACATGCAAAAAAAAGTGTATATTCTACTATAAGAAATATACAAAACAAGAAACATAAATCAACACCAGATTTAATGTGGTTTACCCAGTGTGGGCTATGTCCAAAAAGAAAAAAGGAAATATATTATCAAAAGCTTTGACAAGATATACAATGAATATTTACAATCTTCCACACCTCTCATATGTATAGTACTTTTTTTGTTTCAAGATTTTTCTTCTTCTCCAAGAATTTTCTCTCTCACCAAATTTTGCAAGTTCTTCTTAATTATTACTTCTAAACCCTAGATTTCATGCTTATATAGGCATATATAAACTTAGGGAACTTAGCCATGTAATTATAGTCAATAGATCTACTTTAATGCTAAGAATAGATCATCTTCCCAAGAGTTAATTAAAACATCCACGCATTGGTAACTGATGTCAGTTCCTCCTTGCATGATTGATGTCAGTCTTAGGTGACTGATGTCAGTCCCTCCTAACCGATGACGGTCACTGTGTTTTCTAGTAAGTGTCATATTTCATGATAATCTAAAGTAATTGAGCTCTACAAATCAACATTATCCCTCATCTCTATAATTGTCTCCCTTGTACCCTGTACAAGCACTTTGTCATAGGTTCATTAAAGTGTGCATGTGTGATCCCCTTCCTTATTTATCCACCCCACATTGGTTAGATAGAATTATGATAGTTATATTGAATAATAGGAGCCTCCTCATACATAAGAATGAGGGGCATATCCCTATGAGAATTGGTGGAAACCCATAATTTTTCATACAAAAAATTATTTCACCAACAATAAGAAAATTAGGATTCATCTAATAAGGCATCTTCCAAATCGTTTGTGTGTCATCCTTGAGCTTGATTTTCATTTCCCCTAATAATGGATGTACACCCTTTAACTCATGGCATCATCTTTTATGAAAAATATATTGAAATGTGTGTTGTAGCTCTATGATTTTTGATATCTTAGGTTCAGACCAATAATCACCAATTATCACTTATTTTGGTTCATCTTACATTCCAATATTTACTTTCTTGGTATTTAATGACACATGGTATGCACAGACTTTCTCATCTAAAAATTCCAATACTTCACTCACACCTTTTTTGTTCTTAATATCCATATATTTGACTTCTTCATCATCTATCAAATAGACACGCTTTCCCTTATTCTTTTCCATCCTTTCATTTCCAAAAATGGTCTCCTCTGATTCCACCACATCTTCACGCACTTCAGTATCAACATCACCAAATAGCTAAGGCATAAGCTCTTTACTCCTCACATTATCCCCAATGTAATGTGGTTCATAATCTGTAGAGCTTCATGAACTAGTAGTTTAGTATAAAATAAATAAAAAATATGAACAATACCTATAGTCAGCTCACACTAATTCATTATTTATTACTTCATATCAACATGTATATACCATGCATGCACGCATTCGTGTAAAGTAGAATAAAAATTATACACTATAGATATGGTGACAAATAATCTTTCCCTATCGTCCAATTCCTCTCACAATTATGAACATATATCATGGGATAATTGTTCCATCATAATCTTGTATCAATGAAGGGAGATTATTCTAGAAAAACCTTGTCAAGAAATCTACTCTGATCTCACACAAACCAAGTAAGATATCTCTATGAGTATCCCACCAACACGTTGTTTTCCATCTCACTGTATATACCAGTATATTTTTTATATCCTTCTCATTACACCACTATTCTTCCATTGTTTTTAAAAATGATTTAGGATTTTTTATCTCTAGTGTACTTTGTTAAACCTACTTTCCCCAACCGCTAAACCAAATGTGGTGTAATCACCCTTGTCATACTTCTACAAACCTCACTATGAACCATATCATGAGTACTGTGAGCCCAATTATCACAATCCACACTAGTAGTGTCAGTAATGGATTATGTTTCTTCCCACTGAAGTACACCCTTCTTTGATGGCTCCATATTATTTGGGTCACACACCGTCTATGCATAAATTTTTTTAATAACTTCTTTGTTTATGGGTTATATGTAAGGCACAATCTGTACATCATCCATCAATTTCACAATGCACTTATATTTGTTCTCAAAACTCACATAACACTTGTTGACACACAAGTTTGCATTGTTGGCATAACACTAAGAATGACCTAGAAGTGTAAGGAATTTGTTTATTTCTGCTAGCTTTAGGACCTCAAAGTCACCCTTGAACTTTGTTTCTTCAATGGTGATGGAAGCATCCTCGTAACCTTTGTGGGCATAACCCTTGTATTTTTGTCCATGTATAACACATTTGAAGGTAGTTGCAGTGACAAAATTCCCATTTAGTTCTAATCATCAAGTGTGAGGAAATTTACTTCCACGTCTATATCAATGAGGATATTTCTTACTAGCCACCCATTTATCACTATATCCAATGTGATTTATTTTTTATACTCAGAATTTGTCACTCCCTCTTTGCACCTGCATGTGGAAACTTACCCCATAACCATTCTCCCAATAGAGGTATGATATTCTCCTACCTAAGAATTATGCATACTTTTATGAGGTTGTCCACATCTTTTTGTGGTAATTCAGTAGTCCTATCGTGTTCCCTTTCACGCACTTTCTCTTTCAGATAGTGTATCTCTCCTTGCAACTCCTTGATGATGCCCATAGTCTCTTGATATAATTACTTCTATTGGCTTGCATCTGGATAATTTATATGACTAACCTCGTCTCTTCTATTAATTGGTCTTGTTTTCCCTTTCTATCATTTGTGTTTCCTCTATAAGCGTAGTGACTAGTAATGATTTTGGTTTTACTATAACTAATTTCTTAGGTGTCAATCTCCCTTGCTTTGAAAATTCAACCTAAATCATGGTTTCATCCTTATCCTTCTTATTATTTTTTCATATATGGGCATATGAATCAAGATATTTTTCAACTTTATGCGCCTTACCACAATATGCACATAGCTAATACCACAATATGTGCATACCTAATTCTTGTCCCACTCACGCTGATAGTGATCAAGTGACCCACAAGTGTAACATGTTCCCCATGTCAACCTTTTTTGGCCATCTTGGCCGCTTTTTTGTTATCCACCTCTAAATCCACCATTACCATTGTTTCACCCCTCATTATTTTTCCCTTGTAGTTGATCCCATGAGTCCAAATGAATTCCTTGAAGGATGTCAACTCGTTTGATAAAATTAAGTGATTGTATAATGACATGATAAATGATAACAATTGTTAATTTAGAATTCAATGGGGGAAG
Source organism: Taxus chinensis (assembly GCA_019776745.2). Taxonomy (NCBI): domain Eukaryota; kingdom Viridiplantae; phylum Streptophyta; class Pinopsida; order Cupressales; family Taxaceae; genus Taxus; species Taxus chinensis. The sequence goes on from CM034154.1 coordinate 364,385,708, forward strand.
AGAGGTCATGTTCATCATTTTAAGTGGCCCAAGTTAGGGTACTAGCAAGTTAAAAATTTAGTAAATAATCAAACCAGGTTTTTTCGGTTGTGATATGTATCTCTCATATTATCTCATGTTGGTCTTCAATATATTTGATTGTTTGTGTGAGTGTGATGGCACATAGGTAGAGCTCATGTGAGATGTCAAACTATTCCCACATGAATTGTTGTTGGATGATTAGGATATTTTATATGTTGGTGATTGGGTGTGAAGGACCTAGAATAGTCATCTACAAGACATACATCTTACAAAAAACTTGTTACACCATAATTTGATTAACATATATATGATAATGCTAAAAATTATTAGAAAAGACAGGGATCGACGGTAATTGGGGAGAAAATTTTTGGTTTGAAAAAAGGTCGATAAATAAGACAATGATGGATGCCAAATAGAATTAACAATGTTTAGATAGACTATAAGGATTCTAAAAACCTATGAGAATATAAAACAAATATTTAGATGTGTTTACAAGCCTAATGAATGGAAAAAATGTCAAGGGATCAATTGACAATGATCGGGGATCGATGACGATCGATGTGAAAATTATAGATATTGCGAAGTTGGACAAATGGATAAATGAGATACATACTTAAAAAAGGGTATGCAATATTATGTAAATGACAAATAAGATATTATAATAAGTATAACAATAGGCTAGATAAATTTAAAGAAGGTTTTGCTAACCTTGATAACTATTATGAAGATGATAGATTTCTCAAAAATTTGACTGGTGATCTAATGATGCTTTCTTAGGCTTAGGAAATAAGATTTTGTTGATTACAAGCATAATAATGTTCTTTTTAGGTGTATTAGTTAATCCTCACATCCATATTATGACTAACTAGGCAATAGAGAAAGAGGTTAGATAAATAAAATTGGCATCATCCATAATGACTACCGATGATCACATATTGCCATCGATTTGTCCATAGAGGTTACAAACCAACAAAGGAAATATGGAAAATAGTTTACACCAATTTTCATCTGAGGTTTTAGGTTGTTTGGAAAATGGTAGGAGGTTAGGGATTCAGGTAGGAATATGTTAGGGAGTTAAGATGTGGAGGTTAAATTAGGCTAGATAAGTTTTAATTGGTTAGGTTAGGGTAAATGAGATTTACATGGGTAGTTTAGGATTTAAGATGGTGATTTTAAAGTTTGATAAGGAAAATAATGATAATTATGACAATATTATTAATGTGTGTTGGGTCACCCAGGGGTGAAATAGTTGTGTATACATTTCCCATTTTTTGTTATTGTCTATAGGCACAAGATGCAAGAAAAAAACTAGTGCGAGGATGCCCCAATTTTTTGATAAGGATATTGTTCCCCCCTCAAGATAATGAAAAAATATGTTGGACATTAAATTTAAGATATTTAGATTGTTTGGATAGGTTTTATTTAATATACTCCATGCTTTGATTGTAATCTAAAATGACTATGCTAGAGGAATTTGTAGAGATGGTAGTAATCTTGGAAACACCTAGTAGTACACATTTTATGGCCTCTGGAGAGCGAAGTTAATGTGGACTACCTACAGATGCATTATTTAGACAAGACTTCAACATGGAGAGGATCCCATGGGAATGCTCTCATGGGGATGTGTGAAGCCATGGGACCAAATGGTCAAAGGAAACATCTACAGGTTGTGAAAAATTTGATGTATGGTCAAAAAGGATGTTTTCACAAAGTTTTGAGCATCAAAGAAAAAATATATTAACTTTTTATGGTATCATGATGTTTCTAAAAGAGGTATGTGTGGTCAAAATAGATAAGGTGTGAAAAAGGGTTGAAAGGAAATTTCAAGTGTGAGTTTGGTTTTCATGACCAAAATTTTAAATTTTGCATGCTAGACATTTTGCATGAAAAAATTGCATCTTACTCTAGGACTTGTTTTGAATTGGATAAAGTGTAATTGGAGCAAGCATGGACCTTATTTATCTTGTGGGGGATCATAGCAGTTTCTTATCCATTAGGAAAATAGAGTCACATAACACACATGAAAGAAACACAAATAAGAACTAAAACAAACACATGATGGAAAGAGAAACACTCAACAGAAATGGAAACACACCACTCAATAGGGGAAAACTATGTAAATCACCTATGGTACATGAGGGGGAAAGTCCATTTTCATTTTATTAATTTTTATCTTTTGGATGTTACTTATGCATGGGTACAAAGAAATGATTTTGTTCCAAAAATCCATTAACTAGTTCAGTGATATAAGACCCATTCCTCAATTACTTAGGAAAGAAAGGTGTTGTAAGAGGTCTATAGGTACCTGAAAAAGACAGAGATTAGATGTTTCCTCTTGAGAAATTCTGTATGGCTCTGAAGAAATGAAGATTGGAAAAGCGAGTGTTGTTTTCTCATCCATTCCAGCCCCCTACAATGAATTATCTCATATGGTGGTCAAGAATGTTACCCTTCAAGGTCATTTTTCTACTCTTCCCCTTCACCATTTGGTTCTTTTGAATAATTTCAGAAGATCTCCTCAATTTATCCTTTCTTATTACATTCTTGAATCTCTTGAGAGATTTATTCAAGAGGTTCACTCTCATAAGATAGGTCTTCCCCTCCACTAAGGTGTAATTATCATTCTCCACCTTTAATGTCATGATATGGTTGTCAATAAACCCTCAAGTTACCATCTTCCCCCTCCCATGCAACACAAATAACCTAAAAGACTCAAGAAGCCATCTCCCCTATGCCAAAAGGATTCTTAAAAGTTATATTATAGGTAAAGACTTGGATGTAGTGAAAATATTGTTGATCATTAGTCATACAAGCCTTCCCTTGGCTGATAGAGACATACAAACACAAAATTTTTAGGCCATGGGGGAGGAAGTGCTTCTTATTTTTAACATTGGTGCTAAGGGGAAATAGACCCCTACTATGGATATTGAGAAAAAAACTTGAAGAGATTAATGAAAAACAAAAGGATATGGAAGCTACACTAGAGAATATTTTCACTAAACAAGTCAATCAACTCATCATGCAAAAGGATTTTCTTGAGTTCTTGCATATTCAGGTAAATATAATTTGTGATGTTTGTGGAATTCTAGAGGATCTCTGAAAAGTAGGCAAAGCAACAAAGAAGATGTTTTCTTCTAGCAGAAAGGTCCCAAAGATGCAAACTGCTCTAAATCTTTTCAAACCTCTGGAGGACATGAAAAATTGTGTCAAAAATCTTTTCAATAGAGGGTCTGAGATCCTCTTCATTTTCTATGTCTTTTTTTTGTTTCTTGTTGGTTGTGTAGCTATTATGGGGCTACAATTTAACTATTATTTTTCTCCTTGTTGGTATTTTTTTCTCTTCCTATGTTTCTATTTGTTATATCTGGTAGCTAGGGCTTTTTGTTGGGGTGTGGCTGTAGACACCAAAATTTGGTATCACTACCCTTTTTACACGTGTTCTCTTTCTTTACCATGATCACCTATCTAGACCCCACTTCTTAATTAGTTCATGTTCATGTTAACATTCACATCTTTCCCATCCATCATCCTATCAATTTTAATTTATTATTAACCTTCATCAATTATCTTCTAATCATCACCTCATTATCTATTTGATCCTAAATATTCCTAATTTCCCTTCTCTAGGTTGTTTATCACCCCTTAACCCCATAGTTCTAAATCCATAAGATTTTTCTATCTTTTATTTAATCCATTTTTATCCCCCATTTACCCATATCACTTCCTTAGGAAACCCTAACCCACCTAAATTCTTTAAAGCACTCATTCCAATCCATAAAAGTCCCATCTCTCAAGTAAATCATCTTTTTACCACTTAAATGGATGGTTCCCCATAGTTGGTAGTGACCCACCTAGGTCTCCATCGATCCTATAAGGATTCATTTACCTCTCCTCCCAAAAAGAGGCATAATCATAATTTCCTTACATTTTTGTGATCTTATCTTCGAGCCTGAGCTTTCTTGCAACTACTTCAGTCTTCTTAGAGTCCCTTGGAGCTTATTTTCATCACTTGTGGAGACTTTGGAGAGTTTATCTTGATCTTATATTAGTTTATGATATCATTTCTTATAATTACCATTATCTTTTAGTCACTAACATTTTACAGGTTCAGTTGCCATCGAAATTCAGATCTAGCTTCATCCCTCATTTATGATGTTTACATGTTTTCCATCTAACCCATCCACCCTCGGCCTTATTCAACACTTCCCAGGTTTTCGTCATTTTTGTCAAGTCATTTTCAACCCATCCTTTTTATTTCATCTATTCTTCCCTTCATATCCTCATCAACGTGCTTCCCTATTTTGTTACTATTTCCAATTCTCATATCTACCACTTTACTTCTCTATCAGTCCGTATCTATTTTACTTGTCTTTGGTCACTCCCAATGGATCCAAATAGCAATTGACTCCCATCATTATAATCATCTAATCCATCCAAAATCCCACTTTCTTATATCATTTTTTTTCTTTGTCTCATACCTTCCTCTATAGGTTATTGTTACTTCTTACAAGTATCTATCATCATCTGACCTACACTCACATCCCTCCAAATACAAATTTCTATCTTCTTGTTCAGATCCATCCAATTAGGTCATTGTCGACTAGCCCTTTGCAACCTGGGTCACGGTCAACCCATCCAGGTGAATTTACTTTGTGATTGATTTAGATCATATTTTTTCTTTTTATTCATTTATGTAATTTCCAAAATTTATTTAGCTTCAGTTTCTACATATTATTCAGTCCTTCATTATCAATTTTATCATCTTTTATGAAACATGGGGGTTGACATCAACATAAGGAAGTTAATATTTCTTGGAACCAACTTCATCCGGTAACCCCCTCATGTACTATTTAATCCATTTTCTTCTTAGTTACCTTTTCTTGTGGGTTCATTAGATTTGTAGGGAGGAAATCTACTTTGTGCCCGTCCTTTCATTTCTATCTTCTTCTAAGGTACCTTAAACCATTGCATATTTGAAGTTGTTTAGTTTAATTTAGTATCTAGTTCACTAATATAAATAGGAAAGATAAAATTTGGTCAACATTCCAGCACATCTGATGGGATGACCCTTTTAAGTGAGTCTCTTTCTTTGGTTTTGTTTTTCATTTTCCATATTTATTCAATTTTCTACTAACATTACATGTAGAAGTTTTTCTTTTTCTTGTTCATGTTAGGCTTCTAGATTTCTTGGATTTTTCTCTTTTCTTGCTTCCTCTTGAAGATGAGATAAAAAGGAAAATCACTCTCTAGGTATTCTCCTTTTTGTATTATTTTCTCTTTTTTACAACACATGTTCCCTGCCTTGTGTGTTTGTTCTCGTTGAAATTCCACATTCAGTTTTTGGATTAAAATAACCTCTTGCATCCTTGCTTATGAATATCATATAATTGGGTATTTAATTGGTTGAATTTCACATTCTATCACACACAACCAAATTCATACATTAATCCACACATGGAAACATTCTCTATAAGGTGGAACTGATTGGGATTTCATCACCCAATAGGAAATCCACCATGGTGTTCTGACCAAGTTATAAATCCTATAAATATTCAGTACTTGTTTACCTTTAGTTATATAGAGGAATACCCATCCAAAAATACCTGAAACCAAACTTATATTTCCATTTATTAGGTACCTTCATTGTCCATTTTCCTTTTTCTTTTTCACATCTCTGTAATCAATCAAGATAAATAAAACATTGCATGATTAACTTGTTTTTATTAATTAGAAAAACAATCATTTTCTTTTTTTTCATGCCCATTATCACATGCTCTCTAACTAGGAAAATGGAACAAAATATTACATCTAACAATCCCATCATGTCATCCTAATCAACTTTCACTATGGCCATTGGCTCATCCATGCCTATGGTTACCTCTTCCATTATCACCCAACCTTTGATCATCAATTATCCTCATCAAGGACCTATTTTTCAAACCACCACCCATGATGAGACCAATCCTTTCTTATATCATCAATCCATCCCATCTAGACAGGCCACTCCTCCATCCATTGCGGTGGTTGAATTTTTTGGGCCTCCCATTATCCCTCATAGTAGTGTGTAGTTCCAAGAGCTTCTTGATACTAATCCCATATCCCTCCATGATTACCTTCTTAGGAATTTAACCCAACTTCCTATGGATGGGCCACCTCTCCAAAAAATCTATGGCTATCACACCAATCCCAAAACAACCCAAGTTCTCTCTTCAAAACTTGTGGTGTTTTTCTCTCGAGACATGAATGATATTGCTATGTCCCAATATGAGCTTGATCCATCCTATCCTACAAATCCTCCACCTCATAAAACCACCAAAATAATCACACCCATCCCTCCTAATCTACCTCGAATCAACATAACTATCAGTACCTTTGTTCCTATCACCTCTTGGGTCACTATCAACACTAGTGTTCCCATCTTATCCCAACAACATAATCAATCTTTACCCATGACATCCCACGCTCATGAAAATTTTATCACTTCCCAACCACATGTTAGGATTTATTACCATTACATGGTGTCTAATCCACCCCCTCAAAAATATCAACCTATCATCACTTATATCCCCACTCAACATATGCCTCAACAACCAACCCAATCCCAATAATCACACTACATCCAGATTTCCCAACATCAACTATTGCAACAACCCATCCAATATCAACCTATGACCTATGTTCATGTTTAATAAATCCACCAACCACCTTATCAATCTACTTCCCATGTCACACAATCACAATCTCATCCCACTTCAAATGACCCCATGCATGCCTTGATGAATAGGTTTACTATCCCTAAGGTTTCTACCTTAGAACCTAAGGTCACATTGTCTTATGAAAAAAATTTCAGCGAACCCATCCATTCATTGGTCACAATCAAACATTATCCTCCCTCTTAGAATATTCTCAAATGCACCAAGTTTAAGAGTAAGGAAGATCCCCAATAACACCTTCATGCATTTAGGAACGCATGTTATCTCATTTCACATGACCAAGACCTCATACATCACACTTTACCTATGTCCTTGGATGGTCCTCTATTGGATTGGAATAATGGCATCCCCTGAAATGCATTGTTCTCTTTTACCCAACTTGTGCAGCTCTTCTTAGAACATTTTTCAATCAATATTGTGTGCAAGATCGACATTACAAACTTATACAACATTCAAAAATTTGACGATGATTCTATCACATAATTTTTCACACGATGGCGTGGAATCATAAATAAATTATCATTCTACCTTTGACATACAAATATTATTGGATTATTTTCATGCTCTTGTTGTAAGCATATCTCATCTACCTTGCAAATCCAATCTTTTCAAACATTTTAAGAATCCTTCGTTATGGCTCATAAACTTGAGACTCGTGCTCGTGAGCAAGGCTTACTTAAACTTAAATCAAACAAACCAAAAACCAAGTTTACCAAGCCATCTACACACAATGATAAGTCCAAGAATGTGGCCAATTATGTGGTGGTTAAATACTCTTCCAAACCCACCACTAGTACATGGCCCCAAAAAATATCCCCTAGATCGACACCTAACTTCACTCCTCTCGAAGAGTCATATAACTCGATATTTGATAATTTGATGGTGTTCCATCTCATCTTTCTTCCACCTATTCTAATATTCAATGAATCAATATGTAACACCCTTAACAGTTGTTATTTTATTCTCTTGCATCTCAATTGTTGGAATGTGATTTTCCTTTGTAGGATATGTTCTTTTGACTTTGGGGAAATCATGCTTGATGTGGATAAGTATTTTCTGCTCTTAAGATCCTTTGAATAAATTGGAATGGCTTCCCTAAATCCATTTTTCACTTCTGGTAGGTGATTTGCAATCTGGTTTAAGAGTTGTAAAGTTATCTATTTATCTAACTCATCCTTGGATCAATTTTAGTGATCCAAGGAACGTTTTAAATCTGCTCTGTTGAACAAATGGTAAAATTTACATTCCATGAGTTAAGATACACATTGGAATGAACATTTTTGTTGCAAGTTATTTGATTTTTGTGTGAACGTACTTCCATTCAGTGGGTCATTTTTCTTGGGTTGTTAGAGATCAACCATGATAGATCATTGCTGACGAAAATGGGAATGCCATATGTTCATGACATAAGAGAGATCCAAGATCCTATATAGGACTAACCTACAGGATCCTATGCTATATCACTTGATAGAATTCTGATTCTAACCTAAATATCTTTATTCTGTTATGATTGGTTGATTTGTAACCTAACCTAAGCTCGGTGATGATGGAATTGGAAAGGTTACTAGGTATTAAATTAACCTAGATCCTAATACTACAAGGTATTATTGTAATCTAACCTAATACCTAAAAATATTATGTTTTCAATTAATTTACATATGTGGAAATTATATAAACCTATTTTTTAAGGCCTATGGTGGGGGTTAGTTCTTAGTGTTATATCCTAAGGTATAAAATTTAATCTACCTAAGATCTAACCTAAGAAATCTAATCTATCCTAAACTAATGGATATGAATGGGGACTTATGTAGTCACATGCACTTGGGCGATGGTTCCTAAGGCATTTATATTATTGATAAGATTGGTAAATGCATAGGGACTACCAGTTTTAGTAGGGGCTAGATGACTTGGTGGAGGCTTAGGTGGTAGTATCACTAAAATGGATATACATGTTAATCTAGACTTGGCATTCACCAGACTTGGCAGGTGGTGGCAAGGAAGATAAGGTGGGAGATTTGGAATTAATGGAATTAATTACTTTTTGTTTGTGAGCCCAAACCACCTTTTTAGGAATTCCAGCGGATTTTTCTTAGGTTGTTTCATTTTGCATGTTCTCTGATTTTCACTCTGCATGCGTTCTAGTTTTTCGAACCAATAGATTAAACTGCACTTCATGGCTATTTTTGAGGTTTCGAATCTATTTTCATTTTGTGGAATTTATAAGAGGCATAGTGGAAGAGGTATCTGGTTTTTCAATCTTTTGTGGAAAAAAAGGGAAGGAGTGAGCTCGGTAGGAGGTCTTCTTCGGTTTGACAGAGACACTATCAGGCATGATAGGCTATAACTATTAAAATCTATTGCTTTCCTCTAAGTGTTTTCATTAAAACAACTTTTCTTTGTGAGTTTTTATGCATTGCATGATGTATTTGGAAGTTTGATTACTGAGTTTTTTAACTCTTGTATTCTTGGTTTGAATCCTTTGAAAAAGTAGTCTGGTTTAAGATATATTATGTGGTTTGTTTGAACACATGAAAAACACATGCAAAAAGGATTCTGTAACTCTGTTTGGCTTCAATGAATTTGATAATTAAGGTTAAGTTTTGTTACTTTCAAATGAATTTATTCTTACTAAATTTATTTAGAAAATCTTACATCCCGCATGTATCTGTTGAAGCTATTGTTTTGTGATCCTGTGTTGGTAAAAACTCATGTCTGTTATGAAAACTTGTATGTAAACTCAGGTTATGTTGGAAACTTGTGGGTACTCGGGAACTGTTGTCAGATTCTTGGTGCTATTATGCTTGTGTTTCACTTCGTAAGTATATGGATCTGCAAATAGAGTAGTAGTTGGTTGGTTCTTGTTTTCCCAACCTGTGAACATTTGTTATTAGTGAAACCCTAACATGGCATGATAATTATGTGGTGTTATCAAGAAATTGTGAATTGTTACTGGTCTGCATTTGGTTGATGTTTGTGGTTACTATGACCTTGTGTATTATATTGAGAGTTCATTATAAATACGGCCTTAGCAATTATATAATGTTGGTCTAAACTCTTTAAGTGATCTTTCAAACCACTCCAGCAACTGAATAATTTTTGATACGATAGTTATTCGAACATGACGCTTGATTTTTAATTTAAACTTTTTAAATGTTTGTTCATTGCATTTTATCTAGCATTATAATGCGAAAATTGTAGTAACTCAATAAGGGGTATTGTGATGCAAAATGAGTCAAGGAAATTATTTCTTATTGATGGAATTAGAAACCTGAGCAAGGTGTCGGCCTAGTTGGGATTTATTCTAGTTTTCTTTGTTAAAAGATATAAATCAAAAGGGAACATAAGTTGCCCGAACTTGTTTAAAATCAATGAATGATTTTGATCTTGGTAAGAACTTATGTACCTCATGGCACTCAGATTGGGTTTTCAAATCTTGGGGCAGAAGGTATCTTGTAATTATGTTGTGAAATTCTGTTTTTATATTGAGTTTATTACTGTAGGGAACTATTTTAAAACTCTGACTTCTTAGAAGGAAACATATGCATGTGCATGGAGAAAACTGGAAATATGGTTTTATGAGTTGGTTGGTAAACTTAGTTAGGTTTTGACTAGAACCATCTTTGTAGTTTATGATTCTTATTGGGAATTCGTTCTTTATTTTTATTCTTGAAGCAATATGTTGAAAAGTATGGTAAATAACATTGTTTTATTTAGCTCTTGGGTAATTATGGGTATTAGCATCTACTCAGATTTCTCTACTGTAGGTCCTCATAAAGAAATGAAGAACCCAGGAAAGAATTAGTTATAGTTATTTTGTGTATAAGGACTGTGTATGATATTCACTGCTCTAATGTTCCTATTTGAATAGATCCCTTGCTTACTATAGGAAGTTTTTAAGGGAAAAGTTTCATTAGATACCTTCTCACTTTAAGTTGTTCTTGTTCTTCCTTTAGAAACCTTATACGAACTCGAACTGTATATATTTGCAGATGGGACTTTGTTAATTACGTTGAAGGAAATGACTACGCTTTAAGATCATTTCTGTTAAGCTTATTTTCTAATACAGTCCGGAATAAGTTCATTTGTTTGGAATCTTTTGTTGATTATTCTATAGGAAAAGTTAATCGTTAATTTGTCTAACCTTCTCTTACTTATCATTAATGGAAATGAAATAGAAGGAGAGTGATGTCTTGTTTTTTAAAAATGCATTTTGCAGGTTGATTGATGTTTCATCCTTCCATCTGGGATCTTTATTTATTCCTATTCTGTTGAATATCTTAAATATTTGATTTGAAATAGTTAATCTTATGATGAAACAACTTAGGTTATCATATGATCCTGTTTCTACCTTGTGGATATTATGTACTCTAGCATAATGGAAATGGTTTCCCTTCTTCTTGCTAGAAAGTTAAACGAAACATCCTAGTATGAACCTTCTGAAAAACACTTCTTGTATCTTTAGTTAAGATAAGTGTTGTATTTTGAGTTGGTAGAATGAAAACAATAAGAAGTTATGTTCTGTTGATTAAGATGAATGATAGGACCAGCCATACCTTAATTTGTAAGACAAACGTTATAGATTATAATCTATTCTTCTTTAGAAGTGAACTTTTGTTCATTAATGCTCTTCTTTTTTTGGTTGTTGCTACTTATGATTAATGTATGAAATACTAATTATTCATTAAAGAAGGATTGTTTTTATTGGAACAAGTAGTAGAATGCACTTCATTTTAATGATTAGTGCTTATCATGCCCACTTCATTGAACTAACATGTGATAGCAATTTTTGAAGATGGACTTCGTAAGTGATAAAAGAAGGTAAAAACTTATATGATGCATTGGTTGATCTAAGTTTGATTCTTGTGAAGAGTTCTTATTTGTTCTTAAGTTGTATTGAAAAAGAAAATTTATATTCTTTTGAATGAAGGATGATGTCATCAGAATGCCTAAAATGCATAAGTTTGTAAATGTATAAGTTTTGAAAATGAATTGAAGGATGATAATTTACTTGCATGGGTTGTGCAAATTATCTTGTACCTTTGTAAAAGAAATGGAATCCTATCTTGTTGATATTCTTCATATTGTTTATATGTTTAAATGAGTATTCTTGGATAAGCACAAAAAAAGGAATTAGATTAATTTTCCTAAATGTGATGCAGCTTAATAAGTTGCAGAATTCAATGTTCTTATCTAAACAATTCATATTATTAAGGTAACGTGTAATGAAATTACAATGAAAACTATAGAATTTGTAAAGGACATAAAGGGTGTGTTAACCCTAGAACTTAACCATGAAGAGGGAGACTCTTCCTCTCTTATGAAAAAGTAAACAAAAAGGAAGATATGATTTATACTCATTAGACTTCATTTAATAAAGTATATTAAGTTACAACCTAGGTGGTTCTTACACTTCCTTGAATGGTTAAGTCACATTAAATGGAACTTATGAGGTTGATGTCCTTTTTTCTTGGTAGCTGCTTATTAAGCCAAAATTAACAAACATCGAAAGCCATCTTAAGTTAAGGAAGTTCTTAAAGGATTAATGGAACTTGATTTGGAAAAGAACTTAGGGAGAGTTAGATTAAGGTTTAGGCAGGGTTATTGAAACCTATTTTTAAAGTATTCAAATTAATTAAATACTAATAATATCCTAGGGGTATGTACATCTTGACAAGGTGGTTCTGTAGGATGCTGGCACATGCCAACTGTAGGGTTGTACCTTTGAGAAGAATGGGATCTTCTCGAGGATATAGCATTGCAATTGACATGTGGCAACACCCTTCTGCATTGATCATCTAGATTTACACACTTATGGACTTGAACTTAGTTTTTCTCTAGGATTGAGTAGTAGCATAGTTACGATATGAAGTAGCCCTCTAGGAATTAGGGTACCTTGGCACACGGGGTTGACCTAGGTTGACGCAGTATGCCAAAATATCCTTAGTCTTTGTGAGCCCCTTCCTATCATAACCTATGTTGTTAACCAGAACTAGGGTTAAACCTTAAGCAAGAGGATTGATGAAAGTCAATAAAAGAAATTCTAGATAATAATAGAGTGAGGGTGAAGGACATATTCTAGATTGATGAGTATGCCATCAAGGAATAAGTAATACGAACAGTTTGTTAGAAATATTTGGCAAAAGTATCACAACCTGCTGATTGCATTGTCCTATGTCACCTAGTCTAAGGATCATGATGTAAATGAATATCGGTAACAATTATTCAGTTAGGTTCCTTAGATAGATCACTCAATACCTAGAATAGGGTAAGAGAACCATGTATACGTGGTATACAAAAAAGTACTCAATATTTAGCGTTAAACATGAATAGATCAGTAGTTCACCGAGCCATGTATGGTTATCTATTATAAGAATGTTTTTTATGGAATTTATGTTCTAAATTAAGTATTTAGAACAGATAACATTACTAAAAAAAATCCCCTTGTTTCTAAAGTCTTAAAATAGAAATGTTAAATCTTGGTATCAGAGCTGAAGATTGCAACTCGTGGACCTATTGTGTCCATAATCTGATAAAATTTGAATTTTCTTGTAACAAAAAATGGTTAGGACAAGAGGAAACGTTGCAAAAAATGCTCCACTTGATGAAGGAGTAACAACAGCCCAAAACCTTGATGAGATCCTTGCTTCCTGTTGGACACAAGAGATCGTTTGACTGTACTCGAGAAACAAGTGATGGGTAATGAGGAGGAAGAAGAAGCTGGTAATAACAATCAGCCACCTCCTAAGGACAACCCCAATATGGGTGTTGATAATAACAATACTAATGTACATGTCCAACCAGAAAACAAAAAGGCTAGGTTGATAGTTGAACTCACCAATGATATTAAAAGGATAAGTCCACCTAAGTTTGATGGCACCACATTAGGTGATGGAGCTAAAAATTGGCTCAATGAAATGGAGAAGTACTTTTCAATAAGGAACTTCTCAAAAGAAACCAAAGCTATTTGGGGAGCATATCAGCTTTCCCATGAAGCATCTTCATGGTGGGACAGTCGTAAGTCTGAGCTAAACATTGATGAAACTAACATCACTTGGGATCAATTTAAAAGTTATTTTAGGCAACGATGGATACCACAACTTTATTATGATCAGAAAATGACTAAATTTTAGAACTTGGCTCAAGGGAAGTTAACTGTAACTAAGTATTGGGAACGGTTTACGAAACTACTCAAGTATGTACCTCAGTATAAAACTGATGAGAAGTTCAGGATATAGAAATTCATCATGGGATTGAATCCCATTATTGGGGGAGAGGTTGATGTTCACATCCCAACTACTATGGAAGGGGTTGTTGAAAAATCCATAAGGTAAGAATAGAAATTAAAGGCTATTTCTGCTCACAAGGAGGAAGTACTGAAGAAAGTTCTAAACTCTTTTTCAGTTTCTCTTGCACCTAAGAAAGGACCATGGAAAAATTTTGGTAACAAAATTAAGTTTTTAGCTGATAATAATAATAAAAAAGCAATGAATAAGTTTGCTAGAGATACAAGGAACAATTTTTCCAAGAATAACAATAACGGGAAGAAGTCCTATGGAGGTCAAAATGATAACTTCAAGGCTAGAAATAATTTTGAGCCTAAAAAGGGACTAGTAGGAGGTTGTTATAACTGTGGAAAAGATCATTACGTGAATCAATGTTCTTTGAAAAAGGATGATCATAATTAGTAGCACAAGATACATGCTGCAATAGCTGACAAGCAAGCTGAAAAGAAAGTTACACCTATAGAAGTTCTCGATAAGTTATTTGGCATACCTATAACTATTCTTTTTGATACGGGAGCAAATGAATGTTCTATTTCTAGTAAAATTGCTTCAAAAATTAAAAGAAAAGCTAGAAAAATGGATAAATCATGGACTGTACATTATGGTAATAATTCTGTTCATACAGTTAGTATGTGTCTTTTCAGGGTAGTCTTTGACTTACCTAGCTTTTCCATAGAATTATATCTCTATGTAGCACCTTTGGGATCTTATGATATATTCATAGGCATAAATTGGTTAGCCAAGCATAAAGAAAAGGTAGAGTATTTTGAAAATCATATTAGTTGTTTAGATGATATGCAGAAAATAACAGAGATTCAAGGTGTAAAATGAGAAATTTCTGTTAGGAAATTGTCAGCTATGTAACTTTAAAAGGCCAAAAATAAGGGTTGTACCTTATATGCAGTAAAAATTTTAGAATCTGCGGAATAGAACAACAATTTCATGGAACGTTATCCACTGTTACAGAACTACGGTGACGTGTTTCTAGAAGAATTATCGGGGTTACCATGCAAAAGGGAGTTTGACTACATGATTGAAATCAAACTAGGTACTAAATCTATTTCTAAAGCACCTTATCGAATGACTACCATAGAGTTAGTAGAACTTAAGGCTCGGTTGAAGAAATTTTTTCTAAGTGTTTGATTAGACCAAGTGTTTCACATTGGGGAGCACCAGTGAACTGTGTGAAAAAGAAAGATGGAACACTTAGACTGTGCATTGATCACATGATGTTAAACAAAGAAAAAATAAATAATAGAGTGGCTGATGCTCTAAGTCGTAGGAAACACATTTATGCTCTTATAACACTAAGAACTCAGTTTAAGTATGAAGTAAAAAGTGTTATGGAATCTTACTCTTACTTTCAGCAAGTAAAAATAGTGCTTGTTGTAGATCCGAAGGATGAAAGGTATAAAGGTTTTCACTTTGATAATGAAGGAATCTTACGATATGAAAACATAGTATACATACCTTTTCCTAACGATTTGAGATGGAAATTATTAGTAGAGTTTCACAATTCACCTTTTTCTGGACACCCTAGCATTACAAAAATGCTTGCTAATATAAAACAACAATATTTATGGAAGGGAATGAAAAAGGATGTTATTGATTTTGTGACTCATTGTCTTGAATGTCAACGTGTTAAAGTGGAGCATATCCACATAGTTGGTTTATTGTATCCTCATCGCATACCATAGTACAAATGACAGGTAATAAGCATGGTTTTTGTAAAAGGGTTGGCTATGTTGAGAAATAAACATGATGTTATTTTGGTAGTAGTTGACAAACTAATGAAAGTAGCTCATTTTATTGCTAGAAATCTAAAGGATGATTCTGCTATTTTGGATAAAATATTGGTACAAGAAATTTTCAAATTACATGGAGTACCTAAATTAATCATATCTGATAGAGACCCTAGAATGATGTCAAGGTTTTGGAAAACACTTAATGCAGCTCTTACAACTAAACTAAATATCAGTTTTGCGTATCATCTGGAAACAGATGGACAAACTGAAAGAGTAAATCAGGTTTTGGAGGATATGTTACGAATATACTATATGGATTAGTAGTACAAGTCGAAGGAGTACCTTCCATTAGTTGAATTTGCATATAATAACACATATCATGCTTCTCTTAAGATGGCACCTTTTGAGGTGCTTTACAGAAGGAAATGTAGAACCCCTATTAGTTGGGATGACATTGAGGATAGAGAGGTAATTGGACATGAAATCCTTATGGAAATGGAACAACAAGTTAAAATGATTCGTGAACACTTGAAAGAAGCTGCAGATAGGCAAAAGAGTTATGCCGACTTAAAGTGGGTTGATAAGAAATTTGAACTTTGAGAGAAGATTTTTCTTCGGGTTAAACCGAAAAAGAGCTCTATAAATTTTGGTAGGGCTGCCAAGTTATCACCTTGTTATGTGGTACCTTTTGAAATACTTGAAGTAATCAACCCTGTAGCTTATTGTTTAACACTACCACCTGCTTTGTCACGAATGCATGATGCTTTCCATATTTTTTTTCTTAAGAAATACATTTCAAATTTTTCACACGTGTTAAATTGGAATTCCTTTCAGGTCCAAGACCCAAGAATAATCGTGGTTAAACCCATTCGAGTGTTGGAAACTTACCAGTTGCATTTAAGAAATAGAGAAATAAGTTAATGTAAGGTCCAATGGGACCAGTTTAACAAGGAGAGTGCAACTTGGGAAAATCTAGAGGATATGAAAAATGCTTTTCCATATCTATTTGAAAAGAATTGAATATGTTGACTAATAAATTTTTTATGATTTTATCTTTTATGACATTAAGTAAGCCATTTTTGGGCAGATATTTACTTGATTTGAATAAAAAGTTATTTAATGTTGATTTCTGGAACTATAAGGATTTGAAATATTTGACTTAGGATAAGAGAAGTGAATGAATTGATTGTGCTTGATGAAAATTATTAAAAGAGATAATCATCAGGACAATGATTATTTTTAGGAGGGAAGCATGTAACACCCTTGACAGTTGTTATTTTCTTCCCTTGCATCTCAATTGTTGGCATGTGATTTTCCTTTGTGGGATATGTTCTTTTGAATTTGGGGAAATCATGCTTGATGTGGATAAGTCTTTTCTACTCTTAAGATCCTTTGACTAAATTGGAATGGCTTCCCTGAATCCATTTTTCACTTTTTATAGGTGATTTGCAATCTGGCTTAAGAGTTGTAAAATTATATATTTATCTGAATCATCCTTGGATCAATTTCAGTGATCCAAGGAATGTTTTAAATCTACTCTATTGAAAGAATGGTAAAATTTGCATTCCACAAGTTAAGATACACATTGGACTGAACTTTGTTGTTGCAAGTTCTTTGATTTATGTGTGAACGTACTTCCATTCAGTGGGTTTTTTTGCTTGGGTTTTTGGAGATCGACCATGACAGGTCATTACTGACAACAATGGGAATGCAGTCTATTCACTGCATAAGAGAGATCCAGGATCCTATAGAGGACTAACCTACGGGATCCTAAGCTAGGTAATATAATATATATATATATATATATATATATATATATATATATATATATATATTTCTACCTAAGCTATGTCACTTGATATATTTCTGATTCTAAACTAAAGCTCATTATTCTGTTATGATTGGTTGATTTGCAACCTAACCCAAGCTCGGTGTTAATGGAATTAGAAAGGTTACTAGGTATTAAATTAACCTAGATCTTAATACTACAAGGTATTAATGTAATCTAACCTAATACCTAAAACTATTATGTTTTGAAGTAATTTACCTATGTGGAAATTATCTAAACCTATTTGCTAAGGCCCATGGTGGGGGTTAGTTTTTAGTGTTATATCCTAAGGTATAAACTTTAATCTAGCTAAGGTCTAACCTAAGTAATCTAATCTATCCTAAACTAATGGATTTGAATGGGGACTTATGTAGTCACATGCACTTGGGCGACAGTTCCTAAGGAATTTATATTATTGATAAGGTTGGTAAATGCATATGGACTGCCAATTTTGGGAGGGGCTAGATGACTTGGTGGAGGCTTAGGTGGTAGTATCACTAAAATGGAAATACATGTTAATCTAGACTTGGAATTCACCAGATTTGGCAGGCAGTGGCAAGGAAGATTAGGTGGGAGATTTGGAATTAATGGAATTAACTGCTTTTTGTTTACAAGCCCAAACCGTCTTGGTAGGCATTCCAGCGGATTTTTCTTGGGTTGTTTCATTTTTCAAGTTCTCCAATTTTGACTCTGCATGCACTCTTGTTTTTCGAACCAACAGATCTAACTACACTTCATGGCTATTTTTGAGGTTTCAAATCTATTTTCATTTTGTGGAATTTATAAGAGGCATTATGGAAGAGGTATCTGGTTGTTCGATCTTTTGTGGAAAAAATGGGAAGGAGTGAGCTCAGTAGGAGGTCTTCTTTGGTTTGACAGAGACACTATTAGGCATGATAGGCTCTAATTGTTAAAATCTATTGCTTTCCTCTAAGTGTTTTCATTAAAACAACTTTTCTTTGTGAGTTTTTATGCATTGCATGATGTATTTAGAAGTTTGATTACTAATTTTATTAACTCTTTTATTCTTGGTTCAAATCCTTTGAAAAAGCGGTATGGTTTAATATATATTATTTGGTTGTTTGAACACATGAAAAACACATGCAAAAAGGATTCTGTAACTCTTTTTGGCTTAACTGAATTTAGTAATTAAGGTTAGGTTTTGTTACTTTCAAATGAATGTATTCTCACTAAAGTTCTTTATAAAATCTTTCATCCCGCCTGTATCTATTAAAGTTATTGTTTTGTGATCCTATGCTGGTAAAAAGCTCATGTCTGTTATGAAAACTTGTATGTAAACTCAAGTTATGTTGGAAACTTGTGGGTACTTGGGAACTATTGTTGGATTCTTTGTGCTATTATGCTTGTGTTTCTATTCATAAGTATATGGAGCTGCGAATAGAGTAGTAGTTGGTTGGTTCTTATTTTCCCAACCTGTGAACATTTACTGTTGATGAAACCCTAACACGGCATGATAATTATGTGGTGTTATCAGGAAATTGTGAATTGTTACTGGTCCACATTTGGTTGATGTTTGTGGTTGCTATGACCTTGTGCATTGTATTGAGAGTTCATTATGAATACGACCTTAGAACTTATATGATGTTGGTCTGAAATCTTAAAGTGATCTTCCAAACCACTCCAACAGTTGAATAATGTTTGATACGACAGTTATTCAAACGTGACGCTTGACTTTTAATTTGAACTGTTTAAATGTTTTTTCATTACATTTTATCTAGCATTAGAATGTGAAAATTGTAATAACTCAATAAGGGGTATTGTGAGGCAAAATGAGTCGAGGAAATTATTTATTATTGATGGAATTAGAAACATGAGCAAGGTGTCGGCATAGTTGGGATTTCTTTTGGTTTTCTTTGTTAAAAGATACAAATCAAAAGGGAACATAAGTTGCCCGAAATTCTTTCAAATCAGTGAATGATTTTGATCTTAGAAATAACTTATGTACCTCATGGCACTCAAATTAGGATTTCGAATCTTGGGGCAGAAGGTATCTTGTAATTATGCTGTGATATCCTATTGTTATATAGAGTTTATTACTATAGGGAACTATTTTAAAACTCTGAATTCTTAGAAGGAAACAGATGCATGTGCATGGAAAAAACTTGAAATATGGTTTTACGAGTTGGTTGGTAAACTCGGTTAGGTTTTGACTGGAACCATATTTGTAGTTTACGATCCTTATTGGGAATTCGTTGTTTATTTTTATTCTTGAAGCAATATGTTGAAAAGTATGATAAATAACCTTGTTTGATTTAGTTCTTGGGTAATTCTAGGTGTTAGTATCTACTCAAATTTCTGTTATGTAGGTCCTCATAAAGAAATGAACAACCCAGGAAATAATTAGTTATAGTTATTTTGTGTATAAGGACTGTGTATGATCTTCACTGCTCTAATGTTCCTATTTGAATAGATCCCTTGCCTACTATAGGAAGTTTTTAAGGGACAAGTTTCATTACATGCCTTTTCACTTTAATGTGTTCTTTTCTTCCTTTGGAAACCTTATATGAACTCTAATTGTATATATTTGAAGAAGGGAATTTGTTAATTAAGTTAAAGGAAATGACTACGGTTTAATATCATTTCTGTTAAGCTTCTTTTCTAATACAGTTGGGAATAAGTTCATTTGTTTGGATTATTTGTTGATTATTCTATAGGAAAAGTTAAAACTTCTCTTACTTATCATTAATGGAAATGAAATATAAGGAATGTGATTTCTTGTTTTTTTAAAATGTATTATGTTGGTTGGTTGATGTTTCATCCTTCCATTTGGGATCTTTATTTATTCATATTCTGTTGAATATCTTAAATATTTTATTTGAAATAGTTAATATTATGATGAAACAACTTAGGTTATCATATGAACATGTTTCTGCCTTATAAATATTATGTACTCCAGCATAACAGAAATGTTTTCTTTTCTTCTTGCTAGAAAGATAAACGAAACATCCTAGTATGAACCTTCTGAAAACACTTCTTGTATCTTTAGCTAAGAGAAGTGTTGTATTCTAAGTTGGTAGAATGAAAACAATAAGAAGTTATGTTCTGTTGATTAAGATGAATGATAGGACCAGCCATACCTTTATTTGTAAGACAAATGTTATTGATTATAATTTGTTCTTCTTTGGAAGTGAACTTTCGTTCATTAATGCTCTTCTTTTTTTGGTTGTTACTACTTATGATTAATGTATGAAATACTAATTGTTCATTAAAGTAGGGTTTTTTTTACTAGAACAAGTAGTGGAATGCACTTTGTTTTAAGGCTTAGTGCTTATCATGCTTATTTCATTGAGCTAACCCATGCTAGCAATTTTTGTAGATGGACTTCATAAGTGATAAAAGAAGGTAAAAACTTATATGATGCATTGGCAGATCTAAGTTTTACTCTTGTGAAGAATTATGATTCGTTTTTGAGTTGTATTGAAAAAGAAAAGTTATATTATTTTGAATGAAGGTTGTTTTCATGTAGTATGCCTAGAATGCATAAGTTTTTAAATGTATAAGTTTTGAAAATGAATTGAAGGATGAGAATTTACTTGCATGGGTTGTGCAAATTATCTTGTACCTTTGTAAAAGAAATGGAATCCTATCTTGTTGATATTCTTCATGTTGTTTATATGTTTAAATGAGTATTCTTGGATAAGAAGGAAAAAGGGAATTTGATTAATTTCCCTAAATGTGATGCAGCTAAATAAGTTACAGAATTCAATGTTCTTATCTAAACAATTCATATTATTAAGGTAAGGTGTAATGAACTTACAATGAAAACTATAGAATTTGTAAAGGACGTAAAGGGTGTGTTAACCCTAGAACTTAACCATGAAGAGGGAGACTCTTCCTCTCTTATGAAAAAGTAAACAAAATGGAAGATATGATTTATAATCATTGGACTTCATTTAATAAAGTATATTAATTTACAAGCTAGGTGGTTGTTACACTTCCTTGAATGGTTAAGTCACATGAAATGGAACTTATGAAGTTGTTTTCCTTTCTTCTTGGTAGCTTCTTGTTAAGCCAAAATTAACAAACATCAAAAGAAATCTTAAGTTAAGGAATTTCTTCAAGTATTAATGAAACTTGATTTGGAAAAGAACTTAGGGAGAGTTGGATTAGGGTTTGGTCAGGGTTGTTGAAACCTACTTTTAAAGTATCCAAATTAATTAAATATTAATAATCTCCTAGGGTTATGTACATCTCAATGAGGTTGTTCTGTAGGATGTTGGAACATGCCAACTATAGGGCTATCCCTTATAGAAGATTGGGATCTTCTCGAGGATACAACGTTATAGATGACATGTGGCAACACCCTTCTATATTGATCATCTAGATCTACACACTTACGGACTTGAACTTAGTTTTTCTCTAAGACTGGGTAGTGGCATAGTTACAATATGAAGTAGCCCTCTAGGACTCAGGGTACCTAGGCACACGGGGTTGACCAAGGTTGAACCAGTATGCCAAAATATCCTAAGTCTTTGTAAGCCCATTCCTATCATAACCTACATTGTTAACCAAAACTAGGGTTAAACATTGGGCAAGAGAACTGAAAAAAGTTAGTAAAGGACATTCTAGATAACATTAGAGTGAGGGTGAATGACGTATTCTAGATTGATGAGTATACCATCAAGGAATAAGTAATATGAACAGTATGTTAGAAATATTTGGTTAAAGTATCACAAGCTTCTGATTGCATTCTCCCATGTCCCCTAGTATAAGGATCATGATGTAGATGAATATTGGTAAAAACTATTCAATTAGGTTCCTTAGATAGATCACTCAATACCCATAATAGGGTAAGAGAACCATGTATACGTGGTATACAGAAAAGTAATCAATACTTAGCGTTAAACATGAATAGATCGGTAGTTCACCGAGTCATGAAATGAATAGATCGGTAGCTTACTGAGTCATCACAACTGCATATGGTTATCTATTATAAGAATTGTTGTTATGGAATGTGTGCTCTAAATTACGTATTTAGAACAGAGAACATTACTCAAAAAAAAAAATTCCCTTGTTTCTAAAGTCTTAAAATAGGAATGTTACACAAGACCCAAACCCACATGGTACTATGAGGACCACTATTGTAAATACCACCAAGTTCATGGAGATGATATAGAAGGTGTCGAAACTTCAAGGATATTGTCCAAAAACTCATTGACCAAGGTGAGCTTCAAGTTGATAACCCTAATGCACCTCCAAATAAACCACTTGATGTCTTTAAACAACCATTTCTTAATCATGCGCTAAAAAATCAAACCACTCCTCCTGCATCTCAACCACCTAATGCTCACACCATTAGCACCATTAACACTACCAACATTACTAATCAAGATCCTACCCAATCCACAACTCCACCTTCTTCACCAAATATTAACCCACTTCCTCTTCAGACATTGTCCATGTATCTAGAATTTTACCAACACCCATCCCCATATCTACACCAATCATACCTACATCAATCATATCTACAGCTACATTGACATATACCATTAATTCTACACCTATATATACTTCATCACTTATCACATCCACTTCATTATATTTGATCATACCTACCACTTCACCCACATCTATTCCACACTTACCTATTATATCGTCCTTATAATTAATCCCAATTCCTCTTTTTTAACATTTACCCGTACAAACCACATCAACTATTGTGACCACATCTACACAATATTATCCTCCCACATCATTCTCATCATTTGAAGAGTTTTTAAAAGAAATCCAACTTGAAATAACTTTAAATGATGTCCCTATATCATCCACAAGATCAGACATCCCTACATCAAGCTAATCTTCACCTTCCTTAGATATCATCAAACATAAATTACTTCCTCCACCAATAAAAACCACACAACCTTAAAATCCTCCAGTTGAGATCATTTTCATTCCTTTCAAGGGTAATTATTCACAATAAAGATCTAAGACCTTTGAAACCTTTCCTCAAATATCTCTTTCACATCCCCATAAAAATATATACATTCCTCCACCTAAAATAAAACAATCCAATGTCACGTCATCTATCTTAAGACCAAATTCATATATCCTAGGACTAGATCCTTCATCCAAAAAATCACAATCAATCAAACTACCCAAACCAAAATCATCCAACACTTCTTCCAGAACACAAACCATCACTAAACCTGAATACAAGACATTAAAACCTAAAAATACTAGGACTCAACCTTCAACATCCAAGACATCTCACACATCCATATTTCAAACATACACTTCCTTTTCTAAATCTAAATATGCTCACAAAGATAAGGTATTTCCTAACACTTTTTTTGAATCATATGTGGAGGTCCTTCAACACTTACTTCAAATTTCCACCATCACACTTCCTGCCATAAAATCCTTCCATCCACTCGGTAAGAAGCCATCTTGGTTTGAATCCAACCTCATTTGAGTTAATCATTGTACCTTTAGACATGACACCAAACATTGTAAAGTACTCCAAACCATTTTCCACAACATTATTGAGGAATATTACCTTATTCTTAAATAAAATCAATACCCTCCTTCCACATCCTCATCTACATCCATTCCAACATCCACATCATCAACCTCATCAAATAAAGTACACAAGTCCCATCATTCATCATGGAATTTTGTGACCATCCCACCACCAAGTGACGATTCCTCCAAGGATGGTCCCCCTTATTCCTTAATGTTGTTCATATATCCACTCAATCTGGCCCACATGATTTTAAACCAACAACCCAACCCAAATCTAGGACTTTCATCGCCATCCCTCCTCCTAAGGAGTATACCTCATCCACACCTTCATAAAAACCCAATGTTGTCATTAGCACTCCTTCTAGTGAGCCCACTTCATCTCCATCATCATCATCATCATCATCATCCAAACCTAAATTCTTTATCTTCTTATTCACCCCTCGGTCGATTGAACAAAGCATTGTCAAACAACTTCATCAGGATCCAGTTAAGATGTCGCTTTACTAGCTTATCCAAAGCTCACCAGACCATAGACAGGATATTAATGAATCCTTAAAACATATCCCAACATCCAGTGATGAGACTCAACCTTTTGTATCTCTTATGGGATCACTTATGTCTTCTACGTCTATATTGTTTAATGATGTTGAGATTTAATATATCACACTGGAGGAACATGACCTTCCCCTTTTCATCATAGTTAGAATTAATGATACCTTCAATCAATGATCCATGATTGATAATGGGGTAGGTATCAACATCATCCCATAATAAAACTTTGATCAGCTCAAATTCCCTAAATCCATTATCACCTAAACATCTGCGGTCCTCTTTACATCTAATGATGTTATCATTCATGCATTCGGAATGATTTTCCTTCCTAGACATGTTGGTGAGAAGATCCTCCATGAAATATTCTATATCATAGAAGGGGATTTTTAATACAATATTCTTCTTATATTACATTGGATCCATGTCATGCATTATGTCCCCTCCAAACTTCATCACTGCATCAAATATGAGCACAAGGGAAATATTTTTACACTTCCCAATGATGTTCCTCCCTTCAAAGCATGTAACATGACCTATCGACCTAACAATGTATTTTTTCCCAGCAACAACCCATCTCATCCAAGCTACCCAATGATTATTCCCTAGACAAATTCATGGAAAAAATTATGTTGGGAGAGTATAGTATTATCACGCTAAACATGATCCCTATACCTCATCATCTTGGTAAACCTGAAAAGGATCCAATGTATCAACCCAATGTCAAGGACATCATTCATTTTTTCCCACCTCATCTTCACATTTATCTCATCTATGGTGGTGTTGATTACACTTCTTCTCAAATCATTGACCTTACCCACACCAGACCTTATACTAGAGGTTATATATTCCTCTAAAAACCCTACTTCACCCACACCTATAGAGGTTATATATTCCTCTATAAACCCTACTTCACCCACACCTATCTTCACCATTGTGCATGGAAGGTATTTGGCATGGGATTTTATGAGAAGGGCACGTATGACTTTATCATTGACCAATGTCGTAAACCTCACAAAAATTTGGTACTAGGTTATCAGGAGAAATATACCGATCCTCTCCCACCATCCACAATGATTATAGACATACCTTCTCCACCTTCCCCATCCCATGAGGCCATGGATATGGATGAAAACATTTCTATCACTTCTGAATTATTTTTATCCTTGACCATCACCTTGGGATTGATAACTTATTAGTGTGAGAATCATACTAGGTCCCTTCCCCTTATCCATATAGAGATGATAGAAGAAGACTCTTCTACCATCAACATTTTTCATTGCACTCATAATGATGCCATCCTTTCCCATATAGGGGCATAATATTTTTATCTTCATAGGACCTTACCATCCAACACATCCACTTTTCTCAATGTGGCCACCATTGACATCAATATTAGGACTCGTCAGGAGCCTTGCATCCTCAAAGTAGGTCAATCTCTTGATCCGTAATATCTTGAGTCTTTCACCACATTCCTTTCTCGTCATAGTAAGGAATTTTCATGGTCATATGCTGACATGATAGTTCTTGATCCTTTTGTTATTTTCTGTAACATTGTCACTTTTTCTAATGCTAATCCGGTGAATCAAAAGATTCACTGCATGTACCCTCCAGTTGCCCTCCTTTTCAAAGAGGAGTTGCAACATCTTCTTTCTACTAACTTCATCATCCCCATTGGCTATCCCCAATGAATTTTAAACATTGTTCCTGTCACAAAAAATGACTGGTAAGCTTTTTATATGCATAGAATTTTGAGATCTGAACCTTGCTTTCCCTAAAGATGACTTCCCCCTTCTAAACATCAATTAAGTTATGGATCTCACCTCAAGTCATGAGATGCTTTATCTTATGGATGGTTTCTCTAGTTATAATCAGATTCTCATTGTGCTAGAAGACCAACATAAGACCTCCTTGGGGAAAATTTTGCTATCGCGTCATGCCCTTTGGTCTAAAAAATATTGGAGCCACTTATCAATGGGCCATGACTTACATCTTTTAAAATATCATCCATAACACTATAAATTACTATGTCGATGATATTTTTGGTAAATGTAAACATCAACACGATCATATTTTTTTCTGAAAGTCCTTTTTGAGCACCTTATTCATTTCTTTCTTCGTCTCAATCCAGCTAAGTGTGTATTTGGAGTGCTAACTGGAAAACTCCTAGGCTTTATCATGTCCATCAAGGGCATATAATTTGACCCCACCAAAATCAAATTCATCATTGAGATGCCTCCTCCTTCTAATATTAAGTAGCTCCGTAATCTCCAAGGCCAACTCCAATCAATTTTCCATCTTATATCGCAACTTTCATATTGTTTCCAACCCTTTCATCATCTTATCCATAAATATATAGACTTTAACTTGGACCATAACTGCCAAAAGGATTTTAATGATCTTAAGCAATATCTCTTGTCGCCACCTCTACTTATACCTCCATGCGAGGGAGATCCCTTTTATACATATGTCTCTGTAAATAAGCATGCTCTAGGGGCTATGCTATCACATCATGATGACCAAGTTCATGAGCAATCCATTTATTACATCAGTCACACCCTCTACGATTGTGAGACTCACTACACTTAAGTTGAAAATGTGTGTTTTTATCTCTTCTTTTCCACTTCTAATATTTGACACCATCTTCTCAATCACAAAAATTATGTCGTCACTAGCTTTCATCTTCTCAAAATAATGCATTCTAAGCCCTATCACAATGATTGCATTACTCATGCTCATGACCAATTTTCTGCTAGATTTCATCTCTCAAAAATCTATTAAGGGCCAAACGTATCACATTTGAATTAACTAAGGCCCCTCTTCCTAGTACGCATCTTCCTCACAAGCATGTTCCAAATGAATCCATCAATTATTTCCACCATGACGAGGATACCTTTAAGATGACCCTCTTCTTCAATGGGTCTGAGTGTTAGCAAGGGGGAGGCATTGGCATTTTTCTCATTCCTCCTAGGGATGCTCATATTACCATCAGAAAAAAGCTCAATTTTTAGTGCACAAACAATATGGCAAAGTGTGATGCCCTCATCTTAGGTCTTAAAACCGATGCTTTTCTAGGTTTTCAGATTCTTGACATCTATGGGGATTCTAAGTTTATCATCAAATAGGTTACATACAAATATAGATATAAAAAAAAAAAACCCTTTATAAATATAGAGATATCATCCTTCTCCTCCTTGAGGCCTTCAACTTTTACGTTATCTAATCCACTCCTCTATCATCCAGTCGTTTCACTGATACAATGACATCTCTTGCATCTTTCATCCCATGGATAACAGAGGAATACAAACTTTCTATTTTCATTCATCATAGTGATCATCCATTCCATGACTTACCTCATGTTAATCTCGTCATTTTTGGTTCTTTGAATCTTTGGTATTCCCATATTTTCTATTATTTATCCAAATCTACCATTCTTTCCAATCTATCTAAGAATCGAAGGAGGTATTTTCTTCAATGAACTAACCATTATGTCATCATTGGTGGCATACTCTATAAGTGTGGATTTTATGGTATTCTCATTTGATGCCATAAATCCCATGAGTATTCTCACGTTATCTAGGAAGTCGAAGATGACATTTGTGGTGGAAACTTTAGTGGCTTAGCTATTGATAAGCACATTCTTCATATTGGTTATTATTGGCCTTCTCTCAATCACGAATACAGTGAGTATGTCAAGAAATGTGTTAAATGTTAGAAGCATTCCAATCTTATTTTTATTCCTATTCAAGCCTTGCATTCAGGTCAGGACCTTTGGCCCTTCTCGCAGGGGGGCCTTGATCTCATTAATACCATCACTCCTCAGTCTTCACAACAACATCACTCTATCATAAATACAACCAAATATTTCACCAAGTGGGTGGAATAAATTCCACTAACCTTAACCAAAGTTGGTCCAATTATTAAATTTATCTATTAACATATTATTTTCTACTTTGGCGTTCCTCACAAAATCATCATGTACAACAAAAAGTCCTTTAAATATAAATATCAAGAAGCTTCAAGAATCATTCAATATTAAACTTGGATTCTATTCTCTATATTATCCTCAAACTAACAGCAAAGATAAAGTGACTAATAAAACTCTTTGTAACATTCCTGCCAAGACTATTTATCAAGTAAGTCAGAATTAGCATCTTAATATCCCTTTTGCTCTTTGGGATTATCGGACTAGAATTTTTAATTCCATGGGTGATACACCATTTTCTCTTAATTACGGCTTTGAATTTGTTCTTCCCCTTGAAGTTAAAATTCCATCCTTATGTGTATCTATTTGTGACTTCATTTCTAATATATATTATCACCAGGAGCATCTAGCATAGCTCGAGTTGTTAGATGAATGTTGCCTTCTTACTCTTGAGCATCACCATGTTTATCAAGAGTGCATCAAGCATGCTTATAAAAATTACCTCAAAGAACACGACTTTAATGTTGGTGACCATTCCCTTAAATAAAATCATAATGTTACTACTCTAGTGATATAAGACCCCTTCCTCAACTACTTAGGAAAGAAAGGTGTTGTAAGAGGTCTCTATGTACCTGGAAAAGAAAGAGATTAGATGTTTCCTCTTGAGAAAGTTTGTATGGCTATGAAGAAATGAAGATTGGAAAAGTGAGTGTCGTTTTCTCATCCATCCCAGCCCCCTACAATGAATTATCTCATATGGTGGTCGGGAATGTTACCCTTTAAGGTCATTTTTCTACTCTTCCCCTTCACCATTTGGTTCTTTTGAATAATTTCATAATATCTCCTCAATTTATCCTTTCTTATTACATTCTTCAATCTCTTAAGAGATCTATACAAGAGGTTCACTCTCATAAGATAGGTCTTCCCCTCCACTAAGGTGTAATTCTCGTTCTCCACCTTTAATGTCATGATATGGTTGTCAATAAACCCTCAAGTTACCATCTCAAAGACACAAAAATACCCTAAAAGACTCAAGAAGCCATCTCTCCCCTCCCATGCAACACAAATAACCTAAAAGACTCAAGAAGCCATCTCCCCCATGCCAAAATGATTCTTAAAAGTTATATTATAGGTAAAGACTTGGATGTAGTGAAAATCTTGTTGATCATTAGTCATACAAGCCTTCCCTTGGCCGATAGAGACATACAAACACAAAATTTTTAGGCCATGGGGGAGGAAGTGCCTCTTATTTTTAACACTGGTGCTAAGGGGAAATAGACCCCTGCTATGGATATTGAGAAAAAAACTTAAAGAGATTAATCAAAAACAAAAGGATATGGAAGCTACATTGGAGAATATTTTCACTAAACAAGTCAATCAACTCATCATGCAAAAGGATTTTCTCGAGTTCTTGCATATTCAGGTAAATATAATATGTGATGTTTTTGGCGTTCTAGAGGATCTCTGAAAAGTAGTCAAAGCAACAAAGAAGATGTTTTCTTCTAGCAGAAAGGTCCCAAAGATGCAATCTGCTCTAAATCTTTTCAAACCTCTGGAGGACATGAAAAATTGTGTCAAAAATCTCTTTAATAGAGGGCCTAAGATCCTCTTGGTTTTCTATGTCTTTTTTTTGTTTCTTGTTGGTTGTGTAGCTATTATGGGGCTACAATTTAACTATTATTTTTCTCCTTGTTGGTATTTTTTTCTCTTCCTATGTTTCTATTTGTTATATCTGGTAGTTAGGCCTTTTTGTTGGGGTGTGGCTGTAGACACCAAAATTTGGTATCACTACCCTTTTTGTATGTGTGCTCTTCCTTTACCATGATCACCTATCTAGACCCCACTTCTTAATTAGTTCATGTTCATGTTAACATTCACATCTTTCCCATCCATCATCCTATCCATTTTAATTTATTATTAACCTTCATTAATTATCTTCTAATCGTCACCTCATTATCTATTTGATCCTAAATATTCCTAATTTCCCTTCTCTAGGTTGTTTATCACCCCTTAACCCCATAGTTCTAAATCCCTAAGATTTTTCTATCTTTTATTTAATCCATTTTTATCCCCCATTTACCCATATCACTTCCTTAGGAAACCCTAACCTGCCTAAATTATTTAAATCACTCATTCCAATCCATAAAAGTCCCATCTCTCAAGTAAATCATCATTTTACCACCTAAATGGATGGTTCCCCATAGTTGGCAGTGACCCACCTAGGTCTCCATCGATCCTATAAGGATTCATTTACCTCTCCTCCCAAAAATAGGCATAATCATAATTTCCTTATATTTTTGTGATCTTATCTTCGAGCCTGAGCTTTCTTGCAACTACTTCAGTCTTCTTAGAGACCCTTGGAGCTTATTTTAATCACTTGTGGAGACTTTGGAGAGTTTATCTTGATCTTATATTAGTTTATGATATCATTTCTTATCATTACCGTTATCTTTTAGTCACTAACATTTTACAGGTTCAGTTGCCATCGAAATTCAGATCTAGCTTCATCTCTCATTCATGATGTTTACATGTTTTCCATCTAACCCATCCACCCTCGGCCTTATTTAACACTTCCTAGGTTTTCGTCATTTTTGTCAAGTCATTTTCAACCCATCGTTGTTATGTCATCTATTCTTCCCTTCATATCCTCATCAACGTGCTTCCCTATTTTGTTACTATTTCCAATTCTCATATCTACCACTTTACTTCTCTATCAGTCCATATCTATTTTACTTGTCTTTCGTCACTCCCAATGGATCCAAATAGCAATTGACTCCCATCATTATAATCATCTAATCCATCCAAAATCCCACTTTCTTATATCATTTTTTTTCTTTGTCTCATACCTTCCTCTATAGGTTAATGTTACTTCTTACAAGTATCTATCATTATCTGACCTACACTCACATCCCTCCAAATACAAATTTCTATCTTCTTGTTAAGATCCATCCAATCAGGTCATTGTTGACTAGCCCTTTACAACCTGGGTCACGGTTAACCCATCCAGGTGAATTTACTTTGTGATTGATTTAGATCATATTTTTGCTTTTTATTCATTTATGTAATTTCCAAAATTTATTTAGCTTCAGTTTCTGCATATTATTCAGTCCTTCATTATCAATTTTATCATCTTTTATGAAACACGGGGGTTGACTTCAACATAAGGAAGTTAATATTTCTTGGAACCAACTTCATCCGGTAACCCCCTCATGTACTATTTAATCCATTTTCTTCTTAGTTACCTTTTCTTGTGGGTTCATTAGATTTGTAGGGAGGAAATCTACTTTGTGCCCGTCCTTTCATTTCTATCTTCTTCTAAGGTACCTTAAACCATTGCATATTTGAAGTTGTTTAGTTTAATTTAGTATCTAGTTCACTAATATAAATAGGAAAGAGAAAATTTGGTCAACATTCCAGCACATCTGATGGGATGACCCTTTTAAGTGAGTCTCTTTCTTTGGTTTTGTTTTTCATTTTCCATATTTATTTAATTTTCTACTAACATTACATGTAGAAGTTTTTCTTTTTCTTGTTCATGTTAGGCTTCTAGATTTCTTGGATTTTTCTCTTTTCTTGCTTCCTCTTGAAGATGAGATAAAAAGGAAAATCACTCTCTAGGTATTCTCCTTTTTGTATTATTTTCTCTTTTTTACAACAAATGTTACCTTCCTTGTGTGTTTGTTCTCATTGAAATTCCACATTCGGTTTTTGGATTAAAATAACCTCTTGCATCCTTGCTTATGAATATCATATAATTGGGTATTTAATTGGTTGAATTTCACATTCTATCACAAACAACCAAACTCATACATTAATCCACACATGGAAACATTCCATATAAGGTGGAACTGATTGGGATTTCATCACCCAATAGCAAATCCACCACGGTGTTCTGACCAGGTTATAAATCCTATAAATATTCAGGCCTTATGTACCTTTAGTTATATAGAGGAATACCCATCAAAAAATACCTGAAACCAACCTTAAATTTCCATTTATTAGGTACCTTCATTGTCCATTTTCCCTTTTCTTTTTCACATCTCTTTAATCAATCAAGATAAATAAAACATTGCATGATTAACTTTTTTTTATTAATTAGAAAAACAATCATTTTCTTTTTTTTCCATGCCCATCATCACATGCTCTCTAACAAGGAAAATGGAACAAAATCTTACATCTAACAATCCCATCATGTCATCCTAATCAACTTTCACTATGGCCATTGGCTCATCCATGCCTATGGTTACCTCTTCCATGATCACCCAACCTTTTATCATCAATTATCCTCATCAAGGACCTCTTTTTCAAACCACCACCCATGATGAGACCAATCCTTTCTTATATCATCAATCCATCCCATCTAGATAGGCCACTCCTCCATCCATTGCGGTGGTTGAATTTTTTGGGCCTCCCATTATCCCTCATAGTAGTGTGTAGTTCCAAGAGCTTCTTGATGCTAATCCCATAGCCCTCCATGATTACCTTCTTAGGAATTTAACCCAACTTCCTATGGATGGGCCACCTCTCCAAAAAATCTATGGCTATCACTCCAATCCCAAAACAACCCAAGTTCTCTCTTCAAAACTTGCGGTGTTTTTCCCTTGAGACATGAATGATCTTGCTATGTCCCAATATGAGCTTGATCCATCCTATCCTACCAATCCTCCACCTCATAAAACCACCAAAATAATCACACCCATCCCTCCTATTCTACCTCGAATCAACATAACTATCACTACCTTCGTTCCTATCACCTCTTGGGTCACTATCATCACTAGTGTTCCCATCTTATCCCAACAACATAATCAATCTTTACCCATGACATCCCATGCTCATGAAAATTTTATCACTTAAAAACCACATGTTAGGATTTATTACCATTACATGGTGTCTAATCCACCCCCTCAAAAATATCAACCTATCATCACTTATATCCCCACTCAACATATGCCTCAACAACCAACCCAATCCCAATAATCACACTACATCCAGATTTCCCAACATCAACTATTGCAACAACCCATCCAATATCAACCTATGACCTATATTCATGTTTAATAAATCCACCAACCACCTTATCAATCTACTTCCCATGTCACACAATCACAATCTCATCCCACTTCAAATGACCCCATGCATGCCTTGATGAATAGGTTGACTATCCTTAAGGTTTCTACCTTAGAACCTAAGGTCACATTGTCTTATGAAAAAAAATTCAGCGAACCCATCCATTCATTGGTCACAATAAAAAATTATCCTCCCTCTTAGAAGCTTCTCAAATGCACCAAGTTTAAGAGTAAGGAAGATCCCCAACAACACCTTCATGCATTTAGGAATGCATGTTATCTCATTTCACATGACCAAGACCTCATGCTTCACACTTTACCTATGTCCTTGGATGGTCCTCTATTGGATTGGAATAATGGCAACCCCTGAAATGCATTGTTCTCTTTTACCCAACTTGCACAGCTCTTCTTAGAACATTTTTCAATCAATATTGTGTGCAAGATCGACATTACAAACTTATACAACATTCAAAAATTCAACGATGAGTCTATCACATAATTTTTCACACGATGGCATGGAATTATAAATCAATTATCATTATACCTTTGACATACAAATATTATTGAATTATTTTCATGCTCTCGTTGTAAGCATATCTCATCTACCTTGCAAATCCAATCATTTCAAACATTTTAAGAATCCTTCTTTATGGCTCATAAACTTGAGACTCATGCCCGTGAGTAAGGATAACTTAAACTTAAATCAAACAAACCAAAAACCAAGTTTACCAAGCCATCTACACACAATGATAAGTCCAAGAATGTGGCCAATTATGTGGTGGTTAAATACTCTTCCAAATCCACCGCTAGTACATGGACCCAAAAAATATCCCCTAGATCGACACCTAACTTCACTCCTCTCGGAGAGTCATATAGCTCGATATTTGATAATTTGATGGTGTTCCATATCATCTTTCTTCCACCTATTCTATTATTCAATGAATCAATATGTACCACCCTTGACAGTTGTTATTTTATTCTCTTGCATCTCAATTGTTGGCATGTGATTTTCCTTTGTAGGATATGTTCTTTTGACTTTGGGGAAATCATGCTTGATGTGGATAAGTCTTTTCTGCTCTTAAGATCCTTTGAATAAATTGGAATGGCTTCCCTAAATCCATTTTTCACTTCTGGTAGGTGATTTGCAATCTGGTTTAAGAGTTGTAAACTTATCTATTTATCTAACTCATCCTTGGATCAATTTTAGTGATCCAAAGAACGTTTTAAAATCTGCTCTGTTGAACAAATGGTAAAATTTACATTCCATGAGTTAAGATACACATTGGAATGAACATTTTTGTTGCAAGTTCTTTGATTTTTGTGTGAACGTACTTCCATTCAGTGGGTTATTTTTCTTGGGTTGTTAGAGATCAACCATGATAGATCATTGCTGACGAAAATGGGAATGCCATCTATTCACGACATAAAAGAGATCCAAGATCCTATATAGGACTAACCTATGAGATCCTATGCTATGTCACTTAATAGAATTCTGATTCTAACCTAAAGATCCTTATTCTGTTATGATTGGTTGATTTGCAACCTAACCTAAGCTCAGTGATAATGGAATTGGAAAGGTTACTAGGTATTAAATTAACCTAGATCCTAATACTACAAGGTATTATTGTAATCTAACCTAATACCTAAAAATATTATGTTTTCAATTAATTTACGTATGTGGAAATTATATAAACCTATTTTTTAAGGCCTATGGTGGGGGTTAGTTCTTAGTGTTATATCCTAAGGTATAAAATTTAATCTACCTAAGATCTAACCTAAGAAATCTAATCTATCCTAAACTAATGGATATGAATGGGGACTTATGTAGTCACATGCACTTGGGCGATGGTTCCTAAGGAATTTATATTATTGATAAGGTTGGTGAATTCATAGGGACTACCAGTTTTGGTAGGGGCTACATGACTTGGTGGAGGCTTAGGTGGTAGTATCACTAAAATGGAAATACATGTTAATCTAGACTTGGCATTCACCAGACTTGGCAGGTAGTGGCAAGGAAGATAAGGTGGGAGATTTGGAATTAATGGAATTAATTACTTTTGGTTTGCGAGCCCAAACCATCTTTGTATGAATTCCAGTGGATTTTTCTTAGGTTGTTTCATTTTGCATGTTCTTCGATTTTCACTCTGCATGCGCTCTAGTTTTTCGAACCAACAAATTGAACTGCACTTCATGGCTATTTTTTAGGTTTCGAATCTATTTTCATTTTTTGGAATTTATAAGAGGCATAGTTGAAGAGGTATCTAGTTTATCAATCTTTTGTGGAAAAAAAGGGAATGAGTGAGCTCGGTAGGAGGTCTTCTTCGGTTTGACAGAGACACTATTAGGCATGATAGGCTATAACTGTTAAAATCTAGTGCTTTCCTCTAAGTGCTTTCATTAAAAAACTTTTCTTTGTGAGTTTTTATGCATTGCATGATGTATTTGGAAGTTTGATTACTGATTTTATTAACTCTTGTATTCTTGGTTCGAATCCTTTGAAAAATCAGTCTGGATTAAGATATATTATGTGGTTTGTTTGAACACATGAAAAACACATGCAAAAAGGATTCTGTAACTCTGTTTGGCTTAAATGAATTTGATAATTAAGGTTAAGTTTTGTTACTTTCAAATGAATGTATTCTTACTAAAATTTTTTAGAAAATCTTGCATCCCGCATGTATCTATTGAAGCTATTGTTTTGTGATCCTATGCTGGTAAAAAGCTCATGTCTGTTATGAAAACTTGTATGTAAACTCAAGTTATGTTGGAAACTTGTGGGTACTCGGGAACTGTTGTCAGATTCTTGGTGCTATTATGCTTGTGTTTCACTTCGTAAGTATATGGAGCTGCAAATAGAGTAGTAGTTGGTTGGTTCTTGTTTTCCCAACCTGTGAACATTTGTTGTTGCTGAAACCCTAACATGGCATGATAATAATGTTTGATACGACAGTTATTCAAACATGATGCTTGATTTTTAATTTGAATTGTTTAAATGTTTGTTCATTGCATTTTATCTAGCATTATAATGCGAAAATTGTAGTAACTCAATAAGGGGTATTGTGATGCAAAATGAGTCAAGGAAATTATTTCTTATTGATGGAATTAGAAACCTGAGCAAGGTGTCGGCCTAGTTGGGATTTATTCTAGTTTTCTTTGTTAAAAGATATAAATCAAAAGGGAACATAAGTTTCCCGAACTTGTTTAAAATCAATGAATGATTTTGATCTTGGTAAGAACTTATGTACCTCATGGCACTCAGATTGGGTTTTCAAATCTTGGGGGCAGAAGGTATCTTGTAATTATGTTGTGAAATTCTGTTTTTATATTGAGTTTATTACTGTAGGGAACTATTTTAAAACTCTGACTTCTTAGAAGGAAACATATGCATGTGCATGGAGAAAACTGGAAATATGGTTTTATGAGTTGGTTGGTAAACTTAGTTAGGTTTTGACTAGAACGATCTTTGTAGTTTATGATTCTTATTGGGAATTCGTTCTTTATTTTTATTCTTGAAGCAATATGTTGAAAAGTATGGTAAATAACATTGTTTTATTTAGCTCTTGGGTAATTATGGGTATTAGTATCTACTCAGATTTCTCTACTGTAGGTCCTCATAAAGAAATGAAGAACCCAGGAAAGAATTAGTTATAGTTCTTTTTTTGTATAAGGACTGTGTATGATATTCACTGCTCTAATGTTCCTATTTGAATAGATCCCTTGCTTACTATAGGAAGTTTTTAAGGGAAAAGTTTCATTAGATACCTTCTCACTTTAAGTTGTTCTTGTTCTTCATTTAGAAACCTTATACGAACTCGAACTGTATATATTTGCAGATGGGACTTTGTTAATTACGTTGAAGGAAATGACTACGCTTTAAGATCATTTCTGTTAAGCTTATTTTCTAATACAGTCCGGAATAAGTTCATTTGTTTGGAATATTTTGTTGATTATTCTATAGGAAAAGTTAATCGTTAATTTGTCTAACCTTCTCTTACTTATCATTAATGGAAATGAAATAGAAGGAGAGTGATGTCTTGTTTTTTAAAAATGCATTTTACAGGTTGGTTGATGTTTCTTCCTTCCATCTGGGATCTTTATTTATTCCTATTATGTTCAATATCTTAAATATTTGATTTGAAATAGTTGATCTTATTATGAAACAACTTAGGTTATCATATGAACCTGTTTCTACCTTGTGGATATTATGTAGTCCGGCATAAGGGAAATGGTTTCCCTTCTTCTTACTAGAAAGTTAAACGAAACATCCTAGTATGAACCTTCTGAAAAACACTTCTTGTATCTTTAGTTAAGATAAGTGTTGTATTCTGAGTTGGTAGAATGAAAAAAATAAGAAGTAGTGTTCTATTGATTAAGATGAATGATAGGACCATCCATACCTTAATTTTTAAGACAAATGTTATAGATTATAATCTGTCCTTCTTTAGAAGTGAACTTTTGTTCATTAATGCTCTTCTTTTTTTGGTTGTTACTACTTATGATTAATGTATGAAATACTAATTGTTCATTAAAGAAGGGATGTTTTTATTGGAACAAGTAGTGGAATGCACTTCATTTTAAGGATTAGTTCTTATCATGCCCACTTCATTGAACTAACCTGTGCTAGCAATTTTTGAAGATGGACTTCGTAAGTAATAAAAGAAGGTTAAAACTTATATGATGCATTGGCTGATCTAATTTTGATTCTTGTGAAGAGTTATTTTTCGTTCTTAAGTTGTATTGAAAAAGAAAATTTATATTATTTTGAATGAAGGATGATATCATGCAGTATGCCTAAAATGCATAAGTTTGTAAATGTATCAGTTTTGAAAATGAATTGAAGGATGAGAATTTACTTGCATGGGTTGTGAAAATTATCTTGTGCCTTTGTAAAGGAAATGGAATCCTATCTTGTTGATATTCTTCATGTTGTTTATATGTTTAAATGAGTATTCTTGGATAAGTAGGAAAAAGAGAATTAGAGTAATTTCCCTAAATGTGATCCAGCTAAATAAGTTGCAGAATTCAATGTTCTTATCTAAACAATTCATATTATTAAGGTAACGTGTAATGAAATTACAATGAAAACTATAGAATTTGTAAAGGACATAAAGTGCGTGTTAACCCTAGAACTTAACCATGAAGAGGGAGACTCTTCCGCTCTTATGAAAAAGTAAACAAAAAGGAAGATATGATTTATACTCATTAAACTTCATTTAATAAAGTATATTAAGTTACAACCTAGGTGGTTCTTACACTTCCTTGAATGGTTAAGTCACATTAAATGGAACTTATGAGGTTGATGTCCTTTCTTCTTGGTAGTTTCTTGTTAAGCCAAAATTAATGAACATCGAAAGAAATCTTAAGTTAAGGAAGTTCTTAAAGGATTAATGGAACCTGATTTGGAAAAGAACTTAGGGAGAGTTAGATTAAGGTTTAGGCAGGGTTTTTGAAACCTATTTTTAAAGTATCCAAATTAATTAAATATTAATAATCTCCTAGGGGTATGTACATCTCGACAAGGTGGTTCTGTAGGATGCTGGCACATGCCAACTGTAGGGTTGTACCTTTGAGAATATTGGGATCTTCTCGAGGATATAACATTGTAGTCGACATGTGGCAACACCCTTCTGCATTTATCATCTAGATTTACACACTTATGGACTTGAACTTAGTTTTTCTATAGGACTGAGTAGTAGCATAGTTACGATATGAAGTAGCCCTCTAGGACTCAGGGTACCTTTGCACATGGGGTTGACCTAGGTTGACCCAATATGCCAAAATATCCTAAGTCTTTGTGAGCCCCTTCCTATCATAACCTATGTTGTTAACCAGAACTAGGGTTAAACCTTAGGCAAGAGAATTGATGAAAGTCAGTATAGAAAATTCTAGATAACAATAGAGTGAGGGTGAAGGATATATTTTGGATTGATGAGTATGCCATCAAGCAATAAGTAATATGAACAGTATGTTAGAAATATTGGCCAAAGTATCGCAAGCTGCTAATTGCATTGTCCTATGTCGCCTAGTCTAAGGATCATGATGTAAATGAATATTTGTAACAATTATTCAGTTAGGTTCCTTAGATAGATCACTCAATACCCATAATAGGGTACGCGAACCATGTATACGTGGTATACAAAAAAGTACTCAATATTTAGCGTTAAACATGAATAGATTGGTAGTTCACTGAGTCATGAAATGAATAGATCGGTAGCTTACTGAGTCATCACAGCTGCATATGGTTATCTGTTATAATAATGTTTGTTATGGAATGTGTGTTCTAAATTAAGTATTTAGAATAGATAACATTACTCGGAAAAATTACCCTTGTTTCTAAAGTCTTAAAATAGAAATGTTACATCTTTGTATCAGAGCTGAAGGTTGTAGCTTGTGGACCTATTGTGTCCATAATCTGATAAAAAATTAAATTTTCTTCTAACAGAAAATGGTTAGGACAAGAGGAAACGTTGCGAACAATGCTCCACCTGATAAAGGAGTAGCAACAACCCAAAACCTTAATGAGATCCTTTCTTCCTTTTGGACACAGGAGATCGTTTGACTGTACTCGAGCAACAAGTGATGGGTAATGAGGAGGAAGAAGAAGCTGGTAATAACAATCAGCCACCTCCTGAGGACAACCCCAATATGGGTGTTGATAATAACAATACTAATGTACATGTCTACCTAGAAAACAAAAAGGCTAGGTTTTTAGTTGAACTCACCGATGATATTAAAAGGATAAGTCCACCTAAGTTTGATGGCACCACATTAAGTGATGGAGCTAAAAATTGTCTCAACGAAATGGAGAAGTACTTTGCAATAAGGAACTTCTCAGAAGAAACCAAAGCTAATTGGGGAGCATATCAGCTTTCCCGTGAAGCATCTTCATGGTGCGACAGCCATAAGTTTGAGCTAAACATTGATGAAACTAACATCACTTGGGATCAATTTAAAATTTATTTTAGGCAACGATGGATACCACAACTTTATTATGATCAGAAAATGACTAAATTTTAGAACTTGGCTCAAGGGAAGTTAACTGTAACTAAGTATTGGGAACGGTTTACGAAACTACTCAAGTATGTACCTCAGTATAAAACTAATGAGAAGTTCAGGATACATAAATTCATCATGGGATTGAATCCCATTATTGGGGGAGAGGTTGATGTTCACATCCCAACTATTATGGAAGGGGTTGTTGAAAAAGTCATAAGGTAAGAACAGAAATTAAAGGCTATTTCTACTCACGAGGAAGTACGGAAGAAAGTTCTAAACTCTTTTTTAGCTTCTCTTGCACCTAAGAAAGGACCATGGAAAAAATTTGGTAACAAAAGTAAGTTTTCAGCTGATAATAATAAGAAAACAGCAATGAATAAGTTTTCTAGAGATACAAGGAACAATTTTTCCAAGAATAACAATAACGGGAAGAAGTCCTATGGAGGTCAAAATGATAACTTCAAGGCTAGAAATAATTCTGAGCCTAAAAAGGGACAGGTATGAGGTTGTTATAACTGTGGAAAAGATCATTACGTGAATCAATGTTCTTTGAAGAAGAATGATCGTAATCAGTAGCACAAGATACATGCTGCAGTAGCTGACAAGTAAGCTCAAAAGCAAGTTACACCTATAGAAGTTCCCGGGTAAGTTATTTGGCATACCTATAACTATTCTTTTTGATACGGGAGTAAATAAATGTTTTATTTCTAGTAAAATTGCTTCAAAAATTAAAAGAAAAGCTAGAAAAATGGATAAATCA
Organism: Taxus chinensis; assembly: GCA_019776745.2. Classification (NCBI taxonomy): domain Eukaryota; kingdom Viridiplantae; phylum Streptophyta; class Pinopsida; order Cupressales; family Taxaceae; genus Taxus; species Taxus chinensis. The sequence continues at coordinate 364,427,077 of CM034154.1, forward strand.
TGGACTATACATTATGGTAATAATTCTGTTCATAGAGTTAGTATGTGTCTTTTCGGGGTAGTCCTTGACTTACCTAGCTTTTCCATAGAATTATATCTCTATGTAGCACCTTTGGGATCTTATGATATATTCATAGGCATAAATTGCTTAGCGAAGCATAAAATAAAGGTAGAATATTTTGAAAATCATATTAGTTGTTTAGATGATATGCAGAAAATAACAGAGATTCAAGGTGTAAAATGAGAAATTTCTGTTAAGAAATTGTCAGCTATGCAACTTTAAAAGGCCAAAAATAAGGGTTATACCTTATATGCAGTAAAAACTTTAGAATCTGCAGAAGAAAACAACAATATCATGGAACATTATCCACTATTACAGAACTACGGTGACGTGTTTCCGGAAGAATTACCGAGGTTACCATGCAAAAGGGAGTTTGACTACATGATTGAAATCAAACTAGGTACTAAATCTATTTCTAAAGCACCTTATCGAATGATTACCATAGAGTTAGTAGAACTTAAGGATCGGTTGCAAGAAATTTTGTCTAAGGGTTTGATTAGACCAAGTGTTTCACATTGGGGAGCACCAGTGATCTATGTGAAAAAGAAAGATGGAACACTTAGACTGTGCATTGATTACAGGATGTTAAACAAAGAAACAATAAATAATAGAGTGGTTGATGCTATAAGTCGTAGGAAACACATTTATGCTCTTATAACACTAAGAACTTAGTTTAAGGATGAAGTAAAAAGTGTTATGGAATCTTACTCTTACTTTCAGCAAGTAAAAATAGCGCTTGCTGCAGATCCGAAGGATGAAAGGTATAAAGGTTTTCACTTTGATAATGAAGGAATCTTACGATATGAAAACAGAGTATACATACCTTTGCCTAATGATTTGAGATGGAAATTATTAGTAGAGTTTCACAATTCACCTTTTTCTGGACACCCTAGCATTACAAAAATGCTTGTTGATATAAAACAACAATATTTCTGGAAAGGAATGAAAAAGGATGTTATTGATTTTGTGACTCATTGTCTTGAATGTCAACGTGTAAAAGTGGAGCATATGCACCCAGTTGGTTTATTGTATCCTCATAGCATACCATAGTACAAATGGCAGGTAATAAGCATGGATTTTGTAAAAGGGTTGCCTATGTCGAGAAATAAACATGATGTTATTTTGGTAGTAGTTGACAAACTAATGAAAGTAGCTCATTTTATTGCTAGAAAGCTAAAGGATGATTCTCCTGTTTTGGATAAAAGATTTGTACAAGAAATTTTCAGATTACATGGAGTACCTGAATTAATCATATCTGATAGAGACCCTAGAATGATGTCAAGGTTTTGGAAAACACTTAATGCAGCTCTTAGAACTAAACTAAATTTTAGTTTTGCGTATCATCTGGAAACGGATGGACAAACTGAAAGAGTAAATCAATTTTTGGAGGATACGTTACGAATATACTATATGGATTAGTAGTACAAGTGGGAAGGAGTACCTTCCATTAGTTGAATTTGCATACAATAACACATATCATGCTTCTCTTAAGATGGCACCTTTTGAGGTGCTTTACGGAAGGAAATGTAGAACCCCTATTAGTTGGGATAGCATTGAGGATAGAGAGGTAATTGGACCTGAAATCCTTACGGAAATGGAACAACAAGTTAAAATGATTTGTGAACACTTGAAAGAAGCTGCAGATATGTAAAAGAGTTATGCTGACTTAAAGTGGGTTGACAAGAAATTTGAACTTGGAGAGAAGGTTTTTCTTCGGGTTAAACCGAAAAAAAGCTCTATAACTTTTGGCAGGGCTACCAAGTTATCACCTCGTTATGTGGTACCTTTTGAAATAATTGAAGTAATCAACCCTGTAGCTTATTGTTTAACACTACCACCTACTTTGTCACGAATGCATGATGTTTTCCATATTTATTTGCTTAAGAAATACATTTCAAATTTTCCACAAGTGTTAAATTGGAATTCCTTGCAGGTACAAGACCCAAGAATAATTGTGGTTAAACCCATTCGAGTGTTGGAAACTTACCAGTTACATTTAAGAAATAGAGAAATAAGTTAATGTAAGGTCTAGTGGGACCAGTTTAACAAGGAGAGTGAAACTTGGGAAAATCTAGAGGCTATGAAAACTACTTTTCCATATCTATTTGAAAAGAATTGAATATGTTGACTAATAAATTTTTTATGATTTTATCTTTTATGACATTAAGTAAGCCATTTTTGGGCAGATATTTACTTGATTTGAATAAAAAGTTATTTAATGTTGATTTCTGGAACTATAAGGATTTGAAATATTTGACTTAGAATAAGAGAAGTGAATGAATTGATTGTGCTTGATGTAAATTATTAAAAGAGATAATCATCGGGACGATGATTATTTTTAGGAGGGAAGTATGTAACACCCTTAACAATTTTTATTTTCTTCCCTTGCATCTCAATTGTTGGCATGTGATTTTCCTTTGTGGGATATGTTCTTTTGAATTTGGGGAAATCATGCTTGATGTGGAAAATTCTTTTCTACTCTTAAGATCCTTTGACTGAATTGGAATGGCTTCCTTGAATCCATTTTTCACTTTTTGTAGGTGATTTGCAATCTGGTTTAAGAGCTATAAAATTATATATTTATCTGAATTATCCTTGGATCAATTTTAGTGATCCAAGGAATGTTTTAAATCTGCTCTATTGAAAGAATGGTAAAATTTGCATTCCACAAGTTAAGATACACATTGGACTGAACTTTGTTGTTGCAAGTTCTTTGATTTATGTGTGAATGTACTTCCATTCAGTGGGTTGTTTTGCTTGGGTTGTTGGAGTTCGACCATGATAGGTCATTGCTGACAAAAATGGGAATGCAGTTTGTTCACTACATAAGAGAGATCCAGGATCCTATAGAGGACTAACCTACGAGATCCTAAGCTAGGTAATATATATATATATATATATATATATATATATATATATATTTCTACCTAAGCTATGTCACTTGATAGAATTCTGATTCTAACCTAGAGCTCCTTATTCTGTTATGATTGGTTGATTTGCAACCTAACCTAAGCTCGGTGCTAATGGAATTGGAAAGGTTGCTAGGTATTAAAGTAACATAGATCCTAATACTACAAGGTATTATTGTAATCTAACCTAATACCTAAAATGATTATGTTTTGAAGTAATTTACCTATGTGGAAATTATCTAAACCTATTTGTTAAGGCCCATGGTGGGGGTTAGTTGTTAGTGTTATATCCTAAGGTATAAAATTTAATCTAGCTAAGTTCTAACCTAAGAAATCTAATCTATCCTAAACTAATGGATGTGAATGGGGACTTATGTAGTCACATGCACTTGGGTGACAGTTCCTAAGGCATTTATATTATTAATAAGGTTGGTAAATGCATACGGACTGCCAATTTTGGTAGGGGCTAGATGACTTGGCGGAGGCTTAGGTGGTAGTATCACTAAAATTGAAATACATGTTAATCTAGACTTGGAATTCACCAGATTTGGCAGGCGGTGGCAAGGAAGATTAGGTGGGAGATTTGGAATTAATGGAATTAATTGATTTTTGTTTGCAAGCCCAAACCATCTTGGTAGGCATTCCAACAGATCTAACTACACTTCATGGCTATTTTTGAGGTTTCAAATCTATTTTCATTTTGTGGAATTTATAAGAGGCATTATGGAAGAGGTATCTGGTTGTTCGATCTTTTGTGGAAAAAATGGGAAGGAGTTAGCTCAGTAGGAGGTCTTCTTCGGTTTGACAGAGACACTATTAGGCATGATAGGCTCTAATTGTTAAAATCTATTGCTTTCCTCTAAGTTTTTTCATTAAAACAACTTTTCTTTGTGAGTTTTTATGCATTGCATGATGTATTTAGAAGTTTGATTACTAGGTTTATTAACTCTTTTATTCTTGGTTCGAATCCTTTGAAAAAGCGGTATGGTTTAAGATATATTATTTGGTTGTTTGAACACATGAAAAACACATGCAAAAAGGATTCTGTAACTCTTTTTGGCTTAACTGAATTTGGTAATTAAGGTTAGGTTTTGTTACTTTCAAATGAATGTATTCTCACTAAAGTTCTTTATAAAATCTTTCATCCCGCCTGTATCTATTAAAGTTATTGTTTTGTGATCCTATGCTGGTAAAAAGCTCATGTCTGTTATGAAAACTTGTATGTAAACTCAAGTTATGTTGGAAACTTGTGGGTACTTGGGAACTATTGTTGGATTCTTTGTGCTATTATGCTTGTGTTTCTATTCATAAGTATATGGAGCTGCGAATAGAGTAGTAGTTGGTTGGTTCTTATTTTCCCAACCTGTGAACATTTACTGTTGATGAAACCCTAACACGGCATGATAATTATGTGGTGTTATCAGGAAATTTTGAATTGTTACTGGTCCACATTTGGTTGATGTTTGTGGTTGCTATGACCTTGTGCATTGTATTGAGAGTTCATTATGAATACAGCCTTAGAACTTATATGATGTTGGTCTGAAATCTTAAAGTGATCTTCCAAACCACTCCAACAGCTGAATAATGTTTGATACGACAGTTATTCAAATGTGACGCTTGACTTTTAATTTGAACTGTTTAAATGTTTGTTCATTACATTTTATCTAGCATTAGAATGTGAAAATTGTAATAACTCAATAAGGGGTATTGTGAGGCAAAATGAGTCGAGGAAATTATTTCTTATTGATGGAATTAGAAACATGAGCAAGGTGTCGGCATAGTTAGGACTTCTTTTGGTTTTATTTGTTAAATGATACAAATCAAAAGGGAACATAAGTTGCCCGAAATTGTTTAAAATTGGTTAATGATTTTGATCTTGGAAATAACTTATGTACCTCATGGCACTCAAATTAGGATTTCAAATCTTGGGGCAGAAGGTATCTTGTAATTATACTGTGAGATCCTATTGTTATATAGAGTTTATTACTATAGGGAACTATTTTAAAACTCTGAATTCTTAGAAGGAAATAGATGCATGTGCATGGAAAAAACTTGAAATATGGTTTTACGAGTTGGTTGGTAAACTCGGTTAGGTTTTGACTAGAACCATATTTGTAGTTTACGATTCTTATTGGGAATTCATTGTTTATTTTTATTCTTGAAGCAATATGTTGAAAAGTATGATAAATAACCTTGTTTGATTTAGTTCTTGGGTAATTTTGGGTGTTATTATCTACTCAAATTTCTCTTATGTAGGTCCTCATAAAGAAATGAATAACCCAGGAAATAATTAGTTATAGTTCTTTTGTGTATAAGGACTGTGTATGATCTTCACTGCTCTAATGTTCCTATTTGAATAGATCCCTTGCTTAATATAGGAAGTTTTAAAGGGAAAAGTTGCATTACATGCCTTATCACTTTAATGTGTTCTTGTTATTCATTTGGAAACCTTATATGAACTCAAACTGTATATATTTTCATAAGGGACTTTGTTAATTAAGTTGAAGGAAATGACTACGGTTTTATATCATTTCTGTTAAGCTTCTTTTCTAATACAGTTGGGAATAAGTTCATTTGTTTGGATTATTTGCTGATTATTCTATAGGAAAAGTTAAACCTTCTCTTACTTATCATTAATGGAAATGAAATAGAAGGAGAGTGATTTCTTGTTTTTTAAAAATGTATTATGCTAGTTGGTTGATGTTTAATCCTTCCATCTGGGATCTTTATTTATTCATATTCGTTTGAATATCTTAAATATTTTATTTGAAATAGTTAGTATTATGATGAAAAAACTTAGGTTATCATATGAACATCTTTCTACCTTATAGATATTATGTACTCTAGCATAACAGAAATGGTTTCTTTTCTTCTTGCTAGAAAGTTAAACGAAACATCCTAGTATGAATCTTCTGAAAACACTTCTTGTATCTTTAGCTAAGATAAATGTTGTATTAAGAGTTGGTAGAATGAAAACAATAAGAAGTTATGTTCTGTTGATTAAGATGAATGATAGGACCAGCCATACCTTTATTTGTAAGACAAATGTTATTGATTATAATTTGTTCTTCTTTGGAAGTGAACTTTCGTTCATTAATGCTCTTCTTTTTTTGGTTGTTACTACTTATGATTAATGTATGAAATACTAATTGTTCATTAAAGCAGGGTTGTTTTTATTGGAACAAGTAGTGGAATGCACTTAGTTTTAAGGCTTAGTGCTTATCATGCTTATTCAATTGACCTAACCCATGCTAGCAATTTTTGCAGATGGACTTCATAATTGATAAAAGAAGGTAAAAACTTATATGATGCATTGGCTGATCTAAGTTTTACTCTTGTGAAGAATTATGATTCGTTCTTTAGTTGTATTGAAAAAGAAAAGTTTTATTATTTTGAATGAAGGATGTTGTCATGCAGTATGCCTTAAATGCATAAGTTTGTAAATGTATAAGTTTTGAAAATGAATTGAAGGATGAGAAGTTACTTGCATGGGTTGTGAAAATTATCTTGTACCTTTGTAAAAGAAATGGAATCCTATCTTGTTGATATTCTTCATGTTGTTTATATGTTTAAATGAGTATTCTTGGATAAGAAGGAAAAAGGGAATTAGATTAATTTCCCTAAATGTGATGTAGCTAAATAAGTTGTAGAATTCAATGTTCTTATCTAAACAATTCATATTATTAAGGTAATATGTAATGAACTTACAATGAAAACTATAGAATTTGTAAAGGACATAAAGGGTGTGTTAACCCTAGAACTTAACCATAAAGAAGGAGACTCTTCCTCTCTTATGAAAAAGTAAACAAAAAGGAAGATATGATTTATAATCATTGGAATTTATTTAATAAATTATATTAAGTTACAAGCTAGGTGGTTGTTACACTTCCTTGAATGGTTAAGTCACATGAAATGGAACTTATGAAGTTGTTTTCCTTTCTTCTTGGTAGCTGCTTGTTAAGCCAAAATTAATGAACATCGAAAGCAATCTTAAGTTAAGGAATTTCTTCAAGTATTAATGAAACCTGATTTGGAAAAGAACTTAGGGAGAGTTGGATTAGGGTTTGGTCAAGGTTGCTGAAACCTACTTTTAAAGTATCCAAATTAATTAAATATTAATAATCTCCTAGGGGTATGTACATCTCAATGAGTTTGTTTTGTAGGATGCTGGCACATGCCAACTACAGGGCTATCCCTTATAGAAGATTGGGATCTTCTCGAGGATATAGTGTTACAGTTGACATGTGGCAACATCCTTCTGTATTGATCATCTAGATCTACACACTTACGTACTTGAACTTAGTTTTTCTCTAAGACTGGGTAGTGGCATAGTTACGATATGAAGTAGCCCTTTAGGACTCAGGGTACCTAGGCACACGGGGTTGACCTAGGTTGACCCAGTATTCCAAAATATCCTAAGTCTTTGTAAGCACATTCCTATCATAACCTACATTGTTAACCAAAACTAGGGTTAAACCTTGGGCAAGAGGACTGACGAAATTTAGTAAAGGAAATTCTAGATAAAAATAGAGTGAGGTTGAATGAAGTATTCTAGATTGATGAGTATACCGTCAAGGAATAAGTAATATGAACATTATGTTAGAAATATTTGGTTAAAGTATCACAAGTTTCTGATTGTGTTTTCCTATGTCGCCTAGTATAAGGATCATGATGCAGATGAATATTGGTAAAAAATATTTAGTTAGGTTCCTTAGATAGATCACTCAATACCCAAAATAGGGTAAGAGAACCATGTATACGTGGTATACAGAAAAGTAATCAATACTTAGCGTTAAACATGAATAGATCGGTAGTTCACCGAGTCATGAAATGAATAGATCACTAGCTTACCGAGTCATCACAACTGCATATGGTTATCTATTATAAGAATGGTTGTTATAGAATGTGTGTTCTGAATTACGTATTTAGAACAGGGAACATTACTCAAAAAAAAAATTCCCTTGTTTCTAAAGTCTTAAAATAGGAATGTTACACAAGACCCACACCCACATGGTACTATGAGGACCACTATTATAAATACCACCAAGTTCATGGAGAGGATATAGAAGGTGTTGAAACTTCAAGGATCTTGTCCAAAAACTCATTGACCAAGGTGACCTTCAAGTTGATAACCCTAATGCACCTCCAAATAAACCACTTGATGTCTTTAAACAACCATTTCTTAATCATGCGCTAAAAAAACAAACCACTCCTGCATCTCAACCACCTAATGCTCACACCATTAGCACCATTAACACTACCAACATTACTAATAAATATCCTACCCAATCCACAACTCCACCTACTTCACCAAATATTACACCCACTTCCTCTTCAGACATTTTCCATGTATCTAGAATTTTACCAACACCCATCCCCATATCTACACCAATCATACCTACATCAATCATATCTACATCTACATTGACATATACCATTAATTCTACACCTATATATTCTTTATCACTTATCACATCCACTTCATTATATTTTATCATACCTACTACTTCACCCACATCTATTCCACACTTACCTATTATATCACCCTTATAATTAATCCCAATTCCTCTTTTTTAACATTTACCCGTACAAACCACGTCAACTATTGTGACCAAATCTAAACCATATTATCCTCCCACATCATTCCCATCATTTGAATAGTTTTTAAAATAACTCCAACTTGAAATAACTTCAAATGATGTCCCTATATCATCCACAAGATCAGACATCCCTACATCAAGCTAATCTTCACCTTCCTTAGATATCATCAAACATAAATTACTTCCTCCACCAATAAAAACCACACAACCTTAAAATCCTCTAGTTGAGATCATTTTCATTCCTTCCGAGGGTAATTCTTCACAAGAAAGATCTAAGACCCTTGAAACCTTTCCTCAAATATCTCTTTCACATCCCCATAAAAATATATACATTCCTCCACCTAAAATAAAACAATACAATGTCACGTCATCTATCTTAAGACCAAATTCATATCTCCTAGGACCAGATCCTTCATCCAAAAATTCACAATCACTCAAACAACCTAAACCAAAATCATCCAAAACTTCTTCTAGAACACAAACCATCACTAAACCTGAATACAAGATATTAAAACCTAAAAATACTAGGACTCAACCTTCAACATCCAAGACATCTCACACATCCATATTTCAAACATACACTTCCTTTTCTAAATCTAAATATGCTTAGAAAGATAAGGTATTTCCTAACACTTTTTTTTGAATCATATGTGGAGGTCCTCAACACTTACTTCAAATTTCCACCATCCACTCGGTAAGAAGCCATCTTGGTTTGACTCCAACCTCATTTGAGCTTATCATTGTACCTTTCTACATGACACCAAACATTGTAAAGTACTGCAAACCATTTTCCACAATATTATTGAGGAATATTACCTTATTCTTAAATAAAATCAATACCCTCCTTCCACATCCTCATCTACATCCATTCCAACATCCACATCATCAACCTCATTGACTAAAGTACATAAGTCCCCTCATTCATCATGGAATTTTGTGACCATCCCACCACCAAGTGATGATTCCTCCAAGGATGGTCCCTCTTATTCCTTAATGTTGTTCATATATCCACTCAATCTGGCCCACATGATTTTAAACCAACAACCCAACCCAAATCCAGGACTTTCATCACCATCCCTCCTCCTAAGGAGTATACCTCATCCAGACCTTCATAAAAACCCAATGTTGTCATTAGCACTCCTTCTAGTGAGCCCACTTCGTCTCCATCATCATCCAAACCTAAATTATCTATCTTCTTATTCACCCCTCGGTCGATTGAACAAAGCATTGTCAAACAACTTCATCAGGATCCAGTTAAGATGTCACTTTACTAGCTTATTCAAATCTCACCAAACCATAGACAGGATATCAATGAATCCTTGAAACATATCCCAACATCCAGTGATGAGACTTAACCTTTTGTATCTCTTATGGGATCACTTATGGCTTCTACGTCTATATTGTTTAATGATGCTGAGATTTTATATATCACACTGGAGGAACATGACCTTCCCCTTTTCATCATAGTTAGAATTAATGATACCTTTAATCGATGATCCATAATTGATAATGGGGTAAGTATCAACATCATCCCATAATAAAACTTCAATCAGCTCAAATTCCCTAAATCCATTATCACCCAAACATCTGCGGTCCTCTTTGCATCTAATGATGTTATCATTCATGCATTGGGAATGATTTTCCTTCCTAACCATGTTGGTGAGAATATCCTCCACGAAATATTCTATATCATAGAAGGGGATTTTTAATACAATTTTCTCCTTAGATTACATTGGATCCATGTCATGCATTATGTCCCCTCCAAACTTCATCACTACATCAAATATGAGCACAAGGGAAATATTTTTACACTTCCCAATGATGTTCCTCCCTTCAAAGCATGTAACATGACCTATCGACCTAACAATGTATTTTTTGCTAGCAACAACCCATCTCATCCAAGCTACCCAATGATTATTCCCTAGACAAATTCATGGAAAATATTATGTTGGGAGAGTATAGTATTATCATGATAAACATAATCCCTATACCTCATCATCTTGGTAAACCTGAAAAAGGATCCAATGTATCAACCCAATGTCAAGGACATCATTCATTTTTTTCCACCTCATCTTCACATCTATCTCATCTATGGTGGTGTTGATTACACTTATTCTCACATCATTGACCTTCCCCACACTAGACCTTATACTAGAGGTTATGGATTCCTCTAAAAACCCTACTTCACCCACACCTATCTTCACCATTGTGTATGGAAGGTATTTGGCATGGGGTTTTATGAGAAGGGAACGCATGACTTTATCATTGACCAATGTTGTAAACCTCACGAAAATTTGGTACTAGGTTATCAGGATAAATATACCGATCCTCTCCCACCATCCACAATGATTATAGACATACCTTCTCCACCTTCCCCATCCCATGAGGCCATGGATATGGATGAAAAAATTTCTATCACTTCTGAATTATTTTTATCCTTGACCATCACCTTGGGATTGATAACTTATTAGTGTGAGAATCATACTAGGTCCCTTCCCCTTATCCATCTAGAGATGATAGAAGAAGACTCTTCTACCATCAACATTTTTCATTGCACTCACAATGATGGCATCCTTTCCCAAATAGGGGCATAATATTTTTATCTTCATAGGACCTTACCATCCAACACATCCACTTTTCTCAAAGATGCCACCATCGACATCAATATTAGGACTCCTCAGGAGCCTCGTATCCTCAAAGTAGGTCAATCCTTGATCTGTAATAGCTTGAGTCTTTCACCACATTCCTTTCTCGTCATAGTAAGGAATTTGAATGGTCATATGCGAACACTATGGGTCTTGATCCTTTTATTATTTTCTATAACATTGTCACTTTTTCTAATGTTAATCCGTTGAAGCAAAAGCTTCAACGCATGTACCCTCTAGTTTCCCTCCTTTTCAAAGAGGAGTTGCAACATCTTCTTTCTACTAACTTCATCATCCCCATTGACTATCCCCAATGAATTTTTAACATTGTTCCATTCACAAAAAATGACTGGTAAGATTTTTATATGCATAGACTTTTGAGATCTGAACCTTGTTTTACCTAAAGATGACTTCCCCCTTTTAAACATCATTTAAGTTGTTGATCTCACCTCAAGTCATGAGATGCTTTATCTTATGGATGGTTTCTCTAGTTATAATCAGATTCTCATTGTGCTAGAAGACCAACATAAGACCTCCTTGGGGAAAATTTTGCTATCGCGTCATGCCCTTTGGTCTAAAAAATGTTGGAGCCACTTATCAGTGGGCCATGACTTACATCTTTCAAAATATCATCCATAACACTATAAATGACTATGTCGATGATATTTTTGGTAAATGTAAACATCAAAACGATCATTTTTTTTAATGTCCTTTTTGAGCACCTTATTCATTTCTTTCTTCGTCTCAATCCAGCCAAGTGTGTATTTGGAGTGCTAACTGGAAAACTCCTAGGCTTTATCATGTCCATCAAGGGCATTGAATTTGACCCCACCAAAATCAAATTCACCATTGAGATGCCTCTTCCTTCTAATATTAATTAGCTTCGTAGTCTCCAAGGCCAACTCTAATCAATTTTCCATCTTATATCGAAACTTTCATATTGTTTCAAACCCTTTCATCATCTTATCCATAAATATATAGACTTTAACTTGGACCATAACTGCCAAAAGGATTTTAATGATCTTAAGCAGTATCTCTTGTCCCCACCTCTGCTTATACCTCCATGAGAGGGAGATCCCTTTTATACATATGTCTCTACAAATAAGCATGCTCTAGGGGCTATGTTAGCACATCATGATGACCAAGTTCATGAGCAATCCATTTATTACATCAGTCATACCCTCTACAGTTGTGAGACTCACTACACTTAAGTTAGAAATTTGTGTTGTTCTCTCTTCTTTACCACTTCTAATATTTGACACCATCTTCTCAATCACAAAAATTATGTCGTCACTAGCTTTCATCTTCTCAAAATAATGCATTCTAATCCCTATCACAATGATTGCATTACTCATTCTCATGACCAATTTTCTGCTAGATTTCATCTCTCAAAAATCTATTAAGGGCCAAACTTATCACATTTTAATTAACTGAGGCACCTCTTCCTAGTATGAATCTTCCTCACAAGCATGTTTCAAATGAATCCATTAATTATTTACACTATGAGGAGGATACCTTTAAGATGACCCTCTTCTTCAATGTGTCTGAGTGTTAGCAAGGGGGAGGCATTGGCATTTTTCTCATTCCTCCTAGGGATGCTCATATTCCCATTCAAAAAAAGCTCAATTTTTAGTGCACAAACAATATGGCAGAGTATGATGCCCTCATCTTAGGTCTTAAAACTGATGCTTTTCTAGGTTTTCAGATTCTTGACATCTATGGGGATTTTGGCTTTATCATCAAATAGGTTACATACAAATATATATGTAAAAAATATACCCTTTATAAATATAGAGATATCATCCTTCTCCTCCTTGAGGCCTTCAACTTTTACGTTATCTAGTCCACTCCTCTATCATCCAATCGTTTCACTGATACAATGACATCTCTTGCATCTCTCATCCCATGGATAACAGAGGAATACAAACTTTCTATTTTCATTCATCATAGTGATCATCCATTCCATGACTTACCTCATGTTAATCTCGTCAATTTTGGTTCTTTGAATCTTTGGTATTCCCATATTTTCTATTATTTATCCAAATCTACCATTCTTTCCAATCTATCTAAGAATCGAAGGAGGTATTTTCTTCAATGAACTAACCATTATGTCATCCTTGGTGGTATATTCACATTGATCAGTTTTCTCTTCCCCCTACCCATATCTAGGGCATAAACTTAGGGAACACTTCTTATGAACCCTCTTCCCACATACAAGTTACATCATAGACCCCTTTATCATGTCAACATTAGGTTTATGATTTCATTCCATATTTCTTTCATGATCTTGGGTATAACTAACTATTAGTGCTTATATGTTAACATATGTTTTGGTTGCATATGTATTATGTTACTTAGATCCCCTTGTACTTTACCTACAATGCAGTTGGAAGCATCATTTCTTCGCATGTCCCTTGATGCGATGTAGCATAAATTATACCCATAGGTCACCAATCATCAAGTTGTGATCTATTCTAAATTTTCCACATCGATCCTTTGTTCCTTTATGATAACATTTACTTTGTCTCAATCCTTTGTGTACTATCCATGAATACTCACACATACAATTTACTTATTATATCTATCATCATATATCTTTATCATTCATCATCATCTATATTTATTAATCATAATCTATGTTTATCATCTATCACATCTATTTTTCAATTAAATATCACATATTAAAACATCCAACCATTGCAATAAATTCACCATCATCATCACATATCCACATCACATTATCATAATAAAATAATCAACATTACACAATTGACACATGCTAGAATACGAAAAAATCATATATCATATGTATATCATCAAAATAAAGTGTATCAATACATCATTGACTTTTAAGGGTTCTCTCTCAAAGCATAAATGTCAATAAAACTAGTAAAGTTCACATTAGAAAGCCTTAAAACTTGGCCCTGTGAGGCAAGTTATTATGTATTTCTCTTGGCCTCATTACCTCCACCTTGACCCTCTCCTTGAAGTGGTTGAGCCACACTCATTGTGCTCCCAAATGGTCCTACTCCATCCACTGCTCACCACTGCATGTACTCTCAATACCTAAATGTCCACTAAATCTTCTTGATCACAATCCCCTCATAATACTTATCCTCTACAGCTAAGGGTCTATATCAATCCATGGAAATCATATCAGGAGGTTCCATCTCTCCTCCTCCTGTTTATGTTATCAGTGTACCACCTATAGATTGTGGCTATAATCATAGAAATATCTCTAAAGCAGGCTCTATATTCCTCCTGATGCCTCTTGTACTTGTCTCTCTCCTCGATGACTCAGTCCCTTTCCTACTGAAGGGTCTGGGACTCTTGTTGTGTAGCATCTTGCTCCTAATGAGTGACATCCCTCTCAATTCTCACCAAAGCTAACTCTACGTGTATTTTTTCTATTTCTTCGGTCTCCCCTTGATCTCCATCTTCATCTCCACCTCTAGGAGTAACCTCTACCTCAATATCCATCTCCTCCTCTTCCTCATCCCATCCCTCTCTAGATATCCTAGCCACCCAAGTAATAATCATCTACTTAGACAATCTTTCTCTAACTACTACATCATCATCCTCATCCTATGGTGTCGGTGCCTCCTCCATCAAGTCTACCATGTCAAGGCTAGGAAGATCCCTATCTATCTCCTCACTCCTATCAGATATGGGCTCCCCAAATACTCTTTGAAAAACCCTAAATTATTGTCAGACCTTATCAAACTAAATGACCTCAATCATATATGGAATGTGACCCTACACCCACCTTTTCCTCATACCAATCAACTCTCCATCTACTCTCGTTCATACAGGGAAGTACCTATCTGGTTTTCATATGATGTGATCTCCCTCAAGCTCTGCAAACCTTTAACTGTACTAGTCTGCATCCCTCACTCTTATATCCCTCTGAGCCTGATCATCTCACCATCTCAATAATCCCACTGTAAGCTCTATATGGTCCCTTGTGACCCATGGTAGCCTTGGTGGCATGATGAATAAAATGTTCTTATAAGCCTAGTAGTGTAGGAGGAATATTACATCTAGCCTTGTCCTCCTCTCAGCTCTATACATCAATTACTCATAATACACCTGTGCTAGTAGAGTGGTCCTAAATGAGAAAATTGTACAATAATCAACCATATCAGCCAGGGCCCCTGCTAATGCTCATGGAAAATTGGATCCCCCTAAGTCTGGTAGCACATAGAAAGAAATGACCATCATCAACAAAAATATCAATTTACTCTATGTATCCCCATTCTCATACGTCATCTCATACGAGAACGCACCTGATGCAAATGTAATATGGGGCGCATCATCTCTAAACATCCATATCAACACTATTAATCTATTATCTAGTGTAATGGGAAATATGTGATCCCTCTGTATTAGTAGTCTAAGGATGTGATACAATCCTCCAAGGTGATCATCATCTCACCTATCTTGAACTAGAAGGTGCATGTATGCATATCCCACCTCTCAAATAATGCGATCATTAACCCCATGTCCAGTGGGATCCTCTGATAGTGTCAGAATCCTCCTAATCCCACTACTACTAAGTGATGTCACTCAACATCAAATACATCCCCTCTGGTCTAGTTTTATAGTGTTGGTACCAAAACCCTCAAATACAAGGTCTCCCTGACCTATAATAATACAAACAACAAGTAGACATTGTTTTTCCATCATCATTTTACACCATAATATTTCTATATATCAAAGTCATCCATTTTGACCCTCATCGATGTCGGCCTAGGTCATCACAACTAGGGATAAATCGACACATTTTAGGGATAATTTGATGGTGACCCTATCTAGTCGTTGTCGATTGCCCTTGGCACTAACCCAAATTTCTAAAAAATGCAAACAAAATAAATAAAACATTAAACAAATTTAAAAAAAAGATAGGGTTTTCATTACTCACCATCCTGTGAACCCTCTGGCATTTCATGGCTACTCCTCCAACCTCCATCTCTCTCCAAATCATGATATCCTTTTATAGCTTTAATCTATCAATTTGGAACTTGTAGGTGTGAAAATGAGCTTGGTTAGCTGACTTTCAGGCTTGTATAGTCACTGACCTAAGTCGTAGCTGACTCCCTTGGCTCATCGTCAATGTGCCTAAAGCAACATCAACTCACCTTGAGCGTCATCTAATCAACCTCCCATTTTCTATCATGTGCTCTTTTTCTAGGGCACCATGTCATCATCTCTATTTCAAATTCCACCTTTATTTCTATATTTATTTCCCATTGGAGCATTTTGTATCCTTGATTTTTTATATTCTACCTTTTTAGCCATTTTTTCTGTCCTTTACCAAGCAACCATTATTTCCATTCTCATCCTTCCATCAATTACTCATATTTGAAGGATTTCACATTACATTCACATTAAGTTGTGCATAATTTTGATGTGATACTATGACCCATTGGTCCCCATGGCTTACATCCACATTAAGTAATTTCCCATTGGATTCCCTCCATTTCACTATGATTTTTTCTGACTCATAAGTCTATAGGACATTTACGTCGTTTCTCTAAAGACTATGACATTTGTTTCCTACCGATGTGGCTCCTAAAATCACTGCCATATTTTTAATTATTTTTTCTTGAATCCTTCTTGCTTGGGGCATCTCATCTTGACTCATCATTTTACCCTTCTTTCTTCTCCCATCCACCCATCTTCATCTATCTTTTTTCAAACTTGTGATTGATTCCCTGTTGAATCATTGACCCCTCATTTGACAAGGATCACATCATCAATCCCTCATCATCCTTCATTTTACCCTTTTATCTCCCATCATTTTTGTCCCATGGCTTACCCAATGTAAACCACTGAATAAAAAGGGGAAAATGTAGACACCAAAATTTGATATTGATACCCTTATTATATGCATTTTCTTCCTTTACCATGATCACCTATCTAGACAACCTTGTTAATTATTTCATGTCCATGTTAACATGCCCATATTTCCCATCCATTATCTTATCCCTTTTAATTTATTATTAACCTTCACCAATTATCCCCTAATCCTCACCTCATTATCTATTTGATCCTAAGTATTCCTAATTTCCCTTCTCTACATTGTTTATCACCCCTAAACCCCCTAGTTCCTAATCCCTAAGATTTTCCTATCTTTTATTTAATCCATTTTTTTCCCCCATTTACCCATATCACTTCCCTAGGAAACCATAACCCATCTAAATGCTTTAAATAACTCGTCCAAATCCATAAAATCCCCATCTATCGAGTAAATCATATTTTTACCACCTGAATAGACCATTCCCTGTAGTTGGCAGTGACCTGCCTGGGTCTCTATTGAACCTATAAGGAATAATTTACCTCTCCTAAAATGAGGCATAATCATAACTTCCTTGTGTTTTTGCAATCTTATCTTCATTCCTCATATTTCTTACAACTTTTACATTCTTCTTGGAATCCCTTTGAGCTTATTTACAGCACTTATAGAGACTTTGGGGAGTTTATCTGATATTATATTAGTTTATGCTATCATTTCTTATCATTACCATTATCTTGCATTCACTAACGTTTTCTAGGTTCATTTATTGTCAGAGTTTCATATCTAGCATCTTGTCTCAATCATTCTATTTACATGTTTTTTGTCTAACCCATCCACCCTAGGCCCTGTTCAACACTACCCAAGTCATTGTCACTTCTATCAGGTATCCATAGACCTAACCCTATTCTCTCACCTATTCTTCCCTTTAGATCTTCATCAGTGTGCTTCCCCATTCTCCTACTATTTCCAATTCTCATATCTACCACTTTACTTATCTGTCAGTCAAAATTTATTCTTCATGTCTTTGGTCGCCACCAATAGAGACAAGTCACCATTGACCCATGTCTTGCTAATATCCAATCTATCCAAAATCCCACTTTCTTGCATCTTGTTTATTTCTCTGTCACAAAAATTCCTCTATAGGTTGTTGTTAGTGCTTACAGGTATCTATCATCATCTTATCTACACTTATATCCCTCCACTCATGTTGTCGTCTACCTACCATCTACAACCTAGGTTGTCATTTACCCATCGAGGTAAATTTACTTTGTGATTTATTTAGATCAGATGTGAACTTTTTATCCATTTTTATAATTTCCATATTTTGTTTAGATTTAGTTTCTACATGTTATTAAATCCTTCATTATTGATTTTATCATCTTATATCAAACACAAGGGTTGACATCTGCATAAATAAGTTAATACTTCTTGGAGCTGACTTCATCAGGAAACCCTCTCATCTATCATCTAACCCATTTTTATCTTAGTTACCTTTGTTTTGTAGGTTCATCAAATTTACAGTGAGGAAATATACTTTACACCCATATTTTTATTTCTATCTTCTTTCAAAGTACCTTAAACCCTTACATCTTTATATTTGTTTATTTTTATTTAGTATCAAGTTCACTAATCTGAACACAAAAGAGAAAATTTGATAACTAGCTACCCCCACCAATAAAAAAACCACGTTGTTACTCTTTGTTATATCTTGTAGTTAGGCCTTTTGTTGGGGTGTGGCCCCCACCTATCACAAAAAACCACGTTGTTACTCATGCTTATCTAGCCTTTGGGGATTTTATATTTTGGGGTATGGTCCCTTCCAAAACCATTTACCAGTAAAAAAAAATGAAGATCAATATGAATAGTTCACTTTTCTTATTGCCCTAGATTTTTATTTTAGGTTACCAATCCATTATTGAATTCAATTGTCCTTGTGATTTCACATTTTTCATTTTTTCACTGTCACAAGATTGAATTTTTATCATTACAGGCTCACCATGTTCACAACTAGTCTTGTGTTCTCCATTATAAAATTACTCCTGATTTGTCGTGTTCTCTATGACTGTTATTTCTTTAGAACTGATATTTTGAAAATTTCAACATTATCATATACCTCTTGTTGATTCATGCTCAAAATTTGCACCAAATATTTATCTTTCCCACATAGTGACTCATTATTAACCTTGATATTACTTTCTATGATGGAGGTAATATCCTTATGAATGAATACATCCACAAGAGATTCAAGAATTTCCTTTCCTTTCCATGCATCATGATTACAATATTCTTCACAAAATGGGAAAGATAAAGATGCATCTTCACATTGATACCCATCAGTCAATGTTTCAATAGGGGCATTGATCTCTTTCATTTATTGTATTTCATTATTGAACATCTGTGCATCAAATAAAGGATCAAGAATGAACTCATACTTATCTTGCATAGTCATTAGATGGGTTAGAACTTCAAGACTAGTTTGAGGGTCTTCAGTTCCTTCTGCAACCTTTAGAATATCTTACACATATTGCTTCTTTAAGGCTTCCCCAACTCACCTTCACATTAATTTGAAAAAACCTCACATTGGGTCTCAAAGAGATGACTTGAAACCTATAAATCATATGGTCATAACTCATTTGAAACATCCTCTTTGTCATTATCTACATTTCTTATCATTTTGGGGTTTCCTTCTTGCAAGTCAAGGCATACCTAATTTTCATCATTTTCAAATAGAGAAATAAAATCCATGCTAAATGGGAAAGGTACATGTTCCAGTTTAGAATAAACCAAAACATCCTCATGTTCCTTGATTGGTTCCATCACCTTCGGGGACTCTTCCATCAAGAAATTCATTTCTTTTTCACCTATTATGCCTTAATGTGTTGTTATATGCTTCTTGACACAAATTTGACTAGAATGATGCTTTAGAATCCTTTGAAAGTTTATAGAGGGTGATTTTTTTATTTGAGAAATGGAACATATTCTTTCACCCATGATGATGGAAAAAATCAACAAATTAATAACAACCGGAGCCACCACAACTTTATGAGTTGAAATTGGAAACTTTCTACTTTTAGCAGGTCCTAGCCAGGACTATCATTTTTAGAAATTTTACATTGTTTTCACTTCCTGATGTTTCAATAAAACATCATTTAGAACACACATTCCATGCCAATCAATCTCATAACAGATAACCATATGCAGCTGTAATGACTTGGTATGATACCGATCTCTCATTCTATGACTCGGTTATCAACCGATCTCTCATGTTAACTTAAAGTATAGAATAATTTATGTATACCACGTATACTTGGTTCTCTTACCCTATTTTGGGTACTGAGTGATCTATTTAAAGAACCTATCTGAATATTTGTTACCAATATTCATCTGACATCACGTTGCTTTAAACTAGGTGACGTAGGACAACACAACCAACAACTTGCGATACTTTGGCCAAATATTTACAACATACTTGTTCATGTTACTATTCCTAGATGAGCATACACATCATTCCAGAATACGTCCTTCACCTCACTCTTCTATTATCTAGATTGGTCTTCACTAACTACCATCAGTCCACCTGCCCAAGGTTTGACCCTAGCCCAGGTTAGAAACATAATTTATTATAGGAAGATGCTCACAATGTCTTAGGGTAAATGGGCATACTCGGTTGACCTAAGTCAGCCAGATGTGCCAAGGTACCCTGAGCCATTGAAAGCTACTACCTATCCTAAACATGCTACTAACTTGACCTAGAGAGAAACTAAGTTCAAGTCCTTATTTGTGTGTAGATCTAGATGATCAATGCAGAAGGGTGTTGCCACATGTCAACTACAATGTTGTATCCTCGAGAATACCCTTGTCTTCTCAAAGGTACAGCCCTGCAGTTGGCGTGTGCCAACATCCTATAGAAACTACCTCATCACGATGTACATACCCCAAGGAGGTTATTAATACATTATTAATTTGGATTATTACATAGATTACAACAACCCTGCTAAACCCTAATCCAACACTCCATAAGATCTTTTCTAAATTATATTTAATTAGAAATTAAAGAACTTCCTTAACTTATGATTGCTTTTTATGTTTGTTTTACAAAGCTTAATAAACAGATATCCAAAAATAGGACAACAACATCATAAGTTCCATTATATTGTAATCTTAACCATTCAAAGAAGGTGTAGCAACCAAATAGGTTCAGCTATAGTAGACTTTATAGGGAAATGGAGTCTAATGATTTACGATCATATCACCATTCTTTAGATTACATTCCTTTGAGTGAGGAAGAGTCTTCCTCTACATGATTAAGTGTTAGGGTTTGTCATACCCTTCTTATCTTTCACATTCTCTATAGTTTTACTGCATATTCAATACACATTCCATTACTATGTTAGAATTGTTTAGATAAAAATCATTATCTTATGCAACTTAACAAGTTGCATCTTATTAAGGGAAATTAAACTAATTCCCTTTATCTAACTTATCAAGTTTATCCGAATTAAGCATATAATAGATATGAAGAATATCATCAAGATAGGATTTCCATCTTCTTCATAAATACAAGATAATTTACACAACCAATACAAGTAAATCTCCAACATTCAATTCATCATTATAAACTTATTCATTTACAAGACTATGCATTTTAGGCGTACTATATAACAAACAACTTCCATTCTAAAAAGATTACAACTTTTATTTTTTGATACAACTCATGAATGAATTGAAACTCTTTACATAAGATCCAAAATTAAATAAGCCAATACAACAAGAAAGATCTTGTCTTCTTTTATCACTTACGATGTCCATCTACAAAATTTCTAGCACGGGTCAGTTCAATGAACTGAGCATGATAAGCACTAAGCATTAAAGTAAAGTGCATTCCACTAATTGTTTCATTAAACAACTCTGCTTTAATGAAACAATTAATATACATCATACAAACAATCATAAGTAATAACATCTAGAAAGAAGAACAATTAAGAGAGTCTGAATTCACTTTTAAGAAAAGAGCATAATATAATCAGTAACATCATAATTATATCACAAGACTTAATTGATCCTATCAATTACTTTAACATCCAACAAGTCTTGTCATTCAATTATTCCATAAATTCATAAGAATATAAATACACATTTATCTTTACCAAGCAGCAAAAGAATTTAGTTACAACATAGCTCATACTAGTATGCTTCATCTTTCCATATAAACCAAAGAAGAGAATGAATACATACCTATTCCTGAGAATCAGGTTTAGTACACACCACAGTACCTCAATCCAAGATATCAATATAAGGAGTCCTATAAATAAAGAGGCAACTTCTAACCAAGAGTCCCAATTCAATCCAAGTAGATTTAAAACATTCTAACAGAAAGCCTTACTAACTTCTATCTGTTAGTAGATATAATGAAAATATATGAACCCAAATTTCCAAAAATCCAAGTGATACTCGAATAAATAGATCTCTTAACCAATCCACAAGAAGTCCCCTTCTCAGAAGAGAATTAATTAAAGAGAAGTTCAGTCAATGAACTGATACAATCAACATAAAAAGGATCTCAAACAGTAAAACCCATTCCATATTTCATTTCATCTATACTATGAAATGAAATCCCTCATCTAATTTAAACTTAGAAGTTCTCATCTAGTTCCCCCAAAAGAGAACACAAAACCAAACGCACAGTAAAAGAATTCACACTACATACTTTCATCACAAATCTTACAACTGGTTTCCTTTTTCCATACTCCAAGCTCAAGTTTAATTCAAACTCAGAATGGAATTTACAGTACAGTCCCCAATAGTAACTGTCCCCAAGAGAACATAATTATTTCTCTATAAAACTTGGAGGTTCAATCAAAGATACAATAGAGGAGAAGAAATTCTCCAATCGTAAAAGATTACATCGTCAAAACAACTCACGACTCGAAGACTGAATTCCCATTACAAAGTATTAACAAAAAAATACAATGAGAAGGAATTTTGTAATCCCAAATAAGAGCAACATTACCAATCATTCAAATCAGTGATATTGTATCCTTTCAAACAACATATAGTATAATAGGTTTATATTCAATATTCTATTAAAACCCATGAAATGGATGAAAGATCAGAAGAGAGTAAGAAAACTTAACAATTCGTTTAAGACAAGCTCTATCCCAAAATTCTTCTAACTTGACTAAATAGATTCACCACCAGCCTCTTTGAGACTAAAAGATTATGATAGGTAAGGTTTCAACATCAAAGACAAAAAGGAAGTAAATAATATTCTTCTATAAACCCTTATCTTCTAACGACTGATCCAAATGGACTAAAGCTCAACTGATCCCACAATAGGATGTAGTTCCAGTCCATTTAATTCAAAGAACAAATAGTCAAACTTCCCACAAGATGTGGGTTCACTCAGGACATAGAATAAGAAGATACACTTCGAATTCACATGCCTTGTCCAAGTCAAGAACACAGTGCAATTGAAAAGGCAGAAGTAATACAACCATTCCTTCTCAAAATCAAAATAAAGGAAACCTCAAAAGGAGTTACATGGTCTACCTCTGATCAAAAAAAAATCACAAGACCCCTTCAAGCAGATAGTATAAAATGAGGTTAAAGCTTTACAATCCTTAATACCCACTAAACTCCAGCTCAGAATACATATACTGTGTCAAATACGAGCTTCGAACATAAGTTCAAACAACACAAGCTCAAATACGAGCCTATAAAAAAACCCATGGCCCTAATACAAGCTCAGAGTAAACACCAATTCTCTATTATGGGTTCAAACATTTCCAAATCCATAAAGAAGATTAAACTCCAGTTCAGAGTGTGAGTACAGAACAAAACTCAATGACACAGCAGTAAGTTCAACATTCACAAGAACCGAATACGAGTATAGTTGTTGAATACGAAGGTTCAACCAAAAGTTTAGAGTTACACCAAGTTCTCACTCAGCCCAAAACAAACACAAAGTTCTAATAACAATCTTATAACAAAACATGAAGCTCCCACATAATCTTGAAACAACCACAAAACTTCACTAAAATCTCAACGAATTACAAGACTAAAAACAGAGATTCAGAACCATTCAAGCAACAAGCAAGTTCAATCAACCTTAGTTTCAAATGCAAGATACAGAACTTCGAATACAAGCTACAGAGCTTCAAATACAAATTTCAAAACTTCAAGTACAAGTTACAGAGTTTCAATACAAATTCACATGCAAACCTCTAACAACTAGTTCAGAGAAAGTTCCAAAGAACTACCATTAACAACCAAGGATTCGTATTCCAAAACCCACATAAATTTCAAGAAAACATGCAAGTAATTAACCAGATACATCATGTAAAAATGTATGTCCAGTGACCAGAGTTGTTTTAATGAATCATTTAGAAGAAAGCAAGAAATCTTAATGGGTAGAGCCTATCATGCCTGATAGTGCTTCTGCCGATTCGAAGAAGACTTCCAGCTGATTTTCCAACTCCTCTTCTTTTCCAAGAAAGATCAACCAACAATAATATTTTTCCACAATGCCTCTTATACATTCCTTGAACCGAAAATAGATCAGAGAATTCGAAAATAGCCACTAAGTGAGATCAAACTACTGGTTTGAAAAACCAGATAGCTCCATGTAGAGAAAAAATTGTGAAGCATGCAAAGAAAAACAACCCCCAACAAATTGCCAGCATGCCTTCCAAGACAGCTTGCTTCCAAAACTGAGGTGAATTAATGCCATTAATTTACATATTCCCACCTATCTCTCCTTGACCATCCAAAGTTGGCGAGACCAAATTGAATTTCCACATCCATTTCCAAACTTAGTGATGCCTCCACGTAGGTTCCACTAAACTTTAACTAGCCCCTACCAAACTGGCAGTACTTATATGCCTTAAAACCAAATCAAATCAAAATCAAATCTCATTAAAAGCTTAGGAACCACCACTTAGCTCCCACTTGCCAATTGACCCATAGGTTCCCTTCCATGCCCATTAGTTTAGGATAGATACAATTTGCTTAGGTTAGATCTTAGGTTAATTTAAAAGTATAACCTTAGGATATAACCTTCAATCAAATAGATTGTCACCTTAGGTTAGGTCTTAGTTTAACCAAATAGTATAGGCAATAGGTTAGAAATAACTTAGCATCCCTTAGGTTATTTTCCCCACATACTAACTTAGTGTTAACAACTTAGGTTAGGATGTCATCCCACGTAGAGTGGTGTAGAAAGAGTTAGGAAACTTTACCTGTGTCTCAAATCCCATTAGGATAGACCTTATTAGATATAGGACACATTAAACACTCTCTTTCTCCAGAATCTCGAAGTAGGTTTCCCTTTCCATTAATGCCATTAAGCGCCCTGAAAAAGGTCAATCAAGAAGAGCCGAGCACAACACACAACAAAATGTAGTCATGTTATTTCAAGATAATAAAGAATTTGCAACAAACACAAGTTTAGTATGTTAAGTCTCTTAATGAATGTCAATTTTTTTTTTCACTCAGTTAGATAAGAAGATTTAAAACATTCCTTGGATCACTGGAATTGATCCAAGGATGAGTCAGTCAAAAGAGATAAGTTTGCAACTCTAAAAACCTGATTGCAGCTTATCAACAAGAAGTGAAAATGGATTCCTGAAAGCCATGTCATTTCAGTCCAATGAATCCAAGAGCACAGATGATTTATCCATAACAAGCATGATTTTCAACCATCAAGGAAACACACCTAATTTAAGAAAATCACATGCCAATGCTTGTAATGCAAAGAGAAATATAACAGTTTGTTCAAGGTGTTACATACTTCCCTCCTAAAAAGAATCATCATCCTGATGATTATCTCATTTTAATCATTGCATTCTGAATAATCAATTTATTCACTTTCATAACATAAGTTTGCAACAATATCTGAATTTTAAGTTCCAGAAATCAGCATTCACAAAGCTTCTTATTCATAAATTAATAGTTGTCTGCCCATAATCAACAGACTTATTGACATATAAAGACAAAATCAAAAATTTTTATCAGTCATCATAGTCAATTTTGATCAAATAAATATGGAAAAGTAGTTTTCATATCATCCAGGTTTTCCCAAGTTACACTTTCTTCATTAAACTGGTCCCATTGGACCTTGCATTGACTTATCTCATGATTTCTTAAATGCAACTGGTGAGTTTCCAACACTCGTATGGGTTTAACCATGATTATTCCTGGGTCTTGGACCTACAAGGAATTCCAATTTAACACATGTGATAAATCTGAAATGTATTTCTTAAGCAAAGAAATATGGAAAACATCATGCATTCATGACAAAGTAGGAGGTAATGCTAAATGGTAAGCTACAGGGTTGATTATTTCAACTATCTCAAAAGGTCCCACATAATGAGGTGATAACTTGGCAGCCTTGCCAAAAGTTATAGAGCTCTTTTTTGGTTTAACCCAAAGAAAGACTTTCTCACCAAGTTCAAATTTCCTGTCTACCCACTTTAAATCAGCATAACTCTTTTTCCTATCAGTTGCTTCCTTCAAGTGTTCACGAATCATTTTAACTTGTTGTTCCATTTCAGTAAGAATTTTAGGTCCAATTACCTCTCTATCCTCAATGTTGTCCCAACTAACAGGTGTTCTACATTTTCTTCCATATAATGCTTTGAAAGGTGCCATCTTAAGAGAGGCATGATATGTATTATTATATGTAAAATCAACTAGTGGAAGGTACTCTTCCCACTTATACTGCTGGTCCATACAATACATTCGTAACATATCCTCTAAAACTTGATTAACTCTTTCAGTTTGTCCATCTGTTTTTAGATGATACGCAGAACTGAAATTCAGCTTAGTTCCTAGAGTTGCATTAAGCATTTGCCAAAACCTTGACATCATTCTAGGATCTCTATCTGATATGATTAATTCAGGTACTCCATGTAATCTAAAAAATTTGTGTACAAATATTTTAGCTAACACAGGAGAATCATCCTTCAGATTACTAGCAATAAAATGTGCTACCTTTGTTAGTTTATCCACAACTACTA
Organism: Taxus chinensis; assembly: GCA_019776745.2. Classification (NCBI taxonomy): domain Eukaryota; kingdom Viridiplantae; phylum Streptophyta; class Pinopsida; order Cupressales; family Taxaceae; genus Taxus; species Taxus chinensis. The sequence goes on from CM034154.1 coordinate 364,454,104, forward strand.
AGATAACATCATGTTTATTTCTTGACATAGGAAACCCTTGTACAAAGTCCATGCTTATCATTTGCCATTTGTACTATAGTATGCTATAAGGATACAATAAACTAGCTGGGTGCATATGTTCCAATTTACCACGTTAACACTCAAGGCAATGTGTCACAAAATCTATTACATCCTTTTTCATTCCCTTCCAGAAATATTGTTGTTTTATATCAGCAAGCATTTTTATAATACCAGGGTGTCCAGAAAAAGGTGAATTGTGAAATTCTGCTAACAATTTCTTTCTTAAATCATGTAGAAAAGGTATATATACCTTGTTTTCAAATCTTAAGATTCCTTCATTGTCAAAGTGAAAACCTTTATACCTCCAATCATTAGGATCTGCAGCAAGCGCTTGTCTTTACTTGCTAAAAATAAGAATCAGATTCCATAACACTTTTTACTTCATCCTTAAATTGAGTTCTCAATGTTATAAGAGCAGAAATGTGCTTCCTACGACTTAGAGCATCAACCACTCTATTTTCTTTACCCTTGATATAATTGATGTCAAAATCATATTGAGACAAAAACTCTAACCATCTTCATTGTCTTGCATTTAGATTTGGCTGAGTGAAGATATACTTCAGCCCAAGATGATCAATTTTTAATTCAAAAGGTTTACCAAGTAGGTAATGCCTCCAAACTTGCAGTGCATGAACAATGGAAGCAAGCTCTAAATCATGTGGAGCATAATTCAACTCATGTAACTTTAGTTTTCTACTTTCGTAAGCTATGACACGATCATTTTGTAACAAAATACCTCCTAGACCTTCACCAGATGCATCAATTACCACCATAAAATCTCCATTAGGATCTGGTACTGCTAGAATAGGTGCAGAAGTTAACTTTTCCTTCAAAGTTTTGAATGCAATTTCACATTTCTCACTCCAAACAAACTTTTTATCCTTCTTCTATAAGGAATTTATTGGTGCAGCCACCTTAGAGAAATCTTTTACAAATTTTCTATAGTAGCCAGCAAGCCCCATGAAGCTTCTAACTTCATGTACATTCTTTGGTGCAAGCCACTCAGTTATAGCCATAATTTTTGAAGGATCTACAACAATTACATTCTTACTTATTACATGTCCCAAATAGTGTACTTCTATGTCATAAAAAGAACATTTAGATAGCTTACCATATAACCACCTCTTTCTCAAAATTTCCAAAACTATCTTCAAATGCTCATGGTGTTCCTCAATAATTTTAGAATATATGAGAATGTCGTCCAAGAATATGAGCACAAATTTTTCCAAGTATTCTTGAAATATATTATTCATTAAATTCATAAATGCTACAGGTGCATTTGTTAATCCAAAAGGTAAAACCGTGAACTCATAATGTCCATACCTTGTTTTGAAAGTTGTTTTATAAATGTCCTCATCCTTAATCCACAATTGATGATATCCAGATCGAAGATCTATCTTAGAATATACCGATGCTCCATGCATCTGATCAAATATATCATCAATCCTAGGGAGTGGGTATCTATTCTTGATTGTTTCTTTGTTTAACATTCTGTAATCAATGCACAATCTAAGTGTTCCATCCTTCTTTTTCACAAAAATTACAGGTGCTCCCCAAGGTGAAACACTTGGTCTAATCAAACCTTTAGACAAAATTTCTTGCAACTGAGCCTTAAGCTCTACTAATTCTGTAGTAGTCATTCGATACGGTGCTTTAGAAATTGGTTCGGTTCCAGGCTTGATCTCTATTGTGAAATCAAACTCCCTTTTGGGTGGAAGACCTGACAATTCTTCTGGAAATATGTCACTGAAGTCTTGTAACAATGGATATCGTTCCATGACATCTATGTTTTCTTCAGTTTTTTCTACAATTTTCACTGCATATAAGGTACAACCTTTATTTTTGGCCTTTTTAAGTTGCATAGCTGACAGTTTTCTAACAGAAATCTCATGTTTCACACCCTGAATCTTTGATGTTTTCTGCAGGTCATCTAAACAACTAATGTGTTTTTCAAAATAGTCCACTTTAGCCTTATGCTCTGCTAACCAATTAACACCTATGATTACATCATAAGACCCCAAAGGTGCAACATAAAGATCAACTTTAGTGGAAAAGTTAGGTAAATCAAGGATTGCTCCAAAAAGACACATACTCACTATATGAACAACATTGTTTCCATACTGTACAGTCCATGTTTTATCCATGTTTCCAACTTTTCTTTTTAGTTTTGATGCTAATTTATTAGAAATAAAACATTCAGTAGCTCCGGTATCAAAAATAATAGTTATAGGTAAACCAAATAACTTACCCAGAACTTCTATAGGCGTGGCCTGTTTCTCAGCCTGCTTGTCAGCTACTGCAGCGTGTATCTTGTGTTGCTGATTACGATCATCCTTTTTCAAAGGGAATTGATTTGCGTAATGATCTTTTCCACAGTTATAATAGCCTCCTACAGGTCCCTTTCTAGGCTCGGGTTTATTGTCAGCCCTAGAGTTATCATTCTGACCCCCATAGGTCTTCTACCCGTTATTATTGTTCTTGGAAAAGTTGTTCCGTGCATTACCAACAAACTTGTTTGTTGCTGCTTTCTTATTAGTATCAGATGAAAACTTACTTTTCATTCCAAATTTCTTCCATGGTCCTTTCTTAGGTGCAAGAGATGATGAAGAGGAGTTGGGAATTTTCTTCCTTACTTCCTCCTTATGAGCAGAAATTGCCTTCAATTTCTGTTCCTACCTTATGGCCTTTTCAACAACCCCTTCCATCATGGTTGGGCTGTGAACATCCACCTCTCCTCCTATAACGGGATTCAATCCCATGATGAATTTCCTTATCCTGAACTTCTCATCAGTTTGGTACTGAGGTACATACTTAAGGAGTTTAGTAAACCACTCCCAATACTCAGTTACAGTTAGCTTTCCTTGAGCTAAGTTTTGGAATTCAGTCATTTTCTGATCATAGTAAAGTTGCGGCAGCCAACGTTGCCTAAAGTAACCTTTAAATTGATCCCATGTGATATTATTTTCATCAATGTTTAACTCATCCTTACGGTTGTCCCACCATGAAGATGCCTCATGGGAAAGCTGATATGCTCCCCATATCACCTTTGTTTCTTCTGAGAAATTCCTTATTGCAAAGTATTTCTCCATTTTGCTGAGCCAATTCTCAGCCCCATCTCCTAATGTGGTGCCATCAAACTTGGGTGGACTTATCCTTTTTATATCATTAGTGAGTTCAGCTACCAGCCTAGCCTTTTTGTTCTCAGGATGATCAGGTATGTTCACATTGTTATTATCAACACCTACATTGGTGTTGTCCCCTGGAGGTGGCTGATTATTGTTATCAGCATCATCTTCCTCCTCATTTCCCATTACTTGTTGTTCAAGTACAGCCAAATGATCTCTTGTGTCCAACAGGGAAGCAAGGATCTCATCGAGTTTCTGGGAAGTTTCTGCTCCTTCCTGTGGAGGATTATTTGCAACATTTCCTCTTGTTCTAACCATTTTTTGTTACAAGAAAATTTAAGTTTCATCAGATTATGGACACAATAGGTCCAAGAGCTACAACCTTCAATGCTGATACCAAGATGTAACATTCCCATTTTAAGACTTTAGAAACAAGGGAATTTTTTTTTACAATAATGTTCTCTGTTCTGAATAAAACATCATCTAGAACACACATTCCATGCCAATCAATCTCATAATAGATAACCATATGCAGCTATAATGACTCAGTATGATACCGATCTCTCATTCCATGACTCGGTTATCAACCGATCTCTCATGTTAACTTGAAGTATAGAATACTTTATGTATACCATGTATACTTGGTTCTCTTACCCTATTCTAGGTACTGAGTGATCTATTTAAAGAACCTATCTGAATATTTGTTACCAATATTCATCTAACATCACGTTGCTTTAAACTAGGTGACATAGGACAAACAACCAGTAACTTGCGATACTTTGGCCAAAGATTTTCAACATACTATTCATGTTACTATTCCTAGACAACATACACATGTCATTCATTCTAGAATATGTCCTTCACCTCACTCTTCTGTTATCTAGATTAGTCTTCACTAACTACCATCAGTCCACCTACCCAAGGTTTGACCCTAGCCCGGGTTAGAAACATAATTTATTATAGGAAGATGCTCACAATGTCTTAGGGTAAATGGGCATACTCGGTTGACCTAAGTCAGCTGGATGTGCCAAGGTACCCTGAGCCATTGAAAGCTACTACCTATCCTAAACATGCTACTAACTTGACCTAGAGAGAAACTAAGTTCAAGTCCTTATTTGTGTGTAGATCTAGATGATCAATGCAGAAGGGTGTTGCCACATGTCAACTGCAATGTTGTATCCTTGAGAAGACCCTTGTCTTCTCGAAGGTACAACCCTGTTAGTTGGCATGTGCCAACATCCTACAGAAACTACCTCATCATGATGTACATACCCCAAGGAGGTTATTAATACATTATTAATTTGGATTATTACATAGATTACAACAACCCTGCTAAACCCTAATCCAACACTCCATAAGATCTTTTCTAAATTAGATTTAATTAGAAATTAAAGAACTTCCTTAACTTATGATTTCTTTTTATGTTTGTTTTACAAAGCTTAATAAACAGATATCCAGAAAAGAAGAGCAACATCATAAGTTCCATTATATTGTAATCTTAACCATTCAAAGAAGGTGTAGCAACCAAATAGGTTCAGCTATAGTAGAATTTATAGGGAAATGAAGTCTAATGATTTACGATCATATCACCATTCTTTAGATTACATTCCTTTGAGTGAGGAAGAGTCTTCCTCTACATGATTAAGTGTTAGGGTTTGTCATACCCTTCTTATCTTTCACATTCTCTATAGTTTTACTGCATATTCAATACACATTCCATTACTATGTTAGAATTGTTTAGATAAAAATCGTTATCTTATGCAACTTAACAAGTTGCATCTTATTAAGGGAAATTAAACTAATTCCCTTTATCTAACTTATCAAGTTTATCCAAATTAAGCATATAACAGATATGAAGAATATCATCAAGATAGGATTTCCATCTTCTTCATAAATACAAGATAATTTACACAACCAATACAAGTAAATCTCCAACATTCAATTCATCATTATAAACTTATTCATTTACAAGACTATGCATTTTAGGCGTACTGTATAACAAACAACCTCCATTCCAAAAAGAGTACAAATTTTCTTTTTCAATACAACTCATGAATGAATCAAAACTCTTTACACAAGATCCAGAATTAAATAAGCCAATACAACATGAAATTTCTTGTCTTCTTTTATCACTTACGATTTCCATCTGCAAAATTACTAGCATGGGTCAGTTCAATGAACTGAGCATGATAAGCACTAAGCATTAAAGTAAAGTGCATTCCACTAATTGTTTCATTAAACAACTCTGCTTTAATGAAACAATTAATATACATCATACAAACAATCATAAGTAATAACATCTAGAAAGAAGAACAATTAAGAGAGTCTGAATTCACTTTTAAGAAAAGAGCATAATATAATCAGTAACATCATAATTATATCACAAGACTTAATTGATCCTATCAATTACTTTAACAACCAACAAGTCTTGTCATTCAATTATTCCATAACTCCATAAGAATAGAAATACACATTTATCTTTACCAAGCAAAAAAAGAAGTTAGTTACAACATAGCTCATACTAGTATGCTTCATCTTTCCATATAAACCAAAGAAGAGAATCAATACATACCTATTCCCCAGACACAATTCATCTGAAGGAAAGAATCAGGTTTAGTACACACCACACTACCTCAGTCCAAGATATCAATATAAGGAGTCCATAAATAAAGAGGCAACATCTAACCAAGAGTCCCAATTCAATCCAAGCAGATTTAAAATAGTCTAACAGAAATCCTTACAAACTTCTATCTGTTAGTAGATATAATGCAAAGATCTAAACCCAACTTTCCAAAAATCCAAGTGATACTCGAATAAATAGATCTCTTAACCAATCCACAAGAAGTCCCCTTCTCAGAAGAGAATTAATTAAAGAGAAGTTCAGTCAATGAACTGATACAATCAACATAAAAAGGATCTCAAACAGTAAAACCCATTCCATATTTCATTTCATCTATACTATGAAATGAAATGTCTCATCTAATTTAAACTTAGAAGTTCTCATCTAGTTCCCCCAAAAGAGAACACAAAACCGAATGCACAGTAAAAGAATTCACACTACATACTTTCATCACAAATCTTACAACTGGTTTCCTTTTTCCATACTCCAAGCTCAAGTTTAATTCAAACTCAGAATGGAATTTATAGTACAGTCCCCAACAGTAACTGTCCCCAAGAGAACATAATTATTTCTCTATAAAACTTGGAGGTTCAATCAAAGATACAATAGAGGAGAAGAAATCCTCCAATCGTAAAAGATTACATGGTCAAAACAACTCACGACTCGAAGACTGAATTCCCATTACAAAATATTAACAACAAAATGCAAATTAGAAGGTAGTTCGTAATCCCAAATAAGAGAAACATTACCAAGCATTCAGATCAGTGATATTGTATCCTTTCAAACAACATACAATATAATAGGTTTATATTCAACATTCTATTAAAACCCACGAATCAGATGAAAGATCAGAAGAGAGTAAGAAAACTTAACAATTTGTTTAAGACAAGCTCTGTCCCAAACTTATTCCAACTCGACTGAACAATTCATCACCATCCTCTTTGAGTCCCAAGCTAAAATATTATGATAGGTAAGGATTTTTTTCAACATCAAAGACAAAAAGGAAGTAAATAATAATTCTATAAAGTAACGAATGTAGACTAAAGCTCAACTGATCCACAATAGGAGTAGTTCCAATCCATTTAATTTAAAGAAAAAATAATCAAACTTCCCACAAGATATGGGTTCGCTCAGGATAGAGAAGAAGAAGATACACTTAGAATTCACACGCCTTGTCCAAGTCAAGAACATAGTGTAGTTGAAAAGGTAGAAGTAATACAACCATTCCTTCTCAGAATCAAAATAGAGGAGACCTCAAAAGGATGGTCTATCTCTGAAAAAAAAATCACAAGACCCCTTCGAGCAGATAGTATAAAATGAGGTTAAAGCTTTACAATCCTTAATACCCACTAAAATCAAGCTCAAAATACCTGTATTGTGTCAAATACGAGCTTCAAACATAAGTTCAAACAACAGAAGCTCAAATATGAGCCTATAACAAAACCCATGGCCCTAATACAAGCTCAGAGTAAACACCAATGTTATATTATGGGTTCAAACATTTCCAAATCCATAAAGAAGATTAAACTCCATTTCAGAGCTTGAGTAAAAAACAAAACTCAACAACATAGCAGTAAGTTCAGCATTTGCAAGAACCGAATACGAGTATAGTTGTTGAATATGAAGGTTCAACCAAAATTTCATTGTGACACCAAGTTCTCACTCAGCCGAAAAACAAACACAAAGTTCCAAACACAAGTTCATAATAAAACATGAATCTCCCACACAAGGTTTAAACAACCACTAAAATTCACTAAAATATTAATGAATTACAAGACTAAAAACAGATATTCAGAACCATTCAAGAAACAAGCTAGTTCAATCAACCTTAGTCTCAAATGCAAGATACAAAGCTTCAAATAAAATACAAGCTAAAGAGCTTCAAATACAAATTTCAGAACTTCAAGTACAAGTTACAGAGTTTCAATACAAATTCACATGCAAACCTCTAACAACTAGTTCAGAGAAAGTTCCAAAGAACTACCATTAACAGCCAAGGATTCGTATTCCAAAACCCACATAAATTTCAAGAAAACATGCAAGTAATTAACCAGATACATCATGCAAAAATGTATGTCTAGTGACCAGAGTTGTTTTAATGAATCATTTAGAAGAAAGCAAGAAATCTTAATGGGTAGAGCCTATCATGCCTGATAGTGCTTCTACCGATTTGAAGAAGACTTCCATCCGAGTTTCCAACTCCTCTTCTTTTCCAAGCAAGATCAACCAACAATAATCTTTTTCCACAATGCCTCTTATACATTCCTCAAACTAAAAATAGATCAAAGAATTCAAAAATAGCCACTAAGTGCAGATCAAACTACTAGTTCAAAAAACTAGATAGCTCCATGCAGAGTAAAAATCATGAAGCATGCAAAGAAAAACAACCCCCAACAAATCCGCCAGCATGCCTTCCAAGACAACTTGCTCATGAAAACTGAGGAAAATTAATGCCATTAATTTGCATATTCTTGCCTATCTCTCCTTGCCACCACCATCCAAAGTTGGTGAGACCAAATTGAATTTCCACATCCATTTCCAAACTTAGTGATGCCTCCACGTAGGTTCCACTAAACTTTAACTAGCCCCTACCAAACTGGCAGTACTTATATGCCTTAAAACCAAATCAAATCAAAATCAAATCTCATTAAAATCTTAGGAACCGCTGCTTAGCTCCCACTTGCCAATTGACCCATAGGTTCCCTTCCATGCCCATTAGTTTAGGATAGATATAATTTTCTTAGGTTAGATCTTAGGTTAATTTAAAAGTATAACCTTAGGATATAACCTTCAATCAAATAGATTGTCACCTTAGGTTAGGTCTTAGTTTAACCAAATAGTATAGGCAATAGGTTAGAAATAACTTAGCATCCCTTAGGTTATTTTCCCCACATACTAACTTAGTGTTAACAACTTAGGTTAGGATGTCATCCCATGTAGAGTGGCGTAGAAAGAGTTAGGAAACTTTACCTGTGTCTCAAATCCCATTAGGATAGACCTTATTAGATATAGGACACATTAAACACTCTCTTTCTCCATAATCCCGAAGTAGGTTTCCCTTTCCCTTAATGCCATTAAGCACCCTGAAAAAGGTCAATCAAGAAGAGTCCGAGCACAACACACAACAAAATGTAGGCATGATATTTCAAGATAATAAATAATTTACAACAAACACAAGTTCATTCCATTAAGTCTCTTAATGAATGTCAATTTTTCATTCAGTTAGATAAGAAGATTTAAAACATTCCTTGGATCACTGGAATTGATCCAAGGATGAGTCAGTCAAAAGAGATAAGTTTGCAACTCTAAAAACCTGATTACAGCTTATCAGCAAGAAGTGAAAATGGATTCCTGAAAGTGATGTCATTTCAGTCCAATGAATCCAAGAGCACAGATGATTTATCCATAACAAGCATGATTTTCAACCATCAAGGAAACACACCTAATTTAAGAAAATCACATGCCAAAGCTTGTAATGCAAAGAGAAATATAACAGTTTGTTCAAGGTAATTCCCCAATGATGATTCAGGTCCTTTCAAGAAGGTGTTTGAGCTCCAAATTCCATTCGCAGTGTATATTTGTTACCTAGACATCTTTACCTAGCCTTCCCACACTTTTTCCAGCCTCCTGCCTCTTTCTGTGTGTGTTTTGGCCTTTAGTTCCAAGACCGCCACCCTGCCTAGGTGGTGGTTCTGAAACCACTACCCAAAAAAAGGTGGTGGTCCTGCCCACTTTTTCCAGAATTACTCACACGTGTTTTAGCACACGATAATTCACTAAATTTAACTTTTTGCATGCATCCGTGAGCCAAATTTTCTAAAATTATCTTTGATTGCTTGGTTATCCTTCCTCCTATTTTTAAATATATTTAATTAGTTGTAACTTCTCTTTATTTCCTTGAGCTTGAAGGCACCTCCCATCCTCCATTCCTATATATTGCATGCTTGTATTCAAGAAAAAGGGCCTAAGAATTTTATGTATCTTGCATTGTATTTCTGCTATGATCTTGCTAGGAATTACATAGCCAAGCTCTAATCTCATTTTCTATCTCTCTTCTAATTGCATTGCATCCAGAATGCCATCAAGTTTCCATTGCTCAAGCACCATCCTCATATTGTTTTTCTTGCATTCCCAATCCCTTGGACTCACATGAACACTAGGAGAAAGAAAGGAACATACTGAGGGGAAAGATATAGACACAACCAATTTTTCCAAAAATCTTGCTTATCTAGGTTGGAATTGTGTGTTTTTTTCCTTGTTTGTTGAATTGTTAATTTCAAATCACTAGTTTCAATCACATATCAAACAGAGTAGAAAATCATTCATTTCAATAAATTAGTCAATCTCAAGTATATTAAATCGTTAGTAAGTTTGCCCCTTTAACATTACCAAGGAATTTGTGGGGAACAATAGCCCCTTTCAAGGTCATGATTTGTTCTTCACCTCTGAGGTGGGGTTTGAAGGGTTTTTTATTGGATTAGGTTATTTGTTTTAGATTAGATTCATACATTCACACAAGTAACCAGATACATGAAGATGATTACTTGCCTTTAGTTTATTTATTAGGTTAGAATGCATTGCTCAAAAATTAGAAAAGAACAAAAATATTTCATTTGATGGATTAGTCTACTTTTATTTGTTTGATCCAATATATTGTGAAAAATCCAAAAAAAAACATAGATTATATTTCCTTCATTAATTAGTTTTCTTATCAAAATCACTTATTTCATTTCGTATGACCATCAATGGTCCATAATAGGAAAAGAAATATAGTTTTGATCCCCTGGTCCCACAACCCAATGGTCTAGAGTTGATAACTGACATTGATACTAGTTTGTGTTTGATAGTCTTACACACACCTGTAACTTTTGTTGAGAAAATAAAACAACTCAATACATTAAACATCACAGCTAATCAATCCTATGACTATTGAACTGATCCTAGAAATTATATTTGATTATGTGCATGACTATACAATGGCAACAACCTCCACAAGTCTTTGGTTGTGATCCTTAGGTCCCACAACCCAATTGGCCTACAAATCAGTTAGACATTAACACTAGTTTGTGTATATTGGTATTCAGATCTTCACCACTTCCACCAAATATTATTTCACAACTTTACTTACTGAACATAGCAGTCGATCAAGCTAAGAATTTCTGGATTAGATAAGAAAATCACCCATATATACATGTGGCTCCATCACACCTCTCGTTCTTACTTCTATGACCTTGTCTAGAAATCTATACGAAGCACCCGTAGGTCATTTTCCACATGTTCAACAACCAACAAACAGAATCTCAGCAGAGCTTGACATTGACTGGAGTCTCTAAGTGGCTATTATCTCAGACTGAGCCATTACACCACTTCAGGTTAGGAGAGCATTCTTTGCCTTATACTTGTAGATCCCAACATTACGTGTTAAAGATACAAGATTTCCCAATTAGCTTGATCCCGGTCATCACACTCACATTCACATTCATTCCACACCAGTTTTCTTAGAAAGACCTTGAGAGGTTGGGTGCGAATAAGGTCATGTGTTGATTTTCTGTTGTATAAATTGGTGAACCTAACGTGAAGAGTTAGTCTCTAAACATTTCCACTTTCTTCGTCCATCCTTTATTCTGCGGGTATTCTTATACCCCCCAAATATGTCGGTATATGATGAGTATGGTTGGCCCATCCCAAGTTTTGACATGTAAAACTACCAATCAAGTATACCACAACAATCACCTTCACTTTCCACATGGACAAACAAACCCTCGTCAACTCAAAACCCTCTACTTCAGGGAACCAATCTTGGTTCCTCTATACATATTAAGGAAATTGACCAAGTCACGTAAACCTATCCTCACAAACAATCAAGTTCAAACAATATGACTTTTACTAGCGAAGCAAGTTCATCTCCTTGGGTATTGTTTTGATAGCCCTATAGCATGTAAACTAATCAACTCCCCCATCTAGATGAGTAGTATTTATCACGATATGCTAGGAGTGAACAACACTTCTAGCACATGAACTAATATTTCATTAAGTTGCAATGAAAATATAATGTCCTACTCCAAAACAATAACACTACCCCTCCACCAACCAAAAATACTACTAATAAGGGGTGGAAAAATAGTGAACAATTCATAGCAGGATATCATACTCCTCAACAACCTCCAAGGGTTCAACAAAAAGCACATAAGAAAATCACTTCCCTATCAATGGGTGATGTCATCTCAGCTTTGGTAGATAAAGTCAAGGAGCTTTAGCTTTCCCAGAATACTTAGAACTCATACATAGGGTAAGCACAAACTACTCCCTACCCACAAAATTACGGACAAATGCCTACTACACAAAATCCTCCAGTTTATATGAATACTCACAACCTTAGGAATCTTCTTATGAGGATGGGAACCTTGGGTATTCCCCCTCATGCCACGTATGGATATCTACAACAAAAAATAGCAAAAATTGCATTCTTAAATGCCATACCAATCGGAAATGCATTGTTCCCTTGCTTCGTGCCTTTGATTCCATATCAAGGTAATCAGCCCCCTATGTACACATGTATTCTAAATCTCTATAGGGGGACATGTATACCTACCCAGGTCCATATGGACAACTGTAGGGGATGCCATATGCCCCAAAAAAAATTCTATCCTATCCCATTTTAGCAACTAATGTAGCCCCCACCTCCCCAATAAGGATATTCAATGGTGGAAACATACACAATGGAGACCTATTCTGAATATCTCAATGAGCCCCTGGAATTCTCCATTTTGACATTCATGCTCTTGATACCATTTCCTAATCTTATGAAATTCAAAGGGGAGGGTGATCCTAATGCCCACATCAAAGCTTACATAACGGCCATTCAAGAGTTTCTCCCATGGGACATGTCGTTGTAAAAATTTTCCCTAAGATGCTAGAAGGTATTGCTCTCGACTGGTACTATAAGATACCAGAGGTTTCAATACACTCATTTAAGAAACTTGTATCAAAATTTATTAAAGATTTTTATATGAACAAACTTTTGAGAATAGGAATCAAGGAATTCCTTCACATCAAGCAAGAGCATGAGTCTACAACCCACTTCATTCAAAGGTGGCAACAAGTTCTCTAAACCTCTGTAAGCACTCCAAATATGGATCAAATGGAAATTTTTGATTTTTTCCTCCACTCTCTCAACAGGGAGACAAAGGAAGAGGTTCAAAAGTTCCCACTAAGGAGCTATGAAGAGGTGCTAGAGGGTGCTATTTGAATTGACCAAGCAACCATTGATAGTGGTTGAAATACTTATGGAGCTAATGGAAGGTTAGTCACCCCTAATCAAAATAACCCCAGTTACTCCAACAACACGAATAGAAATCAAGGACCAAAAATCCTTAATAAGAATTGTGGAGTCACAATGGATGGAGTGACGAACCAACCTAAGAAACCTAACATTGTTAACACACCAAATACTTCTACTTCAAACAACCATAATAACAATGACAACAATCAAAGAAACAACAACTTCTTGCCTTCATTCAATGCTGTAGATTTTAACTGCCAACAATAACAACAATAATAACCCCAGCAGGAAAGATAAACACAGACCCAAAGCCCTAACCAGTACCTAGGAAGGTAACCAAACCAATTTAAAAATCAAGGGAAAGGGTTCTGTATGATGGAAAAGTGACAAGTGAGCATTGGAATCTACAAGTAACTCTTCCTCACACCTAACCTCCTGAGGTCATGCCAAGAGAGCCGGTGGGGATGGACTATGCGTGGGGTATGGGTAAACTAGCTAGGAAATCTTATATCTTCAACACGCACTAATGGAATCTATGAATCTAAGGTAAAGAAGGCCCTCCTAACCTGAACTGACATGATAGATCGGTCAGCAAGGATGACTACTCGAAGGCTCCAATCAATATCGAGCTCTAGCATGATTTGATCTATAGGTTTTGAGATACGGGGAAAATGACTTGGGATTGTTTCATGTATATCTCCAGATAGGGTCATAGGATGGATGATGGATATGGTGGATTCTACGAGTGATTCTCCGGTCTAGTTCAGAAATCCTTAGCTTCATTAGTTTTTATATTCAATAGGGATAACTGTGTGATGATGACAGGCCGAAGTGGAGTGGATCTGAATACTAATGTGTGTAAGCCAACGTCAACGTCAGATTGACCTGTGGACTCGTTGGGTTGTGGGATTTGTGGATCACAACCGTAGATTCACAACCTGCTATGGATGCGCGAATCAGTCCTTAATCCCTAGTATCTAATAGTTATATGCCTTTTTGCCTCTATGTTTAGAACTACAAGCTGTGCAATCTTATTAGAGTACCTTACAGGCATTCTGGTAACCTAAATTCTTAAGCTAGTGTCTATATCAGTGAGAATGTATCATGCATCTGGCTGTGGGACCAAAGGATCACAACCAAATGTTTGCTCTCTTTCAATCCCTTCTACAGTCATGTGGATGTTTATCAGGGGTAACCTGTAGTTTGGTTGGTTTGACCAAAAGGTATGTGCTTGGTCATCTTCAATGTTTAACCCTCTTAATTGTGAACCGATATGTTGTAAGTCTGCTATTGTTTTAAAGACTTGGATTCTAAGATTCTGGTCTATATCAGTTATTGCTGTAACAAGATTGGGTTGAGGCACAATAGGCTCAAATACATATTCTCTGGGCTCCCTAGGTCCCATGATTGTCATGCAAAAGGAAATGATATAAAGCTAACTAATGACAGAATAAATTGACTATGTAAGATATATCTATGTATATTCCTAAATCTGATATTTTTGATAAACTATTTAACAGAATTTAAAAGAGAAATTATCTAATATATCTAGATATTGTTAACTAAACTAATAACAAAATTAAAACAAACAAAGCATCTGAGTATAGCTACTTATCTATGCAGTTGTGAATCTATTTTAAATAACCAGGTAACTCATCTAATCTATTTGAAAGACTCTCGATCCTACCTCAGAAGTGAGGAGTGAATCATAGTTTCTCAGAAACTATCAATCCCCACAGCTTCCCTGGAAATATCGAAAGTGAGATTAACTAAAATGAAAAGATTGACTACTTTATTTGATATGTTTTAACTAGAACTTTGAAACCTTAAACCTAGATTTTGCATAATAGTGGCAAATCTGGTTGTGTATGGCTTTGTCCCCTTAGTATAATCTCCTCATTCTTTCGTGCTCACGTGGATCCAAAAAAGTGTGTAATGCCAACATCAACATAAATAGATATTGGAACAATGGTAGCTTAGGATACAGACCAAATATAATGTGAGTAGGAGAGGGATAGTGCAAGAGAATGGATATTGGCTTATGCAATTCCTGGCAGGATCTATTGCAAGTCATGCAACATAAAACATCCAGAACCTAAAACTATTCTTTTTGATGAACAAAACCTATAACTTTAATGGATTCCTACTGAAAATCAAACCATCCTACTCCAATTTATTGAATGAAATAATAACAACACTTGCACTAGGAGAATATGTGGCTTCCTAACAGCTAAACAATACTAACCATGCATACAACAAATGAAACCATGAATCCTAAGCAAAATTGAAAGGATAAACTATATAAATGAGAAATTTAGAGGCAAATTTGAGGGGGGGACTTTTTCTTGAGCACAAGCCAGCTATTTATAGAATCCCATTTACCCAAAGGTGAAAACCAATTTGATCTCTTAAACCATAAACAATGCCAAAACACTATTCCAGGGAACCATAATCATAAATACAAGCAAAGGCGGTGAAAAAAGTTGGTAAACATTTATTTTTACATGAGTCGTGATAAAATAAAAATTCTAGAAAAATGCATGCAGGACCGCCACCCTGAGAAGGGCGGCGGTTACAGGACTGCCGCCCTGCCTGGGTAGTGGTCACGAGACCACTGCCCAGTCAGGGCAGCAGTTTCGTCACTGAAGACTGAAAGGCAAAGGAAAAGAGAGGGAAGGAAAAAGAAAAGCATGCAAGGGCTAAATGGGGCATGCGGGATGTTAACACATACTTGGAGAGATTTTTTGGATCCCGAACACCTTGCGAGGAGACCTGTATCATCATTGG
The DNA here is from genome assembly GCA_019776745.2 of Taxus chinensis. Classification (NCBI taxonomy): domain Eukaryota; kingdom Viridiplantae; phylum Streptophyta; class Pinopsida; order Cupressales; family Taxaceae; genus Taxus; species Taxus chinensis. The sequence continues at coordinate 364,469,978 of CM034154.1, forward strand.
GGCACGTGTAATGTTGTTCCGGTGGTGCAGTACCCTACAATTTTGGGTACGTACATATTTCCCCCTCAGAGAAGTGTTTTATCCATGAAGAGGCATAAAACAGTGGGTCCGAGTATGGCGGTCCTTAAATGGGAAGTTATAAATTATACCTGATACATCCATGTGTCGAAATGACACCATCTGAGATTCTCGCCACCTGAAAAATGAAAAGAGGACTCAAGTGTAGATAGAAAAAATAGATCAAATAATAAACACTAAACTATTATGAAATGAGGACGTACCATTTGTGCGGGGATAAGAACTTACCTCCGTCGGTGCTCCAAACCTGCGAAAAGGGGCTTTCAAAAAAGTCAGGTTGTTATATATGTAAAAGTGGGCCCATTTTCCTATTCATTTGTGCATGTTGATTTGGTTGATCTTGAGCTCTGGGACCCACGGTGATGGTTTCTGATGAGAGTATAGTCAAAACGTTTGGGACAAGATTGTGATCATGCCTCCACGAGCGGAACACCGACCCGCGAGATCACAGGTTAGTTTTTCTCGATTTACCATTTTTGTCCCCAAAATGTTAAAATGGTGAAATCTTTGTAGTGGGGGGATTATTTTCAAAAATTTCAGTTTTAATAGGGTCACTTAGGGGGGGCGCCCACTAGGTAGGCTTTGTTCGAGTCAAAATGGTCTTTATTTTGTTTTTATCTGTTTTTAGGGCACATGACCCACGTGGGATTTCAGGACATGACCGCCATCCTGAGTAGGGTGGTGGTTACATGACTGCCACCCTGATCAGGGTAGTGAGTTACAGGAACCGCTGCCCTTTAAGGCAGTGATTATGGAACCACCGCCCTGCTCAGGGTGGCGTTCTGCACAAAATGCAAAAACAATACTTATTTGAATTCATTTTTGAATTTCTAGCATTCTTATATTCTTTCATGATTTTTCTAATGTTATTTGAATACTAACTTACTCCTTTTTGTGTGTTTTGGGTGTATGAAGGTGAAGAAGGAGTATATTAGATGGAGCCAGAGAGAGAGAGAGAGAGTGTGACTGGCTTCCAGCAGTATTGGATGCACTTTCTCAGGATGAGCAGGACACACTTCAGAGGGCCGGTATATTGCACATATCACGGGTCCCGCATGTTGCCCCTTCTAGTCACATACTTTGTGACCTATTTTCATATTGGGATGTTGATCGGAACACTTTTTGATTACCAAGACTTAGGGGTGAGTGGACCATTACTTTGGAGGATGTTTACCACATCTTGGGGGTCCCGATCATTGGGAGACAGCTCACTCTTGAGACAACAGGATCACGGGCTCAGATAGCATAGTGGGCTTCATATATGGGAGACACAATTATCTCCACTAGTTCAAAGAAGGGGGTGAGGGTTCAATCTATTCCTAGCCTGCCTATCCCCTTGATTCACCAAGCCATCATGGGGATCCTTGCCTCGAGATTGATTGGGGACAAGGGAGGAGACACTTTACTGTACTACTGGTCCCCCATTGTTGCACAGATTGAGGGACATGGTTGGATTTACGCCTAGGGGGCCGACATTCTTGGGACTACCTATCATGATTTGTACCGGGTGGTTCATTTACAGGGGTAGTCATTGAGCCATCCAACCCTAGTTATGAGCTGGGTTTATGAGCATTTCATCCCCTATGGGAGAGGTGTAGAGGTGGTAGATCTCAGAGCTGTGAGGGCAGCCAGATGGATAGACATGTTGGTGCTCAGAGCACCTCACTAGCCAGTTGCCTCCTTGACCACTGATGACATGGAGGCCACACCTTATCAGGCCATGGTAGGTTTATGGGGTGAGGAGGCTCTTACTTTGATCTCTTGCTCCACCACAGGGCAGCTTGTGGACAGGATGGGGAGGGTGGAGATACATCCATTTGATCAAGTGCCCCAGTATTTTGGCCTTCCTTATGTGGGTATGCTTCCCCCAATAGTGTCAGTATACAGATCAGTTCGAGAGGCTAGACAAGGTCCTAGAGGCTGGGGTTGGATAGTTATTACTCATGGTGTCCCCATTGTAGCTAGGAGGGTAGGATGCACTCGAGGGAGAGTCGGCACTCCTCAAGCACCCTTACTTCAAATTACCGTTGGTCTCACCCACCACAGCAAGGACCCCATTGATATATACTCTGAGTCTGAGGAGTTCACAGGGGGAGAGATGGAGGAGGAGACCGAGGCTGAGGTTAGTGAGTCAGGTGGAGAGGAGGACATTGATCCTGAGTGGCATGATACTCAGGATATCTTACAGGTAGAGAGGGTAGAGTAGAGTGTGGAGAGGGTGACCTTAGCTTCAGAGGAGCCACTTTCTCAAGGCTTGGGTGGATAGGATGAGTCCGTAGTAGGATGTTATGTGGCCCCAGGCATAGGATGAGTGTATCATTCAGCGACGGCATCTGTGGTAGGTGCTAACCCTAAGGATCCCTCTTGGAGGCCTCGAGATCCGAGTGAGTTATCATCCTTCCTTTTACTGTTTATTTTTTAGCTATGATTTTCTTAGTTGCTATCTCTCCTTTTGTTTACTCTTGTTTTTATATTTTGAGTATTTCTAATTTGTTTTCTCCTTTTCTTGCAGAGACTCCAGATGAGTGGCGAGACCTGATTCACTAGGTATACACCGATACCCTGATGATCCCCATGGAGAAGACCCGTGCGGAGTTGTTTGTGGATGCAGGGGAGCCTTCAATAGCCGATAGGAATACTGATGTTTTTCCCCTATCTGGCTTATGGCTAGGATGGTGTCTACCCTCCTTACCAAGTTGGTAGGATACAAGATAGCAGAGCACCTGATAAGGAGTTACTCTCATAGCAAGATTGCAGCTGCTCCTCGGGATCATGAGCCCTCCGTGCACTCAAAGTGCCAGTGTAGCCAGATTCCTAGATGAGGTCGTGCACCTTCGGAGGGTTCTCATAGGGGTTGAGAGGTCACTGGCTCCTATAGATCATTAGTATGATGTATTTTGTACTTCCCAGGCTCTTTGAGCATTTTGACCATGCTTAGCGCATGATGTCATTGTATAGGAAACTTGATTATATATATATATATATATATTCCTTTTTGGATCAGACTCTTGGTATCTATGTTTTTGTGATTCATTTCCGCATGTAAACTATAATGTTGTTTTTATATGCTTTTCAGAATGTATGCAATGGAGGAAAAATGATACAAATGCTTTCTTTCTTTTTGTATTTCGTGATGCTGATATATGATAATGTAGACACAATGTGATCTTGAACTTTAGTTTCTATAAGCAATTTTTGGTATTTCATATTGGTTTTGACAAAATATGATGATAAACCGGTATGATGAGCAGATGAACTTGCCCCATTCCTAACTCCACGCAACTAGTAAGATGCGAGGGCTCATCACCAGGAGCTAGAAAGGGCACAAGTTATGAATTTTTTTGAATGGTAGTGATGAGAGATAGACAAATATTTGGCAAAACCAAATTAGGACGCTACAAACCTATTCTACTCAGTTGACTCCATAGTTTATAATGCTACTTGCTTTGTGGTTTATCTAGACTTAGATCCGTAGATGGCCACATGGTAGACAAAATCTAGTTTTCGAGGTTTTGAGTTCTCTTGGAATTTTGGACATCTGATTCATTTGTTTTTGACTCAAGATTTCAAAGGTTCATTTGAATTGTTTGCTGACGACCTTCAACATTTATTGTCAAGAGGACCCCCCACACCTTGCCCCATGCTACTAGTTAGAAGCATGGGCTTATCACCATGGACAAGGTACAGGTGAGTAAGGGCATTCCCATCCTTTCCCAACCCTACGTCACTAGTAAGAGACACAAGCTCATCACCAAAGGTTGGTAGGGCAAGGAAATGTGTAAAAATAAAATTTTCTGTTTGATCTATATTTGACTTGTTTATTTGAGTAAAATGTCAGTGTGTTCTTATTTCCAAAGAGATATACATACAAGATAGATGTGACATGATGAAGCTTCTAGAATAGACCATAGGTAAGACACCTATCCTAGGAAGAAACCAAAAGTGAGAACAAGCCTGCAGATCTTGGTATGGTTACCGTTAAGACTTTGTCATATCTAGCTTTATATGGATGAAATAATTCTGAAATGGTGATGATGTTATGAAAATGAAGAAGCATGATTGGAATGCTAATGCAAATACCATCGGAAGTTTGTAATGAATTGCTTTGAGAATAAGTTCCTTGATCACAAAATTGTACGAAACAAGTGGACAAAATGAACCTAACTACATGAAGATGCAATGTAGATATAATTATACAAATAGTGTTGGTCGCTTATGCATAGAATCGTTTAAGGTGTAGGGAATTGACGGTTTCACCAAATTCCTCACCTTCTAGTGTACATAAGAGATATGCACCATTTCCATAGTCTTTTGTGACTCGGTATGGGCCCAACCATTTGGGCCAGAATTTCCTTCCTTCACCGGTCTTTTTATCAATCTGGCTGTCTAGTCTTAGAACTAGATCTCCTTCATATATATCTCATTCATAGACCTTTTTGTTATACTACCGGCACATCCAGTCAGCATAGACTCTATGCCATTGTTTAGCATCTAACCTAGCCTCATCTAGGCTTTCTAGTTGGGAGAGACGTGCTTCTCTATAAGCATCTTCATCCAGAATCCCTTGTAATGAGATGCGGAGACTGGGTATTTCAACCTCAAGTGGGAGAACTGCTTCTACTCTGAATACCAGTGAGAAAGGAGTTGCTCTTGTTGGTGTTCTTATTGAGGTTCGGTGGGCCCACAAGGCTGGGTATAACTTTAAATTCCAATCTTGTTAAAAAAAATTTACCGTTTTAAGGAGAATAGCTTTAATTTTTTGTTTGTTGCTTCAGCCTGTCCGTTGGCTTGAGGGTAATACAGGGAGGCTGTTTGATGGCTTATTTTAAATTTATTACATAATTCACAAACCTTGTCTTTATTACAAGAAGTCCCATTATCTGTGATAATGATTTGTGGGACACCGTACTTACAAATGATCTTATTCAAAATGAACTTGGTGATCATGGAACCTGGTACAGTGGTGAGAGGCATAGCCTCTACCCATTTGGTAAAATACTCGGTGGCCATGATTATGAAGTTATGGCCATCTATAGATGAGGGAGAGAATTTCCCTATCAAGTCTAGGCCCCATGTAGAAAAGGGCCATGGAGTTGCGATTGGTTGTAGAGCTTGTGCCAGTATGTGAATTTTGTGGGAAAATTCTTGGCATTTATGACCCTTGCGTACAAACTCTACTACGTCGTGCTCTAGAGTGGGCAAGAAATAGCCCATCCAATGTATTTTGGAAGTGGTGGCGTGACCACCGAAGTGGCCTCCACATATTCCACTGTGAGATTCATGGAGAATCTTCTTGGATTCTTTTGTGTCAACACACCTTAGAAGCATTCCATCGAAAGCCTTACGATAGAGCACTTGTTCTATAATAACGTATTTAGCCACGATAATACGTAACCACCTTCTTTGTTGTGGTGTAACACTTTCTGGATATGTATGGTCCATGATATAATTCACAATATCAGTATACCAAGGACATTCAGAAATAGGAGGTCTAGTTTCGATGTAATATATGCATTCATCGGGAAATTCCAGATCTACTAGATCACCTCCGTCTAATGGGTTATCAACTAACCAATCTGTAATGATTTGTCCCTTAATGGACTTCTGATTTACAAATGTTAATTTGAATTCACCCATTAAGGTTATAAAGTGTCCAACCTTTTTAGACAAGGACCCTTGTGTGAGGAAAGTTCGCAAATGGTATATTTTTACAAAGACCCTTGTTTCTTGGTTTAGCATGTAATTTCTTAAACGTTTGGTTACAAAGACTATGGCAAGGCATTCTTGCTCTACTTACGTATAACGTGTATCATAATCGAGTAGAGTTCAGCTAATAAAATAGATCACATGTTCTCTCTTGTCATCATCTTCTTGATCCAGCATGTAGGCTAGCAAGACATTGGTAGCTCGTGAATATAAGATTAAAGGGCGGTCTAGCTTAGGAGGCATTAGCGTAGGTGGTGATAATAAGAAACACTTAACTACTTTGAAAGCCTCATTGTAGTCTTCGTTCCAATCGATAGTGTACTCTTTCTTGAGTAGACTGTTGATTGGATGAATGGCAAAGCTTAAATCTGGGATGAATCTTTGGATTTCACCGAGTTTCCCAAGAAATGACCTGATTCTAGATTCATCCGATGGTGGGATCATTTCAAGAATAGCCCAGATTTTATCTGGGTCTACATCAATCCCTCATGATGATATAATGTAACCTAGGAGCTTCCCTCCTGTCACACCAAATAAATATTTTTTTGGGTTTAGTGTGACTTTGTATTCTATCAAATGTGAAAGAATGATGCTGAGCACTTCTGGGTGATAAAAACACTTCCTGACTTTGGCCAACAAGTTGTCTATGTAGGATTCCATGATTTTGTGAATAAGATCATGAAATATGTATGTCATTACCCACTGGTATGTGGTGCCAGCATTCTTGAGACCGAGTGGCATAATAGCATAGCAATAGGTTCCCCAAGGAGTTATAAATGTGGTTTTGGCTTGGTCTTGTTCGAATATTCTAATTTGATTGTATCCTAAAAATCCATCCATGAGAGACAAAATCTCAAACCTAGCCATTGCGTCAACAATGACGTCAATGGATGGTAATGGGGAGTCTTCCTTAGGACGCGCCTTGTTAATGTCTCATAAATCTATGCAAATGCATATCTTCCCATTCTTTTTTAGAACAGGAATGATATTAGATATCTACTGAGAATAATCAACTGGCTTGATGAATCCTACTTGGAGGAGTTTCATTACTTCTTCCTTCACCATGAGAGCTACCTTGGGTTTCATTGGTCTCGATTTTTGTTTAATCGGCTTTGCATCTGATTTGGTGACGAGGTTATGTACCGTGATATGTGGTGCAACCCCTGTCATTTCTTTATAATTAAATGCAAAAGCCTTTTGATGTTCTTTGAGGATTCGAGTGTGTATTTCTATTTCTTCTGGAGTTAATGAAGATCCTAGTTTCAAGATCTTCGGTTCTTCCTCCGTTCCAATGTTAATATTGATTGTTTCTTTGATTAAAGAAGTGTTACCTTCTTCAAACTCAGGCGGAGCTGGAGGTAGTTCCAGATCTTCTCCATTCTCTACCACGTATATGCCGAGTTCCTTTTGTGGGGGAAGCTCTATCATGGGATTCCCGAAGTAGGAAGATGAATGTGGGATTAAAGACAAATCCACCATGTGATGGGTGAGATGTAATGTTGCATAGGTGTTTAGGTAATCAAGAGTATTTCTATCACTATCAATGTGATCCACGCTAGTAGATTTGTTCTCAACTATGCTTGTTAAAAGTGGGTTTGATACTTTCTTCACTAATGGTTCAGTGCGAAGTGATACTATGAAACGGGTGTCCTCTAACTCACTGTTTGGAGTGAAGCGTGAAGCTGAGGTTGCTATAGAATCTGCGAGAAGATTTTGTTCTCGTGGGATTGCCTCAATGGATATGAAGTCAAATCCTTTACTTAAGTCTAATACTGCTGTTTTGTAAAGTTGTAAATGTTCAGCTTTGGTCTCATACACCTTAGAGACTTGGTTCGCTACTAGTTGTGAGTCTCCTAACACTCTGATGTTATTAACACCGATCCTTTTGGCTATAATGAGACCAAGGAGGAGAGCTTCATACTCCATGCCATTGTTTGTTAATTCAAAATTTAGTTTAAAGGTGAACGATAGGATCTTTCCCTCGGGAGAAGTAAAGATCACACCTGCCCCAGCCCCATAACGACATCTTGCTCCATCGAAGTGGAGAGTCCAATATTTAATTGGGAAGATGGACATTGGGACATTTACCATGTCAACTTCTTTAGTTTCATTTACTTCTACCATGCAAAGATCCTCTGCTGGCAAAGAGCCAACTCTTAGGGTATATCCTATACCTACAGAATCAAATGGTAGGAAAATTGGTAGATCCTGTTCTAACAATTTGACAATTTTTGTAGTAGTTCCTAATGATACTATTTTGATAATGTTAGCCTCATCCTTGAGGGTTGGGATAGTCTTGATTAGATTCATAACTTCTAACTCTATTGTAGGTACCAAATTTCCTTCTGGTTTCGAGTCGGTTGGTTTATTAAGATGGTTTGTTGGGAGTTCAAACTCAGAGTGAACACCCGGTCTTTTCTTTAAGTCAGCTAGGTGTATATCGAATGGTTTTGGATCACCTTTGGCCATAAATATCTTTCCTAAGTGCAAGAAACTTACTTCTTGAAATAACGTAGAAGGGATTGCCTTCATATGGTGTATCCATGGTCAGCCGAGGATCATATTATAGTTATTTTCCTAATCTATTATATAAAACTCAATCAGGATTGTTTTGGGTCCTAAGGTGACTGGTAGTATTATAGTTCCAATTGAAGTGGTCTTGAGGCTATCATAGCCTCTTAGTGTATTCCAAGTTGTGGAACAATTTTGTTTCTCCATACCCTAGCTTTTAAAGGAAAGAAAAGGGGACTATGTTAGCTGCTGCCCCATCGTCAACCATTGCATGTTTAACGTAATTGTTATAAACCCACACTTGCAAATGTAAGGTTGGATCACCTCTACGTGCAATCTCAGCATCTGTTGGCATTTTGTTTATTTCAAATATAAACTCGGTATCCCTATCCGGCTACCCCGGAGGGTGGATATCAAAGTCTATATGGTTTACCTATGTTTCAGGAGGTGGAGTGATGTTAATTAAATGACCTAAACCTAATGCTTCTAAGAGAGCAGCCCTGTGGGCAGGAGATTTCTTCAATAAATCCAAAAAGGAGATATGAGAGAAGGTCTTTGTTAGGTCATTAATTAAATCATAGGTGCCTACAGGTTTTACCAATATTTTTTGGATGTTATTTACCTCTAGCGGGTAACTTGGATTTGGCTGAGAGGAATACTCTCGTGTCCTTGTTACAGCTTCGATAGGTAGTTCGGTGTCTAACTCCACTAATCCGACTATCTTGGGTCGTGGATGACTTCCTAATTGTGGTGCAATTGGTGGGTTTAGCGAAGTTCGAGGCTTCATGATCATTGTTTCCTGTCATTACACTCTTATTCATCCCATTTGGATTTAATTTGTTATTATTATGATTTGGGAGCGGATCGTTGAAGATCTTGAGGGGAGCATTTTTAGGGGAAACTACCCTTGTAAAATTATTTGGCACTGGTGATGTAGGATCTGCCAAGAACATATCTATGAAAAGTTGTCTTTGTTCCTCTAGTAGACATTGCATGAATTTATTATAATCACGACAAGTCCTAGTGTCATGGCCTCAAATTTTGTGGAAACCACAATACAAGTTAGGATTGTAATTCCTAGGTTGCTGGTTTGGCATATATTGTGGTCTAAAGCTCTGATCAAACCATTGCCTATTAGGATTAAATTTTTACATTTGTTGTTTTTGGTTTTGGTTCTGGTTTTGATATCCAGTTGAATTTTGGCTTGGACCCTGTGTCTGGATCCACCATCGTTGTTTTTGTTGTTGTGGATGATTAAAATCCACTGTATTGATTGTTGGGGTAAAATTGTTGTTTCGTTGATTATTAGTCATTGGTGGAGTATTTACAATATTTTCCTTTTTAGCTTGGTCAGTTACCCCATCTATTGTTACGTCATGATTTTTGTTAAGGATTTTAGGTCCTTGATTGATGTTTGTGGTAGTAGGATAAGTCGTAGTACCCTGGCTGGGGGTGATTAACCTCCCATTTGTTCCATATGTCTTGCGACCACTATCTATTGCCTCCTGATCTATTCGGAGGGCGCTCTCAAGCACTTCATCGTAAGTCCTTAGTGGGAACTTTTGGACTTCTTCCTTCACCTCTCTACTGAGAGAATGAAGGAATAAATCACATAATGCCATTTGGTCCATATTTGGAGCACTGGATGAAGAATAAAGGACTGTACGCCATCTTTGGATGAAGTGAGCGACAGATTCATTGTGTTCTTACTTGATGTGCAAAAATTCCCTGATTCCTATTCTCAACAGTTTGTTCATGTCAAACGCTTTAATGAACTCTGAAACAAGTTGTTTAAACGAATGTATTGATGCTTCGGGTATTCTGTAATACCAATCGAGGGTGATGCCCTCTAAGGTTTTGGGGAATATTTTGGCAACAACCCCATCCCAAGGGAGCAGCTCTCGAATGGCTATGGCATAGGCCTTGATATGTGCATTTGGGTCTCCCTCCCCCTTGTATTTGGGAAAATCGGGAAGCATTCTTGGAAGCATGACACTTCGTATGGTGAAATCTAAGGGATCTTTCAAATATTATGAATAAGTCCCTATCACGTAGGTTTCGACCATTGATGGTGCCTACTGAGGGGGTGGAGGTGGAATGGGTTGTTGATATGGCATAGCGTATGCATTTACAAGGGTAGAAGGAAATCCCTGTGGTTGATAAAACATGCCAGGAGAGGAGAACATATCCCCTTGTGGTGATTTAGAATACATGTTTAAGTATGAAGGAGTATTGCCTAGGAATGGATTATTTTGTACTAGACTGGGAGGTATCATATTCGCCACCAGAATGGTGTTAGAAATGGTGGTTCTAGTTGGGTTTTGTTGAGAATATTGAGGAGGCATACCCAACGTGCCTATTCCTGTGAGGAGGTCTACTTGGCTAGGATGATGTGGAGGATTGGAATTTCTTGCCTGCATGAATTGAGAATTTTGACTTGCTTGAGCAAGTTCTAACCCTCTAACCTTTTCCACTAAAGTTGAAATGACATCATTTGGTGAAGTCACATTATTTTTCCTTAGTGGCATTTTTCGTATATCCTGAGGTTGTATAGGCATGTGATACCATTGCTATGAATTGATCGTTTCCCTGCCAAGTTTCACCGAGGGCATTTCCTATAGGTCGTGGCATGGAGGTGTTTTCTTGATACGATACCTCTGGGTTGTGTTTGTAAACTTCCTATAGGTGGGTACATACTCTGAGACCATTGTTCATTCCTGGCATAATGCACTAAATGTTCATTATCTAAAAATGGATATGGATCCGATTGTCTACTAATTTTTGGTCTAAGCAATACCTGAGGAGACGAACCAGATTCTCCTGTAAACATCATGGCGTCCTGAGCCTAAAGGTTCTGGGTGTTGCGTTTGAGTGAGCTGATCCAACTCCTCTATTTGGAAAGAAGAACTATATCTAGTCCTTAGGGGTAGAGTTTGTGTTGACAATTGGTTAGTTGAATAGTTATCACCCCATGCTGAGAGCGAGGGTGATGGCTGTCTATTCAGTTGATCGTAATATGCTTCAAGACCTAGGAGAGGTCTGCCATATGCGTCGAATCCTGACATATTCGGGGGGTATATGAATACCCGCAGAATAATGGGAAAGAGCAAAGGTGGATGGAAGAAGTGAAAAATAAAATAAAAGAACTGTGTATTTCACGTTGGGTTCACCAATTTTGTACGATGGAAAAGTGACAAGTGAGCATGGGAATCTACAAGTAACTCTTCCTCGCACCCGACCTCCCGAGGTCATGCCAAGACAGCCAGTGGGGATGGAATATACCTGGGGTGCAAACAAACAAGTTAGGAAATCTTATGTCTTCAACGTGCACTAATGGAATCTACGAATCTAAGGCAAAGAAGGCCCTCCTAACCTGAACTGGCATGATAGATTGGTTGACAAGGATGACTTCTCGAAGGCTCCAATCAATATGAGCTCTGGTGTGATTCGATCTATAGGTTGTGGGATATGGGGAAATTGACCCGGGATTGTTTCATGTATATCTCTAGATAGGGTCATTGGATGGATGATGGATATAGTGGATTCTATGGGTGATTCTCCAATCTAGTCTAGAAATCCTTAGCTTCGTTAGCTGCTATATCCAACAAGGATAACTGTGTGATGATGATAGGGGAAGTGGAGTGATCTGAATACTAATGTGCGTAAGCTAGCATCAATGTCGGATTGACCTGTCGACTTGTTGGGTTGTGGGATTTTTGGATCACAACCGTAAATTCATGGTTGTTGTTAACCTGTTATGGTCATGTGTGGAATCAGTCCCTAATCCCTAGTATCCAATAGTCGTATACCTTTTCAGCCTCTATGTTTATAACTACAAGTTGTGCAATCTTCTCAGAGTACCTTATAGGCATTCTGGCAACCTGAATTCTTAAGCTAGTGTCTATATTAGTGATAATGTCTCCTACATCTGGTTGTGGGACCAAAGGATCACAACCGAATGTTTGCTCTCTTTCAAGCCCTTCTACAGTCATGCGGATGTTTATCTAGGGTAACCTGTAGTTTGGTTGGTTTGACCAAAACGTATGTGCTTGGTCATCTTCAATGTTTAACCCTCTTAATTATGAACCGATCTGTTGTAAGTCTGTTGTTGTTTTAAAGACTTAGATTCTAAGATTCTGGTCTATATCAGTTATTGCTGTAGCAAGATTGGGTTGAGGCACGATAGGCTCGAATACGTATTCTCTGGGCTCCCTAGGTCCCGTGATTTTCATGCAAAAGGAAATGATATAAAGCTAACTAATGACAGAATAAACTAACTATGCAAGATATATCTATGTATATTCTTCTAAATCTGATGTTTTTTGATAAACTATTGAACATAATTAAAAGAGAAATTATCTAATATACCTAGAAATTGACAGCTAAACTAATAACGAAATTAAAACAAACAAAGTAGCCGAGTATAGCTACTTGTCTGTGCAGTTGTGAATCTATTCTAAATAACCAGATAACTGATCTAATCTATTTGAAAGAATCTTGATCCTACCTCAGAAGTGAGGAGTGAATCATAGTTTCTCAAAAACTATCAATCCCCACAGCTTCCCTGGCAATATCGAAAGTGAGATTAATTGAAATGAAATGATTGACTACTCTATTTGATATGTTTTAACTAGAACTTTGAAAGCTTGAACCTAGATTTTGCAGAATAATGGCGAATCTTGTTGTGTATGGCTTTATCCCCTCAGTGTTATCTCCTCGTTCCTTCATGCTCACGTGGATCCAAAAAAGTGTGTAATGCTAGCATCAACAGAAGTAGATATTGGAATAATGGCAGCTTAGGATGCAAACCGAATACAATGTGAGTAGGAGAGGGATAGCGCAAGAGAACAGAGCTTGGCTTATGAAATTCCTAGTGGGATCTATTGCGAGTCATGCAACACAAAACATCTAGAACCTAAAACTATTCTTTTTGACAAACAAAACCTACAACTTTAATGGCTTCCTACTAAAAATCAAAATATCATACTCCAATTGATTGGATGAAATAATAACAACACTTGCACAAGGAGAATACGTGGCTTCCTAACATCTAAACAATATTAACCATGTATACAACAAATGAAACTATGAATCTTAAACAAAATTGAAAGGATAAACTATTGAAATGAGAATTTCAAAGGAAAATTTGAGGGGCCATTTACTTGAGCACAAGCTAGCTATTTATAGAATCCCATTTACCCAAAGGTGAAAACCAATTTGATCTCTTAAACCATAAAAAATGCCAAAAAACTATTCCAGGGAACCAGATTCATAAATACAAGCAAAGGAAGTGAAAAAATCTGGTAAACATTGATTTTTACATGAGTTGTGATAAAAGAAATGTTTGGAAAAACTGTGCAAACCGCCGCCCTGAGCAGGGTGGCAGTTACAGGACCGCTGCCCTGCCTGGGCGGTGGTCACGAGACCACTACCTAGGCAGGGCGGCGGTTTCATCACTGAAGACCGAAAGGCAAAGGAAAAGAGAGGGAAGGAAAAATAAAAGTACGTAGGGGATAAATGGGGCACGTGGGATGTTAATGCATATTTTGGAGAGCTGTTTTCGGATCCCGAACACCTTACGAGGATACCTATATCATCATTGGGGTACATGTAATGTTGTTCCGGTGATGCAGTACCCTATAATTTTTGGTATGTACAGGTTCCCAAAATTTAACAATAATAATCAACAGCTGAACAATAACTGTAATTTTAGGCCACAATAGGGTGTAAATCAAAGGCCTCATGATTACGATCCTTATTTATACTGCAGTTTCCATAGGGTTTGCAAGCATGATGCAAGAAAATGTTGCGATTGTAACAAGTTTTTGCAATGTTTTCCAGAGGATCAAATACCTTTATTTGTTGACATGTTTTTGGCAAACCCAACAGCTCCTACTCAAAACACCTACATGAGACTAGTATCTCCATAGAACACACCGCTGGGAATATTTAATGCTCCACTCCCCACATGTCCAAAATATGGTATATTAGATCCCAAAATTTCAAACAAAGGTATTGTAATAGGGACCGATGATCACAAAGCCTCGAATTCATCAAACCCATAAGTGGCACCTCCTTTGGATGGTTGCTAGCAAACAAAAATTGTAAGGCTAGTAGAGTTAGACATTAAACCACAAATTAACACAGGCACTAGAACTAGGGATTGTTCTTCACATCCTATGTTGATCTACCCAACCATATCAGATGAAATTTGTGATACCATAAGCAATCCAGTAGGAGATTATGATTTTATCAGCAACTTAGCTAAGACCGTCTCACACATTTCCTTCTTGGATATGTTAAAGGAATTTCCTACTCATTGGGCCACTCTACTAGAAGCATTGGTTCTTGGTCATTTAGATAATGTCACCCCTCTTCCAGAAGCACAAATAAACCACTTGGACTTTGATTTCTATCCTCTAGTGCATCCTGAAAGAGATGTTGGATTTGTGTTTGATATCAGCAAGATGCCCACAGAAACTGAAATAGTTCGTAGAGGTGATCTAGCATTTTTTTACAAGTATGGATTTACAATAACTATGTAAATCAGGCGATGATTGATGATGGGGAAGCACTCAACACAGTCCCCTTCTCTTTCCTTCAAAAACTAGGGTAAAGAGAGACCAATTCCTCTTCTACACTAAATATGCTGAGAGGCTATGATAGCCTCAAACCAACGTCAATCGGAACTATACTGTTTCCGATCACCCTTGGACCTAAGACGGTACTAACCAAATTTTATATTATAGATTAGGAAACCAACTATAATATGATCCTTGGACATCCCTGGATTCATTGCATGAAGGAGATTCCCTCGGCTTTGTTTTAGGAAGTTAGGTTCCTACATTTAGGAAAGGTTTTTGTGGTACAAGGTGATCCAAAACACTTTGACATACACCTAGTCAAGGGTCCACTCTGAGTTTGAGATTGCTAAAAATCATTTAAATAAACTTATAAGCTTAGTACCAGAGGAAGAATTGGTTCCTACAATAGAATTATAGTTCACAAATTTGATTGAAGGCATTCTGGAAGTCAGAGATGAAACCGTCATATTAGAGATAGTATCACTAGGAACTACGAAAAATATTTTCAAGCTATTGGAAAAATATTTACCCATTCTTCTTCCTTTCAACTCTATGGTCATGGGACATACCTTAGGACTCGGTTCTCTACCAGCAAATGAGGTTTGTATCGTCGAGGTAACTGAATTAGAAGGGAAAGATTCAAAAGATGATCCAACGTCTATTTTTCCAAGTAACTGTTAGACTCTCCATTTCGATGGAGCCAAGTGTCATTTTGGCACTAGGGCAGGTGTGATTCTTACCTCTCCTGAGGGGAGGATTCTACCTTTTTCCTTCAACTTAAAATTTGAGTACACAAAAAATAGAGTTGAATACGAATCCCTTCTACTTGGTCTCATCGTAGCCGAAAGAATGGGTGTTCTTAATATCAGGGTGCTGGGTGATTCACAACTAGTTGTGAATCAAGTATATGGAGTGTATTTACAGCTTTATAAAATAGCATTACTAAATTTAACAAAGATGTTTGATTTCATATTAATGAAGGCAATTCCACGAGACTAGAATCTCTTTGTAGACTCAATCACAACATCCACTTTCGCTTTACTCCAAGCGATGAGTTGGAATATTCAAGCTGCACAGTCTCGGTTTGTGTAGAACCTTTCATCCATAAGACATCATTAATTCCAATGTTGACATACATAGATATTGAGATCGAGTTTGTCATTACAGATCGTGTTGACATTGACAAAGAAATTATAGAATATCTAAATGCCCTTGCAGAGCTACATCTTACACATCACAAGGTTAATATTTCTTTAATTCCACACTCTTCTTCCTATTTTGGAAATCCCATGATAGAGTATTCCCCTGGGAAGGAAATTGAAATTTTTGAGGTGGTAGAAGAGGAGGATTTAGAGTTACCTCCAGCCCTACCTAAGTTTGAGGAAGGAAAAGTCTCCTTAATTGAGGGAACAATCGATATAAATATCGGGACTAGGGAAGAACCAAATATTTTGAAGCTAGGGTCCTCTTTAACTCTAGAGGAGGTTAAAATACATACCCACATTCTCAAGGAGCATCAGAAAGCATTCACATTTAATCACAAGGAAATGACAAGGATTGCATCACACATTGTGGTACACAACCTTGTCACCAAACCAGATACAAATCTGATTAAGAAAAAGTTGAGGCCCATAAATCCAAAAGTGGCCTTCATGGTGAAAAAAGAAGTGATGAAACTCCTCTAGGTGGAATTCATCAAGCCATTTGATCACTCTCAATGGGTATCTAACATAGTCCCTGTTCTCAAGAAACATGGAAAGATTCACATTTGTATAGATTTCTGGGATATAATGAAGGCTTGTCCCAAGGATGATTTCCCATTACCGTTCATTGATGTTATTGTAGATGCAACAACTAGTTTTGATTTTTTGTCTCTTATGGATGGATTCCTTGGGTATAATCAGATCAGAATATCTAAAGAGGATCAAGCCAAAACCATGTTTATAACTCCTTGGGAAACTTATTATTATGCGGTCATGTCATTCAGGCTTAAGAATGTTGGAGCTACGTACCAATGAGCAATTACTTATATATTCCATGACATTATACATAATATTGTAGAATCCTATGTGGATGTCTTGATGGATAGGGCCAAAAAGCATTGTGATCACCCAGAGCTTCTTCATATCATCCTTTCACACTTAATCGAATACAACGTCACATTGAATCCAGAAAAGTATGTATTTGGCATAATAGGAGGCAAGTTTTTGGGGTACATAATATCTTCTCAAGGAATTGATGTGGACCTAGCCAAAATTTGAGTTTTATTGGAAATGATTCCACCAATGGATGAGTCTGGCATTAGATATTTTCTTGGAAAATTTGGGGCAATCCAAAGATTTATCCTTGACTTGACCTTTTCTATTCACCCAATCAACAATTTGTTGAAAAAGGATTATAGCATTGAGGTTAAACAAGAAAGCAACAAGGCCTTCAAGGTAGTTAAATGGTTCTTATTTTCCCCTCCCATGCTAATGTTGCCTAGATCAGATCACCCTTTGATATTATATTCATGAGCTACAGATGTTTCACTAGCCTTCATGTTGGCTCAAGAAGATGATGATAAATGAGAGCGCACAATCTATTTTATTAGTCGAACGTTGCTTGATTATGAGACATGTTACACCCAAGCAGAGAAAGAATTCCTTTCCATATTCTTTGCAATGAAGCTCTTAAGAAATTATATGTTGAATCAAGAAACAAGGGTTATCATTAAGTCAGATAACTTATGTACATTCCTTGTGTAAGGATCCTTATCTAAGAAGGTCAGGTGATTCATAACTGTGATGGTTGAATTTGAGTTAACATTTGTTAATCAAAAATCTGTCAAAGGAAAAATCATTATGGATTGGTTAGTTGATAATTCATTATATGGAGGTGATCTAGTAGATCAAGACTTCCCCAATGAGTGTGTGTACTTTTTCAGGACTAGGCCCCCCATTTCTACGTGTCCATGGTATACTGACATCATTAATTTTATAGTGGATTGTACATACCTAGATGGGGAAACATCACAAAAAAGAAGGCACCTACGCATCATTGTTACTAAGTACATTATTTTGGAGCAAGTGCTCTATCATAGGGCCTTCAACAAAATTTCGTTAAGGTGTGTCGACGTTGAAGAATCTAAAAATATTCTTTATGAATCACATACTAGGGTATGCGGAGGTCACTTTGGTAGCCACACCACTACTCATAAGATACATCGTATGGGATATTTCTATCCCACCCTGGAGCATGATGTAGTAGATTTTGTGCGCAGATTCCACAAATGCCGAGAGTTCTCCATGAGATCCATATACCAGCACAAGCTTTCTAACCAATCGAAACCCCATGGCCCTTTTCCATATGGGGCCTAGATTTAATGGGGAAATTCTCTCCCTCATCAACAGATGGCCATAAATTCATAATCATGGCCACAGAATACTTTACCAAGTGGGTAGAAGCCATGCCTCTTACCACTGTACCTGGGTCTGTAATCGCTAAGTTCATCTTAAACCAAATCATTTATAGGTATGGTATCCCACAAGTCATTATCTCGGATAATGGCATGTCTTTCAAGAACGAAGAGGTGCATGAATTGTGTGCAAGGTTCAAGATAAGTCATCACACGGATTCTCTTTATTATCCTCAGACTAATGGACAGGATGAGGCTACGAATAAAACATTAAATTCCATCCTCCTTAAGACCGTTAAGGATAAAAAATGAGATTGGCATTCAAATAATTTTCTGGCCTTGAGGGCTTATCGGATGTCAATTAGAACACCAACATGGGGAACCCCCTTGTCTTTTGTATTTGGTGAGGAAGCAGTTTTACCACTCGAGGTTGAAATACCGAGTCTCTGTATTTCACTGCACATAATATTAGGAGAAGAAGGCTATCGAGAAGTGTGTCTCTCTCAATTAGAAAGTCTTGATGAGGTTAGACTCAACGTTGAACAATGGCACAATGTTTAAGTTGACCGGATGGCTTAGAAATACAACAAGAAGGTTTATGAACGTGAAATATATGAGGGAGACTTAGTCTTAAGACTTGATATCTAGATAGATAAATATACCAGTGAGGTAAGAAAATTCAGACCTATGTGGTTATGTCTATATCAATTAGTAGAATACTACATGTTACTTTCTCCTAAGCATTCAAGTGTTGATATGTGATTTCTCGTAAAAGGATTGTGTTCCTCGATTCGGAAATCATGCTTGATATGTACCGAATTTCTTGCAGATTGCAGATCCTGACTGAGTCAAAATATAAATAGACTCTTTTATTTATTTCATTTTGTGACTGAATATTAATCTGATCACGGAATGAATTATACAGGTATTCATCAATAATATCTAGACTTGGACCAGAGGAATTGATCCAAGTAATGCTTTAATTTTGTGAAGTGATAAAATTAGATCACGAACCTTGAACAGGTTGCAAGGTATGGAAGCATTTAGTAAGCTGGTCAGGAGTATGACTCAGGCTGATCTTGAGAAATGAAACGGTTCCCGATATCTAGTATATCTGGAAGGTCTCGATTAAAGACCAGGTAATAATTCATTGACATACAATTCTGTAATAAGAACAGGAGTGGCTCTGTTCTAGAAAGTATGATACAGGTCTTTCCGAGTTTTCAGGACAAGGACCAAACTGAATTACTAAGGGTTAGTAACCTAAAACAATAACCTAACCTAGGGGTTAGATTATTGTTAGTCTAACCTAGACCTAGGCTATGTGTTATGATCCTAAAATAATAACTAAGTGTAAAATGGTTAGCATGGTCATTACCCTAAAACTCTAACCTAAGATACTAACCTAACTAACTAAGAGTTTTTGGGAAGGGGCCTTTGAAGGGTGGCGAACCATGGGCGCTATTCTCTATGGCAATAAATGGGAAGGATAAGGATGAGGGACAGGCATATGGCGGAGGCTTAGGCGGCGGCTAACCTTGGCAGACTTGGCAATTACTAAGTTTGGAAATGAACTTGAGTTTTTGGATGGACTGTCGCCAATTTCGGCGGTCGGTGGGAGTTGAGATTAAGCGGGAAAATTGGTTTAATGGCATTTAATGTCTAGGGAGTCGAGCCGGAGCTCGCGGAAGGCATGCAAACGGAGAAGTTGGAAGGTTTGTTTGGTGTATCGCGATTTTCGGTCTTCTTCTCTCTCTCTCTCTGCTAGTTTACTGTTCTTAGCACCAGTTCTCTTTGAGTTGCATGGCAAGAATGAAATTCTCTGGCTCTTTTCTCTGCCATGGAGGATATATTGCGATGGGACAGCGAAATTTTGTTGGTCGCTGTATTTGGGAAAAAGAAAAGGAAGTTTGAGCTCTTCCTGTGGTCTGCTTCGGAAATTCGATCAAAATACAGGCATGCTAGGCCCTAACCTTTAAATATCTTGCTGTTTTTCAAGTGCTTTCATTAAAACAACTCTGTTCAAATGTTCTGTGAAGATTGGATGAATTTTCTATGAGATCTAGTTTGATTTTTAGCACTGTATCTCGTCTGGTTCGATTTTTCAATTTCTTCTTGATGGGTGTTTGTTTAAATAGAACTTCGACTCTATTTATTTGAGTATTCATTCTGGCTTATACATGTGTGGTATTTATTCTAAGTTTGAATGTTCGGCCTGTTTGGCGTGAGCCCTTAGAATATACCTGTGTGTAGTATAGGACCACTGTATGTCTTGATTCGTGGTCGCTGTTTCTTGATATAGAAACTGTATTAATGATTTGAAGGAATACTGTAAGAATGATTAGTATTATCGCTTCTTTGGGTGCTCGGTCGTGGGATTTGTTGACAACGACTAGTGATACTTTCGGGTTTCATTTTGTTTTCAATTTTTGGCTTGGAACAGGTAACTGTAGTGTTACCATAGTCTTTTCGACCTAGCGGAAGTTGTTTTCCCTGTTATTAGGTTAGCGGGATTACTTGTGCACTGTGTATAATATAAATACACCTGTACTTTGTTGTATTGATCCAATGGAGTCGATGATTGAATCGTAATTGCCTAGGAAGGTAGATTCATCCATAAGTTTTGTGAATGGTCTTTTCATGAAAGCCTGGTAAGATGAAACAGGGCTTTTTGATTACTGTTATTTGAAATAATTGAAGGATAAAGACTTCCTGTGTATGCATTTTTATTTCATGTGAAAACTCTTCGAAAGTTTCGAAGCGGCCCAATAGATTCCCTTGCTTGATAAGGGTATTCGACTTGTTTTACTTGGTTGATGTTGATTGTTAACCATGAATGGCGTCTATTGATTTATCGGCCAATTTCTTGTACGTTGCTGTTGGGTTCAGTGGTTATGAGTGCAAAATCCTTAACAGTCACAGTGCGAATATATATATATATACTAGTGTGACTTGGACGACTCTGAGGAGTCGATTGAATAATTCATTGTATATTTTGAACCAAATATAGTTAAGTTGTAGTGACTTAATGGATGAACATGCATTTCGATCTTGTTGAACCATTGGGATCCCTTCGTGTTTTTGGGATTTTGAGTTACAGATGTTTATGTAGACATGTATATCTTCAACCTGTGCAAATTAGTATAAAGCGACTGGCTGAGAGTAATTTATTGGCTGGTTATTGTTATGCTTGGTTGATGAATGACAGTATGAATTCTTATGCATTCGCTTGAATTGATACATCCGTTTGAATCATAGAACTTCTGGAAGGGTAACCAGTACTTCTGTCTCTTTCTGAATTCGACCCTGGACACTTTTTTGTCATTGTTGAGATCCTTAGTTTGGATGACTGTTTCGTGTTTTGACCTTGTTAGGGTAAGTCGCGAATAACGCACCAAGACTTGCATGCTGCAAGGTAAGGATCGTTTGGTTGAATTCCTTTCCTTCACTTCAGTCCGATTTTGACTGAGCAAGAATATGTATGCTATGTTTCCTTCCATTTTGATCTGTCCGATCGACTGTGCATGATTTGGAAGTACCGTGTGGGCAACATAGCATAGTCCTTTGGGAAACCTTCGATTGTTGATGCAATAGTTGTTGTTTTCAGCGATACGCTTGTAGCTCTTGTTTTCAACTGGTGATAAGCCTTACTGTATAAAAGGAATTAGCATTGGGCTTAGGATTGATTACATGATTGTTGATGTGTTAGTTGCTGTACAAGAGTTTGCTGTGTTTCTATTTCTTGATTAAACAGTGATCTTGCTTGCGGCTTGTCTAACTTGTTCATTTATATACTGGTTGACTGTTTTCATATGTGAAGGCAGTACAGTGATGAACTTATGTGAAAGGAAGTATGAATGGTTTGGTTCTTTCTCTTCCTTTATTTAATATTATTGATAATGGACTATCAGTGGGAAATTGTTTGTAACATATTGGTGGAATCCCGAATTGTTATGTTATTTCCTTTTTGGAGAATGAAACAATCTGACCAATGTTGTGATTTTGGATTTAATGATTGTTGTGTGCGTTCGTTCCTTGTTTCTTAATATTTGATGAAATATTAGAAAATGATTAAGACTATTCTGTAACAATGATAGAGTTACATATTTGTAATCATTTTGTATTACAAGGGCATAGTCTGATTATGTTTACTTATGTGAATATCTGATCTCATTTAAACAGGGTGTTTAATGAAAACAATTGATGGATTGCAATTGTTTTAAAAGTTAGTGCTTATCATGCTCAGTTCATTGAACTGACTCATGTTGACTATTTTTGCAGATGGTTGCCGTAAGAGGGTAAAAGCAATGCAGATCTGATAGGCTGATCAGATTGTTTATTTGATTTATTATGAATTACAGCTTGATTTTATGGATGTACTATATGAGAAAAGATGTTTCTTTTCCGTTAGCATTATATCAAGTATGCTGTTGCATAAAATGTAATTGTACGAGTTTCGAAAGGAATGAAAATAAGTGTTTGATACTTATGTGTTGTATTCTATTCTGAATGATGAACTTCTTCGGTTTACGTAACGAAGGGGCATAGTTATCTTTGTATAATATGGATGCTTTTGTGATTGACAATGAAAGCTTGTAAGTAATTAGACTAAATTCTTATGAGTATTTAGTAGTTCTAGTTTGCTCTGGCAAAAGCAATATTAGAATTTAATTATTGTCTCTCTAAAAGATAGGTTAAAATTGAGCCTAAAAGATAACGCTAAACAAGTTGGATTGAATTACTAATCCCTAGTCCTAAGTATAACAGGACAATAGTAAATTGGATTCTAAATCATTTATATCTTTAAACTAAAAAGTATGATATAAATTCAGTTAAGAGAACTGATAGGCAATCAATGGAGATCAGATGGCATTCTCAAGCATTGGTTATGAGATATTGTTCCATTCTGTTGTTTTAGAATCAGGTGTATTCTAATGACTTCTTGATAAAAGCTTGACCGTAATACCTCTACCAAGTAATGAGTCTTTTAGAGGAGGGTCGTCTTAAGACAAAGAATCCAGGGATTTGGAAAGGCTAACCTTAGGGAAAAGTCTTTAAAGTAATTTAATCTCTAGTGCGTAACGCTTGTTTTTGGGTAGATCTTCTCGAGGTGGATTTAAAGGATGACGACATAAAGTCGACTGCAGGGCTGTACCTCCGAGAAGATTAGGATCTTCTCGAAGTTACAACAATGCAGGTGACTTATAACGACACCCTTTGCATTGATCGCTAAGATTTACACTTGATTTCGCACGAGTTACCTTGGGACCGATTAAGAACGTGGCCATGTTATAAGACTGCCTCGGAGATTTGGGGTATCATGACACATTGGTTGAATTGCAAGGTTGAACCAGTATGTCCTCATATCCCTAATCCTCGTAGGCATCCCTATAACATTATCACCTTGTTAATCTGCCTCCGAGTGATTAAGCTGTGAAAGAAAGGACTGACAGTAGTCAGTATAAGACATTCTATATAACATATGAATGGGGTGAAGGACGTATTCCAGATTGACGAGTATGCCGTTAAGGAATACGAGACATGAACAGTATGTTTCAAATCTTTGGCCAAAGTATCGCAAGCTGCTGATTGCGTTGTCCTAATTCACCTAGTCTAAGGGATGAGATGCCGATGAATAATGGTAACAGTTATTCAGTTAGATTCCTTGGACAGAGCATTCTGAATCCCAGATTAGGGAAGAGAACCGCCAGAGTATTGTGTTAAATAAAAACACTAACTCTTTTTACTCATGAATAGATCGGTAGATTACCGAGTCATGGAATGAATAGATCGGAGGTATTCCGAGTCATTACAGCTGCATATGGTTGTCTGTTATATAAATGGTTATTTGAATTGTGAGTTCTAAATTATGTATTTAGAACCAGTATGCAATTATAAAAAAAAAAAAAAAATTGACTTGTTCTATTGTCTAAAATGAGGATGTTACATCTGAGGTGCCCTATGTAGAATTCAAAGAAGAAGATCCTAACACTTTTTGTACCCTTGAGTTTGACGGGAGCTATTCAAATACTGGTTCAGGTGCTGACATGGTTCTTATATCTCCAGATTTTAATATTTTTCCCTTTGCTTTCAAGTTGCAGTTTGATAATACTAATAACATAGCCGAATACAAAGATTTTTTATTAGGATTAGAAATGGCAAGAAAAAAAGGAATCTGAAATCATTTGAAGTACAGGGAGATGCCAAGTTGATTATGAATCAAGTAAGGGGGACCTATTAGGTAAAAAATGATTGCATAAGACATTACAAGAACAAGGTTTAGGACAACATAGAATGATTTAATGATTTTTCCATTAAGGTAGTCTTAAGAGATTACAATGATAAAGCTGATTCTTTAGCCGTATCTGCATCTCTTCTGCTTCCTCACCCAAAGTTCAAATAGGACACGTATACCATTAAGATTGTGTATCATCCAAGTGTTCCATATAATTAAGCACATTGGCAAGTGTTTAATGATGATCAACAGGTATTGTATTTTCTTGAGAAAGATGATAATTTCAGTGAGCTTTATTTTGAGGGATCAAAATTAGCTTTCCGTGAGTCCATCTCAAATTCATATCAAGAAATTGATGGTGAATTCATCCAGCTTAAAGGAAATAATATTCCAAAGGGGATTAGTTTCTTTCAAAGGTCTGTTTGATAAGCATGACCATTTCATTCAGTATAAAAGGAAATATGAAGGTGCTTCCTCATCAGAGGTAGATCAAGTTAATCTGGGCTCTTCTAACCAACCAAAGATGGTAAACATTGGGAAATGCTGTTCTCTGGAGGAGAAAAAAATATTCACTTCACTCCTGAAGAGATATATGGACATCCTAGCATGGTCATACACAAATCTGAAGTATTTCAAGCCCAAGGATGTGCAACATAGCATCCCTTTGAAGCCCAAGGTTAAAACCTATAGGAAGAAGCAAAGACATTACAATCTGAAGATCTCAGGGACTATCCTTATAGAAATTCAAAAGATGTTAGATGCAAGGATTATCTTTCCAATCCATCATTCCACCTGCGTTACTAACATTGTCCCTGTTAGAAAGAAGAATGGTGGGATTCAGAGTTTTGTTGACTTCCAGAACCTTAATCAGTATTTGTTGAAAGACAATTATCCATTTCCCATCATGGACCAAGTATTACATACCGATTAGAAATGTTATCCATGCTTGATGGATTTTTGGGGTATAATCAAGTTGAGGTAGCTGCTGAAGATCAACATAAAATGAAATTAACCACCCCATGGGGAACCTCTACTTATAGGATGATGCCTTTTGGTTTTATTAATTTGAGAGCCACATTTCAAAGAGCTATGGACTTAGCTTTCAGATATTTGATGGGTAAGGTCATAGGTGTGTATCTGGATGACTTGATGGTCTTCTCTAAAAATTGAAGTGATCATTATGATCATCTGGAGAAGGTACTCTTCAGATGCAGGCATCATGGGATTTCATTAAATCTTGAAAATTCCATGTTCGGAGTAATAGAAAGAAATTTTTTGGGTCATATCATGACTAAAGAATGAACCAAGATCCACCCAGAGAGGATGAAGGCCATTCAAAGCCTTACCCTACCCACAAGAAAAACTAGGGTGCACTCCTTTTTCAGAAAGGTCAATTTCCTAAGAAGATTTGTACCTGAATTTGCCAATAAAACCAAGGAAATCCTTGGGATAATGAAAGGTAAGACTCCATTTTGATGGAGCATTGAAGGGAAGCTTACTTTCAAACAAGTCAAACAGGTAATTTCTCACATTCCTATTTCGGTATGCCCAGACTTCAAGAAGGATTTCATCATGTACTTCTACACCTCCACACATACAGTATCAGCCATCTTGATGTAGGAGAACAAAGAGGGAATCAAAGCTCCCATTACTTTCATGAGCTCCCCCCTAAAGGAACATGAATTGAAGATTTCACAAATTAAAAAGCATGCTTATGCAGTGGTGAGAGCAGTGAAACATTTTAGGTATTATGTGTTGAGTTCCCACACTCTCATTCTTATTCTTGATACTACAGTTAAGTCTATTTTGACTCAACAAGAGTTGGGTAGTCAACGGGGTAACTAGATAGCCAAATTCTAGGAATATGACTTGGACATCAGACCTACAAAGTTGGTATGAGGAAGAGGCCTGTGTCAATTGATTGTAGAAAATAAGTTTGAGACAGAATGTAAAGAAACTAAAGAAACTTCTTCAGAATTTCCCATGGTGATTTTTGTAAGCACAACCAATGAATGGTATGCAGGAATCACTTTATTTTTAACTTATGGTGAATGTCCCCCGCATTTGAAGCAAAAATAAAAGAGAGCAGTTAAATTAATGTCTACAAGATACATTCTTTGGGATAATGGTATATATAAGAAGGGTATTGATGGTGTATTCTTGTGTTGTGTTGATAAATCTTAGCAGATAAGGTAGCTAGAATCCTTCCACAATCTAGTTGTTATCCAAAATTCACCCCCCAGGGTAATTTTGATAACATGCATTAAATTCTCAAATCCCAGGAAAATAGATTGATTCAAGACAAAAATCATGTTTCTAGGGTCCCCTCAGATTTTTTCTAACTCCCTTGTCCAAGAAGAAAAGAGCAAGTTTTGAAAAAAGGTGAAAAAGTTGCAGTAAACAAGCTTGGGCCACAAAAAATCATGAAAAATGGCTAAGTCCTAGCCCTCGTAACAGTCGAGACATTTGGGATGTCGGGGCGTGAACCGGCCGAAAAGCCTCCAGGCAGCCCAGGAAGCACTAGGGACATCCGGGCCATGAGGACGTGCAGAACGTGGAAAGGTGAACCGGCCAAAGGTCAAAGAGAAATCGACTAACTGCTGAACGAGATGGTCTGGGACAGCCAGGACATGGGGACGCGAAGGACGCGAACCACCTGGATCGGGTGAAACAAGGAACTTTCACACTAAGACAGTCGGGCCAGCAGTACGCGGCGGACACGAGGAGCCGAGAAAGCCGAGAGCCAATCAGATCATGCCACATGTCATCAGCAGAAAAGGGACAAGGAAGACCGAATCGGGTGGATTGGAAGTTTTTGTCCTAGACAATTTGGGACATCTGGGACAAAAAGATGTGAAGGGTGCGAAAAGCCAACGGACCCACGGACCAACCAGATCATGCCACGTGTCACAAGGGAAAATGTCTAAAAAGTTCAAAGGGAGAGAGTTGGAGCATCGGCCCGAGCGAATAGGATTTGGACACGTGTCTAATGGAGAATGGGAGAGTGGAGCTCGGGGAAACTTTGAAGAATTTGGTAAAATTTTTGGCCAAAAAAGCTAAAAAGTAAAGGAAGACCCTACGCCCCTATCCTCCAATCAACGCATGCCACATGTCCCAAGTGGCAGGGGCACGGAGGAAAAGTGGAAAATTTTCCAAAATCATCAAAAAGGTCAAAATTCAAGGGAAAACCTGTGGGTAAGTGAAAGGAGAGAGAATTACGCATCCAATCAGTGCTTGATACGTGTCATCCAGGTGGTAGAGCGCGGGAAAAAATTTCAAAACACATTTTCCCTTGTTTTGTGCCCTAAATCTTCAGATTGCCATATCTTTCGATCCAGAGCTCAGATTTGCACGTTCTTTATATCATTGGAAATATTATAAAATTCTCTACATGATTCTAGGGTCAATCTTGAATTTTAGTGTAGTCTAGAGAGAGAAAATTTAGAAACGGATCTGACACGTGTTCATGGCCAGAAGTGACATTTCAGAGACCAGTTTTAACGTGGAATGGGTCGCATTCTCCTGCAATTTGGTCAAAAATGACAGGGTATGGGTTTGTAAGGTCCCCCATGCCATTTTAATGCATCTACAGTCAATGAGGAATGGGTTCCCACGTTTTGTATGTTTTCTCTCTCCTAGGCTCGACCCAGGCAATGTAAAAATGCTAGTTTTGGCTCATTTCAAAGGGGGAACAATTTTTTGGGCATAACAACTTCTTCTTTCACCTCCAGCAAGTGATTGATGCAAGAATTAGACCTCTTCAAAGACTGTAATGATTTTTACCTCTCTGAGGTTGTAATGCATGGTTTTGACACTGGAAATGATAATGCAAGCTTTGTGAATGGGTTTCAGTCCTTTGTTTGTATTATTTGCTTCATTTCAGATCCTAAATTATATCTTATCAGCCTATGTATGTTTTATGTTTCAATCTCTAGTTTGTGTCTATTTACATGACAGAAATGTTTCACCACTCCTTTTTGTGCATCACCATGTTTAGTTAGTTTCAATTTTGCATTTCTATCCCTGTCTCCTTGTAGTTTAGAGTAGGATTAGGATCTGAACCTCTGTAGTTGTGCAAGCATTAGATCTAATCAGAGGAGTTTGAGGAACCAGCCTCTAATCTAGAGATTCCTCTCTTAGTTTCACAAGTCCCACACTTGGAGAGAGGTTTTCATGTTGTGCAATCACACTGGATGCTAGAGTGATCACCATAGAAGCATGATCTGCATCCAGGGGTGCTGTGAGCCTGCAACAACATTTTTGGCACGCCTGATGGGACTAGAGGTCTCAATTTTATTACAGCAAAGTTGATGTGTTTCTGCTATAGTTTTCTTGCTTAAAAGATATATTATTTGCATATCTGGCGACTCCAAGGGGAAGAATCAACTGGTTTCAGCAGTGTAGGCCTGAAAACTCATGAGAAGAATCACCACAAGGTCAAGAGTTGGAGAAGAAGAAGTACTATTTGAATACCTGCAATTATCTTCAAGAAGAAGGCAAAGGGGAAGAAGGATTCAAAGGTCTCCATCTCCATCAAACAGAACTCTCTCAACTCCTCCACCTGGTAGGCCTTTCATTTAGTCAACAAGGGTTTTAAGACCAATTAGAATGGCTCAAAACAACCCCTACGTCAACTTCACAGGCAGCAGCCCACTTTCCCTCAATGCACAACATCCAATTCCTATTGCAACCTTGAAGAACATTCCCTACTTCATTGGAGAAAATCATACTACTCCAGGTGATCATGTTAAAGATATTGCTAACCTTTGTGCAATTCATGAGATCAATGAGATGCAAGTGGCTGTCAAGTTACTGACATCTTCATTCAAGGGTAAAGCATTGCAATGGTTTAGGAGCCTTGGAGCTGGTTCTATTACAAATTGGAATTATCTATGTATAGCACTTCATGAACAATTTGGAGAGAAGGGAGACAACTTGTCTCTTTTAGATTAGCTGACAACCATCAAGAGAGCTCCCAATGAGCAGCTGATTGATTTCAACTTCAGATTTCAAAAGACTTGGGAGAGAATTCCAGTGGCAGTTAGGCCAACAGCAGAAGGTGCTTATCTCTACTATCTCAAAGCACTAAATTCTGATATTTCTATGTTAATTCAGTCCATGGGAGGCATAACTATCCCTATGGCTTATAGCATTGCCATTAGGGCTGAAAATTGTTTGATCCAAGCTGGAAAACTTGCCCCTAGACCTCCCATGCCATTATTTCCAAGTTTAGAGAGCCTAAACACCAATCAAGCACCTAGTTTGGCTCCTTCTACCACTCCTAGAAATCAGAGTTCAAATGAAGCTTCCACTTCATCTCCAAGTGCCCCAAATGAGCTTCAAGAAGTCATGAAGCAATTGCAAAACCTGGGCAATGAGCTGGTTACTCTCAAAAGGTAGCAAGGCCCAAGGTTTTAAACCTTCTTATCAACCCCAAGCTTAGCCTAATAGGTAGCCATATCAACCACAAAGGCCTCCTAATCCAGCTGCAAATATAGATCAGTCAAGGCCTCTGGCCAATAGACCATTTCAGCCCTATAATCCAAATGCCATATCTACCTCCAAGGCATTGGTGCCAACACAAAACAACATTGCTTAGGAGTATGACTGGTGTTTTCCATGGAATGAGCCTCATAACCAATCCATGTGCTTCAATGGTGCTTTGAATCAAGCACTAATGGTGACAACTACTGGTGTGGAGGATGAGTGCAGTCAAGGAAACAACCAACAACAAGAAACATTCCAATAGCAATCTACCCCAAATGACACCGCATTAGTAAATTGGCAAGCAGAAGGATTTCTATGGCATGAATCAAGCAGTTTCTCAAGGTGTTTCAGCCAACACAAGGTCAAAAAGGAGGAATTTGGGTGAAGAACAGACATTAGCCACAACCAATCCACAACCTTCCATGGCTCCACAGATGATTTACAAGCAAAATCCAATTTCAAATGCACAAGGGCAGCCAAGAACAGCCCCTAGGCCAACTCAAATACCAGTTGTTGCTGCCCATGTGCAAGGAGTGAATGTGCAAACCAAGGGACAGCAAAGGAGATACTTCATCTCCATTCAGTATCATTGATCAGATGAAGAAGACAAATGTTAATATATCAATGTGGGAATCCTTGTCTATCCCAAGCCAAAGAGATCTGCTGCAAGTTTCCATGAAGGACTGGCCAACTTCGAATCAGCAAGTTCAGATGCAAGACAAAGTGCTTACAAATGCTGACCAGCCTGAGGGAAATCATGGAGGACAGCAAGGTAAAATGTTGAAGCCCCCTCCTTTCTATTTTTCATTGATCATTGGAAGTCAGCTAGTACATAATTGCATGATAGACTCCAGGGAAAGTAGCTCAGTAATGCCTAAACAAATAGCTGATCAGCTAGGGCTCCAATATGAAACAATATCCAAAGGGGTAGTGCAGCTACATGGGACAGCAGTAACAACAGTTGGGGTGATTAGAAACTTGATTCTTACCTTGCATGCATGTCCAAATTTTGTTGTCTTACAAGATGTCTCAGTCATAAACCTCCCCACCACTCTTTGCCCTATGCTTGTCAAGGGACTTCACAGCCAAGATTGGGGGATATTTGTCTACTGATTGGTCACACATGCTGTTCAGAACGAGGTATGGAACCAAGGATACAATCAGGTCAGAACCGATTGTAAACTTCCACATTGAACCTTACACTCCAAGTCAGATTAATGCCAATTTCTTAGCATTTGATCAAGAAGATCACCCATGCACTGATGAAGCTGACACTAAGGTTGGAAGCATCCCAGATCTAAATCTTGATGAATGGGAAAAGAAAGATACATGCATTTGATCCTTATCAAGAAGTGCAAGAATTTGAGCTAGGGAGTCTATTGTATACACGAAGAAAATCAGCATATTCCTAGCATCACCAAGCCAAACCACAAAGATGACAATGAGGTATGGCAGCTTTTTTTTGATGGATCAAAGAGTAGACAAGGTGCAGGAGGTGGAGCCATGCTTGTTTCACCTCAAGGAATAAAGTACTATTCAGCTTTTAGATTTCAGTTTGCATGCTCCAATAACATTGCTAAATATGAAGCCTTGGTGCAAGGGATGCATTGGGCAATCAAGAAGAAAATAAATAACTTGCAAGTCTTTGGGGACAATGAATTGATTGTAAATCAGGTCAAGGGACAACATGCTGCCAAGAATGATCTTCTCAGGTGCTACAAGAACAGGGTGTGGGACGTCATGGAAGATTTTGAGGGTTTTGGCATCAAATACATTCCTAGGAAAGAGAATTAGGCTGCTGACAGGCTTGCAACAGTAGGGGCAGCCTTTGACATTGTGGAAAGCATTCAATAAGACAAGGTACAGCCAAACATCCATGTGATTGTGAGGCCTTCAGTGCCAGATAACAATGTTAGTTGGAAAGTGTTTGAGAATGACCAGAAAATCATCCATTTCTTGCAAGAAGAAGCTAAGTTCTCAGCCAAGAATCAAGAAAAATTGGAACAATAGTATGGTGACCAAGTAGTACATCTAAGAACTAACAAGCTACCTAAAGGACTCATCACTTTGGAGTCCATTTTTAACCCTAATGATCAGTTTAGAAAGGATAAAGCAAACATTCAGGTCAAGAGAGAGGATTCGGTATCCATCTTGGTCGAGGAGAACAAACCATTGCAAACTGGAAGGATGACAATTGAACAAGAAAGGTATGAGTTCATATAGCTGTGTCAAGAGTTCCCTGATGTGTTTGCTTGGAGCTATGAAGACTTGAAGGGTTTCAATCCCAACTTAGCTCAGCATACCATTGAATTGGATCCAAATACTAAGCCTGTCAGGTAGAAACAAAGACCGTTCAATCCACACATGGAGCCTCTCATGAGGAAATAATTGGACAAGCTGATTGAGTCAAGGATCATATTCCCAATTAGGCATTCTAGTTGGGTTGCCAACTTAGTTCCAGTCAGAAAGAAGAGTGGAGAGATCATATTGTGTGTTGACTTCAGAGACTTGAATAGAGCCTCTCTCAAGGACCATTACCCACTCCCTTCCATGGAGCAAATCTTGCAAGTGGTGGTTGGCTCCAAAAGGTTTTCACTACTTGATGGCTACTCAGGCTACAATCAGATTATGGTGAAGGAAGAAGACCAGTTCAAGACAACCTTCACAACCAAATAGGGAACTTTTACATACAGGAAAATGCCATTTGGGATGTCCAACGTTGATGCTACCTTCCAAAGGGCAATGGATATGGCATTCAAAGGTTTGATTAATAATGTGGTGCTGATTTACATTGATGATATCACTATTTTTTCCAAAAATGTAGCAGACCACCTCTCTCATTTGAGACAAGTCTTCATGAGGTGCAGGAGATTTGGAGTGTCTTTGAATCCTAAGAAGTGTATCTTTCTTACGCATGAACGAAAGCTCCTTGGCCATATTGTCTCCAAGGAAGGATTAGCAATTGATCCAGAGAGGGTTGAAGCCATAAGAGCACTACCATTGCCAAGCCACAAGAAAGCCCTTCAGAGTTTATTGGGAAGGATAAACTTTGTTCGGAGGTTTGTCCCAGATTTTGTAGCCCTTGTCAAGCCCATCACCAAAATGTTAAAGAAGAGCATGGCTTTCAAGTGGACAGCAGAAGGCAAGGAGAGTTTTGGAGCAATCAAAGAAACCATCTCCCAAGCACCAACTCTCATCAACCCAGACTTCTCCAAGGATTTCATCCTCTATGCATTTGGAGGTAATGACACTATTTCTGCCATTTTGGTACAGTAGAACAAGGATAATGATGAGCAGCCAATTGCCTTCTTCAGCTGGAGCCTAGATGACTATGAGGTGAGTTACTCTTTTATTGAGAAGCATGTACTTGTAGTAATCAGAAGCTTGAAGAAATTCAAGCATTTAATCTCAAACAACAAGGTCCAGTTGCTGGTCTCACATGTTGGGGTTAAGGACTTCCTCAACAAGGATTTGAATGAGAAAAGGGCAGGTTGGATCACCCGTGTCATGGAGTATGACATTGAGATCAAGATCACCAAGCTGATAAGAGGGAAAGGATTGTGTGAGCAGTTAGTTTTGGGGAAGCAAAAAGAAGTATGTAATGAAGAAGAGGCTATTTTGACAGTCCAAGACAGCCATGAGTCAAGTGGAAATCAAGAAGAAGATGATGCTGCCCCCACTCCTTGTTGGACCCAAGGTATTATACACATCCTAGGCATAGGCCTATGCCCTCTGGAGATGAAAAAGACCCAAAGGAGACACTTTAGATTGCAGGCTATTCTGTATGCCATTGTTGATGGAGTTTTGTTCAAGAAAGATGTAAATGGAGTGCTGCTCAGATGCATTAGCACAAATCAGATTCAAAGGGTGTTGGAAGAGTTCCATGGTGGACCAGCCAGTGGTATTTTTGCACCAAGAGTGACAGCTCTAAAAATCATGAAGGCTGGTTATTATTGGCCTAAAATCTTCAGTGATTGCTATGCATGGATCAAGAGGTGTAAGAATTGTGCATTCTTCACAGGAAAAGAGAGACTTGTTGCCCTTCCATTACATCCAATCTCAGTTGACCAGCCATTCATGAAATGGGGTTTGGACTTCATTGGAGTCATTAATCCCAATTCAAGCCAAGGGCACAAATGGATTTTGACAGCCACAGACTACTTCACCAAATGGACAGAAGCAGTAGCACTCAAGGAGGCAAATGAGTCTAGCATCTTAGACTTTTATGAGGGGATAACAACCAAATTTGGTGTACTTGCTACAATAATCTCTTATAATGCATTGGCATTCATTGGATCTAAGGTGATTGAGTGGGCTGTCAAGAATGGTATTTACCTAAGCACTTCATCAAACTATTACGCTCAAGGTAATGACCAGGCCTAGTCTACAAACAAGAACTTGTTGAGGATCATTAGGAGGACTCTTGACGAGAATCAGAGGTCTTGGCATACCAAACTAAAATCAGCCTTGTGGGCTGATAGGATAACTCCCAAAAGATCCACAGGTAACTCTCCATTCAAGCTTGTCTATGGAAGAGAAGCAATCTTGCCCATGTCACTTGAGTTGCCAACATTGGAACTCATGAAGCAGCTGGAGTTGCTTGAATTTGAGCCCATGGAGGTGAGGTATGCAGAGTTGATGGAGCTGTAAGAGGTCAAAAATCAGGCATCCCAAGTAATGGAAAAGGATTAAGCATTGATCAAGAAGACCTTTGATAGGAAGGAAAAGGATAGATCTTTTCAGGTTGGAGATCTAGTGTTGAAATGGGATGTGGATAGAGAAAAACCAGGAAGGCATTCAAAATTTGATGCCATTTGGAGTGGCCCATACATGGTCATGAAGTGCAAGAACAACAATGCTTTCCAATTGGCCTCATTGGACGGTGAAGAATTACAGATTCCAGTCAATGGAATCTATCTCAAGCATTGCTTCTAG
This sequence comes from Taxus chinensis, assembly GCA_019776745.2. Taxonomy (NCBI): domain Eukaryota; kingdom Viridiplantae; phylum Streptophyta; class Pinopsida; order Cupressales; family Taxaceae; genus Taxus; species Taxus chinensis. The sequence goes on from CM034154.1 coordinate 364,504,911, forward strand.
AAGGAAATTCACTACCTTGTACATATTAGGTTAGATTTTCATTCCTCCAAGTGCTTGTGCACATTGTTTTGTTGTAGGTTAGTTTTGTTTTCCCTAAGTGCTTTGGCACAGCTTGCTGTCCATGGAGATGTTTTGCAGTCCTTGCTCCCATTAGGTGATATTCCATCTTCTTCCTTGCACATTCTGAGTCAGTTAGGGGTTCTAAATAGAATATTTGATGACTCCATGCCTAATGGACTACTTCAGGCAATTGGTATCTTCTACCTAGCAGGCAGGTAACCCCGCTGAGTCGCTAAATTGTTATCCAAAATTCACCCCCAGGGTAAATTTGATAACATGCATCAGAATACTCAAGTCCCAGGAAAATTGATTAATTCAGGGCAAAAAATCATGTTTCTAGGGTCCCCTCAGATTTTTTCTAACTCTCCTATCCAAGAAGAAAGGAGCAAGTTCTAAGAAAAGGTGAAAAAGTTACAAAAAACAAGCTTGGGCCAGGAAAAATCATGAAAATCAGCTAAATCCTGGTCCAGGCATCCCTTGGGACAGTTGGGACGTCGGGGCATGAATCGGTCGAAAGGCCGCTAGGTGGTCAGCATAGCATAGGAACATCTAGGCCGTGGGGACATCTAGGCCGTGAGGACACGCGGGATGCGGAAAGGCGAACCAGCCGAAGGTCAAAGCAAAATTGACTAACTGCTAAGCAGAACAGTCTAGGACATCTGGGCCGCGAGGACGCGAAGGACGTGAACCGCTTGAATCGACCGAAAAGGAGAACTTTCACACTGGGACAGTTGGGATAAAGGGATGCGTAGGACGCAGAGGGCTGAAGGAGCTGAGAGCCAATCAAATCACGCCATGTGTCATCAGCCGAAAGAGGGATAGGGAAGCCCAAATCGGGCGGATCAGAATTTTTTGTCCCAGACAGTCTGGGACAACCGGGCCAAAGGGATGCAAAGGGCATGAAAATCCAGCAGGCCCGTGGATGAATCAGGAGATGCCATGTGTCACAAGGGAAAATGTCAAAAATTTCAAAGGGGCAAGGTTTGAAGCGCTAGCAAGAGCCAATAAAAAGAGGACACGTGTCCTAAGGAGAAGGGGAGTGTGGAGCTTGGGGAGGAATTAGAGAATTTGGAAAAAAATTTAGCCAAAACTAAAAAGCAAAGGTCTTCCCCACACCCCTGTCGACCAATCAATGCATGCCACGTGTCCCAGGTGGTGGGGGTGTGGGGGAAAAGTGGAAAAATTTCCAAAAAATTAAAAAGATCCAATTTCAAGGGATAACCCACGAGTAAGCGAAGGAGAGAGAATTACGCATCCAATCAGCACTTGACACGTGTTACCCAGGTGGCAGAGTGTGGGAAAAAATTTCAAAACTCATTTTTGCCTGTTTTGTGCCCTAAATCTTCAGATCACCATATCTTTCGATCCAGAGCTCGGATTTGCACGTTCTTTATATCATTGGAAATCTTATAAAATTATGTACATGATTCTGGGGTTAATCTTGAATTTTGATGTAGTCTGGAGAGATAAAGTTAAGAAACAGCTCTGACGCGTGTTCATGGCCAGAAGTGACATTTTAGCGACCAAATTTAATGCTGAATGGGTCACATTCTCCTGCAATTTGGTCAAAAATGACAGGGTATGGGTTTGTAAGGTCCCCCATGCCATTTTAATGCATCTGCAGTCAATGAGGAATGGGCTCCCACGTTTTGTATGTTTTCTCTCTCATGGGCTCGACCCATGCAATGTAAAAGCCAGATTTGGCTCATTTCAAAAGGGGAACATTTTTTGGCATAGCAATCTTCTTCTTTCACCTCCAACGAGTGATTGTTGCAAGAATCATACCTCTTCAAAGATTGTAACAGTTGTTTACCTCTCTGAGGTTTTGACATTGGAAATGATAATGCAAGCTTTGTGAATGGTTTCAGTCCTTTGTTTGTATTATTTGCTTCATTTCAGACCCTAAATTATATCTTATCAGCCTGTGTATGTTTTATGCTGCAGTCTTTGGTTTGTGTCTATTTGCATGACAAAAATATTCACCACTCCTTTTGGTGCATCACCATCTTTAGTTAGTTTCAATTTTTGCACTTCCATCCCTGTCTCCTTGTAATTTAGAGTAGGATTAGGATCTAAACCTCTGTAGTTGTGCAAATATAGATCTAAATCACAAGTCCCACACTTGGAGAGAGGTTTCCATGTTGTGCAATCACACTGGATGCTTGAGTGATCAACCTAGAAGCTTGATCTGCATCCAGGGGTGTTGTGAGCCTGCAACAACAGGCACACCTGGAGTAACTACTTTCCAGTAGGGATCTCCTCTAGAACCCCTACAGACCTTTTGAATGGTCTTGTAGATAGGGGAAGTATGTTAGCATATGGTATCCCAAACTACTGAGGATCCCAATCAAATAGGTGGATCTCAAATCTCTCAGACCTTTTAACTAAATGGCCTGTGGTATAAAAAGCTACCATCATGTTCACCTCCTATCGCCATAACCTTGCCATGTCCTGGTAGGGAGTAGCAACTATGTCTGTTGTGGTAAGACAAGCCACTAGCTGATGGGATGTCCTAAGAACTGACATAGTTGTCCACCTCACTTCTCAGATGGATGTTAGGTCCAATACCTATACTCCCCTTCCATAAGGGGTGATACGCTCATATACCCAGCTCATGACAAGAGTGGGGTAGCTCATTGCCTGCCCCTGCAATCAGACTAACATGTACATGTCATGGTAGGTAGTCCCTAAGATGTCCACTCCCCATGCATACCTATGGTCATGTCCCTCAATTTGTGTGGTAATGGGAGCCCAGCAGTAGAGAAGAGTGTCACCTCGCTTATCCCTGATCAATCGTGAGGACAGGATACCCATAATGGCCCTCCAGATGATTGGAATAGGAGCAGTAGCAATCGGTCTGACCTTCATCCCCTTCTTCAAACCAGATGATACAACATCATTTCCCATATATGTGGTGTGCTATGTCATCGCGGTTCTGGATCTTGCAGTCTCTAAAGATAGTCTCCTCCTAAGAATCGGGAGCCCAAGGATGCGGTATACATCCTCCAGAGTAATGGTCCACTCGCCCCTAACTCCTAGAAATCATAAGGTGTTCCGATCTACATCTCAATAGGAGAAAAAGTCATACAATATGTGGCTAGAATGGGCAACGTGGGGTACTCATACAATCCTCCAAATACCTACCCTCTATAGACTATCCCTCTCAGCCTAGGTCATCTGATCCAGAATCCTGGGGAGCTAATCACACTCTCTCTTCTCTACTCCAACAGATGTATTCCTCCTTTTACATTCACCAAAACATGATAAAATAGTATGTTAGTAACGTATACAATAATACAAGGTCATAAAAAACATGGAAAATCCAAAAAAATCTAAGTTAGTGACCGTTTTAGTCATTCTTTTCAGAACTGCAGCCTAGTGCAGGGCGGCGGTCCCATGACTACCGCCCTCCTTTGAATGGTGGTCCTGAGTTGATTTTCCAAATGTTCCCTTAACCCTAAAAAACATTCAAAAGTGTAAAAAAGGACCATTTTCGACAAAATAAAATCATGCCCTATGGGTGCCCCCTAGAGACTCAATTAAGACAAAAAAATATTTGAAAATAATCCCCTCTAGGTGAACTTTTCAAGATTTTTTACATTTAGGGTATAAAAAGACAAAAGTGAAAATAACCAACCTTTGACCATGTTGGTCAATCTCCCGTATGTGAAGGCATGATCACTATTCCACAATGGTCGTTTCAACTGTACTCTCATCAGAAACGGTCACCGTGAATCCAGAGCTCCAAATTTTCCAAATCAAAAATGCACAGATGAATTGAAAAGTGAGTTTGTTTTGATATATATATATATATATATGTTGTTTTTAAACCTCATTTTGAGCGTATGTGTTTACAAGGCTGGAGTTTTGGCACAAGTATATTTCTATATCCCTACACAAGTGGTAAGCGCTCTTGTCATTTTGATTTAGTGTTTATTTTTCAATATTTTATCTATCCACACTTGAGTCTTCTTTTTCTCTTGTAGGTAGAAAGAGTTTGGGTGGTGACATTTTGACACAAGGGCATGTCAGGTATAATTTCTAACTCCCCTTTTCAGGAATTCCATACTTGGACTCTATGTTTTACACCTTTTCATGGCTAAGAGACTTCTCCAAGGGGGCAATATGTACACACCCAAAATTACTTGTGCTACATTATAAAAAAATGGTTACAAAAGTCCCCAATGATGATTCAGGTCCTTTCAAGAAGGTTTTTGATCTCCAAATTCCATTTACAGTGTATATTTTTTTCCTAGATGTCTTTACCTAGCCTTCCAATGATTTTTCTAGCCTCCTTCTTTCTATGCATGTTTTGGTCTTTAGTGCCAGGACCACCACCCTGTGCAGAGTGGTGGTCTTGCCTACTTTTTCCAAAATTCCTCATGCTTGTTTTAGCATACGATGGTTCACTTAATTTCACTTTTTACCTACATATGTGAGCCAAATTGTCTAAAATTAGCTTTGATTTCTTGGTTATCCTTCCTCCTTCTATTTTTAAATAGATTTAATTAGTTAGAACTAATCCTTCTTTTCTTGAGCTTGAAGGCACCTCCTATCCTTCATTCCTATATATTCCATGCTTGTATTCAAGATAAAGGGCCTGAGAATTTTTTGTATCTTGCATTATATTGTTGTTACAATCTTGCTAGGAATTGCATAGCCAAGCTCTGATATCTTGTGTTATCTCTCTTCTACTTTCATTGCATCCGGACTTCCATCAAGTTGTCATTGCTCAAGCACCATCCTCCTACTATTTTTCTTACATTCCCAATCCATTGGACTCACATGAACACTCAGAGAAAGAAAGGAACATACTGAGGGGACAAATACAGACACTAGCAGATTTTCCAAAGCTATTGCTTGTCTAGGTTGGAATTTTGTGTTTGTTTGCCTTGTTTTTTGAATTGTTAATTTCAAATCACTAGTTTTAATCACATATCAAATAGATTAGAAAATCATTCATTTCAATAAATCATTCAATCACAAGTAGATCAAATCATTAGTAAGATTTCCCCTTTAACATTACTAGGGAAGTTGTGGGGAACAATAGCCCCTTTCAGGGTCATGATTTGTTCTTCACCTCTGACGTAGGGTTTGAAGGGTTTTTTATTGGATTATGTTAATTGTTTTAGATTAGATTCATAAATTCACACAAGTAACCAGCTACATCCAGCTGATTACTTTTCTTTGGTTTATTTATTAGGTTAGAATGCATTTCTCAAAAATTAGAAAAGAAAAAAAACATTTCATTTGACAGATTAGTTTTCTTTTATTGCTTTGATCCAATATATTGTGAAAACTCCAAAAAAACATAGATTAGATTTCCTTCAGTAATTAGTTTTCTTATCAAAATCACTTATTTCATTTTGTATGACCATCAACAGTCCACAATAGGAAAAGAAATACAGTTGTGATCCCTTGGTCCCACAACCCAATGGGCCAGAGTTGATAACTAACATTGATACCAGTTTACATTTGATAGTCTTACACACACTTGTAACTTTTATTGAGAAAATAGAACAACTTAATATGTTAAACATTGTTACTAATCAAGCCTACGACTATTGGACTGATCCTGGAAACAAGGTTTGATTACGTGCATGACCATACAAGGGCCATAACCTCCACAAATCTTTATTTGTGATCCTTAGGTCCTATAACCCAATGGGCTTACTAATCAATTAGACATTTACACTAGTTTGCATACATTGGTATTCAAATCTTCACCACTTCCGCTAGATATTATTGCACATCTTTCCTTATTGAACATAGCAACCGATCAAGCTAGGACTTTCTGGACCAGACCATAAAATTACCTATAGATACCTATGGATCCATCACGCCTCTCATTCTTACTTCCACGACCTTTTCTAGAAATCTATACGAGGTGCCCGCGGGTCATTTTTTGTGTGTTCAACAACCAAAAAATAGAATCTTGGCAGATCTCAACATTGATTGGAGTCTCTGAGCGGCTATTATCTTAGACTGATCTATTACACCACTTAAAGTTAGGAGAGAATTCTTTACCTTAGACTCATAGATCCTAACATTGTATTTTGAAGATATAAGATTTCCCAATTAACATGATCCTGGTCATCACACTCACATTCACATTCATTTCACATCAGTTGTCTTGGCACGACCTCGAGAGGTCGGGTGTGAAGGTCACGTGTTGATTTTTTATTGTATATGTATCATTTTCCTTTTGATGATATGGAATGGAATCCATTAATTGAGTTTGGAAGGTGTGATGGTATTAACAATAGATAATTTGAATCATGTGTAGAAGTAATGAGAAAAAAATGGTGTTTTAATATTTTTTATCTCACTTTTAGGATGTCCTCCTGACCATAGATAAAACACAGGTTAAATGTGATCTTGAGTGAGGTTTAATTAAGGTTTTAAAGGTGAAATGGAAATAAAGGGATAAAAAGGATAGCAAAGTGTTCTTTGGAAAAAGATGATTCCAAGTATTAACATGGGAGAAAATGTGAGCAAGATTGAAAAAGCTAGGTAAACACCCAGGGAGCTAAAAGACATCACATAGGGAACCATATGAGGGGGATGTCTCATGAGAGCTCATTTTTGTCCCCTATATCCCCTTTAGAAAATTTTACAAGAGGGACACAAAAGGGAACTATTATCCAAATAACTCTCCTAGTTATTTGGACAACTTCAATACATATTTTGGTATAGAGATCTTCATTACAAGTAGTGCATACCTTAGTTGTATCCTTGGCACATTCACTTGGTCACTATTTCCTCACACACCCTTGCACACTTCCCCCTCTCCCCTTTCCATTTTCTTTTTCCTCTTTGTTCCACTCTTCCCCTTGTGTATAATCTCTACACTTCCATGTTCTCTGCATTGCTTCAACTTCTGCGCACGCATTGGCCTTTACTTCCTAAAACCAGATAAGTCCTTGGCATCCCTACACACCCTTTCCTCTAAACACATTGTAATTGTGTGAACCTTATTTCCATCATATTATTGTGCCTCATTCTTCCACACACATACCTTTTTTCCCTCCTCTATGAAATTTTGTGTCACATCATTCCTTGACACGCTTGAGTGTGTCATACACAACATATCAAAGCATGCCAATAGGGCATCGAACATTTACAAAAAATCAATGAGTGAAACCTGGCAGAAATAAAAAGAAAATTTGCATAGTTGGCAATCCTTTCAGCCAATCCACACACACCACATGTCTTACGTACGTAAGCGGCCCTAAAAATATTTTGGCAACCATGTATTTTACTACAGATCTCTGATCGGCACACACGTAGTCTCAATCGATAGTTATTGACATGGGCTATAGTGATAGACATTTAAATTCAAATTCTTGGTGGATATGGTAGATGAAATATGGGAAAATGTTAATTTGTTCATTGATAAATAGATTTGATTACTCCAACCACCTAATTTGAGTTGATTCGCCCTTCTAACTTCCTTCTCCAATACCAAACAGACTTGGGGAAGCGTATTTGAAAAATTTGTAGGTGGATTTGTAGGCATTGAATGCTTCTTGTTGGTGGTTGTATTTCAAAATTGGGTTTTCCCTCCTCTTCTTCTTCCATGGATTCATCTATAAATGTAAGAGTTGGGATCATTGTTAAGGGGGGAAACTTTGGATCCTTAACGCATTTTTCTAAGGACTTCATATCTTTGTATTTTGAGTTTTATACCTCTAGATCTTACTCATACATTTGAATATCGACCTTCAATCACCATTATAACAATCTATACATTTTTGGAAGTAATGGAAGCATCATTTTGTTGTTATTCTATGTCTCGGCATGTTTGCATTCCTCCTTCTTGCCTTTCTTTTACTCTATTTTCTTGTTGTGACATTTTACATTCCTTTCATTTCCATTTTTCTAGTTTTGTTTTGTGAAAACTTATCGTGTAAATGTGGGTTGGTCTGTGTTACGTGTGCCTCACCTGCCTTGATGCCTTTCCCTTCATTTTTCTCTCAGAATAGATAGTTTTCATCCCTCTTATTCTGGTGCTATCACCTTCCTTAGATTATTTTTCCATTTTTTTATCCTTCTATCCCTAGTCCCTTGGAATTGTTAGCTTAGTTTTCCCTTTTATCATTAGGACTAATAGTAGAAGTAGAAATAGATAGAGGAACTAGCCTTCTCTGAAGATTTGTCTCAAGAGCACAAGGTCCCACAACTTGGAGGTGGTTCCATTTTTGTCTCAAACAAATTGGTTCTTCTAGATCCAAGACACGGGTATAAGTTTGACAACCAACAGGAACTTTGAGAGATATGATGACAAGTGGTGGAATGTGAGTAGGCCTGAGGGAATAGGTTAACCAAATAAGCACCCTATAGAGTTGGAAAGGGTCACATGGGGGATAAAATAAAGAGCTTACTCATTGGTTCTCATGTTTTCCCCTCTATCCCCTTGGGAAAAAGTGATAATAGGGACACAAAATTATTCTTGGAGAGATAAGGTGATATGTTGCAGTCAAAAATTTGGCTAAGTATGGTGCATACACACTCTTCACTAGTGAGAACTTGAAAACTTTTCTCCAAGAGCCTCGAATAGTATTTTGAGATGAAATTTTCTATGAATAAAACTCTAAGAGATAATCTACAATTAATTTCATAGGTTTTAGATTTGTATTCTTCCTCAAACTATTTTTAAAATACCATTTTTTATTGAGATAATGAGGTACACCTGTAAACATTGAAGTGCCTTGAGAAATAATTAGATCTTGGATCAAATTTGATTCTTCCACCATGTATAAAATTATTCAATATTTTCATTTCCTACTTTTTTACATTATAAATCCTTACATAGATCTTATTATCATCCAAATAAGTTTAGGTTCATAATTTGACTATTCATTCCTTACACCTGAAAACCCGCTTTTATACAAATTGTCCCTAAACCACCAAATATTCCCTAAACCTCCCTAAATTTCTTCAAACCTCTTCAATACTCACTTTGTCCTCATTTGATTTATAACTTTCCCAAGAGTTCCAGGAGGGTGTTTACCTGCTGTGAAATGACCAAAATGGCCTTTTTAGGACTCCAAGAAGGTTTGTCTTTCATCAAACTTCACTTAATTCAATCATCAACTTGTGAAACCATACTTTCACACTAAAAGAAATTAAATTATATTTTTAACACTTTCCTTTGAGTTTAGATGAGGGTTGAACTGAAGACATGATGGTCAGAGAAAGGATGGATAGTGACTAGGAGGCCTGATTTTGAATTAAGTGCTTTAGTTATCATGCTTCAAAATTTTCAATTTTCATGATAATTATTTTGCATGACAACATGAATCATATATATACATAACCTAATAAATATTATAATGGGCAAGGGTTTACTATTTCTATCTACTACTTGAGAAAAAGGAACAACTTGAATACTACATTTGGGCTACATCATTCACTACATAGGAAGGGAAAATTCTGAATTCAATAACATGCATTATCTTTTGTTAAAATAGTTATTGTAGACACCTATAATTTAGCTTGAAAAATTTAAATACTTAAATTGTTTTAATTATCCCCTTTCCCACAAATTGGTGACATATCATCAATAATGCTCATCTTCTCTTCTATCATCATTAATTAATTACAATAAGTAATTAATTAAGTCTTCTATTCAACAAATTCCCTAATTAATGACCTTATGTTAATTAATACTTCCTCCCATATAAACTAATTAATTATTATTAATTAATTAGCTTCCCCTCTCATTAAACCAATAAATCATTATTTAGTTGATTTAATCCCCTTCTATAGTCTAAATCATGCTAATATTCCTCTAAAAATATTTTATAAGCTTACACATCTATTAATTAATCATCTTGGTTAATTAATAAACCCCCTTTATCTACATGAGTCACTAAAAGACAAGCTAAACTGTCCTAAAGTTAACTCAACCCTTTCTAAATCCCCCTTATCCACAACTAACTCAACATCTCTATTATCCCACATGCAAAGGGATGTAGAGATTCCTCTATCCATTGGCCTATATAAAGATTCCTCCTCCTACCTTACACTTACACCTATTCCTTGAGAAAAAAAAGTGAGCATATAACAAATAATCTATAGCCATTTGTCATCTTGGAGAATTCTTCATTAGAGAAGCTAGCTACTTTCATTTCTAGTATTCATCCACCCAAGTTTTGAAGTCATATAGGGATATGTCAAATGGTCTTATAGCCATGGATTGACAAGACTCCATTCTTGAAAACCTTGGGATTCAAACATACAATCAAACCTTTGATTGCTAAGGATTTAAATAGGCTCATTTAATTTGACTAGAATTCAATAGAGATAGAGATTAATGGATTAAAATATTAGTTTGAATATTTGTTCATGTTCTCATGCAATGATCTTAGTAGATTAGTTTTTCTTAAGCTATAAGCATGATGGTGCATTGAATTTGATTTAGCTTTGTTTTAGGACTACTAGGTGTTAGTTCCAACTCTTTTTTCATTGCTAACAAATACATGTACACATTTGGCACACCCGGTGGGATGGATCCTTAGTCCCTTAACATTCTATCTTGAATTCTATTATTTTTTACTAACCTTTAATATACACATATGACAAATAAAGTTTAATTTCTCAAGATTTTTCTAGTATTATATGTGTAGGTTCTTATTTAGAGCTATCATTCTAATGGGTTGTTGTCAATTTTGAGCTCACTTACTAAAATTTGAAGTGTTGTGAGATTTTTGGTGTCTTTGGATGTATTTTGACAATAGGAGAGGCACAAGTGCACTAAACCTGGCGCAGGTACATTAAACCTAGTGTAAAAACACTAACCCTAGCATAGGCACCTCTCGGGTGGAGTAGGAACATTTTCAGAGTTTTGTATCTTTGTTTGGCTACCCTGGTACACATACCCTAGCCCTGGCGTAGGAACACTAACCATGGAACAAGCACATCAAACCTGGCGCAAACACTCTATTCATATTGTACCTTCACTACAGCTAGAAATCTGTGAAGTTGGAACACACATCATAACCCTGGCACATGCATCTCTCAAGTGGTGCAGGCACATTGTCTGAGTTTTCGTACCTCCTTTTTACTACTCTGGTGCACATATCATAACCCTAGCACATGCATCTCTCTGGTGGCATAGGAACAATATCTAAGTTTCCATACCTCCTTTTGGTTACCTTGGCATACACTCCTAAACCCTAGTGCATGTACCATCACCCTAGCGCAGGCATCACTCGGGTGGCACAAACACACTGTAGATTTTAGTTTACACAGAAGGTGCAGATGCCCTAAACCATGCACGTGCACCAAAACCCATGTGAATGTGTATCTGTAGGATGTGTGCACACACATAAAAGGGTGTACACACACCCTGAGGGGTGTGCAGGTCTATCTGTTTAATCTGGTTTTGTTTACCAATTTTTGGTGTCCCTTGTTTTGATCATATCTTTTGACTCGTTAACCTATTTTCAGAGTTTGAATAGGCATCAGAAAGAGAATGAAGTTTAATTTTCATGGGAAATTTCTAAATTATTATAAATTTGGTATAATTAATTCTATCAAAAAACTCCCAAAGTTCCCTGAAGACCTCCAAAAATGTAAAATAATAAAACTATTAAAAAAACTACTAAAAATAGTTTTCTAGAATTTTATGATTTTCTTGGTTTTCTAACTTTTCCAGGGTTCTAACATTGGTTTATAAGTTTCCTCTTCATTAATTTCTTTTGTACTAACTTTTTTAAAATGTTTTCATCTTCATTTGTGAAAGTTTGAAATGCGTATGCTCTTCCATCATGCCTTTCTAGGTGATCTTAGGAATTAGAAATGTTTCACCACTTTCTTCATACTTGCAAAATGGTTTAATTAGATTTCAAAGTTAGTTAAATGGAAATTCTTTTTGCATTCTACTTATCTATTTTCCATTCCTTACAAAATTTGAGTGAGAGACCTTATTGTGTATGCTCTTTCCTTGCGTCTTAGGATGATCTGGGAAATCAAAAACAACATCTTATCTCCTTTATATGACATTTTGGAAAATTACTAATCCATTGTGTAGAACCAAAAAGGATTTCCAAAGAATGGTGGAATTGAAACAAAATCAAACTAATAATATAGTTTTTGTGAAATTTTCCAAAAGGTATTCAAGTAAACCAAGTCAAATTAAACAAGATAAATAGAACACCACATTCAAAACACTATAAGTGCGGGTTCAGATAAGGGTGTGTCCCATCCGCTTAAAACTAGGACATATGACCCTTTTGGCATAAGCCTTAATCTACAACAATGGGGGTGGTCCTAGGAACCCCAAAGTAGTCCACACAAGAGGTAACCTTGTGAACGAAATGGGAAGTTCTCTACATAACCTACTTGACTAGTTGTTTCTTGTGAGTTAGAGTTACCAGTTGTCCATATGGCGACCCCAGTGATAGTACATGTGGATGCACTAGTTTCTCACTATGCTTGAAGGGGGTAAAGTAAAGCTGAGATACTCTCAAATTATTCATTATGACTTTTTGGGTAAATCGAGCTCGCTTAAGACAACTTTGTAACACCTAGTTAAGAGAGCCACCTAGGAATATATATTTGGCTAGGACCCCATTTTGACAATTTCAAAGCCAATTTTGAGTTAAGAGATATTGTTCATCACGAAACATGTGAAGGCAAAACTCTGCCAAAGTAAGGCCAACATTTTTCAACTCCAATTGATCTACTTCCTTCACTTTCTTTTGACACTTTGTTGATCAAAAGAAGAGTGACTACCTTTGTGTTATCAATTGATTGTTTTCTCCACTTTTGTGTCCATTTACGCCCATCCATGTTTGTGGCTAGGTTGTTAAACATCTAAAGTCTGTGGATATGTTTTTATATCATTGGTAGCCTTTTTTATCTTGATACCCAAGTCAATATTTTCATCGTAGTTAGGCTTGGTTCATCACTTTGATTCTCCTTTAAATGGTTATCTTGTTTATATCATGTCACTACAATTTTTGTAGTTACATCTTGTTTCTTGTAAACTTGACCTAAATACTTATATTGTAAGGTTACGCTATATACACTTTAACAATTCCTAGGTATACTATAACTTTAGTTTGATTTTAATTATTACCTCGATTTTGAAAAGTGTTGAGTGTTACCACTTGTGCATGTTATATCAATATCATCTTGATATCAATACCTGAATTTCTCACAAATTTTGGTTAACATATCTTGGTGAAATTGTTGTGTCACTCATAATCGTAACTAACACCTTTTGGAATATAGGTCTCGATTGAATTTGGGTTTGCTTCTAGTATACTTTATTTTGAAGTCGTGTTAACTTCTTGTTATTACTTAAGCCTTGTTCATTTATTTGAACTCAACAAAAGTAGGGACATTTTTTTAATCATCATAGAACACCAATTATCATTTACAAACAAACTTAGGAAGTAATTCAATGATTTATTGGTTTAAAACAAACAAAATTTGTGTGATTGTGGGCTCATTTGTCACATCGACATATCTATTTCATACAATCACTTTGATCCATTGATTCTTTATCATTCATTATTCTTTGGTCATTAATTTGGATTTGTCTTTTAAACTTGTGTGATTGTTCCTTGTGTTTATCCATCTTATAAATCCATTTCTAGGACAATATTTTGGGTCTTTGATCCTCTTGATATTTTTGTTTTTTCCTAAGTTCGTGATCATTTTTTAACACATCTTTCAGACCTTAGAAAAAACATTCAAGCAACTTTTGCATTAATTGAACATTGGAAATCTTTCCTTTGTATCCTTTATGTCACTAAAATTTTGATCCATCCTTTGGTATTTACACCTCCAAACCTTGATGGATTATCAATCTTGAGTCATCATGATATATGTTTTCCTTAGCTTCCCTTTTGGAAAATCACACAAGCATCCCCATCTTTGCAAAATGTCTAGTTGGTTGTCATTATGTTTCCCAAATCAACATGAAACCTTATTCACTTTGAATAAGTTTGATCATAAAATTTAGGTCTAGACCTTTGAACCCAAAACACGCCAAAAATGACTAATTATCACAAGGTCCCTTATACATATGAAAATAAGGAATCAAAGTATTAGTGTACAAATAAAAAGACATCCATCATGACCAAACCTCATTTTATTCTTCCTGCTAGATAACCCATGTAGGTAACCCATTCCCCACCTTCATCTCATAGTCAGTGGTATGTTTTAGACACTTTTGATCCAAATTATTATTTGAGTTCACCCCACCATTCTTCGGATTCTAATCTAAACATTTCCTCTTCTTCTAAGGATTCTAATCCAAATATTTCCTATGACTCTTCTGATGATTCAAATCAAAACTACTATTTCGATCACCTAAACAACGTTATCCTCCTCTAAAATATTTGTGTCACCACAAATTATCTTCATCATTCATCTAATGTGACTCCTATGTTGCGATCCTCCCTTTCTTTGCAGGATCCCTTTTATTAGTCACCTCAATTACGTCTTCTTCCTTTAAATATTTTTGTGACTCCATATCCCTCCGATGAAAAATCTAATACAATTATTGAATCATGGTCCTCTCTTTATTTACAAGACCCTTGTTATTATTCATCTAGTATGATTCTTGAATCATAGTACTCCCCTTCTTTGCAGGACCTTCTTCATCAATAACCCCCACGAATTCTTCCTTCTTTGAAGATTTGTGTGACTCAAAGTTATTTTATTCAAACGTACGGATCAACCCATGCGTTGCAATATAAAGACTTTGGACTTAATCCTACCATTTTACAGATAATATACCATCATATATATAGGTTCACACCACCTTCTTCTACTCTTGAGACATCTAGCTCCACATTTTCTTCGTCTATCACGTCATATTCTTCTATCAATCATCATTAAACATATTCTAAGTCTTCCACACCAAGTGAACCTCTTTCTTTGAATCAACCCCTGGTGTTCGATCAACAACTCATACTAATTGATCTATTTCAGAATGAAGAAACAATCAGGGCATTTATAGGGGCATATGAAGATATTCCTTTAGTAGATTATGAGCAATGATTCTCTTTAGACTTTGATGCGTCTACATATTGTGAGGAAAATTTTTATTCCTTTTATCAAGAAATGGAGGAAGAGCCTCAGATCATGTAACTTGATCCTCCTCTTATTCTTCCATCTTCACATTCTTCATTACGTGAGGAAACTCTTAGGTCTTGCATTGATCCATGGCCTATATTCTCATCACCCAATCACTCTTTGTCTATCATAATTCCTCAATCACAATCTCTTATGGGGTCAACATCAAGTATCCCTTCATCTTCATCTAGGTGTGGGTCACCTTCTAGTAGCCATCCCTCTACTATTTATGGGACATTTTTGAGTAGTCCACTATCGTATATTCTTGGTGCATGCCCTACTATCCCCTTGTCTTTTATGTACTGATCACCCTTGGGTATTCCATCATCTTCTATTCTTGGGCCACATCTTAATAGCCCATCATCTTACATCTATGGGTCATGTCCTAGTAGCCCTTATTCTTCTATTCTTGGGCCATATCCTAGTATCCCTTCATCTTCTATCTATGGGTCACATCCTAGTAGCCCTTCTTCTTCTATTCTTGGGCCACATCTGAGTAGCCCTTCATCTTCTATCTATGGCTCACCTCTCAGTCGCCCATCTTCTTCAATCCTTGGACCATATCCTTTTCATACATCACATTATTCTTATACCAAATATTATGGCAAGCCCACTGCCATTCCTCTCATCAATTCTAAATGTCCATGTTCTTCTCTCACTTCTCAAGATCAGACAAGTCCAGCATTACCTTATAAGAAACCCAAACAGATTATTTATCAAGCCAAGATCAAAAATATAAAGAGATCCAAAGTTACCAACAACTCCAATGATCATAAAATCCAAAATCAAACATGATTCTAGAATGCACACCAATGTACCCATCAAGTATGACACAAAGTGTAAAAACCTATGGATAGGGAAATCAAACTCCCACATATAAAACCCATGTTTTAAAATAAATCACAGTCATTTGTTGAGTGTGAACTCACCACGAACATTGAGATCAAGGATAATATCACTCTTGATAAAAAAAAATGCACGTGGTATCCTTTATCAAGGAATTCACACACATCATTGTTGGATCCTATCATGCAGATTGACATTATTGGTCCCAAATTCCAAAAAATGAACAAAAATTCATAAAACAATTCAAAAATACAAAAAATGAGAAAACCTTAAAACATTACAAAAGCAAAATCAAAGGTACAAAGATCAAACATTGCAATTAGGTATTGCATACACATGGATTTTCTTTCTTCCCTTTATTTCATATTCATCTGCAAGTCATCTACCATTTTCATCCCTTCGATGTTATCTTGTTTATCTTATTCACACACATTGTTGACATTTATCTCCATGGTATACGTTTGAACTTGGTATTTCATAACCTTGGTAAATTAAAGAATGACTGACCTCTTAGAGATACTATCACTATCTACATATAATAAACGTGTTGGGAAGAATTTTTAGGCATATTTGTTAACACTAGCCAATGTCATCATCAAAATAATTTCCACATCCTTCCATCAAGCCGTCATTTTTTCTTAACCCCTTGTCAAACAAGAGAGCTGAAATGAGTTTTTAGAAAGAAAAAGAATCAAAATCAATCAATCAAAAATCAAAAGCTAAAAGAAAAAGAAAATTGATATAAAACTCTCTCTTGGGGTATTTGCAATAATATCTACTAGGGCTATGGATGCCTGACTAGAAGTAGAGCAATGTTGAGATTAGAATCAAATGCATCCTCATCAGGGCTATGGACGCTTGGCTGGTAGTGGATAAATGTATGGCTCTCCTTCCACAATCCATTCACACATCACCTTTCAAACTAAATCATTCCTACACATTGGCTAGTGTCTTCACTTATTGTCTATCAACTCTTTACTTCAAGAGGTAATTAATTTCCATATGCACACATGGGATCTTGATGAGTAAAATAGGATTAGTATGTTATCAAGTTTTAGTTTTTGGACCTTTTTCAAACTCTTGCTTTAACGCATGTCTTGTCTCAAGATTTGTGCCTTGGGCTAATCACTTTTTCATCAAACACCTTATAAATATAATCATAGCATCTTTTGTTCTTTGAAAATCATTTAGAACATCCATGTGTATAGGATGGCCTTTTTGCTATGTTTTTGGACACCTTTTCCCCCTTTAATAAATCAATCACCCAGTTCTTTTATATCATGTGTTTCTTGGCCATCTTACGCTAGAGGCATCATTGCTCCCTCATGATTGAACCTATTTTATATATTGGCCTTGATCCCCCTTCTAGCTATGAAGAGTTTGTCTTTGAATACTCCCACCTAATCGTTGGGGCATATCGTATCTTCACTTTCTTGTATGCTTGACATTCTACCCTTGTAAATCCCATCTATCGTTGGGGGCATCCACACTTCTTTATATTCTTGTACATAGCTTCAAAGAACTTATAGAAAATCACAAAAACATTGAAATAGGTTTCAAGAAAAAAAATATAATATAAATCATCCTACAAAACATTGTTCTTTGGTTCTCACCTAAGCTTGTGTGTGATTTGCGGATCATCTTGATCTACCTCCATCAACAAATTTGGTTTTCTTACTATGTATATACTCTAGGGCATAATGATTTGTTTGGTACTATTTCATAGTGCACAATTTCTTTTCATAGGACCCAATTGTTTTCCGTTATTCCTCTTACATGTATCCTTGCTTGGGGCACCATATTTTAACCCTTTTCATTAATTCACATAGGATAGAATCAAATCTTGATAACAAAAACATTACATTATGTTTCTCTGTTAGGTTATCTTGTTTATTTTCTCATATTGCATTTCATTATGTATGTTGCAAGGAGTTAGGCATCTTTTAGTTTCTCGTATTGCATTGCATTTTGTATGGTGCATGGAGTTGGTGTTTTCAAAAATGGACCATTTTGTCGTAGTATGACTTTTCATGTCATTCTACTTTAGTCGTATGCTTATATTTTTAATAAAGACCGATGACATAGATCTTTGGTAATATGATGACGATAAAGTTGTTTCAATACATTGGATGAAATATTTATCTTTTTCTTTCCATCTTCATTTCTTCTACATTGCCCTCCTATTGACACTATTCTTCCACTTCACTTGGGGCATCCTACCCCTCTCCTTTCTTCTATCCATTTCTCACCTTTTTTTGATCATCGATCGTCTTCCTTCATCACTCCATCGACACTCAAGTAGGAATCTCTCACTTATACTAATTTTTCTTCTACCCCTTCAAAATTTTATCCATCTACTATCTTTGAAGTGGCATCGCTTACAACACCCCAAAGAGGGGCAAATGTAGACACCTATAATTTATCCTGAACAATTTAAATACTTAAATTGTGCTAATTATCCCCTTTCCCACAAATTGGTGACATATCATCAATAATTCTCATATTCTCTTCTATCATCATTAATTAATTACAATAAGTAATTAATTAAGTCTTCTATTCAAAAAATGTCCTAATTAACGAAATTTTGTTAATTAATCCTTCCTCCCATCCAAACTAATTAATTATTATTAATTAATTAGCTTCCCCTCTCATTAAACCAATAAATCATTATCTAGTTGATTTAATCCCCTTCCATAGTCTAAATCATGGTAATATTCCTCTAAAAAAAATTTATAAGCTTGCACATCTATTAATTAATCATCTTGGTTAATTAATAAATCTCCTTTATCCACATAAGTCACTAAAAGACAAGCTAAACTCTCCTAAAGTTAACTCAACCCTTTCTAAATCCTCCTTATCCACAACTAACTCAACATCTCTATTATCCCTCATGCAAAGGGATGTAGAGATTCCTCTATCCATTGGGCTATATAAAGAGTCCTCCTCCTACCTTTACACTTACACCTATTCCTTGAGAAACAAAAGTGAGCATATATAGGCTATAGCCATTTGTCATCTTGGAGAAGTATTCATTGGAGAAGCTAGCTACTTTCATTTCTTGTATTCATCCACCCAAGTTTTAAAGTCATATGGGGATATGTCAAATGGTCTTGTAGCCATGGATTGACAAGACTCCATTCTTAAAAACCTTGGGATTCAAACATACAATCAAATCTTTGATTGCTAAGGATCTAAATAGGTTCATTTCATTTGATTAGCATTCAAAAGAGATAGAGATTAATGGATTAACATGTTAGTTTTAATATTTGTTCATTTTCTAATGTAATGATGTTAGTAGATTAGTTTTTCTTAATCTCTAAGCATGATGTTGCATTGAATTTGATTTAGCATTGTTTTAGGACTACTAGGTGTTAGTTCTAACTCTTTTTAGCATTGCTAACAAATACATGTACACAATTATAGCCCATTATTTTGGTGTAAATTTCACAAGGGAAATGTAGCTTCATGGGAAATAATTTATATCACACACACACACACACACACACACACACACACACACACACACACACACACACACACACACACACACACACACACACACACACAAAAACTATATTGATTCTGAAATTTAGTGTAGCGCTCAATTAAAATCACATTAAGGTGACCACTAAGGTCATTCTGAATCAAGAATTTACTTATTATATTTAGTCTAATGTGTAATTGAGTCTTTTATATGTAGTTAGGGTTTATTTCATAGGTACATGTGCGACAGGAAAACCCTACATCAAATTAGATGCAACACAAAGCAAAGCGAAGGTAAAATTATTAGACAGTCAAAGAGCTATATTTACACCCATTACCAAGACATTAGCACCCATTTTAGACACTAATTCCAAGGTTATTTTTTCCCCTTCCTAGAGATCATGTCTAAAATAAATTTTAGATTAATGTTTTTTAGATGAAGCATACATAGTCCAGACTTAGCTAATTCTACCATCAATCTAACCTATATTCAGTCTAGACATCTAGATATGATCTAAGTCACTTTTATCCTCTTATTCATTGTAGTTGTTCATCATTGTATGTGTTATAATACATTTTTTTGATATATCTAATTTAGTCCAGTCCTCTAATTAAGATTTAATTTTTGTTAAATCATTTGGTGAACCCACTTAATTATCAAACCCTAGTTTTCCATTGGATCTTATTAGTGAAATAATTTTTTGCATGACATATTAGTTGTTTTCACTAATGATAATGAGGTTAGACCCCTCCTTATTAGGTATGGGGAGGCTCCCATTAGTTAAATGCAATGACTAAATAAAACTTTTGGTAGCCGTTAGGCAGGGGATCACATAGGAATACTCCACTAATCCTGTGGAAAACTACTTGCACAGTGTATAAGGGAGGAATTTTCTTTGAAGAGAGGTAAATAGGAGATGGGGCAATGGAGATATGGGGTTAATGTTATGAGTACACATATAAATTTCACACACATTAACCATATTAGGATATATTCAATAGGAATAAATCAACCTCATAAGCAATAACAAGACAAATAAATTAGGGACACAAAGTTCTACGGATTCATTAATCAAATACAAAAATTTACTTATTGGTTATATAATATTATAATGTTTACAAATTTAGGAATTAGAGAGAGTATAAGAACATAGGTAAGAAGATATAAGAATATAGCTTATTACTTGTAATAGTAGTGAAACAAAGGCCAAAAAATAACAACAATAAACAAATGATAACCCCTTGGAATGGAGAATCCATCCCAATTTATAACTTACAAACTATCTCTTCATCTCCCCCCATGTGATTTTTTATCCTCTCACCACTTGTGACCTTTTATATTCCTCTAGGAATGAAATTAATTCATTTTCTTATTTTTGTAAAGGGAAATTTAGAATACCACTTACATGAATAAGAAAAAAGAGTGAAAAAGTGCATTCCCAATAAAAAAATATAATGATAAAGAGAGAGGGAGGAGGAGAGAAAATGAGAGGGTTAAGTGATAATATAGAGACAAAAAATATCCTATTGATGGGGAGCCTAGAAGGGCTATTTTTAGCCTTTCCAGGACCGGTGCACATCCCCGGGAGAGAATTTAAGGCTCATATTCATCATAGATATTGTATTGAGGAGCTAAGAATGTGATGCAAAAAATTTAGGAATATTTAGGACATATTTGTGAGGTTTAGGAATAAATTTTGGCAAAAGCGGGTTTTTGAAGGTGGAGGAGCTTGCAATTCAAAATAACACTTGAGCTTTGGGAAGTGATTTTGAGAGCTCCGTAATGAGTTGGAGGTCAAAAAAGATATAAATGGAAAGGTAATTTATTTTTATAAATCACGGTGCTTTCATATTTTTCACAAGACATAGGCACTATTTACCACATTTTGTTTTGAGCATGCACAACTTGCGGTCCTGAGATAAAAGGTTATTTTTAAGGGGGATTCAGAAAGAATCAGATCATTTGACCCATTATGTTATTTTCAATATGTTGTTTTAAGTAAAATTCATATAATTAAGTTCCCAAAAATACCTTCTAATGCTCCAGAAACTTTGTCGTCAAGCTTCTCTTCAAGGTAAACTTTCGGGACAACCAAATTTGAAGGTGGACACATGTCATCACCAAGTGATGGCACAATTTTTTGTCCCAATTGTCTCATCCCTTTGTGAAATTTAGGAAAAAAAAATTAACCCAATCTCAATATATCTCCCTGCACCATCATCATGTGACCCCAACGAAGCCCAATCTTACCAATTAATCCCTTTTGCACTCATCCTCAACTCTTCTCATCATTGAATATTGAAGCACCACTTGTCCCCACCAGGTGAGGGTGAATTTTAATAAAACAACTTTCCCATCCCATTGGGATAGTTAGGACACAAACATTTTCCCCATACCCATCTTGGCCATTGATTCTCCATGTGACCTCAGTAAGGCTCCACAGGACAATTTTCAGCCCCTCTCCTCTCCACCTCTGCAAATCACCATCCATCACTTGTCCTCACCAAGTGAGGGAAAATTTTCTTGAACCAACTATCATGTCCCCTTGGGACATAAAAATTATCCCAATCCTAGACATTTCCCAAGTCCTCCATGTGACCCAGTTTCATCCCCAGGGGCTTTTTCAGTGACTTTTCTCTCTCCTCTGTCAACCAATCTCCATCCACTACATGTATAGATGAGAAGAGGGAAAATTTTATTACACAAAATATCTTTTCCCCTAAGGATACAAAACTTTTCCCAAGCCCAAGAATTTTTAAAAATCTAAAATTGTAAAAACAACATAAACATCATGTTTCTTCTCTGTGTGTCTGAGAAAGTTGCTGCCAAAAGAAAGTTACAAAAACCATTTCCATCCTCCATTCCTCCATTTTTTCTTAATCAATCCATGTTAATTACTACAAATCATCCAATAAATTTATTTTTCTCTAGACACCATGCCCATTTTTTTCCAAATTGACTCCATAGCCAAAAACATGAAAAACTCATATCTCCCAACTTAGTAATCAGAATGGACGAGATTTCCATAACCTCTCTCTCTCCCATGAACATACAACAATAAATAAATATAATAAACAAAGGTACGCATGATTTTTAATGGCATCAATCCCTATCTTTTGTATTTTTAAATTCCTACCATTCCGGCGGATGGTTCGAGCTAGAATTTTGACCACAACATCCAAAAGACAAACCTATTCCATAAAAGCTGATTTTTCGTTAATAGAAGTGTGGAAGAACCTTTTTTTGTAAAAATATTAAGTACATAGTACTCATACTTAATATAAATCTAAAATTTCATATAAAATTAAAATTAAAATTAAATTTAATTCAAAACAAAAAACTATGAAAACGACAAAGATGACAAACTAGACAATCTGGGCCAAAAAGCAAAAAATCACAAAAAACAAAAACCAACTTTCAATAATAGAAAGTGTTTGAAAATGGAAAAAAAAATATATGAAATGTTCCAATCATGTTGGGGGTTCCATAAAACTAATTCCAAGATAAAAAATAACATTTCCCAGAATAGTAGCTCCTAAATCCTAACAGCTGAAAATAGAAAGTTTTTGGTTTTGAGTACAAAAATATGCAGATGGGTCCATTTTCACTCATCTTTAAAAATTTTATAATCTTATCATGGTTATGAGGTGATCTCATATCTCAAATAGATAAATTAATCCTCCATATGGGTCTTGGAAGTAATATCTCAAGCAAAATTATGTCTAGAAGCAAGGCAGAGCATCGCAAGGTGTAGTAGGTAAAATAAAGGGACATTGTGTAGTTAGGAGATATTCATAATATGTTAAGAATGTAATTGATTCATAAAATAATAGGTCAGCATAGCTCATTTTTCAAGTTATATCCATCATCATCTCTCAGTGAGCCAAGTGATTTGAGCTCGTTGAGTTCAATGAACAGCGAAGTTGGTTTGAGCTCAATGAGTTGATTTGATCAAGCTATCTAGAGACTTGGTGAGCTAGGAGCGAGCTAGGAAAAAGCTCACATCTCTCATAGCATTAAAGGTAGAGTTTGTAATCTTGCAACATTGTGTGTTGAAAAGGGATGCAAACATGAAGAGATTGGAGCATTGTGAATGACAATTGTGAAATCCTTAGGGATAAAAGAGTGACCCTCACTCTCATTGTGAAGTCAATAATATATCATCATCTCAATCTCTCTTTTGAAGGTATTAAAAAAAGTTTTTAAACACTCATTCGGTGGTCTAGGGTGTGTGTACATCATGCCAAAGGAGGAGATTGTGATCATCATCAAGAAGTTATTCAATAGGGGGAAAATCTTCGTCAATGGAGAAAGCAGAATCGGAAAGGAATATTGTCTCCATCTGAGTAGTTCTTCTCTCTCTCTCTTCCCTCCCCTCCATCTCTTCCTTCATGTTCTAGGGGGTTCGACTTTCACTTTCATTTTTTCTTATTCATATTTTTTCTTATGTGACTATAGTTGATAATGTGATAAGTCACCCTCAATTAATGAAAAGGGGACTTAACTTTATTCCTAGGAATATGAAGATTCACATGTTGTAAAGGCAAATGAAAGGTCATGAGGGGGTAGGTGAAGAGTCTTTCTAAAGTCTATATATTGTAATGACTTCCCCATTCTTAAAGTTTGTCAATTTTGTGTGTTCAAGAGTAGAGAACTACCTAGAATAGAAAAAAGATAGCTAATTCTTCCATTTCCCTTTTCATATGTTCCTTCATCTCTCTCATATGTACTGATTTTCCAATATGTCAATAAAGAAAGGAGTTTCATGCTTTTCTGGATGAGTGAATAAGTGAAACTTTGTTGTTCATGGTTTCATCTTGTCTTGATATAATTAGTAAGTTGTGATTCTTTCTAATTTTGTGTGTTAATTGTTATGATTAATATTTACAAGCATCTGAGTTTTCCTACTTGCAACATTAATCCCTCTCCTAATTTCTCACTCTCGTTTCCCCACCTACCTAGAAAATTCCTCCCTTGCAATAAATTGCAAGCATTTGTCCGTAGGTGTAGTGGAGTGCCCCTGTTTGATCCCCAACCTCTCAGCCAACAACAATTTTTTTTATTTTTTTTCGCACACAATAATGGATCTACCACATTCAAGAAGAGGGACCTAGTCTAAGAGAATTGGGGGAAATCCCTCCAATTTTTCCTATCAAAAATTTTTCTCACCAACATTTTTTGGCACCCACCATGGGGTAGACTTGGCATATTCTACACCCAACATATGAACCACAAAATCCAATATATATATATATATTTAAAAAACTAAAATAAAAATAAAAATAGAATTCCAATTCTAAAAACCCATTGTTGATTCATGTAAGTGAACCTTCATATTCCACAGTGTCCTTTCATATTCTCATTGCAATAGTTTCCCAAAACTAGCTGAAAAAAGATATACCAGGCTGAATAGGTTGAGAGGAATCATTGATCCCACTTTTGAGGCTTTACAAAATCCACAAGAGAAAATCAAAGATAATCCATATTTCTTCTCTCAAGCCTCATCTTCTTCTGAATCTTCAAGTGGTACCCTTAGAAATCCTATTCAAACCCTTGTTGATACTCCTCCTACAAATACCCTTGATTCCCCCATCTTTCAACCACCATTGAACATTGAATTCCCTAGTGAAGAAGAACAAGAACCAGAAGAAGAATTGGGAGAAGAATTTACAAAAGAGAAATCAGAAGTAATAATGGAAGATGAAGTAGAGAGGCCTCCATGAATTGTTCTATAGGGAAGGAATATAGGTCCACTCACTCTTACACCCCCTCTTCATGATCTATTGACAAGTTCCAACAGTAACTTTCCAAATTTCAAAGGTGATGACACAAAACTTCCCAAATCACATATCTCTTCCTTCATCACATCATGCGTAATTATTGGAATAAAACATGAGGATGTTGTGGTAAGATTTTTCATGGAATCACTTCAAGAAAAGGAATTCAAGTGGTTTTATCTCTTGCCCTCCCACTCCATAACATGTTGGGAAGACATTCAAGAAAATTTCATAGCAAGATTCAAATCAGCCAAAAAATTTAAAGATCTCCTTATTCAATTGGTACAAATGAAGAAAGAATCAAATGATACTATGAGAGACTTTGTGGCCCATTTCAACTAGTTACTCCATAGAATACCAGAATATGCTTCACCATCTAAAGACAATGTCAAGAGATTCTTCATCAATGCGCAGCCTCTAGAAGTTGGATTCATCTTTAAAATAATTCAACCCCATACTCTTGAGCTTTCCCAAGACTAAGTTATTGAGGTAGATGATGACATATCCTATCAGGAAAAATAAAGAACCCTTTAAGGATGGCTAAGACCAAGCATCCCAATGATGAGAGGACTGATCCATTGCTACATAAATTGGAAAACAAAATGAAAATGTTAAAGAGGGAAGTTTCCTAATGATCATTCCATCAAATTCATAATGAAAATCATATCATAGGATTACCGTGAAGGCTTTCCTTGGAGGCTGTACCTATTAATGCAAGTTATAGAACTCGACTACAAGATGAAGGAACTTGAACAAGAAAGTGAATAAAGTGATTTCCTAGAGATTGAAGAAGTAGAAAATGATGCCCAAATCAGATTCTGTGAGTATTATGGAGGTGATGAAGATGATGATGAATATGCACCTAGTTTCTCATGTGCATTATTCACCCATTCTCAGTCTCAAAAGGGATATTCTTCCTCCGCTGTGAAGAAGAGGAAGAAGGTTGAATATCCTCCTGTGGCAACTCCACAACAAAATAATCAGTCGAGGATCTCCACTTCCACCCTCCATGGATTCTAAATTAGAGAAACTAGATCCTATGGCAAATCATAGGTAACCTATTATTCCAAGTGTTCCAATTCCCATTACAATTCTAAGTCTACTTATACAAAAACTAGTCCTTCAAGAGTCTCTAATGTACCTTCAAAATCAGCCTCTTTTTCCCAAACCTCAACTCCTATTGTCAAACCTATTCTAGCTTCAAAATAAATATCTCATCCTTCCCATACACGTCTTCTATTTTTGATATCATATAACATGTGAACAAATCTAAAGTATAGATTTCTGAATATGAGTATTTATGGACTCATTCAAAACAATTTGAGAAGCTTGTCTGTCATATCCAAGGTAGTAGTTCAAATCCTAATACCGTGAATCCTTGTTCTAAAGGACTACTACCAACCCCACCTACATCTCCATCATAGAAATGTTTTTCTATGAGTGTATCAAAGGCTGATAATATTGATCCTTTATATGGCTCCCTTCTCATTGTAGGATACAAATTGAATAATTTTATAATAGATTTAGGTGCCTCTGACAATGTAATGCCTATAAAGGTTTCCAATGCCCTCATAATCACCTTAACTTGAGCTAATGGATCTTTCTACTCCATGTATTCAAAGGAAATCCCACTTGTAGGGAAGGTCAAGGATTCACAGGTGGCCCTTGCCAAATTTATAGACAAGAAGGTGTCAATGACCATCTTGGTAGCAGATATTTTGGCTTCATTTGGAATATTGTTGAGTAGAAGCTTCCCTAAAATTTGGGAGGAAAAATATAGATGAATTGGTCTTCTAAAACCATTCTAGTTAAGGGATATATGGAAAATTTACCTCCTACAAAAAATGTGAGATATACGGTGCAAAAGTTAGGAAACCCAAGAGCTAACATCTTGTACCAAAATAGTGGGAATATGAATCATTTCGTAACAATTGAAGAGGAGGATGATATTCCTACCTTGATAGGAACAAGCATCCCTTTCTGATGGGGTATTTAATTTGAAGAAGTGTGGAGAAATTTTGAGTTGCAAAATGGTAGTCCTATGTTTCCAGATGATCCAAGCCACGATGAAAATGGAATGGTTCTTGATGAATTCCAAAATGAGAAATCAACTAATGGGTGTACCCGTGATGAGGAGGTGTTTTCATTCCCATTTTAAGGTGAAGTTTCCCTTGATCATGTCATTCATGAAGAAGAAATCCAACTTGCGATGAGCCTTTGGAAGGTTTGAAAGAAGAATCTGTGCAAAAAATAATAAGAATTGCAAGAGAAATAGAATACCCTCATCTCAGTCTTGAACTATAGATGCAAGCCATGGACTTGCAAGACAAGTATGAACCCAATTCTAAATTCTCAATTGATTTAAAAATTGGTAATGATGAAATAAAGAGGGGTGAAAAATTTTATGTCCTTCCTGAGAAAATGATTGATGGATGTGTTGATGAAAGTGAGGTGTTCTCTTTCCCATTCAAAGAATAATATTCTTTCTATGTGGAAAATATTGAAACAAGGGTCCTTGAGTCCTTTGATGATGAACCCTCTCATAACAAAGAAGTATCGCAAATGCAATGAGCTTGGGATGATGAAGAAATTCCTCCAAATGGTTACCTTTAATTTTAAAATGAAGATTCTTCGAATGAATGTAAAGGTGAGATTTTGAAATTTCAAAGGATTTCGTGCAAGAAATCTTGAAAGCTACACAAGGTACATGGAAGATCTTGAGCTAAATATTGATCTCTTGACTCATGTTATGGATATGCAAGATAGGTATGAGGTTATTTTGATTCTTCACTCAATTTCCAAACACCTCATGATGAAATTAAAAAAGGAATGAATTCAAGGCTTCTCATGATTTTTTTTTTAATAAGCATGAACATGGGAAAGAAGAGAATCCTAGAAAATTCAAGCAATTCAATCAAAAATAATCCCTGGGGCACCGATGAGATATAAAATGAGAAATCAGTAGTGTGGGGGAACATGGAAGGTAATTTATCAATCTGAGACTGATTCCCAAGATGGTAAGAATAATGGAATTACATGAGTGAAGCTCTGAGCATCAAAATGGATCAGGTAGGATCACTCCTCTTGAGTATATAGGAAGTCATGAAGGCACCTGGATTTCACAAATAATTGAGGAAAGGAAGCTACTTTCTCAAACCATTCAATGGCTTCACAGAATATCATCACTCATTGTTATCTATTTAGAGGTAACTTTTGAAAAGAGAAAATTACTACAGTGAAAGTGGGTTATCCCCTACATTATGCCATAGGTGATTTAGGATGTGTGTTTCCCTTTCCTAATGTGTGTGTTTTTCCCTTTCAATGTGGAGTTTTTCCCTTTTGTTCTGTGTGTGTGTGATTCATCCTTTCAGTCTATCTTTTCTTGTATGAGACTTTGTATAACCCAATGGATAAGGCACTGGTCAGTGTCATGTATTGAGATTCTAGATTTCTTGTTTACCTTTTCCTCAAACTTTTTTTATCCAAATAAGTCCCCAAGTGAGATCCAGCTATTGTCATGTGTTTTTTCAAGGGAAAATTCAACATGAAAACATGACAACTTTACCCTACCGTCAAATTTTTTCTTGTAAGACCTCTTAGGCATGTCACTAGATCAATTTTCCCCTGTGTCATGTCTATCCTATCCTTTCAAGTCTCATCTATGTTGTACCAACCTTTACCATGTGTTTTAAATGTAAAATCAAGATCATGGAGTTCTTATGATGTAGTACTTTCCAAGAAAGATTCTTTAGTGAGCCTAGAAGGGCTATTTTAGCCTTTCAGGATTGGTGCACATTCTTGGAGAGAATTGAAGGATAATATAATTAAGAGGTTATTTTAGGAGATAATAATGTTTTGAAATATTTAGGAAATATTTGGAGGTTTATGAGCAAGTTCAGCGAAAGAAGGTTTTTGAAGGTGAAGGAATTTTAGTTCAAAACAACACCTGAGCTTTGGGAAGTGATTTTGGGAGATTAATAATGATATGGAGGTCAAACAAGATACCATTGGAAAGGTATTTTAGTTCTCTAAATGATGGTTGTTTAATATTTTTTACAATACATGGGCACTTCTTCCCATGGTCTATTTTCAGCAAGCACAACTTGTGGTCCCGAGAGAAAAATGATATATTTTGAGGGGGTTTCAGGCCGAATCAAAGCATTGGACCCATCCCATTCTTCTCCAAAAAAAATTTCCAGTCAAATTTATATAAATGAATTTCCCAAAAATACCTCCAGATGCTCCAGAAACTTTGTCATCAAGCTTCTTTCCAAGGTATGCTTTCGAGACTTAGCCAAATTTAAAGGTGGACACATGTCATCGCCAGGTGATGGACAATTTTTTTGTCTCATATTTCTTATCCCCTTGGGATATTTGTGACACAAAATTTTTCCCAAGCCCAAAATATCCCTTTGGATCATCATGTGTCCCCGACAAAGCTCAAACTTGCCAGTTAAGCCCCTTCTTACCTTTTCTTAGCCCTCCTATCATTAAATCACAAAGTGCCACTTTTCCTCACCAGTTGAGGGAGAAATTTATTATACTAAATGTCCCATCCTCTTGGTATATTTGGGACACAAAAATTTTCCTCATACCCAGCTTGGCCATTAATTCTCCATGTGACCTCGAGAAGGCTCTATAGGACAATTTTCAGCCCCTTATCCTCTCTACCTCTGCAAATCACCATCCATGTAACACCTCTTTTTGATTCTTTAGAATTAGGGAAAATAATTCAGCTCATTAATTATAGTTTATGCCTTCATTGAATTTAATACGCAACAATTAAATTCCAGCATACAAGAGTTATAAATCCCTAAGTAATCTTACGTTGAAATAAATAACATCATTTATAGAAACCGCTGAATTATTATAGAATTATTAATTATCTTGATTCTTTCAATGATTAACAGCTTACAGTAGATTAATATAGCATTAATTAATGTTTAGAATCTAACTAGGTAACCTATGATAACCATGTGTAACTGCAAGGGTTCAGATACTGCTCAATCCCCTTTCAATGTTCCTACCAAGCTAATATACCTAGTAAATCATTTGGTTAAACCTTTTTAATGGTTCATATAACTATGTGCATCTTAATAGTGTAGCCTCCCAGACATGACATAGAAGAAATGGTGACAAAAAATGTAGTCAATCCTTTGCAATACTATGGCCATAGTTTTAGGGCATCGCGTTAGCTAGCCCAGTTTCGTGACTGCACACAAGCCACATGAAACATGTCCCTACATTCACCACACAATCATCTCATTCACATTAACAGGATTATTTCCATTCTTAAATTATTAAGTTCACATCTTACCATTTTATTTTATTCATATATGATAACGTAAACCATTCCGCACCATTAACTAAGCATCAATTATGCTAATTAGTTTACATAGGTCAGATGTATATATTTCTATAGCTTTTATAAGTGAGCATAAAGTACCATAAATTTACTTCATTTATATTTTTTTGATATGATATGTTACTTAATCACGCAGTTATGTGTTGTTGTTATTAAAATACAACAACATGTGTTGAACTTTTTCCATCATATAACATCTTTACAATAACTTTCTTAGCATCAAATATACTAATTCCTTTAAATTGTAAGTTATTATCATTACTTGACAGAAATTAAACTCACAATGAGTTGGTCATATAATATTATTTATATCCTCTTATTGTTCAAAAAAAATTTGCATATTCATTAAAATATTCTTAGTCAATATTAATTCTACACAAACGTTAATTCATATAAAACATTTGGTTTGCTAATAGTAAATCCAACAATAATATAATAATTTAAGGATCCTTCAACAACTAATAAAATTGGAAGTGATACTTATCTATAAGTGATGGAGACTATCAAATATAGTCATTATACATTAAGCTCAAAGCTACCATTTTTAATTACAAGGGAATAATTCACTTTATTCATTGTAATTACATTCGTGAAAGAGTTACGACAACTTGAAATAGTGGATTATTATTTCTCGTTAAGTAATTTGTGATAAAAATCCATTCTAATTTCCCCTAGGATCATAAACATAAATGAAATAAAACTCTCAAATAGTCATATTTATATTGATCTAAGTAAGCCTTTTTTATTTATATATAAACAATCCCTAATTCATAATACAAAGTCACAAGTGACCATTAAAAATGGTCTTACATTCCCAAATAGACTTATTTTCCTTTGAAATTATAAGATAATACTTTCACATAAAAAATAAAGCACAAAATTAATCTGACAGTTAGCCATCTGCTTATCAAATCCTTCCTTGATATATATCTAACCAGCAGCTAAAAATGATGACGTACAAAATTGTACATGGTCAGTTCCAACCAAATTAGCATGGTTTACACATCACTTACTCAAGTTTTCATATTAAAAATTAATTGAACATTTACTTGTATGAAAAAGGAAATAAATGAAGTAATATTTATAACAAAACTTATAAAAACCCAAGTAATTTCAAAACTCTTAACGAGTTACTTTGTATGGGCTACTTGTACATCTTTCCCATTTTTTATCAAGTAGTAAATAATTGTAACTTAATGACACGTGAAATATAAATAAACCATTATCTTTTCATCAATAAAATATCTAATGTATCAAATTTCAATATTCATTCAACCACCCATTTATGATACAACAAAAAAAAAAGTAAATAGTAAGATATTTCACCTTAAAATAAACTCAAGGAAAAAGTTAAAGGGTAGGAGTTGTCTACTACTTCCCCCAACTTTACTTTTTATACAATCAAATGATAAATTTTACATTGATTTAGTAACCAATTTTTCTACTAAGCATACCCCCAAACAATAATCTAATAATAATTCCAAGGACTACTAATTTTAGGAACACAATAATTACTTGTAATAACTTTTCCTAGTGAGGGAGCAAGGAAATAAACTCACTTTTCTATTAAGTCTGAATTAGACTAGGAAATAGATTAATTACCATTGCATTTACTTTTCAACTTATCCTTTTACTTGAAATTTATATCCACAACAATGAATGATCAAACATATTCATGCAACATGTATTCCCTAAAGGTTGGTTATGGTAAAGCTTGGGATAGTAACAACTTTTTATGACTTATGTGTCAAGGTTACTTTGTTTTCATGGCCCCTATAGACAAAGGAAGGAAACAGTCATATTCTACTATCGATTTCATCATCTACAATAATTGATGGAGTTCACTTAATAGGAACTGAAACTTGGAAACCTCATCTCAGACGGTGATCATAGGAAAATTGTTAATACTTATTAAATAACAAGTCTCCATCAAATGAATTGCATATCATGGAATGTGAGAGGGCTGAATAGTCTTGTGAAGTGGAGAATCCTTAAGGATATGATTGAAAGATAGAAAATTGATGTGCTTGTTGTGCAGGAAACTAAAATGAAAAAAGAATCCTTCATATCCTCTTGTAAATTATGTTGGAAAAATTCTAAAGCCTTTGTTGTTATCTCGAAAGGAGCTTCAGGAGATTTAGTTGTAGTTTGGAGCCTGAATAAGTTCAAGGGTACATTGCTAGATAAGAGAGATAACCATGTGGTGATAATGATGAGAGATCTTGAAAATAGGAGTATATGGGTTATTTCAAATATATATGCTCCCACCCATCACAAGGAAAGGAAACAACTTTGGCAACATCTTCTATCCTTTAATCACTCTATTAAAGGTTCTGGTTGGATCGTAATGGGGGATTTCAACACCCCAAGGACTCCAAGGGAAAAAAGGAGGTTCTAAGGAGTTCTCTGTTGTCATGGAGGATTTTAATCATTTCATAACATCTTCCCAACTCCATGATATAGATCTAGAAGGTAACAACTTCACATGGTCTAACAGAAGGACTGGCACTCAACATATTCAAGTTACACTGGATAGGGCTATGGTTTCAGAGGAATGGTTAAGCCATTACATCTCCCTTTTTCCTCTTCCTCGGATTGGATCATACCACAACCCCATTCTTCTTCAAATTAGGAACCCTTCTCAAAGAAGAAATCCCTTTCATTTTGAGAAGATGTGGCTCCAAAGCGAGGATCTGAATGATCTCATCAATCAATGGTGGAAACTAAAATTTAAAGGAATAGTGATGTTTAGACTCTCTAAAAAACTTCAGAATGTGAAAGCCCACCTTAAAGTGTGGAATAAAAAAAGCTTTGGTAATATCTTCTAGAAGAATTCAAAAATCATAGATGAACTATAGATTTTCCAAAGAAGAACTGAAAGACAGGGTATTGAGAATGATCATGATGATCATGTTAAGGAAAGATCTCTCTTGTCGGACTACCACAATATTCTCAGAAAAGAGGAAATATTCTAGAGACAAAAATCCAGAATCACTTGGTTAAAGGAAGGAGACAAAAACACTAGATTCTTTCATCTATCCACCTTAAAGCAGAGAAGATTTAACAAAATTAACAAAATCAGTAAGGAAGGGGGTGTCATGGTTGAGGAGCAAGAAGAAATTGACAAAGAGACAATTTCTTTCTTCAAAAATTTACTCTCTAACAATAAGGATGAAAACCTCTTGAAAGAACAAGATTTCTTAAATTGTATCCCTAAGTTAGTCTCGGTCAAAGAAAATGCTATGCTCTTAGCGATTCCTACCATGGAGGAAGTGGAATTTGCTGTCAAACAACTCAACCCAGACAAGGCACCTGGGCTTGATGGATTTCCAGCCTTTTTCTTCCAAAATTTTTGGGACATAATTAAAAAAGAGGTTTTTGAAGCAGTGAAGGAATTTTTCAAGAAGAAGGTTTTGTTAAAGGACATGAACTACACCTTCCTAACTCTAGTTCCGAAATGTAGTAATGCTATGGAACTAAAAGACTTCAGACCTATAAGTCTTTGTAACACTTCCTATAAAATCTACATAAAAATTCTAGCCCTTAGGCTTCAGCTGATCTTGCCCAATATCATTTCGGAACAGCAAGGGGGCTTTGTTATAGGTAGAAAAATACAAGATGGGATAATTTCTATCAAAGAGACTATTCATTTGGCAAAAATCAATAAGAAGGCTGCTTTATTCTTAAAATTGGATATCAAAAGCTTATGACAGGGTTTTGTGGAGCTTTCTAGACAAAATCCTTGACAGGTTTAGCTTTGAAATAGATTTGAGACATCTGGTATAGGCATGCATCTTCAATGTATGGTTTTCTATCCTCATGAATGGAAGTCCTATTGGGTTCTTTCCTAGCACACAAAGATTATAGCAAGAGGATCCCCTTTCCCCTTTCCTCTTCATTTTAATGGCAGAAGCTCTCAGTAGAAGACTCAATGTTGAAACAAAAAAAAGGATTCGTCAAAGGGATTTCTCTGGCACTTGATATGGAAAATGTTACTCACCAACACTTTGTTGATGACACTTTCATGGTGGGGGAATCTACTATTCTGGAAGTAAGAAAACTTAAAACCATTTTTGATGACTATATGGATGTCTCAGGACAGTTGATCAACTTTAGAAAAAGTTATCTTTTCTTTCTGAATACTATGGACAACCATTGTAAGAAGATTGTAGAAATTTTTGAATGTGCCTATAAACCCTTTCCTACCTTATATTTAGGAATTCCTCTTGGGGATAGGAGACCCTCCTATTCTGAATGGAACTTTCTAATTGAAAGGTTTGAAAGGTAATGAGATGGTTGGAAATCTAATCTGTTATCCCAAGTAGGAAAAATCACTCTTCTAATTATCTCTCTCCAGAGTCTTGCAGTTTATGCCATTTCACTATACCAACTTCCTGTTACAATAGGGGAAAGGTTGGAAAAGATCCAAAAAAGTTTTTTATGGAGCGGCACAGAAAGTAAAGATAGAATCCCTTTAGTTTCCTGGAGTAGAGTGTGTAGACCCAAAAATCTTGGAGGAATTGGTCTCATAGATTGGTCCAAGATGAATAAAGCTCTACTTGCTAAGATTGGATGGAGACTAACAAAGGAAAATGGAGTTTGGGCCAAAATTCTTAAGAGAAAATATTGGCTAGATAATAATGATAAAAGATGGATGTTTAAATAAGTGACTTTCAATGGCTCATGCATATGGAAAGCCATTAACTTGGCCAAAGAAATTTTGAACAAGGGCAGCAGATGGAAAATAGGAAGAGGCAATGAGATAGGTTTTTGGAAAGACAAATGGGTAGGATATTTCACCCTTCATGATAAATTTCCACAAATCTCAGCATTACTGGAAGCTAAGTATGGAGAAACAGTTAACTACATGGCTAAGGAAGAGAGTTTTCAGACATGGAAAACTCTGGAATTGGATAGAAAAGAACTAGATCAAATGAAAGGGATCAATGAGTTTTTTAAAAATAATGTATCATCTAATATCAAGGACCAAGATAAAATCATTTGGGATAAGGAACCATGTGGAAATTTTTCTGTCAAATCAGCCTATGGCCTCTTTTTTGAGGGACAAATTGGTGAAGAAGATTTAATGGCTGGAAAGATTTAGAAAAAGAATATAAAACCTAAGGTTAATGTGTTCAGTTGGCTCATGTTTGGAAATAAAATCCTCATGGTTGATAATCTGGTAAAAAGAGGTTTCCAATGGGTTAATAGATGTGTGTTATGCAAAAGAAAAATGGAATCCGTAAACCATATGTTTCTGGAATGTCTGTATGCACATCAATTGTTATCCTCCATTTTGGATGGTTTCTCGGTTAATTGGGTCATCCCCAAAGATATAAAGGAATCTTGGAACCAATGGAAATGCCCTTTTCATATTCAAGGGCTAAAAAATCTATGGACCATAAGCTTAAGTCATCTATGGTGGGAAATATGGAAGGAAAGAAACAGAAGGATATTAAAAAACAAGAGTCTTTCTATCAAACTTTCTATAAAAAACCTCTTTCAGGAAGTTAGAAACAATTTCTCTATACTCAAGAATATAGAATTGGAAATTCTAGATAATGAACAGCATTTCTTAATGAATTGGAATGTTTCACGGATTCCTCTACCAAACAGGCCTAATCCTAGATTGGGGATTAAGTGGAATCCTCTTTGTGAAGGTCCTCTAAAACTCAACTTCGATGGAGCAGCTAAAGGGAATCCAGGGAATGTAGGGGGAGGAGGAGTCATAAGGGACTCTTTTTGTCATTTTATTCTTGCTTATTTCTTTGACCTTGGACAACAATCAAATAATGTGGTAGAGGCAGTTGCTATGTTCTGGGGGGTGAAGATTACAAAAGAAAAAGGTTTCGACCTTCTAGAAGTGGAAGGAGATTCATTATACATTATTTCTTATATGAAGGGCTCATTCATACCTACCATATCTATAGAAGACTTCATCAATAAAACTGATTCATTTTTAAATTCTTTTGTGTATAGGGAAGGCAATATAGGTGTAGAATTTGTTACTAATCTAGGGGTTACCACTAAAGTTCTTCATGTTGTTGAGCACCTCTTTGGTATGAATGCTAATTTCATTGAAATCATGAAAATGGAGGGAGTCTTTAATAATTTTGCTAACTCTCCTGCTCATGTCAGTAAACTTTCATGATTTTTTCTTCCATCCATGAGTTGGATCCATTTTTTCACTCAAGCAGCCTAGTCTTTTTGGATTTGGGGAAACTGAAAAAAGAAAAATCTGATTTTCAAGTCGGGTTTCTTCGCAATAAATCTTTTGGGTACAGAAGGATGGGAGGGGACCCAGTATGCACTGAACCATCTAGGTGTCTGGAGATATCCAAGGAGGCTGAAGCTCTTCTGGAAATAGTGGGATTGTTGTCTTTTCTCAAAAATTTTGAGGGCCATGATGAGAGTCTGAGCGAAGTGGTCGTAAAACATGGAACGAGGGCAAGGTATAGGTTGGCAACTATTCTCTCACAATTTCACCCAAGCTCATCGCTAAAGTGACTGGCCTCGCATTAGAAGGTAGATGTATTTTCAAACCAAAATCTTATTACAGTCTTGAGATTGATTATTTATTTGAAGGAAAAGGGGATCCCATCTCTCTGCATAATGGATACGCTCGAAGTAAGTTACCTTCCCCTTTTGATGAAATCGACAAATTGATAATGTCTTACATTACATTGGAAGGAAGATATAAAGTAATCTATGGCTACCATTTCCCAATGTTAAACCATATTCACAATTCCAAACCATATAACTTTCCTTTCTACCTATTTTCTTCTTTGGTTAAAACAATAACTATGGTAAAGAAAGGCACTTTCATTCTCCCTTTACACTAGGGTCTGATAAAAATTATCATTCAGCTAAACACTCCTCTATTGGGAAAAAATGACAAAT
Source organism: Taxus chinensis (assembly GCA_019776745.2). NCBI lineage: Eukaryota > Viridiplantae > Streptophyta > Pinopsida > Cupressales > Taxaceae > Taxus > Taxus chinensis. The sequence goes on from CM034154.1 coordinate 364,542,439, forward strand.
TTGGGGCTTCAATTTCAAACATCTCGTTGGGTAAAAGGATAGGGATTATGGAACCTAAGGAGGATAGCTATGATGATTCTGGTCCAGGGAATTCGATGGCCAAACGTACTAGGTCAAGCATGGGTTAAGGGGGTGATAAGATTCAGAATAGGAAAGTGTAGAATCCTAGTCAAACTGAGGAGGATAAAATCACCTATGTTTCTGATGAATGCCCTGGTGAAACCCCTACCAGAAGGAATCATCTCTTGACAAAGACAAAGGGAAAGCAGAGAGCAGTGAGGATGTGGACAGTAAAAAAGAACATGAGTCTTCCGAGGACAAGCATTTCAAGAACACTGAGAGAGCTATCCACAATCTACATAATCTTAAAATGGCTCAGATGGAGCTTTTCTTGGCCCAAGAATTAGCTATCAAAACCCATACCTTCGTGAGAGAGTTTGAAAATTGCAAACTGAACACTAATATCAATAGGTACAAAATCAGCTTGATCACTATAGACCCTAAGGAGCTACATGACAAAGTGGATAAAATGTCTTCCCTTATCCTCAGCAAAAACCTCAAAAATACCAATTCCATAAGAATGGAAATGGAAAATGAGTTGCTGAAAATGAAAGGTATTGTTATGCAAATCAGAGATGCACATATCCTTAATGTGAAAAGTATAATCTACCATCTTAAACTACTGGCCGAAATGATCCAGTCCATGGGGTTGGCAAAAGAAAAGGAAAAGGATGGTACAGGTCCGATGGTGGTGATCAAAGAACCTAACTACAAGTACTGGAAGGAGACTATAGAAAATCTAGTCAAAGAATGGAATGGTTGCATGGAGACGGTGGAAGATTTGGTTAAAGATTAATGAAATTCAATGGTTTGGAATTTGTTGTTTGTGTACCTTTATGTTGTTAGTTTCATCCTTCAGACTGTTATATATTGTAAATGTTATCTAATGGATATCATATACTGTTATGTTTGTTTTTTAATTTTGTAACATGAATGGCCTTTAAAGGTAAATACTTTGGCCAATATGGAAGTATGTTGTAACTCCTTGTAAGTGGGTAGGGTCCCCTCAACCCTAACTTTTACCTCTAATAAAAAAAACAAGTCTCTATCAATAGTACAAAATAGGGACAGAGAGTCTAATATTTCATGACATTCATACCAGACTCCAATAAAGAAAATATTATAGATTTCGTGTGATTTAAAAGGGTATTCAGTTATATGTATAATTTTAAAACAACCAAGACTTAATCCTTTCCAATCGGTTAAGTCACAACGTGTCTGCACCTAAAAATGAGTGGGGTTTGATTCGAACCCACCTTTCATCCACGAATGGTGACCCCATGACACGGTTTTAGCAAAGAGGGATACCATCATTCAAAAAAAGAAACTTACACAAAAATCTCATCTAAGCAAGCTCTAAAAGTTAGCACCTAGAATCACAGGTTCGGTATTCACTCAAACCCCACAGAAAAGATCATTTTTAGCATATTTAATACCCACGTAGCTAGTTCTTTGGAATGGTATTTATACCAAACCAATTGCAATTAATCCTATAATTATTTAATCATAAAATATACCTAGAATAAGATAAAAGTAATAACTAGAATAAGAGAAACGTAAACCATGCCTGTAATTTTGGTTTGGAGATCTCAACAATTTTTCTTCCCCAATTCCTCCAAAAAAATTCCTACAACTCAAGAAACCAAAACCCTCCCAACTATTTTTCTTTTCTGCTCAAGTAAAAATAAATTTTAACTCTTGATAACAAGAAGATCTTTTGATACTCCTGTGTGTGTGTGTGTATGTGCGCATGCGTGCGCGTGCGTGCATGCGTGTGTGCATTTGTTTGTGCATGCGTGTGTCCCCAAGCAACCGCAAATAGATTTTTCCACAGTAATTTTTGATAAATCACATGCATGTATCTTCTTGGAGAATCTTTTCCATCTTTGAGAATATTAATGATATTTCTAATGCATTGCTACCACGTAGTTGTTGTAAATATCTTCCCCCCGGGTAGATATAGACAAGCAGAAGAATATGAAAATCAAAGAAACTCATAGCCTAATATTTATTGCGTCACTAGGTTAGAGGCGCATAACAAGAGGTGTCGACATGAATATGGATGCGCCCATGGTGCAAGTAGGAAGATGTCGACACGCCAAAAGTCGTGCCCAAGGCGCAGGTCAGAGGCGCATAACAAGAGGTGTCGACATGAAGATGGATGCGCCCATGGTGTAGGTAGGAAGATGTTGACATGCGAAAATTCGTGCCCAAGGCACAGGTCAGAGGCGCATAACAAGAGGTGTCGACATGAAAATGGATGCACCCATGGCGCAGGTAGGAAGATGTTGACACACCAAAAGTCGCACCCAAGGCGCAAGTAAAAGGCGCAAAACAAGGGATGTCGACATGAAAAAGGATGCACCAAGGCATAGGTTAAAGGTGCAAAACAAGGGATGTTGACACGAAAAAGGATGCACCAAGGTGTAGGTTAAAGGTGCACAACAAGGGATGTCGACACGAAAAAGGATGCACCAAGGCACAGGTAAAGGGCGCATGACACAGAGTGTCGACAGGAAGAAATTTACACCTATGGCACAGGTAAGATGATGTTGACACAAATATGGATGTGCCTATGGCATAGGTAAGAGGATGTTGACACAAATATGGATGTGCCAAGGCGCACCTTTAGGAGGTGCAACATTTTGAGCGCTGACAAGAAGTAGACCCTGGCATAGATATTCAGATGGCCATAACTTCTCACAGGGAGCTCGGATTCATGCAAGGTTTGACTTTTCAGAAATCTTATGAGGTCTTCTATCCAAATACAACTAGATATCTTTAATTGGGTGAGAAAAATTTCTTAAAAATGCAAAATACAGTTTGCCACTTTTTGGGTTTGTTAGGGTTCTCACCTACCACCATAATGAGATGAATTAAATGAAACCTAGAGGTGGTTGGGGTAGATTTGGATTTCCTCTCTCTTTTCTCTCTCATTATTCCTATAAATTTTAAGGAGGGGATTCTTTCTAAAGGTTGGACATTCTTGTTTTGCCCCTCCCTTCTTCTCTTTGGCAGGTGAATTTGTGGAGTTCAAACCTCCCATCTAAAACTGTAATGTAACTTTTCCTCTTGGCATTTTGTAGTGTATTGTATCAATATTTGGAGCAAATAATGCATTTCTGTGGATGATTTTCAACCCTCTCTATGTTCATTTGCATCCTCCTGATCTTTCACTACAATTTTTGTTATCTGTGCATGATCTTGCATTACATTTTAATGGTTTGTGTTTATTAGCAAGACAGGTGTTCATCATTCCTCAGTGCATCACCTTTGTTACTATAGGTTTATTTTTATGCATCTTCTTACCTTGTTTCCTTGACAAGTTAGATTATGTTTTTGAGTAAACCCTCTGCATTTTTTATGTGTGCATCTGAATAGAGGAATAGGAACCGGCCTTCATCTGGAGAGCTTTTCTGATTTCGCAAGGTCCCACACTTAGGAAAAGCTCCATGTTATGCAATCACACTGAGAGTCTCAACCCATCAACTTGTAGACATTCAGGGGTGCTATGATTCGCCATCAATAGTAGTTGTGTATTAAATGACTTCATTAATTCCCTCCATTTTTGGCAGTGGGGGAAGGGATTCGAAATATCAACTAAGCTCAAACTTTTAACACTTAATTAAGCCATGAGCTTTACATGGTACGGTCTATTCAACCATTTGAATAATCATTCACAATATAACATAAGATCAATGTTATAATCCAACGTAAATAAACTTTTATATTTAAACATGAAATGCCTACCATAATAGTAATCAAGAGCCAATGTAGTTTGGTAGAAACCATATCATCTGTAGAAATCGATGGTGGAAATAAATTATTCAACAAATCAAAACCATATAATGCAAGATGGGGATTGATTTAACATAAAACTATTTATGGACGCTAAGTCTCTTATAGATCTACCTTACCAATGGATTTAATAACTTATTACAAAATCTACACCCACCCTTTTCCCATTTAATTTTACCCAAATCAAATGGAGTAGACATACTAGATTTAACCAACTATTAATTATACCTCACTCAATGGTTTAAAACCATATGATAACCATTCATATTATTTTATGGAATCATAATGTTGTTGGAGTAAAGTCTATACCCCTTGTTAATCAGATGTCAAGGACTATAAACTAGGCCATATTGTTATTAAACAATCACAACGTTGACCCTCCCCCTTACCAAGGAGTCTCAATCAGTCAAAGGTGGAGAATAATTCAAAAAAAATTATACAAGTTTCATGGTGATTAATATCATGATGTCAAAAACACATCAAATCCATTTTTTACATAACCAATCAAGAAAGTAATCAGAATCAACTAAAAAGAGTCGTTATTCTCTTACCATCCAAGGAGTTACAATTTAAAATTTTTACTTTCCCCTCACTAAGGTCCACAACCATGCTTCATGGTATTTTACCATTTAGTATTATGAAATCAATCCTTGTTTCTATAGTAAAATTATACTTTTACAACCACAAATTTCAGCATGAAAAATGAGTTGGAATATTAATAAGAGTTATAGAAACCAAATAGGTATATCATTGTTTATAAGTCATTCACATACAATGAAATGAAGAATAAACTTACCAAAAAGCACAACAAGAATGAGTTGCGACCCATTAAATAGTCTGCGATCGTTGGGTGATGAGTGCAGGTGGAGCATTGGATATGCACCTATGCATACATTTTCCTTGCAGAAGTATATGTGTATGTATAGCTACATATACAGCCTCACATATATACTGTTTAGCTTTCTCCCATGGGTATTTATTGACCCATAACTCATTTTTACCACTTAAAAAGAATGAAAAATTGGGATGTGACATAATTCCCCCTTAATGATTCATCATCCTGATGATTTTACTCAATAATTGTAATCATAATATTCAATCATAGATTTATATCTAATAGCTAAAGGAGAGCAGTCAACATTTTCATCAAAAACTTGCAATTTCTCCATATTTCTATTCATTTGAATTCAATTTTATTGGTTGTAACATCCTTTCAAATAGCAAAAACTATTACACAGTAAAAAATATGACATAATTTTTGTCATTATAGCCAGTCATAACATGTAATATTATTTAATATACATAACACAAATTCAAAAAAAAGTTATGTATCACAAAAAAAAATGAGGAAAAAATCATTTTTAACCTCCCCCTGTCTTCCAAAACCATGTTATTTCATCTTACACTTGTCTTTTCAAAATTTTCCTTGTGTAATTCCAAATTTTCTTTGAAATGCAACTAACAATTCTCCTTTTTTCCAGTTGATTTTACTAAAATACATCTGTGGTTCTTATCTTTCGGATATCTTCATCCTAAATTTATTGTCAATGATTACTTAAATCATTTAAATTGTTCCTTTCTTATGTTTATTTCTTGATCCCTATCTATAAGTACTTATACTCTTTATGTATAATAAGATTGCTCTCATTTTTTTTATTAACACTCCTCTTCTTCAGGAAGTTAACATTGTCATCTCATATCGGGACAAATCTCCAGCGAATTGTGTTATCTTACATCTAGATCCGATTAAATGAAGATATTTTCCAACCCCCAATTTTTCGTTTCGAATTTTTGGGGAAACTTTCCCAGCAGAAATTACTTCAAGTATTACAATTCATGCATTATGACAACAAGTTCCATGTGGTGGGGAGCATAGTCTTGTTCATGCTTTTTAAAAAATTTCTTTGAAAGCAACATCCAAATTATTTTACATAAGTATTATATCCAACCCTTTGCCCAAGGAATTTTGTTACCCTGGTGGAGTTCCTATTGGGATCTGAAACCTTCAGTACAAGTGTTGTTGTTAGTTTCTTATCAGTATAAGAAATGACATTTTTGACTTGCTAATTTTCACAACCAATTTCCATATCACATTTTTTTTTGAAACATTGTATCGTTGAACAAGTATACTTGATTCTTTCCTCTTATAAGTAGTTTATTAATAACTACTTAAATTGGTTGAACTTTTATTCAATTTTAAATCAATGATTACAACTATCATGAGGTGGTCCTTACCTCTAAACATCTATAGTCATTCATCCTATTATAACTAGGTAAGACTTAATTAGTAACATCTTGTTAGGGCTACATTTAATTCCTACAAAAGTCAAATCCTTTCTCATTTATTTTAGAAGGATCACACATCCTTACTATATTGAAATCCATAATGTTCTGAAATCAGTTTTCCAACTAACAATGATCTCATACAAACATCTTCAATAGCAATTTATTACCCAAGTCAAGCATTACTTGATAACAATGTTCAAATCCTAAAGGGGTTTTATATTCATTAAGTCACCTTCCTCTTGTTAGCTGATCCTAATTTCCTTCTATTTCTTAATGGTACCAAAATTAATATAAAATGCATTTATATATGGATATCATTCATGGTTTATCCATAAATAGATATTGATCTCAATACTTAAGTAAGCCAACATCATCAACCATTTTATCAAAAAAATATCGCCAATTGGACAATCAGAATTACATTTGAATTACTCAAACAATGCCTTTTCAATATCCAGTAATCCCAACCAAGATGAATTCTTAAATATTAGAATTACATACCTGAGAACAATTTTTATTGTGTCATCCTTGGTTAGAAAAATGTTCAATAGATATACTAGAACATCTATAGAAAAAATACTTCGTATATTCATAAACTCATATTGTATCTTCCTTAAGTAGTTTTTTTAGTCCAAACGAGTGATCCTAATGTTCTCTCGTAGAACCCCTCTATAGTTGATTTTTTATTGGCCCCATAGAAAATAGGTCAACACAAATTTCCCCTATAAAGACACAAGTAAATGAAGAAAAGAGATCCTCTGGTTCCATAGAGCTAAGACTGTTAGAACATCCCAACCCTTCCTAACAAGCACAACTTTTGCTAGGAAATTTAAATTGATTAGTACAACCTCGTTATCCCCAACCCAATTTGTAAAGGAGATACACAATGGTATTAAAATCCAACTATTTCCACTATTAAAGGAGTAAAATATTTTAGATGTAAGGATTTAATACATAACTCATGGTTTTAATCATTAAAATAGGGATTCACAAACCTGAAAACATTCTTCCTAAAAAAGTATTTCTCACTCAAATGGTGAGGGATAGTCTAATACTGGCATGGAAGATATCCATTAACAACCGCATTCAATCATATATCCAAACACTTGTCAAATAATGAAAACTAGTTCATAAATCCACATGTTTACAAGCATACAACAGATAAACATAAAACCTTCATCCATCCTCATCCCATAAATATTTTATTGTTTAAAATTAGGATACTAGGGAAGGATATTTACCCATGCAACACTTATCAAATTTATCTATTCAAATTAGACAACATATTTTTTACTAGTTATCCCATGATAACTAATTATTATATGATCATTAGTTTGATTCCTAAATATTTAAGTACGACTTGATGTAACAGCTCATTTCCAGATTTTAAAAACATTGGTGAAATCAATCTTATTTTTATGAGAGAAATTTCCTTTCAATACCACATATGTTTTTTGTTTTCTTTATAACTCTAAGGTATTTATTTGGTTCCCTAACTAATATCCCATTTATTTACTTTGGAGAAATCTATATCAACCATTATGTTATAAGTCTTTTAAGGAAATCACCTTTAACTCAAATTTCCATGTTGAAGTTTAAACAACGTCCTTGTTGTATTAACAGACATAGGTCTGAAGTTTTTGAACCAATTTCTTTAATATGTTAAAGAAAAAACAGATTTCTAGTTCAAATTTCAGCTACTCAATAGATAAAATGACCTCAGTTGTACTAGTACCAAATTGTAATAGCAACGGGAAATTCTACTTAACTTACCTAATATCACGCTAGGAAAACTTGTTCATTAATCTTAGCTTATCAAACAACACAAATTTGTTATTCTTCTTGCTATAAATAATATTATAGTCAATCTGGTAGTCCATATTTTCTATCATAACACTTCCACCACTTTTTCCTAAAGTTGCAGGTCAAGAAGAGCTAATTTTATTATTATATTCTCGTATTACGAGTTAGAATTTGACTACATATTTTTTTCTATTCTTTTGGATTTTCTGAATACTCCTTCCCAAGTAGACAATCTATGTTTTCTACATCATCTACCCATTTTGGGTTTAGTTTCCAATCAGATTTAACATTTCAAAATAGTTCAAAAATCAAGCAATCCCCTTGCTGATTATTATCAATCAGTTCAAGTTGTTTACCTTGGCTAATCATTTTCACACTCAACGGATCATTGATGCAGCCTAGAATCTATTGTGAAAACCCAATCGTGCTGAAACATAACTCATCCTGAGCTAAGAACTCACCCAAAGTGTGTAAAGGTATTAGGCCCCTCTTTAGAGTTACTTCTACAAGATGTTAGTGTGATGGTGATAAAACATATTCAGATCCATAATTAAACATAAACATTCCACAGTGCATAATCTAGATCTAGATCTTAGATAATCATGAATTAAACAATAACTATAATAAGTTTAACCATACATGAACCATATTCAGTTATGTTTAACACCATTATCAAGACAATATTATCCATTACATTAAACATTGTAAAACACAGAATCCTCTTACATTATAAGTATATCCATAAGTCATACACACATAAGATCCAATAGCATAACTCTATAATATTTCACACACCTATCTCCTAAACTACATAGTTCACTACATATTTATGCAGGAGGGGACTTTCCCTGCACTGCCTATGCACTTCTCAAAAAAGGTCACATGCTCATAATAGCCATGTGCCTTTACAATAGCATGCATACATACAAGTTTTCTAATAATAGACGTCCTACAGTTAACTCTAATAAGAAATCATTTTATTAACTCAAACCATGCATGGTGCTTAACAGATACTCATTCCCAAAATACCATTGTGTGTAGCAAAAATCTCCATCTACATGTGTGTTATGCACGTTATCTTCCAAAAATAGACCTTATCCATAAAAACAGATAAGTCCTGAGCTAAACTGTTTTGACGTGCATTTCCTTTCCTATATTCCCATGCCTTCAAATGTGCTTTTTTCCCACACGTGAATATTTTCTGTGCCTTCTCTTTAGAACAATATTTTGTCTTCACAACATTACCCCACACTAAAGTACATTGTAGTTTTGGTAATGGGAATTCTTTCTAATGTTTTCAAATAATAAAGAATAAGTGATGAAAGAATTAAAGAATCACTATACAAAAGAATGAACCTTAACAATGTAGCACCCTCTTCTTCAACTAGGAGGATCAACTCTGGATAATAAGTTTTGATTTCAGCTTCCAATATCTACTAATCACTCAACACGGTCCTTTTTTCCCCAAGAATGTTTTTGGCTATGACATCTAGTTCATCCTGAGTGATCTTTTCTTTCTCATTCTATAGCACTAAGACTATATTGGCCATACCTAACCTCATTCCTTCTAGAATATCCATCTTCTATGCTATGAGCTTCCCGATGTCATCTATCCTCCCTTTATGCTTATCCTGAACTATTGTGAGGGACTCATAGTTTTGTTTCACCAGTGCCAATCTATCTTCACATCCTAATGTCTCATCTTTCATTGATACTAGAATTTCATTATCTTTTACAAGAGTTCTAGTCGTTATTACTACTTCTGGTGCCACACACAAATTGAGAGCTTGGTTTGATTTCTTCATCTCATTCTTCAAGGTCTGGAGCAATGCCTTGTAAGTTAAAATTTTTATGATCATAGAGGTGCTTACTCTCTTTGCTTCTTATTCAACATCTTTTGGTGTGGGCATTCAAATTGGTCCATCTTCTAACACTAAATCAAATAGAGTACACACATAATGCATATCATAAGGGAAATTTTTAGGTACCTTAGGTTCTAGATGAGGCCTTGCTTTCAGAACATGATCACCAATATCCTCATCCATGCCAATGAAAGCCTCATTATTTGCCATTTCTTGTTCCTTCTCTCCCTTTAGGTGCATTATCTCTACATTTTTATCCTTGTTATCTTCCATCGGCACTCGAATGGTGGCGGCCTTATCAACATTTCTTCATGACACCTCAAGAGAACCTTGACAAAGGCATTGCTGACCTTCTCATCAGACATTATATTAGGCTTTATCACCATGTGCCTACTTTGAGGTGCCTTCTTCACTCTTTGCAAGACATACGACTCCTCACACACTTCAAAATATGGTTCATCCATATGAGTCTGCATGGACCAGGATAACTCCTTCCGTGTACATGTAGTGGACATATCTAGATCCATCAGCTCCCACCCATATAACTATTTAAGGCCCATAGTACTCTAAAATCAATTGCTGACAATTTTTCTTGTGTCTTCAGCATAGCCCATACTAGGGAAAACATAATCTTCACTTGTTATTTCTCTTTTTGTTCTTAACCCCTTAAGAATCTGGGCACTAAGGTCTGAATTTGGCCCTTCTCCTACCTGAGTTATAACAGGTGCATTGGGCTACTCTTGCACATTTTCTTCTTCCTCTTTCACCCCTTCCTCTTAATCTCTCATTTCTTCATCTAAGGGTTCCTCCACATCTTCAAGATGGACTGGGGTACCAGGTGCACTCTCTTCAGAATCCTCCACCTCCTCGTTAAGCTACAACTTTCTTCTTCTCTTTTTCTCTAGTTATTCTTTCTAAAGGGAGATTCGAGGTGACCTTTGTAAAGGTTCTGATTTTCCTATGCCTTGGGTTCTGGTTCTTTTGAACACCTTCTTAAACTGGTGTTCCTCCTGAACTATATCCATATCCAAGTCGTCATCTCCTCCTTGCTCCTTTGGGGGAGTATATATGTGTTAACTCTCTAATTTGTCTTTTGGCTACCTCCAACCTCTATGGTCAAATCCTCCACTATCCTCGTTATCTTCTTCTTCCTCTATCTCTATGGTCAAGGTAGGATTTGGAGCTGCTAAATTTTCAACTGTGTGTTTTTCCTTAGGCAACCTTGGTAGCATGAACTCATTCTCCACATACTTGTTATTTTCCAACCTAGGCTTAATATGGAGATAGAAAAGCACACCTCCACTATCCCTAATAGCCAAACTAAATAGCTTCATGTTTTTAACATCATAAATATTTCTCTTAATATAGGCAAACCAACCTGGATAAACATAAGTTTTTCTGAGAGTATGGTAGTCACAATCTACCTTGTCCGCATTAAATCTCAACTGACACGCATCATTAAACTTGGTTACTTCTACTTGGAAATAGAACGCTAGAAAGGCATATGGTAGTTTACACTAAGGATTCCATGTCCCATCCTTCATTTCAAAATGTATAATGCAAAAATTTTGGTACACTACAAATTAGAATTCCTTACCTACTATTGATGACAGCTCCTTAGGAATACATCATTCATCCTCAAATGTTACGTGATTGTTCCTTCACACAAGTACTTCTCATGTAACATTCCCATTTAAAGACTTTAGAAACAAGGAATTTTTTTTTTACACAATGTTCTTTGTTCTAAATAAAATATCATTTAGAACACACATTCCATGCCAATCAATCTCATAACAGATAACCATATGTAGCTATAATGACTCACTAAACTACCGATCTCTCATTCCATGACTCAGTTATCAAATGATCTCTCATGTTTGTCTTAAAGTATATAGTACTTTATGTATACAATGTTCACTTGGTTTTCCTAACCTATTTCAGGTACTGAATGATATATTTAAATAACCTATCTAAATATTTGTTAACAATATTCATCTGACATCACATTCTTTAAACTAGGTGACATAGGACAATGCAACCAACAACTTGCGATACTTTGGCCAAATTTTTTCAACATACTGTTCATGTTACTATTCCTAGATGAAATACTCGTCAATTTGAAATACATCCTTCACCTCACTCAACTATTATCTAGAATGGTATTTAGTGACTACTATCAATCCACTTTTCCAAGGTTTGACCCTAGCCTAGGTTAGCAACATAATTTGTTATAGGAAAACGCTCATGATGAGTTAGGGTATATGGGCATACTTGAATGACCTAAGTCAACCAAATGTGCCAAGGTACCCTGAGTCATAGAAAGCTATTCCCTATTTTAAACATGCCACTAACTTTACCTAGAGGGAAACTAAGTTCAAGTCCAGATGTGTGTAGATCTAGATGAACAAATACGGAAGGGTGTTGCCATATGTCAACTGCAACACTATATCCTCGAGAAGCCCTTGGTCTTCTTAAGGTACAGTCTTGTAGTTCACGTGTTCCAACATCCATTAGAACTGATTCATCATGATGTGCATACCCCTTGGTGGTCATTAATTCATAATTGAATTTGGATTAAGATTCAAATTGCAGCAACCATGCCTAACCCTAATTACAACATTCATTAAGTTCTTTATCCATAATTAATCTGATTTGATATTAATAACTTCATTAACTCATGTTTGCATTTATGTTCATTAATCTTGGAATAACAAGCAGTTATCCCATAAACAGTTCATCAAACATCAAACGGTTAATTCTATTGCCACCTAGCTGACCAAAGAAGGTGTATCAACCACCTAGGTTCAGCTAGTGTTTATTTTTTTAAAAATGAAGTACAAAGATCAAAGATCATAACCACCGCTCCTTTTATTTTTTTCTTATTCTTTTGAGAGAGGAAGAGTCTTCCTCCTCGTGGGTAGATGTTAGGGTTAACATAGATTTTTTATCATTCATCACTCATATAGTTTAATTGTATATACAATACATATTTCATTATTAAACTATGGTTGTCTAGATAGAGATCAACATCTTTTGTAACTTAACAAGTGTCACTATAGTAAGGGAGATTATATCATCCCTTTAATCTAACTTATTAATTGACAACAGTAATGGTATACAAACAGATATAAAGAATATCGACAAGATAACAATACTATTTCCTTCATATAAAGTACAAGAGAATTTACATCACAGTTTGGAGTCAGTCTCCAAACCTTTCAATCCATTGTGATAAAATATACATTTACAAGACTATGCATTTCAGGCATACTACATGTCGATCAGTATTAAGATCATAAAATAACATAACTTTTATTTTTCAAAATAACTCAAGATTGAATTGAAATTCTTTACAAAAGATCCAGACTTAAATAAGCCAATACATCATAAAAAAAAATTTCCTTCTTTTATCACTTACGAAGTCCATTTGTATGATATATATTCTGAACAAAAAACAGAAAGGCTTTTATAGCCTTCTTGGCGGCTAACAATTCTTTGTGAGAAGAATGATAATTAATTTCAGAACCCTGAAATGCGCCTGAAGCATACCTGCATACTTTTTCACTGTTATTCTGTGTTTTTTCCTTCAACACAGCTCCCCAATACTGGTCACTAGCATCGCACTCAATGATTTTTAAGCCTGAGCCTGGGAGAGACATAGGAGGGAGTTCAAGAACTTGGTTCTTGATTCTTTACACACCACTGGTCTAAATATGAGATCTGGCTCCTGTCCCTTAGCCATTCATTACAAAATAATTTACAGATTGGTAAATACTATGTATCCAGCCGTCAATCACGGTGTGTTAAAAGGCAGCAGTGTGGTGAGACATGTGAACCTAGAAAGCCAGAAAATCGAACCAGAGTTAATCTCATGGTCAGATATTAAAGTTCCCAAAGAGTGGACGCTGTCCAAAAAGTTTATCCAGTCTTCCAAGCCTAAACTTGAAAATGCTACAGCTGTTACAGAAAATAAGAACAATGTCACATTGAGTTTCAGGAGTAATTCCAGTATTGATCTATCCAGAAAAGGTCTATCTAGAATTAATTTTGTGTCTTCAAATTCTTCTTTTTTCACAGTAGGTGAAAGTTCCAATACACAGAAGCCAGCAGAACAAAACAAAGAGAAAACTTTTCTTTGTAGTCATAGTTCATTGGTGCATGATCCGTCAACGGATTTCTTATGGTGTTCTAACTGTGAAAAATTAGTCAGTCAGAAATATGCTCCAAATAATGGACCTACAATTAACATGGCATCTACTAGTTCTACTACTTTTCCATTAACAGAACAGCATGAGTTAATCTCTCCTGATCAAACCCAGAAAGCAGTTTTCTGGTACCAGCGTACAATAGATAAACAGCTTGAGCCTTCAGAGAGCTCAAAAATGTTAAACTGGACAAACAAGGCAGTTAAAGCAGTACATGAAGAGGTTACTGCTCATTCAGAAAAAATTGCCTCTATAGAAAAAATATTGAAAGCTATAGAGTTAAGGAAGAATGGTGACTCTACCGGAGCATTAAAAATGCTAAATGATAGAGTTGATACTCTAGATAAATTAGTCAGAAGGGTAGAAACTCTAGTTCAACACAATCACAGGATAGTTTCTACTGAGCTTCTAGAAGCCATTAATCAAAGAATAACTGATTTAATTCAGCCTCTAGTAGATCACACTACTAGTATAAAGAGTTCTGTTGTAACTCAGTTATTTCATACTCATGAGCTGGTTGAGTCAAGTGTATCCCATCTTCATGAAGAGAATGAGAAAACTCTTCATAAGATTGATGAAATTCAAGAGTGCCTATCAGCTGAACTTCCTGGTATACTTCCAAAGTTACAAGAAATTGACAGCAAGGTTTCTGGCCCAAAAGAAGGAGATTGGTCTCGTGCCGCATCATGGTCATAAGTTACAGAATTAGCTAGAACTTCTGCTAAGCAGCCTCATAAGGAAATTCTTGAAGAATATAAACCTTTGTTCTTCAAGGATAAACAAATAAATATGCTTAAGATAGAAGCACCTCAGTATGAAGAGCCACAATTTGATGAATCTATGGCAGAACCATCAGGATCTGGACCTAGTCCAGCAATAGAACCACTGCATGGCATGACAAGGGTACAGACCCTTCAGCCCAACTTCTACAAATTAGAATGTAGAGAAATTTCTGAAATTAAAGAAGTTGTACATGGCATGATTGGATGGGGCAATACACAACTAGAAACATATGGTAGATCCCCTAGAAATATAGCAGCTACAATTGCAAATGGTTTTGTTGGTATTTTAAAAGAATGGTGGGATTTACTTCCCAATAAAGAAGCTATTTTGCAAGCTGGCTATACAACATTAACAGCAGCTGTCATCAAAGAATTTATTGGTAATATAGATGATGACAAAATGATGAACACAGTAATGTTTCTGCGTGCAAGATTGTGTGATATGTCTCGTGTAAAAGAATATCAATGTTTCATGCAGAAATTGTATTATAGCTCTGGCAATATCAATGATGAGACTATGCGTCTCAGATACATTGAATCTTTTCCTCCATACTTTGCCACACAGTACAAGAAAGCTATGCATGGCCTAAGAACTTCTGAGTTAAGTTTTGGTGCCATCAATCAGATCATTAATCAGACAAATGCTAAACTCTGCAAAGAGAAATGGGAGCGTAAACAGGCTCTTAAGCATCAAAAAGCATTAGGTACTGTTTTTTGTGAACAGTACGCTCTTGAACCTTTCGGTTGTCCTGATCTTGAGATTTCTCCTCACAGACGCAAATCTTCTTGCAAAGATTGCTCTTTTTCAAAGGGGGAGGATGCTAAGTATAAAAAGAAAAATAAATACAGAAAATCTAAGTTCAAAGATTCTTTCAGGCAGCCAAAGAAAAAGTTTAAGTTCAGAAGGCATAAGTATATAGGAAAGCATAGAAGGTTCAAACCTACGTGCTACATATGCAAGGGAGAGCACTACGCAAACAAATGTCCACACAGAGAATCAGAGAAAGGTAAAGCTAAGATAAATGCTTTATCCATAAGAGGAATAGATGAAGAAAATTATGCTTTAGTTTCAGACACAGAAAGCTTTTCTTCTGATATTTCTTATATGTCACTTGATGGAGAACAGTGTAACCTGATACAGCAAGCATCTGATGCAAGTGATAGTACAGATGACAGTGGATATGATACCATTCCATCTTTTGCAAATTTTGCTATTAATATGGTATCTAACTTTGCTCACCCCATGATTCCTCCCAGTGCAGAATTGCTAAGAAAGCAGCTTGAATGCTTTCAAAGTGAATATGACAGTTGTCCCCCATGGGACACCACAAGAAAAATGTCTTTGAGCAAAAAGCTCAGAGAAATGCAGGACAAATACATCAGGCAAAAGGAAGTAGAACAGCAAAAGCTCCAAGAACAGCAAGAAAGCCAAATTGATGAGCCTTATGAATCTTTTCCAGTAAGGCCGCCATTTCAGCAACGTGTCAGGCAACGCCAAATTCCTACCAGAGGAAGGTCAGGTCCTTGGAGAGGCAGAGGAAGAGGTAATTTACCTCCCAGAACATATTCCTTTTTGTTTCCTGAAGAAAATATACAGCAGCCTGCAGAATCATCCAATGATCCAGCCTCCATTGAAGTCTATAAGGCATGGAGAAAAAGCAGACTGGAACTGCTAGAAAAAGTCATAGCCAATGCCACCGAAGAATATACCAGACTTCTTGCAGAAGAAGAAAAGGAGAAAACGAATTCTGAAGAAAGCCTGGAAGATACTTATCAGCACATTGCAGCCTAGGGAAAAGAGCATGTAGAGGTATGTACAGTTAGCTGTACACAGAATCCATTTATTGCAATTACCATTTGTATACCTAATATTAAGCCATATATCTTAGATGCAATGGTAGACACAGGTGCTGAAATAAGTTTACTCAGAGAGAATGCAATTCCTTCAGATTGCTGGAATAAAACCAGCACCAAAATCAAATTTGATAAAAAGGAAGTTGTTTGTAAAGCTATGGCAAAAGTTCTTATAAGTATTGAAGGAGTTTCCATGAATATAGATTTCTATCAGCATAACATGGAAAACTATGATTGCTTGTTAGGAGTGGATTTCTTGAAAGAATCTCATACTTTTAGCATATCCAAAGATTATATATCTTTGTTTAACCCTCCTATACAGATTCCTAGAAGGTACTCATTTCAGTCTATAGTACCTCTACCAGAAAAAAGAAAGGCAGTAAATAATGTGTGGATTCACAAATCCATTGCTACTTGCCAAACTAGCATTGAGGAAATTGTTACAAAAATAAAAGAAAATGTTTGCAGTGACAACCCTCATGCTTTTGTTCACAGGAAGAAGCATAGTTGCTCATTAGATCTGCAACTCATAAAAGATGCAGATGGTAAAGAAATTGTTCCTAAGTTCAAAGCTCACCATAGAGGAATGGTTCCTTCAGAAAGAAAGGAATGTCACGAGGAAATACAAAAACTCCTTAAGGGAGGTTTTATTCAGGAATCTAATTCTCCATGGTCTTGTGCAGCTTTTTACGTAAATAAAAGGAGTGAGCAACTCAGAAACAAGAAAAGATTAGTGGTTGATTATAAGCCACTAAATAAGTATATTGCTCCTGTTCAACACCCAATACCAGCAAAAGATGATTTGCTAGGCAGAATCAAGAATTCCAGAGTCTACAGCAAGTTTGATCTGAAGAGCGGATTCTGGCAAATCTTCCACAAACTAGAAGACATTTATAAGACAGCTTTCATTGTTCCCGGAGGACAATACGAATGTAAAGTTCTTCCATTTGGTTTAAAGACAGCTCCATCCATCTTTCAGAAGATCATGGACAGAATATTTGGTGAGTTAGCTGAATTTTTGATCATCTATATAGATGATATTCTTATCTTTTCAAAATCACCTAAAGAGCATGTTGAACATTTAGAAAAATTTTATGAAGTTGTCTATAAGAATGGGATATGTCTTTCCCCTTCAAAAAGTGAAGTTTTTAAGGAAGATATTGATTTCTTAGGAATTAAGATCAGTTCTGGAAGCATTGAAATGCAGAAACATGTAGTCAGCAAAATCCAGAATTAACCTGATGAAATCCTTGACAAGCAGCAATTGCAAAGATTTCTAGGCTGTGTTAATTACATAGCTGGTTTTTACAAGAATATTGCTGCTGACCGTATATTGCTGAACAAGCGTCTCAAGAAGAATGCTCCTAGTTGGAGCCATGAAATGACCAGTGTTGTGCAAAGAATCAAGAACCAAGTTCTTGAACTCCCTCCTATGCCTCTCCCAGGCTCAGGCTTAAAAATCATCGAGTGCGATGCTAGTGACCAGTATTGGGGAGCTGTGTTGAAGGAAAAAACGCATAATAACAGTGAAAAAGTATGCATATCATACAAATAAGCATAAGTAATAACCAGAAAAGAAGTATAAATAATGGGTCTGAATTCATTTTTAAGAAAAGAGCATAGTATAATCAGCAACAACTGCATTATAATATATAGTTTAGTTGACCCAATCAATTACTTTTTAAACAAAACAACTGATATTGTCATCCAAATTATTTCATAATTCTTTCTTAATTGAAATACATAATTTATATTTACTATGTAACAAAAAGAGTTACTTACAACATAGTACATATTAGGATGATTCATCCTATAACTTAAATAAATAAGAAGAAGAATCAATACAGACTAGCCACGATTCACTATTCATCTGAAAGATAGAAAACCAATTCCAAAGATACATAACTAATTACCTAAATAGCTACATAAATGAAGGAAACCAATAAAATGATTCACCATTTAAGAGACATCATATAATACAATAATCCCAAACCAATTCGAGAAGGGATAGAGGATCAAAATAGTCTACTTGCAAACCTTAAATAAATTCTACTTTATAGAAGATATCATCCAAAGATTTGAAACCATACATTCCAAAAATCAAGGCATGACTTACACAAGGATAGTCTCTTCTAGTGTCCATCTAGGGAAGATTCATAATATGATAGAATGTAAAAAGAGGAGCCCTTCTAATAACAAAATCCAAATGGAGCATGACTCAGTCAAACTAAGCAATTAGTCTAACATGATTATGTTTTCCCTTCTACAGGACAGACTCAGCTGGTAACTTTCTACATCAATACAACAATTAACTCAATACAAAATAGTTGAGATCAAGAATGATCAAATGGGGATGATTGGGTTTTTCCAGTACTAAGAATGACATTCCAAAAGTTTCCTAAACATACAACTGTTTCCCTGAACTTTCCATAGTCAACTAGCAACAGAATAAACTAAACAATCCACAAGGAAGTTTCCATTTTAGAAGAGTGAGTTCACACTATTTCATACAAGATAGAAGGGATAGAAAATCTGAATTCAATAAGTCAAACAGGCCTAAGAGATTAATCACTCTACAGCAAAGAAGAGAATTCAATCTACAGAGACGTTCGAAATGAAATAACTTGACTTTCCACAGTTAAATGAACTCAATAGGAAAGATCCGATTAAGAATTCATTCACCTTAGTATTATCAATTGAATTCCAAATTCCATTTCAAACTCAGAAGTTCTTTTGATAGTTCCCAAAAGAGAATACAAAACCAAACACACTATTTATAGAAAGCAATATTTCTAGTTTCCCCTATGAGATCATACTTTATCAAACAACAATATCAACACTAACCTGTTTCATCAATTCCACTTTGTTAAAACACAAGTTTGAATTCATTCGACAGAGAGAAGTACAAATTCTAGACAAAACAAGATACAGTCCATAAGAGTAACCTACTCCTTTCTCCTTTTAAAGACTCCGAAATCCATTCAAATAAATCTAAAAGAGAATAGTAAAACCCAACTCCAGTATTGAGCTAAGAAAAGTTTCTAAAATACTCACGAACTCAATAGTAACTGAAATCCCAACTACAAGGACTTACATAGCTCCATACAAAATAAACATATAGTTCGTGATCATAATGAATAATAAATTATACGAAACAATCCCAAACCAGAGGTACTAAATCCTTCCAAACAAGATTCAGTTTACGAGAGTATTCAACTCTTCTCTCTTTTTTTTTTAAAACCTAGAATTCAATTAAAAATTATCTAAAAGAGAGTATGAAAACCCAACACATGTTTGAGTCAAGCAAGGTCTCAACATTACCCTCAAACTTGACTGAACTAGAAATCACAACAAAATAACATTCACAGTTCCATCTAGTACATAAATATTGAGACATAGAAGGTAATTGTTTCAATCAAATAACACAAGAAGAAGTATGAACACAACATTTCCATAAACTTTGAAAACCCATTATCAATAATTTCAAACGAGCTCTAATTCATACCAAAGAGTAAGTAACAATACAGTATTGAACCAAAGGTTCCATATCCCCAAAACAAGATACTTTTCCATAAAAGGTCCAACATCCTTCTAAAAAAATAGTCAAAGACTTTCAAAACAAGACACAAGTTTTCTCAGAGCAGAGGAGAGATAGAATATCCTCCCATATTTACACACCCTTACAAGTTCAAAGTAAGGTGGTACAGTATAAAATAGAAGCACCACAATCCATTCCAAACTCGACAAAGCTATCCAGGAGAAGATATCAAAAAAGATTACCAAAACAACTCAAACCACAACTATTCTCTCAATCTTTTTTGAGAAGACAGTCCTATAACTGAGTTCTAAGCAACTCAAAACCTTGAATACGAGTAAAATGCCAAGCTTAGAATAAAAGTACTAAACCAAACACAATGATTTGAACGTAAGTTCAAACATACATGTATTGAATACGATTTTAGTACTAAACACACATCATCGAACACAAGTTTAGAACAACAAAAATCTCCAATACAAGTTCAGAATGAAACACAAGGCTTAGCATTCAAGTTCAGAACCAAATGCAAGGAATCAAATACCAGTTCAGAACAACACCAACCTCGAACACAAGTTCCACATGCATATCACTACTGAACTTGCATAGAGAGAGTTTCCAAAGAGCTAACATTATCATGTAATGGATTTATATCCAAAAATCCACAGAGATTCAATAAACCTAGGAAAGTAAATAACTAGGACAAAACATGCAAACATTTATCTCATGAGAGTAGAGTTGTTTTTAGTGAAACATTTAGAAGAAAGACAAGAAATCTTAATGGGTAAAGCTTATCATGCCTGGTAGTGCTTCTGCCAAATTGAAGGAGACTTCTAGCTAAGCTTCCAACTCTTTTTCTCCTCCACAAAAGATCAATAACCAAACATCTCTTTCTTCCAATGCCTCATATACTTTCCTTGGATCGAAAATATGACCAGAGAAACCAAAAATAGCCACAAAGTAAAAGTCAAACTGCTGGTTCGAAGAACCAGATAGATCCATGTAGAGAAAAAATCACAATGTCATGCAAGATCAAACAACCTCCAACACAATCTTCCTTCCTTGTTTCCAAAATAGTTTGCACGTACAAAATTCGAGGTTCATTAATGCAATTACTACCCAAATCTCCCACCTATCTCTCCTTGCCACCACCTCCTAAAATTGGCGAATGCTATTTCCACTTCAACATGCATTTCCAACTTTAGTGAAGCCTCCATGTATACTTCCACTAAATTTTACTTTCCTTTTCCAAAACTAGCTATACCTCCCATTCATTTAACCAAATACAAATCAAATAAATTGCATTAGAACCATCACCATACATGCCATGCGACCCTAGGTTCCCTTTCAATAGTTTATGATAGATTTCCCAAAACTTAGGTTATAACCTTAGGTTTAGTCAAAATCATTTCCATAATAAATTTCCACCTTAGGTTAGATCAAAATTCATAACCATATAGTATTAGGTATTAGGTTAAAAATAGCCTAGCATTACCTTAAGTAATTTCTCCCTTATTCCATTTAGCATAAGAACTTAGGTTAGGATGCATCATCCTAATGAAATAGAATAAGAAGCATTAGGTTAGATTGTAACCCGATATAAGTAGACATAGCTAGGAAGTAGGTGCATTTACCTTAGTTTAGAATACCGTTACAATAATCCTTTAGGTTTAGGATTTATATTCCCTTCATAGTCGTGAAGCAGGACTTTAATTTCGCTTACGCCATAAAATGTCATGAAGAGATTGATCCCAAAGATCGAAGCACAATCATACAACCGAATGCAAGGCACGTTCATAAAAGAAAAAAGAATTTGTAACATACAAAATTTCAGTCTGATACTTCTCTCCACCTATGAATGTCAATTTACCATTTAGTCTAGTAAGGAGATTTAAAATATTCCTTAGATCAATGGAATTGATCCAAGGATGAGTCAGTTAAAAGAGATAAGTTTGTAACTCTCAAAACCAGATTGCAACTCACCTAAAAGAAGTGAAAATGGATTCTTGCAAGCCATATCATTTCAGTCTAATGAATCTAAGAGTAGAAATGTATTTATCCATAACAAGCATGATTTTCATCAATCAAGGAAACACACCTCATTAAATAAAATCACATGTCAACATGCTTGTAATGCAAAAGAGAAATATAACAGTTTGCCAAAGGTGTTACATTTCAAACCTCTTAGCAAGTGGAATTGAAGAGACAATAGGGTATTGCCATGTACAGTTCTTTGAAGCCCATTGGTGAAGAATTTCAAAAGGTATGTGTGACAAACAAAAGATATAAGAGCATAGCACCAAAACTTAACTAATCACCTGTGTGCGCTTCCTTAGACTAATGTGAGGTGACTATGTAGCTAGTGGAACAAAAAACATTGATAGACTTCTCCTTAAAATACACAAAAAAGTGAATAAGTAACAGATATATAAATGTGATGTTGTGCATGAATCATGTTGGTAGTGGATAAGGTCTAATAATGATATGAGTGAGAAGGTAGTATAGGGAAAATAGTGAAAAGTGAACTTAATTATACCAAAAATAGGGATCTACACTGAGTTGCATATTAAGAGAGCATTATTAGGAGCATGATATAATAGACCAAATAAATTTCAGAGATATCGGTCAATTTTTAAACAAATATTTAGACAGTGGTTTTGGATAGTCCAAAAAAATAAAATAAACATGATACTCATCTTGTATCCCAAGAAGGATAATGGAGTGCTACTAAGAGTGAGCTAGTAGGTGAACTAGAGTTGAATTTTGGATGAAAATGTAGGCAAATTGTGAAAGGTAGGTTGCTAATTTAGTATCACTATCAGATGTTTTGGCATCCTGATTAAATTGTGATCAAATATTGTATATTTACTGAGTTGTAGCTCAGTCTGATCAGGAAGCGGTTACTTTCTGGAAAGTTGTGGCTTGCATATGGTCAAGTTGGTGCTTGAATTGAAGTTGTAGCTTCATCAATTGAGTTGTAGCTCAACACCTTTGTAACCATTTGGTCTATATTTCTTTGGCTTAGTGGGTTTTCTCCCAATTTGGGTTTCCCAATTAACAATTATTGTCATGTGTGTGATTACCTTTTATTTTTGATGTGTGTTGTTATTAAAGTTAAGAAATATGATTTATTTTTAATTAAAGCTTGAATTGAACACTGATTCATCCCCCTCATTGTTCCAATTTCTACACACGATCTATTGCTCCAAGTCACTCGATAGCTCTATTGCTCAACATTTTTTTATCGAATGCAAAGTAGAAAATGAATTTGAATTTCCCCCTTTTTATACTTATTCATAACTCACTGACTTGATTTTTCCACTTTCAACCTGATTTTTCTTACTTTAAAGCTTTTAAGTTATTTTCTTAATAAAGTACCTTTTCTAATTTTTACTTTATCATGTGACTTCTTTTTACCTTGCACTGTAGTCATAACCTTCTGGCATGCCTTACTACTTCATAATCCACAAACCTCCTTATGCGCACCTCCTACCCCGAAGTACATAATCCTCTGCACTTTTTACTAAGTAGTTTACCATGTAACTTGCTACCTTGTGTTATACTGCATGATAATCCTCATTGTGTGATCTCCATCCTGAGTAATTTTCTTAAGAGAACCTTCATTTTTAGCACTTGTAACACTTTCCTGTCTTTCACTCCAACATTCAGTGAACATCCCCAACTGTGTCAACCCTTTCCTCTTTCATGGACTCACACTTGGTTCACCCCATAGTAAAAGTATGCACGGTCCTTTACGCATGAACTCAAGAGATAGTAACTAGCTTCCTACACATAAGCATGCTTTTTACAACAAAAAAAGAACTAAAATGAAAAAGCATAGAAAAAATTGAAAGGAAACACATGAAAAGGAAATCTAATCTAAATGGAAAGACTGCATTATTAAAAACACCAAGAATACTTATCTATAGAAGATATTTAACCTACTAACATTGAATTAATCAGGCAACATGGTGTCACCAACACATGCAATTAAAAAGTGCCTAAGTCAAGTATCTTGGTTACTACAAAAGGTCCCAACCAATGCGCTTTCAATTTACTTAGGTGACACATAAAATTGGAGTCATAGAGAAGGACTATCTTACCAACTACAAATGTCTTACTCTTAATGTGCCTATCATCCCACGCCTTTTGCCTCACCTTCTCAACCTTCTAGATCCAATGTGCAATGGAATGCCTCTCATCTAGTTGCATTAGTTTATCAACGTGCTCTCCTAAATATTTCTCATCAATAAGTCCTCCTACGCACATAATACACAAACATGGTAACATTAATTCCATAGGAAATACAACCTCTGCGCTAAACACCAACTGGAAAGGTGTGTCCTTATTCAACCTTTTATAAGTGGTCATATATGCCCAAAGTAAAGCTGATACTTTATCATCCCAATATTTTCTTTGAACATCACATATTTTTGTCAATATCTATCCCAAGATCTTGTTGAAATATTTTACAGTACCATTAGCTTGTGGGTGATGAGGAGTAATATTATGGTGGGCTACCATAAACTCTACCAATAGAATCCTGATTGTATCATTCAAAAAATGAGTTTCACTATCACTATTTTATCTTAATGGACAACTATACCTGCTAATAAAATTCTCCCATAAGAATCTTACCACTATGGTTGCTATACAATACTTTGTAGGTGTTGCCTCTTCTCACCTTATCAGATAGTCTATGTAAGTAATAATGTAGTGCACATTAGTACTATGCACAGGTAGTGAAATAGGACCTACAAAGTCAATAGCCCAATTTTCAAAAGGATCAATAATTGCAATAGGCTTCAACGACATCTCATCTCTACTTTTGGGATTCTAAAGGTGTTGAAAATGATCATATGCCTTGACATATTCCTTAGTGTCTTTGTATAAAGTCTCCCACCAAAGTCCAACCATTAGAATATTGCGCATTGTAGCATCACCAACTTAATTCCCTCCTGTCATTCCCCTATGAGCTTCTTCCATAATAGCCTTCCCTCATGATCTAGAACACAATGGCACAAAACTTCATCACGACCTAACTTGCACAAATATCCACCAATCAAATAATAAGGCATCACATGTATATCAATATTTTTTTTCTCCGATGTCTTCATACCTAAAGATGCATGTCTAGTGCGTAAGAATACTGCAATATCCTCCAAACCTGTAGGCATGCAGTTTAATCTGAAAATCTATACATCTAGAATTATGTCCTTAATTCTCTACATGTCCTCACCAGAATTGATATTTGATAAATTATTAGGCCCTGAATTACTCTTTCCTGGTTTCAAAATAAATATGAAATTAAACTCCTGAAACAAAAGTATCCACCTACAAATGTGCCCTTATAAAACAAGTTTGTTGACCAAAGAATTTAGCACCATATGTAATGTGTATAAAATAAATGGTGTTGTCAAAAAATACTATCTGAACTTGTGTAGCGTGTAAATCATAGAAAAATCCTCGCACTCAGTGGTTGTGTAATTATGGTCTACGAGTGTCAACTTCCTACTTACAAAGAAAATGGGATGATCCACAATTCCTTCTCCCGACTTTGCCAACATTGCGCCAATTACCATGTCCAAGGAATCAACATGATCATGAAAGGGTTTGTCCCTTGAAAGAAAGTTCATAATAGGTGCAATGGTGAGCCTATTTGTCAATGTTTCAAATAATTCTTGTTACACATCACCCAATATAATTTTCCCTTTAGCCTTAAACAATTCTTCCAAGGGTGTAACAATATTTACATAGTCTTTAATGAGTTTCCTTTAATAACTAGTATGTTACAGAAATCCGCACACTTCACTTTGATTTTTAGGTTCTTCTAAACCCAAGATTACAACTATCTTGGCTAGGTCTACCATCAATCCTTCCTTATAAATTATATGCCTAAGTAAAGTGCCAAAAGGTGTTGTAAAGACACACTTCTTAATGTTGAGAGATATTCTCAACTATCTGCACCTCTCTAATATAAGCCTTATATTATCACGATGGTCCTTGACTAAGCCCTATACTGTCCAATCCTCCAGGTATACTTGTAAGAATTTATGAATAAAATGTTGGAATTCTTGAACAACTATGCGCGAAAATATAACAGGTGCATTCTTCAAACCAAAGGGTGTCATTGTATATGCAAATATTCCCCATTCAATGGTGAAATTCATTTTCTTTTGATACTTCTGTGCAATTCTAATCTAGTGATACCCTGATAATCCATCCTTGAAAGAGTAAACTTTGCACCCTGCAATGCATTCTAATATTTCCTCAGTGAAAGGCGTAGGAAAAGGATCAATCACACATGGACCATTTAACACCCTGTAATCCACACAAATCCTAATCCGACCATCTTTCTTTATATTGATTACCATAGGGCTAACCCACTCTGATTCTTCTAGGGGCTTAATGATGCCAGATTTTAACATTTTTTTAGTCTCTTCTTTAACTTTTACGCACATGTTAGGTTCATCCTGTAAGCTCTATTCCTAACTGGGTGCCCTCCTTCCTTTATCTTAATCTTCATCTTTCCTAATGACTCATATACCCCCTTTAACTCATGGTATCCCCTGGCCTGAATAAAAAATATAAATCACGTAGTAACTCAATTATATTTTCTACTTTAGAATCAGACCAATAATCTCTAATTATGGCCTCCTTGGGTTTAGCATTCATGCCAATGTTCACTTTTTTGGTCTTCATAGGTTTATGATAAGAACTCACATTTTTATCCGCATTGTCTAAGACCTCACACATACCTGTTGAATGATCCGTGTCTAAATATTATACTTCTTCATCATCCACTATGTAGACCATATTTCCTTTCTCCTTCTTAAAGCAAGTGTGCATAAATAGTTCAACATCGGTATCATCTACTTCATTAAAAATCACTCCTTGTTCCTCCTTACCAAATAACTCAGAAATGAGTTCTTCAGCCTTTTCACTGTCTCCCATAGTCATGCGCTCCATAACCCATAATGCCTATCTTATTAAAGGTTTAGTAGAGAAGTACTCAAAAGTCTGGGTCATTCTTGTAATCAAGTCTTGTCAATTTCTAGTCTCCCTATGCAGTTTCGTATAAACATACCAAGCATGTGCATAGCCTTGCAAAGTGGAATAAAGTTTATGCACCCAAAGTGAAGGTTATAAAGCTTCCTACCCCTCTGTCTAGAGTCTCTCACACTATTGAATGTGGTGTTAAATAGGTTGATTACCATGATATATGAATATTTGAGTAAGGACATTGCTCTTGAGAAAACGGGTTGTCAGAGCAACTCTTACTTCATTCCATTCTATGAGATTATCCCTATGAACCATACACTAGAGTGTTTCCATCTCGCATAGGGTATATACTAACATATTTCTTCTCTCCACTTGATCTGTCCACTGCTCCTCCATGGCGCACAAGAATACCATAGGATCTCCTTCTCTAGTGTACCGAGGTATAGAGTTGTTACCTATCCCCATAATACAATGAGGTTTGTTCCTCCATGAAAATTTTCTTCTTACTTTGTGCCAAACCATATCATACATGCCATGTGTCCAATTATCATAATCAATACTTGTAGTATCACTAATAGACTATGCATATTCCCACTGGAGGATTCCTCCCTTAGATGGCTCAAGTACTTCCAGATCTCATATGGCATGCACATAAATTTTGTTTAGGTCTTCCTCACTTAAAGGTTCAACATAAGGTACATATTTCCCATCTGTTAAAGGGATAATAACTCTTTCTTCCTTATTCTCAAAATTTATATACCCCTTATTAAACCGTAGATCAACATTATTTTTATAACACCAAGGGCACCCAAGTAGAGATGGGAATTTTTCAGCTTCGTTAAGTTCTAATACCTAAATTCCCCGATGAACTTGACCCCTTGTATAGTAATGGATGCATCCTTTAAAAATTTGATTGGAGTGGTCTTAGTTTTATTATCCATAAACAATACATTATAGGATCGTTGTAATGGGGGTCTTCCCATCTTTACCCATGCATATAAAGTAAGCACATTCACTTATGCACTTGTGTCAATTAATATATTTTTCAAAATCCATCCATCCACAACATCATTCAAAGTGATTTCCTTTTCATAATCCAAGCTATGAAGGGGAAGATTAGCATGTAGGATCTGCCATCCATTCTCAATACCTACGCATGGAGTGTTCCCCTTTAACCAATTCCCTAGTAATGGAATAATATTCTCTTAGCACAACATCTTGCATACCTCTTTCAAATAATTAAAATTTGACTGAATCGTCTCTGCTACCTTCTTTTGTTCCTACTTTCGTGACTATTCCTTTAAACATTATATTTCACCCTGAATATTTCAGAGTACCTCCATGGTTTCCTGATAAACCTCCTTCTGGTGTGTAGGATCTAGATATCTTACATGTAAAACCTCCTCCTTAGTAATGGTAGGCTTATATTGTAACATTTATCGAGTTTACACAGCTTCAGCGTGTATAGTAATCTTCACCGGTACTACCTCAAGTTCCGATGCCAACTTTGGAATCCACTAATTTTCTATGGCATAATGTATCCTAACCATCCATGTGCCCTTGTTTTTCTATCTATGTTGCTTACTAAGATGCTCATATAAGTCCGAGCATTACTCATAGTTATGATTCTTCCCACAAAAGGAACAAGTAATATTTTGAGGGCATTCGCAACTGTAGTGGTCAGGAGATTTGCATGTATAACATGTTCCACAAGGAAACTCACCTTGCCCACCACCATGGCCTTGGCCCCCGAATCCACCATGGTATATTCGACCTCTGCCATGACTTCCTTCAAATCATCCCTCATTCTAATCATTGTGCCCTTGAATTTGATCATGATTATGGTGCTCATTTTTAGTTTTAGAATTATCCAATGTTCATGTCTTTCGTACACCAATATCGATGGCATCATGGATATAACCAATCAGCCTGCAGTCTTTTATATTATGAGTCATGCACTAGAAAATCTTATAATAGCAAGATACATTTTTTATTATTGCGTGTTGTAGTAATGGGAAATGACTTGCATCATGGTCTAAATGACATATCTCATAGTCTAGCAACAATGAATGTACTGACCTGTAGGGACAACTATCCTTAGTGTGCCCTTCCGCTTCATAATATGTACACTAAATCCTAGTGTGCATCTCATGTGGTTAATTGGCTGATAGTTTCTCTAACTACTTTTCCATATCTGTAATTTGTGCTTCCAGGAATAGGCTCACTCTGGTGTGTATAATTCTGACTGCCTCATCATGTAACGTTGCTTCAAGTGCTTCGTGCAGATCGTTATATGTATTATGTGACAGTGCCCTTCTAAAATGTGTGATCAAGCCCCCAACAAACCACTGAGCATGTTGGCTTGCATGAATATCATACAAAATCTTAGATAAAAGTGTTTTGAAATGGGAATCATATTCCTGAATTCTTTCAATAATTCCCTGCTTTATATCCTTGAGTGTACTTATATTCTTTTGCTTGAACTCAGGGATATGAAACTCCTTAAGTAAAGCTTCTCATAATGATGCATAATCTATGCAAGTGTGATTGGGGTCAAACTTCTTGTATCAACTGTGAGCATGTCCCTATAACATAGTTACAAACTAACTTTCCTTGCACTCAGAAGTCATGATTCCTTTTACGCGCCATAGTATCTCACACATGTGCACGTGCTTAGCAGAATATTTTATTCCCCTATACTCTAGAAGACAAAGTGACATCTCCATGTAAATATTCTGGGGTTAGTAAGGACCATGCCCACCTAATCCAAAACCTATTTTGTTACCTCTACCTCTAGACCCACTAGATCCACCAAAAATAAAGCCACCTATGCCCCCTGATCCTCCACTTGTAACTGAAAGTGGACTAGTGGATGTACTTCCCTGTATCCCAATAGTGGTACTAAATTGAACTCCTACAGTTTGCAAGTGGTACTACTCCCAGAAGTGAGTCCAAAAATCTTCACACTTGAGTTTTGTGCCAATGATGTGCCTAAAAAGATACCTCCAAATAAAAAATAATACATTTTCCCAGACATATTTACTCCCAAACTAGCTTGTTTACTATTGGTTGCACTAGATACTGGAAAACCGAACGCAAGAGCTAGGTTTCAGGGTAGATTCGTATGTACACCCGTGGCCCATGTCATCTCTACTGGAACCCTCCCATATAAGGATGAGGAGGGTTCCCTATCATTCTTTCCCAACTGGGGGTGTTCCAGATGCTCTGGCTCCATGCCTTCTATGTGAGCTCCAAATCCTTCATGAGTCATCTCTCTCCTCAACACCATCTATTCTATAATATCATGTTTCTTCTCTATCTCCCTCTCGCATGCCTCGTACTTAATATGCCTTTCTTCTCTTTTCCTTTCTTCCACTAGGTCTTTCATCCATCACCAAACCTGATCCTACCCCCACACGTGGTAGGGTTTAGCTAGCCATTGGATTTTCTTCCAAGTTCAAGGTTACCATCAATATTTTGATCTCCAGTGGAATGGCTTACAAATAGGTTCCCCTGGGATAACACATTAACTAGAACTCAGCTACCTCTGAGAAAGAGTAAGTAGAATTTTATTACTCTAAAATATAACTATTTAGAACACCAAGGAACCAAGTCTCCACAATGCACATCCAAATTAGATCAGCATCACAGAGGGCCTGAAATTATTCCTATGTCCAAAAAAGTTTGTGATACCTCCAATTCATTTTAGATGCATAAGCAACTAGCCACTTGTATAACTCTACTGGAAAAATAGTAAAGAATCTCTCATACAAACAATCATATAAATTCTAATCCACCCATGCACGTGTGTCAAACTTAGATCCAGTCTCCGAGCGTACTCTTCTTCCAGGTTTATTATCCACCCCTCAATACTTTTTAGGGTCAATCAGTATGTCTTCATCATAAAACATTCTGAAAACAACTGAAAAAAAGGGTTCCAGAAATGGAACCAATGATGCAACCTAAAATCTACTCTAAAAACCTAGTCGCGTTGACACATCACTCAACTTGATATGAGCACTCACCCAAAGTGTGCAAAGGTACCAGGCCCATCTTTAGAGTTTCTTGTGCAAGATGTTTTTGTGATGGTTATAAAACATATTCATATCGATAATTAAACCTAAACATTCCACAGTGCATAATCCAAATCTAGATCTCAGAGAACCATGAATTAAACAATAACTATAATAAGATTAACCATACATACACTAGATTTAGTTATGTTAACACCACTATCCAACCAATATTATCCATTACATTAAAAATTGTAAAACACATAAGCTTCTTACATTATAAGTATATCCATAAGTCATACGCGCATCAAATCCAGTAACATAACTCTACAATATTTCACACACCTATCTCATAAACTACATAGTTCACTACATATTTATAGAGGTAGGGACTTACCCTTCACCACCTATGCACTTCTCAAAATAGTTCACATGCTAAAAATAGCCATGCACCTTTACAATAGCATGCATACATGTAACTGTTCTAGTAATAGACGTCCTACAGTTAAATCTAAGAATAAATCCTATTATTAACTCAAACCATGCATGGCACTTATCATCTGCTCATTCCCAAAATACCATTGTGTGTAGCACAAGTCTCCATCTCAATGTGTGCTCCACATGATATTTTCCAAAAATAGCCCTTATCCATAAAAAATGGCTAAGTCCTGAGCCAAACTATTCCAGCATGTTTATCCTTTCATATCTTCCCATTCCTTCAAATATGCCTTGTTCCCGCACATGCATATTTTGTGTGCCTTCTCTTTAGAACAATATTATGTCTTCTCAACACTCCTCCAAGAAAATTTTCAGTTTCTTGTGTCATGAAGGATTGTCAGTGTTTTTCTGTAACTTCTTTACCATAAAACCTAAAGCGTAATTTAGTCTGGTTCATTCTCCATGGTTCATCCTTCATTTATCCATTTTTTAGTTAAGAATTTAATATATTTAGTTAGTGTATGGAACCAATAAGTCCAAAATTTACAACCTTCATCTCTGATACCAAAATGTAACACCTCTTTTTACTTCATCAGAATTAGAGAAAAAAATTCAACTCATTAATTATAGATTATGCCTTCAATGAATTTAATACGTAATAATTAAATCCCAGCATACAAGAGTTATAAATCCCTTAAGTTATAAATCCACTTATCCTCACCAAGTGAGGGTGCATTTTCTTGCACTAATTGTCCCATCCCCTTGGGACAATTTGTACATAAAAATGTGCCCAAGCCTAGCCATTTTTTTCAGGTCCTCCATGTCACCCAGTTTCATCCCCAGGGGATGTTTGAGTAACTTTTCTCTCTCCTCTGTCAACCTATCTCCATATGCCACTTATCAAGATGTGAAGAGGGTGTATTTTCTTACAGTAACTATCTTTTCCCCTTAGTATAGTTAGGACACAAAAATTCACCCAAGCCCAAGAGGTTTTAAAAAATCCAAAATTGCCAAAAAAACATAATTGTCATATTTATTCTCTGCTTGCGTTCAAGAAAGTTGATGCCAGAAGAAAGTTATAAAAACCATTTCCCTCCTCTATTCCTCAATTTTTTCTTCATTCCTCCATGTTCACTACTGAAAATCATCCAATAACTTTATTTTTCTCTAGACACCATGCCCATTTTTTTCCAGATTGACTCCATCGCCAAAAACTTTAAAAACGCATATCTCCCAACCTAGTAATCAGAATCAGATGATATTTTCACAGTATCTCTCTCTCCCAGTCACATAAAATAAGAAATAAAGAGAATAAATAGAGGTACCTCTAATTTTTAATGGCATAACACCCTATATTTCTTCCCTAACTCCTACTTTTTCAAATTCCCACCATTCTGGTAAAAGGTTTGAGCTATAATTTTGAGCACAACATCCAAAAGACAAACCTATCCCAAAGAAGCTAATTTTTCATCAATCCAAGGTGTGGAAGACTAATTTCTAAAAATAGTAAGTACCTAGTACTTGTATTTACTATAAATATAAATTTCATATAAAATCAAAACCCTTAAAAATAGAAAACTATGAAAATGACCGAGATGACAAACTAGACAATCTGGGCCAAAAAGCAAAAAAGCTAAAAATAAAATTCTAAAAATAGAAAGTCTGTGAAAGTGGAAAAAAAAAATTATGAAAATTTATAAGCATGTTGGGTGTTCCTCAAAATGTATTCCAAGACAAAAATCAACATTTCCCAAAATATCAACTCTTGGATCTGAGCAACTAAAAATAGAAAGTTCTAGTTTTGAGTGCAAAAAGTTACAGATGGATCCATTTTCACTCATATTTCCACTTTTTAGACTCTTCATATAGTTATGATGTGATCTCATATATTAAAAATTGAAATGAAGCCTCTATATGGGTCTTGGAAGGAACATCTCAAGCTTGATTATGTTCAGAAGCAAGGTAGAACATTTCTGGGTGCAACAGGTAAAATCCAAGGACATTGGGTGGTCAGAAGAGATTTGAAATATGTCAATAACTCAATTAATTCATTAAATAAGTGGTCAGTATAGATTAATTATCAAGTTGGATCCATCATCATCTCTAAATAAGCTAGTTGGAGTGAGCTCAATGAGACGAATAGATTTAAGCTCACTGAGTTGGTTTGAGATCAGTGAGTTGAGTGAGCCACTGAAGTAGGTGGTTTGAAATGGTTGAGTTGATTGAGCTATCCAATATAAGTGTTATGGGATTGAGCTAAAAAATATCTAATATCTTTGAGAAAGGTAAGGGTAAATTTTTCAATCTTGCAACACTGTGTGCAGAAAAGAGATGTAAGCATCAAGATGTTTGAGCATTGTGAACGATAATTGGGAAATCCTGAGGGATAAAAGAGTGATCCTCACTCTCATTGTGAATATAGAAATGTATCATCATCTCAAGATCAGTTTTGAATATCTTGAAACAATGATTTCAAACACTCATTCGGTGGTCCAGGGTGTCTGTGTATCATGCCAAAAGAGGATATTGTGATCTTCGTCAACAAGGAGAAATCTTCGACAACAAAACAAGGCTTAATCAATAAGATCATTCTCCATCTAAATATTTTTCTCTTTATTATTTTCCCTCTCTTCCCACATCCTCCCTCTATTCTTTCATATTTTATTTCTTCCTTAGGAGGGTTTTCACTTTTCTTTTTCTTTTTCTCTTCTGTGAATATAGTTGATAATGTGATAAACCACCCTCAATTAATGAAAAGGGGACTTAAATTTATTTATATGAATACGAAGAGTCACATTTTGTAAAGAAAAATGAAATTTCATGAGGGGGGTAGGTGAATAGTCTTTATAAAGTCTATATATTGTAAAGAATTCCCCATTCTTAAGGGTTTTTAATTATGTGTGTTCAAGAGTGGAGAACTACCGAGAATATAAAAAATATAGCTGATTCTTCCATTTCCATTTTCATATGTTCCTTCATCTCTCTTTATGTAAATTTTTCCAATATTTCAATAATGAAAGGAGTTTTATACTTATCTAGATGAGTGAATAAGTTTAACTTGGTTATTCATGATTTCATCTTGTCTTCATATAATTATCAAATTGTGATTATTTCTAATTTTTGTGTTAATTGTTCTGATTAATATTTGCAAGCATCTAATTTTTCATACTTACAAAATTAATCCCTCTCCTAATTTTCCACTCTCATTCCCCACCCACCTAACAAATCCCTCCCTTGTAATAAATTGCAAGCATTTTTGGTAGGTTCAGTGGGGTGTCCTTGTTGGATCCCCGACCTCTAGGACAAAAACATATTTTTATGTTTGTTCACAAACAATAATAAATCTATCCCATTCAAGCAAAGGGACCTAGTCCCATATCGTTGGCGAAAAATCCACAAATTTGTCTAATCGACAAAATTTCTCACCAACACCAAACAACCCAATTATAATGATCTTGTAACTTGGGTACATCGGTAGCCTACAGTTCAAGTGGAAATATTTTACACATACTAGTTCATCTTGACTTGTTCCTTGACATGGTTTGATTCATATGATGTCCATCTTCTTGGAAATAGAATTGAACACAAGGTCAGAGTTGGAATGTGGAGATCATCACCTTCCTCCTCATTATTCTCTTGAATTTCAAAATTCACCTCCATGACAAAGATATCTCCTTTTTTAATGGAATCGACATTAGGATGCCCAAACACCTCCTTATATAATCATTCCTCATTAAAAAGGTATTCTTCTCCAAATAGAGAAACTACTCCCATACTCAATTAAAAGTGTATATTGTGAAATTTTGAGTCTTTCAAGTCACTGTGGTGTCCCACAACTGGCTCAAACACATCCATGTGTTCGTCCATCAGGATGGATAACTCAACATCCTTGTTCCTTACCCAATATCCTGAAATTTACTATTTTTAGTAAGTCTTAATTTAGCAAGTATATTGAATGGAATTCTATTTACCATTCACCCTTTCAATATGAAGGAGCAACAGTAGTGACCCAGACTACCATGAAGATTAGTGAGGTAAACGATCAAAATTAATACATCCATCATGTAGGGTACTTCAAGATATTTCTATTGAATATTTTATGATCTCATTGTAGACACCCAAACTTGGGTTGCAACCCTCTAAGTCCCTTTCAATTATATACCCCCTTAACATGACCCCTTTCACACATTTTCATTAATCTAATTATCAATATTAGGTCAATTACCACCTCACCTTAGACCCATTCTAAGGCCATTTAACACCTACAGATAATTCATCACTCCCTTTAACCACCTAAGACTAGGTCATCATTTCCCATAACTAACTAAGACTCTTTCTAAACCTAATATTTATTACCAACTACCTCTCCCATCAATTTCCCATTGGATTAAACAATAAAAAGACTCCTCACCCATTTCCATTCTTTACCCACACCAAAAAGAGAAGAAACGAGTTATTTTGAGTAACATTTACTATTTCTCCCTATCCAACACTAGTCAAGGAACTACCATCATTTCCTTTAAATAATAATTTTCAACTATTTTCGTGGGTTCTTCTTTTGTTTTGCATTCTTCGATCTTGTATCTTGGGCATTCAATCTACTATTCGAGGATCAATTCAGCACTAGAGCTTCTACATCCTTCACTAGCAACTAACCTACTACTCCACATCCACTCACACAAATAAGCACTCAGGACTCATTTCCATGGCACTAGATATCGGCCCATCCCTCCTACGAGCACCCACCAACCACCACCATCTACCAATATCCATATCTTTAGATAAGTATCTTAACTAGGTTGTTTGTTCTTAACTTTGGTCTTAGATCTATTATTGTCTTCTATTGTACAACTCCTTTCTCACCCAAAAATCATCCATCGCCAATCTACCCAATACCCTATGAACTTGAGCCTCTCTGTTCCTCAAACCACCTCTTTCACCTCTACTGAGCTTTCACCAAAATTCCAACACCCTATTTAAACTTTCCCAATACTTTGTACAATCATAGAGAGCCCAGACCAACCCCTTTTCACCTTTGGCACCCAATTTCCCCTACCGTGATTGGTTAGCTAACCGATCCTGGCTATAATCATTTACTCGCATCGATCTCTATGTCTGGCATTTTCTTCTAGACCAGCAAGCTCATTCATCCACCCAAAACTCCTCAAAACCTCTCATAATTTTACCCAGGCCTCCATATTACCCCCTACCTCACCTACAAACCCTGATACCCACCACCCTCTTCAAAATATAATCTTTTATTCACTATTTAGATTATATTTGAATTATTGTGCTTGTGTGAGATACCCAAATTATATAACTACAGTAGGAATCTCTCTTTCATGTTATTTATCAGCATTAATTTGTTTTAAAACATGGATCAATAGCCTTCGAGGAAGCACCCCGCTTCTCGGATCTAGCTTTCACTAGGAAATCCACCAACTGATGCTTTTAATTCTATCTTTTGGTCTTGTTTTTCTTCTTAGGTAGTCCTTCCAAAAAAAAGAGTTCTCTCGATCAGCTTGTTCTTCAAAAACGGTGTACAATCTTCACGACCTCCAGGTATTCCTCACATACCTTAATTTTACCTTTTTAAATCATTTTTACATACCATAATCCTATGTGGTGAAACATTTTAGCATGCTTGGTGGGACCCTCATCATTTGTGGGTTCCTTATATTCATTTAGGATTGCATTTATGGTTTTTTCCTTTCTAAAATCTTCATTAAATATCTCTTTGGTAACATTCTTTCTTCTATTTTCTCTAAAAGTCACATTTCATTTGGTGTAAATATAAAAGAATCATTATTTCTTATTTCTTGCTTTCATTAGTGAAATTCATACTCTATTCCTATTCAATATTGCTTTCATCCAATCTCAATCTTTCTATTTGGGTTTAAAATTATTGCATTGCATAGGGTAATTAAGCATAGTTCACTCTTGCATGTACTCTTCCAAATCACTCAAACAAACAACACATTTCTTAAACATTCCCCAAAACCCAGGAAGAATCTATCAAGGATTAAAACACCTTTTGATATTGGGCGTCGACTGGTGTTCTTGCCAGATTTTCATATCAGATCTCATACCTCACGTACCAAAAGGTATATCAAGGATGTCCCCCACCAAAATAATCTTGAAACCATCCATAGTTGGATTCTAGGTACATTGTAACCACTCCTTTCTATATATTCACATTCAATCCTAAGGCTTAATCCATCAAAACACTAAAATATTATTCCTAGGATAACATGTTTGCTATATTTTTCTTCTTGTATTTATGAATTTCTTTCTTATCTTCTGATATTTGAGGTGTGAGATAGAATTTCATCATTTTTTTTCTTTTTCACACTCGTCCATCACAATCAGTTAATTCTGGTTCTCTGAGTGTGTTGGATTAGAATTGATATTACATAACCTAGTTCTTAGCTTCTTTTGACCAAAATATTTATTAGAAATTTTTAATTTCTTAAGTTTATACCTAATCTTCCCTACTGGCATTGGTTTAGCAACCAACATCGGTCATTTCCTCTTACTGGTGTCGGTTCAAAAACTGACATTGGCTATTATATCTACTGGCATTGGTTCATCAACCGGTATCAGTCTCTCTGATTTTTATTTTATATAAAAAACATTGAGCTAATTTCACCTTCCATATATTTTCCAAGATTTTGTTTCTGAGTTTCTGTAATCTTTACAAAGTCCAGAGAACCTATTTTCCATCCTTTCATATGGTTTGGAATCACCAATAGGAATGATCTTAATAGACGCAATATCTTGCTTTCTACGCAAGTTGTATACTTTTTCTTTCTATCCATTTTCTACCTTCCATTTCATCTCCCATGGATCCTAATTCTCCTACAAATTTACGCATAGGTGATGAGGAATTCACTAGATTCCTTGATCATAACACCAAGGCCTTGCAACATTACTTTGTTACTTCTTCCAGCCATGACTCATCAGGTCAACCCCTTTATGGAATTTCCACTTCCATGCCCATCATTTCTATCATCTCTACCATATCATGGAATGCTAATGTTGCCACCCAAACTACTCTAGAATTGCCTACTCCTGTTTCACAACCACCTACTTCTCACATAACCTCTACATCCTTAACATCTTCTCTCCCACTAATATCCATAGTACCCATATCCATAGCCCCTATCATTCCTCATTAGTATCTTGCATACCTATTCCCACACAACCATGAGTTGTGTCAACCTCTTATATTCCATTTAAGAATTTGGTAGTCTCTATTCCCCAAACTCTTCCACCCATCATCATGAGGATCTTTCCACAAGCTCCTCCCACTTCCACCTTACCTCAAATGTAACCCATCACCTCAATTACATATTCAGGGTATATTTCATCCTCATCCACTACTTCTTACATACTTACATCTCAATTCACGTACTTGGCACCACCACATACTGGTATGCCTTTTACAGCCTATTCATCTTATCAAGCCCCTTGTACCTCATGGGGCATCCCTTAATCAAACCCCATAGTAGATCTAATTAAAATGATGATGGATAAAATGTAGATTCTTGAGGCCTCAATTTCTAGGTCCCATAATTTCTTAACATGTGATGAGATTTATAACGAACCCATTCATCCCTCTATACCTATTCATCCATATTTCGTGCAATGGGAGCTACCAAAATTCAACCTCTTCAACACTAAGGAGGACACACAATAGCACTTGTGTTCATTTAGACATGTTTTTTACCTAATAGTCCATGATGATGCCTTTCTCCTCTGTACTTTCCCCATGTCCCTGTCAAAACTTGACTTAGATTGGTATTGTGCTTTGCCCAAATACTCAATATTTTCCTTTAATCAATTGGCGCAGATCTTTTTCAATCAATTTTCAATAAACATCTCTAAAAATGTCTCTATCACATATTTGTATTTTATTTGTCAATATGGCGACGATTCTATCATTGATGTCCTCACGTGGTGTACCTGAAAATTTTCCTCAAATATTCAAGTTCAAACATTTCATATGTTTGATGAGGATTTTACCATGGATAGAAAGCTTAAGATTCACACCCTCAAAGAAGATAAACTAAAATTACGTAACAAAAACATCACCCTCAAATCAAATGATTCTTCTTCCAAACCACCCAAAAAACATCCCAATCCAAAAGGATCTTATAACATGGTAGTTCTAAAATCCATCCCTTCTCAACCATCCAATCAATCTAAACCTCCTTCCAATCTCTCGTCGATGCAAAATTTTTAATATCGATATGAACAAAATAATTACACTCCCATTGGGAAGCCTTATTCTTCAATATTGGAAAAAATTTTGAAGCCAGGAGCCATCACTCTTCCTCCCATCAAACCACGTACTATTTTTTATCCTTCTTACCCCACACCATCTTGGTATAAGGAAAATGACTTTTGTAATTACTACATTTTAAGAGGACATAGTGATGCAAATTACAAAACCTTTTAAAATATTTTACAAAAAAATGTTGGATAGTGGTGATCTCATCCTTAACAACCCTAATGCACCTGCTAATGCAAAACTTAGATGTTTTCACAGCACCATTTCCTAACCATGCCCCTTCATCAGACTCATGTTGGTTAGACATCCAAAGAGGAAACCAATTTCCATGTGGTTGATGCAATCTTCACTACAGTCATTTGATTCTTTTTATTGAGTGACTCCTCCTATAGCATCTATTGAGGAAATATCTCACGCATGAATCACCTCTACTCATAGAAGGATCCCACCTTACCAGCTCCTTTACCCATAGAGGAACCCACCTCACATCATTCCTTTACCCACATGACAGAACCCTCATGATCAACTTGTTCCTTTACCTCTAGAGGAACCTACCTTACCTATTCTTTTACCCTCAGAGGATCCCACCTCACCTATTCTTTTACCCATAAAGGAACCCACCTTATCATCCTATCTACTTAAGCAAAGCCTACATTACCCACTTTTCCTTCTCCTCAACCCATAAAGGAGCCAATTTTATATACTCTTCCTATTGGTGATACCTCTAAGGTACCTCAAATATCCCATTGCTTTTCTTACCTCACTCTTACCCACCGAGTCAGAGGCTAATACCTTCCCTATCTCATAGACCTCAGATCCTTCATGACATTTAACACCAAGGCATCATCCTCTTCATCTACTCCAAAACCATTCTCTCATTTGGTTGATTGCATGGAGTATGTTGATTACATCTACCCTCTAGGGGCGCCTTAGACTCCCAATTTCCACCTAAATATAGATGTTATCCCCATGATACCTCTACCATTTACTCCAAATATTCAAAATGACTAAGATATTGCACCTGATCAGGTGGTTCTAGCCCCTTCTTCATCAACACCCCTTCCACTCAAGCCTTTATCTACTCAAAAACCTAACTACCACCTTAGGGGTTTTACAGTGTACCAAGTCTAGTTACATCCCCTTATGTGAATCTAGACTTGTCAACTTCATCCCCACCCAATCAAAAAATCTATTCTGGATCACCTAAAAGGAAGACCCAACCTCTTAGGTATCGCACCCCAGTATCCCCCACACCTTCTCACTCACCTTCACCTCTGTCATCGATATTGGGCCCACATCCTTCAACCTTGGTTAACCTTGCCCCTTTACCAAGGAAAACCAAAAGTGACAACCTATATCCTCACCTTCACCTCCTATTCTTCCCACACCTTCTTCACTACCTTTACCCTCACTCTTGCCAACACCCCACTTTCACCTTTTCTTACTCATGATACCTACACCTTCTAAGTCTCCTTCATCCCTACATGTTGTCCTTATACCTTCACCTCACCTTTACCTACAAGAAGGCACAGGCTAAACCTAAACCTTCACTATCTACAAGAAAATTATTTGCACCAAAGCGATCTCTCACCTCACCCTCCTCATGAAGGTCGCCTACCCCTTCACCTAAGACAACCTTGACCTCTCATTGTGATCCTTTAGCAAAATATTACTCTAAAATCCTTTCTTGGTTGTTAGAGGTATTTGTTATATCACTGCCACCTATCAAGCCTTACAATCCTCTCAAACCTAAACTAGTAGGGTTTGACGACACAAAAAATGTGTGCTTATCATCTCTCACCAGGACATGACATCGAGAGTTGTAAGGCTCTTTAAAATATTCTCCTTTAGCTTTGTGATTCCGATGATCTCTTTGAAGAAGATGATATGTTAGAGGAGGATTTCATTCTTTCTTCACCCATTTCCACATAACCTAGTCCCAAACCCATTCTACATTTTTTTCTTCACATCCACCTAGGGATACAGGTAGGGCTAAACAACCTTCTTTTCCTCCTCCTCTCTTTGAAATTAACATTAGCCACTTAGTCACAACCCTCAAAAGACAAAGGAAAGGAAAAATATGGTAACCCTTCTAGTCTGCCTTTACCTACCATTACAGTTGCACCTCCCCCAAGAGAACCATCCTTGGGATGGAATCACCCACTTCTTCAGGGGTTACACATTATTTATTGATAAAAAACCTTCACCGTTCCCTGTTGAAGATGTATTTATATGACTTGATTCAAACTTCTTATTCTCATCAACAGGCCCTCATTGATGTCCTATAATCCATTGAGGTTTCACCCAATGACACTTCACCTATTTCCACCCCCATTACCCCTCATCAAATTGCTTCCATTAATTTCTCCAAATTAGAGATTTCCCCTTCACAACCTGATGATCATGATCTTTTTCTTTTTCTCCCGACTTACATTAATGACATTCATGTTAAATATGTTATGATTAATGGGGGTGCTAGCATCAACATCATCGCTTCTCATTCCTATGAACAAATAGGCATACCAGCCTAATTAAATATGTCTAGTAACCCCATCATGATTTGATCTTTTAATGATGTCATGACCACTACCCTTGGCATCATTTTCCTCCACATCCATGTGGGTCCCCATTTCCTGAACTCTTCTACATTCTTCAAAGGAGAGTTCCAGTATAACATGTTGTGAGGTCATCCCTAGATTCATGCCATGTCTTGTGTACCTTCCACCCTTCACCGTTGCCTCAAATTTGAATATGAAGGGGAACCTTACACCATTCAAGAAGATCCCTCCCCCTTCAAAACTTGTAATATGATTTACCATCCAAATGATGTTCTAATACTAATTAAGGCATATTTACCACTTCTGCCACTTCACTTTCCTCAGCTATCCCACCTACCAACCCTCCTATTCCACCCTTTATTGATTCCCAATCTTCTCAGGCTTTATATAGCTCATATATATCTGCTACCCAAGTACCAACCACAGACCCCTTGGTAGGCATTTTTCAATGCCTTACACTAGGAGAATGTCACCTCCTCAATATTGTCACATTCCTTATTCCTCAGGAGTATGGTAAACTACATTAATACCCATGTTATAATCATCGTATAGGAGAGGTAATACCATACGTCCCTCCCCACCTTTGTACCAACCTAACTTATGGGGGGATTGACACTTCCTAGTATTCTATTGACATCCCTTCTAAACCAGACATTTTTCATCTGACTTCTCCTACCTCACCAAATGTAACTTTGTGCTCAATTTTCTTCACCGTTGCGCCTGAAAAGGCTTATTCTTTGGTCGTTATGAATAAGGTTATCACACTTTCATATCGTACACCACTAATAAACACAAAGTACCATTGTGGTCTTGGATTTTTAGGCAACATCCTCCTAAGAAGGCCTAAATCACCCTATAGAAGATGAAAATCCTTCCCCACCTTCCTCACCTATCATGCCACCTTCTCCCATAGAAGTCGATGGATCCCAAATCCATTCCGCCTAACTTTTTTTTTTTCATGAACACCATCTCCTTGGGACCTTTTACCTATCAATGTGATGGTGAGGTTCCCTCTTCCCTTCCTCTTATTTATCTTGACATGTTGGATGATGATACACCTATAAATGTCGTTCAAAGTCAAGATGATGAGTCTATTCTGACCTATTTAGGTGCAGAGGATTCTTATATTTAAATGTTGTTACCCTCTGACATGTAAACCATGTTGAATGAATCTACCATAGAAATCAACATTCACACTTAGGATGATCCATGAATTCTCAAGATAGGCCAATCTTTAGACTCTGTGGAACAAGAATCTTTCACATCTTTTCTTCATGATCATAAAAATGAATTTGTTTGGTCTTATAGATATATGTCATGTATTGACCCTAATATTATGCTTCACAATGTTGTAACTAACCTTGACATTGAACCATTGAAATAGAAGTTGCATAAAATGCATCCTCGCATTGCTCTTCTTGTGAAAGAAGAACTTCAACGCCTTCTCTCTATTTCCTTCATCCTACCAATTGACTATCCACAATGGATCTCTAACATTGTTCCTATCACAAAATTGACCATGGGAATTCATATTTGTACTGAATTTCATGACCTTAACCTGTCCTATCTAAAAGATGACTTTCCTCTACCAAGCATGACCAACTAGTAGATCTTACAGCTGACCCATGAGATGCT
Source organism: Taxus chinensis (assembly GCA_019776745.2). NCBI lineage: Eukaryota > Viridiplantae > Streptophyta > Pinopsida > Cupressales > Taxaceae > Taxus > Taxus chinensis. The sequence continues at coordinate 364,586,563 of CM034154.1, forward strand.
TATCTCTTATGGACACGGTTTTCTAGGTTATAATCAGATATTAGTCACTCTAGAAGATCAACAAAAAATACTTTCATAACCCCTTGGGGAACCTTCTACTATCACATCATGCCCTTCGGATTGGAAAATTCTGTGTCTACCTATCAACACACTATGACTTACATCTTCCATGTGCACAACATATTGGGGACTATGTCGATGACCTTCTTGGTAATTCAAGCATCGCATTGAACACCTGACCAGAAATTAAAATTCTCTTTGACCACCTTATCTTAATATTGTGTTCATATTCAACCAATGTTTAAGTGCATTTTTTAGATCTTCTCTGTATGAAAGTTCCTTAGTTTCATCGTCTCTTTGTGGGGTATCAAAGTTGACCCCACTAAGATCAAGGAAATTATTGACATGCCTCCACCTACTAACCTTCGATAACTTCATATCTTATAAGGAAAATTGTAATCCATCTAACGCTTCATTTCCCAACTTTCAGACTGATTGCCAACCATTTCACCACCTCCTTAAAAAGGATGTTTCTTTCCATTGGAATGATGAGTGTCACAAATCCTTTAAAGCATTGAAGAACTACCTTTTTCATCCTCCTGTGCTCATTCCTCTTAAAGATGATCAACCTTTTTACCTGTACATTTCTACTACTGACCATTCTTTGGGTTCCATGCTCTCTTATCGTGATGAGCAACATCGGGAACACGTGTTTTATTATATAATTCCATACTATTCTAGAATATGAAACTTGATACACTCATGTAGAAAATATTTCTTAGCCCTAGTCTTTGTGACTTCACCAAACTTCACCACTATCTTCTTAATTAAAAAACATTTTTTGTTACCAACATTAACCCTATTCATAACATGTACCCCAAACCTTACCAACACCAATGCACTGCTTGTTGGCTCATTTTTTAGTAGACTTGGAATTGGAGTTCAAAATTCATAAAAATTTTTCAAAGGAAAAAATCGACGCATACAACTTGACCATTCTACATATTCCTATTAATTCAATTACTCATATTAACTTTGATTCTCTCATGAACCTACCTCTACACCTCACCATATCCCATTGATGATACCTATTTAGTCTAGACTAAGTCACCATCCCCTTTCTTTAACTCATTATCCAAATGTCACCTAGGCATTATTAAGTTTCCTTCCATTTTCCACTAGATGGTGTGCCTAAACCATATCCTAGGTGTATAACAAAACTTGACCAACCAAAAATGGACACAAATCTAGTTTTTGGGGGGGAAAATAGGACCTTTTGGTCTCATAACCTCGGGCAATTATGAGGCTCATGCTTTCCATGTTTGGTCACATTACATCTATGGGTATATTTAAATAGGAAAATCCAACTCACTTTTATAGGTGCGCTCCATGTTATGGTTTTGAGTTTTGGAATTCTTCCAGTTATTCATCCCAAATGTTAAAAACATATTCCAACATTGGAAATAGGATTTGAGCAGTGCATTCTTATCATCAATTAGTTTTTGTTTCAGAGCCTCGGATCAATCACACATGGCATAACCAAGCCTTCATTGTTGCTACAATTGATCTAGACCCATTTCTTTTCCAAGAACTTACCAACTAAAGGCTTGAATTATCCAACCTGCATAGTCTTTAGACTAAGTATTTTGCATGATTAAGTTTCATTAGCTTCTAGTATTAAATTATTTATTTTATATATTGTTTCTCTCCCTATACCTCCTATACCCATCTACCTGAAAACCTACCCATTTGAACCTCTTTGTCCCTCTAACCACTTATTTTACCATCTCTAAGTCTTCACATAAATCCTAGCCTCTAGCCTAAGTCTTCCCAACTCTCCGTGTAATCAGAGAGAGTTCCCAACTAACCCATTTTAACCTTTTAATCTAAGTTCCCCTACCGGCATCAGTTACCCAACCTGCATCAGCTATTACTAGGTGCCAGCATCGGTCACCCAACCGATACCGGTCATTGTTTCTTGTAATTTTCCCCAAACCAGCAAGTCCATAACTCACTCAAAAACACCATAAACCTTACCAAATCTCACCCAAACCTTGTTAATAGCCTCTTCCACACCTATCTGTCTTAACCACCCCCAACCTTTTTCTAGATTTAAATACATATTCAATATTTATCTTAAATCTAGTTTATTTTTAGTGTATGAGATACCTAAATTATGTTACTATAATAAGACCTTTCACTTCCTATTATTTCTTTACATTAAATTATATATTGAAAGTGGATTGACATCCTCTCAAGGAAGAATTCATCTTCCTCAAATCTAGCTTGCGCTAGGAAGTCCACTAACCTATATTATTGACTTTGTTTGGTGGTATTATTTTTTATTGCAGGTAGTCCTTCCTATCCAAAAAGGAGCTCTTCATGATCAACTTGGTCTTCTACAATGCACATAATCTTCACTTCACCTATTCCTCCTCATCACATTTACCTTAAAATTTACCAACATAAAATTGTGGTGAAATAAATGCTTCTTTCAGACTTGGAGTTGGAGTTCATTCATCAAAATTATGTCAAAGGGAAAACCATCACGGATCAACTTGCAGATGCTCCTCTTCCTAGGAACCAATCCTCAAACTTTTATTTTCCTGATGAATGTATCTTCACCCTTTATAATAATGATATTGTTTATCAAATGAAATTATTCTTTGATGGATCCAAATGTCACCATGGGGAAGGTGCGGGGGTCATCCTCATTCCTCTTGATGGTGATCCTATGCCACTATCCTTTAAACTAGACTTCGATTGCACAAATAACATAGTCGAGTATGAAGCTCTTGTGTTAGGTCTTCAAACTTCCATTTCCCTAGATGTTAAATCCATTAACATCTTTGGTGACTCTCAACTGGTTGTGAACAAGTCAATGTTCAGTGGATGAGCTTACTAATCATTCATTCAATCCTTCCTCACTCCACGATCCACAAATAAATCCACAGATACCATGGCTTGTCTTGTTTCTCAAACACCTTCCTCACCTTCTAATTCAAAAATATGTGTCACACTACAATGGTTGTATTCACCTTTTTATCTTATCCTCGGCATTAATTTTGTGGGTAGCACTAATACTGACCTATGTGACATTTGGTATAAGCAATTTTTTTATTACCTCTTAATTTTAATCCTACTTATGGATCTCACTCGCAATGGACAAAGAGATTTCCTAAAAAGTATCTCTGATTATATCATCATGGGAGGTCTTCTCTACAAACATGGATTTGGCAGTATCCTACCATGGTGCCTCACCAATTTTCAAATCCCGTACACCATCAAATAAATGTATAATGGGATTTTTGAGGGACATTTTAGTGGCCACATTGTTGCAAGGTGTATCCTTCAACTTAGATACTACTGGCCAACCCTTAACCAAGACTATTATGACTATGTTAAACATTGTGTGAAGTGTCAGTAGCATGTTAACCTTCATCATACTCCTAGTCATGCCTTACAAGTCACTAGAGACTTTTGGCCCTTTTCTTAATGGGGTTTGGATCTTATTGGGGAGATTAACCCTCATTCCTAGCAAGGTCATCACGGTGACTGAATATTACACTAAATGGGTGGAATACATCCCTCTCATTTCTACCAAAGCTGAGAAAATAGTTGAATTTATCAACCACCATATCATTTTTCATTTTGGTGTTCCTCATCACCTTATCACTGAAAATGGAAAATAATTCAAAAACAAAACCCTACACCAATTATGTGCCAAATTTAGTATTCAAATCAATTTCTCTTCACCATATTACCCACAAGAAAATGGTCAAGCTGAATCTTCTAACAAAAATCTCAACAAAATTCTTATGAAATTGGTTGATAAATCAGGTAAGGATTGGCGCACACACATTCCTTTCACTTTATGGGCTTCTCATACCAACATTCACACCTCTATTAATGTCACACCTTTCTCTTTGGTTTATGGTATAGAAGATGTCCTACCTCTCAAAATTCAAATTCCATCTCTTTGTATATCTCTTAAAGATATCCTCTCTAATGATGAGTTTCACCAAGAATGTTTGGCACAACTTGAGCTACTGGAAAAATTCCATTTAAATTCTCTAGACCACCTCCAAATATACCAAAAGTGCAGCAAGAGTGCCTACTAAAAATGCATTCAAGAATGAACATTTAAGATTGGTGATCTTTTCCTGAAGGAAAATCAACATGTAACCATAATGGAGAAAATCAAATGAGGCAATTTTTCTCCTAATTGGATTAGACCTTATATTGTCACCCATACCTATGGAACATGAACTTATCATTTATCTTCTCTTGAGGGTAAACTTCAACCTGAGCCTCTTAATACCTTACATCTTTGACCATTCTATTGTTGAATAAAGTACTACATCACTTTATGTCTCTTATATTCTCATCCCTTGAGAAAACCTCTCCTTCCACCTACCTCTTTTAAGGACCAACGACTTAAAAAAATTGTGTGATTATCCATCACCATTCAGCCTTATCTTGAATATGAGTATCACATCTCTACTCATGGCATGATTCTCATGGATACTTTTCCTCCTTTTCAGGATGGAATCCCATGGTCATTCATCACTTGAAACCCCTCTTTCATAGCTAACATTTTTCGTGCTATGATTTTTCCTTCATAAAAGAGGCCTATACTCCTTTATAGTTTTTTCCATAACTACAAGTCCAAAATAATGCAAAAACTTTGGGATACTAAAAATTATACTCCTTGAGTCAAAATTCTCACAAATAGATGATTCCTTCAAATGAACATCTATGCCTCTCTATTTCTGCTATAAGTAGATTTCTCCCTCGAAGGAAAGCTATAAAAAGGTAGACTCAAAAAAAATTTGGAGCTTCTCGCATTGATCAGCTTCACGAAGACCTCAAAGAGATACTACTATTCATCCTAATATAGACTTCATGTATCAATCAGTCTATGAATACAAAAATAAAAATGTAAAAGAAAAAATCAAGAAAAATATGAAATTTGGGTCATGGACTTTCCTATGTTAGTTTTGGGTATCTTGCAGAAGGGGTACATGTTATCCCACAACAAGGTTACACTAAAAAAACCACACCACCCTACCCTATTTTAATTTCTCCTATCTACTCAAAGGACTTGGCATACATGTAACACTTTTTGATCATGTAACTTATTTCAACCATAGACCTATCAATCATGCAATATATCTAGGGGTTTATGTTCATAAGCCTATTTGGTATGGCCGTTAAAGTCCTTTCCAACTATGGATCATTTCACTTCTTTGTGGTTCCCCTCTGACTACTTGTTGCTTCTTCAATAGGACAAGACCATTTACATTAGATATCTTGGATTTGTTCTTCTCTCACCTAAACCTATACCCATCATCTAGTTCCCATAATACCATCATACATTGGAAATTACATCAAATAGCGTCTACCTTGCCACAATATATCTTACCCAACTACCTTTCCATAATCTATCCTACCCAACTTACCTTTCCACAATCTACCTTTCCCAACTACCTTACCTATCGCTATTTTATTCTTCCCTATCTTATGGGAAAACTACATCAGCCTGAGGCCCCTTTTTCAAGGGCTATATAGGCAGCACTCTAAAGGCATAAGGTCTTTGAAGGTTAGCTCGACCATTATTTTTCCCTCCTATGTGATCCTTCTAACCTTTCTTATCTTACATATCTGCTCTCCCACCCCATAACTAGTTTACATCATACAAATACATTGGAAATTAAAACCCAAAACATCATCAACCATGCCTATATCTATTTTTCATAATATCAATACATTGGAAATTTAAATCAACCCAAAAACCATATAATAAGCATGCCTACATCTATTTTCCCTAAAATGAATACATTGGAAACTAAACCCAAACTATATAATAACCATGCCTACATCTAGTTTCCACAATATCAATCCATTGAAAATCAAACCCAAACCAAACCATACATCATCACCATGTCTATACATCTAATTTCCATGATAAAAATACAATGGAAATGGAACCATACACAACAGATATAAAATACCATCATCTATATACTTTAAATTTTGTGTGTCAATACATTGTATAGACATATACATATAAGTCTCTCAAAAACTCTCATATACAACTAGCATCTTCAGTTCATAGGTTGGTATATTGAATTCATAAATCAAAAAACAAAAACAATATCCATCATCCCTGGGAGGTCCCGGTGCCTCTACCTATCTCTCATGTCCCCTCACCTGGCCTTTATCTCTGTACACTAGTCACCTCCTGTTGGCCCTACCCATGAGTACAGCAGCTCCCTAAACTACTAGAACTATGGGTCTATGATTTGAACCTCTGACTGGCTACCTACTGAGCTCTATAGGTATTATAGCTAGAAATAGGGAGACCAAGCTTTGTAATATGATCCTCATAATATCTAGCCTCACCCACAACCTCTCTATATTGGTCCATCGATATCACATGTGGTGGTGGCATCACTCTACTACCTATTTGTGGACCTTATCCTAGTGGCAGTGATCCATGGCCCTATACATTAGGTCATGGAACTTGTCCTGTTATATGTACCTATGATGATGGACCCTGTCCCTATATTTATGTCCCATCATGTGCCCTCAGAGGTGAAGGAGGGGTAGCCATGAGTCCCTTTACATCATTTTGTGCATGTGCTTCCACTAACTATGTCTGTAATGTGGCCACTTGTGTATGTAAAGCAGTCACCTGGGTCTGCAGTCCTGTAACCTGTTCCCCGTCACCATCCTATGCATGTGTTACTACTAGTTGTGTCTGTAATGTGGCCACTTGTACCTATAAAAATGTCACCTGGGCTTGCAACCATGTAACTTGCAGCCATAGTCAGTCTCTCTCACTGATAATAATTACCAAATCAAGTTGTCCTGGCCTGGCTAGTGCTACTTGTAATTATGTTTTCCACCACTTCCTATACCCAGCTATGCACCCAACATCATCTATTGTCCTATTAGATATATGCTCCTCTACTCCTAGTGGTGTCAACTGTGGAAGAGGTAATGGAATCTCCACATCCTCTCGATGGTATTGTGGGAATTGTGGGGGCACACCCTACTATAAGCCAAACTGTCATCTGATCTTATCTATAGGTATGCACTCATGCTCCTCCACCCTGTGCCCCTAGATCCATCTCAAAATTTGTATACCCTCAAGTTCCTCCTCCATACATGTGAACTCTGGATACGTGAGATATAGATTCCGTAGAATCTCTACTGTGACAGGCTATCCAATACCCTATAATAATATTTTATATCTCGAGTTACCCCATCTTTCGTTGCCTACTTTCTAATCTGTAACCATTTCCTATATCCTTCCCTGTATACACCCACCTCCCACCCATGTCATTATAGACCAAGCAAACGAAAGCACATAATGTGCTCATATGCCCAATAGTGTAACAGATAGGTACAACATAAACCATATTGTCGTATCCTCTTGTAAGCCTACAACTCCCTGTATAACTGAACCAAGTACGTTAGTGCCCATGCAAAATAAACCTTGTCAAACACCATGTCCTCTAAGACTCCCATCAAGGCCCATGAAAACCTCCAACCCTTTGAGTCTAGAAGGGTGATACAACTCATGTTAACCATCATCAACACTAAAAGATGAGTCTCCTGTGTATACATCACATACATCACACCATAACTAATACTCACACTGTGATATGTTAGCTATGTCATGGCCGGCTAAAACACCATAGCCACATGACCTGCCACATCTAAAGATGACACCTGATATAGTAGCTCCCCAACAATCGAAAGCCACAAAATCATGTATACATCCTCTAATGTGACAGTCAGATTTCTCTTCGCTATATGGAAGGTGTTGGTAGCCAGGTCATATCTATTCATGAGGGCTACCATCATGTTGTGATCTCAAGAAATCCTCCTATATCTCATCACTTTGCCTATCCCAACTACCCTCATGTGATCCCACTCCTTTGAAATTATGGGTCTCATCTATACTAACAAGCATGATATTCGGTCCCTCATCATCATCTGTTGCCTATCCTGCATCATTAACACCCACACAAGTTACTCATTTGTTCTTTTGAAATTCTATTCAACGCTCAACCTTCCCTAATAAAAAACCATGCCTTACCTAAACCTTTCAGCTTCACCCAACCTACTTCCCAAACTCATATTATTACCTAGTTTCCCTACCACCAGTTCACCTACTGCCCTACCCAACCCCATTCCTCTTGCAATCATCCTATCACATCCTCTTTCCCCCAAAGACCCTTTCCTAAGACTTATTTTTCCCCCCTAACCAGCCTAAACATATCTTCAACATTCCATATCAACCTTTTCTAACACTTTTTCATTTCATAGAGAAACCAGCATTGGCCACCCTACCGATGTTGGTACCCTTCTCTAGCCATTATTGGTTTTTCAATTGACATCGGTTGATAACTGACCAACATTGGTTACTAGTTTGGCCCTAATTCCGAACCCCCACAGCCCTCTGATGTAAAAAATTGGAAAAAAACACCTAATTTACCCGCTCAAATACCTTTAAACTTTCCCTAAGTTCCTTTTAACCCCTAATTAGTCTAATTCCACCCTTCCCCAGCACATTTTTACCCCCATTTCAATTAAATTTCAACAAACCAATTTTTTTAACGACCTTGCTTATTTTTCAACAAAAACCAAGATTAAATATTGAAACCTATCTCCTCTCACCGGTGCCTCCATGGTGGGATGGGTGGAGCCTGAACCAGATCACCCCCGAAGACTTCTCCTGCCTCTTTCATGTCAAATTACTCTCCACACTCTCTACCAATAAAAATTACTTGGGTGGTTACAAGTGGGCCCTTGAACTCACTCCTCTAACCACTAATCTCTCGCTAAATCACTCTACTGGGCCTATCTTTCCTTTTTCTCATGAATTTTCTCTCCACAAGTTGTTTTCTAACCACATTATGAGCACTTTTTGGGCAGGTTTTCCATTTTAACTTGTCATTTTTCTTACCAAAATCATTCAGGTCATGCCCTAGATGACCGACATTGGTCACCCTCTTGAAATCATTTTTCACTGAACCGACATCGGTTACCCTGCCAATACCCCACATGTTTCCTTTTCCTTAATTTTTTTCCCTCGCTCACCTCTTTCTTGTGGCCGCCACCCCAACACCTCCCTACAGCCTCACCTAATAGCCTTACTACCTCAACAACTCCCTACGGATGTTTAGGGGCACATTTTCCTCAATACCTTTGCCAACTTGACCTTAACCAAATACCTTCACCGACCCGACCTTACCTAAATACCTTCATTGACATGACCTTACCCAAATACCTTCATTGACCCGGCCACACTTATATGAAAATTGAACTCGATTACTCACTCTACCGTGTGATAATTCTACCAGTTTTGTTTCACCCACCGACCTTGTGTTTCCTTATTTCATGATTTTTATCTCAACCAGACCAAACCTTTTAGTGTTTCGGAACACACCTTTACATGTTCCTACACCTAGAACCGTTGTTTTTCAAGGATCACATCATATACCTTGGATGCCAAGACCACATCACCCTTATTTGGATAAACTATCAACCTTTGACAATGTAGAGTTTGTGTGCTCTTCAACCTTGTGACCCATCACCGATTCAGCCTTCCACTACATCAGGTCCTGGTTTGAGGGGGATCACCTCCTCCCTTATCTGGGGTGACCTAATTCTTTTTTTTATCATCGTTTCTTATTAGTACAAGCTACACAAAAAAATGGGGCAAATGTAGACACCCAAAATTGAGTCACAACCCTCTAAGCCCCTTTAAATTATATACCCCCTTACCATGACCGCTTTCACACATTTTTATTAATCTAATTATCAATATTAGGCTAGTTACCACCTCATCCCTCCACCTCACCTTGGACCCATTCTAATGTCATTTAACACTTAAGGCTAATTCATCACTCCCCTTAATCACCTAAGACTTAGTCATTATTTCCCCTAACTAACTGAGACTCTTTCTAAACCTAATATATATTGCCAACTATCTCTCCCATCAATTTCTCGTGGGTTTAAATGAGAATCAAGACTCCTAACCCATTTCCATTCTTGGTCCACATCAAAAAGGGAAGAAACAAACTATTTTTAGTAAAATTTACCTATTTATCCCTAGCCGGCATCGGTCAAGGAACCACCATTAGTTCCTTTAAATAAGAATTTTCAACTCTTTTCTTGGGTTCTTTTGGTTGGAATTCTTTGATATTGTATCTTAGGAATTCAATTGACTATCTAAGGATCAATTCAGCACTAGATCATCTACATCCTTCACTAGTGACCAACCCACTACTCCATGTGCTCAAACCAATCACACAGAGAAGCACTCAGGCTTCATTTCGGTGGCATTAGATCTTGTCATGTCTCTCCTATGAGCACCCACCAACCACCACCATCTACCAGTCTCCCAATCTTCAGATAACTATCTTAACCATGTTGTTAGTTCTTAACTTTGGTATTAGATCTCTTATTTTCTTCTGTTACACGGCTTCTTTCTCACTCAAACATTTATTTTCTATTTACCCAATACCCTACTAATCTGAGCCTCTCTGTTCTGCTAACTACCTCTTTCACCCCTTCTAAGCTTTCACCTAAATCAAAACACCTTGCCTAAGCCTTCCCAACACATTGTAAAATTACAGAGAGCCTAAACCAATCCCTTTTCACCTTTGGCACCCAATTTCCCCTACCATGATCAGTTAGCAAAAAAATCCCAGTTATAACCATTTACTGGCATTGGTAACCTGACCGTAATCGGTCTCTATATCTAGCATTTTCTCCCAAACGAGCAATCTCATTCACCCACCAAAAACTCCTTAAAACCTCCCATAACTTTACCCAGGCCTCCATATTACCCCCTGACTCACCTGTAGACATTGATACCCACCACCACCTTTAAAATATAATCGTGTATTCACTATTTATAATAGATTTGAATTATTTTTCTTCTGTGAGATACCCAAATTATACAACTACATTAGGACTCTCTCTTACATGTTATTTATCAACATTAATTTGTTTTAAAACCTGTATTGACAACCTTCAAGGAAGCACCCCACTTTTTGGATCTAGATTTTTCTATAAATCCACCAACCAATGCTTTAATTTTATTTTGTGGTCTTTCTTTTCTTATTAGGTAGTCCTTCCCAGATAAAAAGGATTTCTCTCGATCATCTTGGTCTTCAACAATGGTGCACAACCTCTTCACGACCTCCATGTGTTCCTCACGTACCTTACCTTTACATTTTTAAATCATTTTTTTCATACGGTACTCCTATGTGATGAAACACTTATAAATCCTTTGATAACTACCAGAATATTCATAACAAGGTTACTTTATCTGTTAAATTCTTCATTCCTTGTTGAAATAACCTGGTTTTTCTTGAATCATTCCTGAAATTATTTTCCTTCAAAAAAATTGCATAAACTACCTTGGATCGCTTAATTTCTCTCATGCACAACTCCCAAATAGATTGGACCTTTCCATTCATCTTATCAGGTATGTCCTCATCCTTCTATATGACTGAAAATAGCCAATTTAGTGCTCTGGAGAGCATTATTCCACCTCGAAGCTTACTCTCATTTTGAAATCATCTTGGATCCATTCCCCTACACATGAAATGCACTTGAAAACCATGTTATCACTTTCCTCTTAGCTGGAATAAGGATGAAATAGTCTTGGATGGTATGTGTGAGTTGATGGGTTGGCCGAAGGAAGGGTTCACAATGGTTGGGAGAAAGGTTTTGAAATGGTGGGCTTAGCTGTCATGATCAAAAAAATTCAATTTTACATGCTATAAATTTAGCATGACAATATATCCTTATAGTTTTTGCATTCTATATATTCTTGTATTATTTGCATATTTCTTTATTCCAGATAGGTTTGTACTTTTATGCTATAATGGATATCCCTCCCCAAAAAATTCTTTCCAATACTCACTAGTGTATATTTAGGTTTGCATTCATAATGTGCTAGTTAAGCATGATTTAGTGAATAATGGATCTGATGTTAATATATATAATATCTCTTTTATCCATTAAATAGGGATTTATTTTGCTTATTTAACTCCCTTTTCTCTATGTATTTGTGGTTTTGATAAAAACACCTAAGTGTTGGGAGAAATAACTCTACCTATTATTGTAGGACCTTGCACTCTTAATTTTATATGTCACATTATGCCTTGTACTCTCAATTATAATATTTTTCTAAGTCATCCTTGGTCACATATTATGCATGCAATTCATTCTACTCATCTCATAACACACAAATCCCTTGCAACACCACCTTCCATGAAGAGTTATATAATTGATTCCACACCTCATGTTGTAGACACCTAATTTCAACCATGTAATTTTATTACTAAAATTTCAATACTCATCTTCTTTCCCATCATTTCATTATAATTATTTATTTTCCACTAATTAGATAATATTCCTTGTTGTATTATATAGTTAATGACATTTCGTTAATTAAATAGCCTCGTCCCTCATCTTGGATGCCAATTAACATCGCTTCATTAGTTGTAATCCTATTTTAATTAATTAATTAACTATTATTAATTAATTAACTTTCAATATCATATTTAATTAATAAAGCCTCTTATTAGTTAAATCCCCCTCTCAAACCCTTTAAATTCTACTAATTTCTCTCCAAATCATCTCCAAATAGCTTCCATAATCTAAACATGGCCTATTAATAAATCCCAATTCTTTAATTAAACCTTCTCAAACTTTCATGGGTCACTAACCTCTAATTAATATCTTCTAATCATTTTTTATCATTTTCTAATTCTACAATTAGTTTATCCCACATTCACTAGGTTGTAAGCTTCTCCCAAATTAAAAATCTATACAAGAGACCTAGTACACCTTACACCTTGTCCTTGTAATACATTTGATATCTCAAGAGCTCAAGAGACTATTTCCCTCACATAGAAAGCTTGGATAATTGATAAGTCTCTTTCCTAAGGTTAGTAGGAGAAATGTCAAAATAACACTTAAACAATATTGATTATATCTCTTCCACCTTACTAAAACTCCTTTGATTTCACGTAACTTGTGTTCAGTTCACATAAGGGAGCATCTACATATTAGAGCACATCCAAACATCAAAATGGAGGTTTGCATTTAATATTAGATTCATGTTTTATGCAATTTAGTTAGTTATTATGTGTGCTACCATGATATTATGTTTGTTATTGTGTTATTGTGTGTGCTATAATGTTATTTCATGTGTTACCGTGTTATTACATGTGCTACTATGATATTGTGTGTGTTACCATGGTATTACATGTGCTACCATGTTGTAACGTGTGTTTCCGTGACTGTGGATGTGCTTGTGTAACCTATCTTCCAGAGGCCGTAAATTTTGATCCCAAACTAAAAATGACTTTGTTTCTTATGATGAAAAGGTTTAAAGATAAACTATGCAACTAACATATAAATTTAGGATTTCACCTTGTGAAAAAATCAGGTTTTCATTTCTCCTAAAAATTATCATATTATTTACACACTAGATTTTTTTTTCTCCAAAATACTAAATATTGTGCGTAGGTTTCCATATTCGCTTGCTAAAGAAAAATTTCTCGAACTAACAAACAAAATAAATAAAAACACCAAGTTGTTTGAACATTATTCATTTTTATCATACTTCACACTTTTCTTACTTTTTCTTATGATATCGTCATTTCCATTCATGATTTGCATAAAATATTGAATGAATCTTGTTTCTAAAAATGTAGGTTTTCTTGGTTAGAGATATTGAATTAAATTTTTACCTTAATGTTATATATTGGAAAGGGTGGTTGTTTCCCTTTTTCACCTATTAATTCTTGATTTTACTTCATCCTAAGTGTGTATGTTCTTTCCACGCACCAAAATCTTAACTTAGAAATTAGAAATAGATTTGATTATTTTTCTATTTAGTAGGTTTTATTTGGAAATTTTACCAAACTCGAGGAACAAACTACTAATACCTTACATGCAGGTTTCCTTGGTCAAAGACAGTCAAACTTTGCTAAATTTAATAATTAAATTAAACATTTTTATTGTAGGTTTGAATAAAGGTAAATACCCATCCCCTTAACTCTGGGAAGTACTTGGGATTAAGACCTAAAACTCATTGTGAGGACTACCACAATAACCCTAAAGTAGTTTACACATTGAGAGGATCATCCAATGAAACGGGTAGTGCCCCATCCCAACTAACTAGTATCACCTGTGAGGAAAACCAAACATAGTCTATAGTGACAGCCCCATTCTTAATTAATTAATGGGTATATTCCGTAATCATAATTTTTGTAGTGTGTTTACTCATTCATATCAGCATTGGTGAGAGAATATCCTAAATACCTAGGAATCTTAACAAAATAGGGCTAATTAATCCATATTATTTGTATACACCAAAACATTACAAAGAAAAAATTATATGATTTAAAACCTTATTTTAGTGATAGAATAAGGTGAAACTATTTCCAAGTCATGTCGCATATATTTCATCATAAATCACACTTATCTCATAATTTTGGCTTCAATTACTAAAGAGAACAACCCAAAACTCTACCAAAATATAATCTGGAAAACATTTTTTTTATAGTTGTTACACTATTGAAATTACCTATATTCCCTTGGTGATGCCTCATAAAACATCTTAAACTTGGAAAATTTCCATTTTGTAGACATTATGTTGTTTATTTTCCTTAGATTCCCTTTAGAAACTGTGATAAGCATACAATTATTTACAAAATGTTCAGTGTATAGTTGTTACATTTCTCAAATTGGCCTACTAATTTCTTCAATATGAAGTAGTCTAATCAAAAAATATAGGTAAATATATTCAAATTGAATGATGACATCCATGACTAGATTTTTTGACAAGATTTCTGCAGTTCCTATTTCATAATAGTGAAAACCAAGCCAAAAATCAAGAAACCTCAAAATATGGGAGGGTTTAAGTGACCTTCTGATGTGGGTGATGTTGAAGGTGATATGGGTGAAAAAGAAGAGAACCTCTCGACTGAAATATTTGATGACATGCACAACAAAGAGAACTAAAACATGAAAAATATTAGTAATAAAGATTTAGGGTTTCCCAAAAAATGTGGTCCCAAAAAGTGAGGACTTCCTAGGATGGATATCAACCCTCTTTCAATAAAAAATATATACAATTGATAATGGATGGGAGTATGTTGATGATAAATCTAAAATATAGATTTTATAACTTAAAGATACTGAAATAAAGGATCTGATAATGAAAATGTTAAGAAATAAACCAAACCTGTGTGGGTAGATGGTGACCTAGGTCTGACTGGTATGGTCGACGATGACCGAAGCAGAGGTGATCCAAAGTATCTAGAAATAGAGTTAAGGGTTTATTGTGGAATGTTAGGATTGATTTCAGGATGAATATGGGATGGGTAGGATGCAAAATATGGATGATTTGTTGAGGATATAGGTCATTTTTACGTCGATCAAGTTTGGTTAATGGTGATCAAAGAAGGCTATGTGAGCTTAATAAAATTATAATATGAAAAGATGGATCCAGGGATTATTAGGAATTCTTGAAAGGTTGGGCAGAGTTGAGGGGAAACCTACAAACCTACAAAATATAAACAAACATGCACAAACAAGATCTCCAAGAAATATTCAAAATGCTCCAAAATCCAAAGATAACATGCAAGGGGGTAACAAGATAATACAGCTGATGGAGAAAGCTTGAAAGATGATACATGAGGTAATAATCATGAAAGATACTAGAAATATTTAAGTTTCATCCTTGAGAAAGGATGGGTGAATTTGGTCATATAGGGTCGACAGTGACCCAGGTGAGTCGTTGGTGACTGCAACAGACAAAGGGACAGCTATGGAGAATTTTCATATTTATCTACAAGATAGGAAAAAAATGGATAAGAGGGAAACATTTCAATGTTTCAAGGCATGTTCATGAGGCATGGGGATGAATAAAGGAGGGTGGAATGATAAAGGGGAGTAAAAAAGGTAGTGGGGATCCTAGGAAGGATTAAATAAGAGGGAAATTATGAAACATGATGGAGATAAGTGAATGGTATTAAATGAGGGAATCAGGATAGAATTAGGGTAAGTAATAGGATTATGGATAAATTAAATAGGTTTAGGGAATATGGATAATAATAAGGATTAATAATTTTTTTAAAAAGGATCAATATGGGGAAAAGGGTAAATCATGGAGAATAGGTGGTATGTGGGGGAAATGGTATTTTATGAGGGGAAGAATATATTTAAAAGTGGGAAGGGTAGGATGAATGTGCCATGTAAAGGGGATGAGGGGTGTCAAAAATGGGTGTCTACATAGATATCTTATGGTTCCTAGTGTAATTGACAATATATAACATGTTCTACCTCTCACTTTTCAACCTTCATCTTCTAATCAATCCCATCCACAAACCAATTCTCCTTAAACCTTTGGGTCCCACCCAATCAACTTTCTCTTAAAGAACAATCAGTCACCCAACTTACATCATCCACAAGAACCCCTTATTCTATCTACACTAAACAGGTCTTCTAAGAAATCTAATACCAACCTATCCCAAATATAAATCTAATTAAAATCTCAAGACATCTCAATCCAAATCAAGTTTTTCCCTTGATTCATCTCCATATAGAAATCCAAACCCAATCTCTCATCAGCCCTCGAGCCATTTCAACCATACCTTATTCTATCCTCCCCAATCCTCTATAGACTTATATGTGTTCCCATATTTAAAATTTGATAAGTAAAGATGTGCCAAGATATATTTTTAATGCACTATCAACTTCCTTTGTGTAAATAATAAGGTAAAAACCACCCATTCTTATCATCTCCATCATAACCCAGCTTCTAAATCCCAAATACTTATTGGACCTCTTCTTTTAAATCAACATTCTATCATAACCCAAAAAAGACCTCATCTTATCCTCTCATCATCCCATTTATAATTACACCGAAAAATGACTAGGTCTATCCTTGATAGCTCTTGTTACCCAATCATCGTTTACATATCACACCCCTACATTACCATAAATTCTTGGGCCACCTCCTACGATCACATTTTGATCAACTCTTGGGCCACCTCTTATTATCACATTATCTTCTATCTTTTTTCCACCTCCTATTATCCCACTACCATCAATCCTCTGATCGTATCCTATCCATTCATCATATCATCCTTTTTATAATAATTGTGGAAAGCCTACCATCATCCTTAACAATCCTCTCATTAATCCAAAACATCCACTTTATTCCCCCTTTTCTCATGATCAATGGAATCACACATTAGCTTATATCAATCACAAATAATTTCTTCATCAAACTAAAATATCCAAAACTCAAAATAAATCCAACCAAAAATCCAAAATGAAAATACAGTTCAAAAACCCAAAAAATGTAAATGTCAAGTATGGTGAAAAGTGAAAAAATCTATGGATAGGGAACTCAAGCTCCCACATAAAAAAATCCATGTAGTCACTTATTGAGTATGATCTCACCATGATCATTTAGATTGGATACAATATCACTCTTGATAAGAAAAAACTCCTAGTCTCTTGCATCAAAGAAATCATAAACATTATTGTTAGGTCCTATCACATGGAGTGACATTGTTTATCCTAACCTCCCTATCCATCCTATCCTATTCTTCCTACATCACCATATATCTTTTTCCTCCATCCTATTTTTTATTTGTATGTATCCTTATTTCATCCATTTTCATCATCTCCCTTTGGGGTTTTCCCTTCACAAAACCCTCGAAATTGTAAAAATATGAGAAAACATTACAAAAAATCAAAAATACAAACATCAAATATTGTAATAAGGTTTTGTATACACATGGATGTTATTTCCGTTCTTCATATCCTCTACAAATAACCCATAATTTTCATCCCTTCTGATGAATTGGTTAAATTCCTTTTATGAACAACTCATCCTTTGTACTTTTTTTAAGACATTAAGGCTATGCACCTATATTTCCATGTATTATTGCTTAACATCACCACTATAACTTAAACTTATAAAATTAATATAGTTATGGCTAGTTAACTTTATTTTGTGGTTGTTATGGAAAATCAGTGACACCCTATGATATTTTATTATGGATCCCTTTTTTTTTCTAACATGGGACCATCTCTAAAGTTGTGGGACTTGCAAACTTGAGATGGACCTCTGGAGAAGGCTGCATCCTCTTCCTAATTATAATGCTAAACTACTCCTAGAAGGGAAAAATGTAGCTAACTAATCATAAACTAACCATTCCAAGGGAACAAGGAGAGAGAGAGAGAGAGAGAGAGAGAGAGAGAGAGGGTTAGAAATATGCATGAAAGGGAAATCCTACACTAAGGGTGTGGTGATAGCACAAAAAAATGGGTATACTGGAAAGTCCACAATGCATGAAAATGGAAGGAAATGAGTCTGGGGAGGATGGTCAAGAATCATATACCACAGCTGCACTCAAGACCATATTAAGATAAAAACAACATTTCGAAAACCCTGCAATAAAACCATTAAAATGCAAAAAAAAATGTATAAAAATGAGAGGCAATAAATAAAAATCAAAAACATGTAAGGATAGATAAAGTTATCAACAAATAATGATTTTCATTGCTCAAGAATATGAAAAGTACATTATTGAGTGGGAAGAAGGCATGAAGCCCATTACAATACTTAGGAGAGAAGGCTTGAATCCATATAACTACCCTGGAAAGAAGGAGAAGAGGTGGGTGTATGGAGGAAAATATTTCAAACTCTTTAAAATGATCCCCTCCATTACATTATATAGTAAAATTGAGAGATATGAGAGAGAAGAATCATTTAACGCAGTATCAACCACCCATTACACCTAGGCTTAACCATTTGTACATATAGCTTCACCCTTAAATTTATCCCACATGATCCAAAATATTTCCATTTTTTGTGGTTTCTATTTTAGGACTCTGAATTCCCTTTCTGAAAAATATAAATTTGTCTCAATCTGATAATTTGGGAGGGAGTTATGCATTTTTTTGAGGGCTGATTTTTTGGTTTGGGCTCCCGACTCCTACCTCCCCACTAAGATCTTCTTACCAAATCGCCATGTACCACTTTAACTCCCTAGCTAAATTTTTGGCCAACACACCTTGGACTCATAACCAATGTTTTAGGGTTAGGTTTTGCGTGGCACATTACATGGCTTGGTAGGTTGCATTGTGTTCTTGTTTCTTTACACGTACCTTTGCTTTGTTTGCCTCATCATCGTGTTAGTTAAGATTGGGACCTATCGAGCACATTGCATCCCCAGTGACATGTTTTCCCCTCATGTAACCCTAGAATATAATCCCAATAGCTCACCCTCACATGTGACACACCTCCAGCTCCCCATCATGTTATGCAGGTATGAAAATTATTCATCATCATGCACTTCACCCCGCTTATATGCTCCATGTCAATGTGAATTTGATCTCGGCCCTAAAAAATCCAACACCACCAAAGACCCTAGTGACCCAATCAACATTGACTCCCAAAACATTGATTGAGCTAATACTTCATCCTGCAGAGTCACTCGACCATCCCAGCTCAGCCTTCCTGATGCATGTGAGCTCGGCAAGCTAGTTTTTAGCTCGATGCCCCCTAGGGGCCAATTTTGCAATTTTAACCCTTCCCTCAAAATTTTTGGAAAGTTTTTGGATTTTCTCAAACTAGGAGGCTGAGAGGAGATAGTGAGGTTTCTTGAACACAATTTTCCTATTTTTTCTCATTTTTTGCCGAATGTGGGTCTTGGAAGCTCGTTTCCACTCTGTAGGGGATCCTGAGCCTTAAAAACCCAAAAGAGGAAAAAAATCCTCACATGATCTTGATTCTACCTGAATCCATGTAAATTCTCCTAAAACATTGAATTTTTCTTGAAGCACCTAGATTCCTCTGTGAAGTCCTTATTCAATGCACGGGTCCAGTCTTTCCTATTGTTCATTTTTCCTGGAGGAAAAATGGATAACATTGGTATTTTTAGTATGCATTTATTCTCTTGATTGCAATAATTTGTTTGAATGATTTCTATGTGATATTACTCTTGTTTGCAAGCAACTTGTTATATGCGGCAACTTGTACGTAGCAAAGGACCTATCTAAAATAACTCATCTACAACCAAAGGGAATCACCTATAGCCAAAGGACCTATCCACAGCAACCTATCTATAGCCTAAGGAAGTCACCTATAGCACATGATCCGTGATTGTAAATATCTCTTGGAACATGGGGGAAAACACTCTAAATCTACATGTTTCATAGAAGAGGCAATTACAAACTGGAACATGAAACTGGAGATAACTCAACTCTAGACCTGGTGATTTGTTGCAACTAAATAAGGAACTAATTGATTTAATTGATTTGTCACTTAAGTTATGTTTTTGACATCTAAACACCCCCTAATTAATTATTTTCCATGCATCGAATCCCCAGATGATATGTTTAAGATATTATACTCGATTCATTTGAACTCATATTCAAACTTTGATTCTCGTGCTTTTTTACTTAAATAGAAAATAAAATAAAGAGATGAAATACTGGAAAATATTAGTAGATCTATATAGATTTTAGAGAATAACGACTAAAAAATATGCATAGGTTTCTTTGTATACAAATGTAATCTTCATGCCAAATTAATAAGAATCTGAGTTCTATTCAGTAACTTCTATGAACAAGCCTTAGGAGGGATTAACACCCAAGGAAGGGCCAACATGTTGTTTTCTAACCCCCTTCATAGTTTTTTACTTTTTTTTATTACATGGATAGATTAGCAAGGAATTTATTCCTTTATTTTTATTCTTAATTCACAAGATTTTTTTTTAGTTATAGTATTTGAGATCCATTTACTTTTAGTCTGATTTTAGTTGTTTTCAAGCATTTTACTTCCAAGATTTGTTATTTTAAGCATTGTAGTGATAGAAATCAATTACCTTACCTCTTTAACATTTTGTAATTGTGCATACAACACTGACATTATTGAAATTTTACATCCCTTAGTTTTATGATTAAATGATTATAGATTAATGAAAAGAGTATTAATTGTTGCAAGTTAATTTACACCACCATTTTTGGCACTGTTACCAAGGATACTACTAAGTTATAATGTTTTTGAGATGTTTTTCATTTCTTAGAAGCATTTTAGGTTTTAGGAAATTCACCTCCAACCAACCCCCCAATAATTTCTATTAATTGATTTAATGCATGCACCTCCCAAGGGATGCCCATGGTATATTTTTACAAAATCTACGAGTAGCACAGATCTCTTCATACAATTCTGAGGATTTTGAAGAATACATGTTTTCTTCTGTACAAGGTTTGTTATTAGAATATCCCTTCCTAATTGAAATTTCTAAAACTACTCTTGAATAGCCAAACATAGTAGAATAAGTAACCAAAATGTTAAAGATAGGGAAACTACCTTTGATTTTCCCATTTCCAACAATGATGAGGTTGCTAATATGAATAATATTTCTCCCTCTTCCTTTCCTAACTTTCATGAATCCATGGCTGAATACCCAGACACCTTTCTATTTGAGTTTGACTTTCTATGCAGGAGTATACCACTGATGCACATAAACTAAATCTATTTCCTACTACACTCAAGGATGCAACCTTGAGACAGTTCATGGGTTTAGGAAGAGATGGAATTGCCACTCAGGTACATATGAAGGATAAGTTTCTCACTAAGTACTGAGGACTATTGCAACAAAGTAGAAAAGGAAGTGATGAAATCTACAATATGGCACAGAAAGAGGATGAACCATTGGAAGAATATCTAGAAATATTCATGTTCTGCATTCAGAAGACAAGGAACATAGGACTACTTCCTGAATCTCTCAAATTACTCTTTTTGAAGGGACTCGGTGAGGAGGACATGGATGCTCTAGATCTGATAAGAACTGGAGACATTTCAAAAGGTACATTTGAGGATATTTTTGAAGCCTTCCATAATTACTCTAAATCCACCATGAAGAGAATAATAAATGTAAGATCAAGAGGTGGATCAGCTACAAAAACAATTGGGGACATATCCAAGTCAGAGATTGTTAACATGTTCAAGAACATGAAGTTGGATATTTTCAATGACATGGCCACTCAATTAGATGCTCTACATGCCAAGAATAAAATAGAAGATGCAGAGGTAGTACTCATATATTTTTATCATGCATGCAAAAGGAAGAAATCTGACTGCAGATGCAGAGGATTGGCCACCATTGCATAAGAAAAGAAGGCTTCACCTAAATTAAAGATGATGGACATAAGGGATGGGAAATTCTTCTATGTTTCTTAGAGAAAATTATGGCTACCAAGACAATGAGGTATGTGACAAGACCCTATGTCATAATTTCATAATTGGGCTAGTAATCCATATTTGCAACCCCCACCTTGGGATAATTTGCTGAAAGGTTGGGATCCATACCCTAGCCAATTCTAGCAGTAATTGCAACCTCAATTTTTTAGGCTAGAAACAATGGAAATAACCCCCTCAATCATAGTAAAAATCTTGGAGATGAGGGTATTCATGGAAAAAACCACCTCATAATTACCAAAAATCTTTCCATAAACCTCATTATCTGTAGTAGCAATCTCTAATGCCAAATGACCAACCTAGCTCTCAGCCAAAAGTAACTCAGCTACCAGCCCAACCAATGCCTGACCCACATAATAAATCTACTCATCCATCATATTCCACTAAACCAGCTCAATACCCTACCTATTCTGTTGATGTTAACAATATCCATCTCCACTCAAGAATATCACTTCCTCCACTAAATGGACCCACCATTACAAATATTACAAATGAACCGTAGTTGCTACAGACTGATCCGTAGAAAAGTGAGAACATGTTTTAAGATGATCTGTAGTAACCTGAATAGATTTTCAACAAGGTTAAAGTAAAAACTAATGAACTACCCCTTCCATAGAGATTACAAGAAAAGAAGAATAAACTCAAATCAGAGTTTGATTCTAACTTTTTCAAATAGTTGAGATATGTTTTTCTCAAAATTCCTCTTATTTAAGAAATCAAGGATGTTCCCATCTATAACAAGTTAGTTAAGGATCTATGCATTAAAAACTAGGCAAAAAAAGGAAGGGTCCATCCATTGTACAATTTATTAGATAGTTGGCCGATATCATGCTTCGAAATTTAGTTTTTCCTGAGTACATATATCCAGGTAGTCCTTTGGTAAATGTTACAAATAATGACACAACAATAAAGAACACTCTAATTGACTTGGAGGAAGCCATTAACATCATGACAAAGAAATTTATGGATGATCTAAAATTAGAAGGACTAAGGCCAACAAATACAATCTTACAACTTGTAGATAGATCAATAGTGAGACCTGAAGGAGTGCTTTAATAAATAGTTGTGGTGGTAGACTCTTAGGAATACCCTACTGACGTTATTGTTCTTCAACCAAAAATAAGTTTAGGAGGATATCATATCATCCTAAGAAGGTCATGGTTGGCCATTGTTGATGCATTCATATGTTGCATTTCTAGTAACATGATTATTTCTAATGGAATTAGTACTAAAAATCTAATGCTCTATCCTCCTGCCCAACTGTTGAATGATGAAGATCATGAAAATTAGGTAGAACAACTAGAAGTAGATCATAACTCTATGCAACATATCATGATGTTGGAAAAGTATTATACAATTGAAGGACAATAAGAATATTTTTTCCTTTCTAATGTCTTGCATAATAACTATGGAAGAAACAAAGAATTGGATGACATTTTAAGGTGTTTAAATTGCCCCTTCAACCAAGTTCTACCACAATAAAGCACCATGGATATTACAGGTAAGAGTTGTAGTCTCCATCAACTTATTCCCCATGATTTCATACTAAATTCTATAATAAGAAATTTATATTCAATAATTAATCTCTCTAAGTAAGTGGAAATAACTCCATGAAGGCCACTTAATGTAAAAAAATGCTAAGCATGCCG
The DNA here is from genome assembly GCA_019776745.2 of Taxus chinensis. NCBI lineage: Eukaryota > Viridiplantae > Streptophyta > Pinopsida > Cupressales > Taxaceae > Taxus > Taxus chinensis. Next base: position 364,610,542 of record CM034154.1, read on the forward strand.
CAAGAGCAATTTCTTATTTCTCTTTTTCAAAAACACAAAGCAGCATTTGCATGGGATTATGGAGATATGCATGGCATTCATCCTAAGTTTTGCACTCATAATATTTATATCAAATACTCTTGTACGCCAATCAGGCAGCCACAAAGAAGAATGAACCCAATAGTAAGGGAAATTGTAAAAGGATAATTGAAGAAGCTACTAGATGATGGATTTATATATCTAATTATAGATGGTAAATGGGTGTCACCCCTTTTCATTATGCCAAATAAGAATGGAAAATGGAGGATTTGTGTATATTATAGAGATTTGAATGCAGCAACAAAGAAGGATTAGTTTCCACCCCCTTTCAATGATTAGGTACTTGACACTTTGGTTGGTAAAAATTATTTCTCTTTTCTTGATGGATATAGTGGCTATAATCAAATTTAGATTGCACTATAGGATCAAGACAAAACTACCTTCACATTCCCATGGGGAACATTTGCATTTTTTTCTTCTATTTGGCTTGTGTAATGCACCTGCTACATTTCATAAGGTAGTCTTAAGAATCTTTTCAAATCTAACAAATGACTACATGGAGGCATACATGGATGATTTTACAATACATGGCAGTACTTTTGAAGAAGCCATGAAAAATATGGACAAATTTTTTAAGAGATGAAAGGAGCACAATCTATCCTTAAGAAATGAAAAATGCTACATGATGATGTCTGAAGGTATAATTTTGGGACACTATCTTTCTTCTAATGAAATTCAAGTTGATCTAGCCAAGATATTTGTTATTGTAAATTTTCCAACACCAATGAAGAAAAAGGATGTTAGGATATTTCTAGGTCATGCTGGTTATTACAGAAGATTCATATAATATTTTAGCAAGATAACAATGCTATTGTTTGTATTATTAGGAAAGGATGTTGTCTTTGATTGGACTGAAAAATGTGATACTACATTCCTAACTTTGAAGAAAATGTTAACTACTACTCCTGTACCAAGAGGACTTGATTGGAATCTGCCATTCCATATCAATATTGATGTATCAGACCATGTTATTGGAGATGTCTTAGTATAAAAGGATGAAGTTCTAAATTATGCAATTTATTATGTTAGCAAGAACTTGTAGCATGTTGAGCTTAGTTATACAATAACATAGAAGAAGTTCTTGGTGTTTTTGTTTGTTATCAATAAATTCAGACATTATATCATAGTTTATCCAGTGTTCATTCACATTGACCATGTTATAGTAAAATATTTGATTAATAAACTAGTAGTAAGCAGAAGGATTATCATATGGTTGCTCCTTCTAGAAGAGTTTGATGTCACAATATTGGATAAGCCTAGTAATGATAATGTGGTATCATATTTCCTTTCAAGAATGGAGACTAATGATGAAGAATAGGTAGTTGATGACTCTGAATGAGCACTTATTTGCTATCTCCACAAAAACACCTTGGTATGCATACATATCCAACTATTTGGTTTCAGGTAAAACACCCCCACACTACTTATACTCTAAGAAGAAATATATAGTTGAAAAGAGTGTGCACTTTTCCTGGATAGTTATATTTATATTTCCTATAGGGTAAGATCATGTCATGAAAAGATGTACAGATGATGAGGAAATATATGATGTCCTACGAGCATGCCACAATGAACCTTATGGAGGAAATTTTGTTGCAAAAAGAATAACACAAAAAGTGTTAACTTGTTATTACTAGCCAACACTGCATAAGGATGCATCACTTTAAACCAAAAGGTGTGATAAGTGTCAAAGAATGGATAAGCCTACCAAATCTGATGAAATACCATTGCAGCCTCAGTTGGTTTTGCAGCCTTTTGACAAATGGGGCTTGAATTTCATTATCCCCATAAATCCTAAATCTCGGCAGAAGGAATGCATATTTGTATGCACATATTATCTAACCAAGTGGACAGAAATGAAGGAATTGTCAAGTAAGAAGAGTGATAAAGTATCCAAGTTTCTCTATGATCGTATCTTCACCAGATATGGAGTTCCAAGGGAGATTGTCACGGATCAAGGTACAAAATTTTTTGCTTATGTAATTTCTTATCTAGATAAATAATATGAAATCAGACATAGGAATTCTACACCATACCATCCCCAATCTAATGGTCAGGTAGAGGTGATAAACAAAGAGATGGAAGCTATCTCGACAAAGACCATTTCACTTCATAGAAAAGATTGTGGGCAGATAGACTTCCAGAGGCAGTATGGGTAATCAACACAACATGGAAGACAAAAAATCACTTCACATTGTTTGAACTCTTGTATGGTAAAACTGTTGTTTTCCAATTGAATTTGAGCAAAAAACACTAAAGACTACACTTGAGATAAGAATAGATATATCTGAAGCACAAAGGTAAATGATTCTCCAACTTGATGAGTTAGATGAAATAAGAAGACATGCTATGCATAATACAAAGATAATGCAAAAGAAAAATATCAAATGGCATGACAGGTACATAAAAACAAGACAGTTTCAAGAAGGTGATTGGGAAATCTTGTTTGACTCAAAGTATAAGGACCATATGGGAAAACTCAGGACACATTGGCTAGGCCCCTATGAGATAGAGAAAATATTTCCGAATGGAATTATAAAACTTGCCACCATAGATCTTGTAAGGTTCAAGTTATTGATCAATGGCCACAGGTTGATGTTGTATAAGAATCCAGATGACTGATGTACTTTCATGCAACCGTTCAAAGGAGGACAAAACATGATGGAAATAAAGACATCAGAAGTTGACTCTACTGGTTCATCTTCTAAGATTTTAGAGGATTGAGATATTTAAGTGGCCTCGGTATGTTTATCTTGCTGGATAATCCAACGAAAAATAAAAGTGTTGTGAGAAGCCCTCTCGGTGATCAGCAACACTCTGCTAATATTTCATTTCTCGGAGTTTCTATTTTGCAAGATTTGATGCTGGATGGTTGTAAGAGTGCATGATCTCCATCACAAGGAGAGGATGTAGTGACTGAAGGTCCACTTTTAGTGGCATAGAACAAACCCCTATTTTTTTTCACGCATGACAGAGCCCATGATTGCATGAAGAAGATCAAATATATATGGACGTGTGAGAGATGAAAAAATATAGCTGGTACCCTAATAGATCAGTGTTCCCTCTCTGAGATTTAATTTATCGTAGTAAGGATCAGCCAATATAAATCCAACACACGCATGCAACATCGTAAGCGGTGTCTGCAGCATAATATCAAGGTTACATGTAGCAAAGCACAATTCAACAAGCATGCACAATAATCATTCCAAACCGAAAATGAGATAAGTGCACTTAATTACCAAAATTATTAAATTATTATTAGAATAACTATTATTAATTCATATTTATATCTAGTCATTGAGTATTCAATGCATTTGAAATATCATTGCCTTCTATGCCATGATGTATCCCTCCACATAAACCCATGTTGTCATTTTACTTCAATTCGTATGCTTCTTGTGGTCAAAATAATCAATGATCTCTCTCCTCAAACATGTTGCATATCCTTTTTGCCTAAAAATTTGAAAATACTCAAAACATTCTCACAATTCAATTGAGTATCATTCTTCAAGAAAAAAATGTTTGTGATTGCGTGTTGAGACTAGACCAAGTTGCAGGTTCACAATGGGAGGAGACTTGATTCACCAAGAATCCACATAACACTCTCAACTTCTCAAAAACCCTCAAATTATAAAGTACTTTCAAGACAATGGGTGGCTATATTACTTAAATCGATTACAGGGTTTCAATGAATCAATGGTTGCAAAATTTTCTACTACATTCAGAGAAGGTGAAGTAAATATAAAGGGTTTGTCGGTAAAAATTAGTCATGATGTCTTGGTAGAGGTAACATGAATTCCTGCACAGGGTGAACCATTTCTTGAGAAATCAAATCTTGAAGCAGTAAGAAGGTAATTTTTTGATGAATATGATGTATTCTTCAATGATAGAAAAGGTACACACATAACTTATCTCAAACATTTTTGGTATTAAGTTGTAAATTATATTATTAAGTACTTCACCTATTAGGTAAGATACTCTCGGTTAAATATAGTTCACTTTAAATTACTCAATCATTTTAAGAACAATAGACAAGTGAATGTGCCCAAATTTTTACATGAGATATTGAAGAAGATGTGTAGAGAGGCATAAATAGGTGAAGGTATGCACTATCATACCACTGCCTCATAACTATGAAAATTAAAGCACACCCTATAGAGGGGTTATACCCTGAGATAAAGATGGGAGAGATTTCTGTAAGGATCTAAGAGATATTGATGGATTGTTGACAAAATAAGAGGAAAAGAAGAAGAAGTACTAGAAGCTCTTCCACATGCCTTCAATTGATCCCATGTAGCTACCTCTCAACTTGAACTAGCAACTGGAAGAATCACCATGTTTCTGAGAATTTTCCACCTTTTCTAAAAAAAACCATGATTCCTGTATCTCACCTGAAAGAATATTTCATTGTTGAAAACCTTCTTAGAAATATCTACCCCTGAATCATCTACCTCCAAGGGAAAAATTAAATCTTCCAAGTCAACTCCTACACCACAGAGGCGCTCTCATAGGCTAAAATCTAAAAGACCAAAGACCTTCAAGCCAACAAAGTTTTAGACCATATCACTTAATAGTGATGTGGAAGCCGCATAGAGGAAAACATTGAGTCCACACCAATGGACACAAGTGAAGGGAGGTACTGATGCTACATTTTTTGAACAAAAATTCCCCACATAGCACATGGAGGGACAAGAATACCAAGCCTAGAATGTGGAGATGAAGATTAGGAAAGAGGTTCATGTAGAGAGCTCGAGGAAGAAAAGGTTGAAGGATAAATTACACAAGAGTGCCCTAAGAAGTGCATAAAGGAAGATGCAGTCAATAGTTTCATACTAATGAAATAGTTTATGAAAAGGAAGGATCTGAGGAGAAAATGGAAGAAGAAATTTGCAATAAAGCTAATTTCCTAAACAATCTCGTGTATCAGAAGGGTAATGAGGAAGAAACAAAACAAGAAATTGGTGAAAAAATTACACATGTTGAGAATATCATTGAGCACTTGGTCCACGGAATTGAGGAAGAACATATTTTTGTGGGAGTTCTACAAATACCAGAACATGCCCTTATACTTGCACAACCATTTTTATGACATGCTAGCATGTGGCCACAAATTTTTATCAAGGAAGTTATAAAAGAGCATAGTTAAACTCAATCTATAGAGAAATGACAACACGAACAAATATGATGGATTACTATGTAAATCAATTTGAAACCTATGTAAATAGGTTGAAAGATCAAAGTATGAAAGAGATAAAATAAGAACTCATTTTCGAAAAAAAAGAAAGAAATTAAGGAAAAAGATAAAGAGATTGAATGGATAAAGAAAAAACAGGAAGAGACACTTAAGGTGGCCCATGAAATATTCAAATACAAGCCTCCTTCCAATGTCTATGTAATTTTCTTACACGAAAAATATGTTATCAGCTTAAGCTTACATATATCAACTCTAGATATGTCCATTTGACATCAGTGGAGCAAGAAGCTTCTTCATGTTGTACCTGAACAAATCCTCATGAAACTAAACTTCTATTTTGTGAACTCTACATGTATAATTATACTCTTGAATATGATAGGGATTGGATTCCAGTCCTATCCATTGGATATGTTCCAATTAAAGCACTTTATTCCTATTTTCAAAATGATTTAGATCCAAGAAAGGATAAATGGAGGACTACATACATCTAGAGAAAATACAACCACTCATGGTCAGTGCTAAAACTAACAACACCAAGGAATTTGTGGATCAATATGGAAAGTATATGGAGAAGAAGGAAATCAGAAAAAGGGTATGGCAAATGAGGAAAGCAACTCAGAAGGAGGTCAGAGACTATGATCAAGGATACAATGGGAATTCAGATAGTTACAAGCCTGCAGAATGCGCTAGGAAACGAAATGACTCCTTAAGATGAAACCAGGAGGAGATACATTCATACCCCTTACATAATACCAACTCTCAGACAAGTGAGTGTATACATTCACATTGCCAATGGATGTGCAAAAAAATGGTTCCCATTTGCTTTTCATCCCCCAATCTTCAACTTTATGATACCAAATTGGTCAGGTGATCCACCATTGAATGAAATAGCACAGGACATAGTCATGAACACCCTCAAGGATGAATGGAGGTTACTTCTTCACCGAACCAGCAAGGGACGGGAAATACCAATGGATTTTAGATGAGTATACATCAGCATATATGTGGAAGCCAAATAAATCTGAATGAGAACATTCAATAGATATAAAGCATGGGGGTTGTGATGAGTTGATTAAATTTATTTTATGAACAAGTCATCCTTTATACTTTTTCTTAAGCCATTAAGGCTATGCCCCTTGTATTTCCATGTCTTACTGTTGAACATCACCACTATAACCTGAACTTATGACATTGATAATGATTAATACAGTTATGGCTAGTTAGCTTTATTTTATGGTATTTTGAGTATGCATTTATTCTCTTGATTACAATAAATTTTTTTAATTATGTTTGTGTGATGTTACTCTTGTTTTCAAGTATCTTTTTATATGCAGCAACTTGTACGCAACAAAGGACCCATCTGTAGCAACTAGTTTGCAGCCAAAGGGAATCACATATAGGCAAAGGACCTATCCACATCAACCCATCCACATCCAAAGTAAGTAGCCTATAGAAAAGGAGCTATGATATTAAATATACCTTGGAACATGGGGGATGACACTCCAAATCTACATGTTTCGTGGAAGAGGTAGTTACAAACTGGAACATGAAACTGGATATAACTCAACTCTAAACCTGGTGATTCGTTGCAACTAAATGAGGAACTAATTTATTGAACTGTTCAATCACTTAAGTTATGTGTTTTACATCTAAACACCCAGTGATTAATTATTTTACATGTATCAAATCTCCAGATGATCTATTTGAGATATTTTACTAGATTTTTTTGAACTCCTATTCGAACTCTACTTCTCACACTTTGTTCTACTTAAAAAGAATATAAAATAAAGATATGAAATGTTAGAAAACAATAGTAGATCTATATAGATATTAGATAATACCGAGTAGAAAATATATATATGTTGTTTTGTATGCAGATGTAATCTTTATGCCAAATTAATAAGAATCTGAGTTATGTTCATTAACTTCTAGGAACAAGCCTTAGAAGGGATTAACACCCAAGGAAGGGCCCACTTGTGGTTTTATAACCCCCTCCATAATTTTTTACTTTGTTTTATTGCATGGATAGATTAGAAAGTAATACATTCCTTTATCTGTATTCCGAATTGACAAGATTTTCTTAGTTATATTATTTAAAAGTTATTTACTTTCATTCTAAGTTTAGTTGTTTTCAAGCTTTGTTATTTTAATCATTATAGTGACATCAATCAATTTCCTTACCTTGTAAATGCTTTGTAACTGTGCATACAACATTGGAATTATTAAAAGTTTAATTCCCTTGATTTAATGATTAAATGATTATAGATTAATAAACAAAATATTAATTTTTGCAAGTTAATTTGCACCACCACCTTCAATGATTTTTTTGTTCTTTTATTCACACTCATTTTGTGGAATTTATCTCTATTGTATATGTTTGACCTTGGTATTTAATTACCTTAGTAAATTAAAGATTGACGAACCTCTTAGATATCATGTCACTATCATACATTTAATAAACATTTGGTGAATACCTTTACACATATTTGTTGACAGTAGCCAATGTCTTCATCATAATAACGTCCATGTCCTTTAATCAACCCATCAATGGTCCTTAACCCCTTATTAAAACAATTGAGAGATCTGAAATACTTTTTACAAAGAAAAAAGAAAAGTTATAGTTATATATGTATGTATGTATGTATGTATGTATGTATGTATGTATGTATGTATGTATGTCGGAGTCTTTCAAGTATCTTTATCAGGGCTATAGACACCTAGAAGACATGGGAGAAATGTTGTGACTAGAATCAGATACATATATATTAGTTATATGGATGTATGGCTAGCAATGAAGCAATGTACAGATCTCCTTCCACCCTTAATTCATTAATAAACTATCAAAAACAGTCATTCCTACACATTGGATAGTTTGTCTTCACTTATTTCCTGTGAAATCTTCACGTCAAGAAGCAATTAATTTTTATGTGCACATATTGGATCTTGATGAGAAAAAGGACTAGTATGTTACCAAGTATTGTATGGACATTTTTTAGACTCTTTCTTTAGTCCATTTTTTGTCTCATGATTTGTTCCTTTGGTTTATTGCTTTTCATTACTAATATTCTATCTGTATTTTCCATATCTATCCATAGAATTTACACTATTATTTTTATTCGTTCAAGACATCCATGTGCATAGATTGCCTTTTTAATATGTATGAGGGAAATTTTTTCCCCAATTCAATAAACAATCTTACACTTCTCTCTATCATATATTTCTTTGCCAGCTTTCACTTTAAGGCATGATCACTCCTTCCTATCTTTTCCATTAGCTTTAGTTTATCATCTTGTTGAAATTATCCATATTGGCCTTGATTTGACTCTTTTTTCTCTTTTGTGTGTGTGTGTGTCTGTGTGTGTCTTTGTGTGGTCTCTGTGTCTCTGTGTGTGTGTGTGTGAGAGAGAGAGAGAGAGAGAGAGATAATTTTCCCTTGTACATTCTCATCTCTCGTTGAGGGCATATTGACATTTTTTTCTCCTATACATAGTTTCAAAAAACCTAGAAAATCCAAAAACATTCACCAAATTTGAGAATCCTAAACATTGGGAAATCCTATAAAATTCACAAACATGCACAAAATTTGAACAAAAACATTCATAAAATACTATAAAAATCATAAAAATTTCAAAATCTTATAAAATCCTAAACATTTATAAAATTTTAAAATCCAAAAATATTCATAAAATCTGTAAAACCCAAAAGCAATGAAAAACACTAAAAATACTAAACACTGGAAAATATACCACAAAACATCCTACTTCAGTGTTTTCTAGTTCTATGACACATTATGTGGATCATCTTATGATCTCATTTCATCAACAAAGCATATTTTCTTGTTATGTCTATCTTCCCTACATATATCATTGCTCAAGGCAGTTTCATATTACATGTTTTCTTTTCTAAGCGACTTCTATGTCCTCCATCAAATCCCTTGCATGTATCCTTTATTGAGGCATCATCTTAACCCTTTTCATATAACTCAAACATTTGGTTACTAAATATGGGTTTAAAAACATTGGTATAATAGACTTGAACATTGTTTGTTTGAGTGTATTTGTTTGTGTTTGTTTTTTTTTTAATTTTCTCATATTACATTGCTTATGGAATTTTCTTTGAGTTATTTATTTAGCATTGAAAAAAAATAGGTATTATGGATTTTCATGTCCTCTTACCTTTTTATAGTATTCTTACATCAAATAAAGGTTAGTTTTGAGTCATGAAGCTATACAAGTTACGTTACATTCTTCCCATCCCTCATCATATCCAATCCGCATAAATATCTCTCATTCTAACTAACATTCCCTCTAACTAACCTTTACTGTTTATTCTAACCTACTGAGACACATTTCTATTACATATTTCTTACCCTCCCTCCAACCCTTGTATAGCCATAGTCATGATGGTTTTAACTATTGTGATGGCCTCCTAGCTAACGCGATGGGATTTTCTTCTGATATGATCATTTTTCTTTTCTTTTTGAGCATTAATTGACACCTTTTATCACCCCATATATTCTCAAGGGGGAATTTTCCATCCTACTAATTTTTCTTCCACACATGAAACATAAAATTTTCTACTATCTTTGAAATGGCGTCACTTGCGCTACACCACATCAAAGAGGGGTAAATGTAGACACCTAATTTCGACCACACAATTTTAATACTAAAATTGCACTAATTATCTTCTTTCCCATCATTTTGTTACAATTAATGATTTTCCACTAATTAGCTAATATTCATAATTATCTCGATCAATTGACAAAATTTCTTTAATTAACTAGCCTCATCCCTCATCTTGGATGACAATTAACTTTGTTTCATTAGTTAACATTCTCTTTTAATTAATTAATTAACCATTATTAATGAATTAGACTTTCAATCTTTATTTAATTAATAAATCCTCTCATTAGTTACATAGAACTAATGGCAGGCCTTTGGCTGCCCTTTTTCCTTTATCCTGTTGGTAGCTCTTTTTATGGTTTTTGATCAAAAAATGTAATGTTTAATATGTAGCCTTTTCATAGTTTGGATCTATTTTGTGGTGGTCTGCATTCAATTCTTTTTTACTCTGTCTTCATGGCTTCTTGTTTGTTTGTTTTCTAAAACTGGTTTCTTTATGTATGGGGTTTTTTTGGTCCACTTAAAACAAAACTCTTTTTTACCTTATCTAAAAACAAAATCCCCCTCTCAAACCCTTCAAATTCTACTATTTTCCCTAAAAATTATCTCTAATTATCTTCTATAAGCTAAACTTGGCCTATGAATTAATCTCAATAATTAATTAAACCTTCCCAAAATCCCATGGGTTACTAACCTCTAATTAATCTCTTCTAATAATGTTTAACCTTTTTTAATTCTACATTCAATTTATCTCATATTCGCTAGATTGCAAGTTTCTCCCAAATTGGAAAGCTATATAAGAAACCTAGTAGACCTTTTCATGCCTTAAACCTTTTTTTTGTAAGACATTTGATATCTCAAGAGAGAATTTCCCTCACAAAAAAATGTTACATAATTGAGAAACCTATTTCCTTATGTTAGTAGGAGAAGATTCAAAAATTACACTTAATCCATATTGATGATATCTCTTCCACCTTATTAAAACCCCTTTAATTGTAGGTAACTTGCATTTAGTTCACATAATGGAGCATCTACATATCAGAGAACATACAAACATACAAAGGGAGGTTTTTTGTTTAATGTTAGATTCATGTGTTATGTAATTTAGCTAGCTTTCCCTTTTATGCTCGATTTATTTAAGGACCTACTTGGTGTTAGGTTCATTCAATTAGTTTAGTTACATTCATCATGCATAAATATGTTGTTAATTTTTGTGATATCCCTCTCATACAAAATAATGAAGACACTACTTACATTGCACATCATTATCCTCATGTGATGGATTTGATTACTATTAATGTACATGATGAAATTTCTATTGATACCCATGATATTCCTCCTATTATATTTCACTCTCATCCACATGATGATAGATTCTTAATGCATACTTCTACACACTTACTTATATTTAGATCTTTGTCCCCTATGGTGGTTTCTACATATAAAATACCTAAGGTTTTGGGATACATTCACATCTACCTTCACATTTTCACCATGACCATGGATTTAAAATATGTTAGTTATAAAAACTAATGATGAAATTCTAATTATATTATGCATATCAAATCCAATATTAGATCACTTATTGCAGCTTCTCCACCACAAGTTAAAATAATGTGTGTTGATTTGATATTGATTCTTGATGTTGTTACCTTACCCTCTTTCCTAAATTCTATGCATGAATCATATGTTATGGATACACTTCATCTTGTTACATCCATAGGGGAAAACAATCCCCCTTTTTCTACATTTATGTCTATAGTTTCTTCCATAGTCATAGGGGATAGTACATATAACTTTAATGCTTCTTAACTTCCCAAATTGTACCTATTACTTATCAATATTTCACCTATTATAGTTTCTCCTAATGGACATATTCTCATTGTTTATGTCATTACATTTACTACTCATGCAGTTAAAAACTTGTACTATATAGGGTTCTCCCCTCACTATGTTGGAATTTTTCTATGGTATCTCTTATGTTACCCTTGTTACTCGATGACATACTATTGTTCTAGGTTCAAACATGAATATTGAGGGTGCACTTACATTCATGAACCTCACTTTACACATGCACACACTAAGGGGAAACTTTACTTCCCTTCCCTAGTCATAGGATCTCAGATTCTAATAATATAAATACTTCAGATGTTTGCAAATATCCAAAAACATTATCTTAGTTCTTGGTTGGATGTATATTTGTTTTCTTATACTATTTCATGTTGCACTTTTCCTATCATGTTATCTTGATTCATAGTATGTTATATCCTTTTACATGTATATATGCACATTCATATGGTAATTTGAGGTGAATGGAATCCATCGACAAATTATCACATGATGCATGATGCTTGACATTTTTCTCTACCAGTCCTGTTGAGGCTCCTGGGGGAAAATACTCTCCCTATCCTTTCACATTAATGTGTTATCACTGCAACATTTACTACCTTCATTTCTCTTTCATTTAGATATATACATTTGACATACTATTCAATATTCTAACATGTTAATGGGTGCTTCATGTGTAGAATTTTTCTTGCAAGCTTACTTCCAACCATGGTTATCTACTTATCCTTTTAGACAAAAAATATGCACTTATTACAATTGCATCACACCTCTAGAATGTTATTATATGCATGATTTCCAAGTGTGTATATTAAACACAAGTGACACTTTTTCTTAGTCCTGTTTACTAGTTTCGACTGACTTTGATTGTGATTTTGCCTCTTATTTCTTGCAAGTATCTCTTTTGGTCGATTCACATGGATCTTTATCCCTGTTCATGGTAGTGTTTTTTTTCTTGGCTTTGAGATAGTATCACCCAGTGAGGACATTAATTTCCTAGCACTAGTTTTCATTACAGACCTTTTTTGCCATGTTACTTTATTTCCAACTTGTCAATTTATTCATTATTTAGGGTCTTTTCTTATCTTTATTTCATTACCTAGGTCACATTTTGGTGTCACTAAGTGTCGAATTTAAAACAAAGAAGTCATATATATACATAACCCACTAATTATTATTAGAGGAAGGAAATTTTGGGCTATCACTCTCTATCTACTATCTATAAGAGCAAAACTTGTGGATTACATTTTGGGTTGCAATATTCACTGCATAGGAGGGCTTATTCTAATTTCCATTTCACACATTCATCTTGGGGGAAATTGGTCTTATCCCATTATCTTAGTGCTACTGAGATAAGGAAAACCTAGCTTCAATGGACATAATTCAAATCACACTCTATAAAAACTAGATAGAGTATTAAATGTAGTGCAGCTCTTGGTGACAATCACATTAGGGTAATTGTCGAGGTCATTCCAACTCAAAAATATGTATTATTTATTTCATTAATGTTTTATTAAGATTTGTGTAGGTATCTAGAGTTTTTTTTGGGTATACGTGAGATACAAAAACTCTACAGTGAAATGGATGCAATAAATAGCAAAATTAAGAAACTAAGTTTAAACCCTGAAAGACCATAAGAAAAGTTGTTACAGGGACACTAACACCTATATCATACACTAGCTCCCAAGGGAGTCATATCCTACTTTGGGTGATCTTTTCTAAAGAAGTCTTGGGTCTTATTTTTCTAGATAGAGCTCACACACTCTAGATCCAACCTACTCTAATCATCTTCTAGCCAGCCCAGATATTACGATATAATTTAAGTCACTCTTAGCTCCTATCTTGAATCCTTGTATTTTTCATGTTATATCTTGTTTTTTTATTACTACATTCATTTGATATCATTCATCTAATAAATATTTAAATTATTTGGTGATTCTATTTATTGATCAAACCCTAGTTTTCCCTAGGATTCTTCATTTAGTATATACTTTTTGGCTTATCAAAAGATGTTATAAACATCCTAAACCTCCTTCATAAGTATGAATCTATTCATATGAATAGAATTCATCCTTACTTTACAAATAACGAAGAGGAATATTCCTTACACTGTAAGTCACATATTATTGCCACATGTCATCCTCAGATCCCTTATTTCTTTAAAAAAAATTACAACCCCAGTCCTGATGTTGTATTCTTACCCCCTATTGAGGCCACTAGTTCTTTTGAATATGATAATGATGTTGCTTCCATTTCTACAAATGACACATGTGTTAAAAAAAATTCAATTATTTAGATGAGGAATGTATTATTAATGATGTTTGTGATACCCATACATCTATTGATATTGTAGATGTTATCATCAATGGTCCTTGACTCACTTCTTCTTCTCCTCCACTTACATATTCACAAGCCATTAGAATTGTTCATATTCTTGTTACTAATGATATTCAAGTCATTCCCTCTTATTATCCACTAAGTGTGTCTTTATTGACCATTGTCCCTCAAAAGTATTATCTATCTTCATCCACCCCTTGTGCATCTTCTAATGATGTTAATACTCATTTTTATTTGCCTCATGTGTTAAAATATGTAAAATTTCATAATTTAGGTGTTTCTACTCTTGATGTTTCCAAATATAGTATACATAATGATGATCATGAGAATAGTGTGTATATTACTTATATTCCTTCTTCTTCTAAACTTGTTGATTAAAGTGTGCAGATTTGACACCCTCTCTCTTTGGGGATTTACCACCATCTTCTATAGTATTCTCAATATAAATTTCCATGGTAATTCCTACCTCAAACTTCTGGGGTTTATTATCCCTTAGGTAATAGGCTTGATTTTTTTCAAATGCATCAGAATACTTGATCCTATAAGATTCATCACTAGGTCTTAAATTAGTTGGAAATATTTTTAAAGTTTTGTTGAACATTGTATAAAAATATTGCACACATTCATTAGGTTTCTTATTTATATTTTCAAATTCTAACAGGAGGAACCTAAGTTCAATCCCATCACCATATTGGATCCTAAATGCATTTCTCATTTCTTCCCAAGAATCAATTGACCCTTCAAGAAATGAGTAAAACCATTCTCTAGCATATTCCTCTAATGTGTGCATAAATAATTTTAAATAGACATCCTCATATTCATCTCTATATTCAGACATGATATTCTAGAATAATTTAAGATGTTGATCACCACTAATGGAATTTTTTACTTAAAACTTAGGTAATCTATTTCTAATTTCATGGGTACTTCATTTGGATAACTAGGCATACCCTCAAAAATTATGGTTCTAAAGTCATTAAATGTGAAAGGAGTATGGGGATCAGGATGATCCATATTTTTATGAATGGGATTTTCAGGAGGAATATCAGTGTTGTGAGGATTCCTGAAAGTATCAGTCTTAAAATCAAAGCCTCTATTCTCATTTGTAAATAAATGGATGGGTTCAAGATTTCTCTCACCATATTTAAGTGTATAACCTTGTTGGAACAATTAGTGAATCTAGTATCCATGGATATTTGACTCAAAAGTGTCAGAAGAGCTAGAATAATTTTTAACCAAGGATAAATCACATAAATTAGAGGGTTATTGGCTTTACCTTTTGATCTTTGGCCTCCTACTGGTGTCTATATCTATTTATTCCTTCTTTGTGATGCATTTCATTCAAGAAGAATATTTTTAGCAAGATTTGACTTGAAATAAGACCTTAATCCTTATAGTTTTTCAAGATGGAAAGTTATCAAAAGAATATATCAAATAATACAAAATTAGTTTAACGTAAAATTAAGGATAGAGTCACCACTATATATTTTCACTCTAGAAATGTTAGATTAACTCTGAATGTTGCACTGAAAAATCACTCCATAAACAGCAAAGAAAAAAAATTGATAAACCCTTGTAAAACCCACAAAACAACCCCAAAAATGGTATTGATATTTAGATGAAACCTTTAACTCCCCAGAAATTACATCAGAGAAATGTTGGTTCCTAGTTTTACACCCCACAAAGTTGGAAAAAAATCACTGACAGATGGCATAAAAAGGGATAAAAGTAAAATGTGTCATTTGTAGCTGGGGACAAATTTAACACTCTTTTATCACCAGGTCCTAGTAATGAATAGGAGAAACGTACAAAGGAATTGGATATCTCTTGATACTTTTGGCTCTTCCTAAATCCAAGATGAAATAACCCAAAGGGTATCTTGAATAAAGGAGTAATAATACGGGTTAATCTCCTACAAATATTGGCTAGTTAATCTGATCAAATTTTAGCCATAGATGTAATGTTCACTTAGAGATTTATCACACAGACATTACATACACTTAATACATTAGAAAAAATATGATCCCAATCATAATTGAAAATTATTATGTTAAAAAAATTGGATGGAATGGTGTTTGGTGATACTAAACTTCATAAATCAAAGAAAACACACTCACAATATGCAGGAAAGAGTAGTTTTTAGGAAAACACGTGTAAAATGACTTGAGTTAATGTGATTTATAGAGGTAGAATTGTAGAATAGTTAGTTAAAAAGGGGGGTGGTGGATCTAAATGGGGAGAAATAATTGTGTTTACCAATTCAACCTTTGACACTCAAAAATGCAGAAATCCAGAGATAAAGATGATATAAATGTCAATGGGGCATTTACATTCATTGATACCAAGTTCCTACAACTACTTCCACATAATCTTTAGAATCTCAACCACAAACACTTATGCATAATATTTTAATGAAACCTTTATGGCTTCAATTAAAAAAACCAATATACACTCATGAAATATAATTAATTATCCCAAAATAATACTACAAGAAGGATTTTTAAACTAAGCTAATGTTGCAAAGTAACACTATAATACAGCATTCATTCAGTAACCAATCTATTACAAACACCAGGAATAATTCCTTTGTATTTAATTGATTCAATAAACATAATATCACATCAAAACTTACATTCCTTAACTATACTCTCATACATCTTCAAAAATTCTTGGTTGATCATGGAATACAACTCTGTATATGTCAATTCGAAGGGATACATACACAAAATACTCTCGGTGATTGCTAATGACTATACAATGTAATCAACTTAGCATAAACCCAAAAATTTGAAATCCTTAGAATGAAGATAGGCCTTCATTATTATAAAAAAAATCCATAAGGGAATATACTAAAAATAACCAAAACCTATAAAAGATGGGATTTTAGTTCATGATGTGCTAAAATGGATGGAGAGTTAACTCTAACTGAAAATATCCAATCTTGATGTGTGAATTTAGAGCGGTTATAAATGAAGATTAAACCCATGGAGGAAAGATAATATTTTTTCTTACCAACAAATTATTTTGTCTTTTACTTTCTTGTTATCATTCCATTCGTGCTCATAGGAAAAAAATTTTATGATATGAAATCATTCTTTATGTGCACTCCTAAAGAGTTTATTGTACATGTAATAATTTGAATTTATTTCTCCCTTTTGAAGGAATAACCAATTGTAAATGATAAATAATGACGGGGAATAAAAAAGAAGGGGGAAGTTAAGTATATTTGAGGTTGTTTTTCTCACTCCTGATTTGTTCCTCTAAATTTTCTATGTATGGATCCAACCTTTTAAACATTTCCATAATGGGATCTTCATCAGGTCTAGTATGATAAATAAATATAACCTCTTTCTCATAAAAAAAATGATATCAAAATCAGTTAAAACAACATTCTTCCTATTGATATTTTGTCCAATTTATGTACACATCCTACCAATTGAATAAACCTTTGAATTGATGAATAATTAAAATATTTTGAAGACCCCAACTCACCCTTAATATATTGTTAAAGGATTTCAAATAGCTTATTCACATCTATATCTCCTAGGGTGTGAGTATCTTGAATGGAATCACATTCTCAATATTACAGTCAATATTACAGTTAATATCATCAATAAACTCTCATGTTTTATCACTCATGTCTTAGAGTTTGCTTATGTAACTTCCTAAAGTGTTCATCCTTAATTTAATGAATCTCTCGTAATCATATTGTCTTCCTCTAAAATATTAAGGCACAATGCCTTTCCTTTCCACCAGCTCATTATTCATGGCAACAATGGATTCAAGATTTTTTAGCATTCCATCCTAATACTCCATCTCATTCTAATACTTTTCAATTAGTACCTTAGCATCTTTAGTTTGTTCTAACACATGTTTATAGAAATTAGTTATAGTTTTTAGGACCTTGTTTCCTTTTATAACTAATTCCTCTTCCCATTTCTCTATATTATTTCCCTTACATCTTAAATTATTAACAATCATCAATTATTTAGGGGTGATGGTAGAAGCAACTTCTTGATTCTCAGCAAGAGGGTGCAACCACTTTTACACATAAGATGACAATATATCAACTCATTCTTTCAGTTTCTTCTTTGTTTCCGTATGCTTATCTATTATCTGGAAGAGGCCTCCCATTACAATTGTGACCTCATGCTTCAGAACCTGAGTGGTTACTTTCCCTAATGAGACTTGTGTAATTTTATACTCATAAGGTGTAGCATCATCCATCAAAATGTCACCTTTTAGAGTAGAAATCTCAACCAATCAGTTATATTCTTAAGGACATTTTTGCATTTTCTAATTAATTCCTCTTCCCATTTCTCTATATATTTTCCCCTACATCTTAAATTTTTTAATAATCATCAATGCATTAGGGGTGATGACAGTAGTAACTTCTTGATTCTTGGTAGGAGGGTACAACCACTTTTGTACATAAGTTTACAAGATTTCAACTTTTTTTTTCATCTGGTTCTTTGTTTCCTTATCCCTATCCATTTTCTAGAAGAGGTCTCCCATTGTAATCGTGACCTCATGCTTCAGACCCTTAGTTGTTGCTTTCCCCAACAAGAATTGTGTAATTTGATAATTATAAGGAGTTGCATCATCCCTCAAAATTTTAACTTGTGGATTAGGAATCTCCATAAATATATCTCTTTGTGGCCCCATGATAGTTCTTTGCATAATTCTATCCATTTTGGGTGCCATATGTGCTCTCACATATATGATACATTTAATGTCCACTTCCTACAACTTAAGTTTCACATTTTTCTTCCTTGGGAGTTTTTTTCCCAACCATCCTTCACTTGGGGTATTACCCTCTCCTTGGGTTTTTTTCTTTTTTAAGTACATGGAGCAACAAATATTACTCATAAATCAAACAAGGTGAGACTAGAATTATGAATTTTCTCTTTCAGGGTTTCCACATTATCTTTTTATTATAGAAGGGTTGGGTGTGAGATAGTTGCATCATTTGGTCTTTCCATTTCAACATCAACTCATGGCTCCTTCGATGGAGATAACTATTTGGATGGATCTTCTTGTTTATCAATTTAATCATAAGCCTTCATTTCTTCTATTCTTTCTGCAAATTCATGAGTTACAATTACTCTTTGTACTACCTCTAAGGTTGATTAGAGAGGATCCATTTATGTAGATTATTTAACCTCAGTGGTTGGATTTACTTTGGTCTCTGGTTGTTTCTCCTCTACTATTGTAGCTTCCTATATGATAGATTACTAAGATAATGTTAGGAGCTTCCCCTATTATTTTTTTAATACAATTTGAGTAGGTGTTATATGGATATATTGCAGGATAAGGTTATCCCCAACATCTTGAAATAAACCATCCAATAAGTCAGTAAACACTTGTTTATGAGAATTCTCTTGCACCTCACACTCCATAAATTCAACTAGTTCAACTTTCTTTTCTTGAATAGTATATGGTAGGGACCTCTATTTTTGACAAAGTTGTAGTGGTATCAACCATATTGGGCTCCTCTATTACTTTGGAAGGAGTCTTAGGGCCTTTGGTAGCTCCAAGCATAGTTGCACTTAAAAATGCTTATACTGTAGGATTCACCACATTTAATTTCTTTCCCCTTACAAAGTGCTTGATTTTTGGATCATCCTCCTCCTCAGGAACAGAACCCAAGATTGGAACCATTCTTAATATCTCTTGTGATATTTCTTCCATCATCCTCTTTCGCTTACTTGATAATTATTTAATAAAAGAATAAGTTTCACCTGCCTAGATTTCCTCATGAGAAATAGATAGGTTGGGATTTCATGTATGAGGGGCATAGCTTGAAGTGGAGTGGCATGTGTGATAGGTGCATTTTTCAATTTTCTCATCAACATTTCCTCTATCTTTTGTGTTAAATGGGACACATTAGTTTTTGTCTTTCTTTTATTTGCACTTTATTCCCCTACTACTCTAGATGTTGGTCTTTTGGTATAAATTTGATGTGATTTTCCCCTTAGTATGTCCAAACTAGCTAATCCCTTTAAAAAAGGTGGAATAACATCCTTAACTACCTTAGAAGCCTTGTATTCTCTCAATATTGTAGTATAATTAAGATAAAATTCAACACCTTTGTAGATGATCTGAGAAAAATTTATTCTTATGAGATTAGTTTTCCTCTCATGCAGATGGGTTCACTCATGGTTTCTTCAATCAAGGGGTGCCACCGGATGAGATGTTATGTTTTTTTCAATAAAATATCTACTTACCAGCCTCTTATATTTTGTCAAACCCTTATGACCAATTATAATTTTATAATCAGTATTTTAAGATACATTCATTTGGAAAAAATACCTAAGTATCACCTGCTCCCCATCCTTATAGTCCATCCATTAGTCATTATAGTGAGGCTCATGTTCATAACATATGTGAAGGAATTCTTGTAGTATCCACTTGATGTCTTAGTTTAGTCTAGCTTGGAATGTCTACATGATAACTCTATTCATCTCATCATCCAAAAGTCTATCCTTGACTATTTTAGGACATGTGTATCTCCAAATAGTGATTGGGAACTTAACATTAGTTTTATGCTTCCCTTCTATAAGGTTTTGAACTTCATAAAGTTGTCTGGATAACTCAAGTAATGCCCATTTATCATCTAATCACCTAGGAAACATTTATGGAGTTCCTTGGAAACCATTCACCTTGATGTATGTTAAATCTTTGAATTAAATGAAATAGAACCCAAATTAATTAATTACTTCCCTACTATTAGGTGACATCCTATACTACTCCTATAAAAGTTTAGAGATTCAAATGATAGGAGTAAATAGTGCATCATGGGCCCTTATGGAAACATCCTTCTGACTTTCCAAGTTGAGTTGTGGGTATACATCATATACTCTATATTCAAATAATTCCTTGTTCCTTGGAATTTCATGAAATGAATTTTGGCATGCCATATTGTAAACAAAGTAGGACATCATATAAAACTCATATTTCTTTCTAGAACCTTCTTGAATCCATATTTTTATTTTGATAAGTTGATCATGAATAGAATTACTAATCAATTCTCCCCAATGAATATGTGCTTTGAAGCTAACGATGATTTGGATGTACCTAAACATCCAGTCATGAAATTAATAAGTATATTCATTACCCTCAATTCTATTTAATATGGTGATGAAGTCTCCAACTTATTCTCTGAAGTCGGCTCTGGTCAACCTCTTAGGAATCCTTATAGAAAAAATTCTTAGTTTCAAGAGCCATTGGTTGTTCTTTATCATTTAGAACTTAGAATAGTGAGATACTCACAACTGACTTGTTGATTTGGTGATTACATATACAACTTCCTCCCTTTCAGGAAGTCAAAACATTTCATCAAATTTTTATAGGGTCAAGGAAATAACTTTAACACCACTTCCATCAAGAACCACCCTATTTTATGGATTATAATTATCAGCACATACCCATACCAGTTCTTGGTACTAAATTAAAAGGAGAAAATTAACATCTAAATAAATATAAATTTTATGAATTTGAGGACATGAAATCATTCATGTCAATCACATGTAGCCTCTAAAATAACTCATTCATATTTGCATTTCCCAAATCTATGTCGGTTATTTTATCTAGATAATACATAATATGGGATGAGATAGGAGTTCCAAATTATTGAATCTTCATGGTGGCCAATGTGGTGGAAAAAATATTTTGAGAATAAAGGAGGAAATAACTAGATGTATTAAAAAGATAACTCATCTCACAACCGAGCATAAACCTGCAACATGACAAAAATGAAAATATATCACGTTGAAAGACTTACCTGTCACAAATATAGTTACAATTTCTAGTTTTAGGCTGAAAGAAAATGTCAAAACACTAATTTAACTTTTCAAATACTCCAATGCATCTCATCTATAGGATTTAGGGATTTTCTTTCAAACATATAATCCCTCGTACGTATCCATTAATGATGGAAATCCTCCAAAAAAAATCATATTCATATATGTTGATCCTTTAGCTCAAGTTTAAAAGTGGGACATACACTTAGATTGATTGGTTGGGTATATGAGGTAGGGGAGTGATTGGCATCTTTTCAAAAACTACGAACATGAAAGCTATAAATTTTTTAGGAACATCTATCCCCGAGGTTCTCTTACAAAATTCTACATGTCATTTTTCAGGCCTAGGATATGGGGTGGTTGCTTGCAACTTAGCAGAAACTATAAAGTTATGAATTTATAGGCTACAATGATGTTTTCTTAGTCAAGTGGCACTAGATCATGCCACAGGTTCTCAGTTTTTGTGCTTCAAAGATGGGGGAGAAACTTGTAAATTAGTTACAAATTGCAAAGTGAAGAGAAATACCCATCTAATACCTACAAGATTCCTCAAATATTCCCTTTTCGTACTCGAAAGTTTCTTTTTAGTTTGTAACTTCATAAAAATTTTAAAACTACCTATAATGTCTGCTTACACCTAGATGACTAGAATATTTCATTGTTGGGCATTGTAGGTGACATTATAGGTTATGAAATAGCATGAATGCAATCCTGTAGAATTTCATAAGGCATAATTTTTGAGGTAAGGGGATTCATTCCAAGGAACAATTATACAACCAAGGCCATTAAGACCTCACCCATATACCCTAGGCCTAAAAATTACAAAATATACAAGAAACACACAAATTATTAAAATGTTATATCAATACAAATAATTGACCCTACAACAACATGGTTTAATCAAGTATAAATCATGGGATAGTGTAAAATATTATAAGAAGTTGTAATCCCAAGGAGACAACATAAAAACATGATAAGAAACCACAAGGCATACAGGAAATGCATTATTTACATAGAAGATCAAATCAAGCGCCAAAAATGGCTCTTTCTTGGCGATGGAAACCCCCAGCAGGTGTCATAAGAACCACAAAAACACTCATGGATGAAGTATACTAGATGCATAATCTCTTGGGCAGGGATTCGTATAACAACACATCTAATCATGTATAATTGGAACACCATGAGCTCAAACATAAATAAATAATTGACCATAGGGGACCATAAAGGGAAAATAAAAAACAAAAAAAACAAGAACAACAACAACAAAAATATACAGTATACAACAATACACAAGGAAAAACACTTTCAATCCAAAAAGTGTTTGAGATGCCTATTATTAATAGTTATCTCAAACAATTTCCCTTCCAAATATCTTAAGAAAAAGTTATTTTCTCTAATGTTGGCATCCATGGAGTAAGGGTTCATCCACAGTGCATCAAACATGCCATGTTTTCCTTTATCTTCATGCATGTTATCCTGCAAAATAAAAAAATCACCAACATGGAAGTTTCTTTAAGTGGCCTTTTTATCAAATATTTTCTTAAGTTTTCTTTAAATTTAATGTGTCTTTGATTAGATTCTCTTTTGACCTCATCAAGCTCAATGATTTGGTTGATCTTGGAAACATAAGGATCAACACCCTCTCCATCTCTCAATTGTTTCATAAATTAATAAACAGACAACTAAACATGAAAAGGAAAGAGATCTTGAACACCATACACCAACTCAAATGGGCTCCTTCTAGTGGACCTATTTTATGTAACCCTATCATCCCATAAGGAAATTTTGAGTTGTTCACCCCACTTTCTTTTGTTTACCTCCAATGTCCTTCTAAGTATTTTGAGAAATTTTTTGTTGTTTGATTCAGCCTTCCCATTTCCATGAGGGTTGTAATTGGATGAATATGTGAGGTTTATTCCATATTTATGACACATGGTTATCATAGGTTTGGTTTTTAATCTCATAGAACTATCTACAACCAGTTTAACAGGAACGTCAAATATGTAAATTATGTTTTTAAAAATAACATCCATAACCACCTGATGTGTGGCCCTATTGGTGGGGATTTCTTCAACCCACATAGTAAAATAGTCAGTTTCCACTTATATCCATTTATGTCCTACACTATAAGGATCATACATTTCACCAATAAAATCTAACCCCCATTGTTTAAATGGAGCCTCTACTAAAACAAGTTGCAAGGGGAGATATCTAGAAGCTTTCAATCTACCAGAGAAATATTTGAAGTCTTCACGTTTTCTTACCAGCTGAGCAACATCCTTTAAAAGAGAGGGCCACCAGTACCCATCTCTCTTAATTTTGTGAGTATTCACCTTTATAGGATATTGACCACCACACAATCCCTCATGAAACTCCCTAATTAGCAAAGAATCCTCATCTTTAGTTATACATCTTAGTAATACCCCTTCAAGAAATTTCTAAGCCAATCCAAGATCTACTGGGATATATTTTTAGGACACCAATTCTAGGGTCCTTCTTTTATTCTTATCCACACTTGTATGACGGTTTAAATTTTACAAATAATAAATAATGTCCTTGTACTAGATAGATGCACTCAATTTTTTATGGGGATGTTGTTCATCATTATTAACATTGTGTACTTTAACAACTAGTATATTTGCTCCAGCCATCGACCTTTCCAATCCAAGGCCCCTTACTAGCTTGGTGGTCTAGACATCCATATCATACTCCTAAATTTTATCAACCCATCTACACCATTTCATTGGCACCTCCATTTTTCTATGGATATATTTAACCATGGTGTGTGGTACATAGGAAATGACCCTAGAGCTTAAAATGTAGTGCCTAAAAATTTTGGTAGCTTTTGCCAAGGCAAAATCTTATTTCTCCATAGTATAATACTTTAATTCAAACCACTACAAGAATACTGAAGAAATAAATGGGTCTTTCATGACCCTCATCATATTTTTACAAGAAGATAGAAGCAATAGTAAACTTGGATGCAAAGTAAAATATTTTAATTTCCTTCTTATAATTAGGACTAGCCAATACAGAGGAAATCTTCAATGCGTATTTTACTCCTTTAAAATATTGAACCTACTCATCACCCCACTTAACTACCTTATCCTTTTTCAACATGATTATGATAGGTAAAGTGATCTCAGCAAAATTAGATATAAACCTTCTCACAAAGATTATCTGATCAAAGAAGGATTGTATACCCTTCTTATATTATGGAATGGGTACCCTATCTATTGTTTCCACTTTTTCATGGTTATTCATAACCCCTTCATGAGACACAATGTTCCCAAGAAGTTTGGCCTTTTCTACTCTAAAGTGGCATTCCTTGTATTCAATGAAATTCCAAATTCTCTACATCTAATCAATATTTTTTCCAGGTGTTCCAAATGATCACCTCTCTTACTAGAAAAATAGTTATGGTATCTTGATAGACTACTATAAATTCATTCATAAACCCATAAAATGTAACATCAATGGACCTCTCAAAAGTGGCCCATGCATTCATCAACTTGAATTTCATTATGATATAAACATAAATTCCCCAAGGAGAAGTGAAAGTAGTTTTATATTTTTTTTGATTCCTTGATTGCCACCTAAGAGATACTATCTAGAGTAAACAATAATTTAGACTATGTTACCTTTTGTAAGATGATGTCCATATTTAGTAATGATTAGTTATCTTTACGTGAAGAATTATTCAAATTCCTAAAGTCCACACATAACTTGATATCATCATTCTTATTTCTTGTTAGAAATAAGTTAGTAACCTAAGAGGAATACCTAATTTTCTCAATAATACCACCACCCTTCATATTCTTGAGTTGATCCTGCATTTTGGCTACAAGAATGGGGTTGATTGGTTATTAATTTTATATGAAAGGATTAGTATGGGGCTCTAAAGTAATTTCATGTCTTAAAATATCATCCCCATAATACTTCAATTCATAATATGACTAAGCAAGGCAATCCTAATACATTTTTAGTAGTTTATTATAAGCTTGTTTTTATTCTATATCTAAGTTTCTTCCTACCCAAACTTTCTTAGGATCTTCAAATGTGCCTAGGTTATATTAAATAATATCTCTTGGTATGTGATTCTATCATGACTAAATATTTCCAGCACTATCAAAGGTATATTTAAGGTTGAATATCCCCCTTTTGGATTGTATTTATCTTTAACTAGATCACTTCCTTCTGAGACATGGTTTCTTTTCCATCACATACTCTATCATATGTTATAGATCAATCAATTTATTTGCAAAGTTTCCTTGACAACCCAAGAATATTTTTATATGTGATTCATCATCGAACACTTGTCAATGTTGAATGTTATCAGGTATAGAAGGTATCACCAACACTTCATCCTCAAACATGCATTTTGGGGACACATTTTCATTATCATACTAAGCAGTCAATACTGTCAACCTCTTGTTTGTGGAATTATCACTCCTTTCATGGTATTTAATATTAAAAGTTTCAAATACTTTAATCAAATGCCATACAGCACTTTTGTACTATTTTAACCTCTAATTTTTGGTTGCATATCATTTTTTATCTTCTTTACAACTAACTCTAAGTTTTCTTTCAAAATTAGGTCCTTAATTCCATACCTCTAAGAAATATTCAATCCAAGTATAAGTGTTTCATATTCAAAGATGTTTTTTTGCACTCAAAACTCAACTTAAAAGAAAAACTAAGAGATCCATGTACTAGGGATACTAACACAATACCATATCCATTTCCAATTTTAGAACATACCCCATCAAAAAGCATGGTCTATGGAGCACTGAAATCCTCCAATTGAGTGTTAATGTGAAGGAACTGATCATCAAAATCTGAATTCCAAGTCCATATCAGTATACAGGACATCATATGACTCATTCATGGGGTCCTCTAACAAGTTCAACATTTTTCCTCCCTATGCAACTTGACCATCATTCCCTCCAAATTTATGGTGGAAAATAACATATCTATCTACACACTTCCCACAACACTTGCTACCCATTTCCTTGACAACAAAATCCCCCACTTAGTAAAGAAATCAATAATAATAGCATTCATTGTTAATAATTTACCAGGGTAAGCCACCAGCTGTATAACCAAACCTATCACATAACCAAAAGTAGGTACATCTCTAGAATATATGGCATAACATTTCTCAAAATTAGATGTTATCTTTATAACCAATTCATTCATAATTTCTAGTGGCGTGATATTTCATGAAGCGCCAAAATCAAACTTATAATTATGCATAATCCAATCATTAACAATTAGTGTGGTGAAGAAAAACTCCAAATCTAACTAGATATCTACAAGGGAGGCACCCAAATAAAATTTAGGGGATGGCTCTGCAAGCCCTTAACATTCTTCAATATCATTCTCATTAATAGGAGGAATAACTTTGTTGAAAACAATATGTTCCTTAGAAATAACATCATCGTTGAATCCCTAATATTCAAATGATCTTCTCCTATGCTCGGGAATCCTAAGCAACTCCACCAAATGGACAATGATTTTTTATTCTCTTGGGATCTGGGCCATGTCATAGATATTGTATTTAGGAAGGGATGTACTTGAAGGAAGAGTAACTACGTTTTCAAATGTAATATATTTCTTTAAATTATGAGAAATGGAATGGATACTTGGACTTGGATTAACAACAAGGTTTTTACATGGTACACGTTTCTTGGGAGTATCCTTGGGAACATTAGTGAGGATAGGAATTTTAGCTTTAGAGTTTTGGGCAGGTCCCTTGAATTTCCTATTCCTAAAGTTATACTCCTTTTCTTGTCCAACAATCACATTTATCAAAATTTCCCTATCATTCTTGGAAGATATTTCCCCATCATATTTATTTATCATTAAATCCCTTAAATATTCAAATTCATGATTAGGAAATTTAAAATACTGATCCATATCAATTAAAACATTAATTTTAAAAGTAAGAGAATACACCTTGTTAACATTGGCCCATAAATCACTAACAGTCCAGGCATAGAGAAGATCAGCAAAAGATGTAAATTGTTCAAGGTTTTCCTGGTTTTCAAGAACGCATACATTGCTAAAATTAGATCCAGAAACATCATCATCAAAAATTGGTTACCCACAAGGAGCATGAGTTAGTAAGCATGTATCACACCATTCAATGGTGTGATCCTCTTCTGTAACTACAACTCTTCTTACTAATGGATTAGGAATTACTTTGTTATTTATAAATGAATTTTGTTTATCACATTTACCCACATGTCTCTTTCCTTTATCATCAGCTCTATAATCCCCTTTATGGTGACTCCCAAATATATTTTGTCCTTGATTCTGATGTTGAACTTGAGGGATAAGAGATAAAACTTTCTTTACTCTGGCTAATTTGTCAGAAATTTCCTTAATTTATCTAGCAAAGGTATTGAATACCTCCTTAATATAAATGGATTTACATGCTTAAGGATTCTCATGTTTAACAATTTTGACACCCCCTCTCTTTTTGGGTTTACTAGTAGCATTATATTATTCTCAATCTGAATTTTCATGGTAAATGCTTGCATCAAACTTTTAGGGTTTTTTATCCCTTAGGTAATAAGATGAATTTGTCAAACACATCAGAATAATTTATCAGAAAAGATTCATCATTAGGTCTTAAATTACCTGGAAATCTTGATAAATTTTTATTGAACCTTGTATTAAAATCTTACACACATTCATTAGGGTTCTTCTTTATATTTTCAAATTCTGACTGGAGGAACCTAGGGTCAGTCTTATCACCATATTGGATCCTAAATGCAAATCTCATTTCTTCCAAATAATCAATTGACCTTTTAGGTAATGATTTAAACCATTCTCTAACATCTTCCTCTAATGTTTACACAAATAATTTAAACAGACATCGTTATATTATACTCCATAGTCATCCATGATATTCTGGAATAATTTGAGATGTTGACCACCACTAATGACATTGTTTCCTTGAAACTTAGGAAATATATTTATAATTTTATGGGGTAATTCATTTGGATATCCAGGCATACCCCCAAATTTTATGGGTATAAAGGCATTGAATATAAAAGTATCATGGGGAAGAGGATGCTCCATATTATTATGAATGGGATTTTCAAATGGAAGATCAACATTGTGGAGATTCATTAAATGATTAATCTCAAAATGAAAGCCTATATTTTTTTAAATAAATGTATGGGTGTAAGATTTCTCTCACCATATTTAAGATGATATCTAGGGATATTTGACTCAAATTTTTCATATGAGCTAGAATAATTCTCAACCAAGGGTAAATCATAGAAACTAGAGGACTGTGTGGTTTTACCTTTTGATATTTGACCTCTTACTGGTGTCTAAATATTATTCTTCCTTCTTTGTGATGCATTTAGTTCAGAAATAATCTTCTTAGAAAGATCTGACTTGGAAGAGGACCTTATTCCTTCCAGTTTTGCAAGATGAAGAGTTATTAGTATAATATATCAAACAATACAACATTGGTATGGCCTAGAATTAAGGATAAAGCCACCACTAGAGATTTTCACTCCATAAATGTTAGATTAAATCTAAATATTACACTGAAAATAACTCCATAAATAGAAAATAATAACAAATTTGATAAACCTTTGTAAAACCCAAAAAATAACCCTGGCAACGGTCTTGATAATGAGATGAGACCTTAAACTCCCCAACAATGGTACTAGAGGCATTTTAGTTCCTATTTTTACACCTCACATACTTTGTATCAATTCATATATAAATGGCCTAAAGAGTGATATATAGAATATTTTTTGTTTGTATGTGGGGATATATCTAGCAACATTTTATCACCATGTCCCAAAAATCACTAGGAGTCATGTACAAAGGAAGTGGCTAGCTCCTGGTACATTTGGGTCTTCCTAAAGCTAGAGTGAGCTAACCCAAATGGTAGCTTGAGGGGAGGAGGAATAGTACAGGTTAATCTCCTACAAATTTTGGTAGGTCAATTGTAGAAAAGTGTATCCATAGATGTAATATTCACTCAGAGATTTATCATGCAAACATTACATAAAAATAATACTTTAGACACAAGCTATTAAAGAAAGACAAAATATGATCCCTAGAAATTTTCAAAAGGATTGTATTAACAACTTTGGATGGAAGGGTACATGGTGATAGTAAACTTCACAAATCATAATAAACACACTCATAATATGCGAGATAGGTGTAATTTGCAAGAAAATAAATGTAAAATCAGTTGGGTTAATGTGATTTATAGAGATATAATGGTACAATACTTATTTAAAAGGTGGAGAAGGTGGATCTAAATGTGGAGAAATAATGGTGTTTACCAATTCATCTTGTGATGTTCAAAAATTTATAAAAATGGAGATTAAAATGATATAAATGTCAATGGGGTATTTATATTCATTAATACCAAGTTCCTGCAAATACTACCACATAATATTTGGAATCTCAACCACAAAAAAATTGTGCATAAGATTTCAATGAAACATTTATTGCTTCAGTCAAATAACACCTAAGATACACTCATGAGATATAAGAAATTATCCCCAAATAATACTGTAAGAAGCATTTTAAAACTAAACAAATATTGCAAAGTAACACTACAATATGAAATTCATTTAGTAACCAGTCTATTGTAAACACCAAGAAGAATTATTTTACATTTTATCTATTTAATAAACATAAGATCATATCAAAACTTACATTCCTTAACTATACTCTCATACATCTTCAAAAATGTATGGTTGATCATGGCATATAACTCTGTATATTTCAATTTGATAAGGGATACATGCATATGATGCTGTCAATTCTTGCTAATGACTATAAAATGTAATCACCTTAGCCTAAAGCAAAAAGGTAGAACCCTTATAATGAAGACAAGACTTCATTATTATAAAAAAGTTTTCTTGAAGGGAATATACCTAGATTCCTTACTAGAAACAACTCAAACCTTGAAAAGGTGGGATTGTGGTCCATGATGCACAAAAATTGATGGAGAGGAAAGTACAACTAAAAATATTCAATCTTGATATGCCAAGTTAGAGTGGTTATGAATGATGATTGAATCTGTGGAGGAAGGAGAACATTCTTTTTTACCAACAAATTGTTTTTTCTTTTACTTCCCTGTCATTATTTCATGTGTACTCATAGGGAAATTATGTTATGCTATGAAATCATTCCTTATGTGCACTCCTAAATATTTTATTATACATGTTATCATTTGAATTGATTTCTCCCTTTTAAATGAATAATCAATTAGAAAGGATAACGAATGAGGGGGAATAAGAAATAAGAGGGAAATTAAGTAGAGTTGAGGTTGATTTTCTCACTCCTCCTTTATTCCTCTAGCTTTTCCACGCATCGATCTAACATTTTAATTTTTTTTATAATGGGATATTCATCAGGCCTAGTGTGATAAATAAATATTCTTTCTTAGACAAAATGTTTTCAAACTCAACTGAAATAACCTTCTTCTTCTTTTCTCTTTTGGTTGATTTATTTATATGTCCTCCAAAATAAATAAACCTTTAAATAGATGAATAATCAAAGTATTTTGAAGTATATTTGTATGAGAAATGGTTATAGTGGGAGAGAATGTTGGAGAGCTGGTTTTTGAATTCAGTTTTGAGCGGGAAGATGGCGAGGTGTCTGATGCAAGGGATCATGGGGTGATTCTATAGGTAGATAGAAAGGATGCATGGTTTACCATGGAAAGAGAAAAAGTGGATATAGATAGGGGCCCCCAGTCATGTGGGCATGGTGGGTGGCTAGAGCTCCCATTAAATAGGCACCTTCTATTGTTCTTGACCTTGTCTGTAATGAAAACGGTGTTTCTTTGGAAATACCAAAATCCCTAGCCAACTGGGTCTGGTCCTCAATGTGTAATACCATCCTAGCCAAGATTCCTGGTAGTAGACCCAATATTAAAGAGTTTAGGAAATGGGATAATAGAAAATGGATGCCCAAAGGATCGATTTAAATAGCGGCCTATGCTTTCTTTGTTATTCATCTTTCCCTAAGGAGGATTTCTTAAGGATCTTAACTGGAGGTCCTTGGTTCATGGGGTGTATTGTGGTCCTGATTCAAAAATGGTAGTCAGGATTCAATCCTCTAGAGATGGTTATCAAATAATACCCTATTTGGTTCCATCTTCCTAGGCTCCTATTGGAATACTGGGACCTAGATATCTTGCAAGGGATTGCTAAGGCTATAGGCACCCTAGTTATAACTGATTCGGTCACCTGTGCCAAAACAAGGATTTTATTTACTCGGTTCTATGTTAATATGGCCCCGAAAACACCACTACCAAGAAACATTGAGATCAAGGATCCCTGGGGAGTCCACAACCATAAGATGAACTATGAGTTCACCTCTTTTATGTGTTTTTCCTATTTTAAAGTGGGTCACAATCTCAAGACATGTCCTAAGGAAAAAAAGGAGGTGGCCCAGAAATCCTTGCTCAAGAAGACTAATAACACTAGTAAGGATAATTTGAAAGGTAAGGGACTTATTCCACCAAATGGAAATAGACCATTCAATATCAACCATTCATGGAGGTAGATACCTAATCGTGCTGAGACTAAGGATCAAGTAACCAAAGAGAAACACCCAGTAAAGACTTTGGAAATAGAAGGTTAGAATAAATACAATAACAAGAAAGCAACCCAAGAACTTATTATTAACAATGATATGGTAGTATTCTAAAACTACCAAGAAGATAGTATAATCAAACCAATAGTCTCAGATTCACTGGAGGCAAGTTTCTTTTCCCAAAGACTGGAGGAAACAATACTACTAAGAAATATGTATAAAATGTTGGATGTTAATTTGGAGGACATCTCCACATTGGAGGAGGATGTTCAAACAGAATAGGAGGATTTGGAGATGATGATGAAAGTGATCCAAACTAGTAGCTTAGAGGATAACGAAGGAGCCAAAGTTAGTCCAGTTAAGAAAGCAATGCAAGATAGAAGTATGGAATAAAAGAAAGGATTAAAATACAATCCAACTAAGGTGTGCTCATATCTTCACATCTCAAATTCTAGGCTACCCTCAAATTGGAACACCTAGAACCAGATCCAAGGAAGATGTTGGGGCTCATAAGGCCTCACCAGGAAGACAGTTGGAAAGGGAAAAATGGGACAATTCAATAAAGAAATAAATCATGTAGGGTCATAAGAAACCATTAAATATAGCTAAGAAATCCTTCCACCATAAATGATTTGTATTTCTTGGAATATTAAGGGCTTAAATCAGCCTAGTAAGCATAGGATTTTGAGGGATCTGAAAGTTAAAGAGAAACCTAATGTGATAATGCTACAAGAAACAAAGATGAATGAAAATAGGATGAGATATTTTAAGTCTATTCTTTGGAAAGAATCTATATTTCATTTTCAACCATCGGATGGTGCCTCTGGAGGGTTACTATGCTTGTCGAAAAGAGATATATTGGAAGGCTTCCCCCTTATCAATAGTCAACACCATGTAGTTATTCTCTTTATGGAATTCAGAGATATAAAATAGTTTATTATGTCAAATATCTATGCCCCCAACATGACAGTGGGTAAAAGAGAACTTTGGGAGCATCTGACCACCTTCAGAAGAATTTTTATTGACTTAAACTGGATCATTGGTGGTGACTTCAACACCCCTCTTATTCCATCTAAAAATAAATGTGGTATTAATTTTTTCACTGAGAGTATGGATGATATTGGTAACTTCATGGGGTGGAATGCTTTGATTGATTTGAACCTTAGTGGCTCCAAATTTATATGGTCCAATAGGAGAGAAAGGGTTAACTTAATCCAAATTAGGCTAGATTGTTTCTTGGTTAACACTCAATGGATTCAAGAAAAATGATATTACTTTTCTTATCTTCCATGGATCGGGTCAGATCACAATCCTTTGATCCTCAAAATCAGTGTTAGGGAGAACCCTATTGGAAAAGCTTTCAGGTTTGAAAAGATATGGACTACTCATCTGGACTTGGAACAAATAATTAAGTATTGGTGGAGTATAGAGGTGAAAGGAAACAACATGTTCAAGGTGACCTCCAATCTCAAAAATATAAAACTAATATGAATATATGTAACAAGGAGATATTTGGAAACATCTTCCTTCAAAGAAGTAGAATAGTAGAGGATCTCATAATTATTTAAGAAAATATGGAACAATGGGGGTGGAGTTGTAAGGATAAAGTGAAAGAGAATAGCCTTCTCTCTTACTATCATAATATTTTACATAGGGAAGAGGTGTACTAGAAACAACAATCGATAATCACCTAGCTAAAGGATGGGGACTAGAACACCAAATTCTTTCATACTTCTATGATTATTAAATCCAGCAAACATCGTATTGAAGAAGTCAAGAAATAAAATAGTGATTTGGTCACTGAGGACAAATAAATAGCTTCCACCTTTATTTCCTTTTTTGAAAACCTCTTTGGAGAGGATCTTCTTAATGACGATATCACCAGAGAAGAGATTCTAAATATTTTTGAGTTTGTTATCATTCAAAGTGAGGATATGGATCTTATTTTTATCCCTTCTGAAGAGGATATCAAAGATATTCTGGATACTATGGAAGGTGACAAAATCCTGGGTCTGGATGGGTTTCCTTTCTTCTAACTCTATGGGGATATTGTCAAGACCAGTGTCATTGATGTTGTCCAATAATTTTTCTATTCAAGATGCATTCTCAATCAAATCAACCATACCTTTCTATCTCTCATACTTAAAAAATCTTGAAGCTAAGGATCTCAGTGATTTTAGACCCATAAGCATATGTAACACCATTTATAAGATCTTATCCAAGCTTTTAGCTTTCAAACTAAGAGAGAATCTTGGTAATTTCATTTCTCCCATTCAAGTGGCCTTTGTTCTAGGAAGACAAATTTTGGACAGCATAATTACTATTCATGAAACCATTCATTCTGTGGAGCTTTCAAGCAAGGAAACTATGATTTTGAAGCTGGATATGCAAAAGGATTATGATAGTGTTTTTTGGGACTTCTTGTATTCCCTTTTATCTATATTAGGATATCATCCACATTTTATTAAAATGGTTCAAACATGTACTAAAGTTATGAGATTCTCAATTATCATCAATTGGAAACCTAATGGTTAATTCAAATATAAAAGGTGCCTAAGAAAAGGGTATCCTTTATTCCCCTTTTTGTATATAATTATGGCTAAAACCTTGAGCATGTTATGCATCAAATCCTAGAGAGAGGGTAACACAAAAGTTTTCAAAGTTT
The DNA here is from genome assembly GCA_019776745.2 of Taxus chinensis. NCBI lineage: Eukaryota > Viridiplantae > Streptophyta > Pinopsida > Cupressales > Taxaceae > Taxus > Taxus chinensis. Next base: position 364,645,675 of record CM034154.1, read on the forward strand.
CACATGGCATGGAGAACCAATGTCTACAGTAGTTCATTAATGATATGGTTCTTCTAGGAAAAAATGTTGTTCAAGAAGCCAAGACTATCAAAGGTATCACCAACAATTATGAAATAGATACGGGACGGAAAATAAATTTCAGAAAAATTTCTTGCTACTTCATAAATTTTGATGAAGAACAACAATATATATTGGGCACTATCCTAGACTGTAACATCAAAAAGCTCCCAAACTTGTATTTGGGAGTGCCTTTATGTGGGAGAAAACTTTAGGAAGGTGGTTGGAATAAACTTATTGAGAGATTACATTAGAAGATGGCTTCATGGAAAGGATCCTTACTCTCTCAAGTAAGTAAAGCTCAGCTCCTTTAGAGTAGTTTACAAGGAATACCGCTCTACATCATGTTTATTTTCATTCTCCCAAATAGATTCAAGAAATCCATTGAAGGTATCTAGAAACATTTCCTTTGGACAAGATTGGATGATAAAAATAGAATCCCTCTTGTTGCCTTGGAAAAGGTTACTTGACCGAAAGAGATCAATGCCCTAGGGCTAAAGAACATTCATTTTATGAACCATGCCCTCTTGCTAAGGTGGGATGGAGACTTCACAAAGAAGAAGGCACCTGGGTGAAAATTTTGAAGGTGAAATATTTTATGCCCTATTACCGATTTATCTGAAGTCTGAAACCCTGAAAGTCCAAAATTTTGGACTTTCAGGATTTTTGGTTTTGGAACTCTAGGTCACGCTTTTTGGAAAATTTCTTTCATACTTTCAAGCTTTCAGGTTTCATAACTCTCCCAATCATTTTCGAGTTAATTACTTTCAGACTTCCAAACTCTGAAAGTCTAAAATTCTAAAATTTCAGACTTTCAGACTTTTGGGTTTCGAAACTCTTCCATGTCATTCCACAATTTTCATCCCCTGATCTTTGAAATCTGAAACCCTAAAATTCCAAAATTTTGGAATTTTGGACTTTTGGGTTTCAGAATTTTGGAGCTCTCTATGCATTTAATTATTACCTAATTCCATATGGATTGGAATTTCACCATTAATATCATGTTTTTTCTATTTAAAATTACATTTTCACCTAACACTTTTATCTAATGATCCGATTTTACTATATCTTGTACTTTTGACATCATTCTCAAGGTATTTTTACTTTAGTCATTTTATTTGTGGTTTAAGATCTTTTTTTTGTTTCCTCCTTGTTCATTTTCTTTTGTTCCTCCTTTGCATACCTTGGGAAATCACAAACTCATTTTCTATCATGTTTCCACAATTTGAGTTTCTATAGGCATTCAGAGTTTGCAAAAATCCTCTCGAGTTCTCCAATTTTCCTTCTCAACACCTCTTATTTTTCAAAGTTTGGCAATTGGTATTTTTAGAGAACTCTCTTTTCATAATTTGGAGCTTTAGTTTTTTGGCGCTTCTCATTTATTGGGAATTGTGCCATTCAGACTTCAGAGTTCTATTTTTTGGGATTTCAGAAATCCCTACTTTTGAGTTCTCTTTTTTAGGATTTTGGACTTCTCCATTTTGGAGGTTTTCAGAACCTGTCATTTTGGACTTCCCCATCTCAGGTTTTCGGAGGTTTCCACTTCGATTTTTTAGACTTCTCCACTTCGGGTCTCTAATTTTTGGGTTTTTGGAGGTTGTAGATTTGTGGGTTTCAGAATTCTCTTCTTCAGAATTTCAAAACTAGGAATTCAATGTATACTTCTACATCCAAGGGCAAGGAAATTATGAAGTATTCATTTCTTGGATTTTCTCCTTTGTCTTGCTTTTCTTTTGACCTAGGGAACATAGGCGACACCGATCTCAGACAAATTGATTTTCTAGACTTTTGGGCAAGGGTGAAGGCCCCAAATAATAAATCTTAGATGCAGGTCATACATGATAGTGGGCTTGCTCTTGCTAACAGTTTCCCCTCATCCATGCATTGCCTAAAATTCGTTCTAGCTATCACATCCCACTACAATGAAGAATCTATGACAGTTAAAGATGTCGATGGAAAAGTTGTGATCCGTTTGGACCCAGATTTCTTTGAAGATTTTATCAAACTCCTTGATGTTGAATATTACAACACAATTTCACCAGAGTCAGTGGTGGAACATTGGGACAAAGAATCAGAGTTGTGCATGAGGATCATGTTGAAAACCTATCTGGCCAAGAGCATTGCTAAATTTCAAAAGACCATGTATTGGTCAGACTTCATTTAGGAGGTCAGTGACATTATTGTGCTACTAAGTATAGTCTTAGGTCTTCCCTTTGTGAATTAATTTCAAGAGTGGATGTTCTTATATATCATTACCATCAAGAAGAATAAGGAATTTATCAGATGGGGGAGCATATCATTAGCCCCATTTACTATCAATTGAGTAGAATGCATTCTTTAAAGAGTTTCTATATGACATTATTCTTGGTTTATGTTGTAGCTACTATGGGAGAATTCTCTATATTAAATACTAAATTTATTCTCATCCCCTCCCAAATCTATGATTTATATCTTCATCTCACACTAGACGAGGGAAGCAGGCACTTCCGCAGGATAAACTATGCCTTCTTTTCTATTATTCTCTACCATTTTGAGGAGTTGTATAATCAGAGGATTTATGATGAATCCTTCAAGGAAGTACATGATTTGGGATCTATCTACATTTAGTTCCCCACATTTACTTACATTCGGATTCCTGACTTCGTAGGTACTCCCAACAAGCTACTACTATGTCCCACCAAAAAATAGGTTCTACTAGAATTGGTTCGACAACTGTTAGACTACCATAATATCTAGAAAAAATGACACAAAGTGGGAATTCAATTCCCTATTTCAATCGGTAGATACAATTTCCCAAATATTTACAAGGCTAAGAATGTAGATGCAGAAATGGTAGAGGTAACCTTGCATAATTTCCATCCACGGACCAATTTTGACTATTGGGGTAAATTCAGCAAAACATGTCGGTCCAGTTCCCATGTGCCCCAATTAGAAGATATCTTGATTCATTTTCGATATGAATTCATCATCTGACAAAGAGACTATGAAAGACTAACTTTGGATGAGGTTCGATAATTTGGAATGGCCAATGTCCCAAAAGATAGGCAAGATGATGAAGAGGTTTTGGATGTAGTATATAAAAATAATAGTATTTCCAATCAACCATTGTCATGGATTTATTGGTATGTGGAAGAATGTTGCAACACAAAGGAGAGGGTGGGGCCCATTCTACAAATAACTTACAGTTGGTTGGCTACCTTGGGAATCTCACCCAAGGGGTTATAGAAACCTACAAATACAAAATCCCCATCAACCATGAACCAATCAACACCTAAAAAGGGGAAAAGGTTGACCCAAAAGACCCATATAGTGCCAAAAAATATTTCATTCATTGTTGGGAGCTCATCTCTCTCCATGGCTCTTGTTCCCAAAGTCATGCCTCCTACAGCACTTGTGACAGAAATAGTTGAAGTCAATGATTCTCCTAGTATCCCACTAGACCCATCATTTCCCTTTTCTCTTCCATTGTCACTTCCTACATCAGTTCCTTATACTTTCACAATCATTTCTTCTTTCACATCTCCTTCTATGGCCCAATTATTCTCATCCCTTCTAATTCTCTCAGTTGGAGAAACTATTGGGTCACCCATTTCTACTTCACTTCCCTTAACACTTCCATTTCCTTCTGTCTCATCTCCTAACATCATTGTATCAACTCCTATGGTAGTCCTCACATCCACCCCATCCATTACTACCACTACCATTCAAATACCAGCTAATGTTGTTGGTACTCTTATTGTGACTAATGTTTTAGGTACTAAATCTACCATTCTATCCTCATCAGCATCATCCATTCCACAATGGTTGTTTCAAAAGACTCCAAAGAAAAAGAATAAAGTTCCTTTGGGGAATGTAATAGATCTAAGCATATTGGAGCATACACCAAAGAGACAGACCAAGAGGTGAAATATTTTTTCTATCCTGACAATAAATTCATCTGGGGAATGAGTTGTAGAGGTTTCCACTTCAGTTGAGGGAAAAAATAAGGAAACAATTACAACTATAGATTATCAGATTTCTTGCATTTCACTGGGAAAAGCCACTCATGAAGGAGCTAAACAAGATGTAAACACTACTCTTGGAAATCTGCTGGAAACTAATTAAAAGGATAAAGCTTCTAAGGATCATCTTAAATCTAAGGTCGAGCATCTCATTACATTGCTACGAAAAGTAACAAAGTCAACTCCATCTACTGAAGTCTCAACTACTATGGCTATGACAGTTTCATCTACCATTGATGACATTTCTTATCACGAGATCAATAAGATAGGATAGAAAGGGAGATCAGTAGATGGATGGATGGAACGTATAATGCAAGAAGTTAACCCTTTAATTAAAGAAGCTATTGAGATATATAATTATTTGCAAGTTGGAAAAACTACTATTTATAAAATGGATGAGGATTTTTTAGAGGATAATAACAACCTAAATTTGAATTTGAAAACATGGAGTGAAATTAGAGAAGAAGATTCAGATCTACTCCTTTAAGAGGATGTAATCGACGATGTTGCACAGTTGTTCAAATATCAAAAGGCCATGGAATTCTGGTGTCAGGTTCTGTAAGATTTAATTAAGAATTTGGATGATAAACGAGTGGAAATTATGGATGCTTTGAATGATATATCAGAATAATTTGATATTATTAACTGTAAATTATTCAACCAAAACATCGATGCTCTTCAGAGGATCAGATCAAGAATAATTTCAAAGATTTGGTGAAGCATGATGATGAAGTTACCAAAACTTTCGGCAGTGAATCTATTGACAGGTTGGTTTTATGCCAAAATTTCACAGGAAGATTAAAGAAAGTTGTGAGTAAACTTAGAAGAGTTCCTGCTAATATCACAAGGGAAATTTAAACAACATATGTGGTAAATCACTACGCATGTGGGCCAAGGGATGAGGAAATTCAAGGAATCATTAAATGCTTCATCGAATATAAACATAAAATGGCTACGTGGGAGGAAACACAACAAAAACCTACATAAGAAGAAGGTGTGGTAGAACCAGGAAAAAGTTGAGCGGCCATGAAAGGATAGATCCAAGCTCTAGATCGGTCAAAGTTGTAGGGTTGACTAATTCAAACCCTTACAACAAACTTGCTATTTTTATGGGAACCTTTTCCCTGAATTAATGACATTTCTATTTTTACTAAAATGTTAGTTGAAGGCCCAGCTGTAATGGTTCAACCTAAAGAACTTATAAATAGTTAGGTGTATGGAGACATTTGGGAGAGGATTTTTTGTTGAAGTTTCTCTTCAGGCTTGGAAGAGTGCTTCATATATTTTAATATTTTTAATTATATTCAGAGTGATATCTTGCCTTGAAGGACCTAATTTATTGTGTTGAATGGTTTATTAGTATATGTTTTGTGAATATATAATTCCTTAGTGTGAATGATTAGCTTATCTTCATTTCAGAATATCTATTTTATGTTATTTGGAGGTAATGTAGCCATCTTTTATGTCAGTTGTGGAAATATTTTTTTCCTTCTGTTGTTAAAATTTGTATTATCACTAGTTGTAATCAATGAAATAGATGTTTGACATGTGCATGTCCTCTATCCTCATGATTAGTTAATTGTTTGTTCAATCACATTTGATCTCTCTATTATGTATACTTCGAGTTTAACAAAAAAACGCATGCTTCTAGTATGTGGTATTTTGTTCCCTTTCTAGGTTTCAATAGGTGAAGGTGACTAACACCTTTCGCATCCTACTCACATTAACCCTTCCCGAGATTTAAAATATCCTTTTATTCGTTGCATCACCATCCCTATTATAGTTTCCTTTTTACAAATATCTTTCCCTAAAACCCATGAAAATGTTAACCTGTGGTGCCCACATTTTTATAGCTCACTTACTTGTTGCTCATTACTCATAGACATGTTTTGATAGAGATTTGATATACTTTGTACATTACATTAGGAGATTTGATCTGATTAGGCATGTATGGACATTTAGGTGTATAGCATTGATTTAGCTTGACTATTATGTTGTCGCATTATCTTATGATGTCATGGATGTTAATTGATATGATGTTGTTTTGGAACGTAATTATATTGATGGATACTCAATTTGTTGCATGTTGGGATTCTATGGATACATGTCATTTTATCATTATGACTAACTTATGGTGAATTATGTATAGTTGTGCATGTTGTCACACTTTCGATTTTGGAAAGATGATATGTTAGTTTAGAATTCATTGATATCTTATTTAGTAGTTAATTTACATTTTATCAGACAGGTGCATTTAATGTGTGCAATGAGTGTGCAGGTGATAGGTCACAGGAGAACATGGGATTCAGGCCAGCTACGCAACTTTACACAAGCATCCCATGGGGCTAAGTCCTAGCTGTGTTTATTTCTTGAGGCCTTAGCATTAGAATTATTGTTTTGGGCACCATGGGTGACCCTCATTTGTAATGTAATATGTCTTGTAATTATTAATTTTGCTTAGGGTGTTTAGTTGTGTTGTAAACTTCTTTTGGGGAATTAATGACACCACTTGCATTAATTCTTGAATTAGTTTAATGATGTACTTAATCTAGAGGGTTTAGGGTCACATGTGAACCCTTGGGTGGTCCCCACACCCTCTAACCTTGTGCAAAATTTTCCAAACCCGAAATTGAGTTATTTTAGGCATTTTTAGGGACCCCTTTTTAGTTTTGGAGTTCCCTTAACATGAAAATGAGCCCTTAGACCCTACCTAATAAGTAGGGGGGCTTATTTCTAAGGCTAGAGGGATTTTTCCCTCCCTTTTTTCCTCTTCTTTGGTCACATCCATGTAAGGGGTATGGATTAGTGTGCTTGTTAAAAGTTGCACAAGAATTGTTTTGTTATCATTTAGAGTAATTTGGGAGAAGAGGGCTAAAAGTCATTTTATCCTTTCTCTCAATTATCTTTGGCATCTTTTACCTTAGAGGAGGAGAGGGGTGACACATGTCACCCCCTCATTTGTGAGGATTTTTTTCTTGCTCCTCTTCAAATTCCCCCTCATGGGAAAAGAAGAGAACTTTTTTTTGGGAGCTATTGCTTGGAGTCTTGTGGATTTGGAGCTAGAGTTTGCTTGGGTCAAGAAGTGGAAGAGATTGAAGTTTGGAGAGATTTTATTTGAGGTAGGATTCTTGAACTTTATTGTGTTTGTTATATCATGCTTGAAATTAGTTGTTTACTTGGAAATGTTTGTGGTTGCATGAAGATCTTGTTGTTGTTTATTTTGTTTTTCTCCCTCCATCATATGGCATGATGGAGTTTTGGAGCTTATGGGGGAAGAGAGGGGAATTTTTCCCTCTAAATCCTTATATGCTTGATGGGTAAGCCTTGTGGGATTTAGTTACTCCCCTCAAATGGTTTGAGGCTAGGAAGGTAGGTCATTTGGCTTGAAGCTCCTTCCCCATTCTTGGTAAGGAAACCCCTTTGGGGTTTGAAAATCCTTCCAAGAAGGATTGGTGAAAGGGTGGAGGAATAAGGAGGGCTTGAATGAAATTGGAGAAATAAGGAGGGTATGGAGATCTTGTTTTGTACAAATAATGATGGTTGCAAAATTTTGGAGAACTTTATTTTCTCTTCCCCATATTTAGAGGTAGAACTTTGGTTCTCCTCCTTGTTCATCTTTGTAAAATTTGGAGTCTTGTTTTAGATACTTTGCCTTATTTTTGTGTGGGTGTATTGTTTTTGTGTTCACCCTCACTCTTATGCAAATTTGTGGATATTTTTCCTCTTTCCCATGGGCTTAGGGGAGGCTAGCATATATCCCAACCTTGGGAAAGGCATGTAATGATGCCTATGGTTGGGTGGTAAAACAAGCTTCTTCTCCTTGGTTGGATTTCTTGAAGGCATGTGCATTTAGATCTCAAGATGGAAGTTGGTTGTTGGTTGGAGTTTTCTTTAGCATCTTTTCTCTCCTTGTGGACATTACCTCATTGTGTCTCTTGAAATGTGGCTTGGTGGAACCTTGTCCTTGTGTGTAAAGTCCTCCTTCTTGAAATTTGGTAATTACTTGTAACTTGGGTCACTTTTTCTTGTGCAATCTTCCTCCAAACTTGCAAAGAGGCTTGTAATGAGTTCCTTTATTTCACATAGTATGGAAACATGTTGGGTTGATGTGTTTATGCAAAAAAAGAATAAACTGGTATTAGATGTTTTTTTTATTTTATAAAAACTTGATGTAATCCTTATCTTTGGAAGGAAGTTTAAGTTCATGGGAAAAAAAATGTTGTGAGATGAGTGGGTTCTTTGATCTAAACTTGTTTAGACTTCATTTGAAAGGAATGCTTATAGATGGGGAATGTGCTTTGTTCTTTTTTTTTTTTACAAAAAGAAATAAATCAATAAAAGACACATATGTATATTTCTTGTTGACATTCTTCTTGGTCAAAAATCTGAAATATGTTTTGTTAAAACATTGGAAATGAAATCTAATTATTAGCATTGAATCTCATGAATAATATCAAAGGAAAATACTCTCCTTCTTGCATTTTACCTCTTTTGTAATTGTGGTAGAATGAATATATGAAATGAAAGTAGTTTCTTTTCCATGAGAAGTTTATTTCTTTCCATGAGTAGTTAAGAAATTTATTTTTTTTCTAAGTACAAAAAAAAATCATTATACCTATTGTTTTATTATAAATATATATATATAGATAGATAGATAAATAGATAGATAGATAAATAGATAGATAGATAGATATATATATATATAGATAGATAGATAGATAGATACACACACACACATGATATTTTATACTGTTTAATTTCCATTTTCAATTTAATAAAAAAAATACGGTTTTTCAACCATTATCTATAACATACATATGTATATAAACTTAAAGCAAAACAAACACTATTTTTTTTGTGATTTAAAAAGTTTTAAACAAAAAAAAATTAAAATGTTGTTGGGGGAGGGCTGAACTCGTCCCCCCCACCTGTCCATGGCCGCCCCATGACTTTGCCATTGCCACCTGTCCCCCATGCCTATCCCAAGCTGACCCCAGCAGCACCCTCCATTATTACCTGTGTAGTTCCCCCCGACCGCCACTCCACCTGCCCACACTACAGCCTGCGTAACACCTACTGCTGCTCCACTTCCCCCCTCTCTTTCACTTCTCACACTAGCCGCCCCTTCCCTTCCCCACGATATTTCTACCCTTGCATTTTCCCACAACCTCAGCTCCCCACCACTCTTTCCCCCTCCACCTGTGTGGGAAAATATATCCGCCACCCCCTGTTTCAAATAAAATGTGGGGATCAAAAAAAAGAAAAAAAATAAATTTTTGTTGTGGTATGAATTTCCTCAACAAAATACAATTAGGGTTTATAAAAAAAAAGAACTAACTCCATAGCTCCTCCAAACAACTTGAAAATAAGAGAACAAAATAAAATGAGAAAAGGAGATATGAAAAGAAAAGAGAGAGATAAAAAAGTTAGGGAAAAAAAAAATTAGATCTAGGGCTGAGATTTGTTTAATCCTAGGGCTCAAATAAAACCCTGCTCACATTAAGTCATGGGTAATTTTGTGGGAATGGTAAATTAAATCAAAAAGGGGGTGTGGATAAATATATTTAATGGGGGATGAATTTATTTGAGGATGAGTAGTTATTTTTCAATGTGGGTGATTTTAATAAAAGGTGGTATATATATTTAAATGTGTAAATTTATAGAAGCTAAATAAATAAAATTAATTAGATTTAATGTTTTAGAAATTGGATAGATTAGACTAATATAATGTAATTAGTTAATGGGAAGAAGGTTAGGAGAAACATTAGTTCTAACCTTCAAAAAAAAATTTACCGCCTTATTGGCCTTCCTTCCGGTGTCCCGAGGTGGGGCGTTACATTTGGTATTAGAGTGAAGGATCACACACGCAGACACTCTGGGTAGTAAATCAACCAGTTAACAACATTGGTGATAACATTAAAAGTAAATAAATAAATAAAATAATTAAACATTTTCCACAACCATTTAATAACCTCTTCACTCACCTCGTGCACAGGATAGCACCCAAGAGGGGATGATTAGCTAGAGGCTTGGGGCGTAGTGCACCTATGCGGGAGCCACCGACACCCGAATTTGGGCCTCAAATATTAGAGGTAGCCTCGCACCGTTGTAGCTACTCACATAGTCTCAAGGGACCATTTGGGGATAGGTGACCCCTTTCACCTATTGTACTGCATCACCAGGATCGAGATACAGGCAGTGTGACTAGAGATATTCTTCACTTGCAGCCACCTACCTACACCGGCTCTATAGATGGCTTTGGGGCTGAGTCATGGCTCCTTAGCTTGGATAGTTGCTTTGGCTTGCACTCTTACGAGAGAAATGTCAAGGCAAGGTTTTCCATACACCTCCTTTGAGACCCAGCAGATTTTTGGTGGAGGAATGAGGAGTGGAAGCTCCATCTGACTCGAGAGACAGTGACCTGTGAGATGTTCGAGGAGTGATTAAGGGCTCGCTATATGTTAGAGCATTTCATGTAGAAGCAGATCGATGAGTTTCACAACTTACGATAGGGATCTGGCACAATATCATAGTATGAGAGCAGGTTCTTGGATCTTCTCTAGTATGTGGACTACCTGCAAGATGAGAAATTATAGGTCAACAGGTTTATTCAAGGGCTTAATGCAGATATAACAGGAGCAGTCAGGACATTGTCTCCTCCCACACTTGAGAAGGTTGTTGAGAAGGCCTACTTAGTTGAGGAGAATATGACCAAGGCACAAGAGCACTGAGATAGAAACAAGAGAAATTTTTAGGAGAGGATACAGGCCTTTCAGAGTCAATGGACACAGGGTACAGCACCACCCCCTAGAGAAGGATTATTGCCTCCGCCAGCAACCACGAGGGCTCCACCACACCCACAGCAACGGACGCAGCACCATGGCCACCAGTAGTAGAGGGCTAGACAGGCTCAAATTTTTCATAGAGGTGGTACTAGATAAGGTTTTGGTGGATCTAGGGATAGGAGACAAGGTACTCAGCAGGTAAAGCTAGCTTACACGCAGCAGTCTGTTAGGGTTGGACCAGCAGGGTCAGTACACCAGAGTACAAGAGGGACCCCATCTCAGAGGGGTACAAGAGGATGTTTTATTTATGGGTCTCTTGATCACTATGTGTGTATGTGCCCACACAAACCCAATACCATGGATGCATAGAGGACCACTAGATCTGAGTAGACGGTGGGTGATGTAGGATGCGCTCATCATGTATATCCAGCGTTGATAACCGCCAGGTCGAGCATCAAGCCACAGTCATTGAGACAACAGGTACTATCAGGGGTATTTTTGTCTCAATACTTTTTGATTCAGGTGCTTCATATTCTTTTATAAAAACTTCTATAGTGGACCAATGTGGGCTAGTGGTGGCTAGGAAACTAGATAGTTGGTAGGTTGAGTTGACCTCTAGGGCCAAACTCACCATGGACTCGTATGTGGAGAGTTACGTACTTGATTTAGGAGCCTTCTCCACTACATTTGACCTCTGAGTTATTCCTCTAGAATCCTATCAGGTAGTTTTGGGTATGGATTGGCTTGAGGCTCATCGAGCTAAGGTGGATTGCATAAATAAGGTCATTGAGTGTCAGGATGATCTTGGGAGTACAGTTGTGATTTCAGGGATGAAGAGACCTATCTCCTTGTGCATGATCTTGGCTAAGAAAATCAAGCAGAGCATGCGCAAGGGATGTCATTTTTTTTCTATCACCATTAGTGATCGATCAGAGAGCACTCCAGAGCATTCACCTTTAGGTGATCATGTAATTTTGAGGGAGTATTCTGATGTGTTTTATAGGTGAGATATCTAGGGCTACCACCCCGCAGAGAGGTGGATTTCACCATTGATTTAGTCCCTGGATCCACAACCAGTTTCTAGGGATACCCTATTGGATGACAACTCTAGAGGGCTTCATGAGCTTAAGATTCAGTTAGAGGAGTTGTTAGATAAGGGTCTCATTCACCCTAGTATATCTCCTTGGGGAGCAACTGCCAGTCATTTGTGCCGAAGAAGGATGGTTCTCTTAGAATTTGTGTAGACTTCAGGTAGCTCAACAAGGGTCACAATAAAGAACCGTTATCCACTCCCTAGGATCAATGACTTGTTTGATCAGATGTGAGGAGCGAAAGTATTCTCCAAAATCGATCTCAAGTCAGTGGTACCATCAGTTGCACATATCAGATGTAAACATTCATAAGACATATTTTCACACATGTTATGGGCATTATGAGTTCACAGTTGTTCCATTTGGTTTGACTAATGCCCCAGTTGTCTTCATGAGCCTCATGAATGGAGTATTCAGGAAATTTTTGGATCAATTTGTCTTAGTGTTCCTTGATGACATATTGATATATTCTCATTCTGAGGAGGAACACGAGGAGCATTTGAGGCAGGTACTTCAGGTTTTGAGAGAGCAGAAGTTGTATGGGAACTTGGAAAAATGTAGCTTCTTTCAGACAAAGATTTAGTACTTGGGTCATATCATATCAGGGGAGGGTATCTCAGTAGATCCCTCTAAGATATAGGTTATTATGGACTGGCTAGCACCCACATTAGTTACTAAGGTGAGGATTTTTATGGGTTTAGCAAGGTATTACCACAGGTTTGTACAGGACTTTTCTAGGATTGCTCACCCTATTAATTCTCTTCAGAGAAAAGGGAAGAAGTTTGATTGGTCAAAAATGTGTGAGAAGGCCTTTCAATTGCTTAAGGAAAGGTTAACCACGGCACCCATCTTAGCAGTTTCGGACCCTACAAAGGATTTTTTCGTTTGTATTAATGCATCACTAGAGGGTTTGGGATCATTTCTTATGTAGGAGCATCGGGTTATTACTTTTGAGTCTCATAAGCTCAAGGACTATAAGCTTAATTACCCTAATCATGACTTGGAGCTTGCAGTAGTTGTTCATGCACTTGTGTGTTGGTGACATTTCCTTTTGGGTAGACCTTTCATTTTGAGGACAAATCATCATAGCTTGCAGCATATCTTCTCACAGCCAAACCTCAATGCTCGTCAACGGTGTTGGATGGAGTTCCTATGTGAGTATGACATGGAGGTGTAGTATATCAAAGGAAAGGAATATGTTGTTGCAGATGCACTTAGTAGATGATGACATGTGCTTGCTTCATTGACACTACAGTCAGATTTGAGAGGTAGGATTCTTGAGCATCTTCCAGAGGACAGGTTTTATGAGGGAGCTAGACAGATGTTGGAGTCACAGGGTTCATTAGAGGGCAGATATTCAGGGTGTATTTTAGAGACAGATGGTTTACTTCGGTACCATAGGCGTATCTACGTGCCTAAGTCAGGTGATCTGTGTAGCTTCATCCTTACAGAGGCTCATCGAGCCCCATATGCAGCACACCCAGGAGTAAAGAAAATGCACGCTGATTTGAGGGAGTTATATTATTGGTCAGGTCTTCGACGAGATATAGCATATTTTGTTGCACATTGCCTTGAGTGTCAGAGGGTCAAGGTAGAGCATTCTCATCCCGCAGGACTTTTACATCCTCATGATATTCCTGAGTGGAAATGGGATGTGATCTCCATGGATTTCATAGTCAAGACTCTCCTATGTCTTCTTATCATCATGATGCCATTATGGTCACCGTGGATAAGTTGACCAAGGTTGTGCACTTCTCACCAACCAAGGTCACCTATAATGCATAGGCCATCGCCAAAGTATTTATGGAGGACATTTTTAGGTTGCATGGGATTCTGAAGACCATCATCAATGACAGGGATACCATCTATACTTTAGTTTTCTGGACTTCCTTTCAGACCGCTTTGGGTACTCAGATTAATTTCAGTTCAGCTTATCATCCAGAGACAGATGGACAGACAGAGAGAGTTAATCAGGTACTAGAGGACATGTTGAGGATGTATGTGATGGACCAGCAAAGGAAATGGGATGATTATTTGCATTTAGTTGAGTTTTCCTACAACAACAGTTATCATAGTTCCATTAGTATGGCTCCCTACTAGGCTCTAAATGGACGAACTTGCAGGACACCTTTGAGTTGGGACAGACTAGATGACAGGATTATTCTGGGACCAGCTTACCTACAAGATTTACATTAGTAGGTTGTTCTGATTAGAAAGTGCCTTGAGTAGGCTAGAGCACACCAGAAGGCATATGCAGACACCAAGAGGATTGATCATCACTTCTTAGTGGGTGACGAAGTCTTCTTGAGAGTTCATCTGCATAAGAGCCCAATCTATTATGGAAATGGTTCTAAGCTATCACCTTGTTTTGTGGGTCCTTTTGATATTTTAGAGGTCATCGGTCCAGTTGCCTATCACCTAGATTTTCCACCACTCCTTGCATAGGCCCACGATGTTTTTCTTGTTTCTATACTATGCAGATATGTACTAGATACTTCTCATGTTTTGGATTAGTCGGCATTACAGGTAGAGGATGGAGGACAGTGGAGACTGGAGCCCATACACATACTGGAGCACCAGAGGTTGGCCCTTCGGGGTCGAGACTTGGACCAAGTTAGAGTGCAGTGGGACCAATACGACGAGACAACAACTACCTGGGAGGATGTGACACCTTTGAGGGCTAGATATCCCTATCTCTTTCAGTGACTTCCAGGAGGAAGTCTAATTTTAGTAGAGGGGGATGTAGTGCCCACATTTTTATAGCTCAGTTACTTGTTGTTCCTCTTACTATTAGACATGTTTTGACAGAGATTTGTTATATTTTGGACATTACATTAGGAGATTTGATCTGATTAGGCATGTATGGACATTTAGGCATATAGTGCCGATTTAGCTTGATTATTATGTTGTTCACATTATCTTATGATGTCATGGATGTTAATTGATATGATGTTGTTTTGGAACGTAATTATATTGATGGATACTCAGTTTGTTGCATGTTGGGATTCTATGGATACATGTCATTTTATCATTATGACTAACTTATGGTGAATTATGTATAGTTGTGCACGTTGTCACACTTTTGATTCAGAAAGATGATATGTTAGTCTTAGAATTCATTGATATCTTATTTAGTAGTTGATTTATATTTTATCGGACATGTGTGTTTAATATGTGTAATGAGTGTGCAGGTGACAGGTCATAGGAGAACGTGGGATTCAGGCCAGCTACGCAACTTTACACAAGAAGTCCACGGGGCTAAGTCCTGAGCCGTGTTTATTGCTTGAGGCCTTAGCATTAGAATTATTGTTTTGGGCACCATGGGTGACCCTCATTTGTAATGTAATATGTCTTGTAATTATTAATTTTTCTTAGGGTGTTAGTTGTGTTGTAAGCTTGTTTTGGGGAATTAATGACCCCACTTGCATTAAGTTTTGAATTAGTCTAATGATGTACTTAATCTAGAGGGTTTAGGGTCACATGTGAACCCTTGGGTGGGCCCCACACCCTCTAACCTTGTGCCAAATTTTCCAAACCCGAAATTGGGTTATTTTAGGCATTTTTAGGGACCCCTTTTTAGTTTGGGAGTTCCCTTAACATGAAAATGAGCCCTTGGACCCTACCTAATAGGTAGGGGGCTTATTTCCAAGGCTAGAGGGAGTTTTCCCTCCCTTTTTGCCTCTCCTTTGGTCACATCCATGTAAGGGGTATGGATTAGTGTGCTTGTTAAAAGTTGCACAAGAATTGTTTTGTTATCATTTAGAGTAATTTGGGAGAAGAGGGCTAAAAGTCATTTTATCCTTTCTCTCATTTATCTTTGGCATCTTTGACCTTGAAGGAGGAGAGGGGTGACACATGTCACCCCCTCATTTGTGAGGATTTTTTTCTTGCTCCTCTTCAAATTCCCCCTCATGGGAAAAGAAGAGAACTTTTTTTTTGGAGTTATTGCTTGGAGTCTTGTGGATTTGGAGCTAGAGTTTGCTTGGGTCAAGAAGTGGAAGAGATTGAAGTTTGGAGAGATTTTCCTTTGAGGTAGGCTTCTTGAACTTTATTGTGTTTGTTATATCATGCTTGAAATTTATTTTTTACTTGGAAATGTTTTTGGTTGCATAAATATCTTGTTGTTGTTTTTTTTTTTTTTCTCCCTCCATCATATGGCATGATGGAGTTTTGTAGATCTTGTGGGGGAAGAGAGGGGAATTTTTCCCTCTCAATCCTTATAGGCTTGATGGGAAAGCCTTGTAGGATTTAGTTACTCCCCTCAAATGGTTTGAGGTGGGGAAGGTGGGTCATTTGGCATGAACCTCCTTCCCCATTCTTGGTAAGGAAACCCCTTTGGGGTTTGAAAATCCTTCCAAGAAGGATTGGTGAAAGGGTGGAGGAATAAGGAGGGCTTGAATGAAATTGGAGAAACAAGGAGGGTATGGAGATCTTGTTTTGTATGATAATGATGGTTGCAAACTTTTGGAGAACTTTCTTTTCTCTTCCCCATTTTTAGAGGTAGAACATGGTTTCTCCTCTTGTTCATCTTTGTAAAATTTGGAGTCTTGTTTAGTGTTTGCCTTGTTTTTGTGTGATATGTAATGTTGTTTTATCACCCTCACTCTTGTGCATAGTTGTGGATAGTTGTCCTCTTTCCCATGGGCTTGGGGGAGGCTAGCATGCATCCCAACCTTGGGAAGGCATGTAATGATGCCTATGGTTGGGTGGTAAAACAAGCTTCTTCTCCTTGCTTGGATTCCTTGAAGGCATGTGCAATTGGATCTCAAGATGGAAGTTGGATGTTGGTTAGAGTTTTCTTTGTCATCTTCATTTTATTGTGGACATTACCTCTTTGTCTCTTGAAAAGAATGGCTTGTGGAAGCTTTCCTTGTTTGTAAAGCCCTCCTTCTTGTATTTGGTAATTACTTGTAACTTGGGTCACTTTTTCTTGTGCAATCTTCCTCCAAACTTGCAAAGAGGTTTGTAATGAGTTCCTTTATTTCACATGGTATGGAAACATGTTGGGTTGATGTGATTTAAGCAAAAAAACCTTCAAAACAGAGAAAAAATGGTATTAGATGTTTTTCTTTTATAAAAACTTGATGTAATCATTATCTTTGGAAGGAAGTTTAAGTTCATGGAAAAAAAAAAACTTTGTGATATGAGTGGGTTCTTTGATCTAAACATGTTTAGACTTCATTTGAAAGGAATGATTATAGATGGGGAATGTGCTTTGTTCTTTTTTTAATATAAAAAGAAATAAATCAATAAAAGACGCATATGTATATTTCTTGTGGACATTCTTCTTGGGTAAAAAAAATTTGAAATATGTTTTGTTAAAAAATTGGAAATGAAATCTAATTAGTAGCATTGAATCTCATGAATAATATCAAAGGAAAATACTCTCCTTCTTGCATTTTACCTCTCTTGTAATTGTTTGGTAGAATGATCTAAATGAAATGAAAGTAGCCCTATCTTTTGTTAGGCGCTTTCCATGATGTTAGTTAAGTTGAGAGATTTGACAATTGGTTGTTGCTAGGTACGTAAAATGATGATAATCATGATACCATTGTTTAGGAAGATAGATATGATGGAGCAGTCATGGAGGACCGATATATATATCTATACGAGGTAATGAGTTTGAAAAACTATTTTTTATTAAATTGAAAATGGAAATTAGTAGTAGAAATATCATGTTTGGAAGTGGGATGATGCATAATGTGATATATATATATATATATATATATTATATTATATAATATATTATATAGCCTATGATCGATTGGATACCTTGACAAAAATAAATAGAAAGCAAAACAAATATTGTGTTCTCTAAAACCTAGTTTTTAAATCAAAAAAGTGGTTCCCTCAATAGGCGTTGTATGGGGGAAGGCCGAACCCCTCACCCCCAACCATACATCGAGCCACCACATTTGAGAGCTATATCACGTGTACAATGTCCACCACTTCGTTTAGCCCAAGTGAGATCCCCATGCAGCACCCTTTTCCATCCCATGCCTAGGGCAGAATTACCCCCCGATGCCGCCACCCCCAATAAGCCTATTAGTTCACATCCCTATAGCACGCTGACCCCATTGCTCTCACTATCAATGCCCCCTATCGCTGCCAGTAGGCACAGAGGTTACCGCCTTCACTTGCCACAAGATTTAGACCCCTGAAGCCATCCAGTGGCTCAGATCTCCCCAAACCTTTCCCCAGTTTGTCCTACCTCCCTGTAGTTAAATCTATCAGCCCACCCCATCTGCTTTAAGAACAATAACACCTATCCTTGAGGGATCAAGGAACAAAAGAAGAAGAAAGAAACCTTTCTTGTTATGATTTGTATTATCCTCAAACACAAATACAATGCTAGGATTTATAAAAAATAAAAAAACTAACTCCATAGCTCCTCCAACACAACCTGACAAATAAGAGACACAAAATAGAATGAGAAGATAACATGGTAAAGAAAAGAAAAGAATGATAGATAAAGAAGTTAGGGGGCAAAAAATTATATCTAGGGCTGAGATTTGTTTAATCCTAGGGCTCAAATAGAAACCCTGACTGACATCTAATGCCTGGGTAATTTTGTGAGAATGGAAAAAATAAGATAAATACTATTTAATGGGGGATGACATCTATGAAGAGGATATGAAATATGTAAATAAAGAGACGTGGTTGAAAATGGTAGTTAGAAGGAGGTATCTATATTTATATCTAAGTAAAGTAATCAGAAGCTAAATAAATAAAAGTATTCTAAAGTTAATGTTGTATAGACATCGGGTAAGATTACACCTAAGAAAACCTAATGAAATGACTTAAATGGAATAAAAAGTTAGGATGCAAACATAAGGTTATGTGACACCTTCAAATAAAATATTAGCAAAAGATTGGCCTTGCAAATATCAAATGTAATCTAAGGTAAAAGGAAAGGCATTACATAGCATAAGATGTAGATAGCCATTATGATATGCTACTAGAAATTAATACAACACTTAGTTTAGGGAAAAGAAGCCAACCTGCTCCGAAGGATTGTACCTCGAGCACCTAATTCCAACAACCTAAGAAATGAATTAAATGAATAAAAATACATACAAAATAAGGTTACTAAGACACCTAGCCATAAAATGAGGTGTGGTGAAATGGAAAGAACATTAAATGATGGTGGAAATAAATGACTTCTTCAATGAAGTCTAAGAGCGGTGAGCAAAGAAAATAGAAAATATGGACAAAATATGGGTTGTCAAACCATCAAATGTAATCTAAGTCAAAAGGTGTAAATGGAACCTTCATGATGGTTCATAGATAAAATTCTATGAGGAGCATTGGTTAAAGGATGTATGAACACAATCAATTTTTTAGCACTAGTTTTTAGTCAAAAGAAAAAACTAGGTCCATTCTAATGAGTCAGGGAGCTCTAGATGTGTAACTACTATGACAGTAGACCGAAGGTGGATAAATATTTGTAAGGAAGGCTCAAAAATATCTATCAAGTTGTACTCACAAATCTATGATGTGGTTTCCAAGATCATAAAATAGGAAAGTGTTGTGAATATATAGATAGTCCTCCATAGAAAATGATACTAGGACTCGGTCAACATAGTGGAATATCCATGGATACTGGGGAATACAAGGGAGTGAACATCGGGAAAATAGTCAATTTTTGGTAAGGCGCTATATAGGCGATACAAGATTCCTTTTTGGAACAAAGTCTGGAGACATTATATCAAGAGGATATTATCAATAGTATTTTTCAGGTCAGTCTATGAGAGGTAAGAGACTCACTTTGGAAAGACCCAGATGCAGTTTGGGAATAACCAACTAGTAAACAGTATAGTGGTTTATGCATGGCCAAGTAAACTATCCATAATATCACTGATAGTAAATACGTATGCCCTACCTCCTAACAACACTTTCCCCATTCCTCAAGATCCTATACATTATTAGAATTCTATAGGCCCACTACGAGAGATTAGTGTCCCTTGGTACCTGAGAAAGGGAGGGGCAACTTTAAGAATGATATGATCACTACTACACAAAGTGTGAAACTAGCTCTGCCATGTCTATTAGTTTAATTTGCATTGAAAAGCAGACATTTTTTGAGTCTTTTGGCCATATTTTTTATAAGCAATCACATCATGAAGGTGACAGGAACCTTGATGCTGCTAGACATTATTTAATTGAATCAGGTTTGTGCACATTTGCCATATGTGGGACATAGGACATTTTTAACAGGTTGCCACTAACCATGTCTCTAGTTCTCAGTAACTACCAAGTTGGCACAAGATGTTCATTCGAATAAATTACCCAAAGGAAGTTTCAATATCAATTATTTGACAGCTCAGCCCAAGTTAAAGATAATTAGTGGCTGGTGGCACATGACATCATACTAAAATCATTAGCGATAGATGCTTAGGAGCCTACGTGGGACCCCATCGGAAATCATTCTAACAACGTGGTTGAAGCTGAGAGCTATGCTTATGGGGAGTTAAGATGGGTAAAGACTTAGGGATTAAAAATATAATCATTGAAGCTGATTCAATGTGAATTATAAATTCCCTCAAAGATAGCAGTAAATGTGGATGGAAACTAAATTATTTGATAGTGGAAGCACATGCCATGTTCACATCATTTGAACATGTGGTCCTTCATCACACTTACTGTGATGGGAACAAGTTGGCGGATGCATTGGTCGAGAAAGGTACTACCATGGAGGATTTGGTGATGCATGGATTCGTACAAGTATCCCTTGGGGATAGGTTAATAAACCCATAAATGAAGACTCAAAGTGGGAGGCTGCGTTATGATGACACCCATAGCTCACACGCTTAGGGGTTGTGAAAGGACTTTTCCTTTTTGGAAAACCGCCCTTTCTCATTTCACTTGTATTGTTTCTTCATTTTCTATCAGCCAAGATTTCTGGAGATCTGTGCGAAAAATGTTAACTTGTTTGCTAGCTTCATGGGGGGAAACAAGGTGTACATAATGAACCATCTACCTTTCTTCACCTCAAGAATGATGTGGCTCTGTGGAAATTGCTGCATAAAGTGTTGTTTCATTAGATACATTCATGTCAGCTCAAAGGTAATGATCATTGACATTTCTATCAATTTTGTGACTTTCCTGGAAGGATGGTGGTTTTGATATTTAGAGGGGTTCATATTGATGTCTTTGAGAATACCGTATGCTGGGATCAATAGGTTTAAAAATTGATGGCCTAATAATTTTGTTAAATATAAATCTCGGAAGAAACATGAAATTGCTACTTTCTTTGAAGGCCGGGGAATACATTATTTCCTATGACGATGGTATTTCTTGCACCTTCCTGCCAGATAGATGGGCTGATGTCTACCTGGTTATTATGAAATATCTGAATCTTGAAGGAAAATTATGTAAAAGTATTTACTCACCACTTGTCCATCCTCAATTTTCTCCACCGTGACCAAACTATGAGCTTAGCATTTCTTCCTCCATAGGTCTCTCCTCTCGACTATTAAGGATTTCAAGTAAAAGAAGGTGGATATCCCCCTTCACCAAGGTCTCATTCTTCTTCTGGTCTGAAGAAGCAAACCTATGCCATACCTAATGAAGTCAAGGATCAAGATTCTAGACCAGGAAACCCTTGCTTACTTGCCTCAGTAAAATCAGGAAGAATAAAAATTGTATTGATCCCGATTGAGGGTATTGTGGATGCCTTGTGTAATCTAAAGAAGGGGGTTAGGAATTTGGGGGAAATTTCCAGATAAGAGGAACCAAAAGTTTGTTTACTGGGAGGCTAGACTAATGAGGGTCGAGTCCACAATGGATACCATTCTCACTGTTAAAAAAAACCTCATACAAGAGTTGAAAGATTGTCATCAAAGGATTGAAATCCAGAAAAAAACCATCAGGGGATCCAAGAATATTATGTTATACAGCAGGAACGGATTTCTCTACTTCAAAACTAGATTATTTCTAAGGAGGCCAAAAATAGCATGAATTTGAGTTTGAGTTCTTCTGACAATGATGAGATGGATACATGTGACAGCTCAAGTATGGTTGCGGCTGACAATTAGGTTAAGTCTCAGGAGGAGGTTAATGCTGGCACTCAAAATTAAAATCAAGAGATCAAATTCCTAAAGAGATTCATTATCAAAGTTGCTAGTTTGAAAGATGGTGGTCTGAGCTCTAGGACCCGAAGCAAGGATACTGAGAACTAATGGAAGGATTTTTGCAACCCTTATCTTTTCTAATACTTTTTCTTGTTTTTGGTCTAGGTTTAGTTACTTACAAAAAATTATTGTTAATATGCAAATTTTTTAGTTTGGCTCTATTATGTGGGGGCCTAGTTGTTAAGATTTTTTGACTCTACCTCCTTCACTGCGTGATTTTTTTATTTAAAACTTGCTTCTATTATGTATGGGGTTTTTTGGTCCCCGTTTAAAACCAATTTTTTTTATCTTATATATATATCAATTGAATACACCAACTCACCCCTAATATGTTGCTGAAGTATTTCAATCAGCTTATTCACATCTTTAACTCCTTGGGTGTGAGTATCTTGGATGGGAATTATTTTGTCAATATTAGAGTCAATATTATCAATATACTTTCCTACTTTATCCCTCATGTCTTAGAGTTTGCATATGCAACCTCCTAAAGTGTCCATCCTTAATTTAATGGCTCTCTCATACTCATATTGTCTTCCTCTACAATCTGAGGGCATAATGCCTTCTCTTTCCACCGGTTCATTATTCATGGCAATAATGGCCTTGAGATTTGACAGCATTCCATCCCAATACTCCATCTTATTATGATACTTTTCAATAAGTACCTTAACAGCTTCAGTTTTTTCTGACATCTATTTATAAAAATAAATTTTATTCTTGAGAACCATGTTGCCTTTTTGAATTAATTCCTCTTCCCATTTTTTTGTATCATTTTCCCTACATATTAAATTTTCAACAATCATAAATGCATCATGGGTGATGGTAGAAACAAATTCTTAATTCTCAGTAGGAGGGTGTAACCACTTTTACACATATATTAAAAATATGTCAAATTTTTATTTCACTTGCTTATTGTTTTCCTTATCCTTATCCATTTTCTAGAACAGGTCTCCCATTGCAACTGTTACCTCATGCTTCAAAACCTGGGTGGTTGGTTTCCTCAATGGGACTTTTGTAATTTTATAATCAGGAGGATTATCATCATCCCTCAAAATGTCACATTGTGGAGTAGTAATCTCCATAAATTTATCTCTTTATGGCCTCACCATAGTTATTAAAATAATTCTTTCCTTGTTTGTGCCCTATGTGGTCTCACAAATATTACACATTTAATGTCTACTTCCTCCAACTTCACCTTCACATTTTTATTCCTTGGGAGTGTTTATCTCAACCATCCTTTACTTGGGGTTTTTCCCTCTCCTTTTGTTTGTTTTTTTTGTTATAAATTACCTAGAGAAACCATAATTTCTTATAAATCATAGAGGGTGAGACTAGAATCAAGAATCTAGTCTTATGGGGTTTCCACATTCTCTTTTTCTTACATAAGCATTAGGTGTGAGTTAGTTGTATGAGTTGGTCTTTCCCCTTCCTGAAGTCCACACATAACTTGATATCATCATTTTTATTTCTTATGAGAACCATGTTGGTAACCCAAGATTAATATCTAGTGGGATGAATAATATCACTATCATTTAGCTTCTAGAGCTGATCCTGCATTTTTTCTGCAAGGATTGGGGTTATTGGTCAGTAATTTTTCCTAAAAGGCTTAGTATGGGGCTCTAAAGGTATGTCATGTTTTAAAAGATCATCCCTATAATACTTCAATTCATAATATGACCAATACATGAAATCCTGATACATTTTTAGTAGTTTGGTATAAGCTTGTTTTTCTTCTATATCTAAGTTTCTTCCTAACTAAAATTTCCTAGGATCTTGACAAGTTCCAAGGTTACATTCAACAATATATCTTGGTATATCAGTTGATCTATCTACATCTATGTCAGCACTATCAAAGGTAGATTCAAGGGTGATTAGCCCCATTGGGATTGTATTTATCTTTAACTAGATCACTTCATTCCTTGTATCTAAGTTTATTCCTAACTAAACTTTCCTAGGATCTTGATAAGTGCCAAGGTTACATTCAACAATATATCTTGGTATGTGAGTTTATCTTTCTACATCTATGTCAGCACTATCAAAGTTATATTCAAGGGTGATTAGTCCCATTGGGATTGTATTTATCTTTAACTGGATCACTTCATTCCCAAATAGGGTTTCTTTTCTAACACATACTTCTATCATAGGTTCTAGATCAATCAATTTATTTTCAAACTCACCTTGACAACCCAAGAATATTTTAATATGTGATTCAACATTGAAAACTTGTAAATTTTGAATATTGTTAGGTACAAAAGGTTTGACAAACACTTCAACCTAAAACATGAAGTATGGGGACAAATTTTCATTATAATACTAAGAGGCCAAGAATTCTAACATGTTAACTACTGCATCCTAACTCCTATCATGGTATTAAATATTAAAAGAGTCAAATATTTCAATCAAATCCCATATTACACTCATGTTTTTGTAACCTATATTTTTTGGTTGCATATAATTTTTTGATCTGATTTACAACCAACTCAGAGTCACCTTTCAATATTAGGATGTTAATCCCATGCCTCCAATAAATCCTCAACACAAGTAGGAGTGCTTCATATGTAGCAATGTTGTTTTTATACTCAAAACTCAACTTGAAATAAAAATTGAAAGATCCATGTTATGAGGATGCTAACACAACACCAGCTCCGTTTCTAGAGTTGGAACATACTCCATAAAAAAACATGGTCCTTGTAGCACTGGAATCCTCCAACTAAACATTAATTTTAAGGCATCGATCATTAAAATCAATAGTTCCCACAAAATTATCCAAGTCCATATCAGTATACAGGACCTCATATGAAGCATTCATGGGGTCCTTTATCAAGTGCAACAATTTTTCCTCCCTGTGTAGTTTGACCATCTTTCCCTCCAAAGGTATGGTGTAAAAATACATATCCATCTACACATTTTCTCTCACACTTGCTTCTCATTTCCTTGACAACAACATCCCCCACTTAGTAGGGAAATTGATAAGAGCAAAATTCGTTATTAATAATTTACCATGGTAAGCCACTGGTTGTACTACCAAACCTCTCACATAACCGACAACATGTACCTCTCTAGAATGCATGGCATAACATTTCCCAAAAGTAGTTGTTATCTTTATACCCAATTCATTCATAACTGCTAGTGGCATGATATTTCATGAATTAGTAAAATCAAACATATAATTATGTAGAATCCAACCATTAACAATTAGTGTGGTGAAGAAAGGCTCCACATCTAACGAGATATCTACAAGGGAGGTAACCAAATAAACTTCAGGGGATATCTCTACAAGTCCTTGACATTCTTCAATCTCATTCTCAGCAATAGTAAGAGGAATCACTTTTTTGTCAACTATGTATTCCTTAGTAATAACATCCTCATTAAATCTCATATATTTAAATGATCTTCTCCTATAATTAGAAATCCTAACTAACTCCACCAAAGGGACAGTGATTTTTAACTGGATTAGGATCTAGGCCATGTCATAGATATTGTATTTAGGCAGTGATTTACTAGAAGAAATATTAACTACCTTTTCAGATGGAATATATTCCTTTAAAGGAGGAGTAATGGGATGGATACTTGGACTTGGATTAGCAACAGGGTTGTTACATGGTACACTTTTCTTAGGAGTATCCTTGGGAACATCAGTGGGGATGGGAATTTTGGCTTTGAAGGCTAGGACATGTCCTTTGAATTTCCTATGCCTTAATTTATACTTTTTTTCTTGGGCAACAACTAAATTTATCAAAAGTTCCCTATCCTCCTTATAAGGTATTTCCCCATCATACTTCTATATCATTAAAGCCCTTAAATATTCAAATTCATGATTAGGTAATTAAAAATACTAATCCATGTCAATTTTAGCATTAATTTCAAAAGCTAGAGATCACACCTTGTTTACATTAGCCTAAAATTATTAACACTCTAGGCACAAAGAATATCAATAGAAGATGCACCTTTCTCAAGGTTTTCCTGATGTTCATGGACACATGCATTACCAAAATCAGATCTAGTAACATCATCATCTAGATTTGGTTTCCCACAAGGAGCATGAGGTAATAAGTATCCATCACACTAGTCAAGGTTTTGTTCCTCTTCTACATTTGTAGCTCTTCCTAATAATGGATTAGGAGTTTCTTTGTTGTCTCTACATGAGTTTTTCTTATTGGCTTGACTCGTAGGTATTTTTTCTCTATCATCATGTCTATGATACCCTTTATGGTGATTCCCAAATATATTTTTCCTTGATTATGATGTTGAACTTGAGGGATGGGAAATAAACCTTTCTCTACTTTGTCCAACTTGTCAGAAATTTCATTTTCTTCTCCATCCAAGGTCTTGACTACCTCCTCAAGATTAGTGGATTTACTTGTTTGAGGCTTCTCTATATTAACAAGTTTAACACCCTATCTCTTTGGGGTTTTATGAGAAACTTTGATATTATTCTCAATTTGAATTATCATGATAAATGCATGCCTCAAACTTATTGTTTTTTAATCCCTTAGGTAATAGGTTACCTTTTTGTCGAACGCATCAAAATAATTAATCAGATAAGATTTATCACTAGGTATTAAATTAGTTTTCAATATTCTCAATTTTTTGTTGAACATTGTATTAAAAACTTACATACATTCATTAGGGTTCTTCTTTATATTTTTAAATTCTGACAGGACGAACCTAAGGTCAATCATATCACCATATTGGATCCTAAATGTTTGGGATAATCATAAATATATATGTAATACAATCCCACAAAATAACAGTAATAAGAACTATGAACAAAAATACATTAAAAAAATACAAAACAAGAAGACAAGATTTAACATGGTTCTAACACCCTTGTTATAATTACTCCAAATCAAGCGAAAAATTTTTCTTTTAAAACAAACCCTTTAATCACATTTAATTCCTTCAATGATTGTAACTTAGTAGAAATTATAATGCAGCATAAAATGAATTTTACAATCCTTCTGATAACAATATAACCATGTGTAGTTGTAAAGGTCAGTTAGATCTACCCAATCCCCTTTAACATCACTCTAACCAAATGTGCATATCTTGTATATAGTTGGTTAAACCTTCATAATAGGATCTAAGAACTAATTACAATTACTAAGTGTCTACCTAAAAATAGTCAACTCAGTTTCACCCCAAATCTCACATAATTAGTTAGGAACACGGTGAACTTACAGTGTAACAAGCTAGTTACACTACTTAGGCCAAAGTTTACAAGTGATGCATTACGTGTTTAGTTTCATGGTTGCACATAAGCCAAAAAAATTGTGCCATCACCACATAGTCATCTATATACAATTATCTAGATCGCATTTCATTATTTATAATATTAAGTTCTCTTATTTCGAAGCCATAGGATCTAAGACTCACCTATTGATTAAAGAGTACACTATCAGTCCCATCTTAGGACCCCTATGGGAAAGATAATGACTACTTAATGATATTTTTCATTAAATAATCATTACCCTTCTCATAGCCATCCTAAGGTGGTATGAATATGGTTTAATTGAATGGATAGGACAGACATATAGCTCACTCTTTCATAACACACATTATCTTAATACGAGGTATATTTCATCATTTTGATGTTAATTCAAACTATCTATTTACGAAGTATCATTATTTTATAGCTTCGTACCATTATCCATAACAGCTTTATTTACTTGTTCTTATTTAATTAAACATTATAATGATGTTTTCATGCATGTTGTTGTAACAAATTCCATTCAAAAATTAATGATAATGATTTTCATAATGTACTATCATATTATTACAAGTATAGTCTTTTACTTTTCAGGTCAAGTTTATTCAATTTCAAAAGTATATAATGTTGTTGAAAATAGTGTAAAAACAGTATTATAACTCACACAAGGGTTACAATAATAAATTTATTTATTACTCAATAAGTATGAATCCTTATCTTTAACATATATTACAATAGTTTTCAAATTGTTACAAATGGGTAGAATTCCTTATAAAATCTATGAAATAATGTTTTTCTTTACAATAAATACAATTATCTAAATCAAATTTTTAAACAATAATACATGATCAAATCACAAGTGTAATATCCAAAAATCACGTCACTTATTTAATCCATCTTACATCTGACAGAAAGAGAGAAGGTATACATGGTCAGTTCATCAAACTAACATGGATTAACAACTTTCAATCATGTTGTTATATTACGATCTAAATTAACATAATAAGTTTAACTTAAGATACAAATAAAATCTTCTTTATACCTTATTTAGTTTAAATATTTGATATCAAATAAAGGGATCTAATGATGTATATTATGTTTCCAACAAACAACATTTCAATCATAAAATATTATCCTTATGACTATGTTAACAATATCTTCAATAAGTTTATCATCACAGTAATAAGTACATTTGAATCTTAGTCATTATGATTAATATGGAAGGGAAAAAATAAAGATAACTCAGAATGGGAGGAGGTTTATAATAATCTCATGCTCGTAATCCCAAAGCTGGAAAGGGATATGAACTCCATGGGCGGGATTGGCTCGGATTTGAGGGATAGTATGATTGACTGTATTGAGGCTTCAACAAAGATATGTATCTCATAGAATGTAATGAGAGGAGAGTTGAGAAGGATAAATAATGAGGTTAAGGATCTACAGGAGAGGGTGGGCAACATGGAAAAGGGGCAAAGAAATTGGAGGTTTCAACTCTACCTAAGAATCTCGTATTAAGAGGATGCGGAGAAGGATGACACTCGAATGGAGAGTGACAGACACCAAGGTCAAACAAGTGCCCAGGGTGGCTCCTTCAAAGGTCTTAAGAAAAAATAGTGCCTCTAGTTTCTATGGCTTTTTGTGCATTGTCTTCAAACTATATCTTTTTCTAGCTATTTTTTGTATTTTTTTGGTTTTCTCATTGGGCCTGGTGTTTCTAGATTAAGTTTTTTTAACTATCTTCGTGTCCCTATTTCCTCTTTTTGTCTTTGTATTGTGTCTCTCACGATGTATCTAATGTTGTAAAGCTTATGGGAGCCATAATCCTTGTTTTCTTACCTTATCTAATAAAAATATATACTACTTGTAGCCAATCATCATTTACCCCATATTAATATTCATTTTCCTCAATGAACAATTGAAAGAAGAAAACAGAGTTCTTTCTGTAAGGTAATTATTGAAAAAAATCAAACTTTATAAATGGTGGTATGATAACAGTCAACATTTATCATATATTAACATTATCATAAATAGTAAAAAGATAGCTTTAATGTCATAGATAGCTTCAACTAGCACTAGTTTCCCTTCAAGAAAAATTGAATTCCTAATGAGTAATAGTTTCATCGAAATCTATCTACTTGAATAAGATACTGAAAATTTGTTTATTTGTTACACCAACTTAATGAAACACTTAAACAGAATGATCAATAGCCTTATAACTTAAGGATTCAATAACCCAATCTTAGAAGTGCACAAGAACAGACAAAGGAAGAGAAATTATTTCATTCTCTTATAACTCACAAATATGTTCATATCAAATGGTTACATCTATCCCAATACTACCCATAAATAAGAAGGAATTTATTAATTGTTCTCAACATAAAAGCACAAGGTTTTAGCAAGGGTTTTTCTATGACCAAGTTACCATTGATTTCCTTGGATCTTCTTATTAATATAAAATCGATGAAAGGATTTAATTGATGTCCCTTATAACTGAACTTATTCATAAATAATCTCATATTGAGCTGGTCGAATTTAGGTTAAAATGAAAGTTGAAAATAAAATAGAGTACTTTGAATAACAAAAGCCCCATATTAGACTTGTACCCAAAATTGATCTGAGGATTTATTTATATATTATTGATTCTAATTAAACATCTTAACACTTTAATCAAAATGTATAAGTATATAAAACCAAAATACTCATTATACAATAGCTTCATACATTGTTACTTTTGCAACATAATTCTATAAGCATGTAGTCGAAAACAACATTTTCAAAAGAAAACCACAATGAAATACCCAAAAAAATTCCCTTTTAAGGAATACACATATAAGTTAAATGTATTCTTCTATATTTTCCCTAGATAATAAACCGTTCTAGATTCCCATTTATCAAATGATGTCTAAAAAAGATCAAGCAGTCGTATAAATCAAATAATATGACCCAAATTTATGTATCCATATAGAATTCTTATTTTCATATCTTTCAAAGACACCCATATGAGAACCACGTATTCCTCACTGTAATTTTTTTATAACCAAACATGTAAATAAAATAACATGCAAATCAATCAAACAATATTTTCCAAAAAATATTCAGCCATCTCATAATAATACAACAAGAAGAAGAGTTAATAAACCATTCTTGATAAACTCAAAAATCTCTTCAAATTTTCCTCTGTGGCTTTTGAAAAAATCATCAACCAATTCGACCCAACAAAACTCCATATTTTTGTACAGTAAAACCTCTAATGTTTTAACCGTTCTCTTAATTTTAAAATCCCTTAATGACCAAAATAAATTCATCTATTTTTAGCAAGGAAAATCCATAAAAATATCAACTGTAACTAGATCCCTTAACCATCATGTATGGTTTTCCCAAAGGAAGAGATTGAACAAACAAAAAAAACAATAAAAATGAAATTTTATGTTGAAAGCCCCAAGCTTCTCCTAGAATCTTCACGAACTCCAATATATCATGTATGCATTGAATGCATTAATTTCTTGTAGTTCTAGTGCGTAGTATGGTCTGGATATTTTCCCTCCAAATAGGAATGGCGATGCATCGAGCGGTCCAAGACTATTTTAAAACTAATATAACCAAATTTTCTAATTTTTACATGGTGGCTAGATTAACGATCAAATAAAATGATTACTAACCTAACCTTAACACTTATCAACCTTTTATGGTGTGTTCGGTCATTGACCTTAATAGTTAAATTTAAAACTAGACAAATTTCCATAGTAAAAAAATCATAATGCAAATGATTATGGTTAGGGACCAACATAATTTCCAAACATTTCAATGCCAATTTACCATAGTCTAAGACCATTGAAACCAAGAAATTTAAACCTTTCCAAATTTTTCCATGGTTTGAGACCTTAAGGATTTAAACAATGCATTTACACCTTGCATGGTTAAGATCATATTGGATCAACTTAAATAAACATTTACCTTGTCATCATTAT
The DNA here is from genome assembly GCA_019776745.2 of Taxus chinensis. NCBI lineage: Eukaryota > Viridiplantae > Streptophyta > Pinopsida > Cupressales > Taxaceae > Taxus > Taxus chinensis. The sequence continues at coordinate 364,676,916 of CM034154.1, forward strand.
AAAAAAACTATATCAATGCCCTGTGGTATTAAACCCATGTTTAACATCTTATCTTGTCCATAGTAAGAATAATATTGTAACCATATCAGTTGAACTCATGATCCAGTCAGCATATCAAAAGTAGAAATTTTTACGTTATTTAAACATTACCAAGCAAGTCATTCAAGTAAGTAACATTACCTTGATAATCAAGAACATTAATAGTTCAGCATTCAAGACCATTTTTTATTGTTTTGAGGTATTTCATCAATATAAAAAACACAAAAAGTTTAGTCATGCATCAGTACAGTAGTAATTATTTCTCAACACCAAAATAATACAAATACAGCCATGCAACAAATTGTCAACATTACTAAATCATTACCTACATTGAGTAAGGTAAAGTAGAATCATACAAACTAGTACAACAAAAATAAGTTATAGATATTAATTAATCCATGAATGCATTACGATGAGCATCATTACAATGTCATGCATGCAACTACACATAAGTATATATATCCTTTCGATATATCTATTATATATATATATATATATATAATATATATAATATAATATATATATATATATATTATATATATATATATATATATATATATATATGTATGTATGTATGTATGTATGTATGTATGTATGTATGTATGTATGTATGTATGTATGTATGTATGTATGTATGTATGTATGTATGTATAGTTGTATAGTTGTAAACAAGACTAGGAAATAGCACTAATCCTCTTTCATTCATATATTATTTTATACAATATATCTTATTTTTGTGACAAAATAAAATGAAAATGTGGGGTGTGACATTCTTCCCCCTTAATGAATCATTGTCCTGATGATTTATCTCATTAATAGCAAACATATTAACCAAAAACAAATTCATATCATGCAACTAAGGGAAACAGTCCATATTTCATCAAAAACTTGAAATTTTTAAGATTTCTAGTTTATTATTATTCAAAATTTATTGGTTATAACAGCCTTAAAATCATCCAAGTTTTCCAAACAGTTAGCAATATGACATAAAAAATTTATTTCAATCAACCAAAATATGAAATAATATTAAATATATCATAACAGATCATCAAATATCAATCTTCATTACTGTAGTCACAAAATCATGCACTTTAGACGTTATTTATCCCAGTCTCATACAACTATTCAGAAGGTTATTGAGTGAAGAAAGTAGTAATTAAACCTCATCTTTTGTCCATCTTGTTTTATTTTATTTCATCTTTACTGACCCTTTTCATCCATATGCTCATTCTATTTCAGTCATTTCCTGATATTTTATCCTCGACTGGGGTGCCTGTGGGTTCCCTGTTCCCACCAAGGGTGCCTCGACCCCTTTTGCACTTTCCCACCTCTTTTTGGTCTCTTTCTATCCATTTTACATCTTCATCTTTCTTGTGATCGACATTTTTGGGGTTAATTATTAAATTAGATCAAGATAACCCTATAAATATAAAGTTATGAGACCATAATAAGGTACCTAGCATCACTTACTACTATCACTCCATCTAGAGTTGAATACATCTATTGCATTGGATATCACTTGCATCCACATAGCTTCATCATCAAGGCACAAGACTAGGACATTTGCATAACACTTCATAGGGGGGATTTTATTCTATTCAATGCACATATTCTATTAAATTTTCTACACATATTTATTTCTCACTACTTCACAAAGTGTGACTGGCACAAGAGAAACCTAGGGCATGTTCAAACACACTTGCACATAGAACTACATCAGGTCTAAGATGTATTGTAGTTCTCAGTTAGTAAGTTCATCATTATGGAATCTGAGGTCATTCTGACCCCTTCACATGCATTATTCTTTCTTAGGGTTTGAATTTTATTTTGGGTTCTTACGGATCTTTCTTTCATCTTGGATTATTGGTGACATCTAGCGTAGGACAAAAAATTTGATGCGACAAATAGTGAGGGTTTTAGACCATCTACCGAACCAGTGAAGACTAGTTTCAGAGCTTTTACAAAGACCATGGTGCCCAGATTGCATACCAAGGCACCCACAGGCACCTTAGTCCTCCTTCAGGTGCTCTAGTCTAGCTAGATTCTCCAGATCGACCCTTTTCATGATTGTTGTATAATTGTTTCTACTCCCTGAATTTCTAGTCACACCTGCAACACAGTCCCATCACTTTGCTGAATCAATTGAGTTATTTCCTTTTCATTCCTGCATATTAGGCTTATCATTTCCTTTTTCATTGGTGTTTATCTTTCTTGCATACTTCTTTACAGCATTTATTTTCTTTAGTTACAGTTGTTCATAGTTTATATTAACTAGCCCCACACTACATAGTTATTCCATTTTTAGTTAATAATTTTAGTGAACTTGATGTATTTTACACTTAGGAACCTCATTTTCCTTCTATTATGGGTCATCAAGTTTCTTTATCTGATTTTTTTAAGAGATATCCCAATTTTTAGGCTATTTTACAAAAATCCCTAAACACCAAGTATTTTAATGACAATACGCCACCACTCAGATTAAGTTCTATGCTTCATTATTTATTTTTTGACCCTAGTCTTGATGGTTCTCCATCTAATCAACCACTCTTAGACTTGATTCAAGCCTTACAAACATTATTTCAAGATAAATTTACAGCCACAGAATCCATAATCACATCTCTTATATATGAAATTCAACAACTTAAGGATTCTTCTCAATTACATGTTTGTTCTCCTTCTACATCTTGTATGCAATCTATGTCCGCTACATGTCATCTAGTTAAACCTCAAGACATAACATTTCCTAATCCTCTTATTTTTTAGCATAATACTATACCACGTGACATTTTTACTCATCTCCCTAGTCATCAGTTAATCAATTTTCCACCTACTCATTGTTATCCTCCTTATCGGCCTATAAAATATCAAGGTCGCCCATATTGCAAATATCATAGAATCAATGGACATAATGAAAATGATTGTTATGTTATACAATGTAAGATCAAAAATCTTGAATGTCATGGTTTTATCTCCTTCAAGGAATTCCCATCTATAACTTCTACACCATGATATATGGTTATTAGTGAGCCTCCCTTTAATATTTCTAAGGAAGCTCTAGATGCTTCTCTTATTAATTACATGCTTGATGTTGACAATCACTCACATGTTCATAATGATTCTTCTCCTAGTCATACAAATTACATCCCATGATTCTCATATTTCTGATGCCACTTCTTCTCCACTTAATGAGCATAATGCCACCATTTGTCTTATGCCTTCTTCAAATGGAGAAGCATCACCTCAGTAATCCCCTACGGTGTCTCCAAGTCAAAAAATTCAACCACCTATCAAAATTAGTTCATAAACCACTCCTACTAGGTCATATACTACATTACCAAATAAACCTCAATAGTCTCCCTTGAGACTCCACGAAACTTTTCCTCCTCTCAAATATAAGATTCAACTGATTAATTTTTTCCGAGCAATTAATCCTTCTCCTATTTTTTTTTATATATTTTCCCTTTCACCACCACCAAATAGTTCTACTATAAACCTTGTCTAACAAGGCCCTGCCTCATGCAAACTTGTTCTTTGGTAGGTGATGCTTATCACTCTACCCTCCTGATGACACACTCATATTCTTATGGTTCTTATATGACTGTTGAGGGGTCCTTTACCATAATGAACCTCATTTCATCTTACATTACCATATTCCTCCATTACACCACTACCTATACATACACACATCTATAAGACTTTAACACTCCTTACGCATCATCAATTAAACAAAATCTATAATGCTTCATCACCCTCATACATCATTTATCACATAGTACATGTGTTATCATACACTTGGGGGCATAGCATCCCACATCCCCCCTAATCTTAGCACCTACGCATATCTCACTTTTGCATTCTCATAACATACGCATACTCATTAATGCTTTAGCGACGTTACTACCCGATGATGCACTCTTGTGCTTTGGTTCACACTTGACTATTAACGGCTTACTACACTGAACCCCCACACACTGCAGTATAGGCATTATACATTTTGTTTTATCACACGTCGTGTGTTGTACACCATACATATCACATTTAATCTACAAACTTTTTCACATTTGCAAATTCATACATCACATATCATACTAGTATTCATCTTACATATACCATACTTATATCATCCACGCATTTATTATCATACACTATTCATCCTATGCATTACATACACTATTGGGATATTTAAAGATATTGCCTCGCATCCTAGATATATGCATATACCATACATCATACACTACGCATCTCCACATTACTCATATTTTACACATTATGCTAGTCTTTATCATATATGCATCTAGCATTACATTCATCACTGCATACTACATTACTAATCTATCTACATAGATTACCTTACGCATTATACACTACATTTTCTATGTATCTACCATTGCATTTTTCACACCACATTTTTACATATTCTCTTCATCACATAGTCTTCTTTTATCATTACATATGCTACATTGTATTCTATGTGTTGCACTCAATACCCTATGATGCGCTTTAGTTCCTTGGTCCATACTCAACTTTTGAGGGTTTACAAATCAAATGGACCTTACACTCATCACACATGTGACAATCCTAGGTTAGTGACATATGTTTTAGGCTAAATCATCACTTATTCTATCATTTTGTAGTGTTATACACCTTAGGTTACATCACCACTCCCTTCTTTCATCCTATAGTGATATAAACTTAGGGCTAAATCATCACTCATCTATTCATCTTATAATGATATACATTTAGGCTAAATCATAACTTATATGTTCATCTATTCATGATATACACTTCGACTATAGGGTTCATGCACACATCATTTCTAGGTCGCATCTCATCACTACACTTACACATTCATCACAGCGCATTAGATTCAACACACTACTTGACCATTCTTGATGACGTACTCTCGTTTACAGTTCATTCTTGAATGTTGAGGGTGAAAACAAAATTAACCTCATTTTATGCACTTTAATTCACTCGGGGGGGCACATGGATCCTATTATTCCATCTTACATTCCATTCCCCCCCTCCACAGCATATTGCATTGTCTTGGGGGCATTTACTCTTGTTTACTAGTGTTTTACATGATCGCTTTACTACATATGTTATATTGACTTCTTATATGTCATTATCTATATCATCCATGCATGCACGATCATGAATTTTTCTATTTGTGATCGTAGATACAGATCCTTCACATGCAACATGGATGTTCACCTTCTACCCTTCCTATACTAGTTGCTAGGGGCATCCAAATTTTTCTCTCACATGTGTTATTATTTCATTTTATACGTAGAAATTTACATTACTTGGTTATTCAAACTTTGAAATATTGGTTATTTCTCTAACATGCTAATGGGTGTTCCATGTGTAGCACTTATTTTGTAGGAATACATGTTTCTATGACTACTTCTTTTACTTATTTGTATTTGTCTACCATTGTTTGTTTCTTATATGTAGGCTTTGCCCTATGTTTGGTGTGCACACTTGTTTTTTGTTTGTGGTCATGATGGCCTTATGTGTCTTGTGACATCATGAGTGATGTCCCATGTTTGCGACCTACTTTGTGCAGCTTACTTATCTTCTTGTGTGTTTACAATACTTTTCTTGGTAGTTTTTACATTTTTTATGTAGATTACACATTCTCTTCTTACATGCATGTGTTTTTGTACTAACACTTATTTTGGATATCCATCCTTGTTTGTGCACACCTTGGTTTCTACCAAGTGCATTCCCTTCTACCTATAGGGAAGAATTACAGAGTTCGTGTGGTTGGTCCTCTTTTGGGGCCACATTCTCCTATCAACAACAACGCATGCGCCCCTAAAGAGGGGGCATCATTTGGGATTTTTCACATAATAACACAGAGATTCTACACTAGTTCGGTTAAGTTATATATAGAAAGTGGGTTCATACCAATCTATGAACCCCATACATAGCGGATTTTACAGGACATGGTGTCCTTAACATTTTGGGAAGCAGTTAGAGGCTTATAGGTTATAGTGGGTATGCCTCCCTACAATACTCTGGCCAACGGCATCAGATAGCCCAAAAAACTAGGACGATACAAAGATCTCTTCACAGACATTCAAGGAAGTAGTTAGAGCTTGGAGGACACATAGCATTTCCTCCCTACACTTCTTTGGCCAAGGTGGTGTGAGATCGCCCAAAAAACTCATAGTACAGGATATCCTTCTACACTCTCTTTCTCAATATGGATCAAGTGCACATGTTCCATTTACATTTTTTACATTCATAAACATCTTTTACATTGTGTATTTACACATACATACATACATATTTCAATAATTGATCATTTTCTCCTTACATGTCTAGTTGTATGATACACAAGCAGTCAAATGGGGGAAACAACAACTATGTCAACAACAATACTTTGTGATAGCACATGCTTTACTAACCATGAAGGTACATTACACACTGCATCAGGTACACATGTGTTCCGCCCTAGGTTCACTCTCATCACTTTTTCTTTGCGCATTTTTCATCTTTATTTTTCACGCTCCATCTTTTTTTTCATTCCACGCTTTTTTCTAGTCCTTCGATGTTTTTATACTACACTCTTCATAGACATCAGGTACACATCTCTATCTACTTTATGTTACCAAGATTTCCACTCACCTACATAAAGTGGGGGAAAATTTTAGTCACAAAATAATGTACTTTAGATGTTATTTATCCTAGTCTCATACTACTATTTAGAAGGTTCTTGAGTGAAAAAAGTAATAATTAACCCCTATGTTTTGGCCATTTTGTTTTATTTTATTTCGTCACAATCGGCCCTTTTCATCCACATGCCCAGTCTATTTCGATCATTTCCCACAATTTTAGCCTTGACAAGGGTGCGTAGGCTACTACTAGGGTGCCCTTGGGAACCATGGTCCCACCAAGGGCGCCCTAACCCATTTTGTAGTTTCCCACCATGGTTTAAGCTCTTTTTAGCCATTTTACATATTTATCTTTCTTGCGGTCAACCTTTTCAGGGTTAATTACAAAATTAAATCAATATAACCCTATAAATATAAATTTATGGGACCATAATGAGGGACCTAGCATCACTTATTACTATCACTCCATCTTGAGTTGCATCCATCTATTGCATTGGATATCACTTGCATCCACATAGTTTTGTCATCAAGACACGAGGATAGGACACTTACATCACACTTCATAGGGAGAGGGATTCTATTCTATTACATGCACACATTCTATTACATTTTTTACACATATTTATTTCTCGCTACTTCACAAAGTGCAATTGGCACAAGAGGAACCTAGGGCATGTTCACACACACTTGCACATAGAACTTGATGAGACCCTTTAATATTGTTTTAATGGTCTCATCTTTTATAGTATGTCATGTGTTGAATACCCTTACACTCTGTTACTTTGGTCATTTTGTCAAAACATTCCCACTTGAACCTAAGTATTGGCACTTATATATTAATCACTATAATTACTACTAAGTTATTTTATTTCATGGGTTTTGAATGTGCATTTTAATCTCTTGGATGTAATGAATGATTATTAAGTGCTTATATGAATTATGTAGTTCTTACAAGAAGTTTTTATGTACCATTATTAACATGTAACCAAATATGCTCTATCACAAGCAATATAGACTTGTCCATAGAAATTGGCATGCAGCAATTGGGACTCGTCTATAGCAAGGCACCTACAACCAAGGAAAATACGCACATCTACACATCCATGATTATGGGAAAGGTGATCAACAAGAATGCTTCATCTAAATTCATACATGCTAATGAAGGATTAGTTATGTTAATAAAATCAGATCTCACACCAATGCCTGATTATTATCTACATCTACAACTTGAAACTAGTTGATCTAATTTCACAACTGATTGTTTGAATAAGAATTTAGTCATGTTATGTATTAGAACACTTCTTTGTAGTTCTAATTGCATGCACAGATTTCTTAGGAGTGATTTAGTACTCAATCAAAATGTAACTACTAGTTGAAAAAGTCTCTTCACGTCTCTCTGGAATATAAAGGGGATGATAAGACTGTAGTAAATATAGATCTATAGGAGGAGAATTGATGGTAATTATAATCTTTATGTTGATCAATAAAATTTAAGTTCTATGATTCTATTGTAGACACCAACCTTAGGAAAGGATAGCACCTAAGGCAGGGCCCACTTGCGGTTACTAACCCCTTTTCTTCATGTTTTTTGTTTAATTTCTTGCATGAATAGATTAGACTTACAGTAGTTTATTTCTCTACTTATGTTATGCTTTCATCTATTTCATATTTAGTTGTAGCATTTACCTTTCATCTATAACATAGTTTATATTTCCATAATTATGTTTCTATTGTTGTGACATCAATCTTTAAGTTTATACCTTATAAGCATATGTAACTATGCATACAACTCGACATAGTTGAAAGTATACATCCCTAGCTATGATGAATAAATGACTCTAGATTAGTGAATAGCATACTAATTACTACTAATTAATTTGCACCACCAGAACTACATCGGATCTAAGATGTAGTACAGCACTCAGTTAGTAAGTCCACCATTGTGGCAGCTAAGGTCAATACAAACCCTTCATATGCATTATTCATTTTTATGGTTAGATGTTTGTTTTGGGGTTTTGCAAGTCTTTATTTCATCTTGGAGTATCTGCGACATCTAGCACACGACAAAAAATTGATGCAATAAACAACTAGGGTTTTAGACCATATGTCGAACCAGTAAAGACTAGCTTCAGAGCTTTTGTACAGACCAAGGCACCTGCAGGTGCTCCAAACCTCCTCCAGGTTCTCCAATCCAGCTTGATTCTCCAAATCCACCATTTTTGGGATTTCTACATAGTCATTCCTACTCCCTGATTTTCTAGTCACACCTGCAACACAGTCTCGTCACTTTGTTGAATCATCTAATTTCTTTCCTCTTTTTTCTTGCATATTAGGATTAGCATTTCCTTTCGTATAGTTATTTATCTTGTTTTCATACTTATTTACTACATTTATTTACTTTATTTATATTTGTTCATAGCTTAGATTATCATCCCCACACTACATAGTTAATCCATTTTTAGTTAATCAATTACTAATAAAAATAAGGAAATGCAATTATTTTTCTTCCATATTCTCTCAAGTTACACTTTTTTCATAATATTGTTCATATTAGACCTTGTACTGTGTGATATATCCATTTTTAGATGCAACGTGAAAGTTTTCATCACTCTAATAGGTTCAACCACCACGAATCTCGAATCCTAGGCCTGTAAAGAGTTTCAATTTAGGGCATGCATTACATCTGAAACATACTTTTTAAGAAAATAAATATGAAAAACATCATGCATCTTAGACAATGCAAGATGCAATGCCAATTGGTATACAACCAAACTTATGATTTCAATAATTTCAAATGGTCCAACATATGTTGATGATGGCTTGGAAAACTTTCCAAATGTTATTGAGATCTTTTTGGGTTTAACCCTTGAGAAAACTTCATCTCCAAGATCAAATTTTCTGTCAACATGTTTCAGATCTACATATATTTTCTGATTGTTAGCAACTTATTTCAACCACTCACGAATGATCTTAACTTGATTTTCCATTTCTACCAACATTTCAAGACCCACTACCTCTTTGTCTTTAACAATATCTGAATTTATAGGGGTTCTACACCTTCTCCCATACAATGCTTCAAATGGTGTCATTTTCAGTGGAGCATGATAAGTGTTATAATAATAAAATTCTACCAAAAAAATATATTCTTCCCACTTGTATTACTGAACCATGCAATAAATCATGAGCATATCCTCCATAACTTGGTTAACCTATTCAGTTTGACCATTTATTTCTAGATGGTATGTTGAACTGAAATTCAATTCATTCCTAAAATTGAATTTAAATTTTTCCAAAACTGAGAGCTCATCCTTGGATCCCTAGCAAAAATTATTGAGTCTATAATTCTGTGCAATTTGAAAAATTCATACACAAACTATTTTGGAAGCACAAGCGAATCATCCTTTAGATTAACTTTTCAACAACTAGAATCATGTCATTTTTTCTAGACATTGGCAACCCCAACACAAAATACATGCTAATAACTTGCCATTTGTAGTGTAGAATGTTATGAGGATACATCATACCAGTAGGATGCATGTGCTCTACTTTAACATGTTGACATTCAAGACAATGAGGAATGTAGTTTTTTATGTCCTTTTTCATTCCTTTCTAGAAATATTGGTTTGTTATATCAGTCAGCATTTTTGTCACTCTTGGATGTCCAGAATAAGGAGCATCATGGAATTATTTCATGAATTTTTTTCTTAATTCAATTCCAAAAGATACGTAGACTCTACATTTGTATTTTAAGATTCCTTCGTTATCAAATTTAAATCTATAATACCTTTCATCATTTGGATTTACTGCTAATGTAGTCTTTACTTGTTGATAGTATTAATCAGTTAACATTTTTTTGATTACCTCATCTTTGAATTGAGTCTTATGGGTCACAATTGTGGTAACATGCTTCCAATGACTTAGTGCATCTGTCACTTTGTTCTCTTTTCCTTTTATGTAATTTATATCAAAATCATATTGTGATAAATATTAAATCCACCTATGTTGTCTTGTGTTCAAGTTGGGTTGCATAAAGATGTATTTTTCAATTTCAAAGGCTTTCCCAATAGGTAGTGCCTCCAAACTTACAAAGCGTGAACTATGGTAGTAAGTTCTAAATCATGGGAAGCATGGTTCAGCTCATGTACCTTTATTTTTTCTACTCTTGTATGCAATCACATGGTCATTTTCCAGAAGTATTCCACCCAAACCTTCACTGAAAGCATCAGTTACCACAATGAAGCTTTCATTTGAGTCAGAAACCTTCAAAATAGGTGTTGTAGTTAGTTTCTCTTTTAGAAAATTAAATGCATTCTCAAATTTATCATACTAAACATTTTTTTTCCTTTTTCTACAATAAAGTTGTTGGAGCAACAACTATAGAGAAATATTTTACAAATTTTTTGTAGTAACCAGCTAGCCCCATGAAGCTACTAACTTCATGAACATTCTTAGGAGCTTATCATTTTGTTATGGATTTTATTTTTGATGGATCAACCAAAAATCCATATTTATTAATTATGTTCCCAAGATATTGCTTCATTCTGATATAATGAACATTTTGAAATATTTCCATACAGTTTCTCTTTCTAAATATGTCAACACTATTTTTAAGTACTCATTGTGTTCTTCTATATTTTTAGAATAGATCATAATGTCATCCAAGAAAACTAGCAAAAACTTGTCTAAGAATTCCTTAAAAATATTATTCATTAAGTTCATGAATGCAGCATGTGCATTAGTGATTCCAAAAGGTAATAACGTGAACTTATAAATACCATATCTCATCCTAAAATTAGTCTTGGGTGTGTCTTCATCTTTTATTCTCAGTTGATGATAACCTGATCATAAATCAATCTTGGAATAGACTTATGTATCTCGTATTTGATCAAATAGATCACCAATTCTTGGTAAAGGATATCTATTCTTGATTTTGGATTATTTAATCATGTGGTAGTCAATGCATAACCTTAACATGATGTCTTTCTTCTTTACAAAGATGACTGGTACTCCTCAAGAAGACACGCTCGGTCTAATCAGTCCTTTAGATAACAACTCATGAGTTTTTTCTTTTAGTGCTAATAATTTAATTATATTCATTCAATAAGGATCCTTAGAAATTGGTTCAGTTCTAGGCTTGATATCAATTGTGAAATCAAACTCACACCTCAGAGGAAGTCCAGGTAATTCCTCCAGAAATACATCACTTCACTCTTATAATAGTGGATAGTCTTTCAAGGAAGTAGGACCTTCCTCACTTAAATCTGATATTTTTACTATTTAAAGTATGCATCCTTTTTTCTTACCCTTTTTGAGTTGCATTGAAGGAATCAACCTTACCTAAAATTTTATTTTTATGCCTTGTATGACTGTTGTTTTTTGCAGGTCATCCAAGCATTTTATATATTTTTCAAAACAATTCACATTTGATTTTTGTTGAGACATCTAGTTTACACTTATTATAACATCGTAATAACTTATAGGAGCTACTTAAAGTTCAATTTATATGGTAAAACTAGGTAGTTCCAATGTTGTTTCAAATAGATATTGGTTTATAGTTTGGACATTATTATTCATGTATTACATAGTCCTTGACTTCTTCATATTACCAACTTTCTTTTTTAATTTTTCAGCTAACTTATTTGAAATGAAATATTCAGTTGTACCACTATCAAAAATAATAGTTACATCTAGTTCATATAACTTACCTGGCACTTCAATAGGTGTGGCTTGCTTTTCAGCCTGACGATTTGCTATTGCATCATGAATTCTTTATTGCGGGTTATTTTCATTATTTTTCAAAGGAAAATTATTGGTGTAGTGATCTCCACCACACTTAAAGCATCCATCAAATGGTCATTTTCTTTTAGTCTTATTGTCATTGGTTATTGTACTATTTTACCCATTTTTTCTTAAAATTTATAGCAGGCTTTATTGTTGTATTTTTCTTTCCATTCTTGGCCTTATTGCCAACCTTTTTCCACCAATTCTTTCTTGGTGCAAGTGGTGAAGGTGAACTTAGTTTTCCCTTTATCTTTTCATCTTTGTGATCAGATATATATTGAAGCTTCTACTCTTGCCTTATAACCTTTTCAAAAACATCTTTTATGGTCGAAGGACCACAAATATCCACCTCTCCACAAATGATGGGAGTAAGTCCCATGATAAACTTACATATACATAATTTCTCATTAGTTTGGTACAATGGAGCATATTTCAGTAGTTTAGTAAATTTCTCTTAGTATTTCGTTACATTCATTTTACCTTGTACTAAGGTTTGGAACTCATACATTTTCTGGTCATAATATAACTGCAGTGTTTTATTAAGTAAAATTTAAATTGATCCCAAGTTATGTTTTTTGCAAGAACACTTAATTCTACCTTTTGGCTATCCCACCAAGAGGAATCCTCATTGGAGAGATAATAAGCACCCCATACTATCTTTTTTTCTTCATAAAAATCCATACTACATTTGTTTCTTCGAAAAAAAAATTTGATCTCAAAGTTTTTTTTCCATCTCACTGAGCCAGTTATCAAATCCATCACCCAAGGTTGTTCTATCAAACTTGGGTGAACTGATATGTTTGATGTCTCTTGATAGTTCTACTATCAAGTAGGATCTTTTATTCTTAGGCATGGGGGGTTCATTAACTAAGTGATATCTTATCATGTGCATTCATATTGGGCTATTAAAAATGGCAAAAAAATTACCAATATACTGGTATGTAAATGGGGATGAAAGGGTTTGATTTTTTAGCATTTCAAATTAGGTATTGGGGTTGGGTAGAGAGTCAAGAGTTGGGAGGAGAGGAAGAGTAGGTTTCTCATGTGTTTGAAGACCTCTAATCCTCTAGATAGGAATAGGATCTGGGCACCCATTTCAATCACTTGTTGGAACTGGGCACTATGAATTTGAAGCTTTCAAGTGGTGGTAAAGAGAGACCAGTTCAGATAGAAAAATGCACTATATTCATTGCAAAAATGTCCACATATTTCTAGCTCTGCCAACCCATCTAGTCGGATAAAGAAGAAAATCTCTTGACCTGTTGCATGTAATCTTATGAGGTTCTTTACATCTAGTGTTTTTTCAAATTATTTTTTTCAAATCATCAAAATTTATGTAGTAATTTATAATAATAACTAAAACATTTTATCTTACTAGATATTTAGTGTAAGAAATCACCACTGTTGAGTATGTTGTTTAACCACAATCCTAACAAACTTGGTCTAAACCTAAATTGGATTTATGTAGAGCTTGTATTGTTCTTCACACCTTTACAAACCAAATAAGGATCTCCTAACTCACCTTATCAGTGTCCTTGAGTTTTATTAATGATCATTGGCTTCCCAAACTTGAAAATGAATTTAATTACAAGTAAAATTGTGTTTTCTCTACCTACACGATTGTGACACCCGACTGTCACAAATTTAGGGGCTTCTCCTCCACATACAATGCAAATATGCTCTGATTCCTTTTACAAATGTTTTTGCGTTTTCACTTCACTAGGGCATATATAAATTCCAATTTTCAGATAGTTATAAATATATTTCTAAAATGCGTGTTAGAGGAATTTACCTTTCCTAAATTCTTGTTACAGGGCATTGACTACGACTCTGTGTTGTAGGCTTCGATCATGTGAACATGCCAACACTCGAGTTTTTTTAAGAATTTTCAACTTCTTATTTGAAAATACTAAAGTGTGTGTACACACTTAGGTCATCTTTTCACTTTAAGCATGTAATTTTCATTTCATGACTTCAATAGGGGTGGAAAATGTAGACACCTAAAAATCCTCTGACAATGAAAACTTTGGTTATGATACACCTTAAGCATGAATTACATGTGCACATTCCAAGCCCAAGTGACCTCATATCAGTATAGTCTCCCTACTCACGACTTGATCATCAATGCACACTACTCAGATTGATCACAGTAAACCAATTTCGTTAGTCTCACAATAGTATAATTTCCACAAGCATTTCACCAAATACAATCTTGCATGTAATCCTACTACACACTACCTATCTAAGACTACATCTATGGTCTACCAAACACATCTCATGGTTTGATCAATCAGGAACACTAGAAACTTCTCCTATATACACTGCACACTAATCCACATAACAGTCACTCCTTCCTAAATTTGATATCTTTACTTAGGTTCGTTCATATCCCATACGATTTGGCATCCTTAATGCATAAATTATACACTTATCAGTAACTCGTGTATGCAAGAAAGTCTCCTACTTCAGGTCATTTAGAGGACTTGAAGGAACTCATCTAACACTCATAAGAACTTTACTCATTGAAAACTAGATATCCCTAAAGCACTGTTACGGCTCTCCTAAACTCCTTCGAAGCATCATCACATGTGTAGGAGTGGCACATGTGAAAATTCTAAATCCAACTAAACCAAGTTTAAGATTCGTGTTTCTCATTCGTATAAACATCCCAAGTTAATCCAAATGTACATTTTAAGTACACTAAGACATTATCTCTTATTGTCAAAAGATCTAGGAACCTACCAAAGTAGTTGCATACCTATTATAGATATCACATGCTAGGTGGTGATTTTGCATTGAAATAAATGGAATTGAGCAACCAACTTCAGAGTAGTGCTGACATAGGTAGTGCATAAGAGCTCTTAGCCCAAACACTAACCTTTTTTAGGGACCTTCTACCTGTAGTTAGGATTTGAGGGTAAGATTTCATATCACTATAACTAGGATTTCACAGAACTGTATGAACATCCACGAGGCTAGTTGCATTTATGTTCGAAGGTCATTAGCATAGTGTAAACAACTACCCATAAATTTCACTTGAAGTCCCCAACTATTGTCATTCTCAACTATTACGAAATTGTTCATCTTAAGACAAATTACCATACCATGCTCCAGGATAGGTTATATCATTTCCATCCTCTAACTCAAGTGGAATTGCAATCACAAGATCTATGAAAGAGGCACCTCCAGTCATTTCAAGTCTTCTCCATGACAACTTTGCACTCTGAGGATCATGCAATCTCTAGCTTTTATAAGAGAACTACAGGACCCATTTATCCTCTTGTGTCTTAAAGGAATCCTATTTATTTTTATTTATATCCACAAATAATTTTATCTTGGTGTGAACTACACATGATGCTCTCCGTCTAATATAGCACAGATTATACTAACACGTGCTTTCTTGATGTCATTTGATACTAACTGTACTCAACCTTACACCTTTTAAATAAATAAGAATCAATATTAACACAAGACTCACTTTTTTATGCATGTTATGTCAACTTGTGATGATATGAACTAGTTGGAATTTCTTCTTATAGCAATGGATAAATTCTTGGCAGAACTTGCAAAGTAGATTACTTGATCGAGATACAATTGCTAAGTCTTAGATTGCAAATTACATGGTTGTATTTCATGTGGTATATGTGGCTCAAGGTAATCTTTTATTATGACTTCACATGAAATGACTTTGAATCAATGATCAAGGCAGGATCCTCATGTCTTTCTAATTCTAGAGTGCAGTTAAAATCAATGCCTCTTAGTGTAAATGAGTTTCTTTAATTAGTCAATGTATAAATTATGCCATCATAATAGTGTAATAAGGATTCCAAAAGACTAAATGAGGGTTTGAAGAAACCCTAATATAAGAGATGAAATTGCTCAAAATCTCTATATGATAATCTAACACCCTATGGATGATGTAACATCCCCATTTTAAGATACTAGAACAAGGGAAAAAAAAAAAATTTGATAACGTTCTCTGTTATGAATTATAAAATTCAAACACACGTTCAAGTTTTAATAATTGTTCTCTGCCCAAACAACACAGTTTGGATCACACAACTTCTTTTTAAAACTAATGTTCCATGTTCGCATATTTACAATATGGAACACACATTCAATGCCATTCAATCTTATAACAGATTCTATATGCTGCTGTAAATGACTCGAGGAACTGCCGATCTTCCATTTTCATGGCTCGGAGTTTCATCGATCCTTCATTTCATGACTCGGCAACAACCGATCCTTCATGTTTGTTTATGCATAGTATATTATATATACCGGTTCTCTTAACCATTTCCAGTTATCGAAGTGATCCATTTAAGAAGCCTATCTGAATATCTGTTACTGATATTCATCTGACATCCTGCATCTTAAATTAAGTGATAAGGACAACGCAACTAGCACTTGCGATACTTTGGCCAAAGATTTTCACATGCTTTGCATGATCATATTCCTGGATGTGATACACATCAATGGAATACGTCCTTCACTTCACTTCACCTGTTATCTAGAATGGTCTTTCCTGGTTCCTACCAGTCCTCTCGATTTAAGGTCAGATTTAAACTTCTAATTTCCAACTAGCAATATGAACAAATATAGGAAGGCACCCCTGGTAACTAAAGATACGCAGACATACGGTGTCATTCCCCATGACTCCGTGTGTCTAGTTATATTTAGTATTCCGGGGTCACTCCGTATACATGATCATACTCCTATCCCCAGTCAAGAACTTCACATTCAGCCTATGTATTCTTGATGTTTTAATTCGGGAGGGCATTGTAATATGTCAGCTATAACATTGTGTCGTCATGAAGACCCCGTCTTCATGAAGACACCTTGTTGTAGCTGGCGTATGTCAATGTCCTACGGAATCCTCCCATCAAGAGTACACATCCTGCTCAAGTGATTTGGATATGATCTTAATATTTTAAAATCAACTTTCAGCAACCATGCTGATCCCTTTATCCTCGTTCCCGTTACAGTTGTATATAGCTAAGAGAGACTAAATCCATCCTTTAGCTTGCTATGCATCTTCTCCTTCGTACCGAAGGGCTGCATTTCTCTACTTGGTTCTCTTCTTAATCATTGGATTAAGCAGCCCGTTACCGACGGACGTGATAAGTTTAACCTATTAAACTTAACCAAGATTTTTCCCAACTGTAACTAAATTCAGAATTCTAGCTTATTAGACGTCATTTAAACGAGGTCTAATTCCCAATAAATGTATTCATTTATTTTCCTTAACCTTACACAGTTAAGGTCCATTAGTTATGGATATACTTATCCCATATCCTTTATTCTGAATTTAACATACGAGGTCATTAATGGAGTTCGAAAGCGAAGTTCGATTACTCCGAAGTTAATTGATATTCCTTAGCTACCCAGCTAATCCTGAATACCTATCAGTTATGGAATCTTATTCTTCCTAATCCTTTCTAATGTCAATTAAGAATTCATCTTTACCCAAGTATGAACTAATTGCACATTTCAACTTAAAAGTTGCAATAAGGTAAGAATAGATATCAATTCCCATTTAGCATCCATCCAAGGACAATTAAATAAATCCAAATCAGGAATAACATTATATTTCCAATTTAGTCAACAATATCAAACTGATATAATTATTAAAATATCACACTTGTATTTGTATTCATCAATTCATGTCATAATCCATACATTTGCCAATCCAACTGAATGGACATTGTTTACATAAAACATCATTACAACTCATAGATAGAAGAATATACTTTCTTCTTTTTACAATTCCTCAAAGAGGAATAAAAGTAAACAAATAAAATTCATCTTCAACCAATCAAGAAGTATCAGAAAATAGCCATGTCTTCATTCTAATCAAATTCCATCTGCAAAATTATTTGCACGGGTCAGTTCAATGAACTGAGCATATTAAGCACTTGTCATTAAAATGAGGTGCTTCAATTAACTGTCTCAATAAAAGAACCCTGCTTTTATGAAACGACAGTAAGACATCAATCAAGAAATAGGCACCAAAGAATGATCAGCATAACAACTGAACCATCAAAATACCATCACAATCAACCAAAGAACTGCTGTCCCATTTTCCACATAACCGTTACAAGTTCCAAATTACAATATTGTAAAGTTAGGAATACAAATAGCGTACTGCTGATATAACATACTGTTATCTTTTCCACTCCTTTCATTAATAATAAAAACAAAGGATAAAACTAACTGAAACGTAAACCCATTACTTCCCTTTCAGTTCATGCGTCATATTAGATTCCAAGCAATCACGCACAGACGAGAAAGCAAACATCAATGCATATAGTTTCTCATATCTAAGCACTACAAAATTCATTAATAATGATTACAAATTTTCAACCGTATGAAAGATGAAAAGATCATTTTCCAAGTCATTCATCCACATTTCTATCTCCTTCCTCATGACTGTCCTAAAAATGGAATCCAAACGAGACACAAATCAAGATAACAGTTCAGAGTGAAACTTACAAAATCCATTCGGAATTCACTTTCCGGCAGCAAGAGTAATTTCATTCATAATCAGCTTTAAATGAAACAAGGAAGAATTCATCATCCTTATCAATACTTCATTTAAATCAGGCTCATGTGCATACCCAAAATAGGTTAGTACATCATTGTATTTATCATAGATCAAATATTATAAGGTTGCATACTATGTATTTACCATACTAGAAGAAACCATAATTCTTTCACTGTATTGTAAACCAGATAAACAGTTATACAATCCTGTAATCAATTATTCTCATGATTTTCTAATTCTATGAACACATTCCATTCAAAATAAAATTTATTCATTGTTGTTACCTACAGCAAGTCCAATCATAATGCACAGTAAGACTTCAATGCTATTTCCAGAATTCAGACAGCAAAAGAGAAGAATTCGTTCTTTAACTATCCAAATAAGAAATCAACCATTTTCTTCAACTCAATAAGAATTATTCATGCCAATTTCATTTCTTCTAAATGACTGTGCAAAATCAAAGACCACAAGAAACATTCAACTATTTCATTTGTACAGAACCCAAAAATGTGATTTTCATCCAATAATACCCTTATTATCAAAAACCCGCATAGGATATCAGATGCACAACAAAGTATAATCAGAACAGGTCCAACAGCAAGATAACTTCCCAAACATTTCTTCCTTGCACAGTAATCCAAAGCAAAGTGCGTTTTCACAAAGGCAGTCCAAATTAAAAGGTCGAACAGCATCACTAAAACACAACAAATCATCCTACTTTCTTAGCAAGAAAACAATATAATTCATTATAAGTTCAGAAGGAAAAACTATTTCTTTTACAACACCCACGAATACTCAACCATATTCGTCTATTTCTTTAAGCAAGAAAAAAAAAGGACAGCAAAAACGTATTACCATTTCTTCCCTCAAATCAAATTCGTATGCTCATACAAAACCCAAATGTCATATCCATCATAATCAAACACAGCAGAAAGAGAAAGTATCTATTTCCTTCTTAAAAGAAATTTCAGTAAAGAATACGTCTTCATACAACTCGCACATCCAGTACAGTATTATCACAGAAGTTCATATATCAAAGAACAATTGCTCGATACTAAAAGACAACTCCTATTGTCTATTCAGACTTCATCATTCAAGTTCATAAAACAAGAGAACGATTATACAGTGATGAGAACAACACATACTGCCCCTTTTTTTTTGTAAATATAACCATTAACAGAGAAAAATACCCAAAACGTTATTCTCCAAACTGTCAAACAAACCAACATAGCATGGAGATATTCCATTCAAAGAAAATGCAAAGACAATTTAAACACAACAACCAAAACGATTTTACCTATCATTTCCAAAAATGACAGCAAGAATCGACCAAATCCAAATCGTATCAACTCGACAACAATCACATAAACCCAAAACCCAAGAGCAGGGTTGTTTTAATGAGACGTTTAAACAAAGCAAGTATTTTTAAAGAGAAGGGCTTAACATGCCTGCAATTTCTTTTCCAAAACTCGAAGAAAACTACTGTTTGCCGAAGATATTTCCTTCCTTGGCGATAGCACGAGCTTTCCAACAATCCTTTCCTCTTACAGGCTCAGCAACAGCCTCCAAATTTCCAAATAAAAATGATAAATCCAATGAAACTGGTTCGACTGAACCAAACAAAAAAACCAAATTCAGAGCAACTTCACCAAATCCAAATCGACACAATAAAAAATCAACATTTCCCTCCTACGCCTTCCAAGGCGAGCTGGTCACGGGGACCAAGAGAATTTAATGCATTAAAGGTGTTAGGATTTAATATCATAGTGCTCTCATTATTATTGTAATATTATTAATATGAGTTATATTATAACTCATTATTAATAATACAGGTTTGTTATATTGTTTCAACAATAGAATTTTGTTATACCCGTAATGATATTAACGGGTTGTTTTGTTGTGTGACTTCCTGGTTTGTAGGAAGTCATTTTTCTATTTCCTTGGCTATTTATTAGCCTCTGTATTATTTGTAATCTGTATGTTGAATAGAATATCTTTCTTTTTGTATTGAATATCATTTGTAAAATGCTTGCATTCTTATCCAAATCAATATTTGGTATCAGAGCACTTGAGATCCAGAAATGCCTCTTCCATACGTCCGGTCTCCATTCTTTGAGCAAGGTTCATTTCGATGAGAGTCTGCAGTTGTTTTTTCTTGGTGCCCACACTCACATACCTGTGCAGTCATGTGGAAACCTGTAGAAACAAGATCTGTGTTCTTGGTGCTTTTGATGGTAAATACTTATTATGTATTCATATTTCTTAGCCTGATTATGTTCTCTTGTACATCTCTATTCGTTGCAACCTGATCTTTCTAGAAAATTGTGATCTGTCCTTTGTGCATTCTTCTACCTGTAGCTTGTGCTTATTTTTTACAATCTTCGTCCACATCGTGCCACTTTGTAGTTTTCCCACCGCTTGTAACAATGTTATGTAGTTGGATTTATATTCAGCAGAGGATTTGAGGAATCATTATTTACACCTGCTGTTAGATGAATACGGCTTGGTAGAGGTTGTGGTGTGTAAACTATTTGTCAAATGTTCTATCAGATCGTCTGCAACACGTGACTGCCCAATACCTCATCTCCATTCTGTTGATTTGTTTTAATATTCACAAATTCAGACCCACATCATCTTGACATTTGACGAGCTGTTTGGAGGGACATCACGTGGAACAGTGACAAGAAGGGATAGTGGCACTGTACATGCAAAGTTGAAGCTTATACACAAAACGTGTATATTAGATTTTAACGATAGTTGCTCCTCTACTCCATATTTATCTGCAAATCAGATCAAAAATTGGTCTCGCCAATGGATAAATCACCTTGCATGGTGCTTCGACCTCATCGACACATCTCCTCTACATAACGGTCTAGAATAATTTAATTCGGTAATTCTGTCCATGCCGTACATATTCAAAAATATGGTTTAGTGTTTTAATATAGGTTTCAAAGTATTAGAGTCATCCTAAGTTATTTCCATTGTCTATGTTGTGTTTTGTAAAAAGAGTCTTGTATTTTATTTTTGTGGAGTAAAATTTTGAAGATTTTGTATGTTCTTAATAAAGTCAAAGTTGCCTTTGTAATTATTCATTTTGAGATTCAATGTCAAATATTTGTAAGACAAGTATTGTTGAGTCAATTATTGTTTTTATAAAAATCTAGTCAAAAATTGATTCATTAGTCTATCAAAATAGTCAGAGTCAAAGTGTCAAAAATATATTTGTGTCAGTTTTTTATTGTCATTTAGGTGATTATTAGGAAAATTGTCAAATAATTTTGTAAAAAAAAAAAAGGGGGTGCATCTTCGGTTGTATCCGACACCTATCTCACTATGGTCAAGAAAAGAAGAAAACAATGTATTCTCATGGAACCAATTACCATGGAGAGAGACATAAAAAATATACAAGATCAAGAAAATTCAGCTATGTTTAATTTAGAAGAAGGATATGAAGGTGACAGTGAATTTGAACCACCTAGATCTCTAAAAAGAAAAAGCTTGACAGCTAAAGAATACAAAGACCATCTTTTACGAAAAATGAGAAGTTCGGAAAAGAAGTCTGAGCACATTTCTTTGACCTAAGCGGTATGTCATTTGGAGGATGGAGGCAATGAAGGCAGGAGGACAATCAGCGTCCTCAAGTTCGTCACTACCTCAGAGGCCGCAAACTGCTTTAGTGACATCTTTGTGTCTTGTGTGATGAATAAGAACAGATGAGCATCCCTGTTCCTGTGTGCAATGCAGTGCTTGTGTGTCCCCCGTGATGATAAATTGTACCATTGATACTATTGCAGGAAGTGTTCTTGATCAGACTGATTTGATGGTTGATGTGAATTGGTTGAACGGTCCCAATTCATGTATTCATCTAATAGGTTGAACGGTCCCTGGATGATGTAGTTCCCACAGTCGGTGTTGAGGATCAAGACCATGTGCAAGCTACGGAGCAGCATGCTGCTTAGTTAAAGATGGTGTTTTCCCCATGTTCGCACTAAGGGGGGGAATGTTAGGATTTAATATCATAGTGCTCTCATTATTATTGTAATATTATTAATATGAGTTATATTATAACTCATTATTAATAATACAGGTTTGTTATATTGTTTCAACAATATAATTTTGTTATACCCGTAATGATATTAACGGGTTGTTTTGTTGTGTGACTTCCTGGTTTGTAGGAAGTCAGTTTTCTATTTCCTTGGCTATTTATTAGCCTTTGTATTATTTGTAATCTGTATGTTGAATAGAATATCTTTCTTTGTGTATTGAATATCATTTGTAAAATGCTTGCAGTCTGATCCAAATCAATAAAAGGCTCTACCTTTTTCCAAATTTCTCATGCCACTACCAACTTGAGTTGGCGATCTCCAAATTTCAAATTTCACATACAAAACCAAATTTGGTTCCATCTCCAACTAGATACCTCCGCCACTTACCTGCCCCCGCCAAACTGGCGCTGTCCACGTATGGACTCCCATTTAATGCCATTAAACACCCCTTCATCCTTATCCTCTCCCTCTAAGGGTCTGCGCACCCCCTTTAGGTTAGGATTAGTTTAGGATGTATATTAGTTATTCAACCTAGGTCATAGTTTAGTTTTAGGTTAATAGGACTTAGGTTTATTTCCCTTTCTTCTTTTTTTATAATTTAAAAAATCCACTTAGGATAGTAGTTTAGGATGTATGGTAGAACTTAGAATTAGCTTAGGATTTAATTCCTTCTAATCACTAACACTAATCAACTTCCAATCCAGTCTTCCAACTGACACTCATATCAATGTTGTGCAGGACGTTCCATCCTTTGTTTCACATGCCAAAGCCACCCGTGTCCAGACATTTCCTTCCTCACGAGGTTTTAGGTACGACAATGCAAGGTTCAAGAATCGAACCTTTGTCGTTGGCATTTATGTGCCAGCTGCTCATACCTGCAATCAAGCGCTACACATTTATATCAACCTCCGGTTCGGTTCAAGATTAAATCGACAAAGCAATCACAAGAAGACCACAGCATACTTTGGATCAATGGAATTGATTCAAGGTGTGCTGTCAATTATTAAAGAGAGTTTAGCAAGTATACGACAATTTTTCGTCACCTTTGTAAACACACAAGCAACAATAACAACTGTCCTATGCAATAAATTACAGCATGCAAGAATCCAAGTTAGCAACACATTCCTTTAAGATCAGAATATATCTTAACATGTTTGCCTTCATTTCAACAGCTATAACAGTATGAAAAATATTCACCAAGATAACTTACAAAATCAAGGTGTTACAAAACAATTAAATTTGATAATCTTCCCAATTTATCTATCGTTGTCTATTTGAAAGACTTGAAAAGTGCAAGAGGAGTGTGGTCACAAAATTAAATTATAATCTCTTATTCAATAAGGAAATCTCAATTAGAATATTCTTAACTAGAAAATATTGAGATGTAAAGGGAACATCTAATTTTGTCAGTAACTAAGATTGAGTATATTTTTCATCTTAAATAATATTGTTTCACCATCTTAATTATATGAATAACGATAAATTATTAAATAATAACATTAAAGTAACAGGTAATATGTCTTGAATGTCTTCAAACCCACTTTCTAGAGAAAAGGTATATTAAGAAAATAATATTTGAGTGAGAAACATGATATATATTATATTTGACATATACGGGTAGAGATAAAAAGGGGTAAAAAAATTGTAATGGAAAAATGGGTAAGTGAGGTACATGAAAAAATAGGGGGTATTTTCATTTTAATAATATAACAGGAGGTGGTATTATTAATTGAATAAGTAAAAGTAAAAATTAAAATCAAGGGTATTCTTTAATACCCTCTGAACGCATGTGATATGCCATAGTTTTACTAGGTGAACCCCTCATGTTCTTAGGTTGTTTTTTATGTTGGGACTTGCAGCATTAGGATATGTTGTGTTAACATTTGCAGCATTAATGTTATGATTTACAAAATTTTGATACACTGCATTGTGATTCCAAGCATTCTGGTTTCCAGTATTAGGTTTCCCCTAAGGTTGGACATTGTTGTCATTATCACTATTATTGTCTGCAACCATTATCCATTATTTGAGAATAGTTATACGGTTACGAGTTTCTTTGTATGACAACAAGTATCTCATCTAGTTTTTGAGTTTTTGTTTCTTCATCTTCAGACCCTGCATCCTGATTGTTTTCAATATTGCCTCTTTTTAAAACCATTTTGTTATGTTAGACAACAATATTAAAAAATAGCATAAGGACCCATTAATTCCAAGAGTTTTAAACTTCCAGCTATGATACCAAAATGTAACACCCTTGTTATAATTACTCCAAATTAAGGGGGGAATTATTTTAAAATAAACCCCTTAATCCCATTTAATGCCTTCAATGATTTTAACTTAACAGAAAATATAATCTAACATAAAATTAATTTTACAATCCATCTGATAACAATATATCCATGTGCAACTATAAATTTCATTTATATTTACTCGATCCCCTTTAACATCACTCTAACCGAGTGTGCATATCTTGTATACAATTGGTTAAACCTTCATAACAAGTTCTAAGAACTAAGTACAATTCCTAAGTGTCTACCTAAAAAATATTCAACTGAGTTTCACCCGACATCTCACACAATTAGTTAGGAACACAGTGAACTAACAATACAATAAGCTAGTTACACTACTTAGGCCAAAAATTTCAAATGATGCATTGCATGCTTAGTTTTGTGGCTACACATAAGCCAAAAAAAACTTGCCCCATCACCTCACATTCATCTCTACATAGTTATCTGGATCTTATTTTCATTATTTGAACTATTAATTTCTTTTATTTCAAAGCCATAGGATATAGGACTCACCTCTCGATTCGAGAGTACACTATCAGTACCATCTTAGGAAACCTATGGAAAATATAATGACTACTTAAAGACATTCATCACTAAATAATCATTACCCTTCTTGTAGTCATCCTAAGGTGGTATGGATAGGGTTTAGTCGAATGGATAGGTGGGACATAGAGCCCATGCTTTCATAACATGCATTATCTTAATACTAGGTAGATTTCATTGTTTTGATGTTAAGTGAAACTATCCATTTATGATAAATGTCTAACGTAACTTAACTCATTACTAACTTATGAAGTATCTCAACCCGTAGTGTCACAACATAAAATTTGTTGCTAGGAATAGGTATAGTTTAATCATTTCCTCTTTTTTAATGATCCAATATCATCTTGATTATATTATTTTAGTCTCACAAGTTTGTTATCTAAGATGTGTGTATCTTGTTAGGTAAAGGATATCAATTCCTTAAGTGTTAAGATAGCTTAAGGTTTTCGAATAACATAATTTTGTATTGAACATGTTATACTTATTACCATCCTAGTTCATAGTTAGGAAAATAGTACATACCTTATCAAGACATCAATATGTCGTAAATAATGTGTTTGATGTTAAAAAGGTATGATTATGATTGTAACATTGTGGTAATCTATAGTTGTACTATGCAAACTGATTAATTATTTAATTAATCACATTACGACTAAAGATAGAGATGAAGTATCATTATTTCATAGCTTCATACCAATGTCCATAACAACTTTATTTAATTATTCTTATTTATTTAAACATGATAATGATGTTTTCATGCATATTGTTGTAATAAATTCCATTTAATAATTAATGATAATAATTGTCTTAATGTACTATCATATTATTACAAGTACAGTCTTGTACTTTTCACATCAAGTTTATTCAATTTCAAAAGTATATATTGTTGTTAAAAATAATGTAAAAATAGTATTACAACTCACACAAGGGTTACAATAATAAATGTATTTATTAAACTCAATAAGGATGAATCTTTATCTTTCACATGTATTACAATATTTTTTAGATTGTTATAGATGGGCAGAATGCCTTATAAAATATGTGGAATAATAATTTCACTTTACGATAAATACAATTATCTGAATCATATTTTCAAACAATAATATGTGATCAAATCGTGAGTGTAAAATCCAACAATCAAGTCACTTATTCACTCCATCCTGCATCTAAAGGAAAGAGAGAAGGTATATATGGTCAGTTCATTGAACTGACATGGATTAACAACTTTCAATCATGTTGTTATATTACGATCTAAATGAACATAATAAGTTTAACTTTAGATGCAAATCAAATCTTCTTTATACCTTATTAAGTTTAAATATCCAATATCAAATAAATTGATCTAATGATGTATAATATGTTTCCAAATAACATTGCTTCAATCATCAAATATTGTCCTTATGACTATGTTCACAATATCTTCCTTAATTTTATCATCACAATAATAACCAGATCTGAATCTTAGTCATTATGACTAATAAACTATACTAATTATAACCAAAAATCATTTACCCCGTATCAATATTACTTTTTCTCAATGAACAATTGAAATAAGAAAACAGAATTCTTTCTGTAAGGTATGATAATAGTCAACATTTTTCATATCTTAACATTATCATAAATAGTAAAAAGAAAATTTTAATGTTATTGATAGCTTCAACAAGCACTAGTCTCCCTTCAAGCCAAATAGAATTCCTAATGAGTAATAGTTTGATTGAAATTGATCTACTTGAATAAGATACCGAAAACTTGTTGATTTGTTGAACCAACTTAATGAAACATTTAAACAAAAGGATCAATAACATTATAACTTAAGCATTCAATAACCCAAGCTTAGAAGTGTGCAGGAACAGAAAAAGAAGAAGAACTTATTTCATTCTCTTATAACTCACTAAAATGCTCATACCGAAAAATTACATTTATCCCAATGCCACCCACAAGAAGAAGGAATTTATTCATTTTTCTCAACATAAAAGCACAAATTTTTAGAAAGAGTTATGCTATGACCAAGTTACCATTGATTACCTTGTAGCTTCTTATTAGTTTAAAATCAATGAAATGATTTAACCATTGCACCTTATAACTGAAAGTCTTTAAAAATAAGCTCATATCAAGTTGGTTCGACTTCAGGTTAAAACAAAATTCAAAAAGAAAGGAGATTACTTTTAACAACAAAAACCCCATATTGAACTCGCACCCATAATCGATCTGCGGAATTATTTATATATTATTGAGTATATTAAAGTATCTTAACACTTGAATCAAAACGTCTAAGTATATAAAACCCAAATACTCATTATGCAACAGCTTCAGATATTGTTACTTTTGCAACCAAATTCTATAAGCATGCATTTGAGAAAAACATTTTCAACCTCAAACTACAATGAAATACCCAAAAAAAACCATTTTAAGAATACCCATACAAGGTAAATGTATTCTTCCATATTTTCCCCAAAGAATAAACCGTTCTAGATTCCCATTCATCAAATGATTCCTAAAAAATCACGCAGTCATATAAATCAAATAATACAACATAAATTCACATATCCATATGGAAGTCTTATTTTCATATTTTTCAAATACACCTATGTGAGAACCACGTATTCCTCACAGTTATTTTGTTTCCATTTTTTTAAAATAAAAATTGAAAATAAAATAGCACACAAATCAATCAAATAATATTTTCCAAACAATATTCATCCATCTCATAATAATACAACAAGAAGAAGGGTTAATAACTCATTCCTAATAAACTCAAAAATATCTTCAACTTTTCCTCTGTGTTTCTTATAAAAATATCATCAACCAAATCAACCCAACAAAACTCCATATTTTCGAATAGAAAAACCTCTAATGTTCTAACCATCCTCGTCATTTTAAAAGCCCTTGATTCCCTAAATAAATGCATCTATTTTTAGCAAAGCAAACTCATACAAATCTCAATTGCAACGAGCCCCCTTAACCACCATACAAATTTTTCCCAAAGGAATAGCTCAAACAAACAAATAAAAAAATAAAAATGAAATTATGTGTTGCATGCCCCAATGTTCTTCAAGATTCTTCCCAAACTCCAAGATATTGTATATGCATTGAATGCATTAATTTCTTGCAGTGCCAATGCATAGTATGGCTTGGCTATTTTCCCTCCAAACAAGAATGACAATGCATCAAATAGTTCAAGACTATTTTAAAACTAAATAATAAACCTTACAACCAAATTTCCTAATTTTTACATGGTTTCTAAACAAATGGTCAAAGACAATGATTACTAACATAAGCTTAACACGTATCCACCTTTCATGGTGTGGTTGGTCATCAACCTTAATAATTAAATTTAAAACTAGCCAAATTTCCATGGTCAAATAATCATAATGCAAATGAGTATGGTCATGGACCAACATAATTTCCAAACATTTCAATGCTAACTTACCATGGTCTAAGACCAATGAAACCAAGACATTTAAACCTTTCTAAAAAAAATCATGGTTCAATACCTTAAGGATTTAAACAATGCATTTATAGCTTGCATGGTTAAGATCATATTGGATCAACCTAAAAAAAAATAGCTTACCAACATTATAATAAAAGTATATTAATGTCCTGTGTTATTAAACCCACATTTAACAACTTATATTTCCCATAATAATAAAAATATTGTAACTATCTCGATTGAACTCATGATTCAGTCAGCTTATCAGCAATAGAAATTTTAAGTTATTTAAACATTGCCAATCAGGTCATTCAAATAAGTAATGTCACCTTGATGATCAATAACATTAACAGTTCATCATTGAATACCATTTTTTATTGCTATGCGGTCTTTGACCGATATAACAAACACAATAATGTTGGTCATACATCAATACAGTAATATTTTTTTCTCAACAATGAAATAATACAAATACACACATGTAGCAAATTGTTAACATTTCCAAATCATTACCTACAACAAGCAAGGTGAAGTAGAATCATATAAACTAGCACATCAAAAATAAGTTATAAATATTAAGTAATCCACGGATGCATAATGATGAACATGGTTACGATTTTTGGCATGCAACTATTTATAAGTATATATATCCTTTCAGGATATATGTACGTATGTATAGCTGCAAATGATACTATGTAACAACATTAATAATCTTTCGTTCATAAATTATTTTATACAATATATCTTATTTTTGTGACAAAATAGAATTAAAATTCTAGGTGTGATAGTGGTTCACCCAATGTGGGCTACATCCACCAAGAAACACATGCTCATATTTTATTACAAGCCAACAAGAGAATAAGAGATTCTCGAATCAGTATTATCACAATTACAAAACATTGATCTTATTTGGAGCTATGCTCAAAAAACTCTCTCAAATTCATAATCAATTCACACACCCATCTGTATCACTCTCTATCGTATGCCTAACTATTTATAAGCACAATAGTAGGTAGAAATTTTACAATACCATGGGCCAAAAAACCGACCCATAAACCTATGGGTTAAATACCACCCATATAATTAATACATGAAAAGATCACATTTTCAGGTTACTCAAAAAAAAATCTTGGGGGCTCCCACCCCCGAACCCCATTGAGGATATATGAAGAGCATAAAGTACTTTTAGTGTACAATTTACAACACATCTAACATGAAAACGGGTTCCACAAACTACCAATCTCCCACTTGGAGACTAGTTTTCACTGAGCAAGATTCTCAACCCTTCACTATTGTGCGTGAAGAATTCCAACCAAATATGAGCATATCTTCATTTTCTCCCTTGTGACCACCTTGGTCATCATGTCTACAGCATTCTTATTGGTATGAATCTTCACCAGCTTCAACTTCTCTTCATCCAAATTTTTCCTAATGAAATGGTACCTTAACTATATATACTTCATCCTAGACTGGAAAGTGGAGTTCTTTACTAGCTATATAGCACTTTGACTATCATTATGTTAGGTTGTGGAGCCTATTTTCATGTGTGAAAGTGTTAAAGACTGTACACTAAGAGTATTGTACACTTTTCATGTATCCTCGCTGGGGTTCGGGGCTAGGCCGGGCCTCAAGCGGGGGTCCGAGGACGGTAGCCCCTGGTAGCAGGGGTTCTAAGGCACAGCCCCTGAGAAGCAAGGGTTCAGGGGCGCAGCCCCCGAAAAAAAAAATTTAGGTATAAAATTTTTTGGCCTCGAAAAATGCACCCAACATATCGGGAAACGTGCTTTTCTCATATGGGTGAGTTTTTTGACCCATAGGTTTATGGGATGGGTTTTTCCCATGGTTTTGATACCCACGGTTTTGTAAAACTACTTAAGTAGTTGTCTATTTATATGGTCTTATGCATATGATAGATGCACAAGCAAATGTATTGCAGATGTGTTTTGAATTCGGCTGTGAATTCTATAGAGTTTGTTGAGCATAGCTCCAAACGGATCTGGGTATTGTATTGAGAGAGCGGTGGCTTGTAATAAAATCTGAGCAAGTGATTCTTGGTGGACGTAGCCCAAATTGCGTGAACCACGTTAAATATTGTCTCTTTGTGTTGTGTTATTTTATTCTGCAATTTTATTCGAGATCTGTAATAATTTCTGCATATTAGTTTCTACTGTTGCGATTATGTGAGGGATTATTCCGCATATTTTATCCCTTATTTCCTAACAATTGGTATCAAAGCCTGGTTTGGTTTTATAAAGTGTTGAATCGCAGGGAAAGTTTTTAGCTTGAGTGGGAGCTATGGCAGAGGAAGAAAGATCTAGGGTTGATAAATTCAACGGGTAGAATTTCATTCTTTGGAAGATGCAGATGGAAGATTACCTTTATCAGAAGGATCTTTATACTCCATTATCTGAGAAGGTGAACAAACCCTCAAGTATGACAAATGTGGAATGGGATTTGTTGGATCGAAAGGCACTTAGAACAATCTAGCTGAGTCTTGCATCTTCGATATTATTTAATGTTTCAAAGGAAAAGACTACAAAATATCTAATGGATGCATTAGGGAAGTTATATGAAAAACCCTCTGCCTCTAATAAGATATTTTTAATGAAAAAGTTGTTTAATATGAAGATGTCTGAGAATAGTTCAGTAGCAGATCATTTAAATGATTTCAATATGGTAGTGAATATGCTAGCTTCGGTTACAATAGAATTTGATGAAGAAGTTAGGGATTTATTAATTCTGTGATCTTTACCTAAGAGTTGGAATAGCCTGGTAATGGCGGTAAGTAACTTGGTTCCAGCTAACTCGAAGTTGAAGTTTGAGGATGTTGTAGGGGTGATTCTAAGCGAGGAAATGTGAAGAAAAATATCTGGGGAATCTTCTACTTCAGGGAATGCTTTGAAAATGGAAACTAGAGGGAGACAGAAGAATAGAGGAAACCGTGGAAAATCAAAAGATCGAGCAAGGTCAAAATCCAAGAACAAGATTGTATGCTGGAATTGTGGAAAGCCTGGGCATGCAAAGAAGGACTATTGGGAGTTTCAGGATAAGAAGAAACAACAGGAAGAAAACAAGGAGGCAAATGTGGCAACGGGTAATGTATGTCAGGATGTTTTGATTCTTTCTTTGCATAATATTACTGAATCTTGGGTTTTAGATTCAGGGGCTTCTTTCCATGCTTCTCCACATAGGCATTATTTTGTTGATTATGTTCAAGGAGATTTTGGGCATGTTTTTCTTAGTGATGATGAGCCTTACAGCATAGTTGGAAAAGGTTCTGTTTAGGTTAAGATGCAGAATGGGAATACTTGGCTATTGAAGGATGTCAGACATGTGCCTACATTAAGACGAAATCTGATATCGGCAGGGCAATTGGGAAGTGATGGTTGTACTGTGATATTTACAGCAAACTCTTGGAAGGTTACTAAGGGTGCTCTTGTGGTGGCAAGAGGTAAGAAGGTTGGAACCTTGTATTTAACCACTGATAGTACTAATGATTGTAATCTTGTGGCTTCAGATGCAGATACAACATTATGGCACTATAGGGTCGGTCATATGAGCCATAAGGGCATGAACATCATAAAGAAGAATTTGCCTGGATATACAGAAACATGTTTAGATTTCTGTGAGAATTGCATATATGGAAAATAGAAGTGAGTAAGGTTTCTCAAGGTTGGACCTACAAAGAAAGAGAGTAAGTTAGAGCTAGTGCATTCAGATGTGTGGGGGCCAGCTCAGGTATCATCTCTCGAGGGTTCAATTTATTATGTTACTTTTATTGAGGATGTAACAAGGAAAGTTTGGGTTTATTGTATTAGAAACAAATCTGATGTATTTGACACTTTTGTTAAATGGAAAGCCTTGGTAGAGAATGAAATAGGTCTTAAGTTAAAATGTCTCAGGTCAGATAATGGAGGGGAGTATTGCAACAATGAATTTAATGATTATTGTTCTAAGAATGGAATCCACAGGCAAAAGACGGTTCCAGGAACTCCATAGCAGAATGGGGTATCAAAAAGGATGAACAAAACAATAATGGAATGTGCTAGGAGCATGAGGTTACATGCAGGACTGCCTCTTTCTTTTTGGGCAGAAGCGGTGAGCACAGCTGTGTACTTGATAAACAGAGGACCCTCAAGTGCCTTGGATGGAGGCATACCTGAGGAGGCATGGTATGGTAAGAAAGTTGATTATTCATTTCTTAGAGTCTTTGGATGTGAAGTGTTTGTTCATATAGAAAAGGATGATAGGACCAAGCTAGAGGATAAATCAGAAAAATGTAATTTCATTGGTTATGGTGGTGATGACTTTGAGTTTAAATGTTGGAGTATTAAGGACAAGAAAATCATTCGATCTAGGGATGTGGTCTTTAATGAGAAAGTCATGTATAAGAAACAGTTGCAGGAAAATAGGGAAGAATCCAAGAAAGAATATGCAGTGATAGAGGATCTTCCGGATGGGAAAGTGACCCATGAATTATTTCAGGAACCTACTCAACAGGAACCCCAAACTCCTACAGTGAGGAGGTCTTCTAGGGTAAGAAAAAAACCTGAACGGTTTTCTCCTTCTCTTTATTATTTATTACTCACTGATAGTGGAGAGCCAGAGAGCTTTGATGAAGAAATGCAGGTAGATGCCAGTAAGAAGTGGGAGCAAGCCATGGATGAGGATCATAAGTCTCTCATGGAGAACCAGACTTGGGATTTGGTGAAGCTACCGGAAGGAAAAAGAGCATTGCAGAACAAGTGGGTTTACAGAGTTAAAGATGAAGAAGGAGGAAAGAAAAGATATAAGGCCCAGTTGGTGGTCAAGGGGTTTGCACAGAAACAAGGTATAGATTTTGATGAGATTTTTTCTCCTGTAGTAAAAATGACTTCTATCAGAACTGTTCTTGGAATAGTGGCAGCAGAAGACTTGCACTTAGAACAGTTAGATGTAAAGACTGCATTTCCCCATGGTGATTTGGAGGAGGAGTTATATATGCAACAGCTAGAAGGATATGAAGTCAAAGGTAAAGAGGAGATGGTGTGCAAACTAAAGAATAGCTTGTATGGCCTGAAACAAGCTCCACGTCAATGGTATAAGAAGTTTGATAGCTTCATGATGGAGCAAGGTTATATTAGATGTCATTCTGACCATTGTGTGTCTACAAAGAAATTTGAGGATGGAAGTTATATTATCCTGTGTTTGTATATTGATGACATGTTGGTTGCAGGTAAAAACATGCAAGAAATAAAAGTACTCAAGAAACAGCTAAGTGAATCCTTTGATATGAAGGATTTGGGGGCAGCCAGACAAATCCTTGGTATGAGGATAACTCGGGATAGGAAGGAACGGAAGTTGACTTTATCTCAGGAAGAGTACATTAAGAAGGTATTAGACAGGTTTAACATGCAGGATGCTAAACCGGTTGGGACTCCTTGGCAGGCCATTTCAAGTTATCAAAGGAGCAGTGTCCCATGACAGAGCAGGAAAGAAACCAGATGTACAAGGTACCTTACTCATCAGCAATTGGCAGTTTGATGTATGCTATGGTATGTACTAGGCCTGATATTTCCCATGCAGTGGGAGCTGTGAGTATATTTATGAGTGATCCAAGTAAAGAGCATTGGCAAGCAGTAAAGTGGATCCTTCGGTATTTGAGAGGGACCATGGTGACAGTTTTGTGCTAAAGTGGATCAAACACCACTTTACGTGGTTATGTAGATTTAGATATGGCTGGAGATGTAGACAGTAGGAGGAGCACGACAGGTTATATTTACATTGTAGGTGGGACAGCAGTGAGCTGGATTTCATGACTACAGAAGCTGGTGGCTTTGTCAACCACAGAGGCTGAGTATGTTGCTGCCACAGAGGCAAGCAAAGAGATGATTTGGTTACAACAATTGCTTGAGGAGTTGGGGCATAAGTAGGAGGAAATTAAGTTTTATAGTAATAGTCAGAGTGCTATACACCTAGCTAAGAACTCTACTTTCCACTCTAGGACAAAGCATATACAGTTAAGGTACCATTTCATCAGGACAGCTTTGGAGGAAGAGAAGTTGAAGTTGGAGAAGATTCATACCAGTCAGAATCCTACAGACATGATGACCAAGGTGGTCACAAGGGAAAAAATAAAGTTGTGTTCAGCTTTGGTTGGTCTTCACAGAAACTAGTGAAGGGTTGAGAAGCTTGCTCAGAGGAAAACTAGTCTCCAAGTGGGAGATTGTTAGGTTGTGGAGCCTGTTTTCATGTGTGAAAGTGTTGAAGACTATACACTAAGAGTACTGTACACTTTTCATGTATCCTCACCGGGGTTCAGGGTCGGGTCAGGCCTTGAGCGGGGGTCCAAGGGTGGTAGCCCACGGTAGTAGGGGTTCGGGGGCGCAGCCCCTGAAAAAAAAAAAAATTAGGCGTAAAATTTTTTGGCCTCGAAAAATGCACCCAACATATCGGGAAATGTGCTTTTCTCATATGGGCGAGTTTTTTGACCCATAGGTTTATGGGATGGGTTTTGCCCATGGTTTTGATACCCATGGTTTTGTAAAACTGCTTAAGTAATTGTCTATTTATATGGTCTTATGCATATGATAGATGCACAAGTAAATGTATTGCAGATGTGTTTTGAATTCGGCTGTGAATTCTGTAGAGTTTGTTGAGCATAGCTCTAAACGGATCTGGGTATTGTATTGAGAGAGCGGTGGCTTGTAATAAAATCTGAGCAAGTGATTCTTGGTGGACATAGCCCAAATTGGTTGAACCACGTTAAATATTGTGTTATTTTATTCTGCAATTTTATTTGAGATTTGTAATAATTTCTGCATATTAGTTTCTACTGTTGCGATTCTGTGAGGGATTATTCCACATATTTTATCCCTTATTTCCTAACACATTATTCATCTCTCCTTCCTCTTACTTAGGCACTAACTCCTCAAGAAACTGTTGTAACCAAATAATCTCTTTTTTTTTCCTTTGTGGCAGCAACATACTCATCCTCTATGGTTGACAAAGACACAAGCTTCTGTAGTCATGAAATCCAACTCACGATTTTGTCACCTACAATAAACACATAATATTTTTTGCTCCTCCTATTGTCTAAATCTCCAGTCGTGTCTAAATCTACCTAACCACATAAAGTGGTGTCAGAGCCACTATAACACAAAATTTTCCCCATGGTCCCTCTTAAATACTGAAGGATCCACTTTACTACTTTCCAGTACTCTCTACCTGGATCACTCATGAACCTCCTCATTGTTCCCACTGCATAAGAAATGTTAGGCCTATTACACATCATGGCATACATCAAGCTTCTAACTATGCGTTATTAAGATACATTATACATCTGGATTCTCTCCTCCTATGTCTTGGAAAATTGCTCCTTTGATAACTTGAAATGGCTTGCCAAATGGGTCCCAACTAGTTAAGCATCATGCATAATAAATCTCTCTAATACATTCTTAATGTGATCTTCCTGAGATAAACTCATCTTTCATTCCTTCCTATATTGAGATATTCTCATACCAAGGATTTATTTTTCTAGCCCCAAATCCTTTATAGGAAAATAATCACTAAGTTGTTCCCTGAGTATCTTTATTTCTTATATGTTTTCACCTGCTACTAAAATGTCATCTACATACAGATAGAAGATAATGTAACTTCCATCATCAAACTTATTGATATAAACAAAATGTTCTAAATGACACCTAGAGTATCCATGTTCCATAATAAAACTTTCAAATTTCTTATACCACTGTCATGGAGCTTGGTTCAAGCCATACAATCTCTTATTCATTTTTCACACCATGTTCTCCTTCCTTGTAACCTCATATCCATGTGGCTACTCCATGTATAAATCCTCCTATAAATCACCATGAAGGAACGTAGTATTCACATTCATATTATCTAAGTGCAATTTTTTTACTGCCACTATCCCAAAAACAATTATAATAGAAGTCATCTTAACTACTGGAGAAAAATATCATTAAAATCAATAATAACCTTATTTTATCTAAACCCCTTGACCACCAACCGAGCCTTCTATATTTTAGTTCCTTCATCCTCCTCTTTAACTCTATACACCCACTTGTTCTGAAATGCTCTCTTACCTTTGGATAGGTCTACCAAATCCCAAGTTTTATTTTCCATGATAGACCAATGCTCCTCATCCATGGATTTCTCCCACTTCTTCATGTTATCTACCTATATTTCTTCCTCAAATAAATGTGGCTCTCCATCTTCACTGAGTAATAGATAATTAAGAGATGGAGAAAAATGATCAAGTTCCCTTCTTACCCTAGAATACCTCCTCACAACAGGAGTTTGGGGTTCTCGTAGATTTGGTTCTTGAATTGGTTTTACTGGAACTAGTTGCTCTGCAACATCATTGAACATTATGTACTCTTTTCTAGATTCCTCTCTCTAATCCTACAACTGATGTTTATACATGAATTTTTCATTAAATATCTCGTCCCTAGACTAGAATATTTTCTTATCCTTAAGGATCCAAATCCAGAAACCAAATTCATCCACACCATAACCAACAAAGGTGCATTTTTAAAATTTATCCTCTAACTTGGTCATATCATATTTATCAATATGAACAAAGGAGTCACATCCAAATACTCTAAGAAAGAAATAATCAACCTTCTTACCAGACCAAGATTCCTTAAGTATGCCTCCATCCAAGGCATTTAAAGGTCCTTTATTGATTAGATATACAACAGTGTTCACTGCTTCCGCCCAAAATTTAAGAGGCAGCCATGCATGCAACTTCATGCTCCATGATTTTCCTATTCATTATTTTTAACACTCTATTTTATTATGGAGTTCATGTGCTATCATTTTTCTATGGATTCCATTCCTATCAAAATAATCAATAAATACATTGTTACAATATTCTCCTCCATTATTTGACCTAACAAATTTTAAATTGAGGCCTGTTTCATTCTCAACCAAGGCTTTCCATCGTTTAAATGTATCAAACACATAAT
The DNA here is from genome assembly GCA_019776745.2 of Taxus chinensis. Classification (NCBI taxonomy): domain Eukaryota; kingdom Viridiplantae; phylum Streptophyta; class Pinopsida; order Cupressales; family Taxaceae; genus Taxus; species Taxus chinensis. The sequence continues at coordinate 364,715,179 of CM034154.1, forward strand.
ATTTTCTCCTAATGCAATACACCAGAAATTTTCTAGTTGCATCATCAATAAAAGTGACGTAATAAGATGAACCACCTATAGAAGATACCTAAGTTTTCCCCCAAACATTTGAATGGACCAACTCCAACTTATTATCCTTCGTTATAGGTATAACCTTGAGAAAATTTACCCTTTTTCTGTATACACAATATTCACATAAATATAAATCAAAATCTTTCCATATAGGTAATATATCCTTCATAATTTGTATGCCATTTTGGATCATGTGACCAATCCTATAGTGCCACAAAATTACATATTCTTTTGCATCAAATAAATTACAATAATCAGCACTACTAATTAAATTTAGGTACCAACCTTCTTACTTATTGCTACCACAAGAGCACCCTCAGTCACCTTCCAGGAGTCTATTGTAAAATTCACCGTATAACCTTCACTCCATATCTTTCCTGTGGATAGTAAATTTCATCTCAACTTTGGCACATGTTTGACATCCTTCAATAGCTAAGTGTTTGCATTTTTCATCTTGACATGAACATTTTCTTTTCCTATTATATTGCAAGACTCATCATCACCTAGATAAACATGTCTAAAATCCCCTTGAACATAATCAATAAAATAATGCATATGTGGTGTAGCATGTAAATAATCCCTTGAATCTAAAACCCAAGACTAAGCAATATTATCAAGGGAGAGAATTAATGCATCCTAAAAAACATTACCTACTACCACATTCACCTCCTCAGTATATGCATGTTTGTTATTCTTTTCCCAAAGATCCCAACAATCCTTCTTCACATACCCAACCTTTTCACAGTTCCAGCATACCATCTTGCTCTTTGATTTTTATCTTGCATGGTTTTCTTTCCCTCTAGTCTTTTTGTCTCCCTCTACTCTCCACCAAAAAAGTATTCCTTGAATTAGAAATCTACCTAGAGATTTTCCTTCGCATTTCCTTGCTAAGGATCACACCTATAATATCTTTAAACTTCAACTTGGAATAATTAGAGATAGAGTTACTCACAACCATAACCACACTATTCCAACTCTCTGGTAAGGATTAAAAAATAAATAAATACTTGAATTCATCATAATATTCATTTTTTACAGAGTTTAATATACTCACAACTTTATTAAATTCATTCAAATGATTTTCAATAGAACCATTTTCAAGCATCTCCATATTAAATATTCTTTTCATGAAAATTATTTTATTAGAATCAGAGTGTTTCTCATATAAATTCCCTAATGTGTTCACCATACCTTCTGTGGTCTTCTCATGTGATATATTGAACGCGGCCGAAGATGCAAGGCACAACTAGACGGCCCCCAGTGCTTTCCTATCAAGCATATCCCACTCTTCATATGACATACCCATTGGTTCCTTTACTTTTCCTACCAATGGAACATGGAAATCCTTCTGATAGAGGTAATATTCCATTTGCATCTTCCATAGACCAAAGTTCTTCCCATTAAACTTTTCAACCTTTGATCCATGATCATCTGCCATATCTCCCACTCAAGCTAATAACCCTTCCTACAATTCTACACATCAACAAACACAACCAGAAGTTTTGATACCAATTGTTAGGGATAACAATAAATATATATGTGGATCAATCCCACATAATCACATTAATAATAACTATGAAAAGAAAATACATAAATAAAATACACAACAAGAAGACAGGATTTAGCATGGTTCACTTAATGTGGGCTAAATCTACTAAGAAATACTTGCTCATATTTTATTACAATCCAGCAAGAGTGTAAGCCACTCTCATATCAGTTCTCACAATTACAAAACATGGATCTTGTTTGGACTAATTCTCAACAGAATCTCTCAAATTCGTACTTGAATTCACACACCCATCTATATCACTCCCTATCGAATGCCCAACTATTTATAAGCACAATAGTAGGTATCAGTTTTACAATATTGTTGGTACCAATACCATGGGCCAAAAAATCAACCCATAAACATATGCACTAAATACCACCCATATAATTAATACATGAAAAGACCACATTTTTGGGTTACTCCAAAAATAAATTATTGGGGGCTTCCTCCCTCGAACCCCAATGAGAATATATGAAGAGTGTATAGTACTTTTAGTGTACAATTTACAACACATCTAACATAAAAACAAGCTCCACAAAATATTACTAAATTCATTTCTCAATTCTTCCCAAGAATAAATTAACCCTTTAGGGAAAAAAATAAACCATTCTCTAACATCTTCCTCTAATGTGTTTAAAAAAAAAATTAAACAGACATCCTTGTATTGAACTTCATATTCACCCATGATATTATGGAATAATTTGTTATGTTGATCGCCATTGATGGTGTTTTTTCCTTGAAACTTAGGCAATATATTTATAATTTCATCGGGTACTTCATTTGGATAGCCAGGCATACCCCCAATATTTATGGGTCTAAAGACATTGACTCTAAAAGGAGCATGGAGAGGAGGATGATCCATATTGTTATGAATGGGATTTTTAGGAGGGAGATCAATGTTATGGGGATTCCTCAGAGGATCAATCTCAAAACTAAAACCTTTATTCTCATTTGTAAATAAATGGATGGGTTCAAGAGTTTTCTCACTAGATTTAAGTGTAGAACCTTGTTGGAACAAATATTGAAGCTAATATCCAAGGTTATTTGACTCAAAATGTCATAAAATCTAGAAAAAAATTCAACCAATGATAAATCACAAAAATTAGAGGGATTTTTGGATTTACCTTTTGAGATTTGGCCTCCTACTGTTGTCCACATCTAATTCTTACTTCTTTTTTATGCATTTATTTTAAGTAGAATCTTCTCATAAAGATCTGACTTGAAGGAAGACTTTAATCCTTCCAGTTTTGTAAAATACAGAGTTATCAGTAGAACATATAAAATAATATAACACTTTTCTTAGTCTAGTCTCACCTAGAATTAAGGATGGAGTTACCATTATAGATTTACACTCTATAAATGTTATATTAACTCTAAAGATTACACTAAAAATCACTAAATAATGAATAAATAAAATCCAATTTGATAAACCCTTTTAAAACCCACAAAACAACCCTGACAATGGTCTTTATAATGAGATGATACCATTAACTCCATGGAAATAGTGTCAGTGGCATGTTAGTTCCCAATTTTAGACCCCACATACTTGGCAGCAATTCATAGACGAATGGCCTAAAGATTGATAGAAGGTAGATGTGTCGTTTGTAGCCGAGGACAAATTTAACACTCTTTTATCACCATGTCCTAGTAATAACTAGGAGTAATGTACAAAGGAAGTGGATATCTCATGCTAATTTTGGCTCTTCGTGAAGCCAGAGTGATTGAACCCAAAGGGTAGCTTGAATGAAGGAAAAATAATACGGGTTAGTCTCCTACAAATATTTTTTTGTCAATCTAATCTAATTTTAGCCATAGATGAAATGTTCACTTAAAGAGTTTTCACACAAAAATTACATATACTTAATACATATGGCACAAGCTACTACATACATAAAAAATATGGTCCCAAGCATAATCAAAAATATGATGTTAACAACTTTAGATGGAATGGTGTTTGGTGATACTAAACTTCATAAATCAAAGTAAACACACTCACGATATGTGGGATAGGTGTAATTTACAAGAAAAAACATGTAAAATGAGTTGAGTTAATGTGATTTGTAGAGGTAGAATGGTACAATACTTATTTAAAAAGGGGGTAAAGTGGATATAAATGGGGAGAAATAAATTTGTTTACCAATTCAAATTGTGACGCTCAAAAATGTAGAAATCCATATATTAAGATGATATAAATGTCAATAGGGCATTTACATTCATTGATAGCAAGTTACTACAACTACTTCCACATAATATTTGGAATCTACACCACAAACACTTATGCATAAGATTTCAATGAAACGTTTATTTCTTCAATCAAAAAAAACCCAAGATACACTCATAAGTTATAATAAATTATCCCCAAATAATACTGCAAGAAGGATTTTAAAACTGAGCAAATGATGTAAAGTAACACTACAATATAGCATTCATCCAGTAACCAATCCATTGCAAACACCAAGAATAATTCCTTTACATTTAATTGATTCAATAAATATAAGATCACATCAAAACTTACATTCATTAACTTTAATTTCCTACATCTTCAAAAAATTATGGTTGATCATGGCATACAACTATGTATATTTCAATTTGAAGGGATACATGCACAAGATATTATCAGTGTCTTCTACTGACTATACAATGTAATTAACTTATCCTAAACCCAAAAACTCAAACCCTTATGATGAGGATAGACCTTTATTCTTATACAAAATTTTCCCCTAAGGGAATATACCTAGATGCCTTACTAAAAACAATCATAACCTAGAAAAGACGGGACAATGGTTCATGATGCACCAAAATGGATGGAGTGGAAACTCTAACTAAAAATATTCAATCTTTATGTGTAAATTTGGAGTGATTATGAATGATGATTAAACTCGTGGATGAAGGAAAATATTATTTCTTTCCAACAAATTGTTTTGTCTTTTACTGCCCTATCATCATTCCATCTGTGCTCACAGGAAAAGTTTGTTATGATATGAAATCATTCCTTATGTGCAATCCTAAAGAGTAAATTGTATATTTAATCATTTGACTTGATTTCTCCCTTTTGAATAAATAATAAATTGTAAAGGATTAATAATGAGATGGAATAAGAAATAAGAGGGAAATTAAGTAGAGTTGAGGTTGATTTTCTCACTCCCCCTTTGTTCCTCTAAATTTTCCACGTATGGATCTAACATTTTAAACATTTCCAAAGTGGGATCTTCATCAAGCCTAGTATGATAAATAAATATTATCTCTTTCTCAGACAAAATGATGTCAAACTTAGTTGAATTAACCTTCTTCCTCTTTGGTCTTTTGTCCAATCTATTTATATGTCCCACCAATGGAATAAAACTTTGAATAGATGAATAATTAAAATCTTTTAAAGACACCAACTCACCCCTAATATGTTGCTAAAGTATTTAAATCAGATTATTCACATTTTTAGCTCTTGGGGTGTGAGTATATTGGATGGGAAGCATTTTCTCAATCTTAGAGTCAATATCATCAATATATTTTCCTACTTTATCCCTCATGTCTTAGATTTTTCTTATGAAACTTCCTAAATTGTCCATACTTAATTTAATAGCTCTCTCATACTCATATTGTCTTTCTCTACAATCTAAGGGCACAATGTTTTTCCTTTCCACCAGCTCATCATTCATGGCAATAAAGGATTTGATATTTTGTAGCATTCTATCCCAATATTTCATCTCATTATGATATTTTTCAATTAGTACTTTAGCAGCTTCAGTTTATTCTGACACATGTTTATAGTAATTAGTTATATTTTTTAGGACCTTGATGCCTTTTCTAATTAATTCCTCTTCCCATTTCTCTATATCCTTTCCCCTGCATCTTAAATTATCAACAATCATCAATGCATCAGGGTTGATGGCAATAGTAACTTCTTAATTCTTAGTAGGAGGGTGCAACCACTTTTACACATAAGTTGACAAGATGTCAAGTCATTCTTTCAGCCACTTCTTTATTACCTTATCCTTATCTATTTTTTGGAAGAGACGTCCCATTACAATTGTGACCTCATGCTTTAGACCCTGGGTGGTCATATTCCCCAATGGGGCTTGCGTAATTATATAATCAAAAGGAGTAGCATCATCCCTCAAAATGTCACCTTCTAGAGTAGCAATATTCACAAATCTATCTCCTTGTGTCTCCATCATAGTTTGTTACATAATTCTATCCTTTATAGGTGGTGTACATGGTCTCACATAGATGACACATTTAATGTCCACTTCCTCCAAATTCACCTTCACATTTTTATTCCTTATGAGTGTTTCTCCCAACCATCCTTCACTTAGGGTATTTCCATGTCTTTTTGTTTGGTTTTATTGTTTTAAAGTACCTAGAGAAACCATAATTTCTCATGAATCAAAGAGGGTGAGACTAAAATTAGGAATCTACTCTTGTTGGGGTTTCACATTGTATTTTTCTTACACAAGGGTTGGGTGTGAGATAGTTGCATCAGTTCATATTCTATCTATATAGGGTGTAGAATCCCCCCGGGCTGGAGGGGACCCCATAATCTATATTCCTTCTCTAACTATTAGCCAACAAAGAACATCTTGTCTTAGTGAGCCGTGGAGAAGAGATTTAGTCTAGTTTCCCCTAAGTTTCCATTCATTCCTATAAAAGGACTATCAACTCTCCACTCACATCCCCCTTCCCCTCCCTGAGCTATCTTATCTATATGGCACTCCATAACCCCTAGCTCCTTGGATGGAGCTAACTCTTTAGTTGGCTCTTCATGTTTCACAATTTTATCCAAAGCCTTCATTTCTTCTATCCTTTATACAACTTCATGAGTATTAATTACTCTTTCTACTTCCTCTAAGGTTGATTGAAAAGGATATATTGATGTAGTTGGTTTACCCTTAGTTGTTATATTTCCCTCTATCTATGGATACTTCTCCTTTACTATTGTAGTTTCCTCTATGATAGGCTACTAAGACAATATTCGGATATGCCCTTGTTCTCGTGTTGATACAATTTGAGTAGCTATTACATGGATATCCTACATGAGAAGGTCAGACCCAACATCTTGACCTAAACCATGCAACAAGTCTGTAAAAAAAAATTCATGAGAAGTCTCTTGTACCTTACACGCCACAAATTCAACTAGTTCAACTTACTTTTCTTAAATAGTAGTTTTGGTATAGACCTCTAGTGTTGAAAAATTTGGAGTGGTATCAATAACCTTTGGCTCCTCTATTACTTTGGATGGCATCTAAGTGCTTATGGTATCTCCAAGCATGGTTGCATTTAAAAATTCTTATGATGTAAGTGTCACCACCTTTGCTTTCTTTTCCTTACAAGTTGCTTGTGTGTTGGCTCATCCTCCTTCTCCTCAGGCACAACACCTAATGTTGGACCCATTTCTAATCTCTCAATGAGATTTATCCATTCATCCTCTTCCCATTACTTGATAATTCTTTAGGAACAAAATAATTTGTGCCTTATTAGACTTCCTCATGAGAAATAGATAATTTGGGCTTTGAGGTGTGAGGGGGCATAGTTTGAATTGTAGTGGCCTAAGTGATAGGTGCATTTTTAATTTTTCTCATTAACGTCTCCTTTTCCTTTTGTGTTGAATAGGAAATAGGAGTGAATGTATTACTAATAGCTACACTTGATTCCTCCACTACTCTAGATGTTTGTCCCTTAATAGAAATTTGAGGTGATTTTCCCTTTAGTGGGTTCAAACTAGTTGTTCCCTTCAACAAAGGTGGGAAAACATCCTTAACTACCCTAGAAGCTTTGTATTCTCTCAACATTGTAGTATTCTCAAGAGACAAGTCAATACCTTTGTAGATGATCCAAGAGAGAGCACTTCTAACATTAATTGTCCTCTCATGCATATGGGTTGGCTCATGTTTTCTCTAATCAAGAGGTACCACTGGTTGAGCTACTATGTTTTGTTTAGTAAAATACTTGTTTACCAGCCTCTTATTATCTTCCAAACCTTAAGGGACAATTATAACTTTATGATCAATAATTTGAGAGAGATTCATTTGGGAAAAAACCCTAAGCCTCACCTCCTCCTCATCCTTGTATTCCATTCGATAGTATTCATAGTGAGGCTCATGTTCACAAGAGTTGTCAAAGAATGTTTGCATTGTCCACTTAATGTCATATCTTAATCTACCTTGTAATTTCAACATGATAAATTTATTCATCTCATCATCCAAGAGTATAGCCTTGACCATTATAGGGAATGTGTATCTCCCAATAGTGATTAGGAACTTAACATTAGTTTTATGATTCCCTATTATAAGCATGTGAACTTCAGAAAGTTGTCTTGATAACTCAAGTAATTCACATTTATCATCTAAGTACTTAGGCAACATATATGGAGTGCCTTGGGAGCCACTCCTAAACCATGTCATTTCCTTTCCTAAACCAATTTTATTAGGTTTTCATTATTCCTAGTAGATAAGTATATAGAATGGGTTATATGGAGTTAGTTTAAAGATACATGACATAACTTACTTTATTCAACACACACACAAAACAAGAAAAACATTAAAAAAGGGGAAACATCCTAAATCACCTATGTGCACATGGGGGAAAACACACTTTTAATGAAACATGAACTTGGGATGAGTGCTTACCCATAAACGGGTATCACTAGATGTATTTCTTCCGTAAATTCATTTTCAAGTTCATTGAAGTATGAACTTCTTCTCAGCTTCCTGAGAAATCTAGCATTATTTCTAGTGAAATTGATGTTCCATTCATTCATTCCATCACTTATGATGCTTTAACACACTCTTTCTGGATTCTCCTTAATTCTCAGTTTCGCTCCACTTGCTAATTTTTCATTGTTTCCATAAAGACTAGTCTTGATTATACTTGACTTATCATTTCCACACCAATACATTTGTTCTTCATTGTGCATATACTTCATGACCACCAATCCCATAGGTTGATTCTTGGTAGATGTTTCGAAAACCTCATCATTTTCACTAGCCTATTGATTTTCTCATTTTCTCGATTGGATCAATAAATCATCTTTCTCATAAACCTACTTTTTCACAACATGTTGCCATATTCTATGTGGCATGTGCATTGCATCATTCTCTTGGAGATCAAGATTGGGCATGTAACATGGAAACTGACATCTTCTTAGCCTCATCCACTTTGGGCTTTGTCATCCATTTTTATGTTGACATCATCCTTCTCTTTAGTAGAGTGCGCACTAAAAGGTTGACGTCTATTGAGAATGTTTCCTTTTTGAAAAAAATTGGCCTTAGGACCAAGCAACATTCCATCTCTCAATTTTTCATCAAGAATGTTTCCATCATCATGAAAAGGGAATGATCACAACATAGGAACTAAAAAAAATTCATTATCATTTTCCTAATCTTGATCACCAAGAACTAATAAATCCATTCATGTGATGAAATCATCATCTTGTTGAATAGATTCTCATTTGAGAGGCAAAAACATGTTTTCATTCTGATATTTCTTTTCACCTTCTTCTAATGAGAAAGAGAAGTCTTCATATTCATATTCATACTCATTACATGGAAACTCATACCGAGCATCAAGAACATGATTGGAAACATTGAAATTACCTTTCAAGAAATTTTTTATCATCGTTCCTTATTCTTTATCCACATTTCTATTTGCTTCAATATTTTTTGTTATAAGTCAAGGCTCTCATCACCATCATTAACATCTAGTGGAGAAATTCATTTATGCTCTCAACCCATGAGAAGTACACACTCTCAAACTTTGATTTTATCAAATCATCATGATTTTATTTGATTGGATCTGTGAGGCTTGGACATTATTCTACCAACACGGGAAGCTCAAGATCATCCTCAAAAGTCATGAAAATTTTGAAATATATGGAATTTTGACACCGGATGTCTATCGTTGGGTCATCTGGTTTTCACACAATATACTTCATTTTTCTAATGGGAAGGATTTTCTTTGTTTTACCATTAATCGGGATGGTGGCATGCGACCAATCCAACTGCATATCTCCACCAACATCTTAACCAAAGCTTCATCCCAACAACATACCATATGAGGTGGGCATGTCTAATGCAAGGATTCTCATTGTGATTTTCTTGTTAGGGAAGTCCGCCAATGCTACCTTAACATATTTAATTTTTCCCTTTAGGGGAACTTATTTCATTTTCATGGAGAGGAAATGGCTAAAGATAGGAGAAAGGCAAAATATAAGAGCTTTAGAAACTTTTACAGGCATAAAGTTATCAGAAGAACTAGATTCAATGATGAAAGTATTTAATTTATACCCATTGACCAATAAGGTTTTGTATAAAGGTTCTACCTTCCTAGAGGTGGAGGGTGTGGAAGTGAGGAAGTTTAGGGATGGAGTGGATTGAGATGCACAAGGTAGTTCTTTTGTGGTGTCATATTTGGGGTATGAGGCATAACTACTTCCTTTTATATGTTGAATGATTTTCTCACATTACTTAGGATGAGTTCTAAAGTATTCATATTCAGAATTTGGACATTGGATTTCTTGAAAAGGTCAATGATATCAAAGGATGAGGAATTGGCAGGAAAATCAAGAATTGTGGCATCCCTAACATGAATGTTCTTAGGATTTACATAAATTGATTTTTCAAGAAAATTTGAAGGAGACTTACTTGAGGAGGTAGAACGATTCTTGGTTGAAATAGTCTCATACTTCTTCTCAGATAACCCTATGGAAGAGGACTTTGATGATCATCATTTCATTTTTATTTTTCATGGAGTCGTCATTTGAGGATTCAATTTATTTTCTTGGGAAGCAGTAGGAGAGCCTTATTTCTCTTTTTTTGATCGAGTGAACACCGCATAGGAGTATATTTCTATAGTTTCTTCAATCTATTCATCAAGCGTAATTTCATAAAACCCAATGTGAGCACATTCTTCTTCACCTTCATTTTCAACTTCTGATTCAGATATTTCTTCTTCATCATCTTCGTTGATCTAACATATTGCATTGACCAGTGGAGCCTCCAAGGCAAGCCTAAGGGTTGCTCCTGCAACCTGATTCATGTTTTGGTTTGGATGAGGTGCCCATTGAGAAGCTTATTTCTATAACATTGTCAAGTCATTGACTAACCTTTGTAATAATTGTTCAACTCTCTCATCTTTGGAACTCTTACATTTATCCTTCATTAAAGGATTATTGATCTTACCTAACAATAAATGGTCATCTTCCACCTCAACAACAATTTCTTGAGTGTTCTCCAAATCTCGTGGTTTAATCCTCTATAATAAGAAACTCGCTTCAAGAAATTAAGCATTCATGAATAAAATCATCAGATTATCTGTAGCAGGAAGATCAAGGGAAAGAATCTTGTTGGTTAGCTTGTTGAATTTCACTATGAAGTCTCTCGTAGACTCTTGTAGATATTTTGTCATTTTAGTAAGTTGACCAAGGAGGGCAAGAGCATATTTGGTGCTCTCGAACCTTTCTTCAAACTTATTTTTCATACCACCCCAATCAGAAATTATGCGTGAAGGAAAATAGTAGAACTAGTTTGTCATGGAATCTTGCAATGTTTCTATGAAAAAATGCACTGCAACATATTCATGTTTCACTCCAAGGATGCCACGGGATGTGATAAAGGTTTTGATATGATCGTCAGAACATTCTTATCTATATCCATAGAACTTTGGAAAGTTATTTCTTGATCCTTATAGAAGTTCATGGAGTGTTGGATTCAAATCCAACAGACCAATGTTTTTTCCCCATGGAACGGGTTCTTATGTTATCATCTCCTCTTAGCTTTCTTCATCTCTTTCTCCTTCAGGAGGAATGAAGACTCATGGTTTAACAACTGGCTATTCAGTATGAACTTCAAGAGGATTTTCAAAAACTTGTCTTCTTTCCCATACGATGGGAACTCTGAAATCAACTCTTCATTTTTCCTCAAATGCGGGGTCAACAACACCATCTACATAATCATATCAAGTATACCTTCTCTTTTCTATCTTTTCTCAAGTGATTGGGAAGGAAGGAAACTTGAAAAGTGTAAATTTCTCAAAAGGATTACAAAGAGGGTTTTGATTGTTTGAATGGTATTTTTTTGGGTATTTTTCAATTTTTTTCTTTGTTTGGTATTTTCCTATATCTATACAAGTGCACGAGGGCATATATCTCCCCAGTAGAATCTCTAGAAAATGTTGGTTGAATAATTTATCGCACTAAAAATTATGTGTTTTCACCAACAATCAGGGGGCTGCGCCCCTCCTTATGTATGAGGATACTCCCATTATTCAATGTAACTATCCTCATTATATATAAATGATGTGGGGTGGCCAAATAAGCTAGGGATAACGAAGGAACACTTCACTGAACCTATGGAAAAGAACTTGTATGGGGTACAAGAGAGGATATTGGAACAATGAAGGATAAAGGAGACGAATTAGGAGATGGGAGGTGTATGCAAGTGTTGTTTTTAAAATAATGCTAATGTAAACAAATACTAACACCTAAATAGTCTTAATTAGCAAGAATTAAACAACATCATAAACACCATCATGATAAGAATTAATCAAGGGTTAGATGCTAACAATTATCAATAAAAAACTATGAAATCAACTATGTTAAGCACCTAAATATCCTTTATTCTCTAACAACATATAAATGAACCTAGGTAGGTACCATGGCTATCAAAAATAGTTGTCCTTAATGTTCCAAGAACCTAGGAATGGGGGCTAATCAAAGCTGGGCTACAAGAACATTTTGAAACCTCCCATATGACCCAAGCACTTTAAGAAATAGGCTTAACTCTTCAAGATGATGAACTCTCAAGAAAACAAGGTGAAAGCTCTTAGTCTCTTTGCTATATGCTTTGCATTTGCTCTCTAAGGAGTTTAGGTGTAAGTAAAAAGGTAGGTGGAGGGCTCTTTATATAGCCCAAAGAATAAAGGATTCAACACATTCTCATGAATGTGGGATAAAGGTAAAACATGATTAGGAATGGATAAGGTTACTTTATTAAAGGTAACCTTACTTTAGAAGGGTTTAATACATGTTTAACAAGTCATGGGAGTTGGGGGGTATTTTAATTAATCAAAGGTGATTAATTAATAGGTAGGTGTAAGCTTATAGAAGCCATTTAGAAGAATATTAGTGTGATTCAGGCTATTAGAAAGGGATTAAATCAATATAATATTGATTTACTAGTTTAAATAAAGCGGAAGACTAATTAATTAATAATAATTAATTAATCAAGATAGAGGAAGTGATAATTAACAGAAGGTCATTAATTAGGATGTTAGCTGGGTAGGTGACTTAATCAATTAGCGTATTATAATTAATTGATGAAAATTAGAGGGAATATGAGTGTTTTTGACGATATGTTGTCTATTTGTGGAAAAGGAGATAATTAGCGCAATTTAAGTATTTAAATTGCTTGGGCATGATTATAGGTGTCTACATTTGCCCCTCTTTGGGGTGGCGTAAATGACATCACTTCAAAGATAGTAGATGAAAGAAAAATTTTGAAGGGATAAAAGAAAAATTAGTAGGAAGGAGAGATGCCCCCTCGAGTGTCAATGGGGTGATAAAAGAAGTCGATCAACGATCGAAAAATGTGAGATATAGATAGAAGAATGGGAGGAGGTAGGATGCCCCAATGAGAAATAAAATTAGGGGTGATAGGGAAGTGAAGTAGAAGAAATGAGGAAGAGGGGATATAAGAGCTTAGCCTCTAGCCGCTTATTTAGTTGGAACAAATTTGATGTCATCATATTACCATAGGAACTACATCATCGGTCCTTATGAAAAATATAAGCATACAACAAAGGTAGAATGACATGAAAAGCCATAGTACGAACAATTTTCCATTGCTAAAAATAATAACTCCATGCAACATACAAAATGTAATGCAATACGAGAAAGTTAAAGATGCCTAACTCCATGCAACATACAAAATGCAATGCAATATGAGAAAGTAAACAAGCTAAACTAACATAGAAACATAATGTAATGGTTTTATTATCAAGCTTCAGTGACGACATGTGTGAATTAATGACAAGGGTTGATGATGGTGCCCCAAGCAAGGATACATGCGAGGGGAATGATAGAGGAAACTTGGGTCTGATGGAAAAGTAATGTGCACTATGAAATAGTACCAAGAAACTCGTTGTGCCCCAAAGTACAAACGAAGTAAGCAGCCTAGCTTTTGCTGATGGAGGTAGATCAATATGATCCGCAAGTCGCACACATGAACAAGTGAGAACCAAAGAGTGAAGTTTTGTAGGATGATTTTCAATTTTTACAAGTTTTATGAAACATATTTGAATGTTTTTGATAATTTTTCTAACATATTTGAATGTTTTGGTTGATTTTAAAAGTTTTATGAAACTATATACTAACAAAGTCACTCTATGTGGTAAGATCCAACAACAATGTTTGCGACTTCCTTAATAAGGGAGACTAGGCACATTTTTTTATCGAGAGTGATATTATCCCCGATCTCGATGATGGAGGTGAGTTCACACTCAATAAATGACTATGATTTGTTCTGAAACATGGATTTCATATGTGGGAGATTTAATTCCCCATCTAGAGGTTTACACACTTTTCACCATACTTGATGGTTACGTTGGTGTGCATTCTTAAATCGTGATTGATTTAGAATTTTGAGATTTTTTTATTTGTTGGGAGCTATAGAGCTCTTTGCAGTTTTGATCTGAGATTGATTAAGAAACTGTTTGGGTTTCTTATAAGCTAACGCATGACTTGCCTGATCCTGAGAAGGAGAAGAAAGTGAACGTGGACATTTAGAACTGATGCAAGAAATGACCATGGGCTTGCCACCATCTTTGGTAGAAGAATAATGTGATGGATGAAATGGATATGGTCCAAGAATTGAAGAGGAGGGGTTACCAGGAGGTGAGCTACTGATAGAAGATGATGAAGGACTTCCAAGATGTGGCCCAAGAATAGAAGAAGAAGGGCTACTAGGATGTGACCCATAGATAGAAGATGAAGGGCTACTAGGATGTGGCCTAAGAATAGAATAAGAAGGGCTACTAGGACGTGACCCATAGATGTAAGATAATGGGCTAGTAGGATGTGGCCCAAGAATAGAAGATGATGGACTACCCGGGGGTGATCCATACCTAGAAGACAAGGGGCTAGTTCGACGTGCCCCAAGAATAGAAGATAGTGGGCTGATCGAAAATGTCCCACAAATAGCAAAGGGAGGGCTACTAGAATGTGACCCACACCTAGATGAAGATGAAGGGCTACTTGGCATTGACCCCATAGGAGATTGTGATTAAGGAATTATGATAGACAAAGAGTTATTGGGTGATGAAAAGATAGGCCATGGATCTATGCAAGACCAAGGAGTTTCATCACATAATGAAGAATGTGAAGATGGAAGAACAACGGGAGCATCAAGTTACATGATCTGATTTCTTGATAAAAGGAATCAACCTTTTCCTCATAATACATGAATGCATCGAAGTCTAAAGAGAAACCTTCCTCACAATCTACTAGAGGAATATCTTCGTGGGCCCCTATAAATGCCCTGATTGTTTCTTTATTCTGAAAGAGGTAAATCGGTATGAGTTGTTAATCGATCGTTAGGGGTTGAATGGAAGAAATAGGTTCACTTGGTGTGGAAGACTTAGAATATGTTTGATGATTATTGATAGAAGAAGATGATGTGGAGGATGAATAATATGTGTAGCTAGATGGCTCAGGAGTAGAAGAAGGTGGTGTTGACCTACCTATACAATGGTATGTTGTATGTAAAATAGTAGGATTAAGTCCAAAGTCTGTAGATTATGACACATGGGTCAAGTCAGACGTTTTTTTCGAAGGAATTTGAGTCATACGAATCTTCAAATAAGGAAGATTTCATGGGGGTGATTGATGAAGAAGGTCCTACAAAGAAGGGGAGGACTGTGATTCAAGCATCGCATTAGATGAATGATGAAAAGGGTCCTGCGAAGAAAGAGAGGACCGTGACTCAAGAATTGTATTATACTTCTGATTGGAGGGATTTGGAGTCGCATGTATCTTCAAAGGAAGAAGACATCATTGGGGCGACTGATAAAAGGAGTCCTATGAAGAAAGGGAGGACCGCGACATAAGAGTCGCATTAGATGACTTAGGAGTCGAATTAGATGAATCCAAATAGTAGTTTGGATCTGAATCCTCATAAGAGTCAGAGGAAATATTTGGATTGGAATCCTCATAAGAAGAGGAAATTTTTGGATTAGAATTAGAAGAAGAGTGGGGGGAACTCGAATAATAATTTGGATCAGATGTGTCCAAATCATACCACTGACTGTGAGATGAAGGTGGGGAATGAGTTACCCATATGGGATCTTTAGCACGAAGAACCAAATAAGTTTTAGTTGTAATGGGAATATTTTGCTTTGAATTGCTAAACCTAGGTTCCATATTTTTGTAAGTATGGGGAACCGCGTGATAGTCAGTCATTTTTGGCACTGTTTTAAGCACAAATGTCTAGATTTAGATAGTGTGATGGACTCCTTCAAAGGGAGGGAAGTGACATGTCAATTTGGGTAGCATAAGGACAACTAGCTAGACATTATGTAAGTATGGGGATGCATGCGTGATTTTCCAAAGAAGGTCTAAGGAAAATAGACATCGTGACGATGCAATATCGATGAGATAAAAAGGGATTGTCCTAGAAAATAAGTTTTCATAATGAATAATCACAAGGAAAAATCATGCGAGTGTGAAACCCAAAGCCAATCAACAAGGAAATACACCATATGAAAATGCGATGCAAAGATGATCAACAAGATGTTTTCACTTATGCCAAGTTCAAGGAAATGAACAAAACATAAGTAAAAACAAGAATTCAATGCGATCTCCCAATCAAGATATACGATGAGCGAGCTCAAACTTGATTAAGACCTATATCTCAAAAAGTTTCAATTACAATCCATGAATGACACAACAATATCACCAAGATATGTTAACCCACTTTGCGAGAAATTGAAGTATTGATATCAAGATGTTATTGATATAACATGCACAAACAGTAACACCTAGCACTCTTTGAAATCGAGGTAATAATAGAACCAAACTAAAAATATCAAAGTATAGCTAGGAATAGTTAAAAATGTATGCAACGTAGCCATACATTATAGGTATTTATGTCGAGTTTACAATAGTGATACGATACAAACAAGATAACTCTTCTAAGGAAGTTCACGGTGATTAACCACGCCTAAGTACAATGATGACCTTGACATGGGTATCAAGATCAAAATGGCTACCAATGACGCGAAAATGCCTCCGCACACTTTAGACGTTTAACTAACACATCTGCAAACATGGATGGGTGTAATCAGACATAAAAGTGAGAGAAACAGTCGATTGGTAACACAAAGGTAGTCACCCTTATTTTGATCAACAAAGTGTCAAAAGAATGTGAAGGAAGTAAATCAAAAAAGATGAAAAATGTTGGTTTCACTTCTGTAAAGTTTCACCTCACCCTAAGGCAAGTAAAAACTAGGCGAAAGTACCGTGTCACACGTTTCTCAATGAAAATATGGTTCACAACTCAACACTATTTTAGAATGGTTAAAGTGGGCTCCTAGCCAAAGTATATTCTCCTAGGTAGTTCTCTCACCCTAGGTGTTACAATTTTTCCACAAGCGAGCACAATTTACCTAAAAAGTCACACTGACTAGTTTGGGAGTATCTCAGCTTTACTTTACCCCCTTCAAGAACAGTAGGCAACTAGTGCATCTATATGTACTATCACTGGGGTCGCCACAACGGACAACCTATAATATTATCTCACAAAGGAATCACTAGTCAAGTAGGTAGTGTGGAGCACTTCCCATTTCATCCACAAGGTTCCCTCTTGCATGGACTACTTTTGGGTTCCTGGAACCACCCCTATTGTTGTAGCTTAAGGCATTATGCCAAAGGGGTTATGTTCCAGTTGAGCGGAGAGGGACGTACCCTTTTCCGAAACCTGCAATACAATGTTTTGAATATGTTGTTCTTTTTATCTTGTTTAATTAGGTGTGGTTTTCTTGAACACCTTTTCGCAACCTGTATAACAACTATATTAGTAGTTTTTAATTTCATTTTGATTCCTCCTTTCTTTGACAAGCATTTTTAGGTCTTGCACTCAAGTGTTAGTAGTTCTCCAAGAAAATCACATTATTTAAAAGAGAATTAAGAGTTGCTTTTGATTCTCAAGATCAAGGATGCAAGAGAAGAGAATACACAACAAATAATCCAACTAAAAAGTAAAGAAAATCTTTTCAATCAATAAACCATACAAAAATCTTGATAATTGTTCATTCCCTTAAACCAAAAGTGAAAGATGAAGTTTCCAATTTACCAAATGTTATAAAATGGAGACTAAAGTTTCTTTTGATTCTCAAGATCACCCTAAGGTGCAAGAGAAGAGCATACACAAAATTTATCCCAACTATATAGAAATGGAAAACCTCAAATCAAAGGACCATTGAAAAATGTTTTGTAAAAGGTTCATTCTCTTAAGTAAAATGAATAATCAAATTTCCAAGTTTAATCCCAATGTTATAAAGATAGAGATAAAAGTTGATTTTGATTCTCAAGATCACCAAAAGGTGCAAGAGAAGAGCATACACACGCTTTGGTCTAAATCGAGTAAACATGGAAATACAATATTCATCAAAACATTAGACATGTTAGAAAATGACCAGTTTTGAACTAACAGAAAAACCTATAATTTCTATAATTTGTAAATCCCAAATTTATGTTCTCATTACATATTTAACTTCAATACCTTTCCAACGCAAAAAAAATGGAGTCATTTCGATTTCAGAAGCAAAAGTTATGGCCTTCAGAAGATGGGTTACGTATATGATCTTATGCTCACGGGTATGCACTTGACATGCACTCAAAAAATGTCAAAAAAAAGTCTCTTAATCTATAATATGGGAAAAATTTTCCAACCAATATTTAATTTTGACAACCCATCACATTAATATATGAATAAAATACTCAACGCTATCAAACATTAACATACATGCTCAAGAATGTAAAATTTTCAAGAAATTGACAAAACTAGCATGTAGAATGATGAAAAAGCTCTAAAAATGAAAACATGATGAAATCTTAAAATTTTCTCACCAAGATTAAATTTTGACAGTAACCCACCACATTAATATGTAAATATAAGACTTAGCACTATCAAACACTAACCTACATGCTCAAAAATTTAAAATTTTCAAGAAATTGACAAAATTAGCATGTAGAATGTTAAAAAAGTAAGCTCTAAAAATGAAAACATGGAGAAATCTTGAAATTTTTCCATTAATTCTAATTTTGATAGCACTTCACCTCCTTTATACCTACAAGGAAGACTCAACACATGCAAACTCAACAAAACAAGTTAAGAAAAATAAGTTAGATCAACATGTGTAAAAAAGGGTTAGTAACCAAAAATGAAACTTAACTACAAAAACTTGAAATTAAGTGAAAAGGACAATGGAGTAACTCCCACCAGGTGTGCCAAATGTGTGCAAGTGTTGTTTTTAAACTAATGCTAATGTAAACAAAGACTAACACCTAAATAGTCTTAATTATCAAGAATTAAACAACATCATAAACACCGTCATGATAAGAATTAATCAAGGGTTAGATGCTAACAATTATCAATACAAAACTATGAAATCAACTATGTTAAGCACCTAAATATATTTTATTCTCTAACAACATATAAATGAAGGAACCTAGGTAGGTACCATGGCTATCAAAAATAGTTGTCCTTAATGTTCCAAGAACCTAGGAATGGGGGCTAATCAAAGTTGGGCTGCAAGACCCTTTTGACACCTCCCATGTGACCCAAGCACTTTAAGAAAGAGGCTTAATTCTTCAAGATGATGAACTCTCAAGAAAACAAGGTGCATTTGCTCTCTAAGGAGCTTAGGTGTAAGTAAAAAGATAGGTGGAGGGCTCTTTATATAGCCCAAAGGATAAATGATTCAACACATTCTCATGAATGTGGGATAAAGGTAAAACATGATAAGGAATGGATAAGGTTGCTTTATTAAAGGTAACCTTATTTTAGAAGGGTTTAATACATGTTTAGAAAGTCATGGGAGTTGGGGAGTATTTTAATTAATCAAAGGTGATTAATTAATAGGTAGGTGTGAGCTTATAAAAGCCATTTAGAAGAATATTAGTGTGATTCAAGCTATTAGAACGGGATTAAATCAATTTAATATCGATTTACTAGTTTAAATAAAGGAGAAGACAAATTAATTAATAATAATTAATTAATCAAGATAGAGGAAGTGATAATTAACAGAAGGTTGTTAATTAGGTTGTTAGCTGGGTAGGCGACTTAATCAATTAGCGTATTTTAATTAATTGATGACAATTAGAGGGAATATGAGTGTTTTTGATGATATGTCGTTTATTTGTAGAAAAAGAGATAATTAGCACAATTTAAGTATTTAAATTGCTTGGGCGTAATTATAGGTGTCTACATGAGGTTATTGTTATGAGTAGGAAATAACATATTTCACACCTAATAACCGGAGTAGTTCAAGATTCAATTGGAGGAAAGAAACAATGAAGCACCTAGTGAGACTAAAAAATCCATACACATAGTTATTTAGATTCATTCATCAAGGACACCAACTTCCTTCTTGATCACCATACTTTAAAATTATTAGAAAAGAGACAATAAAGGAAACACGAGAAAATTAAATGGAAGAATGTAGCTTTTATTTCTTATTTTCATGATACAAAGTTTAACATCCAAAACACAGTTCACAATTGCTACAGAGTAAAAATTCTCAAAATATAGGGTCCTTTGGAATGGAGAAACCATTCCAATTTATAGCCTTATGAATTTCCTTCTCATCTCCTCCATATGACTCTTCATGTTCTTATTCCACTTGTGACCTTTCATTTTCCCTTAGAAGAGACAAATTATCTCTCTTATAATTTTTAGAGAATAATTTTACAATTTACAAATATTTTCACTTAAGGAAATAGGAAAAAATACCATGATCGTGTACAACGAAGAATTAGAAGAAATAGAGAGAAGATGGGAAGGGAATTGGATTGACTGATTTGTTGAAGAAGCTCCATCGGATGTATAACTTATTGATCTGAGACATGATGATATCACTTTCCTCCTCTTATCATATGCACAGATACCTCATGTTGCCAAATGAGTGTTTAGAAACAATGTTGCAAGACCTCATTTGAATTACTCATGATTATGCATTCTTGATCTCACAATGGGAGTGAGGATCACTCTCTTTCTTCTTATTTATGATGCTTAAACCTCTTGATGTTTGTATATTTTTCCCACACATTTTTGGAGTGTGGAGATTTTTTTGGTCTTCTTGAATCAGTATTGAAGTGTTAGAGTTCGAATGGTTAATTTTGGAGACGTCAAGATCATTCTGCAGTCGTCTGTTGTTTTTCATGTTATGACATGGTTGTTAAGTTGTTGTTTATTGGTTGTCAACACCGTGACAATTTTTCCAGTTGTGGTAAGTTGAAAGATTATGACTTTCAAACTTCTAGGGTTGACTTTAGGACTTCTTATAAGGATTGTAATCCTATAAATAGAAGTGTTAGGGTATCTTTAAGATATCTTGAGTGTTCAAGAGGTCTTGAGTCTTAGTGAACAAGAGGTGATTAAGAGTGATCAAGGTTGAGCAATTGAGGTATCAATTGTGGTTTAGATGTGGTTTAGCATCTTTGGAAATCTATTGTGAGTTCATAACTGAGAGAAGACTGTGAGAGTTGTTTTACTCTTATTGATAATAAAATCTAAGCAACTTCTTGGTGGATGTAGCCCACATTAGGTGAACCACGTTAAATCTTGTCTTGTCTTCTTTTGTGCATTACTTATGTATGTTGTTATATTTCTGCAAGTATAATTCTGCTAAATAGTTTCCTACTGCTGTGATTTGAGGAATTATTTTTGTATATCTGTTCACTAATTCCTAACAACTGGTATCAGAGATTTGGTGGTTTTTTGCTAAAATGGTAAATCACAAGGAAATTTTATCTTGATTGGGAGCTATGGCAGATGAGGGAAGATCGAGGGTTGAGAAGTTTAATGGGAAAAACTTTGGTTTATATAGTATGCAAATGGAGTATTACTTGTATCATAAGGATCTCCATGTTCCTTTGGATGGAAAATCAAATAAACCTACAGTCATGTCAGATGAGGATTGGGAGTTACTAGATAGAAAGGCACTCGGGGAAACTCGATTATGCCTTGCATCTTCAGTTGCTTTCAACATATCACAGGATAAGACCACGGAAGGTCTCATGAGTGCATTGAGGAATTTATATGAAAAACCATCGTCCTCTAATAAAATATTTTTGATGAAAAAGTTATTTAATATGAAGATGTCTGAGAATGGTTCTGTTCTTGATCATTTGAATGAATTTAATATAGATGTGAGTATGTTAAACTCGGTAAATATATACTTTAAAGATGAGGTTAAGGATTTTTTGATTTTGTGCTCCTTTTTAGATATATGGGACAACTTGGTTATGGTTGTAAGTAATTCAGTCTCTAATAATTTAAAGTTGAAGTTTGAGGATGTAATAGGTGTGATCCTAAGCGAGGAAATGTGAAGAAAGAACACTGAAGATTCTTCTACTTCTAGAAATGATTTGATGGTGGAGAGCAGAGGGAGACAAAAGAATAGAGGGAAAGGCAACCATGGGAATTCGAATGATCGCAGAAGGTCAAATTCAAAGATAAAGTTACAATGTTGGCAATGTGGGAAGGTTGGTCATGCTAAGAAATATTTCTAGGCTCTTCAGGATAAGAACAAGAAAGAGGAAAATAAAGAGGTAAATGTGGTAGTAGGTGATGTTTGTCAGGATGCCTTAATTCTTTCTTTAGATAATATTGTTGAGTCTTGGGTGTTAGATTTAGGGGCTTCTTTCCATGCCACCCCACATGGACATTACTTTATTGATTTTTTTCAAGGATATTTTTGACATGTATATCTTGGTGATGATGAACCATGCAGCATAGTAGGAAAAGGTTGTGTTCATGTGAAAATCTAGAATGGTAATACATGGCTACTTAATGACGTCAAGAATGTGCCTAAGTTGAGGTGGAACTTGATATTAGTGGGTTAGCTGGGTAGTGATGGTTGTACAGTCAGTTTTACAGTGGATTCTTGGAAGGTTTCCAAGGGATCTCTTGTGGTTGTAAGAGGTAAGAAAACTAGTACTTTGTATTTAACCAGTGGTGTTAATTATTGTGATTTAGTTGTTGCAGATGGAGATGTAACTTTGTGGCACCAGAGACTTAGTCATATGAGTCAAAAGGGCATGCAGATTATAAAGGACAGGTTACCTAGATTAAAGGAGTTAGATTTAGAATTTTGTTAGGATTGTGTTTATGGGAAACAAAAGTGGGTGAGATTCCTCAAGCTTGGACCTATCAGGAAGGAGGGTAAGTTAGAGTTAGTGCATAAAGATGTATGGGGGATAGCTAAGGTAAACTCTATTGGTCGTTCATGTTATTGTGTCACTTTCATTGATGATGTAACTAGATAAGTTTGGGTATATTGCATTAGAAAGAAATCTGATATGTTTGAAACTTTCAAAATATGGAAATCCTTGGTTGAGAATGAAACAAGTCACAATTTAAAATTTCTCAAGTCAAATAATGGAGGGGAGTATTACATCAATGAATTTCTTTATTATTGTTCAATAAATGGGATCCGCATGTAAAGAACAGTTCCAAAGACTCCACAAGAGAATGGAGTGTGAAAGAGAATGAACAGGACAATCATGGAGTGTGCTAGGTGCATGAGGTTACATGCGGGGCTGCCACTCATGTTTTGGTTGGAATCAGTAAGCACGGTTGTTTATCTTATTAAAAGAGGACCCTCTATGGCCTTGGATAGAGGTATACCTGAGGAGGCTTGGTATGGTAAGAAAATTTATTACTCATTTCTTAAAGTATTTAGATGTGAGGTATTTGTTCACATTGATAAAGATGATAGGACTAAATTAGAGGCTAAGTCTAAGAAATACACCTTTGTTGGATATGGTGAGGATGACTTTGGTTTCCGTGTTTAGAGTCTTAAGGACAAGAAAATATTTTGATCTAGAGATATTGTCTTTAATGAAAAGTTCATGTATAAAGATCAGTTGAAAGAAAAAAAAGAGAAATCAAAGAAATAATACACGGTGTTAGAGGACATTGCAGACAGCAAGGTATCCAACAGGTCAGTTCCGGTGCAACATGTTCTAGCACAGCCAGTTTAGGAACCTACTCATTAGGAACCCAAAACTCCTGAGGTGAGTAGGTCTTCTAAGGTAAGAAGAGAACTTGAACAATTTAATTTGTCTTTGAATTATTTATTTCTCATTGACAGTGGAGAGCCAGAGTGCTTTGAGGAATCAGTGCAAGTAGATGTCAGGAAGAAGTGGGAGTAGCCTATGGATGAAGAGCATAGATCTCTTATGGAGAACTAGACTTGGGATCTGGTGGAGCTACCAGAGGGAAAGAGAGCATTACAGAATAATTGGGTGTACAGAATCAAAGAGGAAGATGGAGGCAAGAAAATATACTTTGATGAAATTTTTTATCCTATTGTTAAAGTGACTTCTATTAGGATTGTTCTTAGTTTAGTAATAGTAGAAGACCTGCACTTAGAGCAATTGGATGTGAAGACCGCATTTCTTCATGTTGATTTGGAGGAGGAATTGTATATGTAGCAACCACAAGGTTATGAGGTCAAAGGGAAGGAGAGGTTAGTGTACAAATTGAAGAAGAAATTGTACGGCTTGAAATAAGCTCCATGGTAGTGGTATAAGAAATTTGACAATTTTATATAGGAGCAGGGTTACTCTAGGTGTCACTTAGACCATTGTGTGTACATCAAGAATTGTCTGTATATGGATGATATTCTTTTTGCAGGGAAGAACATGCATGAAATAAAGATACTCAAGAAGTAGCTAGGTGACTCCTTTGCTATGAAGGATTTTGGGGCAGAAAAAAAAATCCTTGGCATGAGAATAACTTAAAATAGGAAGGAAAGGAAGCTGGTATTATCTCAAGAAGAGTACATAAAGAATGTCTTGGAGAGTTTTAGTATGCAGAATGCTAAACCGGTTGGTACTCCTTTGGCAGGTCACTTTAAATTATAAAAGGAGTAGATTCCCAAGACTGAGGAGGATAGAATCCATATTTCTAGCGTACCATACTCATCAATGGTTGGTATCTTTATGTATCCTGTGGTATACACTAGGCCTGACATCTCCCATGTAGTGGGAGAAGTGATCAGGTTTATGAGTGATCCAGGTAGAGAACACTGGCAGGAAGTGAAGTGGATCCTTTGGTATTTGAGAGGGACCATGGGAGCATCATTTTGTTTCAGTGGATCAGACACTATATTACATGGCTACATAGATTCATACATGGCAAGATATTTGGACAGCAAGAGGAGCATGACAAGTTATGTATTTATGGTTGGTGATACAGCGATGAGTTAGATTTCACGGTTACAAAAGATTGTGGCTTTATCAACCATAGAGGCTAAGTATGTTACTGCCACAGAGGCAAGCAAGGAGATGATTTGTCGAGAGAAATTACTTTATGATTTGGGTCATAAGAAGGAAGTTGGGAGACTACACAATGATAGTTATAGTGCTATTCAGTTGGCAAAGAACTCTTCTTTCCACTCTAGGATGAAGCACATTCAGCTGAGATATCATTTCATCAAGGCAGCTTTGGAAGAAGATAAGTTGAAGCTGGAAAATATTCATACCAGTCAGAATCCTGTGGAAATGATGACCAAGGTGGTCACAAGGGATAATTTTAAGTTGTATTCAACTTTTATTGGCCTTCATGGTTGATAATGAAGGTTTAAGAACTTTTCTCAATGGAAACAGTCTCCAAGTGGGAGATTGTTGGGATGTGGAGCCTATTTTTGGTCTTCTGGAATCAATATTGAAGTGTTAGAGTTTGAATGGATAAGTTTGGAGACATGAGGATAATTCTACAGTCGTCTTCTATTTTTCATGTTGTGATGTAGTTGTTAAGTTGATGTTTGTTGGCTATCAACATTGTGACAATTTTTCTAGCTATGGGAAGTTGAAATATTATGACTTTCAAACATCTAGGGTCAGCGTTAGGACTTCTTAAAAGGATTGAAATCCTATAAATATAGGTGTTAGGGTATCTTGAAGATATCTTGAGTGTTTAAGAGTTCTTGAGTCTTAGTGATCAATAGGTGATCAAGAGTTATGAAGGTTGAGAAATTGAGGTATCAACTGTGGTTTAGATGTGGTTTAACATCTTTAAAATTTTGTTGTGATTTCATAACTAAGAGAAGACTGTGAGAGTTTTTTTACTTTTGTTGATGATAAAATTTGAGCACGTTCTTGGTGGACGTAGTCCACATTGGGTGAACCATGTTAAATATCGTCTTCACTTCTTTTGTGCATTACTTATGTATGTTGTTATATTTCTACAAGTATAATTTTCCTAAATAGTTTCCTACTATTGTGATTTGAGGAATTATTTTAGCATATTTGTTCACTAATTCCTAACACACACTATGCTACAAGATTGTCAATTTTTCCTTTATGTAACACCGTGGACAAACTGTTATATTTCTCTTTGCATTACAAGCATTGGCATGTGATTTTCTTGAATGAGGTGTGTTCCCTTGATTGTTGAAAATAATGCTTGTTATGGATAAATCATTTCTACTCTTGGACGGAAATGATATGGCTTGTCAAAATCCATTTTCACTTCTTATTGTTAAGCTGCAATCTGATTTTGAGAGTTGCAAACTTATCTCTTTTGACTGACTCATCCTTGAATAAATTTCAGTGATCCAAAGAATGTTTTAAATCTTCCTAACAAACTGAATGGTAAATTAACATTCATTAGTTTAAGAGACATAGCATACTGTACTTTTGTATTTTAGAAATCCTATGGTCTTGTGTGAATGTATCTTCATTCATTTGTATGTTTTTGCTTGGGTCTTTGGTATTGATATCTGTAGGACATTAATGGTGTGAATTAAATATAGTCTGCTTCATGACTATGAAGGGGATCAGAATCCTAAAACTAAAGGATTATCCTAACGGTATCCTAAACTAGGTAAGGGCACCTACTTCCTAGCTATGTCTACTTATTTGGGTTTCATTATACATAAGCTTCTTATTCTATTTTGTTGGGATGGTGTCCTAACCTAAGCTCTTGTGCCAAATGAATAAGGGAGAGATTACTAAAGTAATGCTAGGCTACTTAACCTAATGCCTAATACTAATGGTTGTGAATTTTATCTAACCTAAGGTGGAAATTACCTATGGAAATGTTTTAAGACCTAAGATAATTTATTGTTAGACTAACCTAAGTTTTGGGAAATCTATCCTAAACTATTAAAAAGGGAACCTAAGGGTCTCATGGCATTATGGTGACGGTTCTAATGGCATTTAATTGATTTGATTAGGTTAAATGTATAGAGGTACAGCCAGTTTTGGCAAAGGCTAGTTAACTTTAGTGGACATATATGTGGAGGCTTCACAAAAGATGGAGATGCATGTTAAATTAAAAATGGCATTCACCATTTGTGGGAGGTGGTGGCAAGGAGAGATAAGCAGGATATTTGGGAGTAATGGCATTAATGGACCTCGGTTTTTGTGTGTAAACCGTCTTGGAAACAAGGAAGGTAGATTTTTGGAAGGTTATTTGGTCTTGCATGTCTCGCGAATTTTTCTCTGCATGGAGCTATCTGGTTCTTTGAACCAGCAGTTCAAATTCTACTTTGTGGCTATTTTTGGTTTCTCTAGTCTATTTTCGATCAAAGGAATGTATATGAGGCATTGGAAGAGAATTTGTTTGGTTGTTGATCTTTTGTGGAGAAGAAAAAGAGTGGGAAGCTCAGTTGGAAGTCTCCTTCGAATTGGCAGAGGCACTATCAGGCATGATAGGCTCTATCCATTAATATTTCTTGCTTTCTTCTAAGTGATTCATTAAAACAATTCTGCTCTCATGAGATATATGTTTGCATGATTTGTCTAGTTGATTACTTTCATGTTTTTATGAATCTCTATGGTTTTTGGGATAAAAATCCACTACAAAGTAATGTTATATTTTACAAACTTTCTCTGTGCAAGTTTAATGGTGACATATATGTGAAACTTGTTTTGGAGTTTTGTGTTTTGTTCTGAGCCTTGTATTGGAGCTTCGTGCATGAGAAAATTTTATTTGAAACTTTGTATTTCATTCTGAAACTTGTATTCAAGGTTGGTGTTGTTCTGAACTCACATTCGTTGCTTCATATTTGTTCTGAACCATTATTGGAGCCTTATGTTTTGTTTTAACTTGTATTGGTGATTCGTGTTTTGTTATGAGCTTGTATTAGAGCTTCATGTTTGTTCTGAACTTGTATTGGAGCCTTATGTTTGTTCTGAACCTGTATTGGAGCCTTGTGTAGTTCTGAACTTTTGTTCAAAGCTTCATGTTTGAAACTATACTCATATTCAATACATGTGTGTTCTAAACTTGTAGTCGAGTCGATGTGTTTGGTTTTGTACTTGTATTCTGAGCTTGAGTTTTACTCGTATTCAAGGATTTGAAATGCTTTGAACTCATTTATGGATTGTCTGCTCAAATTAGTTTTGGTTTGAGTTGGTTGGGTGATCTCTTTTGAGATCTTCTCCTTTTAGCTTCCTATTGGAATAGTTGTGGTACTTTTGTTTTTGGATATTGTACCGTCTTCTTTGAACTTGTAAGGTTGTGCAAATATGGAGGATAAACTTCTCTCCTTTGCTCTGAGAAAACCTGCATCTTGTGGAAAGCTTGACTATTTTATCTAAAGGATTATTAGAGCAGAAATTATATATTGTTGTGGGTTTGGTTTGATATAAATTTTGTTTGGAGAATTCCTTATCAGTTTTGAGGTTTATGGAAATGCATTATGCATTCTACTTCTTGTGATCAATGTTTGAAACAAATACCTTCCTTGTCGCAATATTTTTAAATGGAACTTGGGAATCTTTGTTGTTATTATGTTTCAATCACGTTGGTGGTAAGATTGGGTCATTACTTGACTTAAACATTTATTGGGTTTTCTTACTCTCTTCAGATCTTCTTAATTGCTTTCTGGGATTTATTAAAAAAATGAGTTGAATACCCTAGTGTACTAAATTTTGTATGGAAGGATACATTATCTCTAGTTCAGATTATTTTGTATAATTGTTCTTTTGGATCGCGAACTACCTACTCTTTTGTATTAATTTGTTGAAGTCATGTAATGGGATTTCAGTATTTTGAGTTTGTGAGTACTTAAAAACTTGTTTAGATTATACTATTTTGGGTTTTCTATTCCTTGTTGGATTCAGTGAATGAATATCTAGGTTTTTTAAAAGATAAAGGAATATGTTCTCTTGGGGACAGTATACTGTTTTTGG
This sequence comes from Taxus chinensis, assembly GCA_019776745.2. Taxonomy (NCBI): domain Eukaryota; kingdom Viridiplantae; phylum Streptophyta; class Pinopsida; order Cupressales; family Taxaceae; genus Taxus; species Taxus chinensis. Next base: position 364,744,212 of record CM034154.1, read on the forward strand.
GACTGTATTGTGTACTTCGTTCTGAGAATTGAATTAGAACTTTTGTTTAATGAATGGGAATAGATAAACTAGTTGGTAAAGATTTGTAAGGGAAACTAGAAGTGTGCTTACTTCTAACTGTGTGTTTGGTTTTGTGTTCTCTCTTGGGAACTAGGTAAAGAACTTCTAAGTTTGAAATAGAAATGGGAATTCATTTAATGGTATAAATGAAATTAATTATTGATTGGATATTTTCTAATTGATATCCCTTTTTATTGTTGTTGGGATAAGCTCATTTGATTGAACTTCTCTGTTTTTTTACTCTCTTCTGAGATGGAAATTTCTTTGTGGATTATTTAGTCTACTTTGTACAAGTCATTTATTGTAATGGTGTAAAAAGAGAATAGATGAGTCATTTCTATTGAATAGAGAATGTAAACTTTTTTTGACCGACTACCATGCCTAACTGAGTCATAATTCTTTTGGATTTGGTATTGGAAGGTTTACTCTTTTGCACCCTATCTTTTATGAATCCCTTTTTTGGATGAATTCGAGAAGAGTGTAACCCTGTGTGAAGTCTAGCTTTGATTTATGGAACGTCTGGTTCAGATCTTTGAATGATATCTTCTAACATGTAGTGGTTAGTTAAGACTTATAGGCAGACTGTTTTGATATTCTATTCCTTCATGGATTGATTTGGAATTCTTGTTAGGTGTTGTCTCTTTAATGTTGAATCCTTATATTGTTATCCTTGACTTGAAATAGTTGGATGAGTTCTAAACATGTTTCTATCTTTCAGATGATTAGTGTATGGGGAACAGTATGTATTGATTCTTCTTCTTTGCTTAAGTTGTAGGATGAATCATCCTAATATGAGGTATGTTGTATGTAACTCATTTGCTACTTAGTAAAGATAATTGTGTATTTCTATTCTTATAGAATTATGAAATAATTGGATGACAAGACCTTTTTTTTTTTAAGTAATTGATATGATCAATTAAACCTTATGATATAATGCAGATGTTGCGGATTATATTATGCTCCTTTCTTAAAAGTAAATTCAGACTCATTATTGTACTTCTTATTTGGTTGTTATTACTTATGTTTATTTGAATGATATATTAATTGTTTCATTAAAGCAGAGTTGTTTTAATGGAACAATTAGTGGAATGCACTTCACTTTAATGCTTAGTGCTTATCATGCTCAGTTCATTGAACTAACCCGTGCTAGCAATTTTTGTAGATGGACATCGTAAGTGATAAAAGAAGGAAAAAAAATTATGATGCATTGGCTTATTTAATTATGAATCTTATGTAAAGAGTTTTGAATCATTCTTGAGTGTATTAGAAAAGAAAAGTGATGCTCTTTTAAGATCTTAATTCTCATTAACATGCAGAATGTCTGAAATGCATAGTCTTGTAAATGTATATTTATCATCATGAATTGAAAGGTTTTGAGTTGGACTCCAATTTGTGGTGTGAATTATTTTGTACTTGTATGACAGAATTAGTAGTGATATCTTGGTGGTATTCTTTATATCTGGTTGTGTACTTTTAAATTTTATCAATTAATAAGTTAGATAAAGGGGATAGTACATTTTCCCCTTATTATAATGAAACTTGTTAAATTGCAAAAGATGTCATTCTCTAACTACACAACTATAGTTTAATAATGAAATATGCTTTAGACATACAATTAAAACTATATGAGTAAAGAAAGATAAAAGGAATAGTGGTTATGATCTTTAATCTTTATACTACGTTTATAAAGTAAACACTAGATGAATCTAGGTGGATGACACACTTGATTTGGAAAGCTAGGTTGCATTAAGAATTAAACGTTTGATGTTTGTTGTCCTATTTTTTGGGATAATTACTTGTTATGCCACGTTAATAAATGTTAATGCAAACATGAGTTAATGAAGATCTCAATATCAAATCAGAATAATTATGGATATAGAACTTAATGAATATTGGAATTGGGGTTGGGCATGGTTGCTGTAATCTGAATCTTAATCCAATAATAATTATGAATTAATGACCACTATGGGGGTATGTACATCTTGATGAATCAGTTCTAACGGATGTTGGCACACGCCAACTATAGGACTGTACCCTCAAGAAGTCATGGGACTTCTCAAGGATACAGTGTTGCAGTTGACATGTGGCAACACCCTTCCGTATTTGTTCATCTAGATCTACCCACATTTGGACTTGAACTTAGTTTCTCTCTAGGTCAAGTTAGTAGCATGTTTAAGATAGGTAGTAGCTTTCTATGACTCAGGGTACCTTGGCACATTTGGTTGACTTAGGTCAGCTGAGTATGCCCATATACCCTAAGTCATCGTGAGCGTCTTCCTATAATAAATTATGTTGCTAACCTGGGCTAGGGTCAAACCTTGGGCAAGTGGACTGATGGTAGTCAGTAAAGACCAATCTAGATAATAGTAGAGTGGGTTGAAGGACATATTCCAAAATGATGAGTTTGTCGTCTAGGAATAGTAACATGAACAGTATGTTGAAAATATTTGGCCAAAGTATCGCAAGCTGCTAGTTGCGTTGTCCTATGTCACCTAATTTAAAACAATGTGATGTTAGATTAATATCGGTAACAAATATTCAGATAGGTTCTTTAAACAAATCACTCAGTACCTGGAATTGGGTAGAAAACCAAGTATACATAGTATACATAAAGTATTCTATACTTTGAGTCAACATGAGAGAACGGTTGGTAACCAAGTCATGTAATGAGAGATCGGTAGTATACCGAGTCATTACAGCTCCATATGGTTATCTTTTATGAGATTGATTGGCATGTAATGTGTGTTCTAAATGATGTTTTATTTAGAACAGAGAACATTATGTTTCAAAAAAAAAATTCCCTTGTTTCTAAAGTCTTAAAATGGGAATGTTACACTTTATTCTTTGAGATATGTGAGATCTTTCCCAGATCACTTTGTACTGTCTTACCTCGATCATCTTACTCATTTCAACTCAACCAACTCACTTCAACCCACCCAGCTCACTGGCTCACCCAACTCACTGAGGTCAACTCATTGAGCTCACTTCAACCAGCTAACAAAGAGATGATGATGGATAATAACCTATGATGACATCCTAACTTGGATTTCAATTGATTTTTGACTATTTTTGAATCTCTTTTGACTACACAATGTCCCTATATTTTACTTGTTGCACCTTATGGTGTTTTGACTTGCTCCTAGACACAAATTTGATCGGGATGATGCTTCAGGAGCCCTGTCAAGAGATGGGTTTCCTTTTTTGAGCTATGCAACCACCTTGAAACATTGTGAAGAGGTCAAAAATAAACAAGATGACTGAAATCAGAGCCAACTACAACTTTTACATCCAAAACGAAGACTTTCTATTTTTTAGCAGGTAAAACCGGGACCTATTATTTTGGGACATATCACCTATTTTTCTCAAACATGGTCTTATAGAAATTTTTTCATATGAAATTCCACTTTTTTATGATACTTTTTTTATTTTTAGAAATTTTCTATTTTTAGTAGGTTGTTTTTTTTGTTTTTTTCGACAAATTTGCCAATTTTACCATACCTTCCATTTTGTATTGTTTCTGACTATTCTAGGTGATCCAAACTTGAAACTTGAGGTACTTACTATTTTTAGCATGTGGATGGGCATGGAATATGCTATTTTTAGTAAGAAAACATTCTAGCCTCATTTTTCATCATAAACATATTTTTTAGATTCAGCTCCTCGTCGTGATCTCGTGCTTCAGTTGTCATAGTGTTTTGCCCACATGAATTCTTGGAAATTGAAAAGAATTTTTTAGAGGTAGGGTTTATAGGAATCAATATATCATGGCAGCCATAAATGGATTCACTGAGCTTCCTTTATCACATAGATGCTCTAGAGAATAAAATTCAACTCAAACCCTTGGTATGATCAATTTCATTATTCATGGGAAGTGAGAAAATATTAATTATTACAATGGAGGATTCTCTAGAAGAATTTTAATAGATTACTTGATGAATTTACAAGTTTTTAGATCTTTCATATATTCATTCATGGCTTTTAGGGTCGAACCGATAAAGAAACAAAGGTATGCAGAAGTTGTTTCATTTTTTTAGCTTCTCAGTAGTGCTTTTTGAGTGCACGTATGTAGCAGCAATTAGTCAAATTTTGATTTTTCAACCATATTGGTATGGGGAACATTTTCTTATCCCCATGAGATAGTTATAGGGGGGTAGAAAATTTCCCCTAATTCTAGGCTTGCCATGTGTCACAATAGATTGGGCGAGAGGGGAATGAGAAAAAATAATCTATTAAGCACTTGGGGCTAAGATGGATCATATGAAAGACCATATTGGGGGAAATAGATGGGTACATTTTATTTTGCTATGTATCCCCATTGTACATGGATAGGAGAGACATAACATGTGATGTGATATGGTGATGACAAGTGGCACCATCTAATTTGGAGAGGAGGTAAGGGGAAAATCTTGTTTTTAGCATTGTGAAGTTCAACTTTGATCACATTGAAAAACATGGAAGGGGTAAGAGAGGGATGCATTTTATTTTCCCCTCTATCCCTATAGGATAGGGATAGGAGGGGAAAAAAAGGTGCCATCACCTAGTTGTAATAAGTGGCATAATTTGATTACACAACGAGAGGGGCTAAAGTGAGGTGAAAAGGGCTTGCAGAGTGCTTATCACAGTCATTTGATGAACTAGAGGAAAAGATGAGTTGGGGTGTATTTTATTTTCCCCTTTATCCCTAAGGAACAAGGACAGGAGGGACACAAAAATGTACCTCATTCTGGATTTGACATGTGTTCTCTTGAAAAAATTTCTAACTGTGAGAAGTGTACCTTGAGAGAGAAACTTGTTGTCGAGATTGTTGGAGCTTTAGGAGGTATTTTTTAGTGAAATTTATATAATTTTGACTCCTAATAGAATTATAAGATAAATGGGATGGGTCTCAAGCTCTAATTCTTGCTTTAACCACCTCAAATATCTCTTATTTTGAAACTAAATTACCTTGAAAATCACTTGGGTATTGTGAAAATTTTGGTATTTCCATCATGTAGAGAATTTGTCTAGATTTCCAATGAGTACTTTTTTACATCCTAACTCTTTACGGTTCTCCCAAAATCATCTGTGGAATATCAGGTACCAATCTTTACTACCAGCTCTTTACATCTTAGAAACCCAATGTTGCATTGTTTGTTCCTAAACCTCCAAATCTTTCCTAAAATTTTCTAAATCAATTGCAACATGATAATATATCTTCAATATCATCTCTGGATGAGTTTCATCCTTTTTTTTGTTTTGGAGGATGAGCACCAACCCTGGAACAACCAGAATTAGCCTTTCTATGCCTTTTGAGAAACTAGCCATTGGAAACACTTCACCAGGTGAAATTACCAATCTTGTCACATCATTCCAAACACATATAATTACTTGTTCATCATCTTGTAAGTACCTGAAATGTCAAACTGGACATGAATCAACTGAAAAACTAACCAGAGGGGGTTTTGGGAAGACTTGGGAGAAAAATTCAATTTGGGTCTAGTTCTCATGCTTAAAAATTTAAATTTTCACGTTGCACATTTGCATGAAAACATCACCCTTATCACTTTTCCTCGAACCTTGAAACAAACCATATCATAAGTACCATGAGCCCAATTATCACAAGCCACACTAGTAGTGTCACTTATGCACTATGCATCTTCCCACTAAAGCATGCCCTCCTTTGATGGCTCCACATCCTCTGGGTCACGTAGCATATGCATGTAGCTCCTGATAAAATATTCTTCACTAATGGGATCTATATATAGTGCAATCTTTGTATAATCCATTGGTATCAAAATGTGTTCCTCTTTTTTCTCAAATCTCACATAATTCTTGTTAAATCACAGGTATTTTTTGTTGGTATAACACCAAGGATGGCCTAAAAGCATAGGTAAGTTATTTTCTTCAGCTAGCTCGAAGACCTCAAAGTCACCCTTGAACTTGGCTCTCTGAATGGTGATAAAGTCATACTTCAAAACACCAATGGGCATATCCTTTGCCTTATTGATAATATACATCACATTGGAGAATTTATACAATGGTGGTCTACCCATTTGGTTCCAATCATCAAGTGTGAGGATGTTTACTTATGTGCTTTTATCAATGATCATATTTCCATCATCCATTAATCACTACATCCAATGTGATTTCCTTGTCATACTCATGATCTCTAGGAGGTAAGCTAGCATGGATAATTTGGCACTCCCTTTCTACACATGCGCATGAAAATTTTTACCATAACCATTCTCCCAACAAAGGTATGATATTCTCATGTATAATCATCTTGCATACCTCCTTAAGATCATCAACATCCTTATGAGTTATTTAAGTATTCCCTATCGTGTTCTTGTTCCTTTAAGCACTATCTTTTCCCGTGGATCTCTCTGATGACCCCCATAATATCTTGATATATTCCCTCATTTAATTTGGATACTTCATATGACTAACCTCCTCTCTTCTGATGAGAGATATTGTTTTTCCTTGCTCCCGCAGAAGTTTCCTCTGTGTGTGTGGTGACCAATAATGGTTAAAGTTTCACTATAGCTAAACTCTTAGGCATCCACTTACCTTCTTTGGCGCGATCAACCTAGATCATGGTTGCACCCTTATCCTTATTTTTATTCTTGTACTTGTGGACATACAAATCCAGGCAATATTCAGCCTTATGTGCCTTTCTATAATATGTGCATTTCTAATTCTTTGGGCATGTTGGTTGTCAAACTTGTACCCATGTCTCAAATTTGGAAGAACTGGGTCATTTGTGACAACAATGGATCCATCCCCAAGTTGTGGGACCCTTGCGTACTCGGGAGAAATCTTCAGAAAAGGTCGGGTCCTCTATATAATTCTACTTCTATTGCTACTCCTAGTGCTGAAAGGGAAAGCTAAACTAACAATGCCAAGGGACCAGGGAAAGAAGGATGACATGAAAGGAAATTACAATAAAAGGTGATAGCACTAGAAAAAGAGGGAAGAACACTACCTGTTCTGAGTAAAAATGAAAGGAAATGCATGAAAGAAGGATAGGAACATGTAGCACTACTAAAATGTATTTATCAGCTCAGTTTCATGGAACACAACTAAATAAGGAGCTGCAAGGGATGTAGAATGGCACAACGAACACACAATGGAAAAGAAAGGACAGAGGAAGGAATACAAACTCATTAGGACATAAAGTAGTCACAAAACAATGCTTTTATTACTTCTATAAATGCATAGAGCTGTTACAATGGTGAAAGAGGTTGATATCCACCTACATGACCCATATCTAGAGGTCTGCAACTCAGAAAACAAAAAATATGAAGTCCTGAGCAAAATGTGTAAGGATACAAAAATTCCAACATTAATAATGATCCCATCTCTTACATTTATAGATGAATCCATGGAAGTAGAAGAGAAGGAGTTAAAACCTGAATTTGAAATACAACCACCAATAAGAAGCATTCAATACCTGTAAATCCACTTGTAAACCTACTAAATACATTTCCCCAAGTCTGTTTGGCATGTTGGAGAAGGAAGGAGGGTGGATCATATCAAATCAGGTGGTTGAAGCAATTAGATCTGCTCATTAATTCCCAGAAAGATGTTTTCCCATTTCTCACCTACCAGATCAGCTAAGAATTTGAATTTGAATGTTTAGCACTATAACCCATGTCAGCAACTATTGATTGAGACTAGTTACATGTCAATCAGAGATTTGTAGTAAAATATATAGTTTTTAGAAGATGTCAGAGCCATATGGGCATGCAAGACACATGGTGCATGCAGATTGACTAAAGAAATCACCCAACTGTTCATTTGCTTTATCATTTCTGTCATGTGTCATTCATTGGCTAGTTATCAAGATTTGCTTTCATGTTTTCATGCTTTGACTGGTCACATGTGGCACACTCAAGTGTGTTAAAGGATGATTTGGAATGGAAAGGAATGAAGGAGGGTGTAAAGATAGTGCATGTCTGTTGGGTTTCAGAATGGTACATGGGTTAAAACCACAGTCAGGGGACAAAAAGTCCCTCCTCTTTAATGGGAGAGGTTCCCTTATTGAAGAGGAGGGACTTGTTTCCCCTGACTGTGGTTTCAACCCATGTTCCATTTTGAAACCCAATAGTTTTTGGCGACTTCACTGGGGAATTCATTGCAAATGGATTCCATTTTTTGAATAACAACTTTTTGATCATCTTTGATCTGGTGACTCCAAGATACACTCGGGGTAGAAGAACCCTTGGGGAAGAAGACCCTCATTTCCAACTTCTAGATCATCAAGGTTTCTCTCTCCCTTCATCAACAAGAAAAAGAAGAGGAACAAGGTTTACAAGCACTCCTTCTACTAGAGACAAAACTTCTGGGAGTGACATCCCTCAAGATCAAATCAGTCCTAATTTGCATGCTTTGATTCTCGCTGGTGTTTCAGTTCCTCTCCAAAAAATATTTCCAAGGATGGTAGCTCCTCTACCTTGGGGCCAAAGGGTTGGGCCTCTTACTCTTCCCCAACCATTGCATGAATTTCCTAGAGGCAATAGAAAGAATTTCCCTAAATTCAGAGGTGATGGGAAGGTTCATCTAGATGAACATATTGCGGCGTTCATTGTTGCTTGTGGTGTTCTCGGAGTTTAACATGAGGATATATCCATTATAATTTTTGTGGAGACATTGCAAGATAATGCTGGTGATTGGTTCTATCATATTCATGCTGGATCCATCACCAATTGGAACACCATGACGACCTAGTTTGAGCAGCGTTTCAAACCTGCTGAAGATGTACACGCCCTCTTGGCCCAGATTTCTCAAATCAAGGAAGAGTCACATGAGCCCATGAGGGAATTTTTGGCCAAATTCAATAGGCTGGTTAATAGGATCCCACAAAACACATGCCCTATGGATCAGATTCAAAAATGTTTCTTTCTTAATGCCCAACTACCTAAAGTGAGCTATGCACTTAGGAGAGCCAATCTTGCCACTTTAGATGTTGATTAGAGATTTTATGTCAGTGTTGAAGATGATCTGATCATGTTTTGCAAGATAAGGATAGATTCATCCCAATCTAAAGCATATCCTTCTTCCAAATCTTCTCTTGGAGCCAATGTAGATCATTTGGTACTTAAACTTGCTAATGATCTTATTACTCTCAAGAAGTAGTTCACCTAGCATGCTCCTTATCATGATGTTCCTAGGAAGAAATTTCAACCCAGGAATCAATTATCCTCTACTCAGACCACACTGGCAATTGAAGTCCCACCTGTTAAAGTTCCAATCAATGCAACATGTGAAGTACTGAAGCCTGATGATGAGGAGGAGGATGAAATCTGTGAAGAACATGAAGAAGAAGATGATGAAGAATTAGAAGAGTTGAGTGGATCTCATGTCCATTTTCTCACCACTGAAGGTATAGATGAAGAGGATGATTATGAAGAAATAGTTGCAAAGATGAACAATGAATCATATGTTGTCATGACTCGTGAGCAAGCCAACAAGAAGGAGAAAGTGGTGCAGCCTACTAAAAGATCTAAGGATCCTCCTACGGTCATTCCAGTGATTGCAAGGAGAGGAGGTCCTATTCCAACTTGTTTCACATCCAAGGTAGGTTCTATTATTCCTTCCTCCTCTGTTTCTACTCCTAAAACTTCTTTCCCTTCAAATGATAAAGTTGATAAGTCAAAATTTTCATCTACTCCTATCAATGATGCTCCATCTACCTCTGGTTATTTTGACATTATTGACCATCTCAAGAAAACTAAGGTCCAGATCTCAAAAGCTGAATTCTACCAAACCCATCCCAAGGCCTTTGCTAAGATGGTAGACTTTGTAAACTCCAAATCCAAGCCTTCATCCCCTAGTTCTAAAGGTATCTTTCCCACTCCTTCTCCTTCATCTCAACCAAGCCTTGTGGCAGCAGTCACTTCATCTGATGGGAAGATCAAACCATTTTATGTCACTCTCCTCATAGCTGGCCACAAACTCAGCAATTGTGTTATTGATTCTGGTGCTTCAGATAATGTGATGCCTACTAAGGTAGCTCATGCCCTAGGCTTAACCCTAACCCATGATTTTGGTTCATGTTACTCAATGGAAAGTAGAGAAGTGCCATTGGTTGGAAGGATCAAGGATGCACAAGTAGCCTTTGCTAATTTACCAGAGAAGAGATTTTTAGCCACCATTTTGGTAGCTGATATTCCCCCTTCCTATGGCATGCTGCTAAGTAGAATTTTTGCAAAAATGTTGGAGGATAAATCATGATGGATTGGTCACATGCTCTTATTCCAGTGAATGGGAAAATGAAGAAGCTACTTCTTGAGAAACAAACTGAATATATCATGTAAAAAATAGATGACCCAAAGGCACAAATACTTTATGAGGACATTGGTCATGGTAACTACATGATCATGTCACAAGATGAGGCTAACCATCCTAAGGAAGTGTTTCTTGATCCTAATGGCATTTGGATCTTGGAATTTGATGGAAGCTACTCCTCAGCTGGTTCTGGAGCTGGTGTGGTGCTTATTTCTCCTGAAGGGAAAATTCATCCTTTCTCTTTCAAGCTCCAATTTGAAAACACAAATAATACAGCTGAGTATGAGGCTCTCATCCTCAGTTTAAGCATGGAAAAATAGATGGGGATCAAGAATCTCCTTGCTCATGGAGATGTAGAGTTGATTGTAAAACAGGTCAGAGATCTTTTTCAAGTGAAGAATAGAAGGTTGAAACATTACATGAATCTGGTTTGGGATTCCATTGAGTTCCTTGATGCCTTTTCAATTGAAGCCATGCCAAGGGAAAGAAACACCAGGGCTGATTCCTTGGCTGTCTCAGGGTCTCTACTGATCCCTCATCAAATTTCTCCCTAGATAAATTCACCATTGAGATGATTCATAGGCCTAGTGTGCCTGACAATGCAAACAATTGGCAGGTCTTTAATGATGATCAACACTTTCTTTCCTTCCTTGAACTCAGAGATAATTTTGACCAGCTGTACTTTGAAGGAAGTGGAAATCTACCTAGAGAGTGTGTGCCCCTAAATGAAGAAGATAAAAAAGAAGAAATGGATCATGATGGCTACATAAAACTAAAAGGTAATAAGATACCTAAAGGGCTGGTAAGTTTGGAAGAGTTATTTGATAAACATGATAGGTACATCAAGTCCAAAACTTCCAAAGGAGCTCAACAGTCTGCTGAATATGAAAAGATAAACATTGGGAGTCTTAATGAACCCATGCTGGTAAACATTGGAAAGTGTTGCACACAAGAGGAGAGGAAAAAAGTAGAAAATCTGTTGAAAAGGTATGCTGATGTTCTTGCATATTCTTATGATGATCTCAAGGCTTTTCAGCCAAAAGAGATGCAACATTTCATTCCTCTAAAACCTGGGATCAAGCCCTTCTAGAAAAAGTAGAGGCAGTATAACCCTAAAATTGCTGATACAATCTTTCAAGAGATCCAAAAGTTATTGAAGGCTAAGATCATTTTCCCCATTCACCATTCAATGTGGATTGCTAATATTGTGCCTGTCAGGAAGAAGAATGGTGAGATCTAGATTTGTGTTGATTTTAGGAATTTGAATCAAGCCTCTTTGAAGGATAATTATCCTCTCCCCATAATGGATCAAGTGTTGTAGGCTGTTACAGGTTCAGAAATGTTGTCCATGCTTGATGGATTCTCAGGATATAATCAAGTAGAAGTAAGTGCTGTAGATCAGCATAAGACTGCCTTTACCACTCCTTGGGGAACCTTTGCTTATAGGAGAATGCCTTTTGGCCTCATCAATGTTGGTGCCACCTTTCAGAGGGCAATGGACCTGGCCTTTGGCAGTCTCAAGGGAAAATGCATAGTTGTATACCTTGATGATCTGACTGTGTTTTCAAAAAATAGAGCTGATCATTTCCAACACCTTGAAACTGTCCTACAAAAGTGTAGAGAGCATGGCATCTCCTTGAATCCCAAGAAATATATCTTTTGTGTCACGAGGGAAAATTATTGGGACACATTGTCTCCAAGGAGGGAATCAAGATTGATCCAGAAAGAGTCTAGATGATTCAACAGATCCCTCTCCCCACAAGCAAGAAGGGTGTGCACTCTTTCTTTGGCAAGATCAACTTCTTGAGAAGATTCATACCTGATTTTCTGAACTTACTTTGAACATATCCCACATGATGAAAGGGAAGTAGACTTTTGGTTGGTCCTCTAAAGGAAAGGTTGCATTTGAAGACATCAAGAGAGCTATAGCGAAGACTCCAATCTTGGCATGCCTTGATTATAGAAAGGACTTCATTATCTATTGCTATGCTACTGAAAGTACTCTAGCTGCTGTGTTAACCCAGGAGAATGTTGAAGGTCATGAACTCCCCATAGCATTCATGAGTTATATTTTGAAATCCCATGAGATGAAGTACACCATGATGGAGAAACATGCTTTTGCAGTGGTCAAAGCTGTGAAGCAGTTTCATTTCTACATCCTCAACTCTCATTCTATTGTGCTTGTGCCTGATACAACTATTAAATCCATTCTTACACAACAAGAATTTGGAACCAAGAGAGGAAATTGGGTAGCCAAAGTTCAGGAGTATGATCTTGACATCAAACCCACCAAGCTAGTTCGAGGAAAGGGCTTATGTGAACTCATTGCTGAAGGAGCTGATGCCAAATTGTCCAAGGAGGAAGTTGATATCCCTATTGTTCTTTTCCTCAGCTCAACTGATGAATGGTATGTTGGCATTGCACACTTTCTTACTTATGGATAATTTCCATCTCATTTGAGTGCCAAGGATAAGAGAGCCATCAAATTAAGGTCTGCACAATATGTGTTGTGGGAAAATGCATTGTTCAAATGAGGGATAGATGGAAGGTTTTTGAAATGTGTTGACAAAGAGCAGCAAAAGAAATTGTTCTCAGCCTTTCATGACCAGGCCTGTGGAGGTCATTTCTCTTCTGCTGTCATAGCCCACAAAATCCTCCATGTTAGATATTATTGGCCTACCCTGTTCAAAGATGCATCAAAGTGGGTAGGCAAGTGTGAAGCATGTCAAACCTTTGTTGGAAGACTGAAATTGGCTGCTTTACCTCTCAAACCAGTGGTGATTGAGGAACCTTTTCAACAATGGGGTTTGGACTTCATTGGGACACTCAATCCACCTTCAAGTGTAGGGCATACTCATGTTTTGACTGCCACTGATTATTTCACCAAGTGGGTGGAAGCCATTCCAGTTAAAAGTACTACTTCTGAAGTAGTATGCAACTTCATCAAGGAGCACATCTTAATAAGGTTTGGGATACCAAACAAGATTGTCACTGACAATGCTTCCAATTTTTCTTCTACTGAGATGATGGATTTCTACTATGGATATGGCATTTCCCTTACCCACTCTTCAGATTACTATCCCCAAGGGAATGGACAAGCAGAATCAACTAACAAGAACTTGGTCACCATTGTTCAGAAGCTTGTTAATGACTCTCAGAGGAATTGGCATAAGAAACTATATGATGCTTTATGGGTAGATAGGATTACACCTAAGAGAGCCATTGGAATGTCTCCTTTTCAAGTGGTATATGGAGTTGAAGCTCAGCTGCCAGTGACATTGGAACTGCCAGCCTTACATTTGATGAAGGCCATTGAGGATGCCAGCTTTACCAATTCATTGGACAAAAGAATTATGTACCTCCAGAAGTTGAATGAAGATAGATTGCAAGTGGTTGACAGAATATCAACTCATCAACTCAAGGTAAAAGCTCTATTTGACAAAAAGGCTAAACCCAAAACTTTTCAAGTGGGAGACAATGTTCTTCTTTGGGACAAAAGGCATGAACCTCGAGGCAGCCATGGTAAATTTGATTCCCTTTGGCTTGGTCCTTTTAAAATTAGACATTTTGCTGGTGAGAACTCTTTTTACCTAGATTACATGGATGGTTCTCCTCTCCCACTTCCTTATAGTGGGAAATTTTTGAAGTTGTTCAAAACCTAGGAGTTTTGGTGGTCCCTCTGTACATTTTGTATAGTGTTTTGCTTTCCTTGTTTTTGTTTTGGTTGGTTTCCTTTCTGTGTTCTCTTCTATGTTGGTATTGCTTCTTTTTGACTCCATTTCCCATTGGCTAAGACATTGATTCGATCTGATTACCCAGAATTCTCTAAGGTTCTTGATTTTTCCTCTTTCCTCTGCCAAATCATCCCCAGAAGGAGCCAATTGTTGTCCTCTCAATTTTCCCCACCCTTTCGAATCTAAATTCATGAAAATTGGAGCCCTGCCATAGAAGAAATTCATGTTTTAAACTCCTCAGATGCTCATTTTCATTTCCCATGATGTTTTAATCAAAATTCCTCAGTCTGCTACTGTTAAAACATTTTACCTATTTTCAATGGATGGGAAATGATTTTAGTTCTTCTTTTATGCATTTGGAATGCGTGGGACCTTGCATCTCTCTTTTTTAACCTTTTGCAGAGAAAGAAATTCTTCATCGGGAGAAAAAATGGTGTTTTCCCATTTCCTGCAACTTCCTACGTTCTTTTCCCCATCAAATTCTTGCTCGAAAAGGTGAAGCTACATGTTTTTTCCCATTGGATGTCCCCAGGTGGGTTCCTTTTTGAACATATCACTTTTGGTGATTTTGGAACAAATGTCAGATTTTCCCTGCATCCATATTGATCATTGATTGGCTGGAGCAATTTTGGTAGAAGTTTGGGGCAATGGATCCATTTTATTCTCTAAGGAATTACGGTGAAAGGGTGAACAATTCTAAAAATACTCGTGGCCCTACCCAAGTGAAAGGATAAATTCCGAGTTGAAATCCATAAAAAATCGGAAAGGGACACATGTTCATGTTGAAAATTCAATGACAAAGGCATGGAATTTCGGGGAAAAGTTGGAATTTTTCCCCTTCTCAAAACAGATAAAAAGTGGCACATTTCAGGTGAGGCCACATGTTGAAGAATCAGAAAAGGACACGTGGTCATTTTTCAGTTCACAGGCACTTTGGTGGACCAATGGAAGACTTTGGGAATTTTAGCCTTGTTTCCACAAAGGGTGAAAAGTTCTAAAATGGCCCGCGGCCCCACTCATGCGAAGGGAAAATTTCTAAGTTAAGGCCCACAACAGATTAGAAAGGGACACCTGGCCTATGTTGAAGAGTCAACAGCGGGGGCACAGACTTTCGGGGAAAATTTGGAATTTTTCCCCTTTTCAAAAATAGATAAAGTATAAAACTGAAACATTCCCGCACCCAGTCAGGCGATGCACATGTTGAAGGATGAAATCAGAACAACGGGCCTATGGGGGAAATTGAGAATTTGAGCCTTTTTCACCAAAAGGTTAAAATGTTGCAAATTGAGCCATGACCCCTTTTTCCAATCGTGGTGTGCCACATGTTCACATTGAAAAGTCAAAGCGGGCCGATGGAGGTTTTTGAGAATTTGAGATTTTTGTTAAAAAGAGTTTAAATGGTAGATTTGAACTGCATTTCCTCAGCCACTCAGATGGCGCCACGTGTCTGGATTTTGGCAGAGCTGTGGGGGGTGGAGCAAAATGAGAAATCACACTTTTTCTCCCAAATGTCAGGAAATGTAGATTTCTTCCCCAGGGCCATCGTTGCTTGGATCTTGCCACGTGTAGGGTCCAAATTTGAAGGTAAAAGGGGGAAAAGATAGCCAAATGCACTCATCTAGTTTTTAATGCCATTAACAAACCAGAGCTCTGCAAAATGCAAAAATGGATTATTCTTCATTCTTTTTCTGTATTCTTGTTGTTTCCCCATGAGATGCATTTTTGGTTTATTATGGAGCCAAATTGATAAGTTTGAAGGGATGTAAAGTTTAATCATCAGAAAATGGAGTTTATCAGGCATACACGATAAAAAGGGAGAAAACTTACCAGTAAGCACTTGAGTGCTATGAAAGTGGTTAAAAGGTGGAAATGGCAGGACCACATGAAGAAGAAAATCATGAGATGCCCCCTGCTAAAATAATCATGCTCGAACTAATGAAATATTCACCTTTTGAACCTCGGTTTTCATGAGTGTGTTTGTTTCATGTCACTTTCCAAAATTGGATCTGCAACAAACATTATTCCTTTTGGATATTATTTTCTTGGGGACAAAGTATGGATGTATACGAATTGTTATAAGAACATGGTTTTGGCCATGGAAAAAGGGGATTCTAGTTTTTTGGGAAGGTTGTAAATTCTGAAGTAATTCAATACAGAAGTTCTTTCTTTTCTTATTTTCCTCTTTTATATCTCTCTCTCCTTGCTCGATTCAATGGATCATTTGTTTTGCATTCAATAGAAACTTTGTGTTCTGGTCTGTGTGAATCTTTAGAACTTTGTGTCTGCAGATTTGCATTGGTGGTGAAGTAATTGATCCTTTTCTATATTTTCTTGGTTCAATGTGAGTAGGGAGATACTCTGCTATCTATATTTCCCAAAAGCATTGTTGTTTTCTTCCTTCTCCCATCTCTATATTCTTCCATTCCTTCTGATTGATAATCTTTTAAGTATGAAAACATTCCAGAATATCAGGGTCCAAACATTGAGAGTTGTATATATGTACATTTTTTCCTGCTTTCAATAAGGGAACCTCTCCCATTAAAGAGGAGGGACTTGTTGTCCCCTGACTGTGATTTCAACCCATGTTCCATTCTGAAAGCCAATAGTGTGGAAGAATGAGAAGTGGGAAGGAGGAAGAAGTAAGGCACGTAAGGGTAAGATGGAACAAAGAGGAAAAGGAAATGGGGAGAAGGGGAGCGTGTAAGGGTGCATGAAGAAGAGAAGAGGGGTGCATGAGGAAATGCAACCAAGGGAATTTTCCAAGTGAAGTTAAGCACTTACAACCTTGCAATGGAGAATTCAGAGCTAGAAAGTGTATACAAGTTACCCAAGTGACTGGGAGAGTTATTTAGATAACAGTTTTGGTGACTTTTGGGGTCATCTACCTACTAGATGAAGGAGATCAGTAGCCTGAAGCATCCATTGGGCATGGAGTATGTTATTTAATCATCAAATTATGATCTGTGGCTTTGAAGAATTACCCCTAAAGTCACTTGAAATATCATTTCTTAACTCAATTTTGAATCCTGTAAACTACTGAAAAATGTCGGCATCCTATAACAAAAAGAAGAGCGCATGTAGGAAGCACGCGAGCAGAAATAACTATGTACAAAAAAACAATGTGCGCACAACGCACTTAGAGGAATTAAAACTACTCTAATATATATAAAATGATGTGGAAAACTTAGTAGAAGGGTTTGAGATAGATCCCATTTACTGGGATTTGTAGAGTGCCTCCATCAAGATGAGTTAACTCAAAAGAGTTAGCCTCTTTACACAAACCGATGATGTACAAGCCACTCTAAAGTGCATCAAACTTTGAATGGCACCATGGTTTAGATCTTTTGGCATCCCATTTTAAGACCAAGTCCCCAACTTTAAACTATTGAGGCCCTACCTTTCTATCAAATAATTTCTTTGTTGTTTGTTGATGTTGCTCTAGCCTAATCATGGCAGAGTTCCTTGATTCTTCAAGATTAACTAGCTTTGTTATTCTGATTTCCCTCTGGTCTACACCTTCAAATTCTAGTTGTTGGGAAAGCGGAAATGAGTTAAACTCCAACGTCAAAGGAAGGGTATCCTCTTTTCCATAGACAAGATTTTAAGGCAAATTTCATGCTTCTTTTTTAATTATGATTCTATCTACACAAAGCACACATGAGTCCTTTGTATGCAACTAATTTAGGATAGTGTTCATTGTGTGTTTCATGATTCTAATCAGGTTCTTATTTGTTGATTTTTCCAGACCATTTCCTTGCGGTAATAGTTGGAATAAGTCTTTAGATAAATGCCCAAATTTAGAGCCCAATCAGTTATTCTTCTCCCAAGGAAGGCCTTTGCATTATCAGAGATAATGGTTTGTGGAATGCCAAACCTTGTGACAATATCTTCGAGAAAGTCAAGGATGACTGACTTGGTTGATTCTTTGAGTGTGACAGCTTCTATCCATCTAGTGAATTATTCCATAGTTTTCAGCACCCACTTGTGTCCAGTGCTTGAAGGTAGATAGATCATGCCTATGAAGTTCATACCCCATTGCATAAAAGGTTGATCCGCGTGAAGTGGTCGAAGGGGAAGTGCTCCCAATATTTTCTTTCCTGCAAAGAAATTGCATTCCTTGAATTTTGTGACCTAGTTGTGTGCATCTGCAAACAGGGTAGGCCAAAATATTTCTACCATTATGATCTTCATTATTATAGTTTTATCAAAAAAGTGTCCACTAGAGAATCCATCTTGAAATTTTTCTAACACTTTTTCATTCTGCATGTCATTGATACATCTTAACACCACGCAATCAAGATTTTTCTTGAAGATAATTCCATAAATCAAAACATAAGGGACATATTCTAACCTCAGATGTCTTCTCTTTTCCTTGTTTAAGCCAGGAGGGTATGTTCCCTTAGAAAGGAATGTGATCATGTGCTTCATCTAGTCACACACGCCAGGATCTGCATACTACTGAAGTTATGCGCGTGGGAGAGATTCATCAAAAAATAATGAATCTTCAGGCTCATTCTGCGCATCTTCAGCAAGCTACTTGCAAAGCACACTACCTCTTACTATTTTTTTGGATTTGATAGTCACATCATATTCCATTATTTTGTTCACCTACCATGCTCTCTTTTCACTGATCTCTACTCCCATGATGAAGTATCTGATAGAAGAGTGGGAGACTAACACCTTGATATGATTTTTGGCAAGCATACTTTTGAATTTCTTAAGCGCACACATTATGGAAAAGACATGCTTCTCCATGTGACTATATTTTAACTCATAATCCTTCAGCGTCTAGCTAAATAAATCCATAGTTTGTTCCAACCCTTGTTCATTTTCTTGTGTTAGGATAGCAGTAACACTTACATCAGTGTTATAAGCATAAAGGATAAAATCCTTTGAATAATTTAGGTTGATGAGTTTTGGCATGCAAGAAATATTTTTGTTGATTTTGTTAAAGCTCTCTCTTCCTTCTGTTGTCCATCTAAAGGCTATGTCCTTTTTGAGCATTAGGGTGATGGGCCAAATCAAACCTGCAAAGTTAGGAATAAAGTGCTTAACGAAATTGATCTTACCAAGGAAGGATTGTAAGGCCTTTTTGTGCACCGGTAGGGAAAAATCTAGGATGGCTAAAACATGCTTAGGATCAATTGTGATGCCATCCTTGGAAACCACATGGCCCAACATCTTTCCCTGCACCACAGCAAAATTGCACTTCTTAGGGTTAATGGATACCCCAAATTTTATGCATCTCTCAAAGACTTTCTCCACCTGCATTATATGATCCTCACTCTACTTTGAGAATATGGTTATGTCATCAAGGTAAACTAAGATGAACTCATTGGTGTAACCTTTGAAGGCAATGTCCATGGCATACTGAAATGTCACACCTACATGTGACAGACCAAAGGACATATTTTGGCATGCATATGTTCCCTACTTGGTTATAAATTTTGTTTTGAATTGATCCTCTTCCTTGACCAAGATCTGATTGAAAATTGAATGCCCATCCATCATTGAGAATCTTTTCATGCCAGCCACGGTCTGTAAAATCTTCTCCATTGAAGGAAAAGGATAATGATCCTTTAGAGATACCTTGTTCAGATCTCTAAAATCAGCACAGAGTCTGATTTCATCATTCTTCTTGCGCACTGGAACTAGATTAGAAACCCAAGTAGAGTACTTGATGGCAA
Source organism: Taxus chinensis (assembly GCA_019776745.2). Taxonomy (NCBI): domain Eukaryota; kingdom Viridiplantae; phylum Streptophyta; class Pinopsida; order Cupressales; family Taxaceae; genus Taxus; species Taxus chinensis. The sequence continues at coordinate 364,763,959 of CM034154.1, forward strand.
AAATAATTTTCACCTCAATGAGTTTAGATAATTCATTTCTCATGATGGGCTCTATCTTTGGATTGACTAGTCACTACTTGTATCTGACGAGCTTGATACCAGGATCAAGGTCAATGGAGTGTTGAGAAACACTTGCATCAAAACATTTGAGGTCTTCATACTCCCATGATAATATATCGTTTTATTTTTGACAAAGAGAGATGAATCCCTACTTTTCATCATGCAGGAAAGTCTTACTGAGTAGCAACTCCTTTCCACACACAATAGGGACTGGGTAGTAGTCTTCTTGTGTGGCATGCATATACTTTTCTTCACCCTTGAACTCATCATCAGGGCTAAAAATTTTCTCTAAGGTGACCAACCCTTTAGGTAGATTATTTGACTTCAGTTGAATTGGTTGGTCACCATAGTTTTCATACAAGTCATCTTACATGTTTGATGAGAACTTAGCTTCATCTTAAATGAATTGGATGATTTTTGGGTCACTTTCAAACACTTTCCAGCCGGTATTATTTTCTAGAATGGATGGTATGATCACCATCTTAATGTGTTGATTGTTTCCTTTGACAAATTCCTCAACAAAAGAGAACTTTGAACCAAGTGTGACCATTTGATCAGATTCCTTATTCATTTTACATGGCACCACCTGTATATTTAGATAATCAAAGATCTCAAGGAGGTCCCAAACTCTATGTTTATAAGCTTTGAGAAGCCTATTCTTTTCCTGACACTTGTTAGTAACCTGGTGAATAACCAATTATGTGTCCCTAAATATCTGCAACGCCTTAATCTTCTTCTTTTCAGAAATAAGTAGACCATGCACTAGTGCCTCATACTCTGCCATATTATTCAAGCATGCGAGCTACAACCTTTGAGCAAATACAAGTTTCTCACCCTTAGGAGAAATGAGGATGACTCCTGCTCCCACACCATTTATACTTATAGATCCATCAAATTATAACTTTCATAGGCCAGGTTCAACTTGGTTTTTCTTGAGCACGTGAGGCAACACTTCTTCTTCAAGAATGTAGTAAGTACCAAGCCTAGTTTCATAAGCTTCCAGTTATTTAGCATATGGGTCAAATTTATGGTGCCTCTCTTCCCATTCATCAAGTACTAGATCAGGAATAGAAGGTAGAAGAGGTTGTTCTTCAAGAACTGAAGCTTGTTCCTCTTATATTAAATAGTTGGCTTGGAGAGGAGATGGGACATATGACTCTATATGATAGGAAAATATTTGTTCAGCTTGTATGGTAATCCAGGTACCATACCTTGTCTTGATTAATATATGAGACCAATTAGAAGACAAGTAACCACCCACTTTTGTAGTAAATTCTCTTGATAGACATAAGGAAAACAGATGGGTCAGATCAATGATTGACACATCTTGAGTTATTGTTAGATTTGGACATGAATAGAGGGTCACCTCAAGATCCTTGATGATTCCTAGGGTGGTGACAGTTGAGCCATTTAGTTACAGGCCTCCTTTAGAAAAGGGGCTATACTCAAGACCTAGGACATTAGCTATCTTCTTGGGCATAACTGAAGTGCTAGCCCCTGAGTCTATCATGTAATTATGCACTAGGTGTTTGTCTATGATCAAGGACATATAGAAGGTTGGGGTTTTGACACTATTACTTACTTGTTTATCCTTTTTCTGACAAATATTGATACAATCGCATGGTTTGTGAATGGTTGGATCAGCACATGGAAGTTGGGATAAGGCCTCATGCAACAGATCTGGTTAAAATGGAATGGTCAGAGCATCCCACATTGTGATATTTATATTTGTCTTCTTCATTTAGTTCAAAATGCTAAATGGAAGACCTAATGACTTGTGCATTTTTGGAATAGCAATATCCTTTCTTGATTGCTCAAGCATGGAAGCAGGGGCTGTTAGTACAAATCAGGGCACCCTCTGGATGTTCTATCATATTTCTAGTTTGATATTTCAGCATCCAGTATGATTGCACAACATTGAATCTTTTCCCCAAGTGTGGGGCTTATAAAAAGTGGGAAAAGAATCTCCAGATTGGATGCTAGTTCCTCAACTCCTCTATTCAAGTGTGCATAACATTCTACAGAGGGTCTACCTATATTTTAATCAAACTTTGCCAAGGGGATAGGGTTGAGAAGATACAAAGAATAAACCTAGTCTAATTAAGGTGATGCACCAAAGGAGTAGTTGACACCTGCTACTGTAAAAACATACACAATCCATAAGAAAATATAGCACAAAACATGCACAAATTTCCAAAATGTAATGAAAGATTAGGGAAAATTATAAACATATGAAAGGATTGAGAAAATGTTAATCACAGAGCACACATTATCATTCTAGGTCCAATACAGTGCATTACAATGGCCAAGAGGCAAAAAGAGATGTTGTATTTGCATGAAAAGGTAAAATCTTCACAAATTTGCCAAAGGAGGAAGAAAAGGGAAGTTGCAGAGCCAGAAAAAATGTCTAACTTTTTCAAAAATGAGCCCATTCTGGATTTTACAATGCCCATTCGAACTCAGGAGAGAGAAACACGGGAAAACATGAAAAGATACCTCAACCACATACCAAATGGTATTAAAAAAACATGGGTACCCTCAGAAGTCCATTCCCTGACATTTTTAACCATGCTGGAAGATAATACGTGCCATACTTCATTAAAAATGGTGGTTGGAATGTTAGTTTTGTTGATTTCCATGTGCCAGAGGAATTTTCTAATTTTCTCCCTCCAAACTCCACCAAAACACAAAATTGATCCTGGAATCATGTAGATAATTTCACCAGCTTTCCATTGATATAAATAACGCAAGAAACTAAGCTTTGGATCGAAAGTTACACCCCTCTAAAAATTTAGGGCAAAACAGGGCCAAAATGGGTTGGCGGGCCGAAAATTTGAAATTTTTCCACTTTTTGCATTTGGGAAAATATCCATTCCCCACTACTCTGGTGCCACGTGGCATGATTTTATTGGTCGTGGGCCCTTCCTGCTTTAAATCCCATCATTTTGGCCTTTGGAAAATTTTCTAAAAATTCTCTACCGTCTGAATGACCCAAGGACACATGGCCTGATTTGATTCACCGCAGGCCCTTAATGTTCATTTTTCCCTGTGGGCTTTCCTTGTGTTTTTTACCACCACGTGGACACATGGCATGATTTTAATGGCTCAGGTTTTGGGGGGCAGGCTTTTCCTTCAATATTTTCCTTTGATTTTTCCTAAAAATCCCAACTTTTCCCCGCACTCCGTTGGTACGAGGACACGTGGAAGATCTTCATTGGTCAGGTTTTGGGGGGTGGGCCTTCCTTTTAAAAATTTCCAAACTTAGGCGAAAAGGAAAAATTCCTCTCGCACCTCTGACCCCCGACACCCCAGTGACACGTGGTGCCATGCTATTGGATGCAGGCCTTGGGGGCGAAAAATTTACTTGTGCCAACCCTTGGGAAATTTTTCCAACTTCTTTCCGCCAATTCAACCCACGACGCCTCGTGGGACATGTGGCTGCATCTTATTCACCGGCGGGCCCTCGGACCAAAAATTTCCTCTTTGAACCTCGTTAAACACTTAGTAAAAATTTCAAGATTACCTCCACCTCCGCCCTTCCGAGGGCACGTGGCCTCCTTCTATTGGCTCAGGTTTTCCATGGGAAAAATTCTCAATGCACCAACACTTGGTAAAAATCCAAAAAAAAATTCTCCCTCCTCCCGATTGCTCCGATGCCATCGTGGCAGCTTCTGATTGGCCGATAGGACTGTCTAGGGGAAATTTCCCACAAAAACTCTGCTGAGCCATAACTTCAAAAATACATGGAGTTAGGAAGAAAACTTTACCTTTCTGGAAAGATGAGAATGAGCTCTATCCAAGGGTGTCATTTCCAGAATGTTTTGAGTGCCTAAAAGATAAAAAATTATGACTTAGGCACAAGAAAGGAAAGAATGAAGGGAGTTAGCCAAAAAATGAGCAAGGGGCTCATTTTGAATACCAATTTTGGCAACTCAGAGGGGTCATCTGGCTGCTAGATGAAGTTACCAGTTGCCTGAAGCAATCCATTAGGCACGGAGTCATCAAACTCTCTGCTTGCTACCCCGACTGATTAGAATAATGCAAGGAGGAAGAGGAGGGCAAAACACCACCTGATTGGAGCAAGGCCTGCAAAACACACTCCTGGAACAGCAAGCCTGTGTCAAAGCGCTTAGGGAAAGCAAAGCTAAACTACAACAAAACAATGTGCATAATCACTTGGAGGAATGAAAACCTAAGCTAATATGTACAAGGTGGAGAATTTCCCTTAGTAGCAATGCTTCAGATGGATTCCATTGACTAAAATCTGTAATTCTTTACCATCCAATGTAGACAATTAGAAGGCATTGTTGTCCTTACACTTTGTGACCATGTAGGGGCCACTCCAAATGGCATCAAATTTTGAATGCCTCCCCAGTTTTTCTCTGTCTGCATCCCATCTTAATACTAGATCTCCAACTTGGAAAGATCTATCCTTGTCCTTTCTATCAAAGGTCTTCTTGATCAAAGCTTGATCCTTCTCCATTGCTTGGGATGCCTGATTTCTGATTTCTTGGAGCTCCATCAATTCTACATACCTAAGCTATATGAGCCCAGACTCCAAAAACTCCAACTATTTCATGAGTTCCAACGTTGGCAACTCAAGTGACATGGGCAAAATTACCTCTCTTCCATAAACAAGCTTGAATGGAGAATTACCCATAGATCTCTTCGGAGTTATCCTATCAACCCACAAGGCTGATTTCAGTTTAGTATGCCAAGACCTCTGATTTTCATCAAGAGTCCTCTTGATGATCCTTAACAAGTTCTTGTTTGTATATTCATCTTATCCATTACCGTGAGGATAATAATTTGATGAAGTGTTTAGGTAGATCCCATTCTTGACAGCCCATTCAGTTACCTTGGATCCAATGAATGCCAATGCATTATTTGATATTATTGTAGCATGTATGTCGAATCTGGTTGATATCCCTTCATAGAAGTCTAGGATGCTAGATTCGTTTGCTTCCTTGAGTACCACTGCCTCAGTCCACTTGGTGAAGTAATTTGTTGTTGTTAGAATCCACTTGTGTCCTTGGCCTGAATTTGGGTTAATGACTCCAATGAAGTCCAAACCCCATTGCATGAATGGTTGGTCAACTAAAATTGGATGCAATGCAAGGGCAGCTAGTCTCTCCTTACTTGTGAAGAATGCACAATTCTAGCACCTCTTGATCCATGCGTAACAGTCACTAAAAATCTTGGGCCAATAATAGCTAGCCCTCATGATCTTGAGAGCTATCACTCTTGGTGTAAAATGACCACCAGCCGATCCACCATGGAACTCTTCCAACACTCTTTGAATCTAATTTGTACTAATACATCTCAGCAGCACTATATTCACATCTCTTTTGAATAAAACACCATCAATAAGGGCATATGGGACAACCTGCAATCTGAAGTTTCTCCTTTTGGTGTTATTCATCTCTGGAGGGCATAAGCCTGTATTCAGGAAGTGCATTATGTCTTACATCCAGCAAGGAGTGGGAACACCATATTTTTCTTCTTGAGTGCTTCCTTGTTCATGGTTGTCTTGTAACACCAAAACAACCTCTTTCTCATTGCATGCTTTCGTTTGTTTTCTCAAGACCAACTGCTCACACAATCCTTTTCCTCTGACCAACTTGGTGACTTTGATCTCAATATCATACTCCATGACATGAGTAATCCATCCTGCTCTCTTTTCATTCAGGTCCTTGTTGAGGAGGAAGTCTTTAACTCCTGCATGAGAAACCAGCAATTGAACCTTGTTGTTTGAAACTAGATGCTTGAATTTCTTCAAGCTCCTGATTACTACAAGAACATGCTTCTCAATGAAGGAGTATCTCACCTCATAGTCCTCTAGGATTTGGCTAAATAAAGCAATTGGCTACTCATCATTGTCTTTGTTCTGTTGTACCAAAATTTTAGAAATAGTATCATCACCTCCAAATGCATAGAGGGTGAAATCCTTGGAGAAATCTGGGTTAATGAGATTTGGAGCCTGTGAGATGGCCTCTTTGATTTCTTCAAAACTTGCCTTGCCTTCTGCTGTCCATTTGAAAGTTGTGCTTTTCTTTAACATCTTGGTGATAGGCTTGACTAGTGCTGCAAAATTTGGGACAAACCTCCAAACAAAATTTATCCTTCCCAAGAAAATTTGGAGGGCCTTCTTGTGGCTTGGCAATGGTAGTGCTCTTATGGCTTTAAATCTTTCTGGATCAATTGCTAATCCTTCTTTGGAGACAATGTGGTCAAGGAGCTTTCCTTCGTGAGCTAGAAAAATACACTTTTTGGGATTCAAGGATACCCCAAATCTTCTGCACCTTTGGAACACTTGTCTCGAATGAAAGAGATGGTCTGCTGCATTTTTTGAAAAAATAGTGATATCATCAAGATATATCAGCACCATTTTGTTAAACAAATCCTTGAACACCATGTCCATTTCCCTTTGGAATGTAGCTCCAGCGTTGGACAGCCCAAATGGCATTTTCCTGTATGCATAAGTCCCCCATTTGTTTGTGAAGGCTTTCTGAAACTGGTCTTCTTCCTTGACCATAATCTGATTGTACCCTAAATATCCATCAAGCAATGAAAACCTTTCAGAGCCAGTGACAACTTGTAAAATCTGCTCCATAGAAGGAAGTGGGTAATGATCCTTGAGAAATGCTCTATTTAAATCTCTGATGTCGACACATAATCTGATTTCTCCACTCTTCTTTCTAACTGGAACCAAGTTGGCTACCTAACTAGAATGCTTGATACGGAATATGATACTCGACTCTATCAACTTATTCAATTCTTTTCTCATGAGAGGCTCCATGTGTGGATTGACTGGCCTTTGTTTTTTCCTGATGGGTTTAGCACTTGGGTCCAATTTAATAGTGTGTTGAGCTAACTTGGGATTAAATCCTTTCAAATCTTCATATCTCCAAACAAACACATCAGGAAACTCTTGACAAAGTTGTATGAACTCATACTTTTCTTGCTCAGTTGTCACTTTACCAATTTGGAGTGACTTGCCTTCTTCCACTAAGATGGGCACTGAATCTTCTCCCTTGACTTGGATGTTTGCTTTCTCCTTCCTAAACTGATCATTAGGATTGAAAATGGACTCCAAAGTGACAAGTCCCTTTGGTAGTTTGTTGGTTCTTAGCTGTACCACTTGATCACCATACTGTTGTTCTAACTTTTCCTGATTTCTAGCTAAGAACTCAGCCTCTTCTTGTAAGAAATGGATGATTTGTTGATCATTTTCAAACACTTTCCAATTTACATTATTGTCTGGCACTGAAGGCCTTAAAATCACATGAATGTTTAGTTGTACTTTGTCTTTCTTGATTCTTTCAACAACATCAAAGGCTGCTCCAACTGCTGCAAGTCTGTCAACAACGTGGTTCTCTTTTCTAGGGATGGACTTGATGCTAAAGCCCTCAAAATCTTCCATGAGGTCCCACACCCTATTTTTGTAGCACTTGAGTAGATCATTTTTGGCAGCATGTTGCCCCTTAACTTGGTTGAAAATTAGCTAATTGTCACCAAAAACTTGCAAGTTCTTTATTCCTCTCTTGATTGACCAATGAAATCCTTGTATCAAAGCTTCATACTCAGCAGTGTTATTAGAACATGCAAACTGAAATCTAAAAACTAAATAATACTCAACTCTTTGAGGTGAAACAATCATATCTCCCCCTCTTGCGCCTTGTCTACTTCTTGATCCATCAAAGAATAACTACCATACCTCATTATCATCCTTGTGGTCTGGCTTGGTGATGCTAGGAATAGGCTAATTTTCTTCATGCATGCAATAGACTCCTAGCTCAGATTATTCTATTTTTTGATAAGGATCAAAAGCATGCAATTTTCTTGCCCATTCATCAAGAGTCAAATATGGGATGCTCCCAGCCTTGGTGTCAGCTTCATCAGTGCTTGGATAATCTTCTTGATCAAACGCTGAACAGTTGGTATTGATTTGGCTTGGAGTGTGAGGATCAATGTGAAACTTTGTAATAGGCTCAGATCTAATTGTGGATTTGGTTCCATATCTTGTTCTGAACAACATGTGTGACCAATCAATAGATAAGTAACCTCCACTCTTAGCTGTGAAATCCCTTGACAAACATAAGGCAAAGAGTGGTGGAAGATCCATCACCGAGACATCTTGCAAAACAACAACATTGGGGCATGCATGTAAATTGAGACTCAAGTTTTTAATCACTCCTATTGTTGTCACTGCTATCCTGTCCAATTGCACTACCCCTTTGGATATGGTTTCATATTAGAGCCCCAACTGATCAGCAATTTGCTTGGGCATTAGAGAACTACTTGCCCCAGAATCAATCATACAGTTGTGTACTAATTGGTTTCTAATGATCAATGAAACATAGAATGGATGGGGCTTCAACATTTTACCTTGTTGTCCTCCATGATTCCTTTCAGGCTGGGCAACATTTGTGAATATCTTCTCTTGCATTTGGACCTATTGATTTGAATTTGACCAGTCCTTCATGGCAGCTTGTAACAAATCTCTTTGGCCTAGGATGGATAGGGATTCCCACATTGATATGTTTACATTTGTCTTCTTCATTTGATCAATGATGTTGAATGGGGATGAAGCATCTCTCTGTTCTCCTTTGGCCTACACACTCATTCCTTGCACATGGGCAGTAACAACTAGCATCTGAGTTCGTCTAGGAGCTGGTTTGGGAAGCCCTTGCATGTTTGGAACTGCATTTTATTTTCTAACAGTCTGTGGAGTGGTGGAAGGTTGCAGATTACTTGGAGCCAATGGCTATCCTTCACCCAAATTTCTCCTTTTTGACCTTGTGTTGGCTATAACACTTTGAGAGATCATTTGATTCATGCCACAAAATTCTTCTATCTGCCAGTTTACAAGTGCAGTATCATTTGGAGCTGATCATTGCTGGGATGTTTCTTGTTGTTGGTCATTTCCCTGACTCCCTTCACCTTCCACACTAGTTGTAGTAACCATTAATGCTTGATTTAGGGCACCATTGAAGCACATAGGCTGGTTGTGAGGTTCATTGCATGTGAAACACTAATCATACTCTTCAGCTATGTTGTTTTTTACTGGCACTAGTGCTTTAGAGGTAGATGTAGCATTGGGATTATAGGGCTGAAATGGTCTGTTGGCAGGAGGCCTTGCTTGATTTTGATTTCCAGATGGATAGGGTGGTCTTTGAGGCTGATATGGGTGCCTGTTAGGTTGATCTTGAGGCTGATAAGAGGGTCTAAAACCTTAGGCTTGCTACCTCTTGAGTGTAACCAGCTCATTACCTAAATTTTGTAATTGCTTCATGACTTCTTGAAGTCCATTTGAGGCACTAGAAGATGAAGTGGAAGCTTCATTTGAACCCTAATTTCTAGGAGTGGGAATAGGAGCTAAATTAGGCACTTGACTAGTGCTTGGACCTTCTAAATTTGGATAAAATGGCATTAGAGGCCTAGGAGCTAGCTTACCAGCTTGAATCAGATAATTTTCAGCTCTAATGGCAATGTTATAAGCTGCAGGGATAGTTGTGCCTCCCATGGATTGAATTAACATAGAAATATCAGAATTTAAAGCTTTAAGGTAATATAGAAAAGCACCTTCTACTGTTGGCCTTAATGCCATTGGAATTCTCTCCCAAGTCCTTTAAAATCTGAAGTTGAATTCAGTCAACTGCTCATTGGGAGCTCTCTTGATAGTTGTCAATTTTTCCAAAAGGGACAAGTTATCTCCCTTTTCTCCAAACTGCTCATGGAGGGCTATACATAACTAGTTCCAATTTTGGATAGAGCCTGAAGCAAGGCTTCTGAACCATTACAAAGCATTCCCCTTGAATGAAGACACCAGCAGTTTGACAGTAACTTGCATCTCATCAATCTCATGGATTGCACAAATATTAGCAATATCGTTGACATGATCACCAGGAGTGGTCTGATTCTCTCCAGTAAAGTATGGGATGTTCTTCAATGCTGCAACTGGGATTGGATTTTATGCATTGAGAGCAAGTGGGCTTCTGCAAGTGAAATTGACATATGGGTTGTGTTGTTCCATTCTGATTGGCCTTAGAACCCTTTTTGATTGGATGAAAGGTCTACCATGTGGAGGAGTTGATAGAGTTCTATTTGGTGGAGATGGAGACCTTTGAATTCTCCTCCCTCTTTGTCTTCTTCTTGGAGATAATTGCAGATACTCAAACAATACTTCTTCTTCTCCAACTCTTGACCTTGTGGAGATTCTTCTCATGAGTTTTTCAGGTCTAGACTACTAAAACCAATTGATTCTTCTTCCTTGGAGTCGCCAGATGTGCAATTCAGGGCTCTTTTAAGTAAGAAACTTGCAAAAAATGCACATCTATTTTGTTGCAATGAAGATGAAGACGTCTACGGTACCACTGGGTGTGCCAAAACTGTTAGTGCAAATTATAGAACCCTCTGGATGTTCTATCATATTTCTAGTTTGATATTTTAGCATCCAGTATGATTGCACAACATTGAATATTTTCCCCAAGTGTGGGGCTTGTAAAAAGTGGGAAAATAATATCCAGATTAGAGTCTAGTTCCTCAACTCCTCTGTTCAAGTGTGCATAACATTCTACAGAGGGTTTACCTATATTTTAATCAAACTTTTCCAAGGGGACAGGGTTGAGAAGATACAAAGAATAAACCTAGTCTAATTAAGGTGATGCACCAAAGGAGTAGTAGACACCTGCTATTGCAAAAACATACACAATCCATAAGAAAATATAGCACAAAACATTCACAAATTTCCAAAATGTAATGAAAGATCAAGGAAAATGATAAACATATGAAAGGATTGAGAAAATTTTAATCACAGAGCACACATTATCATTCTAGGTCCAATACAGTGCATTACAATGGCAAAGAGGCAAAAAGAGATGTTGTATTTGCATGAAAAGGTAAAATTTCCACAAATCTGCCAAAGGAGGAAGAAAAGGGAAGTTGAAGAGCCAGAAAAAATGTCTAACTTTTTCAAAAATGAGCCCATTCTGGCTTTTACAATGCCCATTCAAACTCAAGAGAGAGAAACGTGGGAAAACATGAAAAGATACCTCAAACACCAACCAAATGGTATTAAAATAGCATGGGCACCCTCATAAGTCCATTCCCTGATGTTTTTAACCATACTGGAAGAGAATGCGTGCCATACTTCATTAAAAATGGTGGTTGGAATGTTAGTTTTGTTGATTTCCACATGCTAGAGGCGTTTTCCAATTTTCTCCCTCCAAACTACACCAAAACACAAAATTGAGCCCGAAATCATGTAGATAATTTCACCAGCTTTCCATTGATATAAAGAATGTAAGAAACCAAGCTTTGAATCGAAAGTTACGCCCCTCTGAAAATTTAGGGCAAAACAGGGCCAAAATGGGTTGGCAGGCCAAAAATTTGAAATTTTCCCACTTTTTGCATTTGGGAAAATTTCCCCAAAAATCTCGATGCCCCACTACTCTAGTGCCACCTGGCATGATTTGATTAGTTGCGGGCCCTTCCTGCTTCAAATCCCATCGTTTTGGCCTTTGGAAAATTTTCTAAAAATTCTCCGCCGGCTGAATGACCCAAGGACACGTGGCCTGATTTGATTCACCGCGGCCCCTTCATGTTCATTTTTCCCTACGGGCTTCCCCTATTTTCTTTACTACCACATGGACACGTGGCATGATTTTACTGGCTCAGGTTTTGGGGGGCGGGCTTTTCCTTTGATTTTTCCTTGGGAAAAAATCTCAACTTTTCCCTGCGCTCCGCTAGTGCGAGGACACGTGGAAGATCTCCATTGGTCGGGTTTTGGGGGGCGGGCCTTCCTTTTCAAATTTTCAAAAATTGGGCGAAAAGGAAAAATTCCTCTCACACCTCTGACCCCCGATGCCCTGGTGACACGCGGCACCATGCTATTGGATGCAGGCCTTGGGGGTGAAAAATTTACTTGTGCCAACCCTTGGGAAATTTTTCCAACTTCTTTCCGCCAGTTTGACCCGTGATGCCTCGTGGGACACACAGCCGCATCTTATTCGCCGGCGGGCCCTCAGGCAAAAAATTTCCTCTTTGAACCATGCTAAACACTTACTAAAAATTTCAAGATTACCTCCGCCTCCGCCCTTCCGAGGGCATGTGGCATCCTTCCATTGGCTCGGGTTTTCCATGGGAAAAATTCCCATTATGCCAACACTTGGTAAAAATTATCCCTCCTCCCGATTGCTCTAATGCCGATGTGGTGGCTTCTGATTGGCCAGCAGGACTGTCTACGGGAAATTTCCCACAAAAACTCCACCGAGCCATAACTTCAAAAATACATGGAGTTAGGAAGAAAACTTTACCTTTCTGGAAAGCTGAGAAAGAGCTCTATCCAATGGTGCCATTTCCAGAAGGTTTTGAGTGATTGAAAGATAAAAAATTATGACTGAGGCACAAGAGAGGAAAGAATGAAGGGAGTTAGCCAAAAAATGAACAAGGGCTCATTTTGGATAACAGGGGCTTTAGCCAAATTTGAGGCTTGACCTACCAAATGAAGGGTGCACGCTACTTCAGGAAGAGATTTGCACGGAGCCTCTTATGTAGGGACTTGAATGCTTTTTCCACTAGATGCGCTAGCTACATTTTTCTACTTCTGAAGGTCTACTTATGTTGCTGGGACTGTGACTGATGCGCCTACCTCTAGCATTTGTTTCTTGTATCTTGTGTTGTCAATAACTTGGGAACATGGTTTTCTTGTATCCTCTATAGCTTGGTTGATTGCACATAAGTCCTTAGTGTCAAAGAACATCAGATAGGAATAAGAAGGAACTTTTGGCCCTTCTTGGATCTGTATTTCAGGTGCACTTGTTGAAGGTTCATAGCTGAAAGTCTTCTAAATCATGTAGGCTTGAGCACGTGCAACATTGGCATAATGATATTGACAGTGAGGTATGTTGCAAGGGAAGCACCACTCTGACTCATGTGCCAATTTTTTCTGAACTGGAACAAGTGCCTAACTTTTGTTGGGCGCTAGAAGAGAGGGCACGAGAGGAACAACTTGCAAGGGCATATGTATGTTAGCATGCCATCTATCATTTTGTTAGTTGGGAACATATCTTTGGTTTCCATATTAATTCCACCAAGGCTAACTTCTTTGGCTATACACCTAATTAGAACTACCTCTATAGGTTTGTGCCTATTGTTTCTCTAATGATATGACCTTGTTTGAAAATGTTCTAATCATGGTCTTCAATTCTTCATCTTCTTTCAACCACTGTAAAGAGTAGGATGTTGATGAAATAGGTTGTATGCTTTTCTCGGGGATAGGAATAGGGGCCACAGAAGGCTGGGAAGTTTGTGACATTTTTGGGAACAAGGGCATATGAGGTCTAGGAGCTATTCTTCCCGCCCGAATAAGGCCATTTTCCACCCTTACTGCAATATTGTAAGTGGCTGGTAAAGTCCTACCTCCCATGGATTGAATCATGGTGGAGATATGATATTCAGCACCTTTAAATAATATAGAAAAGTATGTTGGATTGTAGATCTTACCACAACAAGGATTTTTTCCCAAGTCTTTTGAAATTTGATGTTAAAATCAATCATCTATTCGTTGGGCACCCTCCTTGTTATTTGTAGTTGCTCCATCAAAGACAAGTGATCTAACTTATCTTCAAAATAATTACAAATATTTTTTTCCAGCTCATACCAAGTGGCAATATATCTAAGTCTCAAGCCTCGGTACCATTGAAGTGCTTTTCCTTTGAAATAGGTTGCAAGTAGCCTTATTGTTACATCGTCATGTGTGATCAAATAGAGTGAACATACATTTACTACGTCTTGGATATGCTCCTAAGTGGTGACTTGATTCTCACCAGTAAAATATGGAATACTTTTGAGTGTGCCATTTGGCATATCATGTTGCACGTCCAGAGCCAGAGGACTTCCTCCTGTGAAGTTAGCAAAGTTCCTTAATGGAGGAGGTGGCTAATGCACCATTGTAAGGCGGGATTTCTAGAATGAAATATTCTCAAGGATAGTTAGAGGTACTCAAAATAATATTCAGCTACTACACTTCTCCTTGTATAAACTCTTCTCATAAAAGGTGCTCAGGGCTGCTAAAATAGAGATCTGTAAATGTTGGGAGTCGCCAGATGTGTTAAAATGAGCCTACAAAGAATGAAATACTAAGTCCACCTACCATAACTAAGCAATATGAAATTTAATCTTTCATTACATGTCTCATTAGGAATGCCAAAAATTGTTGGTCATCAAACTTGCACCTGTGTCTCAAATCTGGAAGAACCGAGTTATTTGTGACAACAATGGAACCATCCCCAAGTTTTGGGAACCTTGCATGCTTGGGACAAATCTCTGGAAAAGGCCAGTTCCTCTAACTAATTCTACTTCTATTGCTACTCCTAGTGCTGAAAGGGAAAGCTAAGATAACAATGCCAATGGACTAGGGATAGAAGGATGACATGAAAGGAAACTACACTAAAAGGCAATATCACCAAAAAAAGAGGGATGAACACTATCTGTTCTGAGTAAAAATGAAAGGAAGTGCGTGAAAGAAGGCTAAGAACTTATAGCACTACTAAAACGTATTTACTAGCTTAGTTTCATGGAACACAACTAAATAAGGACCTGCAAGGGATGTAGAATGGCACAATGAGCACACCGTGCAAAAGAAAGGCTAGAAGAAGGAATATAAACTCGTTAGGAAAGAAATTAGTCACAAAATGATGCTTCTATTACTTCCAGAGATGCACATAGTTGTTACAATGGTGAAAGAGGTCGATATTCACCTGCATGAGCCAGATCTAGAGGTCTGCGACTCATACTACAAAAAATATGAATTCCTTAGAAAAATGCGTAAGGATCCAAAATGTCCAACGTTAATAATGAGCCCAGCTCTTACATTTATAGATGAATCCATGGAAGAAGAAGAGAAGAAGGAGGGAAAACCCAAATTTGAAATACAACCACCAATAAGAAGCATTCAATGCCTATAAATCCACCTGTAAATATTTTAAATACGTTTCCCCAATTCTGTTTGGTATGTCGGAGAAGGAAGGAGGGTGCATCATATCAAATCAGGTGGTTAACGCAATCAGATCTACTCATTAATGCCTTGAAATACATTTTCCCATTTCTCACCTACTAGATCATCCAAGAATTTGAATTTAAATGTTTAGAACTATAGCCCATGTTAGTAGTTATTGATTGAGACTAGGCACACACGTATCAAAGTTCTGTAGAAAAATATATGGCTATCAGAAGATGTTAGAGCCATATGAGTATGCAAGACACATGGCGCGCGGGGATTGACAGAAGAAATCGGCTAAGCATTCATTTGCTTTGTCATTTCTTCCATGTGTCATTCATTGGTTGGTTGTTAGGATTTGGTCCCCTATTGTCATGCTTTGATTGGTCATGTGTGGCATGCTCAAGCATTTCAAAGGATGACGTGGCACAGAAAGGTGCAAAGGAGGTCTCAAAGATAGTGCGCGTGGAAGAATGAGGTGCGGGAAGGAGGTAGAAGGAAGGTGCACAAGGGAAAGATGGAACAAATAGGAAAAGTAAATGGGGAGAAGTGGAAGCACACAAGGGTGCATGAGGAAGAGAAGGGGGGCTTGTGAGGAAATGCAACCAAGGGAATGTGAAAAGTGAACTTGAGCATGAGCAACCTTGCAGTGGAGAATTTAGATCCAGAAAGTGTATACATGTTACCCAAGTGACTGGGAGAGTTATTTGGATAATAGGGCACTCGCATTGATAGTGGTCAGGTGACCCATAAGTGAAACATGTTCCCCATGTGAATTTTTCTTAGCCACCACGACCTCTGCCTCGGTATCTACCTCTAAATCCTCCATTACCATTGTTGCGCCACTCATTATTTTGTCCCTCTTGCGCTTGTGAACTACTCTCTACACTAGTCTAGAGAAATCATGTTTCACAATCCTCATGAATTTAGTCAATCAAAACAAAATTGGTTGTGTCATCAGTATGCACATCACATATTTTACAATACAAGGACATGTTTTTTGTGTAGCGTATTGCAAAAGTGGACAGCTACACACATCATGGTTCTTATGAAAAAATTCTCAAGTTTTCAATAACACTTGCACATTCCTGTGAAGAGCTATTGTTTGAATGCACCTCTTCTTCACAATCAGTACACTAGACTCCACTACGTGTCTCATGGGCTGAATGGGATGATAATTTTTCTAAATGAGTGGCCATTACTGCAATTTGGGCTTCAATTAATGGGCTTACTCCTTTATCTATGCTCCTAACTGCTTATGCACATAGTTTTGCTTCCAAAGCTTCGTGCGGGTCAAAGAACATATTGTGTGATAATGCTCTTCAGAATGGTTTCAGAAATCCTCCTACAAACTATTGTGCATATTACCTCTGATGAATGTTATAGGAAATCTTGGACACTAGGGTCTTAAAACATGCATCATATTCTCAAACACTCTCATCTAAACCTTGTTTAATATCTTTCAATGTGTTAATGTTTAACTGATCAAATTTAGGTATGTGGAATTCAACCAAGAAGGTGACGCATAATGCATCATAGTCCATTATTGTCTGGTGTGGATCATACTTCATATACCAACAATGTGTGTGGCCTTAAAGTGTTGTTACAAACTAGATAGCCTTCTAGTTTGGGGTTGTTGTTCCTTTGGTTTTCAATAACAATTCACACTTATGCATGTGCTTCACATCATCTTCAACCCCCTATACTATGGTAGATAGAGTGACATCTCGTAGTAGATTTTTTTATTATTGTGGTGGTTGTTGAGGTTGGTGTGCTAGTTGTTGTTGTCTTTGTCCTGGACTAGGGATAGATCCTAAACGTGAGCCTCCACTAGGATTTCCTCTACATGTGGAGGATTTGAGACGTCTGTTGTGACCTAGGGACCTATATAAGTACTACCTTGTGTCCCCGTAGTAGTGCTAAATTTCACACCAACCATTTGACCTATTATTCCACCTATAAGATTACTTCTAATGGAAAATGTGTCACTTCTTTGTCCTGAATTCACACCTAATGGATTGCTCCCAAAAAAATCTACCTAAATACATGGGTCTGTTTCGTTGCCTTTATTTATTGTGGTTCCTATGTTGATATTAAAACATGCCTAATTGTATCTCTAAAACAACATGGTGATTCTTGGTTACCTTCCTTTTCAGTGTCACTATGATGATCTTCTATAACAACTTCTGAATCCCAAGCACCAAGCGCAAGGGCTTGGTTTGCAATTTGGGTCACATGCACACCAACGATTCTCATCCTTTCCTCAGACTCACTTTCATCATATGATGAAGGGGTCCTTCTGTTGCACTTTCCCAATATCTGGGGGACATGGTCTTGTAGTCCCTCACCTTCTGTAGGGTTCTCATCACTTCTGCAAGGCCCCATTCCTCTCATTCTTATCACTTCTTCAACTGCCCTCTCTTGTGCATCATTATATCTGCACAATATTTCTTCTTTAACTCTATCTTCTACTTGGACCAATGCAATCCTTCCCAAACCTGCTTCCTAGCCCTGCACACGGTGGAATTTCAGCCTATCATAGGTAAGTTCTCCATCCCTAACTCAATCATAAAAATCTTCGTCACTAAAGGTAGCACAAGTAAATATGATCCTCATATCTCGTGTAAAAATTAGAACTCTGCATCCACTACACACAAATACGTCAAAATCATGTACTCTAGTGTATAATTATGCAACACACCTTCCCACCAATGATATACAATTTGAGTCCATGGTTCATCCAAATCAGAGAGTTCTATGTACTTATGTTGGATCCACACTAGCTTTTTCCCCAGCCAAACCCCCCTATTATGTGCGTAAGCAGCTAACCATTCATATAACTCTACTAGAAACAAATGGAAGAGTGAATCATATAATTAATCATATATAGTATCCTTCACCTATTTGTGTGTAATAAAATCCCATTCGGTGTTATATATTCTTAGTGAATTCGTCATGGTCGCCATACACCCAACGCTCAATATTCTCTAAGGAAAATCAAAATGCCATATGTATGCCACATCTTGTAAGTAACAATAAAAGGTCATGACAACACAACAAAAATGTTAAGAGTATAGTTTCCAACACCTTACAGGTTTGGGCGTGTTGGCACTTCACTTAGACATATGTCTAAGAAATCAGAACCTACCGAGATCCTCCTTTGTTTCGCTTGTCAAGATGTGGGTTATGTTCTTAACCATTATATTATGGATGAAAGATAATATAGCAATATGGTAACATCAACATCTAACAAAAAAGCTTAACATTCATTAAATTAAATGATCAATAACAGTATTTTTATCTTTATTACATCATGCAAATCTCTATCGATTCTAAAAATCCATACACAATTGTCCATCATAAACACAATTCTATCTATTACATATACTTACTAATTACATCTATGTGTGCATTACTTAGTGCTAGACACACATACTCTCACCATATAATTGTATACATTAGCACTCACATATCTATGTCTCTACTCACACACCCACTATAAAGATATGTGACGTGACACCTATTTATACACTGTGGGGACTTACACTTCACCACTTACATGCATAAATTCTAACAATAGATGTGCTAAATTTAGGTTGCATGTCTATAACCCTTGTATTAATCTTCAACATGTTTTATAAATAGTTCATGCTTTCATCCTATAATTAGCTTTTTCCATTCGTGTTCTTCATCTATTTTGTGTGTTCTTTGCTTGTGGTTGGTACCCTATCTATTTCTAGATGTTCCTTGTATGTTATGTCATCTCTAATTTTCTTATTTCTAGCCCTCACTGGGAATTCATCTAAGTCATGAACATGTATGTGCATGCATAGACCTTTTTGCACTAATCTCTTCATCCACCTTATGTGCATACCTTCTTCACATTAACTTATCTCTATCATTGTTCTCTTATTATGTGTTTGCTTTCATGTGTTCCTTTTGGTAATTCTTTTCAATTCATGTGCACCTTCCTACGAGTGGTACTTGTCTTTGTCCTCCGCACATGGCTAGTACTTAGCCATTTTCTTTGCTCAACACACATTCTGATCAAACTACCATAACCTTCTAAGTAGCACATGATATGAATATATAGGTATGATATCATTCCTCCCTTCATCCTTGTTTCTCCCTATCTAAAACTTGACCAATGTTGTCATGTTAAATGTTTATCATGCAAAGTTTAAAATTTTGGTCATGAAAACCAAACCCACACTTGAAATTCCCTTTCCTGGTCAATGTAAACATTTCCTTCAGTCGGTATTTCAAGTTGTGTCACCCTCATTTTGATCAATACTAATATGTTAACATGATTTTCAAGTGTGTTTCTTGTGCATAGAAGTGTACCTAGATTGATTCTTGAAGTTACTGAGATCTAGGAAAGAATAGTGCTCTCAGATGCTTTAAAAGGGTTCTTTTTGGTATTTTTGTCACAGGAGGATCCCCTCGAAGCTAACTGTAAGGAAAAAACCCATCTGGAAGTTGTGCGGGAGAGTAATAAGATAATCCAAGGTAGTTTAGGAAGTTTCTTTGGATCTAAGAGAGGTCGTGAAAGTTTTAAGAAAAACCAAGTCTTTTTGGGCAAGGCACTGAGAAATGCATGTTTCAAAGGAGCTAGTCACCTTATTTGAAGGGTTTCAGTAGCCTTTTGAAGTGTTAGGAGACAATATCCTATGCATTGGAAATTTGGTAGAGCCTACTTCATGGTGTAATAATCAAGGATGAATTTTAGGGGTGTAAAAATGTGAAAACTTGTCCATCAGTGCATCACAATAGTCTTTCTACAAGGTGGAACTTTCTCAAAGGGTTTAGAAAACCTCATGAAGAGTTAATAGTTTAAGAAAAGGTAAAACTGGATAACATTAGACCCTCCCCATGGTCCATGTTTTGGATTTGTTCATACTCATTATGGACTCTAGTGGCAACTCAATTTCGTGACACACAAGCGTAGGAAAAAGTAGATAGTAGAATGAAAAATTAAATTTCAAGTTGAATCAAGTCTTGAAAATGGTGTTAATTTATTTAGTGGGTCCTTTTGACTCAAAATCATATAAGGTTTTCCCTCCAAACTCCATGTATTTCTCTTAGGCTCAAAAAATTACTCATTAGTCTATTTTTCGTTTTAAGATTGATGATATCAGCATTCCAAGAAGCTTGGGCGGGGTTTTGAAGGCTTGATGTCCCTTGTCCCTTTTTCCTTTCATGAAAGGTGACATGGAGAACACCAAAATGTTCTCCCCTATGGAGGATTTTGTTTCGTCACTTAAGTGAAAACTTAAGATGTTAAAAAAAGATTATAAACTCATCTTAAGTTGGATTTTGACCACTTTTCATGATAGATAGACCCATGGCGACCATTTGAACATGTGATGTCCCTTTTTCCCATTTTCCCAATTTCAAAGGAGACATGGGAGACACCAAAGTGTGCTCCTCCTATGGAGGTAACTTTTTTTCACTTAAAAGTGACAACTTAGGTGTTAGAAACATGTTAAAAACTCACATTTTTCACCAAATACAGATCCATCCTCAAGAACAAAGCACCCATGACACATTTTTTAGGGTTTTGTGTCCCTTTTCCCATATTTTTTAGGGTGAAACCACACCTCCAACCTCCACCAAACCTAGGTTATCCATTTTGAGTCTAAGTTTAGTTAAGGTGTGCAAATGGGAGGGAAAATAATTTTGAAAGGGGCAAAACCATTTTAATACAACACAACCATTTTTGAGCTCATTTTTTTTATTTCCTCTCCTCCATTTCTTCTAGTATGTTGTTATGTTGCCAAAACTTCTTCAAACATCCTCCATGCCAAAATATTCTTTTACTATATCTCCCAAACCCCATGTCTATTGTCCATGAGATTTTAACTGTAGATTCCTTGCAAAAATGCCTTTCAAAAAAGTATTTACATGCCTCCATTGATTTTATATATCATTTTCTAAAGACATTTGAAGTTTTAAGCCAAAAATTATGTTTTCTCATATCTACAAAAACCTGGCTACTAAAATCCTTTGAAATTTGTAGCAAATCCTCACATTGCAAAACAGAAACTTTTGAGACTGATTTTATTCCAATCCTACAGCGTGAAGATCTATTTCTGAAAATAATAAGCCTTCTTAAGCCTTTATGTCTATAAATAGTAAGTTTTGCAACAGTTCATTTTTAGAGTTTTCATTGCCGTTTGAACATCAAAGAAATTCAAAAGTGCCAAATTAAGCAACTATAAACTAAAATGGAATTATAAAAATAAGTCTTACTAAAAATAGTAAGTGTCAAGATGTTGGTTAAGAAACAAAGATGATGAGCCTCTCATATTGAAGAAAGTGTGGCTCAGGTGAAAGGTAAGCCCTCTCAGTTCCCTAAATTTGGTCTCAAAGTGATTCTCATCCCATCATATGGGTTGATTAAAAGTTGGAAGCTTTCTTCATTCAGTCTCTCTCCTTCACCCATCTCAGGTCAAACGATTTGGTCGTGTACTTCATTATGTGTCGCGGGTCACCATGTTCATTTGGTGACATGATCACCAAGATCATCCTGTGGGAGAAATTTTTCTTTATATGCACACCAGGTACATCAAATGTAAGAAAGATCAAAGAGACATGGCAGTGTTTCAGATATTAGAAGGTTTGTTCAAGTGGAAGAAGGCTTTTCTCATTGGTTTTAGTGGTCTACTAATCATGTTCTTCTCACCTCTTCTCTCAAAATAATTGATTAGGCTATGGAATTTTATCGTTTAGAGTCCCCAAAGAGGATTTTTTTGAAAGACTCAGTGTGCTATGAGGCTTTGTCAAGTTCAGGAAGTGGTCAAAGGATTAGGAGTTCACTAGAGTGTATCTCTATGAAGAAACTCAAAGCATTTTTTATCAGTAATACTTCTACTTTGGAAACTTACAAAACCACACATTATTTTTCCTACTTCCAATTTAATTTAAAATGACAATTCTGAAAGCTAGTGAATGAATTCTAGTGCTTAGAACTACTTTCAGCAAATAAATAATGAATAATTCAACACACAACACAATGTTTTTATCTTGGAAACCCCTTGATTGAGAGAAAATCGGTTGGGAAGGGAAATTGTTGTTTCTTCCTAGTATTATATTGGACAATTTGAAAGAATATAGATTACAAGAAGTTGAAAGAAGACAACAATGTCACTTTCACCCTTTCTACTTGTTTTCTCTACTCATACACCTTGCTTCTACAAATCAATTTCAGCACCAATGGTTTCTTTCTCACATCTCCTATTAATGAATTCCTAATTCCACATGCTCCTCTTTTTTATAGCTTGCTTCATATGTCCTCCTGTGCATTAGAGAACAGGAAGGGTTAAACAAGGAAGAGACACAGTATATATGTTCTGAATCCGCGACTGTTTGTGGATGTATTATTTTTATTTTATATAGTGGCAGGACCACCAGTGAATGCATAGGGGTGGTTACACAACTTTCGGGGTGATTACGTAACCGCAGCTCTATAGAAAGCAATGGTTCTGTACCTTGACAGATTTCTCCTTCTTCTGCTTATTTTCCCTTTTGATTCTAGTTGCTCTAATGAAGTGGTGTTTTCCTAGATCCCTATCGATCACACCTCCCCCTCTTAGGAGGATTTTGGTCCCACAAAAACTTAGTGGGGGATTAGATGAGGAAACAATTCCCTCACTTTCTCCTTCGAGTAACATTGTGCCTGCCTTGGTGTTTTCCCCTTAAGCCCAATTTTCCAAGACTCATGTGGAACTCTCATTGTTTCCTTGATCTTTTGTTACAACATTACATCCTCCTCCAACTCGCCTCATGATTCCAAGATGCAATCCTCTATAGAATGTAGCACCTACCATTATTCTTCTTCATCAAGCATAGATGGCTCATATAGGTGCACGTTTGCACAATTTATTACTTATTACATCCGCATGAAGTGTGCAAAATCAAGTCTAAAGGCATTTTCTCCAACCTACTCGATTATAGTGAAGGGTCCATACTGTAATGGCTAGAGTTTCCTTGTTTGACCTTATAGTATCTCCTTACTCAAATATAGCCAAAACTTATCTCCACCAACATGAAGTATGTGTTCTCTATGATGTTCATCATC
Source organism: Taxus chinensis (assembly GCA_019776745.2). Taxonomy (NCBI): domain Eukaryota; kingdom Viridiplantae; phylum Streptophyta; class Pinopsida; order Cupressales; family Taxaceae; genus Taxus; species Taxus chinensis. The sequence goes on from CM034154.1 coordinate 364,787,100, forward strand.
CCTAGCCTTGTACTTGGCTTGAGACTTATCCAATGATGACCAATTATAGAATGCTTTGAAACCCACCTAGAGTTTTTCAATGCTTATATTTTGATGTAACTTGGGGCAAATTACACATTTCAAATTTTCCCTAAGACATATTTTTGAATTTTTCACCTATCAAACATTACTAATTTAACAAAAAAATCTACTTTTGGGTCCATTAATCGGTGCCCTTATCCATGTCTATCCCATCCACCAAGATCGCTTCCTCATACTCTAGTCATGGCCTTTGATGTCACTAAAAACAGTTAACTCAAGGATCAAAAATCTTAAATTTTCTAATGATGTGAGAAATGAAAGGTTTGAGCTCTTATTTATTGATTTCAAACCAAATTTGAAATCTTTGAATATTCATGCCTAGATTCCATAAAATCACCATATCTTTGCAATTGTAGCTTTGTGAGACATTCTAAAAGAAACATCTTGACAGTCATAGTGCACAGAATTTGAGGTATGTTATGCGTTATTTTCTTTAAAAATCAAAAATCATCTATTTTCCAAGCCTATGGCATTGAACCCATTAATCATCTTCACACCTTTCATACTTATCACCCTTATTTTACCATTTTTGTATGTTGTTAGAATGGTTCTTTCCCATTGATTTACTAGCTAACAACTCATTTAGGATTCCTAGTCCTATTGTTATGACACACCTATTACCTTTGTAGTCATTTTTATACCCTTGGAACAACATCCTAATCCCATCTGCATCATCCTATCACCCAGCGGGCATTGGGCACTCACCCGAGGCATGTGCAAATGCCAAGCCCCTCATTTATGTGAGTTTTGTGAGAATACATACCCTAGTGACATAAGCTTAGATGCAAGAAGGGAAAGAACCATGCATTCATTCTAAGAGTCTTAGGATGAGTTACTATATAAATGCATCCATTCAGATAGCAAAAGAGAAGTATCAAAAAAATACATATATGATTCATGAAAAAAAGTAAATTCACTAGGGTTTGTGCCCATGAACAACATATATACTTTAGAACAAAACCTTATATTCATGTTAACAAGTTCAATAACCACATTACCTTCATTAAGGCCATAACATGCCAATATAACAATGCAGATCAAAGTCATGCATTAGGAACCTGAATTATGCACATTATAGAACTGGTTACAGACTCATCCCTCTAAATATGCCATCACTCCTACAGTTATCCTAATCTTAACCCAAATGATCATTCATTATTCCTACAAAGCTTTGTCTATCCAACGGTATATGATGTCGCTCTTGGTGTCCCTTTTCTTCTACCTAAGCATATCTATATATAGCTTTAGTCTCCACGCAATGCCTTTCTGAGGTAACAGATTGGTTACCAAGTGTCCAAGTGGTCCTCTAATGGAGTATGTTTCCTTTGATATGAGCTCTCCACTCTTTGCAATGATGTCTTTCTGGATCCTTCCATCACATACATGGAATATTCCTTTCTTGGCCATCAAGCTACCCGGCTCACACCTTATCCACTCCACATGCTAGACAAGTCACGCTTTTCTTATGTGCTACCTGGAACGCTAAATATGGATAATTCGCAAAACTCTTGTTTTTCCTTGTGCGCATGCGCTATGTGTTCTGCTAAACCATGCTTGAACCCTGCCATGTGCACCTTCAACTTGTGCATCCTTCTTCATATAGGTGTCGCGCGCCCACACACCTTCTTATACTCAGCCATTATTTTGAGGCCCAACATCACCCCACACTATGCATGTTCTTTGTCCTTGGAAACACTTCTCTTTAATGAATAAAGAATTTCGGGTTTTGAATAATGGGAAAAAGAATGAAGGAATGAAGAATTGGGATAAAGAATGAAATAATGGGGAGATGAAAGAGAACAATGCTTAATTTTGGGGAAATCCTTCCCTATTTTTGCCTCTATCTTTTCCCAGACATCAACCTTGGCTTTTGCTTTTTGATAGAGGTCTCCAACTAGGGTGCTCACCCCCTCAAAACTTAGTTCCTCCCCTTTAGCACGCATTGTCTCAACAGTTCTCTCCAATTGTTTTCCCAAGTCATCAAGTACATCCATCATGCAGGTGATCTAGGGGTATAATTCCTTTAGCCAACTTTTGATCGAGCCTCACAAGGTCTCAATAGCTTCTGACTTATTTTCTACCTCATCCAGGATTTTATCCCTTTCAGATCTGTTCCCCTTATTCTTCTCTTGAAACTCCTTGAGTTCTATTTCATGTGTAGCGACCAGGATGTTTGTCACTATATCTCTATCAACGCAATTGTCATATGCATCTTCAGCAACTTACACGGTGACCTTTACCTCTGCAAGGAGTTTGGTATATCGAGCAATGATCTCGACAACCTTCAGCTTCTCTTCCTTTTCTTGGCATGCCAATGCCTCTTTTACAGATTCTAAAGTGGGTGGTCATCTTTCCATCATGAGGATTCGAGTCAAATTTTCCAGACATTGCAAGGCTGGTTCATATTTTTTCTCAGGTGGCACTAGTTCGGTATGCTTTAAAACAATGGCATATGTAATCATCTCCACCTTTTTAGAGACTTTGTGTACCTTTTCTTTCTCTTCCTTCAGTTTGTGCCTTAACTGCGCACTGATAAGTTCTTCTTGCTTCAAGTATTTTCTCTTCTCAACAAGCTCCTCCTTTTTCTTCTCTAATTCCTCCTCCAGGAATCTCACTCTATCATTTCTTTTGAACAGTCTGGCCTCAATCTCAACTGAAATTTTGTTGAGCACATTACCAACCTACTCATATGACAATTGTTGAGCATTCGCTAAGGGATTTACCCCTTTCATCTCTGGAACCTTCATCGGCACTCTCTAACTTATTTCAAACTTAGGTTCATCCATGTGGGACTCGAATGCCAAAGATAGCATCATTCCGGTTCGTGGATATATGCCTTCTTCATCAAACAAAGTCATAGCCAAGAGTTGTTCTGTTGGTATGATGCTCTGGAAGCATGCACATATCACCTTACTTGGATCATTAATGTAGCCCATCCCTTGCCCTTGTGTTGCCATTACGCCCTTCCCACCTGTTCATGCAGCCTTTGGGAAGCTTACCGCCAAATTGGGATTCCCACCCATGCTGCCATATTCTTTCCCAACGCTCTCTTCTTCCATTTCCTTCAAAATTTCATCTGCGCTCCACTCCAACTCCTACTCCACCAAGTCCTTAATGATGCCCACTACTTCTCTTTCCAATTCTTCTTCCACTTGTTCCTTGGTGAGGCTTGGGGTTCTCTTGATTTTTGGTGCTTACCTCTTCGCTCACCCCCTTTCCTTGATCATCTGCTTCCTCCTTGTCATTCTTCTTTTCATCTTCCTCCTCCTCAGATTCATGTACATTATATACTGGATGGTCTTGAGCTCCCTTAGGCTCATCATCATCCTTGTTGCCAATGTAGGCCTCTAAGCTCTTTGTTTCCTCTGAGTCTTCCTTTTCTACCACCTTCTGTTTCTTCCTAACTGGTGATTCCAGTATAGGAGATTCTTCCTTCTCTTTCTCCTTAATAGGTGAAATTTTCCTTAGTGATTCTTCATGTATGAGGGGCCCTTCATGCTTTGGCACCTCTTCTTCTAGGGTCTTTTCCTTGACTGGGGACTTCTTCCTGTGCGCGTAAGTGCTAGGCTTAGCACTTGCTTTCGGCACACCCACAGATTATGTTGTTTGCACACTTGGTGCCTTCTTCTCCTACACCTCTTCTATTTCCCTCTTCTTCAACGTGGCCTTTTTCCTCCCTGTGGGGTCTTCTGGAATGGAGACATCACTCTCCAGATAGGTATCTTTCTCAAACTTAGTCCTTATGCGCAGATATACCCTTGCTGCAACCCTTTCGATGATTGGAAGTGTTATTGGATTCATCATCTGTACTTCGTGGGAGACATACTTTTCCACATATGCACGCTTCTTAGAGTATACAAACTTCTGGTGCAGCTTGCAGTGTTCTTGTTCTACCTCACTGAGGTCAAACCTTAGCCTTTTGGCCTCCTTGAAGTGGTTGACCCCTGCTTTGAAGTATTGTGTGGTGAAGAAGAAAGGTAGCTTGCACCATGGAATCTTAGTCCCATTTTTCAATGTAAACCTACCAATGCAGAAATGTTGATATACTACAAAATCTACCTCTCCATCCACGAGCATGAGAAACTACTCAGGGATCCTCCACTCTGCCCCGAATGCGTCGTGCATTCACTTGTACCACTTTTCTAGGTGCGCCTTGTGAGCGGCCGTCATGGTCTCACAAGTATATTTCTCAAACCTTTTTGCAGGTGAGGTATTGTCTTCTAGATACTCCCATACAAACTTCTCTGGCCCATTAGGCACTCCAATCTCTGAGAAGATGATGGTGAGGAGAATGTTTTCGAATAGTATCTTTTCTCCTTCCTACGCGTTGCTTATGATCTCATCCGCAATAAAGGTAGTACAAGTTATAGATGGTCCCTTTTGAGATCTTCTAGCATACATTTAACCATGCCTTGTTTACTTGTGTCCATCTTTCTTGATCATTAAGCTTGGTGACTAAGCACATGCCCATCCTCATAATAGGGTTAGGGATTTTGGTGGTGTCAAAGTACCATGAACCCTTTTTGTAGTCATAAGCCTCCATAATTTCCTTGATGGCCTCCTTATCATCCAAGTTGTCATCTATGGAGTCTCCTTCACAATTCAAGCCAGTGAACTTGGATATAAGTTGAGGGGTTATGTGCATCTTACGGCCTGCAAAATAGAAGTGGTCTTCATGTACGCATGACATCAACCACTGATATAGCCACTTGGGCTTGCCAAAATAAGGTAACTCATATAGTTGCAATAGCCCTACCTTCTCCAACTTTACCTTTACTTTGTCATTATATATTGGCATTTCGTCTAGTGTCCTCTTGTTAGTTGGAAGAACCAGTTCCAATGCCATTTCTTTCTCAGTAGTTCTTGTGTGATGGTTGTAATCACTCATGGTCATTTGTCTCAATTGTGACACCCACTCTTTCCCCAGCAATACTCCATATGGATACTGTATTTTTGCATACCATTCTTCATTGGAGCTAATGATGGCAGCGTTTTACTTTCCTTTGCCCTTTCCCTTCTGTTTCTTTGGTGAAATGGTCACCTTCTTTGGTGTCATGTTTTCTTGTCGAGTTACAACCTAAATCCCTTCTTCTTTCTCTGATCTACTACTCTTCTCAACTCTAAGGCTCCACTCTGTGAAGAATCCTCCTTCTTCCGTGCCCTAGCTGCCAAACCCTAACTAGGAACAACTTCTTCCACAAGACACCGTATTCTGAAAAGAACTCTCCCCACGCCCATGTACTCTTTCCACTCTGGTTCACAGATCAACCCTAGTTGCATTTAGATCTCTATCTTCTTCCTTTGCACAAATCTCTTTAGATGCCCTAGTTCACAAGATCTCTAACTTCACAAAAGCAAGGTAAATAATAACGTTCTCGACTTCATACTTATAGTTTTTCTCCTCTCCAACAATAAATACTATACCACCTACTGACGTAATTAGCATTAAATGTAGCTTTTTCCACTAGGTCGACCTTAACCACCCTTACCTGCACGCATAATCCTACACGAAAAACCTCTACAACCTTCTGGCACGCAAAAATCAAATCTGACCGAAGACTCTTACGTGTGCATCTGCAGTGCCAAAGGCACTTCTTCTATCCTTTACCTAATTTTTGTCCTTGTTTACCTCATGTTGTTCCTACTCTCTTCATCCTTTGTATGTGGTCTTTGTTACAACCTTCTTGACACCATAATTCATTATCCATCATTTCCCGACATGCTTTCTCAATCTTACACGCTTCTTTCTACTAGGCCATTCAAATTTTACTACTAGCTTATACTTTACTTTACACTACTCCACCCCACACTAAAACACATGTGCGGTCCTCTGCGCATACACAACCTTAGAAAATAATGTGGTTACCAGTGCACAAGGCAAAAAACAACACAAATAGAAAGGAATAATCAATGAGAGAGGAAAACACAAGAAAGGAATAGCACAAAGGGAAATCCTAAGCTAACTGGAAATACTATCTTATTTATAAACACGAGGAAGGCTTATTTATAGTAGGGCTTCATCCTACTCCCATTGAAATGGCCAGGTAACTTTGTCCCATCTAGCACTTGTAACTGACATGCGCTCTGAACCAAGGATGTATGAGATGATGTAAGGGCCCAACCAATGGACTTTTAACTTCCCAGGATGGCACAGATACTTGGAATCATACAACAAGAACCATCTGCCCAACCTTAAACTATTTGTTCTTGATATGACGATCATATCAAGCCTTTTGTCTTTTCTTTTCTATCTTCTGAACTCCATCTAGCAAGTGATCATCTTTCGTCTAACTGCATCAACTTATCAATCCTCTCTTCTAGCACTTGTTCATCATCCAATCCTCCTGTGCATGCTATACGCAACGATGGTAACATGAATTCAACCAGAAAAATAGCCTCCACACCAAACACCAATTGAACGGTGTGGCCTTGTTCAACCTCTTGTAGGTTGTCTTGTATGCCCATAGAACGGATGATACTTTGTCATCCCAATCTTGTCTTCCGACATCACAGATCTTGGTCAACGTGTGACTTAGTATTTTGTTAAATGCCTCAGTAGTTCCATTCACTTGAGGGTGATAAGGGGTAGTCTTGTGATGGGCCACCATAAATTCTGCTAACAAAATCATGATCGTTTCATTCAGAAAATGTGTACCTCTATCACTTGTCAAGCTTAAAGGACATACATACCTGTCGATTATGTTCTCCCATAAAAATCTATCAGTTTTTCATTGTAGTACAATCCTTTGTAAGCGCTTCCTCTACCCATCTTGTCAAGTAATCAGTGCAAGTAATGATATATCACGAACCAGTCCTTCATGTGGCTGGCAAAATTGGCCCTACAAATTTGATTTCCCATTTTTTAAATGGTTCAACATTGGCTATTGATTGCAAAGGCATTTCCTCCCTCTTTCCAAGTTTTCTGAGGTGCTTGCAATGGTCACATTCCTTGCAAAACTCAATACAATCTTGGAAGATGGTTTCCCACTAAAGCCCTTCTATTAGAATCTTCCACGTGGTAGCATTTCTTGCATAGTGTCCTCCTGCAATCCCACCATGCACTTCCTCCATAATTTCCATGCACTCATGTTCCAATACGCATTGGCACAGAACCTCATCACGTCCTAACTTATACAGATATCCACTAATCAACATGTAGGGTGTGACACATATTGCTAACTATTTTCTCTCCAAAGCCTTCATCCCATCCGGTGCCACACCAATTTTCTAGAATATAGTGTTATCTTCCAAGTCCGAGGGTGTGCACCGTAACCTAAATAGTTGTGTTTCTGGTATGGTATCCTCAATGCTTTGTGCATCCTCCCCTGAGTCAATCCTTAATAAGTGGTCAGGCCCTGAATTTCTCTTCCTTGGTTTTACAACCACCGTGAACTCAAACTCTTGGAATAATAGGACCTAATGGCATATGTGCCCCTGTAAAATGGGCTTGTTCACCAAGTATTTCGACGCCATGTAGTCTGTGTAGAATATAAAAGGTGTTGCCAGCATATATTGCCTAAACTTTTGCAACGCATAGATCATTGACAGTGCCTCACACTCAATAATGGTATAATTATGGTCTACTGGTGTCAACTTCCTACTTGAAAAACACAAAGGGTGATCAATAATCCCCTCGCTAGGTTATGTTAGTATTGATCCCATGGTTGTTCCTGAGCCATCAACATGTACATGGAAAGGCTTATCCTAAGAAGGAAAACGTAGTATGGGCACAGTGACAAGTCTATCCTTCAAAGTGTCAAATGCCTTCTGTTGTGCCTCTCCCCAATGAAAGGCACTCTTGTGCTTTATTAATTCCTCCAAGGGCATGGAGATCTTGGCATACCCCTTGATGAATTTCCTGTAGTACCCCATATGTCCAAGGAATCCACGCATTGCGCTTTGACTAGTAGGCTCCCCCAATCCCACAATAACTGCAACTTTGGCGGGATCCACTAGTAGGCCTTCCTTACATATAATATGTCCCAACAGGGTTCCAAATGGAGTAGCAAAGACACATTTCTTAATGTTGAGGGATATCCTCAACTTCCGACATCTCTCAAACATCAGCCTCAAATTGTCACAATGGTATTTTACCAGCCCATACACCATCCAGTCATCTAGGTAGACTTGAAGAAACTTATGGATGAAGTCCTGAAATGCTTGTACCACAATGTGTGAGAACACAGCAGGTGCATTTTTTAATCCAAAAGGCATGACTATATAGGCAAAGCTTCCCCACTCAGTGGTGAAAGTTGTCTTTCTCTAGTCTTCCTTTGCAATCCTGACTTGGTGATACCCTGAGAACCCATCTGTGAAAGAGTAGACCTCGCGCCCAGCTACTCCCTCTAGAATCTCTTCAATAAAGGGGGTTAGGAAAGGATAAATGCCACATACTACATTCAGGTCCATGTAGTCCACACAGATCCCTATTCTTGCATCCTTTTTTATACTTATGACCATTGGACTTATCTATTTTGATTCCTCCATACCCTCAAGGATACCAGATGTTATCATATTGTTTATTTCCTCCTTGACCCGTACGCGTAAATTCAGATTCATTTGATAAGGCCTCTTCCAAATCGGGCATGCACCTTCCTTAAACTTGATCCTCATCTCCCCCAAGGAATGGTGGATGCCTTTGAGTTCATGGTACCCATGAGGGAACAAATCTTGGAACTCGCGCAATAGATCAATGACCTTTGAAACTTCTTTTTCCGACCAATAGTCCCCAATGATAGCTTCCTTAGGTTATGTCTCTGTCCCAATGTTAACCTTATTTATTTTCAAGGGCTCATGGTAGGCGTGTGCTTGCTCATCAACATTATCTATGACTTTGAGTGTACCTTTGGAATGGTTAGCATCCAAACTTTCCATCTCTTCACCATCTACTACATAGACCATTTTTCCTTTTTCCTTTTCAATGCATGTGCACTCAAGCTGTATTTCTTCTGATTCTTCTTCATTGAGATGTGTCTCCAAACAAGGCTCACCCAGCAACTCTAGTAGCCTATCTTCTTCTATAGCACTATCTCCCATTGTAAGGTGCTTGACAACTTGTAATGCCTTATCCACTGATGGCTTGGTACTCTAATACTCAAAATATTCAACTAGATCAGTCGTAAACTCCTGTCAATTCCTTGTTTGATGGAGTGTCTCTGAGTGGATATACCATGCACGCACACAACCCTGTAAGGTGGAATATAACTTATGCACCCATAACGAATGTGGTAACGCTTATGTGCCCTCCATCTAGGCCTTCTGACAAGCTTGGATATGGAACGAGGTGGGTTTCTTTCCATGGTAGTCCTATATGACATTGGGTGCATTACTTCTAGAGAACCTTACAAAAGATGTGACTCTTACCTTGTGCCATTCTAGGAGACTCTCACGATGTGTTGCCCACTAACACAGTGTAGTCCTGAGCAAGTTATAACTAAGCATGTTTCTCCTCTTGTCTTAATTTTTCCAATGAGCCTCCATTTCTTGTAATAAATCATCAGACCTTGCCCCTCCGGAGTAACTTGGTAGCTTCTTTCTTTCTAGGTGCTTGACTGAGCACGCCTTCGTCACCCTTATTATAGATCCTCTCAATTATTTCCCAATCAACTCATAAGTATCGTGCGCCTAATTTTCACATGCTATGCTAGTTGTATCACTCATCGACTGAGCATCTTCAAATTGGATGGCTCCTTTTGTAGGATGAATTACCTCAGGATCTCTGATGGAGCACACATAGATTCTATTGAGGACTTCCTCTCCTAAGGGCTCAGTATAGGCTGATGATTTTCCATCTGTCAAGGGGATGATGAACCGTTCCTCCTTGTTCTCAAAACTTATATACCCCTTGTTAAACCGCAAGTCAACATTGTTCTTGTAACACCAAGGGTGCCCAAGTAATGTTAGGAAATTATCCGCCTCAGTGAGTGATAAGACTTCAAAGTCCCCAGTGAACTTGGCCCCTTGAATAGTGATAACTGCATCTTTCAAGACTCCAATGGGCATTTCCTTTGTCTTGTTTTCCATATACAACACATTCGAAGATGGTTGTGATGTGGGATGATGTCATGCATCCAAGGTGATAACATTGACCTCCGCTCTTGTGTCGATGAGGATATTACTCAGAAGCCACCCATCAACAATCGCATTCAATGTAATCTCCTTATCATAGTCAAGGCTATGGGGAGGAAGATTTTCATGCAAAACCTACCTTTTACACTCAACTTCAGCGTTTGGTACTTTCTCCCATAGTCATTCTCCTAGTAAGGGAATAATATTCTCCTACCTTAAAATTTTACACACTTCCCTGACCTCATCCAGATCCTTCTTTGGAGCCTCGGCATTCTTCCTTTGCTCCAACTTCCTTGACTGTTCCTTTAGACATTGGATTTCCCCTTGCAAACTCTAAATCACATCCATAGAATCTTGATACACTTCCTTCTGATGAGTAGGGTCTGAATACTTCCCATGTACCACTTCTTCCCTAACAACCAATTTTTGTCTTGGCATCTTTGTAGCACGTGCAGCCTCCACCCACATCGTCACTAGTACAGGTTCTAATCATGACTCACACGCCACTCTCGACATCCATTGTGGTTCAGCCTTCTTTATGCTCACCATCCCAACGCCTTTTTCTTTCCGGTGTTGTTGGCTCATGTGCTCAAGGTTTGGTTACCAGGTGGGTTCAACTCCTCGTACTTACGGTTCTCCTTTCTCCACACCATGAGCACTGCAATCAGAAGATGAAGGGGCTTATCACTCACGCTTACTAATACTTTGTATACCCATAGTTACTAAAAAGGTTCCTCATCCTATGTGTGAACCTCACCTCTTTCTCTGCTGCAGTTACTGCGACCATAGACCCATCACTTCTGCAACCTCACATCTTCCAGTCATACTCCTCCATCTACGCGCCCTTCACTATATTTGAGTCGATCTCTCATCTCTTGGAATTGCTTAGCCACAGATCTCTGTCATGGTGCACCACCCAAGATTAATCGAACAAGGCTCAGAGAAACTTTGCCGTCAATCAGTATGCAATGCATTGGTAATCATAGGGTCATAGAGGTCATAGATCTTCATAGCCAAAGGGGTAGCAAGTAAACATAATCCTCTGTGGCTCCCTCAAATTACTGTGAACTCAGCAACCTATAGGACAGAATACGTTGAAATCATGTATCCCCATGGAAAATCTCAGTCAGGAATCCTTACCATCAAGTGATCATGTACACTTCTTCTAAGGGAGAACTGCATCCTATTGCCTATGCCCTAATCCATCTTCACAGTCTATACATGATCCATAATACCATCTACGAACCTCATGCGATGAATTTACTAGAAAAACATTCATCCATATTTCTACTTGGCCATTATAGCAAAATAACGTCTTGTAGCAACTCCATGGTAAAGGTTCTAAACTACCAATATCACGTGCATCCCAACTCAGGTCCAGTGTTCAATCTGTGAATAAGGGCATCTTCCAAGGCTCTTGAACCACGGGTCAACAATGTCCAAAGTCTAGATGTGATAGTTATCATGCTTCATAGGGACTACGGTGTATATCAATCCTCACAACAAACCATTCGAAAAGCATGTCCCGAGCAAGGGTGAATGTCATAGGATTTAGTCTTTGAGATAGGGATTCTTGAACCACGCATCATACTCCCACACACGTCTATGTCTATCACCCAGCAGGCACTGGATGCTCACTTCAAGGCACGTGTTGATGTTCTGAACCTACGTCAAATTCAAGTGATTTTTATGAGAATACATCCCCTACTAGACATAGGCTTAGATTCATTAATGCAATGTAGTCTGCCAAATTCATTCTGAGAGTCTTAGGATGAGTTACTCTATACCAATGCATCCATTCAGATAACAAAAGAGAAGTATTAAATATGATACATAGATTTGATTCATGTAACACAAAGGAAATGTACTAGGGTTTATGCTCATGAACAACATATATTCTGTAGAACATAACCTTATAGTCATGTTAACCAGTTTCAATAGCCACATTACATTCATTAAGGCCATAACAGACCAATATAACAATGCAAATCAGAGTCATGCATCAGGAACCTGAATCTATGCTTTCCACATTACAAAAACCCATTACAGACCCATCCCCCTAAATACATGCCATTTCACTCCTAAAGTCCTCCTAATCGAAGACCTTAACCCATAGGAACCTTCATTACTATCTTTGCTAGAGCTTCACCTGTCCAAACACTATATGATGCCACACTTGGTGTCCTTTTTCTTCTACCTAAGCATCTCTATATATAGTTTTAGTCTCCACCGCAATGCCAATCTGAGGTAACAGATCGATTGCCAAGTGTCCAAGTGGTCCTCCAATGGAGCATGCTTCCTTTGATCCGAGCTCTCCACATTGTACAATGATGTCTTTCTGGATCCTTCCATCACATGCATGGAATATTCCTTTCTTAAGCATCAAGTTGTCAGGCTGGCACCTTATCCACTCCACATGCTAGACAGGTCACACTTTTCTCGTGTGCTGTCTGGAACACTGAATATGGCTAAGTCCCTAAACTCTTGTTTTTCCTTATGCATGCACACCATGTGTTCTGCTAAACCCTGCTAGAACCTTTCCTTGTCCACCATCTACCCACATGCCCACGTACCTTCTTGTACTTAGAAAATACTCTAAGGCCCAACAACCTTTCATAGACTATCTCTACCTTACCTAGTCTTCTTCTTCAAGCATGTCCTAGCACGCTCCCATGATCTCCCTTTACTTTGTATTTGCTTACTTATTTTACTAATTTTTCATCCATTATTTTTCTTCAATCTTTATCATTTTGGTTCTCTTAACAACTCTGCACCCATCATGGTTGACACATGAGACTCATTGCATATTTGAATTGAGGGAATGGTAAGCATCAAGTAAGTATATTTCATTTCGACTTCATACTTTTATCATTTATTTTTATTTCATTTACAATCATTTCATTTTGATTTTGTGATGTTTTTTCATTCTGGTCTTTGGTGACCTGGTTTTGTTGGTTTCTCGGTTCATTTTTTGGAGGATGGTTATGGTTGTTTTACTCTACAAGCTTAATCTTTGACTCGTTTCCCAATGGTCTGTTTTTGGCAATTGGTCTACTATTTGTTCTTGTGGCACTCACAGGGAGTGCCCATCCTCGACTCGGAGCTGATGTTGGTGGTCAAATTAGTCTTACCCCATTTTTCATTGAAATTATTCAGTTTTTGAGTTGTATCCGTGTTTTCTATCTCCCCATATTAATGCTTAAAGACTCTATCCTCCATTTGGTTGTCATGATCAGTACCTGTTGTATATATTTACCCCCGTGTAAATATAGTGACACAAAAGAAAGCATGTCAGAGGGGTTAGAAAACCCGACACAAAAGAAAGCATGTTAGAGGGGTTAGAAAACTCGACATTAAAGAAGCATGTCGGAGGGGTTAGAAAACCCGACACAAAAGAGATATGTCAGAGAGGTTCCAAAACCTGACACAAAAGAGATTCGGGTTTCGAGTTTCGGGAAACATAAAACATGAGACATGCAGATCACAACGGATGTCCCGATGCTTGAGAGTTCTGCAAACCCAAAACACTTCCCAGGTGAATCGGGTCTTGGAGTCGGAGAAACATGTCGGGAAAGCATGGGGCGGAAACATGTCGAGCCAACCCCCAAATCCGATACACATGCAGGTCCATTTTCTGACCCCAAAACAAAGTAAATCTTGGAGATACTGGCAGAAGCAGGTTTTGGGAAAACACAAGCATCAAACACATGTCGAGGCACCCTCCAAACCTGATGCAAATGTAGAGGAGAACCCCGAACTTGAGATGCGGAAGACCCTGACGTGGGAAATATTTAGATAGCCATAACTTTTTACAGGGAGCTCGGATTCACACAAGGTTGGACTTTTCGGAAATATCTCGGCGTCCTCTACCAAAATACAACTGGATATCTTTAATTAGGTAGGAATAAGTTCTTAAAAATGTAAAATACACTTCACCACTGTTGGGTTGTTGAGATTCTCACCTACTGCCATAATATGATGGGTTAGGTGCAGTCTTGGAGGTGGTTGGGGCAGAATTCAAATCATTCTCTTCTCCAGAAGCATTTTTTCCTCATATAAATTATGAGGGGATTTTTCTAATGGTTGGACAATTTTGTTTTGCATCCCCCCTTCTTCCCTTGCTTGCAAGAGAATTTGTGGAGCTTTCAAACATCCCATACGGTTGTAATGCCAGTTTTTCTTGCCTCTTGGCCATTGCAATGTACTATATCGACTCTTGAGCAATAATATATATGTTTGTGATTGAGTCTCAACCCTCTCATGTATTCATTATTGTCATTTTGATCTATTATTGCAGTTTGCTTACCTGTGCATGATGTTTGTATTGCATCCCTGTGGTCTATGTTAAATTTGAAAAACGAGTGTCTAACATTCCTCGGTGCATCACCTCTATTAGTTTAGGTTTATTTTTATGCATCTCTCTTACCCTGTCTCCTTGGCAAGTTAGATTAGGTTTTGAGTGAACCCTCTGCAAATTTCATGTGTGCATCTAAACAGAGGAATAGGAACCGGCCTTCATCCGGAGACCTTTTTCGATTTTACAGGTCCCACACTTGGGAAAAGATCCATGTTGTGCAATCACACTGAGAGTCTCAACCCATCGTGTTGCAGAGTCCCAGGGGTGCTGCGATTCGTCACCAATAGTACCTTCTTTGGACGAGGATCACTTAAAATTATAGAATTTTTTTTTCATTCCTCTATCCATATGAAAGAGTCTGTAACTTGGTCGTAAAGCTCAGGTTTTTCCTTTCCTTCTATTTTCCACAGTCACATTTTGTTGTCCCTCTCTTTTGTGTCCCAAATATCTATAGAAACGTGATTGGATATGGCTTGGAGGATCAAATTTGGGGATTAAATCATTTCCAAACTCTCTGTATGTGAAGAAAGATTCATTTCTGAGCTCAAATGGTGATTTTGTGATTTTCCTGCATTTTACAGTTTGACGGGTTTATTTTTCCTAGTCAAATTTACTTCTCAGCATCAGTGGAAACGTGGCCCTTTTTTATTAGATGCAGCTTAGAAGGGCACTTTCAAAATTCTAAGTCTCAATTTAGACTCAAAGCTTTTCCATGTGGAGGTTTGGAGCTCATTTGAAAATTCACCTTTTGGTTTGGCCTTGGAGTTACGGTGGGGAGACACATGAAGATTTTTGTTTCTTTCCCTAGACTTAGAAAAAAATTTCATGCAGCTAGTACAGTTATGGTAGACCATGGGCACGTGGAGGGTTGGAACTCATTTGAGGATCTGCCTTAGGGTCCCACCTTAACAATTGCGATAGGGAGACATGTGAGGTTTCAGCTAGCTTTGCTTTATACTTAAACTTTTCAAAGCAATTTTAAAATGCCTGGGACATGTGGAGGGACCATGCATGTTTAGGGACTAGCCCCTAAGTTATTTTTGTAATTGAAGCACCAGGAGGACACTTGGAGGCAAATCGCTCACTCTGGCCTAACCCATTGGACTTTTCAATGGCACCAGGAGGACACTTGGAAGCTTTCGCTCACTCATGGTCCAAAAAGGAAAGAAACCTTTTCAATGGCTCATAAAGAATCATGTCTCGGACCCTAGACACATGGCACTTTCCACTAAACCTTCAATTTTTTTAACCAACTCTGTTGGAATGAAACACGTGTTGAGCATGCGCTTGTTTGGGGTCTCTACTTTTGGGGAACATTTCAAAATGTGCCATTGAGACATATGGAGGCTTCCGCTGGCTCCTTTTTTACACTGAAACTTTTCAAAACCCAAAAGGCATTTTTCTTGGGCCCAGGGAATTTGAAAGGTCCATGCTTATTTGGGACTTGCCTCTATACTTCTCCTTTGGAGTTGCACCAAGGAAACACATGGACACCTATGATATAAAATTGAAAAGGGGTAGAATCAATGATTTTTTTGCATCACATCTATTTCTTCCACCATTTTTACTCCAAGATTCCTGGAGACATGAATACGCACTATTTTTTCATTCTTCATTCCTTGTCTTCTCTTCAATGAAATTCCTTGTCTTCTCTATCTGTAAATTACCATTTGATGGATTCAAAACTTAATTTTTCATTCCAAGGATTTTTAAGGTTGATATTTTGAAGTTGGAATTACTTAGGCACTTGCAAAAATGGGAGTTACTAGAGGAGATGAATATGGGGTAGAATTGTAAAGGAATGAGAGGGAAAAGGGATGAAATGATGAAAGCGTAGGTGCAAAGGATGAAAAAGGTGTTGCCTCGAGAGTGAAAAGGATTACCTATCATATCTAGCTGTGCAGACTCTTTGTAAATGATTAAAAAGGGGATTTATAGCATGACATAATCAGAATTTAGAAGGATTTCCAAAACGTTGTGGTATGTCATCCTAGTCATTATTTGAGGGCCTAAGAAACATGATCAATTCACAATTGGTTCACCTGGTAGCTTTCGGATTTGAATTTGTTAAATGTCACTTTCTAAAGAAAATTGTTAACAAGTAATCCTCATTACAATATCCCCTCTTTTAAAGTCAAGTTTTGAAAAAAATTGAGTCTGTACCTTGGAGTATTGGATCGCGTCGAGCCTGGCATTGTTTGTAGTTTTCTCATTCATGAGAGAAAAATTTGAAAGTCAGGCATGTAATGGTGAAGTTTCTTCCCTTATTTTTTATTTTCTTCCCGCAGTCAGGAATGACAGGCATATCTTCCTCGTTAATTTTTTCCCTAGCATCCACAGGTAGTACGTGGAAATTTTTTATTGGATACGGCATGGCCATGTTTCAAGTGAAAGTGGAAGCCTCCACGCATCCAAATGGCACAACTCTAGGGGTAGGGCCCAAGGGACAGTCCTCAAATAAGCACAGGCTTTCCATGTCCCAGGTTCAAAATGAAGGTAAAACAAGCTCAAATCAGCTAAGTATGGAAGGTTCAGTGGACGGCGCCATGTGCCTCAGCAACATAGCTTCAAGAGTCAAAGTCGAGGGAAGTTCTCAAACTTGCGCCTATCCTCCATGTGTCCTAGGTCAAAAAAAGAGAAAGATCCGATCATTAAAATTGACTAAGTATGGGTGGGTTGATGCGGAAGTCTCCATGTGCCTTAACGGCTCAATTTTGGAAGTGAAATCAAAGGGTCAGTCTCCAAATGAGCACCATCTCACCACATGGTTAAAGTCAATGGAGAGAAAGAGTTGGCTCATTGAAAATTCCAAGACCAGTGGAAGGAGACACGTGTCAGCTCGGTGTAATTTTAGGAGGTGTTTCCAAAAAGGAAACTCAAATGAGTGCCATCTCTCCACATGTCTAGGGGTCAACATAAGTCAAGTAAGAAATAGGCTTGAATCGGCTAAGTATAAAGGAACTGGCAGAGCTCCCCACATGTTAGCCGTGCGTAACTTCAAAGGAAAAAAATACAAAAGGCATCCGCAGGCCCGCTCCAATCAATTCCTTCCATGTGGGTGGCCCAAATTTAAAGTTGTAGAGGAAAATCGAATGGCCCATGTTCTAACTGGAAAAATAATGAAATGGCCATATATTTAAAAACCTATTTTTTCTGCCATTAACGTTTCTTTGCAAATCAAGAATTTGAAAGGGCATGGATGATTGGAATAAGTTGTAACTGTTTCTTGCTTTCTCAAGGAAGTTGTAACCATCTCTTGCGAGCTATATCATGGGCTTTCAAAGCCATTGTACAGGTTGGAATTTTGATATTCTGGAACTGTAATTTCTAATTGGAAGAAATCAATACAAAGGTTTTCCCCTTTTCCTCTACTTTCTCTTTCCTTCTTGCTCTGATCTGTGAATCATTTAATCCTTGCATGCTTAGAAACTTTGTGTTCTAGTTTATACAATCTCAAGAACTTTGGGTCTGCGGATTGTTCCCATTATAAATGTGAATGGTTCTACTCTATATCTCATTTGCTCAATACGTATAAGGGTTTTCTCTGCCATCTCTTTTCCCTGAAAGTATTGTCTTCTTCTTCCTCCCTCCTCTCTTCAAGTCTTCTATCCTCATGTATTGATAACTTTCCAGGCATAAAACACATTTCAAGATATCGGGAAACCACCATTGAATGAAATATTGTGTATTTGTACATAGGTTTTTCCCCTACTTTCAATAAGGGAACCTCTCCCATTAAAGAGGAGGGACTTGCTTTTCCCCTGACTGTGGTTTCATTCCAAGTGCAAATCTGAAACCCAACAATTTTTGGTGACTCCACTGGGGATTTGTTCAACAAATTTCCTTTCTAAAAGAACAACTAATTTGATCATTTCTTTGATCTGGTGACTCTAAGATATACTCATGGTAGAAGGGCTCTTGGAATTGAAGATCCCCAATTTCAACTCTTAGATCAACAAGGTTTTCAACTTCCTCCAACAAGAAGAAATAGAAGATCTCATTCCACAAGCACACCTCCTATTGAAGACAAAGCTTCTGGTAGTAGCATTCCTCAAGCACAACTTAGCCCTAATCTCCATGCCCTAATTCTTGCTGGTGTCTCAGTTCCACTTCAAGCAATATTTCCAAGGATGGCAGCACCTCGGCCTTGGGGACAAAGAGTTGGGCCTCTGGCTCTTCCTCAACCATTGCATGAGTTACCTAGGGGTAACAGGAAGAATTTTCCCAAATTTAGAGGTGATGGAAAAGTACACCCTGATGAACACATTGCAGCCTTCATTGTTGCATGTGGGGTCCTTGGAGTTGAACATGAGGATGTCTCTATTAGGCTGTTTGTGGAAACCTTGCAAGACAATGCTACAGATTGGTTTTACCATCTTCCTATTGGGACCATCATCGATTGGACTACTATGAGGACTGAATTTGAGCAGCGTTTCAAACCTGCTGAGGATGTGCATGCTTTGCTAGCTTAGATTTCTCAAATCAAGAAGGAGCCACATGAGCCTATGAGAGAATTTGTGGCCAAGTTCAACAAGTTGGTTAACAAGATTCCACTAGATACTAGGCCTGTTGATCAGATTCAGAAGTGTTTCTTCTTGAATGCTCAATTGCTGGAAGTAAGCTATGCCCTGAGGAGAGAAAATCTTGCAACTTTGGATGTTGATCAGAGATTGGATGTCAGTGTGGAAGATGACTTGATCATGTCTGGCAAGCTGAAAAGGGAGTCTTTCAAATCCAAAGCATCTTCTTCTTCCTCTCCTCCTGGAGGTAATGTAGATCAGTTGGTGCAAAAGTTGGCTAATGACCTCATTGCCATCAAAAAGTAATTGGCTCAGCATGCTCCATATCAAGATGTTCCAAGGAAGAACTTTCAGCCTAGGAACTGCTTTCCCTCTTCTCAAACTAGGTTGGCCATTGAAGGTCCACCCCTCAAGGTGCCTGTCAATGCTACTTGTGAGGTTCTTGAGCCTAATGATGAGGAAGAAAATGGGCTCTATGATGAACAAGAAGAGGAAGTTGATGAAGAACTGGAGGAGCCTGGTGGTTCTCAAGTTCATTTCCTCACCACTGAAGGTGTGGATGATGAAGATGACTATGATGATGTAGTGGCTGAGATGAATAGTGAGTCATATGTTGTTATGACCTGGGAGCAGACCAACAAAAAGGAAAAAGTGGTGCAACCTGCAAAAATATCCAAGGAGTACCCCATCACCATCCCAGTGATTGCAAGAAGAGGAGCTCCTATTCCTACTACTTCCACCCAAAAGGTAAGCTCTGCTAGTCCTTCTTCCTCTACTTCTGCTTCTGAGAATTCTTGTCCAACAAATGATAAAGCTGATAGATCAAAAGCTCCTCCTACTCCTAGTAGTGATTCCCCATCCACATCTGGATCTTTTGACATTATAGACCATCTTAAAAAGACCAAGATTCAGATTTCTGAGGTAGAGTTCTATCAAACCCATCCTAAAGCCTTTGCCAAAATGGTTAACTTTGTAAATTCTAAATCTAAAACCCCAGCCCATTCTTCTAAAGGCCTTTTTCCCACTCCTTCTTCTCCACCTCAACCCAGCCTTGTGGCTGCAGTCACTTCACCCAATGAGAAGATCAAACCCTTCTATATGACTCTCCTCATAGCTGGCCACAAGCTTAGCAATTGTGTCATTGATTCTGGTGCATCTGATAATGTAATGCCTACAAAAGTGGCTCATGCTTTGGGTCTAACCCTAACCCGCACTTATGGCTCTTTCTATTCCATGGAAAGTAGAGAAGTGCCTTTGGTTGGGAGAATCAAGGATGCACAAGTAGCTTTTTCTTCTTTACCAGATAAGAAGGTCTTGGCTACCATCTTGGTTGTTGATATCCCTCCTTCCTATGGCATGCTGCTAAGTAGGAACTTTTGCAAAGATGTTGGAGGTGAGATCCAAATGGATTGGTCACATGCCTTGATCCCTGTCAATGGGAAGATGAAGAAGTTGTTTCCTGAGAAACAAGCAGAGTATATTGTGCAAAAGACAGATGATCCTAAAGCACAAATATTGTATGAAGACATTGGGCATGGGAACTACATGATCATGTCACAAGAGGAGACAAGTCTGCCAAAGGGAGTGTTTCTTGATCCTAATGGTGTGTGGACTTTGGAGTTTGATGGAAGCTGCTCTTCAGCTGGTTCTGGAGCTGGTGTAGTGCTCATTTCTCCTAGGGGTAAGGTTCATCCTTTCTCCTTCAAATTTTAGTTTGAAAATACCAACAATACTACCGAGTATGAGGCCCTTATTCTTGGGTTGAGCATGGTGAAGGAAATGGGAGTGAAGAACCTTCTTTCTCATGGAGATGTAGAGTTAATTGTAAAACAAGTTAGAGACCTTTATCAGGTAAAGAACAGAAGGTTGAAGCACTATAGGAATCTGGTCTAGGATTCCATTGAATTCCTTGATGCTTTTTCCATTGAAGTTGTGCCAAGGGAAAGGAACACTAGGGATGACTCTCTAGCTGTTTTGGGGTCCTTGTTGATTCCTCATCCTGATTTTCCTTAGGAGAAATTCACCATTGAGCTGATCCATAGACCCAGTGTGCCTGACAATGCAAATAATTGGCAAGTTTTTAATGATGACCAACATTTTCTTTCTTTCTTGGAGCTTAGAGACAACTTTGATCAGTTGTACTTTGAAGGAAGTGACAATCTACCTAGAGAGTGTGTGTCATCAAATGAAGAGGGTGTCAAAGAAGAGATGGATCAAGATGGATGCATCAAACTGAAAGGAAACAAAATTCCTAAAGGGCTGGTGAGTTTGGAGGATCTTTTTGATAAACATGATAGATATATGAAGTCTAAAGTTTCCCAAGGATCTCGAAAATCTGCTGAGACTGAGAAAGTGAATATTGGGAGTCTTGATGATCCCAAAATGGTCAACATTGGAAAATGTTGCACTCAGGAAGAGAAAAAGAAGGTGGTGAATCTGTTGAAGAGGTATGTTGATGTTCTGGCTTACTCTTATGATGATCTTAAGGCTTTTCAGCCTAAAGAAATGTAACATTTCATTCCTCTTAAGCCTGGGATCAAACCCTTCAAACAGAAGCAAAGGAAATATAATCCAAAGATAGCTGATACAATTTTCCAAGAAATACAAAAGCTTTTGAAGGCTAGGATCATCTTCCCCATCCACCATTCAACGTGGATTGCTAATATAGTGCCTATCAGGAAGAAGAATGGTGAGATCCGGATCTGTGTGGACTTCAGAAATCTAAATCAGGGTTCTTTGAAGGACAACTACCCTCTCCCCATGATGGACCAAGTATTGCAAGCTGTCACAGGCTCAGAGATGCTATCTATGTTAGATGGATTCTCAGGGTACAATCAAGTAGAGGTGAATACTGCAGATCAACATAAGACTGCCTTTGCTACTCCTTGGGGCACCTTTGCATACAAGAGGATGCCATTTGGTCTCATCAATGTTGGTGCTACTTTCCAGAGGGCCATGGACTTGGCTTTTGGTAGTTTGAAAGGGAAATGCATTGTTGTGTATTTGGATGACTTGACAGTGTTTTCTAAAGCAAGAAAAGATCACTTCCAACACCTTGAAATAGTATTGCAGAAGTGTAGAGAGCATGGAATTTCTTTAAACCCTAAGAATTCTATGTTTTGTGTCACAGAAGGAAAGTTGTTGGGACACATTGTTTCAAAGGAAGGGATCAAGATTGATCCAGAGAGAGTTTAGGCCATCCAACAAATTCCTCTTCCATCAAGTAAGAAAGGTGTCCATTCTTTCTTTGGTAAGATCAATTTCCTAAGGAGATTCATCCCTGATTTTGCAGAACTTACTATGAGCATTTCTCACATGATGCAAGGGAAGAAAAATTTTGGTTGGTCCTCTGAAGGGAAGAAATCATTTGAGGACATTAAACAGGCTATTGCAAAGACTCCAATCTTGGTGTGCCCTGACTTTAGCAAAGATTTCATTATCTATTGTTATGCCACTGAAAATACCCTAGTTGTTGTGTTAGCCCAGAAGAATGTTGAAGATCATGAGCTCCCAATTGCATTCATGAGTTATGTCTTGAAAAATCATGAGCTGAAGTACACCATGATGGAGAAACATGCTTTTGCAGTTGTCAAAGTTGTCAAGTAGTTTAGGTTTTACATCCTTAATTCTCATTCTGTGGTGTTGGTGCCTGATACAACAATCAAATCCATTCTTACTCAGCAAGAATTTGGAACCAAGAGAGGTAATTGGGTAGCAAAGGTGCAAGAGTATGATCTTGACATCAGGCCAACAAAGATGGTTTGGGGTAAGGGCCTGTGTGAACTCATTACTGAAGGAGCTGCCAAGGAGTTTTCCAAAGATGGAGTTGATGTCCCTGTTGTTCTGTTCCTCAGCTCATTAGATGTATGGTATGCTGACATTGCTCACTTTCTGACCTATGGAGAGTGTCCATCTCACTTGAGTGCCAAAGAGAAGAGAGCCATCAAACTGAGGTCTGCACAATATGTGCTATGGGAGAATGCTTTGTTCAAATGAGGCATAGATGGAAGGTTTTTGAAGTGTGTAGACAAGGAGCAACAAAAGAAGTTGTTCTCTGCTTTTCATGACCAGGCTTGTGGAGGTCATTTCTCCTCTGCTGTAACAACTCATAAAATACTTCGTGTTAGTTATTATTGGCCCACTCTATTCAGAGATGCATCAAAATGGGTTGGTAAATGTGAAGCATGCCAAACGTTTGTTGGAAGACCTAAGTTGGTTGCTTTGCCACTAAATCCAGTAGTGATTGATGAGCCCTTTCAATAGTGGGGATTGGATTTCATTGGAACTCTTAACCCACCTTCCAGTGCTGGACATACCCATGTGTTGACTTCCACATATTACTTCACCAAGTGGGTGGAAGCCATCCCATTCAAGAGCACTACTTCCAAGGTAGTTTGTAACTTCATTAAGGAGAACATATTGATCAGGTTTGGGACCCCAAACAAAATTGTGACTGACAATGCTTCCAAATTTTCTTCTGCTGAGATGATGGACTTTTGCTATGGGTATGGGATCTCACTTGCTCATTCTTCATATTACTACCCCCAAGGGAATGGACAGGCAGAATCAATAAACAAGAACTTGGTGAACATAGTTAGAAAGCTTGTAAATGATTCTCAGAGGAATTGGCATAAGAAGCTATATGATGCACTTTGGGCTGATAGAATTACACCCAAGAGAGAAATTGGAATGTCTCCTTTCCAAGTGGTGTATGGTGTGGAAGCTCAACTGCCAGTCACGGTGGAATTTCCAGCCTTGCATCTGATGAAAACCATTGAAGATTCAAGTTTTAGTAGCTCTTTGGACAAGAGAATTTTGTACCTTTAGAAGCTTGATGAGGACAGATTGCAAGTGGTTGATAGGATAACAACTCATCAGTTGAAAGTGAAGGCTTTGTTTGACAAGAAATCCAAACCCAGAGTTTTCCAAGTGGGAGACATTGTGCTGCTTTGGGACAAAAGACATGAGCCACGAGGAAGTCATGGTAAGTTTGATTCTCTTTGGCTTGGTCCTTTTAGAATCAGACATTTTGCTGGAGAGAACTATTTTTATCTGGATTACATGGATGGTTCTCCTCTCCCACTTCCTTATAGTGGTAAGTATCTGAAGTTGTTCAAGTCCTAGGTGACTAGGTGGTCCTGTATATTCTGTACAGTGTTTTGGTTTTGGGTTGTTCCTTTGTGTTTCATTTATGTTCTTCCCTTTTGGTTTGTTTTGTTTCTTTTTCTTGTCTTGTGTGTGTTGCCTTGTATTGGTTTTGTTTTTGAATCCTTTTCACAATGGATAATACACTGGTCCTCTTTCCCAAAGTTATCTATAGTTCTTGATCTTTCCTTGTGTCTTTGTTCCAAGCCAAGTCATCCCCAGAAAGAGCCAGCTGTTGTCGTCCTCAAAATTCCCCTCTTTTGAAGTCAAGTTTCAAAAATTTTGAGTCTGTACCTTGGAGTATTGGATCACGTCGAGCCTGGAATTGTTTGAAGTTTTCCCATTCATGGAGAACAATTTGAAATTCAGGCGTAATGGTGAAGTTTCTTCCCTTCTTTTTATTTTCTTCCCACAGTCGGGAATGACAGGCGTATCTTCCCCATTAATTTTTTCCCCAGCATCCATGGGTAGTATGTGGATATTCCTGATTGGATATGGCATGGCCATGTTTCAAGTGACAGTGGAAGCCTCCATGCATCCAAATGGCACAACTCTAGGGGCAGGGTCCAAGGGACAATCCTCAAATAAGCACAGGCTTTCCATGTGTCCCAGGTTCAAAATGAAGGTAAAACAAGCTCAAATCAGCTAAGTATGGAAGGTTCAGTGGATGACGCCATGTGCCTCATCGGTGCAGCTTCAAGAGTCAAAGCTGGGGGCAGTTCTCAAACTTGCACCAGTCCTCCACATGTCCCAGGTCCAAAAAGAGAAAGATCCGATTGTTAAAATTGACTAAGTATGGGTGGGTTGGCGGAAGTCTCCACGTGCCTTAACGACACAATTTCGGAAGTGAAATCAAAGGGTCAATCTCCAAGTAGCGCCATCTCGCCACATGGTTAAATTCAATGGGGAGATAGATTTGGCCATTGAAAAGTCCAAGACCGGCGAAAGGAGACACGCGTCAGCTCGGCGCAATTTCAGGAGGTGTTTCCAAAGTAGAAACTCAAATGAGCGCCAACTCTCCACATGTCTAGGGGTCAACATAAGTCAAGCAAGAAATTGGCCCGAATCAGCTAAGTATAAAGGAACCATTGGAGCTCTCCATGTGTCATCCTGGCGCATAGCTTCAAAGGCAAAAATCAAAAAATGCAAAAGGCATCCGCAGGCCCACTCCAATCAATTCCTTCCATGTGGGCAGCCCAAATTTAAAGTTGTAGAAGAAAATCGAATGGCCCATGTTTTAACTGGTGAAATAATGAAATGGTTGTATATTTAAAAACCTATTTTTTCCACCATTAACATTTCTTTGCAAATCAAGAATTTGAAAGGGCGTGGATGATTGGAATAAGTTGTAACTGTTTCTTACTTGCTCGAGGAATTTGTAACCGTCTCTTGCGAGCTATATCATGGGCTTTCAAAGCCATTGTATGGGTTGGAATTTTGATATTCTGGAACTATAATTTCTAATTGGAAGAAATCAATACAAAGGTTTTCCCTTTTTTCCTTTTCTTTCTCTTTCCTTCTTACTATGATCTGTGAATCATTTAATCCTTGCATGCTTAGAATTTTTTTTTCAATTTTATACAATCTCAAGAACTTTGGGTTTGCGGATTGTGCCCGTTATAAATGTGAATGGTTCTACTCTATATCTCATTTGCTCAATACATATGAGGGTTTTCTATGCCATCTCTTTTCCCTAAAAGTATTGTCTTCTTATGCCTCCCTCCTCTTTTCAAGTCTTCTTATCCTCATGTATTGATAACTTTCTAGGCATAAAACACATTTCAAGATATCGGGAAACCACCATTGAATGAAAGATTGTATATTTGTACATAGGTTTTTCCCCTGCTTTTAATAAGGGAACCTCTCCCATTAAAGAGGAGGGACTTGCTTGTCCCCTGACTGTGGTTTCATTCCAAGAGAGTCATTATTCATCAATGAGAAAAAGACTCACTTTCATTCCCTAGGAATATGGAAGGTCACCCCTGGTGAGGAAAGGTAAAAAGTCATGTGAGGGGAGACGAAAAGACAAGTTATGAGGTTATAAATTGGAATGGCTCCTTCATTCCAAAGGGTTGGCAATTGTGGATTATTGTATGTTGTTGAGTTTTCTATCACTACTACATCAAGAAATAAGAGTTAGATTTCCTCCATGTCCTTTTCTATGTTCCTTTGTCTCTCTACTCTCCAACTTTGCAAGCATGGTGATCTTGTATAACCAAGAAGGAACTTTGTGTCCTTGATTAATGAATATGCAAAAATTTGTGTCTCTGGTTTGTTAGTCTTGTTGATTACTTACATTGTTGTGTTCTTCTAATTGAATGTGGCCCTACTCTAGTTACTGTTGGTGATAATTTGATAGTGTCTACTCAAAAAATTAACCCTCTCTCTTTGTTTCTCCTACTCCCCTTTACCTCCCTTCACAGAAAATTCCTCCCTTGTACATTGCACAAGCACCTTGCCACAGGTTTAATGGAGCATTCATATGTGATCCCCAACCTACCGGCCACCCTTTGTTTTTAGTTAGTTTACAATCAATAATGGGAGCCTCCCCATACCCAAGGAGGGGCTTAGCCCTGTGACCATTGGCGAAAATCAATCATTTGCACTGTAGAAAATTATTTCACCAAAAGTCTTCTGCTTATCCCCTTTTTGATCCACCCACAACAATTCTCTCACAAGGTGCTACTAACCCTAGGGAGTTAACGAACGTAAATATCTATAACCATTCATTTTCCTTTATGTGGTTTAATTGGTTATGTTTGATGTGTTATGTTTCTGGCTAAGATAGAGTAGCATATTCTTGTATATTGCATTATTCTTATTATCGACACTTGCCTCTAATGGATATACAATTCTTAGCTTAGATATCTTATAGCACTTACTTATTACCCTTAATAACTCTCGCAACCTATGATTCTAGTAAGACCCCATTCCATATCCTAAACATGGGTTTTGGAACCCTACACCTTTGATAGAGTGGATTATCATCTTCAAGATTCAAGACTCCTACACCATTTGGTATTCTATCATGGCTTGTGTGTTGGTCCTAGATGGTCTTCTACTTATATTCTAATCTATATTGATGCGAAGAGAGATGATAATCATATTGACCATTTTAACCCATATACATCTAACGCGAAGGCAAAATGCTATGAAGGCTAGAGGGAGGCCTAATAGAGAACTAGCAAAAAAATAAAATGAGACAGGTACAACCAATGTACGGGGACAAGAAGCATAGGTGAAATGTTGTAAAGGCCAAAGGGAGGCCTAGTAGAGAACTATCAAAAAAAGAAAGTGAGAAAGGTACAAACAATGTGCAAGGACAGAAAGCTAGAAGAACCAGTTATGCAAGAGGGAGAGGTCAAGGTGGAAGACTCAACGATACATGTTTTTGGTGTGGCAAGGTAGGACATTATACTTTTGAGTGTCCACAAACACATAAAGATGATGGAAAGAGGAAGGATGTGAGTGTGCATATCACACAAGATAATGATGGTGTGATGTCATAACATCACATAGATGAATCGCAGGAAAGAGAGGCATTGCTTACAGTGAATATAGTCTTGAAGATGTTGGGAAAGAGAGGAATTGTGTTAAGACATTTTCCCAATGAGATGCAAGGAAAGGGATAATGTTGCATAGTGGTCAGGGTTCATTTAAGACACCTCTAGTAAATTGTAGGTGGAAAATACCTGGCGAATATCCCCGGAACCAGTTTCAGCAAAAGGTGAATTTGACAGTATCCCAAAACTGAATTTTCGCCAAGTTTTTTGAGCCGGAGAAACCACAGATTTTCAGGCACTGATGCACCATTGACACGTGCCAACAAGATCCTTTGACGCGCATCAACATGACATCAATAACCCTCTATTGACGCGTGTCAACACGACGTCAATGGCCCGCGTTGACACGCGTCAACAAGGTTCATTGGCGTGCATCAATAGAGACCTTTGACGCGCATGAACACAATTTGTTGACGCGTGTCAATGGCCCTTATTGATGTGTGTCAATGACCCTTGTTGACGCACATCAATGGCCCCTATTGACCTACGTCAATGTCCCTTATTGACGAGCGGCAATGACTTCTATTGACGCGCGTCAATGACCGCTATTGACATGCATCAATGACCCCTATTGACGTGCATCAACATGAGCCATTGACGTGATTCAATAGGGGTCATTGACGCGCGTCAATAAGTCTTTTTTCCACTTGATTTGGCCTATAAATACCTTCCCATCAATCATTTTCTCGTTTACACTTTTTGGCTCTCAATTTTTTTGTATACAGGAATCCATCATTGTCAAAGACGCAAGCACAACTACAATGGCGACTTCAATTGTTTCCCAACTACAAGCTCAGGACAAAAATCAAGAAGAAAATCCAGTCCTATCCAGGGGCAAGATCATCTACAGGAATCCTTTGTGCCCCCACATCCATATTGTTTTAAAGGTGTCTTCTAAATATAAATATTTGATAGATGTGTGTGAGTTTAGTGGGCTTGTTGAGATGCCCCATTTCGAAATAGACCCAGATATTTTGAACTACCTTCTCTCATCGTACAATACAGAGGATGACCTTTTTTATGTTACTCTGAACGACAGCTGATTTTTTCAATTCAGTATCAACGCAACCAACATCCATCGGTTTACAGGCCTTCCATTCAAAAATTTACCCTTTGTTACAATGAAGGCAACACTCGTGGAAGACGACAAGAAATACCTCGAATCAACGTTCGGTTTCCATGTTGATTGTAAGTATAATTCGTTTTCATTCATCATTTTTTATTCTATTTTTTATTGTGATACAACTTACTGTTATATTAATTCCCTTTTTTTTGGCATTTGCAACTCATGTCAATAAATCTAGGCATGGTGTGGATACGCAAGTAATTGCACACCACTTTCTTGATGCAATGATTTCCTTTTTTCAATCCAGAATAGTTTTACAGGGTTGGCAAACAGATATAACAAACTGGGCCATTGCATACATAGTTGCCACTATCTCAAAACAAAAATTTGATTGGTGCACCTATCTATCAAAAAAATAAGAACCGACATAAAAAATTCAAAGCTTTCAGAAAAACCTATCCTTTATTCCACATTCTATCTCCTTAGCCTTTATTACGAGGCTCTTTTAAATTTAAAAGACAAACCAATTCCTACTTGCACTGACGAGGAGTTGATGAAGTTGTTAATTCCAATTGAAGAACAACAGGTATAAACTATTAAGCTTGTATTTCAACATTACATTGCACAGTTATTAACAATTTACGGTTTGCAGAGAATATTTATTGAAGGCCTTCCCCGAAAAAAGGTGTTATCAAGAGGAAGAGGCCAACAACACGCTGAGACTTCGGAAGATTCCCAATCTGAAATGGAAGCTCACTCCTCTCTGAACCCTCAACAGTTTGAACTCGTTAAACGCCAGAGAAGTAATACCTTCTCATATATTATTTAAAAATTCCAAATTTGTATTTTTATTTTCCAATTTAAATTTTAACCAATTGAATTGACATACAATTCAATGTTGATGACATTGCAGGGACTTTGGACCATACGCATATTTCATAAACTCATCCATCTTCCCCAACTCACTCAGTACAGTCGCATACATTCGTATCTTCTCAACAACCACCAATTACTACTCCTACACGGCCACCCTTAGCACCGCGACAAACTACCCCTCGACAACAAGGTACAAATTTTGAATACTACTTCGTTTAATTTCGTAGTTTTTGTATTGTTTTCTAGTTTTTCATATTTTTTCTTGAACTATTTAGCACATTGCAGTCCTTCTGTTCAAATAGCGGCACCGACCCCCCCTCAACCAATAATATTTAAAATTCCAACCAGAGGAACAGGGAAAAATAACATTGGTAAACGCATGCCAATTGCTCCGGCCCTTAGCAGGACACTTAACATTGCCTCCTCCTTTCGAATTCCAACCCTCTCACTTGGTGGCTTGCCCAATGCAACAGGCATATCGGTTTTGAATAATATAAATTTAGATGAAGATTATTTGGGCATTGATAGCAATGACCCAACTGGTTTTTTCAATACCCGTGAGATGATTCAAGGCCAACAGGTATACTTCAATTTCAACATACTTTACCATATTGAATTACATTTTGATTTAAATTTATTTGTCTAAATCTTGATTAATTTTATCGCAAATAGGATCAAGCCACCCAAAGGTAGAAACAAGTAGCAGTTGATCAGCCCGAAAGCCCCCATACCTCTCTAGCAAGATCATCTTCATCAGATACAGATGGTGAACAGTTGCTACCTTTTCCTTTGGAGAACTCAATTGGTTATAATTGTTGATCCCATGTCAGTGAGTTTATTCTACCGCATATTGTAGACACCTAAAATATGCTTACACCTAGCATTTCCTCCAATCCATTCAATTAACAACACTTCGTTGATCAACCCTTCTTTGCTCCATTCTCGGATGCCCATTTACGACACCCTTCTTAGTCGTATTCCTCTTATAATCAGATTGTTTGGCTAATATCTCTCTTATTAGCTAAACATTCCTCCTTTCGACTATTTAGAACCTCCCTAGTTCTCTCTAGACCACTTCTATTGGCTTCGTAGGCTATCTATCATTCACAATTGGTTATCCAAACCCCTCCCAACTCTCAATGAGTCTCTAATCACTTGCTAATAAAGTTTAGCTAGCCTAAACCCTAGTTAACTAGCCTAAACTAAGCTTATCTACGCCTAAAGCATGTTTATCCTAATCTAATCCTACAGTGCCTTTTAGACTTTAGTCCCACATGCACCCAAAGTTTAAACTCTTCCATTTGGAAAACTATAAATAGAAGGGTCACCCCTCCCTTTCAAACCTACAACTTTACACACAAACACACAACTTTACATAAGCTAAAGCCAAAACAAGCCTAAGAAAGCTTAAGAGCTCATTTGCATTAGTCAAGCTAATAAGGCATTTGATCTTGGGTCATCCACCATTAAAAGAGCTTCATCTTGCACCCATGATAGGTTAGTAATGAAATAGCTAAACTTGGCCATGTAGCCATTTTAGTGAGATTCATTCACCCTCATGGAGTAAAACAACAAAACTGATTGCTTAAATCCTCTTAGGTTCACTATTTCAAGATTTCAAATAATAGAGGTTAAATGCTATTTTGTTACATTTCTTGTTTATTTCAAGTTTGAATACATGCAAAGCAGGTTTCCTTGCTCATTTCTTATCTGATGGTCCATTGAGGGACTTTGCACAAAGCTTTTGGGTTTTGCCCCATATCCATAGCTTTTTGTAAAATCTTTCATTGAGCACACATATCACTCAGCTCATATAATGGGAGAGAAGGGCTAAAGTACTTATCAATGAGATTATTAGTCGTTTTGAAAATTATTGGCAAAAGGATAGTTTATACGCTGCAATCCAGAATCAACCTGCGAAGATGGATTCCTTACTTACCCAAGTAAGAAGTGGGACTGTCACGTATAACAACTATAAAGACGACATTTTGGATAAGACATTAAACAAATTGGAAAATATTAGTGCTGAGGCCCAGGCATATTTTAACAAATGGTCTAAGGACAAGGATCTGGTAGCAGTTGCAAATGTCGAGAGAGATAGAGTGGTCGTAAGTATTATCACTTTCAAACAATATTTTTTGTTAATTTGAAAATTTCTAATTTTAATAATATGTTGAATTGACATTACTTTTTTTGTGCAGTTGAAATATGAAAATTTGAAGAGTCAAGCAAAGGTTTTCCAAGTTCACTTGGAAACAGCGAAGAACAGTTTATCCGCAACAAAGAATTTGAAGGAAAATATTGTTTTGGTTAACAAACAAAGCAATACACTGAAGCGGATAATTAAAGAGCACGGCTTTGACCCTGAAATATTATTCAAAGCTAAGGCAGCAGCTGATCCAAATTTATCGTCCCATGGAGATGCAACAAAGCAAGAAGAAAGAATTTTTAAAAATCTGGACAGTGTTGCAGATGATCTCATAAGTTTTAGGGTTATTTCTGCCATTGGAGAAAGGAGTAAAGCCACAGGCGAAGAAACCATTGGGGAAAGGAGCACAGGAATCGAATTGGATATAGAAAAAGAGGGTTGAAAATTTTTATTATTGAGTGTGGAAACTTGAAATATTGAGTCTATATTTGAAAATTTGAAACATTAAATGTTGTGGTCATGGTATTTGAATTTTATTATCTGGATTTGATAGCCTTTTAAATTTTGAAATACTATATAATCTTTAATTTTTTAACTTTTTATATATTATGAATAGAATTTTTAGATTGTATATGAGTTTATGCTTTTTGGTTTACTCTTAATGGTGATTGCATTAGATAGGGATGAATCATGATGATGTATGTTTCTTGTTTACTTAGATTATCATGAATTGTATGTGGACGTAGATTTAGCATCAAACACGATAATTCTTCTCTAGACATTTAAACTTGTTTTAAGATAATTCTTCTTCTCTATACTTGTAATGATATGATCATGATAACATTAGAATGGATATAGATGATGATGAATGATGATAATGGATAATTGTTTTAAAAAAATGGAATGTGTTAGGACAGAGACATTTCTTTAAATTTAAAATAGATAAATAATTGTTTTAATAATAATTGTAGTGTCAGGATTATGATATGATATATATGGATGGTGATGAATTTCATGTGAATGTAGATTTAGCTTCAAGCACGATAATTCTTCTTCTCTAGACATTTAAACTTGTTTTAAGATAATTCTTCTTCTTTATACTTGTAATGATATGATCATGATGATATTAGAATGGATATAGATGATAAATAAATGGAATGTGTTAAAATGGATATAGATGACATTAGAATGGATATAGATGACATTAGAACGGATATACTTGTAATGATATGATCATGAATTGTTTTAAAAAATGGAATGTGTTAGGTCTTGAGACATTCCTTTAAATTTAAAATAGATACATAATTGTTTTAATAATAATTGAAGTGTCAGGATTATGATAATGACATGATGATATGATATATATGGATGATGATGAATTTTATGTGGACGTAGATTTAACTTCTAGCACGATCGTGGATGATGAATTGTATAATGGATCGTGGATTATGAATTGTATAGTATGGAAATATCTTCCTCTATAAAATTCAATTGTCATTTTATCCCACAAAGTTTTAAAAATATATCAAAGCATTTTGCAAGTATAAAAAATAAATTAAACATAATTGTAAGAAATCAAGAAACATGATATAATAGGGTTTAACTTACCTCTAGTGTTTTAGATTGTTGTGAAATAATCACTGGTAATGTGCTAGATCTTTTTTTTAAGAAAACTCAACACGAGAAATAGATTAGTAGATAGATGGGTGAGTTGCCTGACATTGTCAGTCCCAAGAAGTACCAGCTTCCTCAGATGGATGTCAACCCATGTTTTCAAAAAAAAAAAAAATTATTTAAATAAATGTAAATATATGGACCTGTAACATCTTTAATGATAACAAGAGCTGAAAAAAAAATTAAAGTGACAAACAATTAGATTAAGGTGAAGAAGATACATATTTAAAGTTGAAACAATCCATTATCAATAGCTTCTTCAAACTCGATGTTCTCTTCTTTAGAGTGTGACAATGCGCCAATTCCACTCTCAACGTTGGGAACAGTTGTACTTGTAGCTGTATTATTCACACCTCTTCTTTCGCAAAGGGAATTCTAATGCGCAATTGCTCTGTCGAAAGGAAAGGTTTCCATGGAGTACTGAAAAACATAACACCTCATGTAACTTTCCAGATTTTTATCCAACTTGTTTCTCAATTTTGATTTTATAAATAATAGTGCAATGAAAACCCTTTTGTCCTCTACAGACCCCAAAATCATTGTTTAGCATAACTCATATAATCTGAAATATTCACTTATATCTTCTTGTAAGATAGAACTTTTATAGATTCCTCGCCACAACCTTGTAATAGCACCACTTTCAGAAGGTTCGTTGTTGCAAAATTTGTTGTTTGAAATTTTAATAAATCAGCATTCAACATACCTTTGATTTCCATACCCTTGAACTCTGAAGTCTTTACGAAATGTTCCATTATTGTACCCATGGATTTATGGAAATGCTTTCTTACAAAGTCAGCACGACCACGTTCAGTATTCTAAAAATTAGGATTCATCACACCCATGGCTTCAAGAATTTTATCTTTGCAGAAACATTCTCTAACTTCTGATGATAAGAATTCTGAAATTTTTTTAAGCTTTATTTTTTTTTCAACTATAACAGACTCAAAGAAATTACGTGTCACGGGAACATCTTCTCATTCCAATCCTGTAATATCTTGACGTTTTTGCAAAATGTGCAGTGGTATGTCCCTCCCATTAACAGTGATGCAGAGGTGATCGTGGATATTAAATCTCAAATAGTTATTGGGATTTTTAAGATCTAATAAAACTTTCCAATTCTCAAAAACAGGTGTATCAAAACTATCTCGGGAACAATACAAGATATCAAGACTTTGACATACCATTTTTCTCATCCGTATAAAATCCACAATATAGATTAATCTTCCTTATGCATG
Source organism: Taxus chinensis (assembly GCA_019776745.2). NCBI lineage: Eukaryota > Viridiplantae > Streptophyta > Pinopsida > Cupressales > Taxaceae > Taxus > Taxus chinensis. The sequence goes on from CM034154.1 coordinate 364,821,834, forward strand.
TTTCATCAGTGTATTGATCTCCTGCAACATTGGAAGAATACTAACCAATGTAAGCAATGTCTCCAAATCAGTTAAACGAGACAAGTCCCTTGCCCTATCAACTTCATGATGGTATTTGTGCATAAAACCAACCAACGAATGATACTCCTCACGAACTCTGCATGCAGGTTCATACAAAGAGATCCATCTAGTCTCAACATCTTTTAGAAGTTTTTTGCCATCTGTAATTCCAATTACAAATTTCTGGAACTCAAGAAATCGCTTTGGGCTGCTTGCCATATAGGCATGAAGTTCTCTTATAAGTTCTTCTAATTTAGCAACATTTTCGTGGTTACTTACCATTTTATACGCTAAATTCATTCTCTGAGCCATACAGTGAATTGGTAGCATATATGGGGCCGCTGTTGTTTGTAATCTAACACACAGCCCTGTTCGGTGACCCTGCATGACAGATGCACCATCTGCTCCAACGCATACCAACTTCGTAGCAATTTCATAATCAATCATTCCAACAATATCTTTCAAAAGAGAAACAACTATTTTATTTAGGTTTTCGGCATTACAATTTTCAACTATTTTCATAACACCCAATAGATGAGGTGTCCTTATATGATTTTCTAAAATATAGACGTGGATACATACCCATGCAGTGTTGTCGACTTCTGTCACTTCATCAATTAAAATAGAGATAAAATTTGACTTTTTTACATTCTCTTTCAAATCTTCATTCTCTATCATCGAAAGGCATTTTGCCATTTCCCATCCACTACTTTCAGACCAATGAGACTAAGGTACGTTCAGCATTCCATTATATTGATACAAAACTTTGAAATGGAGGAAATCCGAAATCGGTCTTCCTTTTTTTAGTATGTGAAATAGAGTAGAGAATTGTATGAGTTTTGCATGTAGATTTGTTTGATTCATCTTACCAATATGTGATGTGATTGTTCCTCCCTTTTCTAAGAGATGCCTGCGTTTTTTTTGTTCTGCCTCATATTCCGATGCATATCTAACATGCATGCATTCTTTTTCAGTTTTCCACCTGTGTTTTGATTTTCTGGCCATCTGCTCCCATTACAGTCAAATATTGCTTTCCATAATGTTTTTATATAGTGTCCAGCTTCATTTGCATTTTTTGTTGCTTTCCCAATTTCCACGTACATATTGTACATGTACATTCAGATGGGATCTCTTCATAATTAGATGATTGTACAGGGTCGATAAACGGAAATTTAGCTACCCAATCAAACTTGTATGACCTGCCAATGGTCCACATATTCTTGTTCATTTTCAATGTTTTACTTTTTTTAGTAGAATTTTGAGCAATATCACAATCACCTAGTTTCCTCTTTCGTGAACCGGAATTTGAATTTGATTTTTGTGTTCCATTTTGCTGAGTATTTGTATATGTGATATCTTGATGCACTTCTGGTTGCACCCCAACAGGAAGAATATCTTCAAGATCTGGCATATTATCGTAGGTGTCATTTGTTTGATACTGTGCAAAATGCATGTCCACCTCAATAATACCTTCCACACAGTCAGTATTCTGATTCTTTCTGGTGGCATCTTTATGGTTGTTGGTATTTTCAATATCTGTATCTGCAAAGTTTCCAAAAAACTTGAACAGCGATTTCTGAGATTTCTTAGTTACTTTTAGGGTCTTCGCATTCTTAGGACTAACACCTTCCATTATTTTGAACAGAGTCCTACGTCAACAAAAGAACCAAGTAGCGACTCCCTGTTGCCCGTCAACAACTAACCCTTTGTCGCGCGTCAAAAGCGCGTCAATAATCCTTGTCAGGCATCAACAGGGCGTCAACTGAAACTATCGCGCGTCACCAAGGCGTCAACTATCTCTGTCGTGCGTCAACTCTATCCCTGTCGCGCATCACCTGCTTATGCCCTGTCGCGTGTCAACTCTCTCTCTAACGCACGTCAACTGCGTACCCCTTTGTCGCGCGTCTACAATATCTCCTTGTCGTGCGTCTACAATACCTCTTTGTCGCACGTCAACTATATCCCTGTCGCACGTCAACAACTAACCCTAACAGGCTAACAACAATCTCTGGTGCTTAAGAGTATGCAAGTTCAAACTTCACGGTATTGGTAATTTGGTAAGCTACTTATGGTATACTACCCAACGAATCACCTAGGTTTTTATAGGAGATGTTTTCAAATAAAGGCGAAGCCGACCCCAAAAAAAAATATACTGTATATTTTAGGTGAACAGGGCACCGACCCGCTCCGAAAAAATTGTCTTTTCAAATTTTCCTAAAATGAAATTTTCGTCATATTACGAATATTCGCCACTAAAATTATCCCTGATAGTGGTGGTTAATCGTGTGTGCACAAACAATTTGGTATCTATATAGATGGTAAAGAAGTTGGGATTGGAGCACAAACCACAACCAGATCATTATATAGTGACTTGGTTGGTAGGATAAGTTAGCATTGTGTGGGAACAATGTGAAGTGGAGATGAAGATTGGCCAATTCTCAAACAAAGTCCGGTGTGATATCTTATTGATGTATGTGTGTCATGTATTATTGAGGAGGTCACGGTAACTTAACATGTGTGACGGGACATTCAATATAGTAAAAGTGCAAAAGGATGGACCACTAAGGGAAAAAAATAGAATGACACATCAAAGCCAATTTGCCTACATGCAAGAAAGGGCAGATCCTACAAGATGAAAGGAGAACATATGTTGTACAACAAGGCATTGCGCAAAAGGACATAAATGGAGTGTGAGCATAAGTGCGGAGGATCATAATGTGTGAATAAGGTAGAATAACAAAGAAACCCTACCTAACAATGTGTGACAAAAACAAGGGCATAATAGGATGATAAGTCGACATTTATGTCAGAAGACAATGTGCAAAGATGGTGCATAAGACCATATGAGGTTGAGGATAAATGAGACACCCTATGTGGGTAGAGGAGGCAAACCTGAAGACGACAAACAAGTGTGTGGAAGAGAATGAACCTTACCGAGAGGTTGAAAGGGTGCTTCTACCATTCAGTGTTTGTGAGCACTGAGCTCGCACACTTTCTTACCCTAAGTGTATGATGTAGTAGTATCCAAGTTCATTACAATCTTACATCAACCAAAAATATGTTGAGCAAGAAAGCAAGCTAAGTTTAGCTATGTGTGCAATCTTCTTTGGCACAATTTTTGGCAAAGTTTTATTTAGCCTAATAGCACACATACAATATTTTGTTCTTTTGCACTTGTCTTTTTAGGGTGCATATGTTTTTGTTTGCATATATTTTTACATGTCATTATCAATTTACTTCATAAAGGTTTGTTGTACTTGAATGATCACATATAACTCTTCAAAAGTTGGTGCAACTATATATCCTATGGTGTGGAGCAAAAATAGTGACTAAATGGCTAGAAGGCCTTGTGCAAGTAGAAGTATATTCGAAAAACATCACATAACCTCCCCATTATACCCATAGACTCAAAAGGGTAGTGCAAACCTTGTAATCCTAAATGTGCACAAACGACTAGAGGCATAACATAGAACTAGGAAGTCTTCAAAACGTGTGTGACATGTAAGATATTTACAAGACCTTGCATTAGAAGGGGAGTTTCATATTGATTTCATACATCCACTCATGAAACCATGAATTCATTAGACTGCCACACAAGAAGTTCTTGAAGACAATGTGTGTGATGTCTGCTACAATAGTACACAAGGTTCTCCAACAACGTACAGGGCAGGATCACCTAATGGCAACCTCGAGATTCCAAACAAGAACTAAGGAAGGCTTTCCTACTTTTCAAATTGTGACCATTGGGCCAACTCGTGTTTGCATTTGAGTTCAAATATGATATGGGTCCTTTAAACCTTATCCTCGTTTAAAATTTGTAAAGGAGTTAATATGTTTATGGGCCAAATGTAGTTGAGACAACTATTGTAGGTAGATGGTTGTGTTATATAAACACATCACTACACTTGAGAAATGCATTCGATTTCAATTCATGATTGGAGATTAGTTTAATTTTGGTTGCTAGGAGTACTACAATTAGAGAATTGTGCTAGGCCTAGGAGGGACTAATAGAATTGAATCAATTTGGTCAGCAATGTTTGTAATTTTGTGGGCTACCAAATGGGAACCAAGGGAATACACTCAAACCCTTGAAACCTTGAAATCAAGGTCCCTTTGAGGAACAAATGGCTTGTCCTTCTCTAACTAAAACAAAATCCAACATAAGTAGGTTGCATAAAGCAAAATCAATCCATGTGTTTGTTATCCAAATATGCAACTCTTCCATGCTCAATCTTTTTCCTATGAATCCGCAAATCATAGCCCTAAATGCAAAATCTTCAAAATCAATTCGAGGGTAACCTTTGAAATCTTATATCCAAGATCTCTACAACAAAATTTATCGAGATATCTCCATCATTCCAACAATCTTGATCCTCAAGCTCTGCCACATCAAATTGAGTCCAACCCAAATTGACTACAACAAGATTTGCTCTGCAACAAAATTCATTCTTGGCTGTTCAAAAAGGAGAGACATTTAAAGGGTTTGTCTCCTTGCTTGAAAGATCCCCTTTGCATCAAAAACCTTCCCATTTCCTCCCGTCGTTTAGATCTGATCTTATAGGCTTCAAATTAGATCCAGCAATCTCTCTCTCACCTCCTATATTGTTAATGGATACTTGACCCCATCAATCTTCACCTTTCGCTTCACACCAAAACCCTGCCAACTATGGAAGCAAATATTGTGCACACTCTTGACTCTTCCATCCCCGTTCATTGTTGGAAGCTTCAAATAAACAGCTACCTTCCCAAATAACTCATTGTCAATAACAACACTTGTTTGGCATCATTGGCTATAACTAGTACAAACATCACAAATGCATTTATTAAAAACAATTTCAGGCTCTTCTTTTGGATTTCAGGTATACTACATTGATTAATAATTTCGTTACATTCCCTTTATATTTCCCACTAACTAGTGACGATAAAAAACCTTCTGGCCAAAAAAAAAGGCCTAACACTCTACCGTAGGCCAAGATATTACTATTTTTTTATGGAATTCTCAAAATTAATAGAAAACACTTTTAAGAGACATTCAAACAATTGTCAAAATTACCTTGTGACGGTCAAATGGACATCAAATTTAATATATATATATAATGAAAGTTTACATAATCACACTACTAGATCCAACCCCTCACTGCCATTGTAGAACATCTATTCTGCAATAATTAGATTATCCGTGAAAAGGATTTACAACATTTACACATCCTGGAAATTTGAGGAAGCTGCACCATATCTTGATCATGTGCTGCAAAGGATGAAGGGGTTCAAGGAAGACTTCCAATCTGTTATTTGATTTCCCATTCAAACATACACCTCTTTTTGTATCATCCAGTCACCTTTCCTTTCTTCCCAATAAGATCTGGATCTGCAGCCTTCATATCAAGGGATGCCTTTACTACCATCGTCTCCTTCTTTGAAGCCTTATGCCCTGCCACCTGTGAATGGAGGGTCTCCTTAAAAAAACAAGTACATGATTCAAACTCAGCTGTGAACCCTAGCTTTAGGACTAACCCTGAGCCACAAACATTTACACCAGAATGCTCCAAATAGGACACCACAACCTCATTCAACTTATTTGGAGGCTTCAAATTTACCAAATCAACTTCCAAAAAGCTCTTTGACAACTCAAGCTCAAGCGTCAGCTTTGTCACTATTTGGAGACTTGAAATTTAACAAATCAATCTTCCATGAAAGCTTTTTGTCAACTAAAGCTCAAGAGCCAGCTTTGGCACCATTGGCTACCCAACTTCTACAATAATTTGAACATTCAAAAAACAGGGTTACAACATTTCTAAAGTCTGGAGAAATTTGAGGCAATTAAATTGACTCTTTGATTGTCACACCTACAAATCCTTTACCCTGGCTCTTTGATTGTCACGCCTATAAATTCTCTCCCCATTCAGATCTGCATCTGGAACTTTCAATTGGAGGAAGGAATATCTTTAACAAAAGAAACTTGAAAAAAAATCGTACACCCAACAAGGACATAACGATTCAAGCAAAAACAAAGAGTTCTATAGAAGGTTGATGGTAGGCCTATTATTCAAAATTTAAGAATTTTAAACTCATTTAACTCAAAATATAAATAACAAATGGAAGAAAATTTCAGGCTCTGTTAAGTTGAATGTTTTATGTGGTGTTAAGTTTAAACATGTGCCACTGTCAAAATGCCCAACAGAAAACACTTTTGAGCCTTTGAGGTGCTATATGCTAAAATCATACTATTTCGAGCAAGAATGTTACACAGCTGAAATAGTGAACAGGCTCATAGAGCAGTTACATTCGAAAGCACCTCTGAAGCTAGCCTATATGATTGCATGGAGATGCTCAATATGGCACTTGCTTAAGAGTTTCTTCTCTAGCCTTAACAAATGGTAGACAAAACTCCACCGGAGTCTACCAGTTTAAAGAATGCCCCACTCCAGATTCGTGCAGCTTTGCATTGTATGCCTTTTCCAGCTCAGCCTGTCATGTACAAATTTGGAAACTGATGTAATTGCTTATGAAAAGAGGATGATGATAGTTTATATTACAGATAGTTTTGCTGTTAAGCATAGGAATCACAAGCAAGAGTTATCTACCATATGCCTCAACAGAAAAAAAATGAAGAACCGTTATCAATCCTGCAGACCAAAATGAATTATCTCCACCCCTGTGATGGAGTAAATTCAGTCTCAACCATCAACATTTACACACTTCCTTGAAAACAATGTATCTATAAATACCATAACTTTGCAGCAAAGACGAATTTTCACTTCTGCTTAATACAAACATTCGGGATGCAAACGATGCGCAGTTTGGCAACATGTTTGACTGATTAAGAGAAATGAATATTATTAACATCACTAAACAGAAAGCATGCAACCAGGTTCAGGACATGTTAGAAGCAATCAGGTGGATATATTGAGGTCTCAAATATGTTCAGCAAAAACACCAGAAAGAAAAAGACAACAATGCAACTGATACATTTCTAATGCCTGAAATATAATTATAGAAAATAGTGAACACCCTAGTTAAGCTTCACAAAACAATATTTATATGCAAAATAAATATACAAAAGCATCTGAGTTGATGTCAAGAATTTTAAGTATGGATCAAAAAATCGTGAAACAAACAGTTATAAAGAATACAATAAGAAAAACAGCATGTGAAAAAATGCACTAGTAAAGTGGAAAGAGGGTTTCAATATCTGGAGCAAACATAGGACCTCACATGATCTTAGTGTGGGAAAAATTGTCCATTGGAAGTGAATATGAGAAAAATGTATAAGTATCATCTAAAAAGAGTAATGTACACAGCATTTATCAGATATACCATATAACAGTCCAAATTATTGAACAAGTGATGAAAAAACCCTTGTGTTTATTTCTTTGTGCACGGTACATAGGATAAGGGCATTTGAATTTCTACTTCTCCAAGTAGAAAGCTTACTTACCCTGCATGATTTCAGAAATGGTTGTAGGAATGCCGATCTGAAAAGATGAACTGACGTTGCAAGTGATGTTCTCTCCCAATCTGCAAGATAACATTTGCAGGACTTTAAGTCCATATTCACGAAATACTAGTAAAGCTTAAGTAGAAGTTGAAGCTCAAACAAATTGCATACCTTTTGTATCCACATTAGAACTAACACTAGAACCAAGAACTCCTCCATTGTTCAGTTCTTGAAGCAACTGCAAAATTATGTACATTTTAAATTATTGCTTGAAGCCAAATAACAAGCATGTTAGCATTTACCTTGAATACATTAATACTACTGAAAAAAAACAAGAAAGGAAAGAAAGTCTGTAAAGAGAAAATCTGTATTCCCATAGAAATTAAGATTTGAATGCTCAATGAATTCAAAGTGCTCTGTTTGAATCTAAAATTGTAATTTTAATAGTTGTTGTCCAAAGCAACCCCCCAGGCTATTTTGACAACCTACAAACCAATTTTGGACTCAAAAAAATCTTTGCTCAAAAAGCTGCGGAACACTAGGACTTAGTCTTCCACGGAAAGCAGCAGAACTTAATGTTCCGCTAACTCTTCAAGTCCGCGGAGCAAAGGAAAATCAAACTCAGGACTTAAGCGTGTTTTTGGGTCAAGAATGCTGCGGAACATTAGATTGTAGTGTTCTGCGGAATGTGTGAACTAGTGTTCCAAACCCACGGAACAAAGGAAAGGAGCGCCAGTTTCAAATGTCGCGCAACAAAGGTTGAGGCCATTCTATAGAGGTCACGGATTATTGGGAAACAAGTTTCAAAGGTGGCCAAGATTAAATGTCACGGAACACTACCCTATTGTTCCACAGGCTTCACGAGAAACTAGTGTTCCAAAGACTTTAAAAGTCCGCGGAACAATGGGGAACAAGGTCTCCAACTTTAAAGAGCCGCATAATAAAGCAAATGCCACGGTAGCTTAGAACTTCCACGAAGCATCCAATGGAACCCACATAGGTCTAAAGGCCGCGGAACGTTGCAGAAGCTGCACAACTAAGGATTTGTGTTCCGCAGCATAGCAGGAGACATATAAGTCTGCCAAATGAAGGGTTAGTCTTCCATGGGGTTTGACCTCAAACGGAGGCCACAAAACATTAAAATGTCGCCAAACAAAGCAAATTCAAAGATTTTTCGAGAAGCAAAGAACAAACACAGGAAAGTTGTGGGATAAGCGGTAATGGCTTTTAAGGCTATATCTTTCGCAGCGGTGGTCCAAATCACACAAGATCGATGGCATTCAAATTGTTTCTTCCAGGGCAACATTTTTGGCATAAGAAAACGCAAGATTTGATGCCATTTTGAGGGTCAAAAATTTAACCACGGTAAAGGTGGGAGAAAAAGTGCAATTTCAACGATATCAAGTGTCCAACCACCTCACCAACCAGAAATTAATGTTTAATGGCGCTCATGCCTCATACTGTAACTCTGATGGTGTGCAAATTGGAGGAAGAAAGGTTGCCCATGCTTTGTACCGCAAAATGATGGCTTTGGGTCCTTGGTGGGAGAGTTTCATTCATTGCTCAGTTGACTTTGTGTTTCCCCACTCTTTCTCTCTTCCTTTCACATTATTCTATAAATGTAAGTGTTCTTGCACAGTAAAGGGGTTCTCTTATGCGGGATTGGGAGTTTTGCCTTAGAGTTTTACATTTTCCATGCCTTCAGACCTCTGCAACTACATTTTGCAAGTTATTTTCAAACCTTTGTTCTACAAATGCAAGTGAAAATGTTTTAATGATATGCAGCTATGTTTTATTCCTTTAGATACTTTGTATTTGATATGAATCTCTAGCCCTCTTGTCTTCTTTTGGATTTATTCACTTGTCCCTTGCAAAAACTCTATGTTTCCTTTGGATTTTGCATGGTGGTTGTATTTGTGTCTCTACAGGTCAGATTTGAACCCTGTTTTAGTTTTGGTGCATCACTTTCTTTCATTTTGCAACTTTTTCCACTTTCTTTTAACCCTGGATCATGTGAATTTGTAGTTTAGATTTAGTTTTAGTTGCATTTTGGAGTCGTAGGTTAGTTTGTAATGGGGCTAAGACAAAAGGAGCCAACCTTCTCTGGAGGTTTGTCTCACTTTGCAAGTCCCACACTTGGAGACAAACCCATGTTCACCATGTTGATGTTCATTCATGACCATTCCGAGGGTGCTACTTTTGTGTGTTAACAATAGTATTACAACACATATGAATAGATTTAATTACTTCTAGATCTTGTGAAACTACCGAAAACCATTTTCCAAGGTGGCTCTATTATAGCAACAACTAACTTACCATAGACAATGGAGCATTTACTTAGCCAAGTGCTCTAATGCCCAACTCATGTACCATTATTACAAAAAAAATCGATGACATTGTGACATTAACACATTCTGATGTTTATGCACCAATAAGTTGGGTGTAATGACTGATACTCACATTGAATGGCTTTGACTGTCTACAAAAAAATTGGGATATTCTACTACTTTTTAGTATATAGAGTCAATGTACACAAATGTCGAGGAAAAGGTACCTTTTGCTCCACTGGGATTAACAATCATGAACATTAATAGAAAAGGCAAGGTTGGGTGTTTAATTTGGCTAGTTTTCTCTTTTCTTATCATAGGCATGTCTCATACAAATACTAGCAGTGAGATTTTGAACTCTTATCTCACTAGCCATTTAGGAAGATTATTGCCCTTAATTTAATAAGGTAGCTTTCGATTCTTCACCTCCACATCTACAGTTTGCAAGCAAAGCATATGAGCAGATTGCTGAAGTAAGCAAGAACATTGATTTCCTAGGACTTCCACTAGGCAAATTGAACTTCAATTATTCATTTTGATGCAAAGCTACATACAATCAAACTTATGTTAAGAACAAAAACTAAATGTTCACTGGATATTTCCTAGGATGCACTCTATTGTTAGATTGCAGTCTCATCCTGAGAGTCAGAGAATAGAGGTTCATGGTTGGAACTTGGCATGATGTCACCATATGTATATTGGCTAAAGGACTGCTTGGTATTCAGCGTGCCTTTATTCAATGCACATAAGTGCTCTTCAAAGGACAAATGTGTCTTTGAAGATGAATTTCGTTTATGATGGTATAAAAGATTTTTTGCAGACTCGGCCTAAGGTTTCCAACTTCCTCTTTGAGTAGACTTTCCCAAGGGTTCATGAAAGTGCTAGAGCCATTGAGGTAATTTCCATGCCATGAACCACATTGTTTGTTTGTGTAGACACAAAATCACGCACTTTGGGTAATTATCTAGTCTTGATTGCATACTACTATACATATGATTCCTAAGTAAGAAAAGTACTAATTAACCCATGTCTTTGGCCACCTTTCTTTGCTTTATGTTGCGACTTTTGGTCTTACATCCTTACTTGTTCGGTCTGCCTTTTTATACTTCAGCATTTATCATCCTGGACGCCAACGCCGAGCGCTCACGTCCCCTCTGGGCACCACTGATCTCAATATACTTTGTTCACACTTTTTGGGTCCTTTCTAGCCGTTTAAGCATCTTATCTTTTTGGTAGTCAGCCTTTTCGGGGTTAATTACAAAATTCAAGCAAAGGAATCATATAAATATAAAGTTATGTGATCATAATAAAAGGACCAAACACTAAGCATTAGCTATCACCACCTAAGGTTGCATCCATCAAGCATCTAAGAGTTTCATTGCATCCATCTAACACCATCTAAGGGACACAAGGGCTGGTTATTCTACGTCCACTTCATAGGAGGGAAGTTTATTCTATTCCATGCACACATCTATTACATTTCTTTACATCTAGCTTACTTGCATGCTATCAAGTGCGACATGCATAAGAGCCACCTAGGGCACAATTCCGCACCCACGCACATAGAACTACATTGGGTCTGAGATGTAGTGCAGCACTCAATCGTAAGTTCACCATTGTGACAGTTGAGGACAATTTGACCCCTCATTCTACATCTTTCTTTTTTAGGATTTGATGTCTAATTGAGGGTCTTGCAAGTCAATACTTCATTGCAGGTTTCCAGCGACTTTGGTGATCAATGTGCGACCTCATAGCAACCAAAAGCGAACAACTAGCGACCACTCAAAGGAGATTTCCTAAGCATTTCCGCAGACCTAAGCGCCCAAAAATAGGTTTTAGGCGCCCTTGTCCCTCTCCAAGCGCCCCAATCCTACCTATTCTTCCAGATCTGCATTTTTTTGAAGCAATGGTCAGTACTTCGTATTTTCCAATTTTCCAACTCTATACACCTTCGAGATTTTTGCGAATCAGCTAAGGCTTCTTACCCTCTCTTTGCACTTAGGGTTTTGTACTTTCTTGTTTAGTTTGCTTGGGTTAGTTTCTATACTAATTTCTGCAACTATTTTCTGCAATCTTGCATTCAGATTAGGCATATATTTCCACATTTAGCTAAACCAATTTGATACTCATTGTGATAGGAAGGTAAATACATGTGTTGACCTATCACAAGACTTTCTCAAGTCCGTCCATATCAAGTATGGAGATGTATAACTAATAAGTTGTGGTTTATATTGACCTTCTAAATCTTTAATTCATGTGTCTTCGCATGGACCAAATTACTAAACTGTATTAATTGGCAAGAATAACTCCATCAAAGGTCCTACATGAAGTTCCACTTGAATCTTGATCACAAAGACAAAGAGTTGACCCAAGCCAAAGAAGAAAAAGAAAACATGCAAAGTGGCCAAATGTTTTAAGAAATGTAGTAATTTATAGTCATATTCAATAGAGTTGGGTAATGGACATTGCTCTCAATATATTCCCAACAACCAATAACAGCTGACAAAGTCAAAGATCATGGCAAAAGACCTAAGCCTACCCCCCTTCTTTGTTAGCCCAATGTAAGATTAGGTCCAAGATGTGGAGACATTTCAAAGCCAACTGATGATAATAATCCAATCATCTTAGAAAAATACTCTAGAAAGAATAAAGAAAAATCCACTCAATATGATGTTTTAAGAAATCTTGATCAAGATTTTTGTTGTCCATTGGTTTGGCAAGAACATGGTAAGGGGTTCAAGCACCCCCCCATTTTAATCTAAACAATGGATCAAAGAATTTAAAAATGGTATGGGTTACCTACACCTTATACAGCTCTGAAATATTTACAAGCTTGGGGAGAAAACCTACACCAAGTAGTGAATATTGAGAATAAAAGGATGGAAAATGCTCAAAATAAATGAATTTTGCTTCTTTTTCATATATTTTTGAAAGACACAATTTGATAGTAGATCTCTTAACCCAAAAGGGCATTTGATTCCCTGCACAAACAAATAGCTCCAAACAAAAAACGACAATGGTCCAGATTCATTATGGACAATGAGAATAAATTGATGACAAAACAAGATCACCCAATTTCATCTTTCTAAATAACATGGGTTCAAATAAAAACTTATATCAAATGAACCAAGTGAAACTTTTAAACCATCTATGCAAATAACAATAGTTCAAATGCACAAACAATAATTAAAAACTCATCAAGCGTGCAATGAAATGAAATACAACATAGTAGTAACATAGCAAAGGCTCAAATTAATACTACACCATAACATCATATCGATACAACAGTTAAAGAAATAACCACTTGTATTAAAATCCATGTTCTTACAACATCCCTTTCAAGAGTTTAGCTCCCTCTCTTAAAATTTGTATATATCATTCCATATATCTCTTAAAGGATATTACAAGAACCTTGTATAACCAAAGAGGGGCCTCAACACTTCCCTTTCAAAAGGAATATGATCCAGGTGCATGTTTGTATCCCTAACAAAAGACAAAACACATTTTAATTTTCCTTTTCACGCACCCCAAGGAGAAGTGTGTAATCACTGAAGGCTATTGAGATAATAAAGCAAACGAGAACAGATGTTACTTCTTTACATTGTTGTCCTTGCAACCATTTTGATCTGCCCCTTTTTGCACCAAAGGGTTTGAAGTCATTTCAATGTGCAGCCAATCACCTACATTAGGGGAACTCCGAGAGTATGGACTAGTGAAGCATCCATGTGTATGCCACTCTTTCCAAACACTCGAGGCCTCTTTGGGAATCAAACTAATCAAATATTCTTCCATATACCACCCATTCTTGGCAACCACATAGAATAAAGTGGATGCATACAATTCTTCTTTTGTAGGCTTTCCTCCTCGTTTCAAGCATATCATTGTTCAAGCCCATTGAGAAATGTATAAATAGAAAGCAAGTATCAATCCTTCCCTTTACTTGTATCCGACTAAAAAGACTTAAGTAGATTTTATCTAATTAAAGAGTTGTATGCCTTGTAAAATGAGAAATGAAAGGGGGCAAGCATCGTTTTTAATACTCTAATGCATGACACAAGGGGAGACACCTAATTTGCATCCTTATGCTCCCAATTTTACATTTTAAAGGTCTCCAGTCTAAATATGGCTAATCGATAAACTTCCCAAGCTAGCCACCTACTGGGTGAGCATTCTAACATGATAGAGTAGGAAGCCTTCCACCTGAATAGAAATGCTACAAGATAAATTTGCTTCATTGTATCCAAGATACAATTTTATATCCTAAATTGGCATATAAATAATGGACCATACAGACATTAACAAACATTAACAATTTTATAGTCTTCTTGGTGTGGCTTTCCTCACAAACATTAACAATCCTTGAAAGGATTGATTAAAAAAATGAGGTCACGGAAACATATTTCTTGCTCGAGTAATCTTACAGCCAATAGGGAAGTTACGTTCTTGTATCTCAATCCCGTCGCATTTACTGTGCAGTGGGAGAGAGTGAAAAAATAGTAGAAAGAGGATCATTCAAGGTAAACATTTCAAATTTACTAAAACCTTTACACCTAAAAGAGATCAAAACAATGTGGATTTGACAAGAAGTCCCATAGAACAACACAAGATGGATTGCATGGCAGTATTTAATGCAACGACCAACAATTTTAAATTACCCAAAACACTGCAATAAGAAGTAGCACAGATAATAAGGAAAGAAAATCAAGCCTTTAAGAAGCCTCTAAGTCTACAAAAACAATTGAAGCATGTGAGCCAAAAAACAAGGATTGTCAAAACCACAACAAGACTACTAAACTACACATCATAGGCCAATAGAGAAAAATTTCAAGGCTCTTAAAGGAAAGTTCCTAACGCATTTTTTAGACCATATGTCACCAAATCATGCTCTGACTAAACAACACATAACAAAAGACAACAAGCTACACTACATCGGCACAAGGTCTCACTTGAAGGTCTCACTTGAGGTGTAGAGAGAGCACCAGGGGCCTTACATCATGAGAGAAATGCAAGAATCTAACACAAGCACAGAGGAAGCATGAACATGCGTTACTTCTACAGACAAACCATAAAAATTCCTCTACAAAGCACAACTCATGATAAAATACTTGGATCATACAAATAACCTTCCATATTCCATACATGCAAGAAGAATTTAATATCGCTGAGTTTGAATTACTTGAAAACCTAAGGCTTCTTCCCTTAGGACGTTATCATGTTCCTCACATGTCTAGTTTCAATAACGTAATGTACCTCTAAATAAGGAGCTCAAGAGTATTTATAGGCTGATTCGCAAGGTTTGAGTTCGAGTTCAAGTTTGATGGATGAAAAAAATTGGCTTAAATTTGACGGCCAATAACATTTGGAAAAAAAATCATCTTAGAGTTCGGAGAATAAAATATTAAAATAATAATTTTAAAACAATAAAATATAGACTAAAATAAATCAATAACATAAAAAACCTAATAAAATAAATAACAAAAAATATAAATAAAAGTTATAAAGGATAAATAAAAAACTCAAAAGTAAATATAAAATGAAACCAAACTTTAAAATATAATTGAAATATTACATAAAAGATAATTGTAAAATACTAAAAAATCTAACAAATAGAAATGAAACCAAAAACAAAAAACAAAACATGGAAAAATAAGAAATAAAAGGCAATTCATAGAGAAATAGTGGAAAACTTTCACGAACACACTCGAGAAGCTCGCAAATCAGAGAATAAATTGCAGCCTCCAATGATTGCTCTCTCCACTCTCAGTCAGTCCCCCAGAAGCTCGTGACTCGTCTGCAACAAAATCAAATACAGCTGCCATACGTTCAGCTTGGGCACAGACACAGGACACACAGTTAAGGCACAAAATTTTGCAACATATTCCTCCGATTTTTCTGTGTTTTGTCTGCAATTTTTCTTGGCTGACTTTAGTGATTTTATATTAACTTTGTAGGGGTTTAAAAAAACACAGCAAGTTTCGAGATTTAGAGCAAAAAATCAAGCTCCTTGAGACTAAGGATACAGACGTGCGGCAAAAATCAGACCCAAAAAAATTGGAAAATTTTGGTGACTTTTTGGTACCTAAATAAAAATCGACAAATTTCAAAATATTCCCAAAAACTTTGGTGAACCTTGTGAGATTGTTCATAGGATTCACAGTCAACTTGGCCTAGCCAATTGTCATGCAAATACTTTTTTCATTCCATTCTAGATTCCTCATATATGTGTGGCTGTCCCTTAGTTGGCTCGCGCTCATTGGTTCCAAAACCTTCCCTTGTCACTTAGTTGCATGCATCATTGCAAATTATCAACTATCATCCCAATCTATGCGTCGACACATGTCCATATAAATACTCTTACGTTAACCAATCACTATGCATCATGTGCATCACTCCCATGTGCTCCATGAAAGATTTTGATCGATGCACCTTTTCAAGGGTGTTGGCTCCCAAATTTGTACCAAGATTGAAAGGGATGAAGACAGCAGGATATGCCATTGTAGCGAGTTGCTTCTTTAACTAGAGTGGCAGACTTAAGGCCAACAAATGGGAGGGTAGTTAACCTCCTACTCTTCAGGCTCTGTGAGACCTAGGGAAGAGATCTTGGAGCAACCTAAATGATGTTAAATAACAGAGATTAGACAAGTATAGTCCAACAGACCCAACCAGGCAGCCTAACCACTATGAATTCCCACCCAATTTGTTTGTCACTAGCAGGATATTCATAAAGACACCTAAGAATGGGCAAAGGTTGCACTCAAACAGATGAAAATGCTAAAGATTTCCATAATCCACAAGCTAATTACTCTCTAGACCAGCATAATGTTCAAAGGAAATCTCATAGACATGAGTCCAAAGCTATAATGGTTGAAACCTTAGGAATTTGCAAATATAAAGTGAGATTTCAATAAAGTGTGAAGGTGAATGGTAATATTAAGAAAAGAAAGTGATCAAATGAACTATGATCAGGGATTGAATCTATTGGGCAAGGAGTTACCAAAATTTAGATCAAGTGAGCTTATGATAACCAAAAGAAGACAACAATCTACACAATTGTTACACATTCCACCATACATTCAGACAAATAACAGTATGATCCTACACGTACCACACATTACTCGTTAGAACAAGATACAACAAGATGACAACACGCTGATATTGGGGTAATTACATGTCTACACAACACAAACAAATGTTTCATTACCAAACAATGATCTGCATAATCAAAGCTTTCTAATAAAACCACAACACTTGCTCAACATCATACAATATTCACTCTTTGAACCAGGAAAGACTATCACTATTCAATTGCTCACAAAATTGGAAAACATAAATGCTCAAACAAGACAACCAAGTTTGCTCAATAGCCAAAAGATCGCTATGTAGAGTTTCTTCTCCACTTTATACAATTTCCTTTGCAAAGGATGTAATACCCCTCCCATTACCACCCTTTTGAATCTTGTTGCACGATCTCACATTGACCTTCGTCTAATTGAGTTCGTCGTTCTAAGCGTCGTGCTTATGATTGGGATGATTTGGAGATTGAAACAATTAAATGCGATATAGGAAAAATAGTATCACCTTCCTAAAAATTGAAATATTAGCGGTTGTTAAAGGATAAAATTCTAATTGTATCACATCGTTTATCTAAGGTTTGCCCATCTTTCCTATTTTGTCAAAAAAATGTTTACATATTAACTAAGATTTTGATTATGTACTTTCCATAAAATGTCAAGCTTTCGATACACTTTATCTTGATGGGAGTCAAGTCTTTTTGGTAATCTAAGGCGTTCAGTCAATACCACATCAACCTGGAGCATCTAAGAGGACTCTTGCAATATATAACACAAGGTGAGTCCACAAATCGATCAACCTCATTTGAAGAAACATATATTGTAGCCCTCAAAATAGGCTTCATGTAAATTTAATGATATTTTAATCCATGAATTGTACCTCGTATAATAGGTGGCCAACCTTAGGGACTTATCTGAGGTTATAAACAATTATTTACACCACTTAGCTATAATATTGGACATAAAAAAGAATCTATGAATAGTAGGATAATAGAAGGGTGTTCATTTAAAAATAAATAAATAATTAGATACTCTAAAAATCTCTGTAAATTTTTGAGAAAATTCTTAAAAGGTGTCAACCTCCTGTCAAGATATACAAGTTTTTAGAGAGGCATTGTAGAAATAGTGATAAAAATCTTTTATTCATAGGTATGATTTCAATGTCCATTATATATTTAGGATTATCATACCTCGAATAATTATTGGGTATTGTAATAATAATAATAATAATGAGGATATTATTAATACGCATAATTTCTTCAATCACTTTGAAACATATTTCATTATGAACGCAAGTTATAAAATTACAGGTATTGCTCAGATTGTGTCTAATTTAAACGATTTAGAGACTCTCACGCTATTCCATTTAATAGGGATAAGCTGGATTCTTCCTCAGTTTCCAATATTCTCCATGTCTACGCCTTTATAGAGATCTAGTTGTATTAGGGTATTAGACGTAAATAACCATAAAATATAACCTACGTGTCAAGAGCCCTACGATTTAATTTTTCTTATCATGGGAACTAAAGGGTGTTGCAAATGTGCTTGGGGGTTGTTCAAAATGCTTGGCCAAGGGGAAACCAGCTCTTTTGATCAAACAAGAATCTTTGTGGGTAGTCTCTTGCAGACATATATGTATCCAACGGTAGGGATACATTCCTCGTTGATAAGAAAACACTAACCCGCATTCCCTTGTTCGTTAAAATTGGGACTTTTTACGTATTTCTTTTCTATGGACTGGTTGGATTAAAGGGTATATTGAAATTGCTGTAGTGGATCTGTACCTACAATGCATAGGCAATTGACAATAGTTTACCCTGACACCTCTTTTTTTTAGCCAGGAGATGAAATGAGATCTAATATTTATTTGGGAAATTATGAAAACTGAGTGATGGACAGTCTTGACATTTGCAGAGGCCAGAGGATTGTGAATTTCATGTCGTAAACCAATGTTGCTATAGCCCCTTTGCACGGCCCATGAACCGTTTGCTAAAATGCCTCCAAACTATCGCCATGTGGACTGTGGTGATTGCAAGGTGCTGCACAAAATCGGCTTGCAAATATTGAGAAACTTTCAACCAAATGCAATTGATAGCTAGAAGGCCAGCACAAGGCAAAAAGACTATTTGACAAATTGGAGCATTGGTTGAGGAGGTCAACGTGGCAAGAAAATTGTTACAGGGTCTAAAATGCCTTACATAAGACAGACTGGTCTTATGATAACAATGTTGATTGTTGGGTATGCTCTAAATGGGTTTCGCTAAATAAGCTTTGGAAGGTTCAAGGCAAACGCAAATTGGGCAATTGTAAACCCAACTCCACAACCTTAACCAATTCCCCCTCCTCCCCATGCCTACCTGCTGCACGAAAATAATAATTTTATTCCATATAAGGTTGTGTTCATCCATCAACTCTTCAGCTATGAGTGGAATTCTGCTAAATCTTGGGAATAACAACTGTCAGTGCGAAGCTTGTGAAACATTCTGACTAGATGCAAATAAAAAGGGAATGATTCTTATTGTTTAAAATGTGCTAATCTTGGCCTTATTAAATGTTTAACGTGGTGGGCTTGCTCTATGGCTAAACAAAAATTTGCAATTGGAATTGTAAGATCTTCTAAATTTAGCCTCAAGAAATGGACGCATTGAATGAGATGATTTTTTTTGCTTCTATCTACCAGAATGCGCAACAAAGTCTAGACATGTAATGAAAGCAACACTTATGCTTCCATTCTGCCATACGTGGCTTTAAATATTAGAAATGGCTTAGATTCCATAAATAGTTGGTGTTATGGAATATGCTTGGTTAAGAGACATATCTAAATTTAAAAGGGACTATTTCTATGATTAAAATAGTTATTTCATATATTTAATTTAAAAAATTATGTTCCATGTTTTAAACATAGATTTACTTGTCATGGAATTGTTTTTTGCTACTAATGAATGTTGATTTTTCCCCTGGGACACGGATTTTTTCTAAATGTATAACTTGGGTTCGTAGCTCGCCTGCTAGCTCGATGGAGATAACGTGGCATTTTGTCAACTCTCCTTCTGGGGAGATTATTATATTTAACTATTTTGAATTTTCATGTTTCCGCACTGCTATACATGGATGCATGTAGCATTAAATAGTTTTATATTATCATTTGTAATGGAGTTGCAAGTCGATCTAAGGAAAAATAACGTTTAGGTGAATTAAATGGGATGGATTTTCAATAGCAATTTCACTTTTACTTGTTTTGCAATGAATGTAGTGATTTTTACCATTCAATGAAAGAAAATACTAGAATATAATTTTATTTTTTAAATTATGTTAATGGATTAAAAATCAGATACTAGAAAAGTACAATTACGATAGCAAGTCTTGCAATTATTAGACTAAAAATGATATTATGATATAGCATATTTTAGGCTCGGAAGAATTTCACAAATCATGGTTAAAGAAATGTAAATCATTTTTTATCAATTATCAAGATTATAATTTTTATAATAATTTAATTGTTATAAAAATAGTTACAATTTTTAATCATGGATTTACAATATTATTTAAAGGTTGTGAAAAATTGAAAGGAACGATAACCAGCTCGTACCAAGCCAAGAACACAGATGCTAATGAAACACCACGATCAATAAGATGAAAGCAATTCACCAGAATAACTGTACATAAAACCTTTGCAAACAAATGAGAAAGAATATCATATATTATTATAGAACTCAAATGCAATACATTGAGAATGGCCCTTACTTAAATAGGCAAGGAATAACAATCTAAGAACCAGTCAAGGTCGTAGATCAAGCCATAAATCAAGGAAATAACTAGTCATCAAAGAACTAGTCAAGACCGTAGATTTAGGAGAGAACTAGACATCAAGGATCTAATCAATACCATAGATCAAGGAAAGAACTATACTTAACAACTATATAATATCTCCTAATATCTAAATAAATATAAAAGAAATATCCACACACATAAGTGGGTGAGGATAAATATAATAAAGGTAAATAATGTACCTAGGTGAAAATAAGCTAAGGTAAATACCTACTCTAACACCCCCACTCAAGTGAAGCTAGGGGCCAAAATAGAAGTGGCATGTCCACAGTATGAGTCCCGACAACTAGGCCTGATGAGGTACTCATGTATAATAACTGGGAAAAAAGGGACACCGCAAGGTACTCAAAACTAGTAACAACAAAGTAAAAAGAGTAAAAACCCGCTCCAAGGCATCCCAAGAAGCTTGGCTCAAAAAACTAGTACAATGCTGAAGAAGTTTGGTTTGCACTATGGTCTGAATCCACTGCTCAATCACAAAAACTCAAAAACAACTGACACTGGGCTTCACCAGAATAGCTCCATACAAGGAGACTGTCAACGGAGTGATGTCAAAAATGCAAAACAAGAAACACCAAACATAATCTCGATCAACTGCTGTAAATAGGTGTGCCACAATCCAAGAACAAAAACCAAAGTAACAAGGCAAGGACACAAAATCCAGAGTGTCATAATCCAAGAAAAGCCAAGGTAACAAGGCAAGGGCACAAAACCCGAAGAAGCAGGATCAACACCGACACCCTCCCATACTGCTGAATGGGTGGAGTGATGCTACAAATCTGTATGAGTTGCCCAAAACAACTACTCGAACACTGAAAAACTAACACTGGAATCTAATAGAATAGATCCCCCATAAGAGATACTGTCAACATACCAAAAGTGTCAAAAATACAGATACAAAATCTCTCAACAAATAAGAGAGATACACTACACCTGCTAAAGAAAAATGCTCAAAACAAGAAGCGTCACAATGCAAAAGGTATAGAAAGTGGAGCAAGAGGCCGAATGATGGAGGAGCCATGCCTGTAAAGTCCTCTCAATGAATGCCTATGTCTCCGCCATGAGTGATCAGATATCCACCCCAAATCAACACGGAGGGATGAAGAAGATGCCTGCATATGACTTAGTGCAAAATGCACAATGGGTGCATGCAAAAGAACATCAGAATGTGTGTCAGGTTGATCATGTCTGACAACTGAAATCTCAGGTTTCTCAATCCTCAGTGAAGGTGCAAGAACTCATGTGTTGCTCATGATCCTCAGAAAGAATCGAGTGACCAAAAAAGAAGCTCTATCAATGTGTGATCCCAATGAAGTATCTGCTCGAAAACCAATGTCATGATGAGAATTCTACTTAACATGTGGAATAGAGGAAACAATACCCTGTGAATGTCTACCAATGACTCCTCTAGTGAGACCCATAGAACGGAGCATGGGAGAACTGAATGCAGTGGTATGCTTCTTAAAAAAGTCATGTAGCTGAGCAGAAGTAGGATACATAACATGTGGTACTGTAATAGGCACAGATGTGGAAGAGCATGCAGTAACAAGCCTCACAGGTTTAGAAGCATCAAAAGCAGGTTCAGAGCTCAAAGACTGGACAGATCAATGTCAGTAGGTATCAAGAGCAATAGTTGCAAGTGGACTAGGAGCATGGATATGGTTGTTCACAATATGATGGTGATGTTGTAGGCTAGCAAGTTTGTTCTGCAGGAAGTGTATTATTGTATCCTTATCGTGAATGAGTGATTGTAGAAGAGAATTTCTCTTCTTGAGTGATCTATTTTCTTCCACGAATCTTAAAATATCCTCATGAAGTCCACATACTGCAGAAGAAAAGCATATCATTCTCAGAATCCATGATAGGTACAAACTACATCTCCCAAAAGTTTTATGACATCGGGCTCAGCTGAAATTACGTCCATAATTGATTACAACACTCCTCCATATTTGGCACTTTATAATTATAGTGCAAGTCTCAAAATAAATATTTCCAATAGAAAGAGCATGAAAAAATAAGCACTTTTACAAAAAACGGCACTCAAAACCGAGTTACCGATCAAAAGATACAAGCTTTTTAATATTTTGCTCTGTTATTTATTTTAGTTGCCACTAAAACAAAATAAAAATTGTTGTTGCCTTTATCGCACAAATAAAATTAAAAGGGTGCTGAAGTTAAGCACCTACTAGTAGGAATCACAAGCTTTAAGCCCTCATATGACCATACCATCTGACCAAGGGCTAAGGATACCTTCCGGATCCAATGGAAGCATCTGTTTTGCATAAAAATTCATGCAACAACAAAATACGACCAAATCCCAAATATATGAATACACAATAGAAATTATTTGTAAAAAAAAACTTACAGACAGATGTCACCAGCAATCTCCTGCTCTGATACCATAAAAGGAACGATAACCAAATTGTACCAAGCCAAGAACACAAATGTTAATCAAACACCACAATCAATAAGATGAAAGCAATTCGTCAGAAAAAACTTTACATAAAACCTTTGCAAACAAATGAAAAACAATATCATATATACTTATGGAACTCAATGCAATACATTGAGAATGGGTCTTGCTTAAATAGACAAGGAATAACAATCTAAGAACCAGTCAAGGTCGTAGATCAAGTCATAAATCAAAGAAATAACTAGTCATCAAAGAACTAGTCAAGACCATAGATTTAGGAGAGAACTAAACATTAAGGATTTAGTCAATACCAAAGATCAAGGAAAGAACTATACCTAACAACTAGATAATATCTCCTAATATCTACATAAGATAAAAGAAATATCCACACACATAAGTGGGAGAGGATAAATACAATAAAGGTAAATTAAGTACCTAGGTGAACATGAGCTAAGGTAAATACCTACTCTAACAGGGTAGACCATAACAAGTGTAGCTCCTGCACTTGAAGATACTAAGTATCCAATGCTCCAAGTGTGTAATGTTCCTTTTTGAGGGACTTTTGGAAAATGTCTAGGGCTGCATGAGAAATGACTGAAATTAATTTTAAGATGGTTGTAATCAGACTTCCAAGGGTTGGATATGACTGAAAATGCACACAAAAACCTGCAATTTTTCCCTTCCTAGGGCAACGACCTGTTTTGGGAACTCCCACTTACTTTTGGATGCCCTAAACATGCTGAAATATGCCCAATCAAGCTCAAAAATTCTGATTAATTAACAACAATCAAAATATGAAGGAAAACTGATTTTTAGTGCCCTAGAATTGAAGATATCAATTTCTATAAACCCATGTTTGCAGAGTTATTTTAAAAATTCATAAGTCTATGTAAAAAGCTCCAAAATTCATGAAACTTGGGATCTTGGGGTTCAAAAATATGAAGAATGAAAATATCTACTCAATGTGCCCAAACATCCACTCAAACATGCCAAATCTAACCTACAAGCAATTCGCCCCTCTTGGAAATAATGAATTAGTGGCTCAAACATGCAAGGAAATGATTGTTTTCACCTTTGATAATTAATTTAAGTCCATCCATCCAAGAAACCACACCATGCATCCATCAAAACATATCTAACATGCTCATGATACAAGTCGCCTAAGGCCGAATAGAAAGATATCAGCTCCAAATTCTTTGAGATATTCAATAATTCCAAATATCCTTGCTTGAGGGTTTTCGTCCCCAAGACAAGTTCCATTATTAAGGGTTTTCATCCTTGAAGTGGTCTCAAACAAGGGTTTTAGTCCTTGATGAGAGAGAGTAAAGGTACAACCTTTTCCCAAAAGAAATAATAAGATTCAACACATCACATAATGGCCAAGCATCCTCCTTTTATAACATAAGGGGTGTTACATTTTAACTTATGCCTGACCTTATAACAAGGACCTTCTGATTATCTAATTTGTATTTGGAGCCTACATGCTCAAAATTCTTTATATTCTAATTAAATGAGTTCTTCTATTGGAGAGTTTGGCTTCCCAATAAGAATACATGATAATAATGAAAATATCTATTTAGGAAATGCCATCCAAGTCTTCCCCTTGCTTCTTTTCTTGAATCCACGGGGAGGAAAAATGAGTTAAGGTCTTCAATTCTGCTAGTCTCCAATAAGGGACATGACAGTTTCCCAAGATTGCTTGTCTCCAAACAATTACAAGAACCTGGATCCCAAATTAATATTAGTTGCTCATCTTTTGATATACCTGCACATGAAGCAAGCTCATTAAAGAAAATGTGTCCCCTTCTTCATCCAATCTGCTTTGTGGATATGATGATTGGTTCTTCTTTGCTTGTCAAGGCCTCATAAATACTATCCAAACATTGATTGTTCCCAATTTTCCTCATGTTGTCCCAAACAACCAATGTAATCTTGTTTTTCTCTTCAAAAATCAGAATGTTAGTGGCTGGAAACCACCTTAAATCAGCCATGAACATAACAATGTTTGTAGAAGCTTTGAACTCCTTCAACCATATGGTTAGAAACTCTCTATTGTCTTATAAATAGGAGTGTAGTTGGAAAAGTTGTGAACAGATGAAAGGAAAGTACAGCAGTTGTAAGCATGGAATCTCTTCAAAAATTCCCACACTATCCATGAGATGAGGGCTGGAAACAACCCAATATTGATGGAGTGTGACCCAACAATATCCAAGAACCTCCATTTACCAACTCCAATGATTAAAACTACTTGTATGACATCAAATACAAAAAGATCATATGGCTTACCCACTTTCCTTATCAAGCATCTTGCTGCCCCAATAATGGTCTATCCTTCTACCAACCATAGCTTCCCCTTCTTCTTCCAATGATAGCTTCTCCTCTAGCCTGCTGATTTGAGACTTAGTAATTGCTAGATCCTTCCTCATTCCATTGTTGATTGTCTTCAAGGGATGGTTGTCACCTACCACTACTGAACTTCCCTCTTCCTCTTGATGTGATTTAATGTCTCTTAGATATCTTCTCCTAGGCCCTTGAAGCATATTAGTATGCTTCTTCCACTATATGCAACCTTACTAAGTAGATTTTATCTTGAATACTCGGCTGCAATCCATTGATGTACCTTGCTACCTTTTCTTGATCCATCTTACAATGACCAGCCCAAATTGTAATTCGGTAAAGCTCCACCATATACTCTTTCACACTCAACACCTTCTGCCTCAAGTTTTGTAATTATTTCGACAAATCCAACTGATAATCTGCAGGCAATAACTTGCCTTTCAATTTTGCAACCATCATCTCCGAGTGGGTAATCTTGTGCTTGCCCCTCATATGCCTCTCCTTTTGCACTTCTTTCCACCATAGGGTTGCATGCTTGACCTTGGTTTGGGCTACCTTTACCGTCTTCGCATCCTCTACTTCATCAAATTTGAAATACTCTTCCATCTAAATGAGCCAATTAATCAGCTCCTTCGGATTCAAGGTTCTTAAAAAGCTTGGAACCTTCACCTTCACCTCTCTTCCAATCTTTGAGATAGCTTTGATGAGTATCTTGACCTTGCTCTAACCGTTCAAGTGTTGGTCTAACGTCTTCTACTCCCAACTCTTCATCTTCAGCATAACTCACATCATCCTTTGGGATGAATCCCCTTCTATCCTCTTCAACAATAATCAATATTGTCTGTGTTTGTTGTGTTGTCATTGATGAAAAAGGATCTTTAATGAAAAGTGAGGATGAAGGAGTGCAAGAGGAAGTTTGTAGTGAGTGTGACATGGCAGGACAAGGTATGGTGTTCATGGTGTCCATGATTGAGATCACCTGGTAAGGTTTGGCTTCTTGAGTAGCTAGTAACTTGTAGAGGCATGATGGTGATGTGATAGGATGTCATGATGATGTCCTAGATGTTTGAGTAGGTGTGTGATGATGTGATACAGTCAGCATGATGTGCATGAGTGGCATTAGTGAGATTTGCTTGGTCCAATAGGCCTAATCATGAGGCCTAGTCAACAGGATGACTTGGTATGATGGATTGAAGGCATGAAGAAGATAGAGAAGCATGGTCAAGGCATGGAGAGCATGAAGAGAGTGTGTTAAGACACTCATGTGAATCTCAGAGTGCAGGTATAGGTTTGAGCATGGTTTGCAGGTGTTCATCTAGACCTAGTCTAGGTGCTTGGAGGCCTAATGAAGCATGAAAGTGAGTTGCAGAGCTAAGTGAGGCCATGAGGGCATGTAGAGGTGTGAGACATCTTGTCTCAAAAGTGTGTAAGTGTCTTCATGATGGAAAACAGGACAGGTTCATGAAACAAAGGTTGAAACAAGCACAACTAGACCTATTTCTAAGACCTAGAGCAAGTATGACTTGGTGTATGAAGCAAACAAGCTAAGAAAGGTCAATTCAAGCATGAATTATGTGTTGTGACTTGGTAGAGAGAATGTGGAAGGTGCTACAGGTCATAATTCAGCTGGTAGAGGCATGTTTGAGGTCTTTTAGAGGCATGTTCTTGAGGACAAGCCAGGTATGCATGAAGAAGTCATAGTGGATGATGAGTTACAAATAGGTGCAGACTTAAATGAGTCATGACACATGTGAAGGAGGTCAACACAGTGTTGTGGACAAAGTTTCAAGTCAAAATTCAAAGGGAGAAGCAAGAAAAATGAGTTTTAAGTCCTAAAGAGCTCTCAAAATGGCCATTTCCAGTTCAAGGGTTAAGTTTGATGTGCTCATTGGTATGTTAAATCTCTACATGGGGACCCGATTCTTTCATCAATGTTGGGGCATGGAGTCAAGATCATTTTGCAATTGGAATGAGGAAGAATGATGCCCTATGCTTTATGAATGATCCTTAAGAAGTTAAGTGGGTTTTAAACCCTCCTAAAACCCTACCTTGAAAGCGATGGAGAAGAACTCAAGTTTTTGATCATCAAATGACTTGGGATAGATAATGGAGGTCTCAGGGATGTAGAGGACTCCTTATAGCTCAGTTTGGTTCTTGTTCCAGGTGTGATGAGAAGGTACAACAAAATCATTGTTTTCTGAAGATTTGCATGTGCAGTCATGTGATGAAGGTTTCATGGTGAAAGACCAATCTGTAGGAGCAAGTTTGAGATGTGCCCTAAGTGTCTATGAGAAGTTTCAGATAGATTCTTTGTAGAGTTTTGGAGAAACCTGTCATTCAAAATGACCTATCACTTAAGGCCTAACAAGGCAAAAACCAGTCATGGTGTTTGAAAGAGTCCCAGTGTGAAGGCAAGGTGTAAGAGTGAAGTGTAAACATGAACAGCTAATATAAGTCTAAAATGACATGTTTGAGCTCAAGAAGTGATCAAGTGAAGTGTTTTGGGATATAAGCCCTAATGGTCCAAACTGCTCCATAAGGTCTGCTAAGTAGGTCTGAGAAACAAGAATGCAAATGTGACTTCCTCCACACAACACATGCAGGTGAGTGTTTGAAGTTGAAGTTGAGGTCTTCTGAGAAGTGCTTCATGCTTTAGTTTGGCATGAAAGTGAGGTTTGGAGTGTTGAAAGCTATCTAGGACAAGACTATTATTTGTGCCTTCAGACCTAGTGTGAAGAATCTCATAAATGCATGCATATTGAACCTATATGTCTTGAAATACTGCATGTTATGGGTTTGAAAAGTTGCACAAAGAGAATATATTTCTAGAAAGGTGCCATAAGAGTCATGAATGGGTGATTTGATGAGTGAACTAACTCATTTTGTGAAGATTGGTTTTCTGAGTTTGCAACGCCATTAGGACTTTGTCCTAACCAGTATGTCATGGTTTGAATGAAGATGGTGTGGCTACTCCATGTCCTTGAAGGTGAACTAGAGGTCACATATAACCTCCTCCATACAGCAAAAGGTTTTGAAAGCTCATGCATCAGTGTTGGTGAATCAACCTTGTGACTGTATTTTTAAGTTGTCATGACTGTGAGCATCTAGCTGGGAAGAAAAGTTAAAATGAAGTTCTAAGCCCTGACTTGCAGCATTCAAAGCATGTGATGATGTCTTGGACATCTTGAAGAATCTCCCGTCATGATTTCAGTGCATGACTTGAAGCCTAGAGTGTGTTTATGCATCCAAGTTGAAGACTGTATTTTGAAGGTCATAATTCTAATGGAGCATATGAGTCATAATGGAGTCTTGATGTCAAAATTACGAGTTGCAAAGCTTGTCAAGGTTATAGATGGCGAGGAGATGACCCTAATAACGTACCTACATCATCCTAACACTTGTTTCATGACTTATGAGAGCTAGAAGACAGATTCCTACGTTAAGAAGAAGACAAGAAGGAACAAAACCATTACAAAGGAAGTTGACAGTTGTCAATCTAAAAAGGGAATCCTTTCATTTGAATCAGAAGATCAATAAGTTCAAAAACATGTTGCAATACCTAATGGTAGTTACAAATGTCATGGTAGTTCATGAAAGGTCAGTGCTTGCAGCTGACACCCTGCAATAGTAATGACAGTTTTAGATGATGTCATGTAGAATCTTGTGTACTAGTTGAAGAGACGAGAATGTTAAGTGTTGGAAGAGGAAATATAAGAGGTGTAAGAGAGGGGTATTCTCGTGTATAAGAATGACTAAGTGTGCATGAAAAAGAGCTTTTGATGATAATATTGCAGGAGAATGAGCTGATGAGTGAAGTGTTAGATAGGTTCATCCTTGTGTGTGTGAGGCAAAATGTATATGTAAAAAGATGTCTTGAAGACTGTATTAGGAGAAGAATGAGCTGATGAGAATATGAAGTGTGAGAGGAGAAAAATGAGTTCATCCTTGTGTGGATGAGGGACAAAAATGTGTGCATGCGAAAGAGCTCTCAAGATTGTATTAGCAGCAGTATGAAGTGACGAGGAGATAGATGAATCAAGGTGTGTGAATGAAGAGGATGAACATATAGAAGCTGAATATGAGATCACAAATTTGTTGTTTCAAGCAACTAGGTCAGATGTATGTGATCAAAACCTTGTAAAGTCTAAGTTGGTGCTTAGCAAAATAGGGAGTTGGTGCTTCCATGCAAATAGGTGCTTGTAAAAGTTGTCAAGTAGGTACTTGACTAATTTGTTAAAGTTGGTGTTTCAAGTTGAGTGGGTGCTCAACAAATTGAAATCCTTGTAATCTGTTATGAGACAATTGTCCACCATAGTGCATTGATTTCAATGGGTTTTTCTCCCTTTAAGGGTTTCCCACATTAACCATTGTCTTCATGTGTGCTTGCTTGTTATTTTCGTATATATGAATGTCATTGTTTCCTCATGGTAAAGGTTGATCAAGATTGAATGGCTTGCTGAAGTTTTAAATAGTTTTCAAAGTTTGAAGAAGTACTAATTCACCCCCCCCCCTCTCAATTCCTAGAATGTTCCATACACTCATTCTAGTTGATGCTTCTCCTCTTCTTTGCAAACCATAAAGCAATACTGTAGTTTGTACATGGATACCTTATCATAAGGCACACACTTCTGTATGTACCCATCTTGATGCAATACTTGAATCTCTACCCACCCACACAAGATGGAGTTCAATCTTTCTTTTCTGACTTCATTCATGACCTCTACCTCATTCTTTCGATGAAGGGGGTGTTAGTGTGTGTTACTTTCCCACGTCATCACTTGGGGTCTTGTCCACCTCACTATGGAGAGTCATCTCACTGTAGGTCAAGGATCATAGGGGCCCATATGAAGTTATATGACACTTGAAATATTTCCTGGATAGAATATGTCATTGTCAAACATATGAGGTATAATGGCATCCATAGAAGTTCACAATTCTCCTTTGCAAAATCAATACACTCCTCTTTCCCTCATGGAGGTGAATGATGAATTACAAAGTACGGGAGTTACATCACACACTCTCTCACTATGTACCCTTCTTTCGATATTATGATTCAATGAGGTAGACCTATTCTTCAACAATGCATGACTCTTTCTTTGTTGTTCAATTACGCTTTTTGATTACTCTGGAGCTCTCTCTACGAAAACACCCACTCTGGAGTGCAAGTCTTATCGATGTGCAACCTGAGATTCTCTAGTTCTTGATCCTACCGCAATCTTAACTCTTCACATATCCTTAACGATCTTGAAAATTGCTTCCTAGGACAATTCTGAACGTAATAGAATGTCCATTATTGGGAATTTGAACCAAATGTTGTAAGCACATGACACCAGTTGGTCTACTGAACAGACCTTTGATTATTTACAAACACAATATGCTGATAATAACAGAAAAACTTTGGCGGTTTCGTAACTGCCAGTTTAAATCATACCTGACACGTTGTATGATCGTGCTAATTTCAATTCGATTTCCAAATACTATCAATGTAAAAATCCAACTGCAAAGATTGGAGGACTTTAGGTTGTCCTTTGTATTCTCAACCAAGACAAATTTACAAAAACATAAGATCTCTTTGGTTGATGCGAGATTGTTTGATTGGCCAAATCCTCTTGCATCAAAATTGAGAGTGGAAAGAGGAAAGAGATTTGGAGAAAATAAATTGAGTTGAGTCAATGTCATTTGTTGATGGAGGTCAAGGCAATTGTGAAAGTATGGCTCCATGGAGATAGTAGGTGTTGAGGATCACTTAATCCCATAGGAGAATTTTAATCCCAACTCATAGCCACGCGTGGAGACTGTCTAGTATCATAATAAGGTACCGATAATACCAATACTACATCAAAGTTCCAAGTTCACAGTCCAAATGCACTACAGTAGGTATCATGGAAGTAGAACAAGTTACAAAAATGAATGTAGTAGAAAATACCAAGATGTCTTAAGAAGTATTGAAGCTGAAATCTGATTTTTGAAGCGTTCTTGGTCACAAGGGGGGAAAATTAATAGGGGCCCAACCCTGTTGACATCAAATACATTTGTATCACTACTGATTTATATATGTAAGACCAATACAGAGATCAAGAAACAAATTGTACATGTATTAGCTCCATTTCAAAATTATAGCAATATTTTACCGCTCCATAACTGAAATAGTAACTACTTGACAATAGAATGTGACACCTATTAATACTCACATCATATGGTTGTTCTAGCTCTAATCCAAAATATTTGCAGGCCTTCTTGTTCTAAGATGTAGATTATCTACCTTCAACAATTTGATTTAGACCATAACATGGGGCAACTACGCTGAGTCCATCTTTCCTTCTTAGGAGTTTCTCTAAATAAATCCTCATTTAAACATGACCTTTTGATGTGGTTTCTGAAATAAGGTCCTTTCCAAAAATTCAAAACTTACATCCATCTATCTCTATTTTAAGAGGAAATGAGACTAGAACCAATGCATAATGGTCCTTCCTCCGCCATACTCTGGACAGATCCTTCATTAATCATCACCTTCTCCTCATGGTAACAAGCATATTTTTTTCTATAGCTCTCTACTCTTCAGACTTTGAAAATTGTTGCTTCTCAGCTTTTTGACTATCATCATCATTCAACCAATGAATATTATCTTCCTGATCTTCATCCTTCGGATCTTCAACTCCATGTTCCTCATCAATCTAAACTTCATTTTCTTGATCTTCTTCCTGTTGCTCTTCAATTTGAACTTCATCTTTTGTATCTTCTTCATCTTCTCCTGAATCTTCCACTTTCTCCTCTAGAAGTTCCCCTTCTTCCTTTGCTTCTATATCCATATTATGTTTCTCACTCTACTTCTATATCCATATTATGTTTCTCACTCTCCTTATCATTCCCAAAAACATCTAACTCCCCTTCTCTCTAAATAACCTCAGTATCCAAAGCTTTACCGGAATTGTCCTGAGTCTCTTCTGCAGTCTTCCTCTTCTAGCCTTGATTAATCTTGTTTTCTTCCTTATTTCCAGGGGTTTCTAAGGTACAAAATCTGGCCACATGACCAAACTTGTGGAACACTTTGTATCTATGAATAGACTCCTCATATTCAACCTTTTGGACCCATGTTCCAAATCTTGAATGCAGGGAAATAAAATCTGGAAGATCGTAATTAGTAAAAGCATTGACTCAAAATCTTGCTTGTATCAATCTAGGTCTGGCCTTAGTAGACCCATCTAAAGCTATACAAGTGCCAAAGGTTTTAACAATACATATCATTAAATCCTCCTCCCAGAACTCAAGGGGCAGGCCAGGGAGTCATACCAAAATTGGCGCCATGTTAATATCCTCCTTATCAGGATCAAAAGATGTTTTCCGTTTCCCTTAGAAAAAGGCCCATGGACCCCAAAAACCAAGGACCTCCAACCAAGGCTCTAGAGTAGTCCTCTTCATTGTTAATATTTGCGAGAAAGAAGCCATTAGACATTGCAAAGATCTCCAAATGACCTTTGGGATTCAATTTTTAAGCAGCCCATTGGCGAATGACATCAATGTTTAGACGAGCTCCCACAAATTTTCCAAGAAGAGAAAAGTTATTCCTCTATACAAATCTATTGATTAAAAGGTTTGGAACTTCAAAATGATGCCCTTTATCGTCAACATGATGTTTTACCTGTAGGCTGAGATCTTTGAAAGTTTAAACTTTCTTTTGATGTAATATTCCTGCCCATGACTGACCTGGAGTTGAGACATCATTACAAGATTTCAAACACCTAGAAGAATCTTTTTGCATTGCCTCAATAGATGGATCCCCCGCTCCATCCTCTTAAAAAAGTATATCAAATTTTAGCTCCATCGCACTCCCACCGGTTAAATGATCATGTGGCTAACATTAATACTTTAAAAATCTAGATGGCTCTCTTATCTATTGTTCCATTTTTTCCTATCATTCCTTGTTGGTATGACACCCCAGAGTATATATTCTCTAGCTGGAATATTTTTATCATCATTCTCCTCCTCTACTATTTTCTTAACCTTTTTGAGTCTTGGGTAGAAGGATCTCCCAACTCATGAAGCGTTCTCTTATTTTTGTTTTCATCATTGTCATCATCATTCCCTTGGTTTTTTTTTTGCCATTGATGATATCATTGTTCTAGTAGCTCCTTATGAAGCATGAGGAGCTTGTTGTGATGGCGATGGGGGTTGCTCACTTGACTTTGTTTGCCCTTGACTTGACAAGGCCTCTTTTTCTCCTTACGTTGCATAAGACAGCTTGGTAGATTTGGACTTTGCAATGAAAGTGGTAGCACCCTCTTGAATACCCACTCTTGATAATTGTGGGCTGAGTAGCAGGCAATGCCGTAGATGTTGATGTCAGAATTCAAGGGAGACCTAAGAATCTCTCATGTGATTAGGGTGTAAATGTTAGAGTACGTATTTACCTTAGCTCATGTTCACCTAAGTACTTTATTTACTTTTATTGTATTTATCCTCACCCACTTATGTGTGTGGATATTTCCTTTTATTTATTTAGATATTAGGGGGATATTATCTAGTTGTTAGGTATAGTTCTTTCCTTGATCTTTCCTTGATCTATGGTATTGACTAGATCCTTGATGTCTAGTTCTCTCATAAATCTATGGACTTAACTAGTTCTTTGATGACTAGTTCTTTCCATGATTTATGGCTTGATCTACGACCTTGACTGGTTCTTAGATTGTTATTCCTTGCCTATATAAGCAAGGCCCATTCTCATTGTATTTCATTGAGTTCCATAATAATATATGATATTGCTGCTCATTTGTTTGCAAAGGTTTATGTAAAGTTATTCTGGTGAATTACTTTCATCTTATTGATCGTGGTGTTTGATTAGCATCTGTGTTCTTGGCTTGGTACGATCTGGTTATCGTTCCTTTTATGGTATCAGAGCAGGAGATTGTTGTTGACACATGTGCAATCTGTAAGTTTCATTTTGCAAACATTTTTTTGTATATTCATATATTCGGGATTTGTCTCGTATTTTGTTGCTCATGCATTTTTATGCAAAAAGAGCCTTCCATTGGATCCAAAGGTGGCAAAACCCTAAGATCGACTGTAAACTCGGCCATTTATGGAGGTAGTGGTTTTTTGGTTTTTTGTTGTTGTAGAGAAAGCCATTGGTTTGCCTTGGGATTTGTAGTAGGAACAAAACCATAATGAGGGCATCTTATTTTTATTTTGATTTCTGTGGTGCTCAGGTTTTTCATCAAAGATCCTTATCATATGGTATGGTCATAAGGGCTTAAACCCTTTCATTTTATTTGTGTGGTGAAGGCAAGAGCATTTTATTCTGTTTTAGTGGCAACTAAAATAAATAGTAGAGCATAATATTGAAAAACTTGTATCTTTTGATCGGTAACTCGGTTTTGAGTGTCGTTTTTTTGCAAAAGTGCTTTTTTTTTTTGCTCTTTCCATTGGAAATATTTATTTTGAGAATCACACTATAATTATAAAGTGTCATATTGTAACACGCACTCATTATAAAGTGCCAAAATCTGGGGGGGCTCTTGTTGCATTGCTTGGGGCTCTTGTTGCATTGCTTGGTTCTTGCATTTATTTTGGTGATTTTTTTAGGATGGTGTTTTTATCTACTTCTGCATTAGATCATGTTGAGCCATTAACAACACATAATTACCACACATGGAAACCAAGAATGGAAACAATAATTAAGCGGAAAGGATTATGGGCTTTAACTTCTTCAGAACAACCAGTGTTCACTAGAGAATATGAGAAATTTCAGTACCAGTGCAAATTTGATGAGTGTATGGGTTTGATAGGAACTTATGTAAGTGACAGTCTTTTGTTTCATTTGGAAAAATGTGACTCTCCTTTCAAAATATGGGAGAAATTGGAGGATTTATTTGGTAAGGTGGATCATATGAGAGCCATGCAACTTGAAATTGAGATCACCTCTCTTAATCCTGAAGATTTTCCAACAATTATAGACTATCTTACCAAGTTCAAGCATTTGTTGACACAGTTGAAGGGGAGTGGAAGAGATAAGAAAGATGAAGAGTGTGTTTACTTGATTCTATCCAAGTTGAGAGGACCATTCCAAATTTTTGCTTCTACCTTTTTCTCTAGCATGGATGCCTTAGGTGACACATTCAAAATGCCTAACTTAGAAACATTTTGTGAAAGACTTACTAGGGAAGAATCCAAATTGTCTCACCTTGAGTCTTCCACCTCTCAAAAGGCATTAGTTGCATCTAATCCTAAGGGCAAGGGAAAACCAAACAGTAAAACCAAATCCACATCTTCTCCATCTCAAAATGCTCCTAAACCCAAAGAAAACAACTCAAAACCCAAGGAGTCTTCTAAATCCAAGAATAAGTCTAGCCGTTCATGCTCTTTTTGTGGGGGTAGTAATCATGAAGAACATAGGTGTTATAAGTGAATGCAAGCCTTAGAGGATGTAGTCAAGAAACACAAAATTTCTATCTCCACGCCACCTCCTTCTAATCAGCATGGAAAAAGCACTTAATGTTGTTGGGAGATCTCAGTCACCACTTGCAGATAGTTGGGTTATAGATTTAGTGCTTCTCATCACATGACTTCTTCCAAGGAGTCTTTTGTTTCTCTAGGTTTGAGTTCTACTTCCAAAATTGAGGTTGGAGATTCTTCCTTTCTTTCTGTTAAAGGAAAAGGTGATATACAACTTGATGGTGGCAGTATCCAAGATGCACTATATGTTCCTAACATCACTACAAATTTGCTTTCTGTATATCAAATTTGTCATTCTGGTAAAGGAAAAAAGTGACTTTTACACCACATGGAGCAAAAGTACGAACTTTGTTGGAGCCTCATTCACTAGTTGCTCAAGGTATTGTTGATCATAGTTCTAGACTATATCACTTTGAGGGTTTTGATGACACTTCTTCTATAGGGACAGGATTGGTTTCTCATGCAGATTCAGAGAGTAAGCTTTGGCATGAAAGATTTAGACATCTCAATTACAGATATTTGAAGGAGTTGAGCACTCATGGTATGGTAGATGGTCTTCCTAGAGTTTCTTGTCTTGAGGGAGTTTGTCATGGTTGTGCATTAGGGAAACAACACCAAGATCCTTTTCCTAAGAATTTGTCTAAGAGAGCTTTTTCACCACTTGAGCTTGTGCATAGTGACTTGATGGTTTTTCCTACCCCATCTTTCAATGGAGCTAAGTATGCACTTACGTTTATTGATAATTTCTCGAGGCGTACTTGGGTTTATTTTCTCAAGTACAAAAGTGATGTTTTTTCACACTTCAAAGTCTTCAAGGCTTTGGTCAAGAAACAATCTTCTAGTAGCATAAAGAACCTTCGTACTGATAATGGGGGGAGTACTTCAGCAATGAGTTTTCTGACTTTTTGGCAACTCAAGGCATTATTCACCAACATTTTGTTCCTCATACTCCACAACAGAATAGCTTAGCAGAAAGGAAGAATAGAACTTTGAAGGAAATGGCTAACTATATGATGCATTCTAGAGATTTACCTCCTATCTATTGGGCAGAAGCAGTTAATTGTGCTAACTACATTAAGGATCGCACACCACACAGAGCACTTGAGCATTTGACTCCAGAGGAAGCTTGGTCCAACACTAAGCCAGATGTCTCATTTTTTCGAGTCTTTGGGAGCCATGCTTGGGCCTTTGTGCCAAAGAAGAAAATGAAAGCTTTGGATAAGAAGAGTAAACCCTTGATCTTTGTAGGGTATTGTGAGGACATGAGAGCTTATCGTCTTTTAGATCCTGATACACATGATGTTCTTTTTTGAACACATGTTCAGTTTGATGAGCACTTCACTCCTCATGATTCTTCATCTTCTTCCATGCCTCCTTCATCTCATCTTGAGGATCCTTTCTTTGAGGAGGTTGATGAGGAGGTTATAGATGTCGTTGAGGATCCTATTCCCACTGATGTTGTCACTATGCCTAAGTGGGCTCGTACTACAATTTCTGAGGCAACACCTTTCATAGAGGATCTTCCACCCACTAGGCATCATCACGCACATTCTACAGGTTCTGGACTTTTGTGTCAAGCAGTTTCTGAGGATCCACAATCTTTTTCAAAGGCTCATGGGATACAAGAGTGGGATGATGCGATGGCAGCTGAGTATTCTTCTTTGATGAAGAATCATACTTGGGATTTGGTATCTCTTCCTAAAGGAAGAAAGATGGTTAGGTGTAAGTGGGTATACCGAACCAAATACGCAGTTGATGGGTCCATTGACAAGTATAAGGCTCGTCTTGTTGCAAAGGGTTTTTCACAAGTTGAAGGTATTGATTACTCTGAGACTTTTGCACCAGTTGCCAAGATGGATTTTGTACGCCTTGTACTTGTTATTACTGCATCACAGGGGTGGCCCGTATACCAGATGGATGTGAAGAGTGCCTTCTTACATGGAGATCTACAAGAGGAAATATACATGGAGCAGCCAGCTGGATTTGTTCAGGATTCTTCTCTTGTTTGTAGGCTCTGAAGGTCTCTCTACAGTCTCAAACAAGCCCCTCGGCTTGGTATGAGAAGATGGATTCTTTTCTTCTATCTACTGGTTTTGTTCGTTGCCACTCTGATCATACAGTGTATCTCCAACATGTTGGTGAGGATATTGTGATACTTGTCTTGTATGTTGATGATTTGTTACTTACTGGCAGCTCTTCTTCCCACATTTAGAGTATTCAGAGGGCTCTTTCTACACAGTTTGACATGATAGATCTTGGACTATTGCATTATTTCCTTGGTTTGCAGATTTCTCAGACAAATTCAAGGATTCATTTGAGTCAGCAAAAGTACACCCATGATCTTCTTAGGCGCTTTGATATGGTTGATTGCAAGCCAAGTCCATCTCCTTTTTCAGTCTGGAGTTACTCTTACTTCCACATGTACCACACCACTTTGTGATCCTACGTTGTATAGGCAGTTGGTTGGGAGTCTCATGTACTTGACCCATACTCACCCTGATATTTCATTTGCAGTAGGGCTTGTATCTCGGTTTGCACATTCTCCTCATAGTAGTCACTGACAGGCTGCTAAAAGGATTTTGCGCTATTTACAGGGCACTTCCCACTTTGGCCTACACTACACTAGGGGTTCTACTCAGTTGGTTGGGTATACAGATTCAGATTGGGCAGGTTCTATTGATGACAGGCATTCCACTTCTGGCTATCTTTTCTGTCTTGGTTCTTCTCCAGTTGCTTGGGCGTGCAAAAAGCAACAGGCTATTGCACTTTCATCTTCAGAGGCAGAGTACAGGGCAGCAGTTACAACGAGTCAGCAAATTCTTTGGCTTCGTCAGTTATTGATAGAGTTTGGATTCCCACAGGATTCACTGATTGTACTTTGGTGTGACAACCAAAGTGCAATTCACATTTCTCGCAACCCAGTTGAGCACCAGCGGACCAAGCATATTGAGATACACATCCACTTCATTCGTCAGCACATTCAAGATGGAGTTCTTTGCTTGGAATAGCTTCCGACTCAAGAGCAGGTTGCAGACATCTTTACGAAGCCTTTTGCATCACCTCGCTACCTTGAGTTGTGTGGAATGCTTGGGGTTTCGGAAGTTGTTCTTGAGGGGTGTTCGTGAGAACATCTTCCTTCTTCTTCTTCTTCTTTCTCTTTCCTTCTAGCAAGATTATTTCCTTCTTTTGGTTCGAGATTTCTTCATGGATATATTGTATATGAGTACCTCATCAGGCCTAATTTTCGGGTCTCATACTGTGGACATGCCACTTCTATTTTGGCCCCTAGCTTCACTTGAGGGGGGTGTTAGAGTAGGTATTTACCTTAGCTCATGTTCACCTAGGTACTTTATTTACCTTTATTGTATTTATCCTCACCCACTTATGTGTGTGGATATTTCATTTTATTTATTTAGATATTAGGGGGATATTATCTAGTTGTTAGGTATAGTTCTTTCCTTGATCTATGGTATTGACTAGATCCTTGATATCTAGTTCTCTCATAAATCTATGGACTTAACTAATTCTTTGATGACTAGTTTTTTCCATGATTTATGGCTTGATCTACGACCTTGACTAGTTCTTAGATTGTTATTCCTTGCCTATATACGCAAGGCTCATTCTCATTGTATTTCATTGAGTTCCATAATAATATATAATATTGTTGCTCATTTGTTTGCAAAGGTTTATGTAAAGTTATTCTGGTGAATTGCTTTCATCTTATTGATCGCGATGTTTGATTAGCACCTGTGTTCTTGGCTTGGTACGATATGGTTATCGTTCCTTTTAATAAAAAGGGCTTGATGTTCCCTAGTTCAATGTCACCTTTACTCCATGGTTTGACAGGGGCATTAGTTATCATTAGCTCTTCTACGCCTTGTTCGTTTTCCCATAGGCCGCCATCAACATCTCCCACCCTTTCAAACATTTGAGAACCCATTGAATCTAGATGTATCCAACTTATAGACAAAGCTTACTTTCAACATGGAGTTGGTGCTTAGAGGATTACAACTTGTAGAGATACAAAATTTCATCATCTTCAAACTCTTGTAGAGATACAAAATTTCATCCCATAACTTGTCAAAAGTGTCATCCTCAGGAATAGCACCATATGCTTCAGCTTTGTGTCCAAATTGAATTCTACACTTTCATGGTGCATAGATTTTTACATCACTCCTACCATGTTATTTTTTACAGTTTCTTTCTTCTCTCGCTAATCTTGTTGTCCTTAAAGGAAGTATAATATTCACACTTTTTCTTATGGAAGATTTTGCACAAGGGAACCTTAGAATCTCTCTTTTCACCGCTTTTTCAAATTTGATGTCATGTTATGTGGCCCACCTCATCTTCTTAAGGATCTATAGATTGTTCAACTTGAGGTCTCTTTAACAAATGCCTTAGCGCTCCCAAGTTCTTTCAACTTTGTAGCGAGTCAACCAAAGGGGTCAAAAGCCCATTTGTCCCAATCAATCTTCAATTGTAACTCATGCAACTTGTTACTCACGAGTTAGGATGCACCCCTCCTCATCAAGGTGACCCAAAGTCAAACAAATGTTAAGTGATAAAAGGCGCTTTTGTTCTTCCTAACTCCAAATGCTTGGGGTTAGTTAAGTCATATTGCTTTAAGAGCTCAAGGGAAAAACCTTTTTCGACACATACTTGGGTAAAATGAAAATTGATTGGCAAAAGCCATGTAGCCTTAAAGTCTTGGGTAAAATGAAAACTGATTGGGAAAAGCCTTGTAGCTTGAAAGAGGTACTATGGGGAAGTACCAATCTCCTTTTATATTGTTACCTTATAAGAATTTCTTGCATTATGTAGGCAGTCTACATATCTTTTCAACATTGATTATGGCCGCCATAAGAGCCATCATTTCTCCAACAAATTCATTGTAGGGTGAAGCCCTAACGAAGGAGAGGAGTCATATCCACCACAAATAGGGAATTGTTGTTTCCAACCACCATTCTTGGATTTAGATGGTTGAACCTCCAAAGATTCTAATGTAGAATGAGGAAAGCTAGATAGATAGAGTACCTAAACTTCCTAAGGAGTCAAAATCTCTTAATTCTTTGTGCATGGCATTTGCATCAACTTGAAGAACTCAAAATCTTTGGGGATGTTGGGGCCAAGTGTCTAATGTTAAAACATATAGCTAATTTGCGGGCATATACTTTTTTACCATTATCTTGCCTTAAACCATAAGTAGTCTTGCTTAATATATCCTGAACATTTTCCTTGAAAGCATTGGTGGCCCAAGGAAATTAGGGCTCTCTTTTAGTTCAATTTGTCTTTCCTCTCAAAAAACCTAGCTTTATCATTCAAAACTTCCTAAAAATTGGTCTAGTTGTTGATTATGACATTTGATCTCGTTCCTGCACAAGAAATATTTTCCTTATGGGTTTACCCAGGACCAGCAATTACAGTTTCATTTTTAGCTTTGATTCACCAGACATGGACTATAATGTCCCCTTTTTCCAAGCTAGTTCAATTTGGAGACTTTGAGCCCATTCCACTTTCCGTGGGCAAGAAAGAAATGAGCAAGGGGAGTAATTGTCATGTTTTTCAATTATTTTCGTGAGCATCACATTCTTCTTTAGTAGTTTCCTATATAAAGTCAGGTTGGCTGTATTAAGAAGAAAGACAAATGAAAAATAGAAGAGAAAGGATCCATTATGGAGTCGGTCCTAATAGGGGGCATTCTAATTGGTTTTAGCACCACTTCAAGGTATAAGAAGGGGTCATTTGGCTCATTTACGCATGAACATCTTGTCTAAAATTAACATTGCATGGTTTTTGGGCTGATTACTCAACTACTTCCACTTAAGGGCAAAAATCCTTTGGTGTGGCCAACAAGGAAGATGAAACCCTTCCTTGTTTAATTGAAGAACAAAAACTCTTCAATTCACTGAATATTCTCCATCTCGGTGTGTTTCCAAAGAGCTTCAAGAAGCATGATTTTGCAGGTTTTCAGCTAGGGTTTGATTCTATTGTTATTTTGAGCCCCTCTCCTGGGGGAGCAACCCACCTTGTGGAGGTGTTAGAGGATTTCTAGGGCACGGCACCATCCAACTCAGCCATCATTGCTTTCCTCATATTTTTAGCAGCCGGAAGCTATATTTGGACTTCATTTTTGGGTTGGAATCCTTCATTTCCAACCACTTTTGTAAAGGTGTTCACTGCTGTCATTTTATTTAAATAAATAAATTCCAGCTGTGGTTTGAAGGCATATTTCTTGGTCAATAATTGTTCTAAAATATTTCTAAGTTGCCCTACATGTTTTGGATGGTGTGAAAGATGCATTTTTTAAGAGATATTTGCATTTTCCTTACTGCTGTTACAAAAATTCAGACTGTTGTACCTTGCTCTCCTAGTTTTCAGTTGGCTGTCATAAATTTCAGTTTACTATCTATTGGGGTGTGCAATCTTACTTTGTTTTTAGTTAGAGCCCAAAAAGGGACATTACATTGACATTTAATACTTAGCAAATGCATCAACTAATTTGTTGTATGGGTGGACAAAAGGGGGAATCATTGACATCTGATCTCGTTCCTAAACAAGAAGCATTTTCCTTGCGGGTTTAGCCAAGACCCGAACAATTAGAATTTCATTTTCAGCTTTGATTCACCACTCATTGGCATTGTAATATTTAGGAAATGCATCAACTAAATTTGTAGTATGGGTGGACAAAAGGGAAAATCATTGACCCTAGGTCACAAGGCCGAGATCTATCACTAGAGGCATAGTTCTTATTCTATTGTTATTCTGGAAAGAATTCTCCCTCAAGGCCTTCAGGAATTTACTCACTTTGGGCTCAAAAACCTTCTTAGCCATGTCAATCACTATGGGGTCATTTATAGACAACAGCTCACTTGAGCAAGGTTGTGCAAAGGTTGCAAGTATTTGGATTTGTGATAGGTTGGGCATTTGAGGAGCAACTTTAATGGGGTTAGGGTTTTGTGCCATTCGATTCACTTTGGTAATGTTAGAGGTTAAGCTTACAATTCCACGAGTGAATTGAGAGAGTAAACGAGGGGTACCTATAAATCGATGGGAGATGCTTGTGAGTAAAAACAAAGCTATAGGACATCCTCCACTCATTATCCTCAAGATTTTCCCTACTATTGTAGAACCTAGAGTGGAGCTCGAATCCTTTCTCGTGCCCTTTTTGTTCTATACCTTCTTCCAATTAGCATGCAATTTAACCCTTACAAAACACTGATCAATCTTCTTGCTCAAAAGCTTTGGCTCTAGTTGAAGGTGTCCATTTCTAAATTCTTTGTTTGAAATAAAATCTAAATCAA
Organism: Taxus chinensis; assembly: GCA_019776745.2. NCBI lineage: Eukaryota > Viridiplantae > Streptophyta > Pinopsida > Cupressales > Taxaceae > Taxus > Taxus chinensis. The sequence continues at coordinate 364,865,057 of CM034154.1, forward strand.
AGTCTATAGTTTGTTATATGGGGAACATTTCAACAATCAAATCGCCCTCGAAAGAAAATAATTTCAGTCATACCTACTAAACACAAATTAATCCCCTTTTACGCTTAGTAACCTCCATAAAGAAAAAATTCCTAATTATCATTTTTTGGATAAAGATTCTAGGCACCACCAATGCTTTTGAGCCGATATTGAAGCGTTGACTCATGTTCTTTCAATCTCACATCCCCAATTTGTGGGCCATGCCCTCTTTATGATCATCATGGCCTTGGTCGTTGGATTGGGTTTGATAAACAACAAGGGGAACTTTAGAGATTTACAGTCTTTAAATATTGTAGAATCTACAATCTATTGCCATGTGGCAACCTCCTATAAATCTTGTCCATCACTTTTTGCTTTATCAATTAGGGCTTTAAGGCCATAAGATCAAAAAATGTGCAAGGATCGACAATAGAGAGAAGTTCAGCGACTAACCAATCCAAAACTTTGAATAAGCTTTGATTTGTTGACAGTCTTAAAATATTGTAGAATCTACAATCTATTATTACCATGTGGCACCTCCTTTAAATCATGTCCATCACTTTTTGCTTTATCAGTTGGGCCTTTTAAGCCATAAGATCAAATGATGTGTAAGGATCGGTAATAGAGAGAAGTTCAATGACACCAGTCTAAAACTTTAAACAATCTTTGATTTGTTGACGTGTCAATTTGGATGGTGGGGGAAACACTTTTGGAATGCTAATGTCAAGTCGTTGGGCCCCATAATAACTTTTTGATAACGCATTTGCTTACTAACATTCTTTTCTAATAAAGGCACTTTATGATCTAACAATAAAGATCTTTTAGCCAAATACATGATAGCGAAGCCCTTTTTAAATAAAAATCAATGATATGTAGGCCATCCTTGCAACATGATTTGACTCTAGGGGAGATTTATGCTGATAACATAGCTAACACTTGTCTAAACCTCCAATCTATTCACATGTGGATGGTATGAATAGCTATGATGCATCCCTTTTGAATATGTAATTCACTTCCTTCTTAAGGGGAAGACCCTCTTCCTTTTGTGTCAACACATTCGCCTAATTTAATCTTTGTATCCCTAAAAAGGTACTTTTAAAATCAACAATCCAAATACAACATTTGAATACCTCTATCTAAATTTGAGATATTGATTAAATCTATTATAGACACCCAAATTTGGTCATTTGGCTTTTGATAATGTTGGTTTTGACTTATATCCCTTATACATGACTTGTGTGCATAAACGAAGCCCATGTGCACTATCTCACTTTATCCAAAGGCTTGTAATCCCTCGTTCTACTACCCAAACACCTACAAGAATACTTCTACCATGCAAAAAAACAAACTTATACCTGAACTTCTCAAGATTACCAACTATGCTTTCAGCCCTATTGGACAAAACCCTTTGATAGAGACAAAATTGACTAGTTGATTTTTTCCTTGTTGGTTGATCATATCTATAGCCTTCTAACAATCAAATTTTCAAACGGGCACCTTTATATGAGTCAATATTTCCCCTTCATGTCGTCCTTGGTGGGAAATAGCACCTTTATATCAGTCGATCTTTCCCCTTCATGTCGCCCTTGGTGGGAAATAGCACTTTTAGAGCAGTATAAATACAAATCAAACCCATCCATTTACTCACTTGGTCATTACCTACTACTCACTTGGCAATTACTTGGCACACATCTATCACATATCAAGTTGTCATATTCTTCCTTAATTCAAGAGCATACACTAGGAGCAGCCCCCAAGCAAGTCTGAAACACTCTAAACCAAGTCAAGAACAAATCTTATCAAGTCAAAAGCACTAAAAAGCCAATTCAAAGCAAACATTATCAAGTATCAAAGACTCAAATTATAGTTGCATACATATAGTCAAAAGAAACACAATTGCAATTCCATACATGTGGGAGAACTATATTTGGGTTTGAGCTCCACATGAGGTAATGTAGGCAGCACATGGGTGCAACAACTCAAACATCCCTTAACCCTATTCCCCCATCTAATGTCAATTTGAGTTTTTGTACAAGAAAGTTAGGCTTTGCTATTAAAAGAACATGCAAGCATATCTAAAGTAATCAAGAGCAAAAAAAAGCAAAGTGGATTGAAACAAAGAAGCATAAATTGATACAGTGGCACAGCGGGCACCAAGACAAGTCCTAGTCGATTTTGCCCAAGGGCAAACAAGAATCTACTTTCGGAGACTAATCATTTGTATCAACATTGCAGCCTATTTCTTCCAAATTCAAGCCTAGATCAATCGTGTAAGTACAAAAAAAACTATGTGCACTATCCTCTTGTGATTTTACTATATCTAGTGTGTTCCCTACTTAATCAAATATTTAAATCAGTAATAGTATGTTCAAATCTATATATTGAATGTTAATTTAATAATCTAAGTATACATCCTTTCTAGATTTCAATTCTAATTAGGGTTTAACATTTATGTTAAAGCACCATTAGAATTTTAAGGGTTAAACCATCCACACAGTGGGAACTTGTTTCAATGTTTGTGTTCCAACAGCCAAAAGGTTCACTATGATACATATAAACATGAAAAAAAAGCGAAACATGTTACAAAATATACAAATACTTACAGACAATGTGAATACCTTTATGCTTGGAATCAAAACTCGACAAAACTCACCAATAAATGAGAGTACTTGCAAGTCAAGGCCTGGACAAGAAATCGTCTAAAAACTCGTGAACCAAGTTACTAGAGAAAACTCGACAAGTTTTGTGGAGTGCTTTCGTCATTACTCAATGAAACTCACCAACTTTTCTCTATCGACCAATTAAAAAAATCATTTTTATAACTAAACCTTCTTGTGTTTTTCTCTACAAATACAATGAATGTGATTAATTGGCACACCATTGGAGATAGGGTTTTTTGAATATCAAGGAATACATCAGCGTATACTCGATAAAAACAAGTTCTAAAACAAAGATTCAAAGCATACAAGTAGGATAACATCACTTTCTATCAACTAGTTTCTAGAGTTCTAAACATTCCATATTCAATGCTTGAATCTTCAATTAATTCCTTTGATTAGCAACTAGGTTTTTCATCTAAAAAAAAATATTCTTAAAGGGTTTCTACTACATTTAGTAGAGTGGCATCAACATCCAATTCAACCACACTTAACACGCCTAAGTCTACCAACCCTTATTGGAAACATTGTGTGCAAACTCTAAAGGTCAATTGTGTGATATGCAATTGTTGTAAAATGAAGATGAGTGGAAATGTCAATCACCTATAATATTGTCACACAAATAACAAGAAAATATGTGGTAGTGTGTAGACAAACATTGCTTGAGGCTCAAAGAGAAATGGACGCATACTTTGCGAGTTATGCAGAGAAAAAAAGGAAAAAGAGTAGAGCTAGAGCAATTGCAACCCCAGTGAACAAGAGGGCAATGAGAGAATATTACGAGATTATGGCCATTTTTGTTGCCCCAACTCCATGGGATTGAGGATGGAGATGCAGCTCATCTACTAAAGAAGGTTTCAATTCTTATTTTGTCCTTCGAAAAAATCCTAGGGCACAACCTTCACTCAAAAATACTAGTTGGAACCAAAAAGTGTATAATGAAACAAGATTAGCCAAAACAAACGTTTAGTATTACAATAATATTCCATCCAATATGGCAAAATGCCCATACTGAGAGAATATAGTCACTGCATCGTTGTTGAAATGGGGTTCAAGGCTCCTACTACTCTTAATTTGAGTGGCCCGTTCGAGGATTCCATCACATGCGCAAGCTGTTATAAATGAACAAAAAAAAAGCATGTCAAAAATAGAGTTGTGGAATTTTGTATGATGGTTGGATGGATGGAAAATACCACGCATTGATCAAGTTTTTAGTTGTTTCAAGTTGATAGTCGGTCTTCTTGAAATCAATTAATGCATCCCACCAAGTGAAAAATCCAAACACTTTATGTGATATGTGGGATAAGATGGTAATCGATGTCGGTGTGGAGAATATTGTTCAAGTTGTGACTGAAAATGCAACAACATATGTAGTGATAGGGAGACTTCTTGAGGAGAGGCACCATATAATTTTTTAGACCCCTTGTGCAACCCATTGTATTAATCTTCTACTTAAGGCCATAGGGAAGATAACATGCGTGAAAAATGTCGTTGAAGAGGCAAGATATCTCATAAAATCCACCTACAATCACCCTTGATTACTAAGCTTGATGAGAGAGCACACCAACAAAAAAGGGCTTGTGAAATTGAAAGTCACACGATTCACCACAACCTTCATTACATTGCAAAGCCTTGCAACCTCACTAACAACTCTTAAGTAGATGTTTGTGAGCACACAATAGTTGAAGTCTTTCTAGGTTAGGAAGCCCAAAGAGGAAAGGGCCATAAAGGCTATTTTTGATAATATGTTTGCTAAGTGAGCCAAGCAAATCATTAAGGTAATCGCAAACTCACCTATTTTTTATTAATCATTTATTTGTCATTATTTTTTTGGTTTGAAATTTTAAATTTCTTTTAATTTTGGCTAAAGAATTGTGCATTATTTTGTTCTACGGTTCGTCGATGGGGAGAAAATCCCAATAGAATATTTATATGAAGCAATGAATGTGGCCAAGGAGGCCACAGAAAAATATTGTGAACAAAATCAAAGAAAATATGAACCCATTTGGTGCATAATTGATTAGAGATGGAACAAGCAACTCCATTGACATATACATGCAACAACCTACTACTTGAACGCCAAAAAAAATTGTTCTAAATCATTTAAGGCTAATGAGGAGGTTATGGATGGACTTAATACATGCACTTAGAGGATGATCCCTAACAAAGAAACTTGAGATGCAACTACTAACAAGTTGTAAATTTACAAGATTATAAAGGTGAGGCTCTTTTCTTCATATCTATGTGTGAAAAGAAATAACACCCCTCAACCACTCAACTAAGTAAAAAACAATTGAGTCATTTGTTTTTAGTCTTGTTAGGAAATACAGGAATTCCTTTATTTATTCAAGCCTAGCTAACTTATAAAATTATAAATGTGTTCCATTTACATATTTACAGTAAAAGGTTATGGTGCAAAACACCAAATCTTCGGCAATTAACCATCCACATTTTGTGCCAACAGTGTAGTGCTTTTGGGTGTAAATAAAATTGAAGCTTGTTTGAAGTTATACACAAATCAAAACAACAGGCCAGCAACATAATGCCTCAATGACCTTATTTTTGTGCAATACAATCTTTGTCTTCACATGAGACAAGTGGAGGGAGTAGAGAGATATGAGCCAGTTGGCTTGGATGATATTGATCCATATGCCGAATGGATTGCTTATGATGAGAAGCATGTGTTTATGAAGAAAGGCATTGCAGGGTTGGAGAGGGAAGCAAGGGAAGCTATGGCATTAGAGCTAGCAAAGACATTAAGAACCAAAGGGGCTGGTGAGGATGTAAATATCTTTGCAAATGATATTGTTGCAAAGGAATCTTTTACCTTCCACTTCTAAGGGGCAACAAACTTATACTAGGCGTTAGAGATGATTGTAAATCTCATATTAGTTTATTTCGGTGCATTGATGACCATATCACCATATTCTAAGATAGTACTTTATACTTTGTGTTCAAAAATGGATAGAAAATATACTAATGCATTCTCTACATGCATTTCTCATGTCAATTAACAATGTTTTACATGTTATTCAAGTTTATTTTATGAATTTATATGTTTTTAGAAGTAGTGATAAAGTTACCAAGTAATTGTCAAGAAACTCCCAAGTCCCAAGTACAAATTAAGATTTTGGGTTGTCAAGTAATGTGAGTACGCGTTTTTGAACTATGTATAGAACAAATAAACATAAGCAAAACATCACTTGAGAATAACCAAGATTTGACAAGGGACATGGCAGGGCGGCATGGAGAATGTGAAAGAACAATGAGCAATGGCAAGAGAACATATTCTTGACCCAATCATGCTTTTGAACAACTATAATTCAAAAAAAAATGAAGTATTGACATGGATGCAAGGCAGGTAATAAACTTCCTATATGTACAATTTTTTTCATTAATTAAGGTTAAAAATAAAGGAGAAAAAAAGACATATATGGACACCACTATACATAGTCTACTAAATTAAGTTAGTAGTTTGTGTTCAATTGTCTCTATTTTATTACTCTGGAGCAGATCTAAAACCATATTTTTAAACCAGACTTGACAGTTTCAAATCTAAAGTAGATGCTTCAGTTTACCCATTTAAAATATCATTTGATAGGTTAGGAGATTTTTACTTGAGAAAGAGTGGGTACACTTGTAGGATCAAAGTTCTCACAATCATCAGGACATATTGGCACACAAACTTGACCTGCAACATATAAAGTAATGGATGACTGCAAGTAAGCAAAACAGGCCCTAACTAGTAGCTGATTTGCAAATGCACCAGGATTAAATACAGTTACATGCATATCTAATTAAAAGATTCAGGGCAAGCCACTGTAGTCATTACAATATATAAAATACGCGAGGAAAAATGCCAAAGCTATATTTATAGACCCTAGACAAAACAAATGCAAGAAATTTGCCAAAAAAGAAAAAAAAAAACCAACCAGTTTTTGGATGAATGCAAAATGGCGACTTCAGCAAGTGATTCATATGCTTCGACACCTGACAGGATATTATGAAGAATTTAGCCTTCTGTGAAATAAACTTCTTATAGAAAACCCTGAAAACCCCCAGAAAGTACACAAATAACCATATCATACACCTCCATGTCTAGCCGAGGGTAGGTATATGAGAAAACAATTTCCTCAATGCAATGCCGTAATCCTTGGGCCTGTAATATAAGTTCCAGGCGTGCAAAATACAAAATATAAGAGCCAAACACTATACTGCATGAAATGGATCTGTTTCACGAAATTCTGATAAGCAACACCTTACCCTGTGTTTGCCTGACTCAAGAAGCTGTCTCAATTGTTTCCAGCGACCAATATTATTATTATTATCTTCTTTTGAAACAGAGGAGCGTCGGTTTTCTTGCCATTTCTCTCGAAGTTGGGATGCAATCGCTGTTCATTCCAAAAATCACCAAGCAGAGAAAAAAAGTAAACAATCATTAAAAAAGAAAAATTACAATATCCTAAATTTTTGAAAGAGGGTATAGTAGAATAAGTAGACTTAAGTAAAGAAGAATGGCATATCATTGATGAACCAGATTCAATAAATTCTAGTCGGCTATGGCATGATTGAATTTACTGTGCCAACACAATGATATAGGTTTAGAAAAATCATACAATCATCTGGTATTAAATCTAATATCTTCTGATATCTGTCTGCAGATAGAAATAATTTTTGACTTGGAAGCACTTTGTCTTCAAAGTAAGCCCTCAAGACATCTGCATAAGCTCTTCTGCAGAAACGACTTATCGATGTATTTATACATAACAATCAAATCCTGCCAAAGTGGAAAATAAAAAACTAAATAAAAGTTATTACTCGTCAAAAAAATTGTTCATGGAAGGAACATACGTCAAAGAAGGATGAAGGACAGGCCCACTCAAGGAAACCATCTTGTTAGTGTTATCACTCCCCTGCATGGAATAAAATGCCTATAATCAATATTGTGTGTAGTGCAAGGAATATAAAGAAAACTGCCAACAGTGACCTTATTATTGTGAAACAATGAAACTGATCATCGTATAAGTTAATACACTTATCAAAGAGCCTAACCTTGTAAACGCGAAAATAGGAAGCGATTGCAGCTCTTTGCTCATTACTTAGCCTATACATAGCAAATGCCACTATCATTTCTTTGTCACGGAAAATTGTCATTCAGATGGTGATAAGATTTCAGTTCTTTCAAAAAGGAAACAACCACTCACCTTCTTGCTCTTCCATCACAGACCCAGCAATGAACCCCGCGGCGACCACTATAAACCCAGAGGATATGCTCAAAACCAAAATCCTCTGCAAGTAAATAAAGGCCAGTAAATTGCAAAACATTGATGACAAAACAGACAGTGAAAACACATCTATAAAATAATGTGTTCTTGATACCACGATCCAAATTTGACTGGTGTATTTAGTGTTCAATATAACTCAACCTCGGAGAGAAGTATCTATGACTTTAACAGCAATGGTCATCAACGGCCAGCAGTCTAAACAAATGTCTGCTCCGGAACAACAATATCTTACATCGTCATAGTCTGTTATATCCTGTTGAAAAAGTTTTTAAAATGTAAGCTGTCAGGTCAAAAGACAATACCACATCTAATATGCAATGCATAGTGTTGAAGGCATTTTTAAAAGAAACCACTCACAATGTCAAAAACCAGTTCTCTTTCAACAGGATTAAAAACCTTCTCTCCTGCTTGAGCATATGCATGCCGTTTTGCAGGCTGAAACAAAATCAGGAACAGTGAAGCCATTACATGACAAAAACATATCAATTTGCTAGAATAAAACATCAAACAGAGCATATGTGTGTGTGTACTACGTGTGTGAGAGACATGGTGTATTTCATACATCAACATTGTACACAGCTCCAATATCTATTTTATGTGGGCACTTCTCTTTGATGGAAATCTCCATATCTGCTGCATCTTGAAAAGACTGAAACCGAATATATATATCATGCTCTAAAGTAAAAGAGAACTCCCTCCGACCAAAATAAGATGAATCACAGGCTGGGTGCTTGCCATCTGCGAATAAACTTATCAGATTTAATGCCTGAACATTTCAGAACAATATGCAATAAGCAAAATACAGCAGTTAACATAATTTGACGATGGAGTTGTGACATAGTTAAGTGTTTTATTACAGAGAACACAACGTACCATGTCCACATGACAGCCACTTGAACAATTCAGCATATGGAAACAGTTTCCCTGCACACTTCTAGAAGTCATACACCAAAACTATCTAAAGTTCAGATCACTTGGGCACAGATAGGTGCTGACCAAAACATACCTTGATAAATAAGAATTTCAATTATATAATCATGCAACAACAGAACAGCAAATGGGCAGTGAAGAGTCTGGAATAAGTCTATAGTCAATCAAAAAATAGACAATCGTAGGAACGTACCGTAGTACACCCTCAAGTAGTCGGCGTTGAATCCTAGAGGGATATTGGGTACATTATCAATCTGCATGTCATCTTCCGCCTCTCTGCATTTATCTTCTTTTCCACCTGTATTTCACAAATTTGCAAATGAGTTTCCAGTCCTTACATCTTCTTGATCCAGGTTCCAAACCAGTAACCCAGATTCCATTCGATCCGTGTTACCCTAGTAGGTGATTTGAAATTAAATAGAGGAAAAAAAGGGTAGAAGATCTTCATACCGAGCCGTTGGTCTTGCATGAGCGCTACTGTTTCCACCTCTGTCTCCTGCGCCATGTTTCTCTGTCTCCCTCCCGCCGTGGAAAAAAAAAATGATAGAGTGATAGAGCTATTTCGCCAGGGTTGAAGGGGGTGTTGATATCGGTAAACAATTTTGGCGGGAAATCCAGGTCCGGACATTCCCCTTTTTTTAACGATTATATTACTACAGAAAGAATAAAAACCCCAAGGGGATAACGAGAATAACAAACAATGACTCTTTACCAAGGGCGAATTGAAATACAAGAAATACATAAGCTTAACAAGTATCAAATTATGAAATTGAGACTATTCACTCTGATGTGGCGGTCTAGAACCTCTCTCATTGTTGTGAAATCCTTAATCTTCTCAAGCACAACATGCAACTCTTTGTTTTGATTGTTGATTTGTTTCAATTGTAAGGAAACACTAGATAGAATTGAAGTTTGTCGAATAGTTAATATAACACCATTCTCAACATATAATTGTTGCCAGCGGTTTTTTTATATATGAAAAAGGATAACCAACCTACAAGTGTTCCAACCGATTGAGAGAGGGAAGGGGGGAAATGCCCAGCAAGGCATTTTTTGTTAAAATCGTTGGGAAAGAGTTCTAGAAGAGAGGACCAAAGTTGAGAAGATGATGGGCAATGCCAAAAAGGTGAGGGACAGTTTCAAGGGCGCGGCAATAAGCTTTTGTATCGGCAGCAAGCATAGGTTTAAACAAAGTGTAGCCAACACGGAGTTTCATGTGAAGAATGCAACACCCCAATAATTGACATTTGGCCTCGATGGGGGACAGCCAAATTAGATTTGTCATGTGTTGTCATTGAGAGTCAAAGAATGATATAGACCACTTGGAATCCCCTATTTTTGAAAAAAAACAATAACAAAACAAAGGTTTTTTGGACCCGTCGCATGGGTGGTGGGACTTTGGAACTTGGATCTAAATGTTTATCTCTATTGTGATCTCTTTAACCAAGACGATGTGGATGTGGTGATCTGATTTTGGTATAAGGCATGTGGTACATTAGTTTTAGCAAAAAAAATAGGATATTTGGACCAGTGGTACATATTGGATATTTTGTGACATGCTCTCTTTTTAGTGACTTATGATCAAATTTGAAAGGTTAATCTTGATTTCAAGTGGAAGCGTATATATTCTCCCTTCAATCATTTGTGATCAAATTTAAAAGGTTAATCTTAATTTCAAGTGGAAGGGTATATAATTGTCCAACCCACCCTTTTGTAATGAAAAGTTGTGAGAAATAGTTGAGTGACAAAATATGTACACACTTTGTTGAAGAAAATATGCCAAATAAAATATAGCTCTTCCAAATTTTAGAGAATTGAGTTTATAAGATAGGTTTAAACCCCTTAGAAGGACTAACCAGAAAAAGTATACTAAATATTCAAATTTCAAAGAATTCAATCTATATGAAAAAATTGAATCCCATGGAAAGACTAATCAAAAAAGTTGAACTTTTTTTATATTGAAGTATTGATAACAAAACAATACATGTCACATAGGGACAACCAATAAAAACCATAACCAAACCCAAAATTTTGAGTCACAACATGCAACAATAGTAAAAAATTCTAGCAGTAATCACATATGAGATAGTTGAGTTTACACGAATAAACCTATTATCAAAGTGTTAACATTTTCTTCCTCGGCGATCCTAGCAGACTCTACAAAAACAAGTCCCGATTTTGTACTTATAGTTTGGACCACCATGGTCCCCTTTTATGACTCAAATCCTTGTGAATCCTTTTTGTTTTCCAACACTTCATAGCTCATATTATCACTAGCCCTCTCTTTGTTTTTGCCTACTACAAAAAAAATTTAGTTTTTCTTGATGTAAACACTTAAATTTGGCAATTTATCCTTTGACATTGTTGATCTTGACAATACTCACATACATGGACAAATACACTCTCCTCACTCTTGTTTGGCACACCCTAATAGTACTTATTACATTTGATTATCTTTGCACACCTCATTGTCGCCAGTCTTTGAATTTTAACTTCATAAAATTCATTCAGAAATATCCAGGTCTAGGTCCATGAAGTCAAAACACACTTCTCCCTTCGGTCCAAAAACATTGGTTTCAATCGAAATTGTAAAATGTCAATCTTGACCCTATTCTATGGTTTTGGGTTGACATGTTTTGAGTTAATTCTTTCAATTCTACAACATTCTTATGAACAAATATACCCCCTTGGTCAGCCTTTCATGGCATAACAACCTTTGAAAGCATGTATAAGTAAGTAAATCATACCTAATTTGGTAACACGACACTTTAAGAACTCCTCATGTAAAAGCAAGCATAAAAGGCACTTCAAGCTCCCTAAATTATGAAATAACTTGTGAACATCCATTAGGGTAGCACTCTTTATAAGTTTGAAGTCTTCTTCTAGGTCTAGGAGTTCCATCTTCATCCTACAAGCAAGCAAAGTGACCCTTCCCAAGTAGTTGAGTGCGTGTGAAACTCAAGTGAAGCATTGTCGAGTATGATTACACTGTGGTAGATATCACATGCTAGGAGAACGACATGTGGTTTGAGCCCTCTTTGGAGTAGTGGTGATCTCAGCGATACATAGGGGTGCCCACAACCCACTTAACTTTGTTTTGTAGGAACTCCTTTTTGCACTATAAGGTTTCAAGGGTTTGATAAGAGTTTATAGAGCTATTATGAAGGTGAGTGAAAAAGAAAAACACACAACAACACACATTTCCAAGTAGGTCCAATACCGTACAAAAGGTTTAGGACCGTATGGATTTTTTTGACTGAGTTATATGGCTTTGACCGTGCTCAGTTTCATGTTACAGTTTTAGCAAGGACTCAAACTACCCAAACTCTTTTAGATCCACACAGAATCAACTAAGTGCACTCTTTCCCTATTTTTTTGGCATTTGTTAAATCAATAGTCACACTGGAAAGAGTTATTTTGATTTGTGTAATTAATGTTGGAAGTTATTTAAAACAGAATATCCACATGTAACAATATTCATCCTTTTTATGTATGTTTAATTAAAACAACAAAATCTTAAAAATGAATGAAAGATTCACTTCTCAAAAAAAGTGAAATCACTTTGATTTTTCTGTTTTCATCTGCTCTTATAAGTATTTCCTTGAAAACCTTCATTGTCCCTTGCACCTTGGAATCAATTAGGGCCTCCAACAACCTAGGAAGTTTTACATCTAAACTTTCTATGGCCTCCTTGTTATTTATACCCTCGTAACATTCTTCTTTTTACAGTTCTTAATTTATGGAGTTATGAAATAATTTAATTGGGATCTTGTCTCTATATACAACAAAAAAATTGTCCTTAGAATCACCTCCTTGTGCCCCTGCCAATTGTGGGTCAACAACAACACATTGTTCAAGGTATGTGTCCTTAATCAACCCTCTTCATATTCAGTAATGATGACCTCTATAGCAGATGGATGGAGATTTTTCTAGTTACGAGAGGGGCTAAACTCTGGGTATACCTCAGACCAATAATATGATCAACAATAACTTTTACATGACTTGTTTTAAGGAATTGTTTTAACTAATCTTTAGGTAGATTCAATTGTAGATCCACATGCACGTGGACAACTTCTCTCGAGAAATCAGTAAGAAATCTAACTTAATATTCAAAAACTTCAAGATTCATTTGTTTACAAAAGAACCATATGACCCTCGTAGACATTATCTGAAAACAAACATGGATTTTAGATTCAGAGTAAATATATCCAAAGAGAACATTAAACACAATAATTTATTTTCCAAATCAAGTTGGACCAAGCCTTCACCACATGTTTCTACACCAACACAACATATGGACAAAGGAAAAATAGATGTTTAAGAGACTTAGTTTCACTGCATACCGAACAAAAGGGACTAACAAAACCAAACTTAGCCATTTTAGATTATACAACAAGTTTTTGGTGAATCAACAACCACCCAAAACAATATTTTTTGGTTCAATGCAAGAGGCCCATATTTCTTTAAACCTAAAGGCCCGAGAAATCACAGGATCAAAAAATGACCATTTTTATTGAGAGAAATAGGGACCTCGTGAGAAAAGGAAAGCTTCTCATACATTCGACGAGTAGAAAATTCACATAGAGGCAACCCTTTATACTAGTTAATGCAGGGCCAGAAGAATTCATCTTTTTCTTAAACAAAGTGTACTTGAAAAAATAATGTTTTTGAAATTGATTTTTTATATCAAATAAATGAGAACATGTCTTACGTTCTTTATGACACACAATGATTTAGGAATCCTCTTTTTCTACCATTCAAAATAATTTTGGAGTATTGTTGGGATTATGTCCTTCCATTTAAATAATTAAATAATTGAGATATTATAATTAAAGAGAGTGAACATAAATACACAGTAGATATGTGGATGAGGAGAAGTAAATGTTAGGTGAAGTATTAATTAATCAATTGGATTCTTAAAAATGATTTACATGACCTTTTTGGTTGGACGAAGCGGATGAGAATGTTTTGAATCTATTAGGATTTTGTACTTTTGCAATAATATTATTGTCACATAGTCGATCATCCATAGATCTAGGAAGGATAGAAGGTTTTATACGCACTTATTGTATTGGACCATTAGTTAATTTTCCCCTTGGGTGGCATTTTTAAATTTCATTATATTAATGGAAACCTCCACAACACGTGCATCAATTGATGTAAATAACATTGATTGATCTCTGCAAAATTGTGGCCCTTAAGCGAGAACAAAAATTTGCACTAAAAGTATTTCACAAGGTACTAACTCAACCCCATAAATTTCATTACATGATGTTATTCTTGAGTTTCCTGAATTTGATAAATTTTTCCACTGGTTTGAAATTTCACTTTGGTTGGCTATTTTGTTGGTTGAGCCCCCTCAAAAGGCCCACTCAAACTATGGGTTCGTAACCACTGCCAACCCCATGTCATTAAGATTAAGTGTGTGTAAAACACAAATAAATATTTTTCATTTTGTTTTACTAATGTTGACCACTATAATGTCATCATCAAATATGACACATGGTTTATTCACAATATTTTTGTTTTTTTTTCTCACAAAACTTGTGATTTTCACATTTTGGAGAAATCCAAACTCAAAATTGTAGTATGGATTAAATTTCCAACTCTCTGTCTCCCCTTTTAGGATTTGTTGACAAGCTCATCAAACCTTCACGGTATTTTATCTGTCACAAGTAAACCAAATTCTACATGGATCTTTCTTAAAAGTGAATACGTGAAGAAATTGATTTAGATAAGGACTTGAAGGATACCATAGACATTCAGTTTGGGGATATGCATTTCTCTTAGTGTATACTTTATATTAACCTCTTGAATACACACCTGTGTTTCCAATCCTTGAACCACAAGAAAGAAGGATAAAGTCAGCCATGATTGAAAATTCTCTTTCCACATATTTTTCCCACGCCAACAGTTTCATCCTTAAAAGTATTAACGATAAATTTTTCAAATTCATAAATTAGCCTAGTTGGCATAATGTCAATTGAATGGGAAAACCTTTCACAACTGTAACCTATAAAATCACACCTACCCTACCCATTCAAAGGGCCTCTTATCGCACATATTTGGAAACTACTTAAGAGATCATATTAAAGTAGCCAATAGTTAAATCACTCTCTCAAGCACGTTAGCCAACACTAAGTCTGCATACATCCTATATGGCTACCCTAGGCCATTTCACAGAGCTACATCTTATGCCAAATATCATTGTCGAGTTTCAAAAGTATTATTGGGGTCTTCATATTGAAAACAAGTTTTTATTAGACATTCTCCACACATTCATTTGGTGGGGAACTATAGAGGTTGGATTCCTCTTCAAAGAATTGTTATGTACGTATTGTGGGAGAAACGCAACCTAATCATACTAACCCCTTTTTAGTTCTTAAAAGAGGAGATATAGAGTTTGAAGAAGGATACACCCTTTAAACTATTGCATAGTTGGGATCACAAAATTACAAACATGGTAAGTGAAGCTACAAACACAAAATATCATAGTGCTAGAAGCGAGATTCGATCAAACCCTATACAGGGGAAAATTGTTTCGATCATCTTCCTCTTTGATTAATATTCCCATATTTTAATGACAATTTAATGACGCTCTTTATAATCATCCTACATAATTTTAGATCATTGTCACTATGTCTTGCCCAATAATTTGGTCCAATATCTTCCTACCCTAACTTGCGCATCCTTAATCTAACTGTTGTTGCAGACTCACAGCACCCCTGGATGCAGATCAGGCTTTTAGGTTGATCACTCTAGCATCCAGTGTGATTGCACAACATGGAAACCTCTCTCCAAGTGTGGGACTTGTGAAACTGAGAGAGGAATCTCCAGATTAGAGGCTGGTTCCTCAAACTCCTCTGATTTAGATCTAATGCTTGCACAACTACAGAGGTTCAGATCCTAATCCTACTCTAACTTGCAAGGAGACAAGGGTAGAAGTGCAAAAATTAAAACTAACTAAAGATGGTGATGCACCAAAAGGAGTGGTGAAACATTTCTGTCAAGCAAATAGACACAAACCAGAGATTTGCAACATGAAACATACACAGGCTGATAAGATATAACTTAGGATCTGAAATGAAGCAAATAATACAAACAAAGGACTGAAAACCATTCACAAGGCTTGCATTATCATTTCCAGTACCCAAATCACTGCATTACAACCTCAGAGAGGTAAAAACTGTTACAATCTTTTGGAGAGGTCTGATTCTTGCATCAACCACCTGCTGGAGGTGAAAGAAGAAGTTGCTATGTCAAAAATTGTTCCTCCCCTTAGAAATGAGCCAAATCTGGCTTTTACATTGCATGGGTCGAGCCCAGGAGACAGAAACGTACAAAAACATGAGAGCCCATCCCTCCTCGACTGCAGATGCATTAAAATGGCATGGGGGACCTTACAAACCCATACCCTGTCACTTTGACCGAATTACAGGAGAATGCGACCCATTCTGCATTAAATCTGGTCGCTGAAATGTCACTTCTGGCCATGAACACGTGTTAGAGCTGTTTCTCAATTTTCTCTCTCCAGACTACACCAAAATTCAAGATTAACCCCAGAATCACGTAGAGAATTTCATAAGCTTTCCGTTGATATAAAGAACGTGCAAATCTGAGATCTGGATCGAAAGATATGTCGATCTGAAGATTTAGGGCACAAAACAGGTGAAAACGTGTTTTGAAAATCTTTCCCGTTCTCTGCCACCTAGACAACAGATGACACGTGTCAAGCGCTGATTGGATCTTGCCAAATTCTCTCTCCTTCCTGAGCTGCTTCATTAGACACGTGTCCTCTTTTTATTGGCTCGGGTCAGTGCTTGAAACCTCGCCCTTTGACTTTTGGACTTTCTCCATTGTGACACGTGTCGTTATTTGATTGGTCCGCGGGTCTGCCGGCTTTTCGCGCCCTTCGTGTCCATTTGTCCCGGATGTCCCAGTGCTGTCTGGGACAAAAACTTCTGATCCGCCCGAAATGGGCTTCCCTGTCCCTTTTCTGCCAGTGACACGTGGCGTGATATGATTGGCTCTCGGCTTTTTCAGCTATCCGCGTCTTCCGCGTCCCTTTGTCCCAGTTGTCCCAGACCGTTTGGGACAAATTCTTCCGATTCGCCCGATTCGGCTGGTTCACGTCCTCATGGCCCAAATGTCCCGAACTGCTTAGTGAGAAAGTTCTCCTTTTCGGCCGATCCAGGTGGTTCACGTCCTTCGCGTCTTCTTGTCCCAAATGTCTCAGAGCAGTTAGTCGATTTTCTTCTCCTTCGGCCGAACCGGCTTTCCGCGTCTTACGCGTCCCAATGGCCCAGATGTTCCTTTGCCCTGCAGACTGTCTGGCGCCCTTTCGGCCGATTCGCGCCCTCACGTCCCAAATGTCCCGACTGCTTGCGAGGACTAGGACTTAGCCAATTTTCACAATTCTTCCTGGCCCAAGCTTGTTTTCTGCAACTTTTTCGCATTTTCTCAGAGTTTACTCTTTCCTTCTTCGGCCAGGGGAGTTAGAAGAAAATTCTGAGGGGACCCTAGAAACATGATTTTTGCCCTGAATCAATCCATTTGCCTGGGACTTGAGAATTCTGATGCATGTTATCAAATTAACCCTGGGGGTGAATTTGGATAACAATTTGGCGACCCAGCGGGGTTACCTGCCTGCTAGGTAGAAGATACCAGTTGCCTTAAGCAGTCCATTGGGCATGGAGTCATCAAATATTCTGTTTAGAACCTCAACTGACTCAGAATGTGTAAGGAGGGAGATGGAATATCACCTGATGAAAGCAAGGACTGCTAAACATCTCCATGGACAGCAAGCTGTGCCAAAGCACTTAGGGGAAACAAAACTAACCTACAGCAAAACAATGTGCACAAGCACTTGGAGGAAAGAAAATCTAATCTAATATTTACAGAGGTAGTGAACTTCCCTCTAGAAGCAACGCTTGAGATAGATTCCATTGACTGGAATCTGCAGTTCTTCACCATCCAATGAGGCCAATTGGAAAGCATTGTTGTTCTTGCACTTTGTGACCATGTATGGGCCACTCCAAATGGCATCAAATTTTGAATGCCTTCCCGGTTTTGCTCTATCCACATCCCATTTTAACACTAGATCTCCAACCTGAAAAGATCTATCTTTGGCCTTCCTATCAAAGGTCTTCTTGATCAAAGCTTGATCCTTTTCCATTACTTGGGATGCCTGGTTTCTGATCTCTTGCAGCTCCATCAACTCTGCATACCTCACCTCCATGGGCTCAAACTCTAGCAACTCCAGCTGCTTCATGAGTTCCAACGTTGGCAACTCAAGTGACATGGGCAAGATTGCCTCCCTTCCATAGACAAGCCTAAATGGAGAGTTACCTGTGGATCTTTTGGGAGTTATCCTATCAGCCCATAAGGCTGATTTCAGTTTGGTATGCCAAGACCTCTGATTCTCATCAAGAGTCCTCCTAATGATCCTCAACAAGTTCTTGTTTGTAGACTCGGCCTGGCCATTACCCTGAGGGTAATAGTTCGATGAAGTGCTTAGGTAAATACCGTTCTTGATAGCCCACTTAGTCACCCTAGATCCAATGAATGCCAATGCATTATCAAAGATTATTGTAGCAGGTACACCGAATCTGGTCGTTATTCCCTCATAAAAGTCTAAGATGCTAGACTCATTTGCCTCTTTGAGTGCTACTGCTTCTGTCCATTTGGTGAAGTAGTCTGTGGCTGTCAAAATCCATTTGTGCCCTTGGCTTGAAATGGGATTAATGACTCCGATGAAGTCCAAACCCCATTGCATGAATGGTTGGTCAACTGAGATTGGATGCAATGGGAGGGCAACAAAGTCTCTCTTTTCCTGTGAAGAATGCACAATTCTTACACCTCTTGATCCATGCATAACAATCACTGAAGATTTTAGGCCAATAATAACCAGCCTTCATGATTTTTAGAGCTGTCACTCTTGGTGCAAAATGGCCACCAGCTGGTCCACCATGAAACTCTTCTAATACCCTTTGAATCTGACCTGTGCTAATGCATCTCAGTAGCACTCCATTTACATCTTTCTTGAACAAAACTCCATCAACAATGGCATACGGGACAGCCTGCAATCTGAAGTGTCTCCTTTGGGTCTTGTTCATCTCTGGAGGGCATAGGCCTGTGCCTAGGAAGTGCATAATACCTTGGGTCCAGCAAGGAGTGGGGGAAGGATTGTCTTCTTCACGATTGCCACTTGGCTCATGGCTGTCCTGGACTGTCAAAATAGTTTCTTCTTTGTTGCATACTTCTTTTTGCTTCCCCAAAACCAGCTGCTCACACAGTCCTTTCCCTCTTACCAGCTTGGTGACCTTGATCTCAATGTCATATTCCATGACACGGATGATCCAACCTGCCCTTTTCTCATTCAAATCCTTGTTGAGGAGGAAGTCCTTAACTCCAGCATGTGAGACCAGCAACTGGACCTTGTTGTTTGAGATTAAATGCTTGAATTTCTTCAAGCTTCTGATTACTGCAAGCACATGCTTCTCAATAAAAGAGTACCTCACCTCATAGTCATCTAGGCTCTGGCTGAAGAAGGCAACCGACTGCTCATCATTATCTTTGTTCTGCTGTACTAGAATGGCAGAAATAGTGTCATCACCTCCAAATGCATAGAGGATGAAATCCTTGGAGAAGTCTGGGTTGATGAGAGTTGGTGCTTGAGAGATAGCTTCTTTGATTGCTTCAAAACTCTCCTTGCCTTCTGCTGTCCACTTAAAAGCCATGCTCTTCTTTAACATTTTGGTGATGGGCTTGACAAGGGCTGCAAAATCTGGGACAAACCTGCGGACAAAATTGATCCTTCCCAAGAAGCTTTGAAGAGCCTTCTTGTGACTTGGCAATGGTAGTGCTCTTATGGCTTCAACCCTCTCTGGATCAATTGCCAGTCCCTCTTTCGAGACAATATGGCCTAGAAGTTTCCCCTCATGAGCCAGGAATATGCATTTTTTGGGATTCAATGATACCCCAAATCTTCTACACCTCTGAAATACCTGCCTCAGATGAAAAAGGTGATCCACTGCATTTTTGGAGAATACAGTGATGTCATCAAGATATATCAAAACTATTTTATTGATCAACCCCTTGAATGCCATATCCATTACCCTTTGGAAAGTGGCTCCAGCATTTGATAGGCCAAATGGCATCTTCTTGTAGGCATATGTTCCCCATTTGGTTGTGAAGGCTGTCTTGAACTGATCTTCCTCCCTCACCATAATCTGATTGTAGCCTGAGTAGCCATCAAGTAGTGAAAACCTTTCTGAACCAGCTACAACCTGCAATATTTGCTCCATGGAAGGGAGTGGATAATGATCCTTGAGAGAGGCTCTATTCAAATCTCTGAAGTCGACACACAACCTGATCTCTCCATTCTTCTTTCTGACTGGGACTAAGTTGGCGACCCAACTTGAGTGTTTGATGGGGAAGATGATACTGGCCTCAATAAGCTTGCTTAACTCTTTTCTCATGAGAGGTTCAATATGGGGATTCACTGGCCTTTGCTTTTGCCTGACAGGCTTGGATTCCGGATCCAGCTCAATAGTATGTTGTGCCAACTTTGGGTTGAAACCTCTTAGATCTTTGTAAGTCCAAGCAAAGACATCTGGGAACTCTTGACAAAGCTGAACAAAATCAGATTTCTCTTGTGAGGTACTTACTTTGCCAATCTGCAATGTTTTGCCTTCTTCCACTAAAATAGGCTCTGAATCTTCACCCTTTACTTGAATGTTCGCTTTCTCCTTCCGGAACTGATCATTCGGGTTGAAGATTGACTCCAAGGTTATGAGGCCTTTTGGTAATTTGTTAGTTCTCAGCTGCACCACTTGGTCACCATACTGCTGATGCAGCTTGTCTTGATTCCTGGCGGAGAACTCAGCTTCTTCTCGTATGAAATTAACAATTTGCTGATCATTCTCAAAGACTTGCCAACTTGTATTGTTATCCGGAACAGCTGGTCTCACAACCACTTTGATATGAGGCTGAGATTTTTCACTTTTGATATTTTCTACAACATCAAATGCAGCCCCAATTGCTGCCAGTCTGTCAGTGGCTTCATTCTTTTTTCTTGGGATGGAATTGATGCTAAAAGCTTCAAAATCTTCAATAAGATCCCATACCCGATTTTTGTAGTTCTTCAACAGATCATTTTTGGCAGCATTTTTTCCTTTGACTTGGTTTACGATCAGCTCACTATCACCAAATACTTGTAAATTCTTGATGCCTTTCTTCATTGCCCAGTGCAGTCCATGAATTAAGGCTTCATACTCAGCCGTGTTGTTTGAGCAAGAAAACTGAAAACGGAAGGCTGAGTAATACTTTATACCTTGTGGTGAAATGAGCATAGCTCCTCCTCCTGCACCTTGTCTACTCCTTGACCCATCAAAGAACAATTGCCATACTTCATTCTTGTCTTTATGATCCGGCTTGGTGATGCTGGGGAGAGGTTGATTCCCTTCATGTAAACAATAAACTCCTAGCGCAGATTCTTCTACTTCTTGATAGGGATCAAAAGCATGTATCTTGTTTGCCCATTCATCAAGAGTTAGATCTGGGATACTTCCAACCTTGGTGTCAGCCTCATCAGTGCTAGGGTGATCTTCTTGATCAAATGCTGAGCAATTGGCATTAATCTGACTTGGAGTGTAAGGCTCAATATGGAAGTTTGCAATAGGTTCGGATCTGATTGTGGCCTTAGTTCCATATCTTGTTCTGAATAGCATGTGTGACCAATCAGCAGACAAATACCCCCCAATCTTGGCTGTGAAGTCCCTTGACAAGCAAAGGGCAAAGAGTGGTGGAAGGTCTATGATTGATACATCTTGTAAAACAACAACATTTGGACATGCGTGCAAGGTAAGACTCAAATTTCTAATCACTCCAACTGTTGCTATTGCTGTCCCATCTAGCTGCACTACCCCTTTAGATGTTATTTCATACTGGAGCCCTAGTTGATCAGCTATCTGTTTAGGCATTACTGAGCTACTTGCCCCGGAGTCTATCATGCAATTATGTACTAGCTGATTTCCAATGATTAATGAAACATAGAAAGGAGGGGGCTTCAACATTTTACCTTGTTGTCCTCCATGACTTCCTTCAGGCTGGGCAGCATTTGTAAGCACTTTGTCTTGCATCTGAACCTGCTGATTCGAAGTTGGCCAATCCTTCATGGCAGCTTGCAGCAGATCTCTTTGGCCTGGGATAGATAGGGATTCCCACATTGATATGTTGACGTTTGTCTTCTTCATCTGATCAATGATACTGAATGGTGATGAAGGATCTCTCTGCTGTCCCTTGGTTTGCACATTTACTCCTTGCACGTGGGCAGCAACAGCTGGCATTTGAGTTGGCCTAGGGGCTGTTCTTGGCTGCCCTTGTGCATTTGAAACTGGACTTTGCTTGCCAATCATTTGTGGAGCTGTGGAAGGTTGTGGATTGGCTGGGGCTAATGGCTGTTCTTCACCCAAATTCCTCCTCT
The DNA here is from genome assembly GCA_019776745.2 of Taxus chinensis. Taxonomy (NCBI): domain Eukaryota; kingdom Viridiplantae; phylum Streptophyta; class Pinopsida; order Cupressales; family Taxaceae; genus Taxus; species Taxus chinensis. The sequence continues at coordinate 364,887,433 of CM034154.1, forward strand.
TTGACCTTGTGTTGGCTGCAACACCTTGAGAAACTGCTTGATTCATGCCACAGAAATCTTCTGCTTGCCAGTTCACCAATGTGGTGTCATTTGGGGCTGATTGCTGTTGGAATGTTTCTTGTTGTTGACTGTTTCCTTGACTTCCCTCGCCCTCCACACCAGTAGTTGTCACCATTAGTGCTTGATTGAGAGCACCATTGAAACACATGGATTGGTTATGAGGCTCGTTGCATGGAAAGCACCAATCATATTCCTGAGCAATGTTGTTCTGTGTTGGCACTAATGCCTTAGAGGCAGATATGGCATTTGGATTATAGGGCTGGAATGGTCTATTGGCAGGAGGCCTTGTTTGATTCATATTTGCAGCTGGATTAGGTGGTCTTTGTGGTTGGTATGGCTGCCTATTAGGCTGAGCTTGGGGTTGATAAGAAGGTCTAAAACCTTGGGCTTGTTGCCTCTTGAGAGTAACTAGCTCATTGCCTAGGTTTTGCAATTGCTTCATGACCTCTTGGAGCTCATTTGGGGCACTTGGAGATGAAGTGGAAGCTTCATTTGAACTCTGATTTCTAGGAGTGGGAGAGGGAGCCAAATTAGGTGCTTGATGGGTGTTTGGGCTCTCTAAACTTGGAAACAATGGCATGGGAGGTCTAGGGGCAAGTTTGCCAGCTTGGATCAAACAATTTTCAGCCCTAATGGCAATGCTATAAGCCATAGGGATAGTTATGCCTCCCATAGACTGAATCAACATAGAAATATCAGAATTTAAAGCTTTGAGATAGTATAGAAAAGCACCTTCTGCTGTTGGCCTGACTGCCACTGGAATCCTCTCCCAAGTCTTTTGAAATCTGAAGTTGAAATCGGTCAGCTGCTCATTGGGAGCTCTCTTGATGGTTGTCAGCTGCTCCAAAAGAGACAAGTTGTCTCCCTTCTCTCCAAATTGCTCATGAAGTGCAATACACAGTTGATTCCAGTTTGTGATAGAACCAGCTCCAAGGCTCCTAAACCATTGTAATGCTTTACCCTTGAAGGAAGATGCCAGTAACTTGACAGCCACTTGCATTTCATTGATTTCATGAATTACACAAAGGTTAGCAATATCTTTAACATGATCACCTGGAGTAGTCTGATTTTCTCCAGTGAAGTAGGGAATGTTCTTCAAGGCTGCAATAGGAACTGGATGTTGTGCATTGAGAGCAAGTGGGCTGCTACCTGTGAAGTTGACGTAGGGATTGTTCTGAGCCATTCTAATTGTTCTTAAAACCCTTGTTGACTGAATGAAAGGCCTGCCAGGTGGAGGAGTTGAGAGAGTTCTGTTTGGTGGAGATGGAGACCTTTGAATCCTTCTTCCTCTTTGCCTTCTTCTTGGAGATAATTGCAGGTATTCAAACAACACTTCCTCTTCTCCAACTCTTGACCTTGTGGTGATTCTTCTCATGAGTTTTCAGGCCTGCACTTGGAACCAATTGATTCTTCCCCTTGGAGTCGCCAGATATGCAAATAATAGCTCTTTTTAAGCAAGAAAAATGTAGCAGATGCACATCAACTTTGCTGCAATAAAAATGAGACCTCTAAGTCCCACTGGGCGTGCCAAAACTATTGTTGCAGACTCACAGCACCCCTGGATGCAGATCAGGCTTCTAGGTTGATCACTCTAGCATCCAGTGTGATTGCACAACATGGAAACCTCTCTCCAAGCGTGGGACTTGTGAAACTGAGAGAGGAATCTCCAGATTAGAGGCTGGTTCCTCAAACTCCTCTGATTTAGATCTAATGCTTGCACAACTACAGAGGTTCAGATCCTAATCCTACTCTAACTTGCAAGGAGACAGGGGTAGAAGTGCAAGAAATTGAAACTAACTAAAGATGGTGATGCACCAAAAGGAGTGGTGAAACATTTATGTCAAGCAAATAGACACAAACCAGAGATTTGCAACATGAAACATACACAGGCTGATAAGATATAACTTAGGATCTGAAATGAAGCAAATAATACAAACAAAGGACTGAAAACCATTCACAAAGCTTGCATTATCATTTCCAGTACCCAAATCACTGCATTACAACCTCAGAGAGGTAAAAACTATTACAATCTTTTGGAGAGGTCTGATTCTTGCATCAACCACCTGCTGGAGGTGAAAGAAGAAGTTGCTATGTCAAAAATTGTTCCCCCCTTAGAAATGAGCCAAATCTGGCTTTTACATTGCATGGGTCGAGCCCAGGAGACAGAAACGTACAAAAACATGAGAGCCCATCCCTCCTCGACTGCAGATGCATTAAAACGGCATGGGGGACCTTACAAACCCATACCCTGTCACTTTGACTGAATTACAGGAGAATGCGACCCATTCTGCATTAAATCTGGTCGCTGAAATGTCACTTCTGGCCATGAACACGCGTCAGAGCTGTTTCTCAATTTTCTCTCTCCTAGACTACACCAAAATTCAAGATTAACCCCAGAATCACGTAGAGAATTTCATAAGCTTTTCGTTGATATAAAGAACGTGCAAATCCGAGCTCTGGATCGAAAGATATGTCGATCTGAAGATTTAGGGCACAAAACAGGCAAAAACGTGTTTTGAAAATCTTTCCCGCACTCTGCCACCTGGATGACACGCATTGATTGTCAAGCGCTGATTGGATGCATAATTCTCTCTCCTTCCCTGCTTCATTGGACACGTGTCCTCTTTTTATTGGCTCGGGTCAGTGCTTGAAACCTCGCCCTTTGACTTTTGGACTTTCTCCCTTGTGACACGTGTCGTGATTTGATTGGTCCGTGGGTCTGCCGGCTTTTCACGCCCTTCGCGTCCATTTGTCCCAGATGTCCCAGTGCTGTCTGGGACAAAAACTTCCGATCCACCCGAAATGGGCTTCCCTGTCCCTTTTCTTCCGGTGACACGTGGCGTGATATGATTGGCTCTCAGCTTTTTCGGCTATCCACGTCTTCCCGCGTCCCTTTGTCCCAGTTGTCCCATTTGTTCCAACTGTCCCAGACTAGTTTGGGACAAAATTCCTTCTTCGGTTGATTCACCCGCATTCGCGCCTTCGCGTCCTCACGGCCCAAATGTCCTGAACTGCTTAGTGCGAAAGTTCTCCTTTTCGGCCGATCCGGGCGGTTCGCGTCCTTCGCGTCTTCTTGTCCCAAATGTCCCAGAGCAGTTAGTTGATTTTCTTCTCCTTCGGCCGAACCAGATTTCCGCGTCGCACGCGTCCCGACGGCCCGGATGTTCCTTTGCCCTGTAGACTGCCTGGCGCCCTTTCGGCCGATTCGCGCCCCGACGTCCCAAATGTCCCGACTGCTTGCGAGGACTAGGACTTAGCCAATTTTCACAATTTTTCCTGGCCCAAGCTTGTTTTTTGCAACTTTTTCACATTTTCTCAGAGCTTTCTCTTTCCTTCTTTGGCCAGGGGAGTTAGAAAAAATTCTGAGGGGACCCTAGAAACATGATTTTTGCCCTGAATCAATCCATTTGCCTGGGACTTGAGAATTCTGATGCATGTTATCAAATTAACGCTGGGGGTGAATTTGGATAACACTAACTTTCAAGAGATTGTATGATATTGTAAGAACTACAATACATGAATTTATGACCAATGATTTACTATTTAGTTTATTTATAATTCAATATCATAATTACACACAATAATCAATCATAAAATAAATTAACCCTAATTTTGATATTACATTTGATGAACTTGTCTATTTAACATTACATGCAATCTAAGGGTTCTTGCCTCACCCCCAAGGTTTCAAATTTCTCAAAAAAATCATACCTCTTTTTGGGTTTTCTTGAAACCCTGATTTTCCTTTGAATTATATACATTGTTATAATGTCTAAGATTTATGCAACGACAATAGAAATAACTTTTATCTTAGTAGGATGAGTTCACTCTATAGTGAAAAAGATTTACCCTCCTCAAACCTGAGAATATGCCATGTTATTATGACATGCATTTAGAAAAGAATCTTGTTATTATAGGCATCTTTTTGAAATTTGAGACTATAAATATATCTCCATTGTCACCTACTCCTTAATCTGTCATACCCCTTATGTATGACATGTTTATCCAAAATTTTATACATATCCCCTATAACCATTACAAATCCTAATCAAGGCACCAATATACCTCCACCATGTAGGAGGCCCCATGTCAGATCATCCTTCTCTTATTGCACAAACACCTACAGCTATTGGGAATCCTCATCCCCATAACCTAACCACATATAATATGATATCCCATATGTATATTTGGATAACCTCGAGTCTTTGACAACTATTCACCATAGTATACAATTACTCATCAATATTTGCATACTCGCGATTTAACCCATATTGGAATTAAAGTAAATTATAATAAGGATATATATCTAAGAAACTAGTGAATGTGTAATAAGATTAATAAATAAATGCTTTAACATTAAAATTTAACATTACATGTGAAATGAGATAAAGAAGTATTCAATCAGAGCATTTGTTAAATATAAGAAAGCACAAGAAGATGAGTGCACTTGGATATTTGATTGGTATGGAAAATTATTTGGGTATGACAAGAGGATGAGATATTTAGAAATATCATGTTGATGTTTCATCTCTAATTTTGGGATTGCATTGTGCACAGGGAAAAACTATTTTGCACAAGACAACCATTTTATGGTATCATGTTGGTAGATGGCTTGGTATGGATAACAAATGGTGATATATAACTCTTAGGACCCCTAAAAATGACTAGTATGTGCCTTGGTGTGAAATATTAGGTCTCATTAATGTGTGAAACCCTCTAATTATAACTACCTTGACTTGAAACCATAGTCTTTGGTGAGTACCCCTACAAAAAGACTATTTTTTACTCCTCTCTGGCTCACGAAATTTCTCTCCTTTAATTATTGCAAGCTACTCATATAATATTTTTGAAGCTGAAAGAGTTACCTATGATAGACCTATAAGATTAAACAATCTCACAAATGTTATATGTAGATGGCCATTGATAAAGCCATTGGAAATGATGGTTTTCTTTGTTAATTATACCAAGCCCTCTGGGATACAATTGGGATGGATCTTCACAAATTTTATTCAGAATTTGTTAAGAGTAACTCTTTAGGAGCCTTGATTAGTCAAGGTAATATCAACTTCATTCCCAAGACTAGATATTCTAAGCTCATCACTAACTAGAGACCAATCACTCTCCTTAATGTTCTTATAAAATCATCGTAAAATCTTTCTCTCTTAGATTGAGAGATCTTACCTCTTTCATTAATGGAACTGAGCAAACAAATTTCAGATAAATTGGGCATGTTTTAGAAATTATGTGGGAGGGTATGCAATGAACTATATTCTCCAACTAAAATCCTCGCTTGTTATGATTTATTTCAAAAAATTACCTGATAGGATTGTGTGGTTGTTTATTATTTCCATGCTTCAAGTTCTTTGTTTTGGATCTCGGTTTGTGCATATAGTCAACATGTTATTTCAGAATCTTGGAGATTGTAATAATATCAATGGGGCACAATCTATCAATTTTGGTTTCCTGTAAGAGAGCCATGAAGTTTTTTGAGGTGGTTTAGGAAGATTTTATGAAGAAAATTGAGTTCAAGATCAATTTAAGCAATATTGGGTCTTTTTGGGCAAGGTACTAGGAAATGCATTTTCTAAAGAAGCTAACCACCTTGTTTGAAATGTTTTAGGAGTCTCATGAAGTCTTGGGAGCTCATATCCCAAAGCATAAAAAATCTGACAGGGCCTACTTCATGGTGCAATGATAAGGGAAGAAAACTAGGAGTATGAAAATGTAGAAACATGTCCATCAATGTTTCCGATGTAATTTAATTTAAATTAAATTAAATCTATTTTGCAGAGTAAATATTGTACCTAATGATATACAAATGCTAATATGCAGTAAGACACAAACAAAAAATAATGTACAATATGAAACCCTGATAAGGAAGGAGAGATAAGAAGACAATTGATTTTGAAGTAGATTGGAGGTGATCAGGGCAGGTAAAAATGTTGAACATGCTAAAAAGAACATTATTAATGGTCACTGTAAATTCTAGAATTCAGGAACATCACAGGATAAGGGCACCCACGGGAGGGCAGAGGCGCCTAAGCATTAGCAACTGGATTTGGGCACTGATGACTATGCAAAATCTTAAGAACTAGTTTCTTCTGTGTTACAAGGGCTTCGTTATTGATTCATGTATGTCACTTGATATTCACTCTTTGATCGCCAAGAGTACTTGTAACCTGCAAAGTAGAATGACTACCTACACATGTCCACAAACCACATCAAATCCAATAAAAAATATGTACAATGTGGAGTCAAACTAACCTTGACAGTCACTCGAAGAGTGAACTTACTGCCGATCATTGCACTACATCTTATACCCCATGTAGTTCTTGTGTGTGTGTGTGTGTGTGTGTGTAGAAATGGTGCCTTGGGATGTACTTGTGCAAGTTACACAGTGATATCGAGCTAGATCTAGAATGCAGAAATGTATAACATGTGTGGATGGAATAGAATAGACTTCCCCTCTTATGTAGTGTATGTATAAGTGATGCAACCCTTGTCCACTATATGAGTGCTAGATGGATGTCTTTAAAGTGCTTTAGTGCCTTTGGAATGCAAGCTTAGGTGATGATAGTAATGATTAATACTTGGTCCTTATTTTTGAGAAGTAACTAAGTATATATATGATTCCCTTGTTTGAATTTTGTAATTGACAACTAGAAGGCCGACCCATAAGTGAAAAAGATGCCCAAGATCTAAAAGTGAGCAAAGGTAAGAAAGGATCAGGAGCACCCAGTATGAACATAAACACATGGGCACTAGTGTCCTAACTGGGTTCCAATGTTTGAGGCCACAAAGGATAAATCAGTCAAGTTCCGTTAGGGCTATAGGGTATGTAAGACCAAAGACAAAACAAGAAACAAAAAAAGAGGCCAAAGATAATTGTCAATCACTAGTTTTCTTGCTTAGGAATCATGTATACATTAGTATTCTTTTGTACTTAGAAATGTACCCAAGTGCTGATTTTATGTCTACATTTCCCCCCACTTTATGTTGTTGAGTGAATATTCAATAACATAAAGTACATAGAAGATGTGTACCTTATGATCCTATAGAGAGTGTGGTTAATAGCAAGCCGAGTGGACAAGTGAATCATGGAGTGATTACAAAGTGAAGCATGAAGACTAGGAAAGGGAAGTGGACCCTAGGGGTGAAGTGTGTGCGTTGTAGCTTGTGTGAGTTGCTTCTTATAAGGGCAGACCTATAAAAGAAGAGAAAGAGAGTAGTCAAAGTTATGTATATGAAAAATATGAATAAAGTATGTAAAAGTGTGCAAAAGTAGTGATAAAGGAAAGTGTGCACTCGATGTATAAGAGTGTAAAGGATATAAATATGTCCTTAAATGCTATGGAGGGAGAGTTTTTTGGGAAATCTCATGATGAGAACAATTTTTTTGGGTGATCTCATGCCAAGTGCAAGTTTTTTGGGTGATCTCATGTCGAGTGCAAGTTTTTTGGGTGATGTCACGCCAAATGTGAGTTTTTTGGGCGATCTCATGCCAAGAGTAAGTGTTAGGGAGATAGGTCTAGTTTTACTCTCCTTCCATGACTCTACCAAATAAGCACCACTACAGATGGTACATCTTGATTTGTTCTGTTTGTCCCAATTTGTTCCAAATTATTCTGATTGTACTGAATGTAGGAGATAAAATGCATTATGTGACTGAAGGTTAGTGCCTATTATTGTATAACTGCTTTGTAAACTATTGTAGATTGTGCTATAATGAGAAAATGAATGTGTCTTCCCCTAGGACATTAGCACCTAGGGGAGGACAGGAGCACCCAGATGTTAGTGTCTAGTTTTGGGTGCCAGTGTCTACTCTATGTTTTGGGCACAAGTCAAATTTTGGGCCATTCTGTGACTGTGTTCATGTGTTTTTTTGTGTTGTGACGATCCAAATTGTAGCTCTAAGTTGTTGTAGGGGTGATTTATTCACCCAATCTATGCCCCCTCATTTGGGTGCATACGACGATAGTAGGATAATGCGGCCTAAGGGAGAGGACCTAATTTTGATATGAAGTGGATATGTGTAGGGGGTAGGGGATGTGCATGGTAGAAACTAAGGTACGTGCAAACAAAATAGGCTAGTAAAAAGTGTTAGTATAAAAGTTGCATGCAAGAGAAGACAATGTAACAAGAAAGTGTGCATAAAGGATACACCACAAAAAGTGGGTTTCAAACATGGGACATCACTCATAATGTCACAAGACAATTAGTGTCGAAGCAACCAAAAACATACAATGCTCATACAAGACATAAGGCATATCCCGCAAACAATGGCATATAGTGGCAAACAAGATCAAGCAAAATGTATCAGATAACCATGGCGACACATATTTCTACAAAGAAAATGCTACACATGAAGCATTTGTTAGCATGTTAGAAAGATAAATAATATGTCAAAGCATGTATAAATCAGCAAAAAATAGAGTAATAGTGACAAGAGGGAGTAAATATTATAACAATAGAACCTATGATATATGAAGTATGTCAATGGCCAAAGTAGATGCCCCTAGGAGCCTCGGTGGGACTAGAAAAGGGTACATTGCTAAGCATAATTGCAAAGTGTAAAAACCTGTAAGAGATATGTATTCACATCTAGATACTAAGTTAACGACATGTGTTTATGAAAAAGATATCAACATACTGAGTATCTGAATACCATAATAAGTAAAGTGCAACATGTAAGTAGAAAAAGATAGCAAGATATGAAAATGCAATGTATGCATGTGATGATATGATATGTAAAATGTGGTGATGGTAGGAGAAACATGTCCCTTGGATGATGTGTATAATATGATGTTCATTTATAGAAACCCTCAAAAATTAAGAATGAACCATAGAACAAGATTGTGTCATCAGAGTAATGTGTTGTGTGAGAGTAGTTGCTAGAAAGATGTATCATGAAATGTATAGAGCGTCCAATGTGTAGTGGATGTGAAGATTCATTTTCAGAATTAGCCTCTCAACGGTTGAGTATGAACTGTGGAACTAGAGTGCGTCGTAGGGTAATGACAATACAAGGTGTGTATCAAAGGGTGTGAGAGTGCGCAAGAAGATTAATTATGATGCACGAAGCGCAAAGCATAATAGTAGACACTAGGGAGAATTGATAGTGATGGAAGAGGGGAAGAATGTGTGATGTCCCCCCCTAAGTGTGCGAGGAGATAAAACTATTTGATGATAGTGAAGGTTAAGAGCCCTCCACCTAATATTTGCAAGGAGATAAAGGTATGTGATATGACTCTAATATCGGTGGTATAGGAGATTAGTTATGTGTATGTGAAGGAGACCTATGTGGTAAAGGAGGTGGTGAACACCTATGTGAAGGGGCTTCCTGAGTAGGGGACTTATGCCGATGATGTGCGACTAATGGATACTAATGAGGACGATACAAGGTCATGTGATGTAGGTCATGTACAAATAAGAAATCTAGGTGTAGAGGTTGCTTTAGATTTTAAAGGCATAAGAAGCCTATATGTTATGAATGGTGCATCAACAAAAGTGGGTTAAGGAAATGTTGTGCATGGTCGGAATACCTTTGATAGTAACAATTTATTTATTATGGATGAACTTGAGACACAAATGATTCAAGGAAGGGATGAATTGAGCAGTGGCACAAAACCTAGGAGAGACCTAAAATCATGTCACACCATTTGATTGAAGGTATAAAATAGATGAAAGGTACAAGCATGGTAAGGGGCCCAACTATAATAGGGAGCCTGACATAGCCAAAAAAATGAGGGAATAGGAAGGCAATACTAGATAGTGGAAATTTGATGGCCAGGAGGAGTACAACAGAGCATACATTGGTAGGATCCAATGGATAGATCATAATATTATTGACAGTATAGGAACCAATAGAAGCATTGATATGTAAGGATTCAAAAGTAAATATAGCATGATAATCATGATCCAAGAATGTAATGAATGGTGGTGATGTATCAGCATTAGCAATAAGGAAATCAAAAGGCCCTAATGAAGGAGGAGGCACAATGTGATATGTGTGGTTGGTAGAAGAATCAGACAGCTTGATTTTCATGCTTGGGAAAGGATCATTAAAGATTTTTATATTTTTATTATCATTGACCGACTTAGATGTAGATGGCTCGGGGAGCTTGATTGCATTGTTGTCAATGAGATCTTGAATAATATGTTTGAGTTTAAAAAATGGATCAGTAGAGTGCCCAACGCATTGGTGATAATCACATTGTTCATTTTCATCATAGTTGTGGCCACATTTAGGTCAAGAGGGATCGAGAATGAGTGGTGGTGTACGAGTAATAAGATTACTTTCGATAAGTTGAGGTAATAGAAACCGATGTGCGTACGGTAATTTAGTAAAAGTATGTCTTTGGAGGTTACAAATTGAAGCTTTTCAAGGTGTAGAAATAACATTAATAGTAGTCTTTGCTTCAGTGGGCTTAGGAGATGGTTTGAAATTATATTTAGCTTGAAACCGATTAGAGGATGAGGATGAAGCATAATCATGATATTTAAATTTTCCCATAGATAAGAGTTTTCCTTCACACATTTTGAGTGTATGGCATAATTGATCAAAGGATGGAGAGGTCTCAAAGATAACACTCTCTTGAAGTGGAGGTAAGATACTTTATAATGAAAAGATCTTGAAGTTAAGAATCATCTAGTACATTAGTCATCTTAACTAGGTTGTTCTTGTAACACAACACATAGTTCAGCTAGATGCCCATTAGATCCTTGTTTGATTTAAGCAAGTTGTGCATAAGAGATCTTGGTGTCGATGTATTGATAGAAAAATGAGAAAGGAAAGCATTGGCTAAGTGTGTAAAATAAGTTACTGAATGAACATATAGATCATAGAACCAATGCATGGCATAATCTTGCAAACTTCTAGGAAATAGCTTAGTTAACAATGTATGATCATCTGCATAATCAAGACATGCCACATGGAAAGATCTAAGATGATCCTGAGGGTCACCATGGCCATTGAAGGTGGGAAGCTTAGGTGTAATGAAGTTCAGGAGGAAGTGGATAAGAAGATATGGTGGGTGCAAAAGGGTGTGTTGAAGGAATAATGGAGGAATCAAGAGATGGAGAGAAACGAGAAGTAGCCTTATTGAAGTTGACATGGATTTGAATTTGAAGATCTTGGTATAAAGAAGCTAGGTCTTGAGTGCCTGAAGAGGACACTTGTCATGTGTGAGAAGTAATAGGATGGGTGAAAATGGTTGGTAGGAGTAGGTATAAAAATGGTAACAATAGAGGTAGGTGGGAGGGTGGAATGAGGAGGTTGTGTTGCAATAGGAATATATGTGTCATTAGAAATTGGAAGATTGAGCTTGGATAGATTAGTGGCTTCTTCAAGAGAAGTAAATAAGAGGAGATCTATATCCTAAGGATGTTCAACAATATGGGCTTCTAGGTCATGGAGATATTCATTGGTAAAGGTGTCATGCGTGGCAGCTATGGGAGAAGAAGTAAAACAATGTGTAAAAGCAAGGTAAGGTTTGAGCGATGGGTTCACCAAATGATTTAATTTAATTTGAATTAAATATATATTACAGAGTAACTACTGTATCAATAATGTATAAATGACTAAATACTAATATATAGTAACACAAGTAAAAACAAGGCATATACAATAGTGAAACCCTAAGTAAGGGAAGGAGAGATGGAATAACTTAGTTTATTTTTGAAGTGAGACAGGAAGTGATTCTGGGAAGGTAAAAGTGTTGAAAAAGCTGGAGACAATGTTGTCAATCAGTTCACTATAAATTCTGGAACTCACAGAATGATGCATGAAGAATAGGCACCCATGGAAGGGTAGAGGTTCCTAGGCACAGATGACATAGCATCTTAGGTGCACATGTGACCTATGTAAATGCTTAAGAATCTTATTTCTTCTTATGTCGCAAGGTTCGCTAACCTTGTTATTAGTCTCCTATCCTATCATTTGATATTTTCTCTTATGATCACCAAGGGTACATGTAACCTACAAAATAAATGATATACCTGTCACATGTCCAAAAACCACATAAAATCCTAATAAAAAGATGCAGAATGTGGAGTCAGACTGATCCTAACGATGGTCACCCGACAGAGTGAACTTAATGACCGAGCACTGCACTGCATCTTACATCCCATGTATTTCTTGTTTGTGTGTAACAAAATGTGCCTTAGGATGCCCTTGTGCAAGTTGCATAATGATATAAGGCTAGATTTAGAATGTAGCAATGTATAACATGTGTGGATGGAATAAAATAGACTTCCCCTCCTATGTAGTGTATGCAAAATTGATATAATCCTTATCCCTTGAATGAGTGTTAGATGGATGCCTTTGAAGTGCTTTAGTTCCTTTGGAATGCAAGCTTAGGTGATGATGGTAATGCTTAGTACTTGGTCCCTATTTTTGAGAATTAACTAAGTATATATATGTTTCTCTTGTTTGAAATTTGTAATTGACAACTAAAAGCCTGACCCATGAGTGAAAAAGATGCCCAAAAAATGAAAGAGGCCCAAAAGAGGTAACGAGTAAAGATAACAAAGAGGTCAGGATTGTGTCTAGTATGGGGAGAAGCTGCTTGGGTTTTGGCATCCTAGTTAGGTGAACTAGAATCTAGAGTCAATAAAGGATAAAGAAATGAAGATCAGATCATGGGTTGTGGGGTGTGCAAGACCAAAGAGGAAAACAAGAAAGAAATAAAAGAGGCTAAAGATAGGTGTCAATTACTAGTTTTCTCACTTATTAATCATGCATGACATTAGTATTATGCTGATTAGGACCTATAAATGTACCCAAGTGCGTGATTTGTTTTGTCTACACACTACACAAGAGTCGTAACAAACAATGTGGATACTTGCTTAAGATGATATCATACACTCTACTTTAGAAGAGTTAAATCTTTGGAAACACTAAAGATATCTCAAGATAGGGGGAATGTCTATCAACTCATATATCATTAAGGAATAAGTTATATTGGCTCGGTAAGCATGTAGAGTTAGATTAAGGTAATTCTTGACACTGAACTCATCGGTTCACCACTCTAAGTATCATCTGAAAGTATGGGTAAAACACCTTTATTGATAGGGCTATATTTTCAAGCCAAATGTATAAATCAATTTGCATTGGATTCATTGACTATGTTACAAGCCCTAGAATCAATCATATAATTATGGAGAAAAATTTTCCCAATGATTAATGCTATGACTCAAATGGAGGGCGTTTAGGAGCACATTCTTGTGAATCTAGTATAAAATGCATACCATGATACCATGAAATACTGGGGTTGTACTTACCTGCATTTTTAGTGTCCCTTGCACCCTTGTAAGAATCTTGAGGTTTCCTTGCATCCTTCCTGATACAGTGTGCCATCATACCCATTGGATATCATTTCCAAAGCATATCATATGGAGATATGAATATTTTGGAAGCTTCAACTCAAAAATGTCAATGATTGTTGCTATCAGGTCTGAGTGGATTATGAGTATCCATAAATTTTAAACATTTACATCAATGGAAGGATTCAATGTAGAACTTAACCATTTAAGCATGCTTGTTTATCTCAAGAAAGGTGAGCCATAGAATACTTTTTTAGTTTTATGCTTTCTCCTCTTGAAACAACGTATCATAAGTGGGAAACCCTCAAGATGCCTAAAATTTTGTACTCAAATAGTGCTTTTCTTTGAACAATGTATTACAAATTAAGAATGAACACTTACCCAACAAGTTTAGTTCCCTCAACCTTGAAAGGTGGCACCATACCCCTAGTTTTAGTAGAGTGCCAACCCTTCTAGGAGCTACAAACCACCGAGTTGACTTGACACCAACCATGATCCACCTGATGGATTTTTCACCTTTGATTTGGGATACACACAAATAATTTTGAACATAATCGAGGCTTGTGTCACTCACCTTCCACGATGGTAATTTTTCTAATCATGGGGTTAGGAGAAAGGATAACACTAATTTCATATCTTCAGCTATGTTCATTAGGTACACAAGGACCTAATCTTATCAAAACCTAGGATTATTAGGATATGGGTAGGTCTCCACACATGTAAAGGCTCTTTTGCAGGGATGACACATACCTCTTTCACCTCTTATATTATACACCCCCTTAGGTACAATAGGTTATCTTGGCTTATAATTCCTCGGACTTGAGTTGAGACTATTGTAATCTTGCTTGGATACCTAACTCAAGGTCTTAACACACATTCCTTGGCCATGATATTCAAACTCATTCATACCCATTACTTTGAGATATCATAAGGAAATTGTAGGAGTAAGGGTTTCAAATAGTGACCACTTAGGTTAGAAATAGCACCAAGAACACTAGTTCCTTCATTAGGACTCATATAGACCTAAATCACACAATTCTGGTTTCTAAGTAGCACTAAATAAGTAAGCATTTAAGTACTAACATAAACCTTCAAGAAACCTCATACACCACTTAAAAATGGTATGAAACCCTAGTTGCAAAGAAGGGACCTCCAAGAATACTTAGTTGATTCATGACCATCATCTGACACTATGTCAAAGTGTTGACTAGGTAGAACAGAGCAGGGAGGAGTATTGCACAGCATGCCTCAGAAAAATATGTCTAGCTAACAATGAATCCTGGACTACCCCCATCATGGAAAGGGGTAGGGGCATCCATGGGGGCACCTGTAGACCTATTTCTAATGGAAGCTATTCTCAGTTGATATTGTAATTGATTAATAAAATATGGATAATTTATAAATTCCTAATACTGATTGTCTATGTAGCAGTAAATGAAGTAAGAAATTAAGTACAGAAATAGACCCAAGTAAATTAAGCTAATTAAGGTATGATAACCCTAAGTTGAAAAAGAGGGGATAAGAATGACTTAGCTAATTTCACAACCAAATGTGAGACTGTGTCAAATTGACGAACTAGGTGAATAGAGAGGGAGGAGTGTCTCACACATAGTCTTAGAGAAATGTGTGACCATGATGATCTTCCTAGACTGGGGTGCACTTGGAAAGGGTCAAGGGGCACCTGCGGGCAACTTGCAGACATGCTTTCAAGGTGTCTTATGACTGCTCAAAACTCATCAGAAAACCTCCTTCAGAGGATTGTAAGGTGTTTATTTTCCTTCCCTATTCTTCGATGCTTATCGCTAGTATGTCACACAATGATCGTCAATGTCTATAATAACCTGCAATAAATAAACAACCTACAAAACCCTCAAAAGTGCATCAAATCCCAAAAAGAAAATAATACAAATGAGGGGTTCAGAACTAACCTCAACTGTTAAATGAGTGAACTTACAACTGAGTGACTACACTACATTTCAGACCCAATATATTTCTATAGGTGTGTGTGAATGGAATCGTGCCCTAGGTGGCTCTTATGCATGTCACACTTGATAATGAGACAAGTAGTTAGATGTAAAGAAATGTAAATAGATGTGTGCATGGAATAGAATGAAATTCCCCTCCTATGTAGTCTATGTAGAATAATGCATAGTCCCTTTCCCTTGAATGGATGCTACAATAGATGCTTGAATGCTCTTGAATGTGCCATTGGATGCAATCTTAGGTAGTGATAGCTAATGCTTAGTGTTTGGTCCTTTATTGTGATCACATAACTTTATATTTATATGATTACCTTGCTTGAATTTTGTAATTAACCCCAAAAATTCTTAACTACCAAAAATATAAGATGCTCAATCAGACTAGAAACAACCCCAAATATGTGAACAAAGTACAAATATGTCAGGGGCACCCAGAGGGGATGAGGGCACCAAGTGACTGGCGTCTTGGACTAGATGCTGATGTCTAGGATGATAAATGTTGAGGTGTGGAAAGACATATTGAGCTAGAAAGAGTGTAAGACCAAAAGTGCTAACATAAAGAAAGAAAATATGGCCAAGTACATGGGTTAATTAGAACTTTTCTTACTTATGAATCATATGAATAATAGTGTGCAATCATGACTAGATAATTACCCAAAGTGCATGATTTTGTGTTTACATTTTCCCCCACTTTATATTTTTGAGACGATTCTCAATAATATAAAGTAGATAAGATATGTGTACTTGATAACTGATTTAGATTGATGAAGCGAAAACATGCTGATAGACAAGGAAAAGAGTGGAGTGATAAAAATAACATAGAAACTAGAGGAGAAAGTGTAAAAAAGTGATGATAATGATGACCATAGGGTGGAAATTCATCTGTATATGTATTCATTGTACATGTTGTTGATGTCAATATCGATTTGATTGATGTTTTTGACATTTTTGATGTTGTTGAATGATGTTGATTACCATTTCCCATAAGTATGGACCTACAAAAGAGAAGAACCAACAAGTAGTCAAATACGCATGTATATGATAAAAATATGTTAAAATTATGTAAGAAAATGTGTGAAATGTGAAAATGAGAAAAAAGAACATGTGCACCTGATCTGTGATGAGTAAAAGAGTGTCGAAAGGATCCTGAAGATGATGTAACAGAACAATTTTTTTGAGTGATCTCAAACCAGTTGTGTCATTCGTGAGTTTTTTGTGTGATATCATGCCAATAACATGGAAGAAGTGTAGGGAGGAAATTATTT
Source organism: Taxus chinensis (assembly GCA_019776745.2). Taxonomy (NCBI): domain Eukaryota; kingdom Viridiplantae; phylum Streptophyta; class Pinopsida; order Cupressales; family Taxaceae; genus Taxus; species Taxus chinensis. The sequence goes on from CM034154.1 coordinate 364,904,060, forward strand.
TTTCATCCTCTAACATTTAATAGCTTCATGCAATGTAGAACACTAGTGTAGACGGTGTGTAAAAATTTGATCCAATTCAAACAATTCTGATCCAAAGCAAAAGTATAAAATGCTTGTGTAGTGCATGCATGTCGAGTGCTAAGGACTATGTGCCTGATAAAATTCATTTTGTGAAGTGTTGTAGACTATGTTGAACTGAAATATTTTTTTTAACTGCCCCCTAGTCACAGGAATCCAGGAAGGGTTAAGGGAACCTAGGCACTACTATCCTAATTTGGGAGATGGTGTCTATGTTATGGTACAGACCCAAGTTTAATTTTTATCCCTTTCTAATGTTGATGAATTTTTTGTATAGGTATTGTGTTGTGTGATGATCGTATACTACTATATGGGGTGATTGATTCACCCAAATGATATCCTCCTCATTTGGGGTGCATGCAACATCATTGAAGGAGTATGCAACCCAAAGGAGGACTGACCGTTGTCCTAAAATGGTGCCCTTAAAGGGGGAGGGAGTGTGCTTGGTAGAAACAAAGGAACAAGAAAAAAAAGTGGTTAGGAGACAAGTGTTAGTACAAACAAGATAAACGCGCATGTAAAGGACAATGAGTAAGCTAAACATGCAAAAATATAGTGTAAACATGCAAGAAGACAAAGGAGGCTGCGAAAAGTGGGTTTCGAACACGGGACATCACTCACGATGTCGTAAGACAAACAAGGTCGCAGTGGTCATAAGAATACAAATAATCAGAGGATAAACAATACATAGGGAAAATCCTACAAATAATGACAAGTTTGAATGCACAAACAATATTGTAGAATATGAAGCACTACTTTGGGGTTTAAGGATTGCTTGGAGGTATGGTATTAGAGACACTATTGTTAAAGGGGAATACAATAACAAGTAAAGACAGACAATAAAAAACAATATAACAAACAACCATGGAAGAAAATAGACCCGTAAGACAAATGTTGCACATGAAGCACCCGTCAATATGTTAGAAAGATAGAAAGTATGTCAAAGCGTGTAAAATATGAATATAGTGATGTGTTATGAAAAATGGAACAATAGCACATGCAGTGTGTACAAAAGTGGATGCCCCCAAGAGTTGATGTGGTATTGGTATGAGGTATTGCTCCAAAAATCCATACTGTGTGTAAAGATCTATGTAAAGTGTGTGATCACAACTAGAAGGAAAGTGAACATGCATGTGTGTATGATAAAAGATAATGTCATACAAGATATTTGACTAGCATGTGTAATAGAGTGTACATGTAACAAGAAAATGCAAGCAAGATTAGATGCAACCAAGATAGGCAATATGTTGTGAATGAGATGGAATGTAATGCATAGTGAATGATAGGAGCATCTTTCCCCTTGAGAAAATGCGGATGAGTATGCATGTGATGAGGTTCATTTATACATGCCCCCTCATCATTCGATAATGAACCATCGAACAAGAGTGTGCCATCAAGAAATGGTTCGAATGTGTGTGCTAGAAAGATGTGATCTTGAAAGCACTACGTGTAGAGAGTGTGTGAGATCGAGTAAGTGTGGTGAGGTTCATTTTAGATTGAAACTTACATAATTTTCTAAGAGAAATCTGGATATGAAATCATATTTGACTTTAGATATACTATTTATGATCAATTTCACTTTTCCCATAACTAGCATTATCTTAACTTTATGGCCTACATACACAAGACTTTGCATCTTTGCTAAATAATCAATAAGATTAGTCAACAAAATAGATAACAAAATACTTCTAAAGAATGGACAAGATATATATCCTATATTCTATCTCAAACAAACTATAAGTTCCAAGATTACATTTAAATCTACTTTCAAAGGTTACTTGGTGTTACACCCTTAATTATATATCTTACATGGGATGGATATAGCCGACTTGTGGCTATCATAACTTCTTATCATGATGTATCTCTTTCATATATGATCTATTATCATTGGTTGGTCGGCCTTGTTGATGGCCATATCATAGGAATAATATAAATAGGGGTTAAAGGTAGTGGAAGATTATTATGTTGAGTATTTGAGTCTTATTATTTGTTTTGGAGGTTGCCCCCTCGAAGTGGCCAAGCTATTCTACTTTCATATTGAGAGAAATTATCTACAATATTGTGTTATTTGGTGTTCTATTGCTGGTGCTAATCATAATTAATCAAGTAATTTCATTACAAGTGGTATCAGAGCTTGATCTCGGCCAGGACGACGTCAAACCCTAATTCTGAAGGTTCGGCTATATCTCAAGATTGGTAGTGATTTTTTCTGCAATTTTTTTTGTGGTGTGGCAAAATAAGTCAAGTAAGCTTCTCTCCAAATTTCAATCAGTTTTGACTTGTTTTGCAAAAGTTATTATGGTTCTATATTTATTCATAATTTGGCTCCCTAGGGCGTAATTTTTGGAAATTTTTCAAATTTCTTATATTTTCGGAAACCCCTCAAAAAAATAGCTAGGGTTTCTTTTTTATAAATTCCTATATTCGGCCAAAAAAATTACGAAACCCTAAACCCTAAAATTATGCCCTATTAAGTCTACCCCTAGGCCCAAACCCTTCGTCATGGCTGGTAGATCTACCCGAGGCCAAGGAAAAGGACAAGCAACTCTAGGAATGACCCCAAATAAGGAAGATATTGCTTCAGAGTCTACTGGTTTGGGAGTATCTGAGGTGGTCATCCAACTTCAGGAAAGGGTTAACAATATGGTGAGTAAGGATGACCTTACTGTTGAGCTTCATCAACTGAAAGGTAGCCTTAGGAGTGAGATTTAAAAGGATTTTCATGCAATGCATCAGGAGTTGTTGCATATTATTTCAAATACAACTTCTAATGCCAGTCATATGGGTTCCACTAGAAATGGTCACACAGATACAAATCACTCCAATCAGAGAGGATCCTTTAATCATTCAAGTGGATCTTCTCACTAATGGAGGGGCATGATTCCAAAAGTTGAAATGCGTAAATTTGATGGAAAGGATCCACTCAATTGGATTACCCAAATGGAAAATTTCTTTGATCTCCATCAGATCCCAGGAGGACAAAAGGTAACTGTGGCATCCTTATACCTAGAACCTGATCAATTTGTTTGGTATCGTTGGTTATGTGCTCAAAGGCAGAAGAATGGCCTAAATGTCACCTGGACAATTTTCACTGAAGAGCTTCAATTACACTATAGTTCTAGTGTTTCTGAGAATTACTTCAGCCAATTAGCAAAGTTACGCCAAACTGGTTCAGTTAAGGAGTATGTCCATCAATTCCAAACTTTGTCCTTGCGTGTGGAGGATATTACAGAAGAGTATTTGAATGACCTATTTCTGGGGGGTCTTAAGGACCACATTGAGCATGAGGTACGCATGTTTAACCCACTCAAGGTTGTTGATTCTATTATCATGGCACGTCGAGTAGAGGAAAATATTCTTTCCAGTAGAAGGCAGTCCTTTTCTAGCATAAAAGATCGTAACACCTTGTCTCCTTCTTACCCTCGGCCAATTCGGTTGACACCTCAACAAATTGAAGAAAAAAGAGCCAAAGGGTTATGCTTTAACTGTGATAGCAAATATGGGCCAAATCATAAATGTTCTGAGAAAAAATTGTTCTACATTGAAGGATCTAGTGATGAGGAAGAATATGAGGCAACATCAATAGAGGAAGTGGAAAAATTAGAGGAAGAATCTGGAGATCCTCAGCCCACTATTTCATGTCATGCTCTATCAGGTATTATTACTCCACAAACCCTTCAAGTCATGATGGGTTATATTAAGAATTAGAAGGTAACAATGTTTGATTGATTGAGGGAGCTGACACTTAATTTCATCAATCATACTTTGGCAGCAAGACTAAATTTCCAGGAATTTTCATCTACCTTTCATTCTGAATTTCAAGTAATGACTTACAGATGGTCTACAAGTCCAATGTTCTAGGTAAATTCCACCAAAGTCAAAGATTCAAAATGGGTGATCTACACATTGGAATCTCGATGTTTCTCTATTCCGCAAATGGGAGGATTGCATATAATCTTAGGTGTTAGTGGCTCACTACTTTGGGCTTCATAGAGATAAATTTCCACCTGAAAGAATTGTTCATGCGCTTTCATTCTGAGGGTCCAAAAATTTGAACCCCGAGGTCTACAAGCTAAAGATCCTCTAGTGGTAAAAGAGTTCTCGACCAAATGTGGAGAAGATTCTTAAAAAGGGGTATGAAGGTTTTGTAGCTCAGATTATTCTCTATGGAATGGTCCATCGCAAATGAAGGTATTGCATTATAGAGAGCTTCAACAAGGTTATTAATCAACATGATAAGTTGTCTTCAAGGAATTAAGAGGATTGCCACCTATTTTAAAGAGAGCTATGATCATGCTATTCTGGTTGATTCCAGGAAGCCAACCCCCCAACATTAGGCCTTACAGATATCCATATGGAAACGTGTAAAAGAGTGAGATCGAGAAGATGGTGGAGGAAATGTTACGGGAAATGGGTATTATTCGTCACATTAAAGTATATTCTGCTGTGGTGATGGTACGTCATTTAAGGATGGACTCCATGGCACCATAAGTGATCCATAACTATAAAGAGCTCAACAAGTTTTTGTATCAAAATTATAATTTTATCTATTCTTATCATTGATGATTTATTAGATGAGTTTCATGGTGCCATTTATTTTACAAAACTAGCCCTAGGCGTTTCCTGGGTATCACCAAATTAGAGTCAAGCAAGAAGATATTCATAAGACAGCCTTCAGAACTCATCAAGGCCATTATGAATTCCTAGTGATGCCATTTGGTCTTACCAATGCTCCCTCCACATTCCAAAGCTTGATGAATTCAGTATTTAGACCATTCCTAAGAAAGTTTGTCTTAGTATTTTTTGATGATATACTCATCTACAACAAATCATGGGAGAAACACTTACATCACGTCAATATTGTCTTAGAAGTCTTAGAGCAACATCAACTTTATGCCAAGCCTTCGAAGTGTTCTTTTGGGGTACAAGAAGTGGAATACTTGGGCCATATTGTTTCTCATGAAGGTGTTAAGGTGGACCCTCACAAGATCCAGGCCATGGTGGAATGGGAAACCCCAAGAACCCTCAAACAATTATGAGGTTTCTTAGGTCTCACAAGGTATTATCACAGATTTGTCAAAAACTATGGTAGTATAGCAACACCACTCACAAAATTATTGAAGGACTCCTTTTAGTGGAATGAGGAAGCATCTAGGGCATTTGAAAAATTGAAGGCAACTATGTGCACCACTCCAGTATTGGCAACCCCAGATTTCTCCAAAAATTTCATAGTTGAGTGCGATGCTTCAAGAAATGGAATTGGAGCACTACTAATGCAAGAAGGACACCCTATTGCTTTTGAGAGCCGACAGCTAAAAGGAAAGAATTTGTTAAAGCCCACCTCTGAAAAGGAAATGATGGCAATACTACATGCAGTCAAACAATGGAGACCATACTTGATGGGTAGACATTTTAAGGTAAAAACTGATCATGATAGTTTGAAATATTTCTTAGAGCAACGACTATCTTCAGAAGAACAACAAAAATGGGTCACTAAGATGTTGGGATATGACTTTGAGATTGTTTATAAGAAAGGAAAGGAAAATTTGGTCGCTGATGCTCTGTTTAGGAGGGATGAGTCTGCCAAAGCATTGTTATGTGCCATATCTATACTAAATGTAGATTGGGTAGATCAAGCACGTGAAGAATGGAAGAAAGACACAACCACACATACTCTCATTCAAAATCTCCAGGTAGATCCGTCCATATCAGCTCAATTTATATGGAAGGGGGATACATTGTGGTACAAAGATCGGTTATATCTATGTAAGAACTCTACACTTAAACACCATGTTCTTTTAGAGCTACATTCTTCTCCAATAGGTGGCCATGTTGGGGTCCTGAAAACATATCATAGAGTTAAGAAGGATTTCTTTTGGGAGGGGTTGAAAGGAGATGTTCAAAAATTTGTGGCAGAATGTTTGGTTTGCCAAAAAAATAAGGGTGAGACCATTAAGACACCTGGTCTTCTCCAACCTCTGTCTATTCCTAGTGAGAGATGGGAAGAGGTATCAATGGATTTCATCACAGGATTACCTAAATCAGAAGGGAAAAGTGTCATCATGGTCATGGTAGACAGACTTACCAAATATGCTCATTTTTGTGCCATGGGTCGTCCTTTCACAGGTAGTACAGTTGCCATCTCTTTTATGGATACAGTTCAAAAGCTCCATGGCACGCCAAAAATTATAGTAAGTGATCGTGATCCAATATTTACAAGTAACTTTTGGACTGATTTGTTCTCTTGTCTAGGTACCCAACTAGCCCAGAGTTCCTCTTATCATCCCCAAACAAATGGGAAAACTAAGGTGGTAAATAAATGTTTAGAGGGATATCTTCGATGTTTTACTTCAGATAAACAAGAACGTTGGGTGCAATGGTTGCCACTAGTAGAATGGTGGTACAATACTTCATTTCATACCTCCTCCAAAATGTCTCCATTTCTAGCACTTTATGGGTACCATCCTCCATCACTCATATCTAGCTTGAAGGTAAAACCAAAGGTGAGAGCAGTCGAAGATCACATTCAGCATCAGCCTGAGGTACTCTCTAGTCTTAGAGAAAATTTGGCACGGGCACAAAACCGTATGAAGCAACAGGCTGATCAACATAGAAGTGAGTGACACTTTGAAGAGGGGGACTTTGTTTTTGTAAGGTTACAGCCATATAAGCAGTTATCCTTAAAACAACAACAAAAGGATAATAAGCTTGCTCCTAAATACTATGGTCCTTACCGAGTTTTGCAGAAAATTGGTAGTGTGGCATATAAGGTAGAGCTCCCTCCAGGAAGTAGAATACATCCAGTCTTCCATGTTTCTTGCTTAAAGAAAGTTATTGGGCAGCACATTTCCACCCAATCAGTGCTTTCGGAACTGGACGAGGAAGGAAGGATCATATTGGAACCTGAAGGCATTCTTCAGACACGCACCAAAAGACTGAGGACCAGAGTCATTACCGAGTACCTGATCAAGTGGAAGAATATGAATATTAAGGATGCATCATGGGAAGATGAAGCATTCATGCAGCAACATCCAGGGCTTCCCAACATCGGGGACAATGTTTCTTTGAAGGGGAGGGGCATGTTACACCCTTAATTATATATCTTACATGGGATGGATATAGCCGACTTGTGGCTATCATAACTTCTTATAATGATGTATCTCTTTCATATATGATCTATTATCAGTGGTTGGTCGGCCTTGTTGATGGCCATTTCATAGGAATAGTATAAATAGGGGTTAAAGGTAGTGGATGATTATTATGTTGAGTATTTGAGTCTTATTATTTGTTTTGGAGGTTGCCCCCTCGAAGTGGCCAAGCTATTCTACTTTCATATTGAGAGAAATTATCTGCAATATTGTGTTATTTGGTGTTCTATTGCTGGTGATAATCATAATTAATCAAGTAATTTCATTACAAATTTCACTTAGAATATTGATGAGAAAGAACGAATATATATTTCTTGGTATGAAAAAATTACATATAAGAGTGTGGAAGGTTACATTTATAATTCATGCATCCAACCGACTTCTTATTTTGGGGAATACAATCTGATCTTATCTTTATTCCAATCCTAACAACTAAGATCTTCATCTCCACAAAATATGGAGAGAGATATATTATTGGATTCAAAGTCTTATCTCACTATTTTAGGAAGATTTGCTTCCAAATCTTGTCCTTGTTTTTTGGTAACAAGAATCACAATGATTTTATTCTCCTACTTTATTGGAATGAGGTTTTTCCTCAAAAAATTACTTTGACTAAATTCCTCTCGTAAATTTTCCATTTGAATTTTCTGTTTTTGATTGTGGAACTTTTGGTGTTCATATGATACACTTTTTCCTTGGACTGCAGCTCACTAAAATTTAGATTTATATTTATTGATAAAACATGTAGCAAATTTGAATGAATTTTTTGTTAAACATATGTCCATGAACAAAAACCTCTCTTATTTTTTCCATTTGATTATTCTATTTCTGTTTGTGAAACTTTTAGTGCTCGTCTAATACACTTTTTCCTTGGACTGTAGCTCACTAAAAGTTAGATTTATCTTTATTGGGAAAACTTGTAGAAAATTTTAATGAGGTTTTTGTTAAACACATTACTATGAACAAAAATTTCTCTCAGATTTCCCATTGGATTATCTGATTATTCAAAATTACTTATTTTATGCAAGTTCCGAAACTAAAACTGTCATTCCATTGATGCAAGTTCCAGAACTAAAGTTGTCATTATGTATTGTTCCGAAATTAGAAGTGCAAGTTCCGGAACTAAAACTGTCATTCTGTAGCTAACTCTAATTGTTCCAGAGCTAACTAAAAACAACTATAACTTTTACACACGATCTCAGATTGAGATGATTCTTTGTTTGAATTTGCATAATTTTCTGAGAGGAATTTGGATATGAAATCATATTTGAGTTTAGATATACTATTCATGATCAATTCCATTTTCCCCATAACTAGCATTATCTTTCATTTATGGCATGCATACACAAGACTTTGCATCTTTCCTAAATAATCAATAAGATTAGTAAAAAAAATAGATAACAAAAGACTTCTAAAGAATGAACAAGATATATATCCTATATTCTATCTCAAACAAACTATAAGTTCCAAGATTACATTTAAATCCACTTGCAAAAGTAACTGGGAAGGACAAAATAATGGTAATTTATGGCCAATTTATGGCCTCATCAGATGGTGCAGTTTGAAATGTGTCTTAGCCATCAGTAAAAGGAGTAGTTTCTTTGATAAAAATGATTGTTTATTGAAGTGGTGGATTACTGGGTAACGATGTAGAAGAATTGGTAGGAGGAGGTGATGGAGGAATGAACTTGAGAGGTAATTTCTTAGTTTGACTTGGTGATGTGGTAGAAGACTTGAGTGGAGGAGGTGTTAGATTGATTTTGAGAGTTAGTTGCTTAGGAGGTGCTTAAATTATTGTAGAAGGAACCCGAGTAACGATGACATGATGCTCATTAGACATAGATGAATCAGAGTTAGGAACCCATTGTGATGTAACAATTGGAGAGGAGCATGTAACATGATGTTGTGCAGGGAATGAGATAAAACCTTGACACTCAAGATGCTTGATTATTCATTGTAAAACATAACAATAATAGTTATTATGTCCATTAATTCGATGATAAACACAAAATGCGAGACCTTGATATTTGGCCAGCCAATAAGGAGGATAACAATGAGTAGTTGGTAAACTGATCAATTGATGACTAAGGAGCTCAATAAGACTGTCATGTTGCTTAGCATTGTGATCAAATGTGAGAGGCTCCGATAATGGCAATACTTGAGGCTCACTAATATGAATACATGTAGAAGACATAGAATAAGAATGAGAAGAACTAACATGAGCCTGAGAAATGTTCTTAAGATGTTAGATTTCATGTTTTAAAGATGTAATTATGGATTCCATAGCCTGAAATTTATCTTGAAATAAAGAATGTAAAGATTGAATATAATTACAAATTGATTAATTGACATTAGAACTAATAGAGTCATCAGAGAGGCGATCGAAGATTGCACTGACTTGTGAAGGCAACATGTTGATAGAGAGATACATAGTTGTTAGGGTTTTGTGAGGAGAATATTTACAAGATGGGTGCATTTGAAGCAATTGAAGCAAAGAGACTTGAGAGACCGAATGAGCCATGATAAAATAAAAAGAAGGATCCAAGAGTATTCAAATGCGGGTTCACTAGAAAATATATAATTTATAGATGCCTAATATTGATTGCAATGTAGCAGTAAATCAATAAACAATTAAGTACAGAAATGACCCAAACAAATAAGCAATTAAGATTTATAGCCCTAAGTGCAAATGAGGAGATAAAACTACTTAGTTTTGCAATTAATTTCAGACTATGCTGAAGTAAAAAATTGATGAATAAAGGGGGATAAGTGTCACATGGAGCCTTAAAAAAATGAGTGATCGCAAGATTTACCTAAGATGGGGTGCTTAGAATGGGTCAAGGGCAATTACGAGCGTTGCAGACCTGCTCTAGGTGCTTGTGACTGCTCAGAACCTCAGGAAACCGACTTTAGAGGGTCGTGGGGTGTGGTTTTTCCTTTACTTCCTGTCACTAGTATGTCACAAAATGATCATCGATGTCACTGATAACCTGCAATAAAGAAATGAATTTCAAAACCCTCAAAATCACATCAAATACCAAAAATAAAATAACGCAAATGAGGGGTTAGACTATCCTCAACTGTTAAACGAGTGATCTTATGAATGAGCGTTGCACTACATTTCAGACCCAATTAAGTTCTATGTGTGTGTGTGAAGAAATTGTGCCCTAGGCGGCTCTTGTGCATGTCACACTTGATAGCAAGCAAGTAGCTAGATGTTAAAGATGTAAACATATGTGTGCATGAAAGAATGAACTTCCCCTCCTATGAAGTGTATATAGAATAATGCAGTCCCTTTCCCTTGTGTGGATGTTAGATGGATGCTAGAATAGTCTTGATATGCCTTTGGATGACACCTTAGGTGATGATAGTTAATGCTTAGTGCTTGGTCCTTTATTACGATCAAATAACTTTATATTTATATGATTCCCTTTCTTGAATTTTGTAATTAACCTTGAAAAGATCGACTACCACAAAGAGAAGATGCCCAACTGGCTAGAAAGGACCTAAAAGATGCGAACACAGTACAAAGAGGTCAGGGGCACCTAGAGGGGATGGAGGCACTTGGCATTGACGTCCTGGCTGGGTGCTGGTGTCTAGGATGAGAAATGTTGAAGTATGAAAATAGAGACTAGGCTAGGAGTGTAATATCAATAGAGGTAACAAAATGTAAGAAAAGATGGCCAAAGACATGGGTTAATTAATATTTTTATTACTTAGGAGTTATTGAATTTGGTTCAGAATGCACAACATAATATAGACAGATATTTGATTATTTTATTCCGCAAACAAGATATAATTATGTAGGAAATGCATTCCTATATTTACGGAGATCATATCTCCTAATATAACTAACCCAAACAATACAAGATATATTGTTATAACAATATATCACAACAACTATATATTCTAATATATATATATCGTAATATTGTTTATAACAATATTACAAATATTAACTAACCTAACACATGTAATGCAAACATTAAATATTAATTTCCTAACATTCCCCCCCTTAATGTTTACATGGTAACAAAAGAACTTTCACACTTCCTCTGTAGCCTGCCACCCGTGCTTACTCATGATCTTGGTACAAAACTCAAACCAAAGGTAGAAGAAGGAACACATTAACTTCTTATCAACCATACGCATTGTCAGAGAACACATCTGACCGATGAGGATGGGAACACGCTCAAGAATGATATTCTTATTTACCATTCACTCTAGGGAACACATCTGACTTAACAATGTGGTAACTCAAGCAGTAACACATCTGAACAAACCTTCAATGGTTTTCTAGAGGCTAACCCCAAACCTAGGTATGAACAGGAACACATCTGACTGTTCAACCTCTTCAAGACTCGTGATGTTGTGTTTTTAATGTGTTATATGTTCTTCACAATGTTATTGCATTGGGAAAATATGTAGGAATAGTCAAATACACAAGTGAACAGGAACATGGACCACATATATTCTTATTTTTCACACCTCACTGAAAAATGCACACTATATTGCAAAACATGTACTATAAAACTGAAGCACACAACTGAAATTAAATTCACACCACAAAATGCCACCACAGCTCCATGCGGCCCCGTCATTGGTGATTGACAAGAGGTCGTTGGTTGTCCTCCAGCCTCTGATGCCTCTGTTACCTCTTATGTATGACATGCTGCTAGCTCAGCTGATATGTGATCATTTGAGGCTCAATAGTTTCCACATTTGGTTTATTTGGTCTAACTTCCCTCGCCACAATGTGAAATAGTTTATTCTAACGGAAGTCCGGTAACACCGAAAATGTGTCTGTGGGGCAATTTTTTTTCATTTTACCAACTTTTTACAATGTCTCGACAATACTAATTTGACAACAACAATTACCTGACTTCAAAATGACAACACTTGATGACTTAAAACAATGTTTTTGATGATATGGCTACAAATTTGACGAGGTGGACTTTTGACTACAGGACAAGAAGATTCAACTAGATAATTTAAAAAGTAATAAAATGAGATAACTCCTTTAAATGATAATGACTCTAGACTCTTGACTCATTTTATACTTTGACATTCATAATACTAATAATGTGCACAATTGGCGCTAAATAGATCCTAACCACTAATACATATTGACATGACCTTTATCAATGACTACACATTGTAAATCTTCTGACTAACCATGAGATGACAATTGTAACTATATTGACTGATGACTAATTACATCGCAAATCAGACTATAACTTAAGGTTATAATTACAAGCTAAAATACTATACTGATTCACAAGTAACTACTTGAATAAGAACATATTAACATTATTTAACCTAGAAAATTAAAGGAGCTCGATAAGACGGATGCTGCCCACATGACCGCTTTGCGTATGTTTCATGCTTGGAAAAAATTCAAGATCAGTGTTGATCAAGCAGCCAAGAAGTAGTCCTGCATGCTTCTACTGCTCTCTTTTGTTATTCTTACTGTTTCTTGGCTGTCGGGTTACTATTTTTTTGTTGTTGTTTTGCTGTTAAGTCTCGCTTGTGTAGCTGTTTCTGGGCTACGTTGAATTTCATTGTACTACTTGGACTTGGTTAGTCCTGCTATGCTTCTCACTCTTATTCCGGTTTAAAGGCCTTATTTTGTATTCAAGGGTATAGTCCCTTTCAAAAAACTATTTGCCAATATTAAAAAAAACATTATTTAACCTAGAAAATTAAACAATAAAATGTCAAGGAGCTATGACTACGTAATAAAAAACTAAATAAGACTCACAATATTTCTACCAGATGTGGAAGTAACTTGGTCTTCACACGAACCAGTATATATATCTTTGCATTAACCAGTTTATATATCTCTGCATTAATTGAAGTCACATATTCATGATGAAATAATGGAGTGTGCAACCAACTTGGAAACGCGGGTTTAATAACCACGGTTGAGGAGTCCACAATGTAGTAGAATGGAACTCCAAATTGCATGCAACTGGTCATATCCAGCCAACACTCCAACACCAACAACAACTCATAGAATATTTTCTCTGACTTTCAACAAACTACAAACTAACATCACTTTTTACTCCTCATACTTTCCAATCCATGTGTAATGGAGACTTGATGTTAGCTATCCAAATCTCAATGCAACTGTCTTTGAGGAGAAGGCTATGTAATTGCCAAATGGATTTAAGGTTCTAATTGTGAGGATCTTAGCATTGTTGAGGAGCATTACCTGCATCAGATGGAGAAAGTTCTCACAATAATGAATAGTGATCTCTGTGAGATGTCAATGCAGTATTCTAGAAACAATGCATTGGAAAAATATCTAAAGTAGTGAATGCCAATGTAGAAATTAAACAAGCCGACCCCCTCAATAATAGATTTATTTCTGCCTCTGTTGACCAACGTAATCAGATGCTTATGAGGTGGACATGCTAAATATCCCCTCGTTTGATAATTTTAATGGACGAACCTAGTTTGGTCAAACCATCATCATAATATGGCTAAAACGTAATGTGTTCCCAAATTATGTGTAGACCGAGCTCCTGGGATATCTAACTGCATTTAACAATGTAGATCACATCATAGATGGAGAATACAAGAGCCAAGGAAGGATTGAATTTGACCAAGGATTGGTGTATCACGATCCACAATCCTTTGTAATGTTCACAAACAACTTTTTAAACCTCTCAAACTTTGAGCAGAAAACCATGAGTCACCAATGGCTAAAGGTTAACATGGATTTCTACTCACGCCATTTTGAATAGCTACAACTTTAGACGTCAGATGCCTCCATATGAGTTTGCAAACTTGTGTACTGAGATTGATCAAGAAAATACGTAGTGAGTCAAAATCTACACATCTAACACAAATAATTTATTCTGCAAACCAATTCCATAAGCATCCTTTATCATTAGCCAGGGAAGCCAAGAAGTGGAATGTCTTTGCTCCGGTAAAATCTCTCAGGTCTCCATTCTCGCTCTGATACCAAATATTGAATTTTTTTCAGAATGTACATCAGAATATAAACAAATATTTCATAATTTGATTCTGTAAACAAGATAAAATTATATAGGAAATGCATTCCTATATTTATGGAGATCATATCTCCTGATATAACTCACCCAAACAATACGAGATATATTGTTATAACAATATATCACAACAACTATATATTCTAATATATATCATAATATTGTTTATAACAATAATACAAATATTAACTCACCTAACACTTGTAATGCAAACATTAAATCTTAATTTCCTAATAGGAATCATATGAATAGTAGTATGTGATCAGGACTAAATAGATACCCAAATTGCATGATTTAGTGTCTACAACCTCACGGTCATCACCAAATGCATAGGATACCACAAATCATACTGAAGGGCCACCAAAAAGCCTCTACAACTAGGTCACATAAAACTAACCCAAAACTAGTTTAAAACCACCATGGACATGTATAATAACTCCCATGCTTCATCCACAACTAATTTATTCATCAAGTCCAATGGACAACTTTGGAGAAAAATGAAAATATTCATAAACTTAAATTTTTGAGTGGGGTCCACAAATAGACACAACACCTAACTCACACCTGTAGAAATATGAAGGAGTCCTCTACAACCTCCCATCATTAAACGTGCACAAACAATCAATTATGGGTTACTAGGAAGAAGATCTTCTCCATCACTTTAGAACTAGGGTTTTAAGAGGATTTAAAACTAGTTTTCCTTCTTAATGATTATTCATTAATGTATGGGCCTCACAGTCTAAACTAATGCCCGAAATATCATATCATGACCCTTCCCCAACTACCATGAAGATCTTGTACCACCATGCAAATATTTTACGAGCTAATGAGCATCAAAAAGACAAATTCGACCTTGGTTTCTCACTTCCAAAAACTTGATAGGAGTAAAAATAACATAACTTGCAAAATATTCAACATTAGGGCCTGAAATTTGGACCACATTTCTATATCAAACTCCTACACATTATCCAATTCCCAAAATTTCTCAAATACAGTAAAAAATGATGACTCTGCCTCACTAAGACATGCTTTCTCAATTATTTAGTTCTAGGAACAAACCTAAAAACTAGTTTACATTCAAAATGCTCAAATAACTGAACTCAAACTTCACCAACATGCTAGAAACATCTTGCCACAACTTTGAATATGCTCAACTAGCACATTTATATATGTACTCCATCACTTCATACCATACCTGCTGACTAGGCCTCTTGAACATGCTTGTTTCATTAAAACTAGCTTTGTCATCACTTTATCACACTTGACAACCTGCAAGGACATTCAACAAGCATCATGACATCATTATAACTTCATTCTACCTATACCATACCTATTAAATTCACTATGATCCATCATACTTACTCAAGAACCCATGAAACAACACTTGTAGACACAAAATCACACACTTTGGGTATCTATCTAGTCTTGATCACATACTATTATTCATATGATTCATAAGTAAGAAAAGTACTAATTAACTCATGTCTTTGGCCATCTTTTCTTTCTTTCTATTGCCACTTTTGGTCTTACACTCTTTCTAGCTCAGTCTGTCTTTTCACACCTCGACATTTATCCTCCTGTACACCAGCGCCCAGCCAGGACGCCAACGTCAAGCGCCCTTGACCTCTTTGTACTTTGTTCACATCTTTTGGGTCCTTTATAGCTGTTTGAACATCTTATCTTTTTGCTAGTCGGAATTTTTGGGGTTAATTATGAAATTCAAGCAAGGGAATCATATAAATATAAAGTTATGTGACCATAATAAATGACTAAACACTAAGCATTAACTATCACCACCTAAGGTTGCATCTAAAGGATATTCAAGAGCATTCAAGCATCCATTCTAGAATCAATTCAAGGGCAAGGGATTGCATTATTTTGCATACAATTCATAAGAGGGGAAGTTCATTCTATTCCATGCACACATCTATTACATTTATTTACATCTAGCTACTTGTTCACTATCAAGTGCGACACACAAGATCCACCTAGGGCACAATTTCGCGCGCGCGCACAAACACACCAATAACTACATTGGGTCTGAAATGTAGTGCAACATTGAGTCGTAAGTTTAATTATTTGACAACCGAGGATAGTCTGACCCCTCATTTGCATTCTTTTCTTTTTGGAATTTGATGCAATCTCGAGGGTTTTGTAGGATAATCTTTCATTACACGTTATCAAGGACATCAATGATCATTGTGTGACATACTAGCGACCAAAGGTGAGGGAGAGTGAACACCTTGTGACCAGTTAGAGATGGTTTTCTGAGGGTTTTAGTAGTCATGGGCACCCAAAAACAAGTCTAGGGTGCCCGTAGGTGCCCCTTCCCCTTTCCAGGTGCACCAGTCTAGGCAGATCATTAGCTCACACATTTTTCTGAGGCACTGTGCGATACTGCTCCCTCTATGTTCACCTGGTCATCAATTCAGCATAGTCCAAGATCAATTGTGAAACAACTAAGTCATCTTATCTCCTCTTTGCAACTAGGGTTTCATACTTTATTGCTTAATTTACTTGGGTCTATTTTGTACTTAATTGCTTATTTATTTACTGCTACATAGCAATCAGATTTAGGCATTTATTTCAATATTTTCTTAATCATTTTGGTGAACCCAAACTCAATCTGAACACTCTTAGGGTCCTCATACTTCTATTTATTTTATCTTCATAGGATCTTCTCATCATGAGTATCTCTATTAATGATTTCTTGCTCATTAATCCTGAATTAAGAGATAAAATCACAACTCTCCTAGCTACTACTTGCATTCCTTGCTGATATTCATCTAGATATAGTATATAACACATTTATAGATGCATTTTCTCATTGCATTGCTTTTCCATCGAATCCTAATACTGATCTTGCTATTTTCGATAATGATCCACCTTTATAAATCATGCTTCACATTTATAATGTGGGTGTTAAACGCTCCATTGTTGATAATTGATCTAAGTTGAATCTTTCCACTATGTCATTCCTCGAAAATATTAGTCTTTCTAATGCTAATTTTAGTCCATCATCTCTTTCTCTTCGCACTCACGATGGCTCAATTCGTCCATGCATCTGTCACATTACTTTGCCTATCACTGTTGGGCCAAAAAATATGAATACAATTTTCTTTTTCATCGACTTCCCAGTTTCATATAACTGTTTACTTAGTAGGACACATATTCATGCCATGCAAGTAGTTCCTTCTATAGTACATCGATGTGTCAAATTCTTACATGAGGGCATATAATATAGAATTCATAGTGATTGTTAACCATTCAAATATTGCACCCATGATCCCAACACTATACTTCCTACTCCAACATATGCTACCACTGATGAACCACAACCTATGGATACTCTGGCTCATTTTCCACCTTGAAGGTGTTATTTGCATATTAGATATTGTCTCATTTACACCATCGCCTCCTCCTGCTTCTACTACTGCTATGATTCCTTATTGGGGGCTTGTCCAGACATTAGACGTCATTCCATATTCCTCACCTTCTCATGGGCAACCTTCATTACCATTTCCTCCCTTTACATGCACATTTTTCATTAATAAATATTACTGGGAATACATCCCATTTGATCCTACTTGCCCATATGCTATATGCACACATGATGAGTTGGCTCGGCTAAGATTTACAGTTGACAACATGTTTCCTCCACCCCATGATCATCTATGTACCATGGATTTATTAACATTATAGATACTTATGGTCTTTGAGTCTTTTATCTCACAATATTTCTTGCATGTGTTCCTTGCACTTCTCCACTTACACTCAGAAAGTTGTGGCTTGATTACAATGGAGGCACGTTAGATCTTGATCATACTGATATATCATTCCAAATGCCAGTTGGATGCATTATCATTTGCAATGACTTATTTCTTGGCTATTCACAAAATATTACTCAGTATGCACATAATTTTCCATTTCCTCGCTTCACCGATGAAGAATATGCTACATGCATGTATAATTTATGCCTCAATGGCTCCTTACTCGACCAACCCAACACTATTGTTGATCAAGTCTCAGATGCTTCACCATTTAGTTTTGACCATGACAATGATGACCTCTTAGATGACATTACTTGATCACTCTTATAATCACACACTTGGGGGGCATCATACTATTTATTTCTCCCCCCACTACATCATCCCACATCTTATATTCTCATCATTTCACATCTAGTTCCTCACACACAACATACACATCTTGATACATTAGTATTCACACTTGATTGTTGATGGCATCACTATATTTCACATGGACACTCATCACACTTCACACTACTTTACACATTCACATATTTAGCACTATACAATCAATACATTTACGACACATTCTTTCTTGACACACTCACAATACATTCTTCCTGTGTGTATCTATGAATACCAACTCAACACACTAGAAGCACATCCTCTTCATGCATATTCAACACAGCCATCTTACACAATATACATAGCCATGACACATTTACCTACATGAAAATTTCACTACACACTCAGTACACAGTATCACACACTCAACATGTTCAAAATCATTCTCTTTCGACAAAATTCAACACAATTTCACAAACATCTGACACAAAGCAATACATTCACGACACCTTTCTCTCGTGCGTAAACAACAAAACACATGACACATCTAGCATATCTATTACACAACTAGCACATACACTACCCTATGAGGCACTCTAGATCTATGGTCAATACTCAACTGTTGAGGGTCTATATATCAAATGGACCTCACCACACTCACACATTCACTCGTGTGCTCTTTACACTCTAACTTTAATGATCACATCTTTCTAGTACACACAATTCAAACCATTTCCCGATGACGCACTCTTGTTCTTTGGTTCATTCTTAACTGATGATGGGGCATGTACAAATGAACCTCATCACATGCATACACATCTAATCAGGGGGCACAAAACTCCTATCATTCACACTACATTCCATTCCATCTCATCCACAACATACTGCATATCTTGGTTGCATTTACTCTTACTTACTTATGCTTTTACATGTACACTTTATTACACATGCTAGATAGATATCTTGTATGTCATTATATTTATCATACACACATGTGTTCACTTGCTTTCTAGTTGTGATCATAGATTCTATAGATCTACACACGCAACATGGATGCTTGATGCAATACCTATAACTAGTCCCACAATGGCTCCTGGGGGCATCTGATTTTGTGCACTACATGTGTTATTGTTTCATTTTGCATAACACATTAATATATCAGATTTTACATGTCTTGATATACTTCTTATCTTTCTAACATGCTAATGGGTGCTTTATGCGCAACATTCAATTTGCAGGTCTATTTGGTTGTCTGACATCTTGCTTGTCATTGTTTTCTCTTTGTATGACATTGTTTATGGAATTTTCCCTTTGTCTCATGTGCACACTGCCTGCTTTTGGCCGTCTCAACCTTGATTGTCTTGCAACATCCTGAGTGGTGTCCCATGTTTACAACCCATTCACGGTCTACATTTTCTTCTTGCATCTTAGCGTACACATTGTCTGCTTAGCTTACACATTATCTTCTAAATGTGTGTTTGTCTTTACTTGTACTAACACTCATCTCCTAGCCACTTTGTTTGCATGTGCCTGGTTTATAGAAAGCACACTCCCTCCCCTTGTAGGGCATAGTTTCAGCACAACAGTTGGTCCTCCTTTGGGACACATACTCCTCAGCAACGTCGCATGCACCCCAAACGGGGGGGGGCATCATTTGGGTGAATCAATCACCCCATACAATGTTCTACAATCACATTTAAACACAATACAATACTGGTACAGTACATTCATCAGTTTCACATAGGGCTCATAATCAGACTTGTGTCCTTATCACATCACAAACACCAACGCCCAGACTAGGACAATAGCATCTGGGTGCCCCTAACCCTTCCTGGACACCTATCACCAGGTGGCAGTTACACAACATTCTTCAGTACAACATAGTCTACAAACTTCACACAATGGATTTCATAGGGAATACAATCCCTAACACCCATCATACATACAACATACAAAATTTTATTCTTCAGCATTGGATTAGAATTGGTTGAACTAGATGGGATTTTTACACACCATATGCAATGGTGTTCCATACTTTAGTAAGTAGTTAATGGTTGGAGAATGACATTAGAATTTTCTCCCCACACTTCTACCAATTCTTGGTATGAGATTGCCTAAAAAACTCACAGATGGAATAACTGATGTGAGATCACCCAAAAAATCACTCCTCTACATCATATTGATCCTTTCTATACCCTTTTACTCATCACAAATCAGGTGCACATGTCCCTTTTTCACATTTTCACATTTTACATACTTTCTTACACACTTTTTACATATTTTGATCATATACATGCATATTTAACTACTTTTTCATTATTCTCTTTTGCAGGTTTGTCCTTATAGGAAGTGGTAGTCAACATCATTCAACATAAACAACATCAACAATATCAATCACACAAGCATCGACATTGACAACATGCACATTGGAGACATTTACAACATGCATTTATGCCCTACGGTCATCATCATCATCACTTTTTACACTTTTTCCTCTCTAGTTTCCACACTCCACATTTATTTTTTCATTCCATGCTTTTCCTTATCTCTCAACACATTTTTTCCACTAATCTACATAGTTATCAGGTACACATCTCTTATCTACTTTATGTTATCGAGCATTCACTAAACAACATAAAGTGGGGGAAAATGTAGACACAAAATCACGCACTTTGGGTAATTATCTAGTCCTGATCACATATTACTATTCATATGATTTCTAAGTAAGAAAAGTACTAATTAACCCATGTATTTAGCCATCTTTGCTTTCTTTCTGTTGTCACTTTTGGTCTTACACTCTTTCTAGCTCATTTTGTCCTTTCACACCTTGAAATTTATCATCTTGGACACCAATGCCAGCCACGAAGCCAATGCCAACGCCCTTATCCCCTCCGGGTGCCCTTGACCTCTTTGTACTTTTTCCACATCTTTTGGGTCCTTTTTATCCATTTGAGCATCTTATATTTTTGGTAGTTAGAATTTTCGGGATTAATTATGAAATTCAAGTAGGAAATCATATAAATATAAAGTTATGTGACCATAATAAAGGACCAAACACTAAACATTAACTATCACCAGCTAAGGTTGTATCCAAAGCTATTCAAGAGCATTGAAGCATCCATTTAAAGGAAAGGGACTACATTCTTCTACATACACTTCATAAGAGGGGAATTTCATTCTATTCCATGCATACATCTATTACATTTCTTTACATCTAGCTATTTGCTTGCTATCAAGTGCAACACACACAAGATCCACATAGGGCACAATTTCGCACACACACACACACACACCTAGAAGTACACTGGGTCTAAAATGTAGTGTAATGTTAGTCGTAAGTTCAATTGTTTGACAACCGAGGAAAGTTTGACCCCTCATTTTCATTCTTTTCTTTTTGGGATTTGATGCACTCTTGAGGGTTTTGTAAGACAATCTTTCATTGCAGGTTATCAGTGACATCAACGATTATTGTACGCCTACTAATGACCAAAGGTGAAGGAGATGGAACACCTTACAACCAGTCAAAGATTGTTTTCTAAGGGTTTTAGTAGTCACCCCAGTCACCCTAGTTTCCCCAGTCGTCCCAGTCAGAGATGGTTTTTCCAGGTGCCCTAGTCCAGGCAGATCATCAGCTCACACATTTTTTTGAGGCACTGTGTGACACTTCTCCCTCTCTGTTCACTTGGTCATCACTTCAGCATAGTGTTAGGAAATAAGGGATAAAATATGTGGAATAATCCCTCACAGAATCGCAACAGTAGAAACTAATATGCAGAAATTATTACAGATCTCAAATAAAATTGTAGAATAAAATAACACAACACAAAGAGACAGTATTTAACGTGGTTCACCCAATTTGGGCTACGTCCACCAAGAATCACTTGCTCAGATTTTATTACAAGCCACCGCTCTCTCAATACAATACCCAGATATGTTTGGAGCTATGCTCAACAAACTCTACAGAATTCACAGCCGAATTCAAAACACATCTGCAATATATTTGCTTGTACATCTATCATATGCATAAGACCATATAAATAGACAACTGCTTAAGTAGTTTTACAAAACCGTGGGTATCAAAACCATGGGAAAAACCCGTCCCATAAACCTATGGGTCAAAAAACTCGCCCATATGAGAAAAGCACGTTTCCCGATATGTCGGGTGCATTTTTCGAGGCCAAAAAATTTTACGCCTAAAAAAAAAAATTTCAGGGGCGTAGCCCCCGAACCCTTGCTACCAGGTGCTGTTGCCCCCGGACCCCCGCTCGGGGCCTGGCGAGGATACATGAAAAGTGTACAGTACTCTTAGTGTACAATCTTCAACACTTTCACACATGAAAACAGGCTCCACAACCTAACAATCTACCATTGGGAGACTAGTTTTCCTCTGAGCAAGCTTCTCAACCCTTCACTAGTTTCTGTGAAGACCAACCAAAGCTGAACACAACTTTAGTTTTTCCCTTGTGACCACCTTGGTCATCATGTCTGCAGGATTTTGACTGGTATGAATCTTCTCCAACTTCAACTTCTCTTCCTCCAAAGCTGTCCTGATGAAATGGTACCTTAACTGTATATGCTTTGTCCTAGAGTGGAAAACAGAGTTCTTAGCTAGGTGTATAGCACTCTGACTATCACTATGCAGCTTACATTCCTCCTGCTTATGCCCCAACTCCTCAAGCAATTGTTGTAACCAAATCATCTCTTTGCTTGCCTCTGTGGCAGCAACATACTCAGCCTCTGTGGTTGACAAAGCCACCAGCTTCTGTAGTCGTGAAATCCAACTCACTGTTGTCCCACCTACAATGTAAATATAACCTGTCGTGCTCCTCCTGCTGTCTACATCTCCAGCCATATCTGAATCTACATAACCACGTAAAGTGGTGTTTGATCCACTGTAGCACAAAACTGTCCCCATGGTCCCTCTCAAATACCGAAGGATCCACTTTACTGCTTGCCAATGCTCTTTACCTGGATCACTCATAAATCTACTCACAGCTCCCACTACATGGGCAATATCAGGCCTAGTGCACACCATAGCATACATCAAACTGCCAACTGCTGATGAGTAAGGTACCTTGGACATCTGGTTTCTTTCCTGCTCTGTCTTGGGACACTGCTCCTTTGATAACTTGAAGTGGCCTGCCAAAGGAGTCCCAACCGGTTTAGCATCCTGCATATTAAACCTCTCCAAGACCTTCTTAATGTACTCTTCCTGAGATAAAGTCAGCTTCCGTTCCTTCCTATCCCGAGATATCCTCATACCAAGGATTTGTTTGGCTGCACCCAAATCCTTCATAGCAAATGATTCACTTAGCTGCTTCTTGAGTACTTTTATTTCCTGCATGTTTTTACCTGCAACCAGCATGTCATCAACATACAAACACAGGATAATATAACTTCCATCCTCAAATTTCTTTGTATACACACAATGGTCAGAATGACATCTGATATAACCTTGCTCCATCATGAAGCTATCAAATTTCTTATACCATTGACGTGGAGCTTGTTTCAGGCCATACAAGCTCTTCTTCAGTTTGCACACCATCTCCTCTTTACCTTTGACTTCATATCCTTCTGGCTGCTGCATATATAGCTCCTCCTCCAAATCACCATGGAGAAATGCAGTCTTTACATCTAACTGTTCTAAGTGCAAGTCTTCTGCTGCCACTATTCCAAGAACAGTTCTGATAGAAGTCATTTTTACTACAGGAGAAAAAATCTCATCAAAATCTATACCTTTTTTCTGTGCAAACCCCTTGACCACCAACCGGGCCTTGTACCTTTTCTTGCCTCCTTCTTCCTCTTTGACTCTAAACACCCACTTATTCTGTAATGCTCTTTTTCCTTCGGGTAGCTTTACCAAATCCCATGTCTGGTTCTCCATGAGAGCCTGATGCTCCTCATCCATGGCTTGCTCCCACTTCTTCCTGGCATCTACCTGCATTGCTTCATCAAAGCTCTCTGGTTCTCCACTATCAGTGAGTAATAAATAATAAAGAGAAGGAGAAAAACGTTCAGGTTCTCTTCTTACCCTATAAGACCTCCTCAATATAGGAGTTTGGGGTTCCTGTTGAGGGGGTTCCTGAACTAATTCATGTGTCACTTTCCCATCTGGAAGATCCTCTACTGCTGCATATTCTTTCTTGGATTCTTCCCTGTTTTCCTGCAACTGCTGCTTATACATGACTTTCTCATTAAAGACCACATCCCTAGATCGAATGATTTTCTTGTCCTTAATACTCCAACATTTATACCCAAAGTCATCACCACCATAACCAATGAAAGTACATTTTTCTGATTTAGCCTCTAGCTTGGTCCTATCATCCTTGTCTATATGAACAAACACTTCACATCCAAAGACTCTAAGAAATGAATAATCAACTTTCTTACCATACCATGCCTCCTCAGGTATGCCTCCATCCAAGGCACTTGAGGGTCCTCTGTTTATCAAGTACACAGCTGTGCTCACCGCTTCTGCCCAAAAATAAAGAGGCAGTCCTGCATGTAACCTCATGCTCCTAGCACGTTCCATTATTATTCTATTCATCCTTTCTGATACCCCATTCTGCCGCAGAGTTCCTCGAACCGTCTTTTGCCTGCGGATTCCATTCTTAGAACAGTAATCATCAAATTCATTGCTGCAATACTCTCCTCCATTATCTGACCTAAGACATTTTAGCTTAAGACCTGTTTCATTCTCTACCAAGGCTTTCCATTTAACAAAAGTGTCAAATACATCAGATTTGTTTCTAATACAATAAACCCAAACTTTCCTTGTTGCATCATCAATAAAAGTAACATAATAACTTGAACCCCCAAGAGATGATACCTGAGCTGGCCCCCACACATCAGAATGCACCAGCTCTAACTTACTCTCTTTCTTTGTAGGTCCAACCTTGAGAAACCTTACTCGCTTCTGTTTCCCATATATGCAGTTCTCACAGAAATCGAAACCTGTTTCTGTATATCCAGGAAAATTCTTCTTTATGATGTTCATGCCCTTATGGCTCATATGACCGAGCCTATAGTGCCATAATGTTGTATCTACATCTGAAGCCACAAGATTACAATCATTAGTACTATCAGTGGTTAAATACAAGGTTCCAACCTTCTTACCTCTTGCCACCACAAGAGCACCCTTGGTAACCTTCCAAGAGTCTGCTGTAAATATCACAGTACAACCATCACTTCCCAACTGCCCTGCCGATATCAAATTTCATCTTAATGTAGGCACATGTCTGACATCCTTCAATAGCCAAGTATTCCCATTCTGCATCTTAACCTGAACAGAACCTTTTCCAACTATGCTGCAAGGCTCATCATCACCAAGAAAAACATGCCCAAAATCTCCTTGAACATAATCAACAAAATAATGCCTATGTGGAGAAGCATGGAAAGAAGCCCCTGAATCTAAAACCCAAGATTCAGTAATATTGTGCAAAGAAAGAATCAAAGCATCCTGACATACATTACCCATTGCCACATTTGCCTCCTTGTTTTCTTCTTGTTGTTTCTTCTTATCCCGAAGCTCCCAACAGTCCTTCTTTGCATGCCCAGGCTTTCCACAATTCCAGCATACAATCTTGTTCTTGGATTTTGACCTTGCCCGATCTTTTGATTTTCCACGGTTTCCTCTATTCTTCTGTCTCCCTCTAGTTTCCATTGTCAAAGCATTCCCTGAAGTAGAAGATTCCCCAGAGCTTTTTCTTCGCATTTCCTCGCTTAGAATCACCCCTACAACATCCTCAAACTTCAACTTCGAGTTAGCTGGAACCGAGTTACTTACCGCCATTACCAGGCTATTCCAACTCTCAAGTAAAGAGCACAGAATTAATAAAGCCCTAACTTCTTCATCAAATTCTATTATAACCAAAGCTAGCATATTCACTACCATATTGAAATCATTTAAATGATCTGCTACTGAACTATTCTCAGACATCTTCATATTAAACAACTTTTTCATTAAAAATATCTTATTAGAGGCAGAGGGTTTTTCATACAACTTCCCTAATGCATCCATTAGATCTTTTGTAGTCTTTTCCTTTGAAACATTAAATAATACCGAAGATGCAAGACTCAGTCGGATCGTTCCAAGTGCCTTCCGATCCAACAAATCCCATTCTGCATCTGTCATACTCGAGGGTTTGTTCACCTTCTCAGACAACGGAGTATAAAGATCCTTCTGATAAAGGTAATCTTCCATCTGCATCTTCCAAAGACTGAAATTCTGCCCGTTGAATTTATCAACCCTAGATCTTCCTTCATCTGCCATAGCTCTCACTCAAGCTAAAAACTTTCCCTGCGATTCAACACTTCAGCAAACCAAACCAAGCTTTGATACCAATTGTTAGGAAATAAGGGATAAAATATGCGGAATAATCCCTCACAGAATCGCAACAGTAGAAACTAATATGCAGAAATTATTACAGATCTCAAATAAAAGTGTAGAATAAAATAACACAACACAAAGAGACAGTATTTAACGTGGTTCACCCAATTTGGGCTACGTCCACCAAGAATCACTTGCTCAGATTTTATTACAAGCCACCGCTCTCTCAATACAATACCCAGATCCGTTTGGAGCTATGCTCAACAAACTCTACAGAATTCACAGCCGAATTCAAAACACATCTGCAATATATTTGCTTGTACATCTATCATATGCATAAGACCATATAAATAGACAACTGCTTAAGCAGTTTTACAAAACCGTGGGTATCAAAACCATGGGCAAAATCCGTCCCATAAACCTATGGGTCAAAAAACTCGCCCATATGAGAAAAGCACGTTTCCCGATATGTCGGGTGCATTTTTCGAGGCCAAAAAATTTTACACCTAAAAAAAAAAAATTTCAGGGGCTACTCCCCCGAACCCCTGCTTCTCAGGGGCTACGCTCCCAAACCCCTGCTACCGGGGGCTGCCACCCTCGGACCCCCGCTTAGGGCCCGACCTGGCCCCGAACCCCAGCGAGGATACATGAAAAGTGTACAATACTCTTAGTGTACAGTCTTCAACACTTTCACACATGAAAACAAGCTCCACAACCTAACACATAGTCTAGGATCAATTGTGAAATAACTAAATCATATTATCTCCTCTTTGTAACAAGGGTTTCAATACTTAATTGTTTAATTTGATTGGGTCTATTTTGTACTTAATTGTTTATTTATTTACTGCTACATAGCAATCAAATTCAGGAATTTATTTCAATATTTGCTTAATCAACACCAAGACCAAGCAACTCATCAGCTCAAATAACCATCAACTTTGACACTACCAATCAACCTTCATGTCTCTTACACCTTTTTTACATTAATGACACTTCAGACATCAATGACAACACCACTTGCATCATCACACTTTCAAATCAATGACAACATAATGTTAACAATCTCCCCCTTTTTCATTGATGACAAACACAAATAACTCATTCTCCCCCTTTTGACATTAATGAAAATTAAAAATACCTATAACATCTTCTCTTGACAACACAATAGGCTCACCACTTGGTTGGAAACATCAACCAAACAAGACAAGTCCACTTGGCCTTCTTAATCTTTGATTTTGACTATTAGCATCAATGGAGTGGCAAAACTCCCCCTTGGCACATGCATATTTTCAATTCTAACTCACCCTTGAGAAAAAACCACTCATCATATAACGGATACCAATAGGTCAATGTACAACTACCAATAGCTTAGGAATAATGAATAACTTGCTTACCTTTCAACAATACTTCTCATGCTCTATCGACAATCTCAATCTACAAACTGATCTTCATGACTTTCATGGATTCTTGACATCTCATTCTTCTCATGCAACTCAAAATATATCTACATAACTCCCCCTAATTTCTTGACATCTTAATGATAGCTAGATACCAACAAAAATCTTCTTCATTTGATACAATTTTCTAAAAATAGTGAACACCTCTACTTACTTAACAACACTGTATACAACATCCATCCTTGTCTTTATGAGTTGAGAATATACCTTAATGACTCCCCATGAGTACTTGAGACCATTATCATGACTATCAGATACCAAATACTACTAATTTCAATAAGAAACATCAAACCATTTTCATACCTCGAATCAATACCTAGGACCAAACCCCCATTCCAAGCACACCTGTTGACCTTCTTGATCCTTCACACCTTAGATGAACTTTCTAACTGCTCAACTACCCCTTACTTATTATACACAACACATATATTTTCTCAAACTAAACACTCATATCTATACATGAAAGAATCAACACAAGTAAGCCTTGCATACCTTGAACCTTTGATTCTTAGAGCATAACTAGCTCTCCCTGAGACCAATCTCCAGTTCAGACCTATATAAGGTCTCACAACACAGTCCAATGCCCAAACATGCATTTATTTTCAACCAACACTATGACCTTCTCCATTTTTAACTTTGAAGTATGTACAAACACAACTTATCAATGGACCAAAATCATACCTTCTCAACATATCACTAGAGAACTCCTTTAATGTCTTCATAACATGTGGTCATCAACTGTATCTCATAATTTATGCAAAAGTATATGAACAAAGTACATACCATGTTACATTCACAATTTTCCACTTGGGACTATGTACCATGAACACCATATAATTTATACTAAAACTCAAGGAGTAACTCATCAGATCTCAATGAACACCTCTTACCAAATTTTTGACTCAGTTTTAGAGCAAAAACAAGATTGCAGTAAAATCTCGGCCAAACCTTCGTGAAACCACAACCAAAACACAAAAAATACACATAAAAAACACACCAAGAACCCAATAGATGCTCAGTAGGCTTCAAATGTCTTTATCAGAACTTTAAACTTTTTCTAGAAATAATCATGCCCTATCAAAACTCATTTCTCCTCCACAATAGCCTTAAGAAACATGACAAACCTTCTCATATCTCCTTCAATAGGATTCATACCTCAAACATCTTCACAATTCTTCTTTCTAGGTCTTTAAGATACCTTCTAGATGTAATAAAACTTCATGACTATAGCTTAAACTAAACACAAGAATACATTTAAAACATGTCTCCATACCTCAATTGGCTTTCATAGTTCTTCTCAACACTTGTAGTCACAAAATCATGCACTCGATATTATAATTATACCTTCAAGTATGTTGTTTTATATACAGATCTTCAATAATGATCCATCCCCTTATCTTGTCATCGATTATTTGGTTATTGCCATCATCTTGCATAGTCGTCAGTTGTTTACACAGTTCTGGTCATCTCCTAGGGAGTATTAGGTGTCGTTATTTGTTCATTTTTCATCTCTAGTCTTTGACTAGGGTACCTGGGGTAGAACTAGGGATCCCATGGGCGCCTCGATCTTTATTTTAGGTGCCCTAGTCCTGGCAGCACTTACGTCTAATTTAGAGTTTCGAGGTCAGTCTTTGTAATTTTCACTCTCATTTCCCTAAGTACTAGTCGACATGTCAGGTCATTAGTGTCAAAATTTGAGCAAGAGATCCCTATATAATCACAACATACACACTATTTTATTCGTGGACTATCTACTACTAAGGGCTAGCTATCTACTAAGGAAAGGGATTACATTTGGGCATCATTGCATCACACACACTACATAGGAAAGGGAAGTCTATTCTATTCCATCCACCATTTTGTATTTTATGTATCTATTTCCCCCTATCTCTACGTCATTAGTGTTAGGGCACCTAGGCACATCATTGCACACACAACGCACATATAAATACATCGGGTTTGAGATGTTGTGCAACACTCACTCATAAGTCCATCCATTTGGAAGCTGAGTATAGTCCAATCCATTCATTTACATATTTATTTTTTATGCTTTGATGCTTTTGTGTGGGGTTTTATAGGAGATTATTCGTTGGAGATCTATAACAACATCAACAAAGTTACTGCGACAATCACACGACAAATATCGAGACATTGTGAAGATCTAATGACACTTTTAGATTTAGGTCCTGAGATGTTCTGCAGACCAGAGTGCCCATACTACAGACTAGAGCACCCACAGGCACCCTGATCCTCTTCTAGGGACTCCAGTCCAGTAAAATCCTCATTTGCTACAATTTCTAGGGTTGTACCATCCTACTCTGTTTGATTTGCACATCATCCTGTTTAGTCCCGAATCGTAGTGAGGTAAGTCATTTTCAGGTTAGTATCTTATCCATCTTATTTCAATTATTTCATTCCATTTAAATATCAAATAAAATTACTTAGCATTTGTATTTTAGTTCATATTAATTGTTATATTTGTTGTACTTGCCTAGATTAACTCAGATAGATAGAATAAATTTCATATTTTAGTTAATCATTTTGGTGAACTCGTACTTTAGAATATTTTCACCTAGAATCCACTTCAAGCCCTAATGGATAAGGATAGTTCATCTTCTTCGCCTGTCATGTCTCATTTTAGTGTTAACCCTATCTATGATGAGGTTTCCATCGTTCAACTCATGATTTTTTATGGTAATCCTACTCCTATGTCATCTCATATCAAACAACAACTTCTATATGGTCAACAATATGTGCCTACTCATTTTGAAGATTCTCCCATTGGCATTAGTATTGTTAAGGATCCAATAGCCTTCACTCGTTATACACCATGCTATACGTCTACTTTTGATCCTCCTCCTAATCTTTCTAAGGAAAATTTAGACTATTATCTTATTGATTATATGCTTGGTATTGATCATCATTCACATGTACATGTTGATTCTTCTTCATCTACTCAGAAGACCTCTATAGTTTCATCTCACGATTCTCCTACTTATGATATTACTTCTCATGATACATATCATGCTAGTTTGCATCCTATTTTATATTATGTTGATGATCCTATTGATTGTATCCTTAGTGACATTCTCATTTTTGAGTCCTTATCTGATGTTGATGAGGTAGTTGATAGCCATGGTTCTCCTTCTTTTCATATTGTCGAGTGTGAATCTCCTATTCCATCATTATCTTCTCCTGAGATTACATCTAGCACTATGCATGAGTCAACTCCATCTATCACTCCCTCTTCTCTTACCATTTCATCTCCTCTTACTACATCATCTACACCCATTAGTTCGTCTTCTCATATAGACGTATCTCCATCAGTCACCTCATCTATTAGGGATGTTTCCGATGCTATTCCTACCATTTCTATGGATATTCCATCTATATAATCTACTATAGCTTCTTCTACACCTACTCCTAGTGTGCCCTTAGCATCAAAATATCCTTTATCATCTCTTGATATTCCTATGATAACTCATAATGGAAAATTACAACCTCTTAATACATTATTTCCATCTTCCACTATTCCTTTACATACTATCATCTCTCTCATGCATGTCCTAGGTCAATTACAATCTTAGGTCCAGTCTCTCACTTTAGAAAGTAGGGCCTATTATGCTTCTATTGAAAACAATTCATTACATGGTAACCCTGTCCCTAAGAAGATTCATAATTCTGCATTTCCTAATGACTTTATCATGCCTACATTCACATGTTTTTATGGTACCGGTTACCCTCATGCTCATCTTCTACATTATTGCATGCTTATGACCTCTTATTCTAATGATAGATTATTGCTTAAGGAATTTTGATATGGTCTTATTGATGAGGCGTTACAATGGTACACTCATCTTCCATTTGGGTCCATTATTACTTTCTATGACATGGAGGATGCTTTCCTCTGTCAGTTTATCATCAACAACGGCCGTAGAGTTACTTATGACCACCTACTTTCTTTACATCAGGGCTCATTATAATCTATCAAGGATTATATCTTACGTTTCAACGCTTGTATGCATCAAATAGTATTCCAACCTATCGACCTTGAGAAACAATTCATTTTCTATCATGGTTTGATTCTCACACTTAAGTAAAGATTGCAATATGATACATGTGAGTCATTCATTCTTCTATGCTATAAAGTTATCAACCTAGAACAAGATCTTCTCTTGACACACATCATAGATCTTCCACATATCTCTACTGTTGTTGGCTCATGTAGTTCTCCTCCATTGACCTCGGTTGAGAATCCTATACGATCTCCACCATTTCCTAACAAGCAAGCTCAACCCACTACATTAAAAAAGCATGCTCCTTCTCCTCCTCCGTGACAGGATACTTCTCCTTCCACTCCATCTATGTCATGTGAGCCATTACATTTCTCCCATCATGTTCGATGTCATGATGTGTTTTTTGCCTTACTTTAAAAGCACCTAATTCTCTTACCATCCAACCAACATCATCCACAACATAGGTTACAATGTTAGCGTGACCAACCTTATTGTAATTATCATTGCATAAATGGCCATAGGGACAATGAATGTATTTCCCTTCATGATAAATTACAACAATTAGAGGATAAGGGCATCATATCCTTTGGCTCTCACTTATGTGAGTGATCCATCTCTCCTCTACCTCGTTAGAGAGTTTCTACTATAATAGATTCATCTCCTCCATCTGGTTCTCAGGCCATCATACGTCCACCACCGAAGTTCATTACTCATGCATGATCTCCACCACGTCCATACATCATTACATCATCACATCCATCACATTCACTTCATCCATCTCATTCATTGCATTTAAGCTATCCACCACATCATGTTGCTCCTTCACACTGGCTTCCATAACCCTCTGCCTTTGCGCATACCACCGCAGCTCCATATGACATTCAATTTGGTACATATTCACATGCTACTTCCATCCCTCATGCTTCCACCACTTCACGCTATCTCGGTCTCTGGTAGGTGTTTTTTTATCACCTCACCCCCTGAAGAAGCAATTGTGTTCTTACGGTTCTTACACAAATGTTGAGGGTTTTTCAATAAGATCCTTTCATCATGTGCTTCGTTGTTTCATCTAGTGCACTCAATCATATCCTGATGACACACTCTTGCTTTCTACGGTTCATTCTTGGCTGCTAAGGGGTTTTAAGTAAAATGAAACTAATCATCCATACTAGGGGGCATCACTAATTTCCCCCCATTTATCACATTAACATATTACATTACATTATCATGACACACATTCATCATAACACGTTAGTTCGGTAATCATTCTTCTCTTTTTACATTCATTCTACTATCATCATGACACTAACTACACATTACAAATTCCATTTGATAAACATTTTACTTAGCTCATCACTCACATTACATATGTTATTTATTACATCAATAAACACTAACAATATATAAAAACATCATATACATTCTAACAACAATCACCAAATCATATATCATCAATCACATTACAACATTAATACGCCACAAAATAAGCTCATCATGTATAAATCCCATATGAGCATACATATATAGTGAATATAATCATCATTGCAAAAACATTTCATCACCAGAGGGTAACTCCCCTACATCATATACAATAATACTAATCAACCCTCATTCACTATTACTCTCGAGTACTGCGAGAGCCCTAGAACTAGATGCCTCTCTAATAACTCTATGCTGGTGTTTGTGGCCTCGATAGCTCTCCACTTACCTATGTAATAAGGTGTTCTCCGTAGACTGCTCTGAAAACTGATGCTACAAATCCGCATATCATGTAAATACATCTTGCGCTAAAGGACCACCACCCAACGCCTCTCTAACTCATCGAGTCTCCTCGCGTGCCTCATCCTTCTTACCTAGCAATACAGTGCATGTCATTGCTTCTATGGCCATAGGCTCAAAAAATGGGCATGCTCGCTCACGATATCATCCACATGCTTAAATATACCTCCACCAAGTACATCTATCGGCACATTCCGTGTCAATGTGCGGATTGCTGTGTCAACTATTAGCGACCAATACACATCACCTATAAAACAAATAACATGACTTAGAAAACTATCACTATAACATAGTGTTAGCATATGGATTTCGACACATGCAAATGACATCCAATAATGTGGGAACGAAGTCCCTCCTCAATGAAGGTGACACTGCCTTTATTGAAAACCAAAACTGCATTTACATATGTACATTCAAAATTGTATGTGGGGGGTGTTTTGGAACATCAATGGAAAGAAAAGTGAATGAGGGAGATGGAATGGAATGAAGGAAATGAATGGATGCAAGGAACATGTAATAGTCAGGTAAAGCAGAGCCTAATATTGCATGAAGAAGAACAATAAATAACTAACAAAAATAAAACAAAGTTTGCATCAACTAAATGAGAATGAATAAAAGAGAACACATGTGAGCAAGTAGATAATCAGAGCTTGATCACTGTGAACTAAAACAACATATTAGTAGCGTTGATAATAAGATCCAAGATAATATTTGCATGCAAAATTTAAACACTAACATCTAATGAACATAAGAACATCAAATGCTATAAGAGACAATGAATGGGACACAAAGTTCATATTTCATTAACTCCAAATTGTCTTCTCAAAATAACACAAAGTTTCTTTCTTTGAAATAAAGCTTGCACACAAGAGTATTTTCTTCTCCTCTCTCAAAGTGACCCTTTACAAATGAGCCCCTGACTTCCTTTTATAACCAAAAAATTGGTTAAAAAGTAGTTAGGGTTTAGATGATCATTAAATAGGGAACTTAAGTGACTTTGAATTTTTCAACCAACTTTATTAAAAGTAATAAAAAATAGAAACCACTTAAGTTATCCATAGTTTTCCAAAGATGAGTTAAATAATAACACCCTTTTTAAAATAGCACTTTCAAACATACAACAAAAAACAGTGCCTTATCCATTGAAATGGGGTCTGCCTATCTCAAACGTATGAAAAATGAAATCTCCCACTTCGTTAGATACCAAGAAAACTATCTCCTTGTCCCATCGGTGAGACTAGGATCCGCCGCCTTCGCCAATTGAAAGGATCTAAACCTTCCTAATGTTTCAAACATCTTTTCTTCTTTTAGAGGTTCATTTGGTCAAAGAATAGCCTAAAAAATACCTGTAATTCTAAGAACCTACCTAGAATATCATTCAAATTGACCATCTTTGATTGAGAATTCTAAAACAAGCTCTTTAATTTGATGCAATGATCCATTGAAGCTGAAAATAAATTGATGGCAGGAGTATACATGTCCTTAAAAAATTGTGAAAATTTCTCCTCCACATGTTTTGATGAATACCTTTGATTTTTCTCATATACAAGCTTGTAAGGGATCTCAGCTATGAATTCTTGAATCAAGGCAAGTGAAGTGAAGGATTCATTACATGCGCTCTTATAATGGATCATATAATCCTCAAGAAGTGTCTTTTTTGATTTGAGATGCAAACACCAAAGAAAACGTGTCCCTCGACATTCAAATTCGAGAATTCCTTCAATGGCTAAAGTTAAAGACTCCATATTTATCATCTCCTGTAGACTAGGAAATATCTCATCCAAATTTGATATGTTAGAAACAAAAGTTTCCTTGAAAGAAAGAATTGGATCAAGATATTCATTGATATTTTCATGGAGCTTAACGACTGTTTTGATCGTCTCTTGGCCTAAAACAAGAATCTCTGAAAGCCAAGTTTTAGTGACATGGCCCAACGTGTTTATTTATTTTGATAAATTGAGAGTTTCTTCATCAGGGGCAGGCGACAACCATTACATCAGGTACTGGGAAAGTGGATGATATAGGATTTATCAGATGTTGAACATATTCCACCAATTGATTCTTTTCAACCTTGAGTTGAGATTTATGAGACTTATATTTTTCAAGTCTCTTTAGCACGATATCAATTAAATCTTAGGCCATCGCCATGTCAATTTCCAATGTGGACTTACCAATTCCAAGTCTAGAAACTTCATAATCAACAGATGTCATGTCATCACACTCCTTGTCAACTTGTGGAATGGAAAGATCCAAAAATTTGTTTCTGTCATCATCCACCATTATTCGGGAGAGCACTTTAGGCTTATTGGGAATGATGTCACTTGAAAGTTTGAAAAGGGCATTGAAGTCTATGTCAATTGGCTTGACAACTCTCTTCCTTTTCTTGATTTCACAATCAACCCAAAAAGGAGTATCATTCACCACTTCTGCATATAAAATCTTGGAGCTAGAAGCAACATTTTCATTATTCTCAACCTCATTAGATTCTACAAGAATCCTTTCCACGACCTTGATTTCAAGAGAAATAACCTCGATATCTACCTCTTGATCATTTGTGATATTTTGGGAAATCTCTTCATGAACTGTAGGTTCCGAAGCGTTCGATACTTGGACTACCTACACCTGAGTGGACTCTTGTGCAAGGCATGGCCGAGGATTATTTATAATGAGCTTTTGAGAACTATTAATAATGTGAGTATATGAATATCTACTTAAAGTGGAAAATCCTGATACACGCTCTCTTCCTTCATTGGGACTAGAACCCTTAGATTTTTCAACTCGTGACACATTCTTTGGTGAAGTGGATTTTGGCAACCACTACTTTCTTACTTGTTGCGTATAACTAGATGACACAGAGGTTGATTGAGAAGAAGCTTTGGTTGACTGGAGACATCCTTGAGTTGGTATTTTTGTAATCCTGAGATATGATCTTAGATTGATTGTAACTTTGCAATTTCTCTTTCATACCAAGATATGCTTCTTTCGAGAATCAGTTGATTCTTGCTATCAAGAGAAAATTCATCTCTTTTGGTCCAATCAATTCATGGCAATGGGGTAAAAACAATTACATCATACGAGGGATCAATAACGTCTTCATCATTATCTACTAATGAACAAGGGTTAGGTGAGAAAACTCTCTTCTTCTTACTTCATGCTCATCTGAACAGGCAACCTATAAATCTTCCATGGTAGGGTTATGTTGATACTTTGCTCCAAGAATCTTATACATATATCCATTAATATCAAACTGGGATCTCTTCACATATGGATGAATAGTGATGAGGGAAAACTCTTCTTCCATGAGTTGTGCACTGAAGATATTTGGACATTAGTATTCCCCAATTTGAATTGGGAAATGAATTCTTGAATGATGCTTGTCACTGAGAAAATAATGAACTTGGAATAGTTATTGTGCAAGCTCCATTAATGCCCACTTGTTGCTGATGTACTTGGGAAGATTCCATGGAGTACCCACAAAGCCGCTTACGTGAATGTAGGAAAAGGATGAAAATTGAATAAACCATGTTCCCCATTGGGAAATGACATCCATGGCCTCTTTAGAAAATCTTTCCTTTGTATTCTGATTCAGGTTTCGAATCATGTGAAAGGTGAATGCATCGTTAAATCTTCTGAAATGATGAGACCTATTTTTAAAACTTAGTTGCGGATAATAATGGAAGACATTATATGATGGACTCATGACTCCTCTCGTTTCAAGTCCCGAAAATAGATTTCTTCTAGCCACTACTTAAGTCAGGTATGATGTCATGTAGAAACATCCAGTCATCTTCACTTCGATCAATTGTTTGTGAAGGGTATCATTAATGATGGTGGCCCAATCCACAAACTCTCTCTTGGCAAGGATGGTACAGATAAACTGATACATCCATGGGTGGAAAATCCTGGTAGAGGGTAAACCAAAGACTCGACTCAGGAGAGTAAGCATGTCCCCAATTTCTTCCACGAACTCAACGCGGTACATGTCTTTAGGAAACCGGTCAACTTGAGGCCTCTTGGTCACTAACTAGTTGTTATTAACCATCTTGCTCCATCTGAGGGGTTCTTCATCCCAAAATTATTGTGCTGACTTTCGAGTGATATCCACATTCTCAGGGAAGTCAGGTATGCTGAGCAACTCCTCTATGTGCTCTGGTGTGATTAAGAGGAAAGGCTCGCGATTATCTTTAAAAATTCCTCATCTCTCGGGATCATAATGCTTCGCACAAGTGATAACCAGTTTCCAGCATTACACTGAGACCGGAAATGCCGCTGCTTGGGGTAGACCACTATGGTAAAGCCTATAAGAGAATATGGTTTTGCCTTCAACTTTCACCCGATCACAGAATTGTTGCACATTGATGTGACCCAAATTTGTATCGGTGATATTGTCGTATACTGACTTAATGGAACTGGGAGGATTGATTCCTTAGAATTTGTACTTGAGTGCAGACTTATTTGATTTCTCCACTGGCTTCCTTAATCTTCCTATAGATTTATTAGATTTTTCGGCCATTATGAGTTTTACAGAAAAATGACTCAGGCACACAAAAAAATGCGAAGGGGGCCGGGTCTCATTCTCTGAAACTCTGTTTATGCAAAAAATGAATATAACTCATTTTAATAATAATAATATTATTATTTTAAAATAATAATAATAATAATCGGTCCTGGGTTACAATTTTTTTAAATATGTCAATACATCACACCGAAACTGGGCTTGAATTTCGAATTGATATATATATATATATATATTTAAAATAATTAAAATCTCTATATTTTAATATTCCACATGGATCAATGTAATTTATTTATTTTATTATTCACCTGAGTAAGTTTTCCTTAGCATGCGTGAACTGTAACGTCTCATTTGCGTGGAAATTGCCTGATTTTAATGAATGTGTACTTTGGGCTTTCCTCCTTCCTTGTGGACTTCTAATCAATGCGTGGGCAACATACTAGTTTTTAACAACTGCTTGTGATTGGAATTTACCTTCTTGGCCTACGTGGGAAATATTTTATTGTTGTGTAGATATTCTTTATAACCTACGTGAAAACTCAAGCTTTTGCCTAAAAAATGCGTGGAGGAATGTGCTTGTTCGACTTGTGCGTTGAAATATTATCCTTGGGCATGGGATATTACTTTTCTCTTCTCCCTGTTGCATGGACAATGTTACTTTTACTTTGGCCTGCATGGAGGAGCTGTATTTCTAAACCTGCATTGGAAGATTGTTTTCTAAATCTTATTCAACTTGCTAATGCGTGGCCTTTAACTTTTGGCATGCGTGGAAACTTGTGTTTTGTCTTATGCTTGCGTGGATTTATTTTGGCCTATTTTGATGTTTTCTTTAGCTGCGTGGACTTCCTAAACCATTTTCTTCCTTTCTTTGGACTACTCTTTTGACAATGTGGAGGAATGTGCTTTACCTTGGCCTGTTTTGGACTGTTTCCTTTGACTTCTTTCTGAAATTGATTCTTTACTTTTACCTATGCATGGATTCTTTCCTTGGGCATGTGGAGTGTTTGCTAAAGCATGTGTTGAAACTTGATGCTTTCTCCTTGCCCTTCGTTGAATCTTTGCACTATTTTTTTTGCTAATTTTCTTATCTCCCTTAATGTGTGGACTTTCTAAAACTACCTTCCTTTTGTCTTATTCCCTCTAAAATTTCTTTTACTTTGGCCCATGTGTGGAGGGTTGTATTTATTTTATAGCTGCATGGAGATCTTCTTGTTTTTGTTGTTTTAGTCTTCCTTTGACTGCATGAGATATCTTTTACACATATGGATGAATGCGTGAGCAATGTTTAAATTGTTTTCTGCCTTGTCTTTTTTATTGCTCTTTGTCTTATGCCTAAAGCTCCATCCTTGGTTGTGTGGGAACCTTTTAATGAAACCAAAACAAAATTTTTTCCTGACAGCTGCGTGAAGACTTGTTTGGACTGTTTCCCTCAATGTGTGGAAAATGTTTGCTTTATTTACTAATATGCAGACTTTATGTTCTCACAAATACTCCTTGTCTTTTGTGTTAAAAGCTCTCTAATGGCGTGAAAGATCTTCTCCCTGGCGTTCACAGTAAATTTTTGTTTTTTTCTTCTTTGTATGGAAATGCGAACAAACAAATTAATTAAACGGAACAAAAATTCTTTCAACTATTTCCACAGGAATGCTTCTACAGAGGAAATAATAAGTTACAAATATTGAAAGCTTCAACGCTTCTTCGCATGACTTTTTCCAATGAGTTTGATGGAGAAATGGTTAAAGAAGCTTATGTAACTGTTTCTTATTTCCGTTGGAATAACTAATTCTATATTTCCCAAGTAGTGGCATTAATTTCTAGGGGAAAGTGGGAAATAAACAACCATTTCCTAGTGGAAATGACAAGGTGGGCTAGCAATCCCCATTTTATTTTCCCATGTGGAAAATCGGGAGATTTTTTTCCTGTTTGCCGACTGATCAAATTCACAATCAGTGGAAGAAATCCCACAAGCAGGGAAATAAAATGAATTTTCCAGGAAAGGGGAAATCTGGGTACGGGAAGCTAATTTGGCATCCTCGGCAATTAGAAGCGGAAGCTTACTTTCCCCAAAAAATAAAATATAATTTTTAAAATGAATTTTAATTAATATTTATTTAATTTAAAACCCAAAAAATTAATAAAAATTACTTTTATCAAATAAAGGATAATGAATTAATTAATTATTAATGCAGTTTATAACATGGCGGGAGGAGTTCTTGCCTGAAATGGATGAAACGAAGACCAGAACAATAAAAAATGAGATGATCACAATGAAGGCGTTAAATCACGACAAAATAACACTTTTGAAGAATTTCAAAATTCCCACGTTTATTAATTTTGTGAAGTCAAAATTAGCTGATAATACATAAGTAAACAACAAAGTATGTAACACAACTATACCAATACTCACGTTCAGCTACAACTATTACCACATCGTTGGGGGCATGGGATTCCCCCTCTCCTCATCCATGTGGTAACCCCATTGGACCTGCAAATAATGGAAAAAACAATACCCACCGGTGTGCTGCCCACCATGTGCGGTACTCCTATGTTCAATCTGCATCATATGTGTTTATCAACTCTATCGTTGTGTCTACCTCACATGGCCTAGGAGGTAGTAGTTGCTCTGCTATGGGCCCTAGTCTAGCCCCATCCCTCTTCAGTGCTTTAATAGCTAGTAACCATATATATGGCTATTGGG
Source organism: Taxus chinensis (assembly GCA_019776745.2). NCBI lineage: Eukaryota > Viridiplantae > Streptophyta > Pinopsida > Cupressales > Taxaceae > Taxus > Taxus chinensis. The sequence continues at coordinate 364,945,191 of CM034154.1, forward strand.
GCATGTCTTGAGCCATGTTGAACTATCGTGATACTCTCTCCATCTGAAATAAATCTACCACTCCTGGAAATCGGTCCGCTAACCGCATAGTCCTACGAATACACCACAACTCTAAAACATCGTTAGGCCATCCTCCATAAGTGTGGACTGGCCTCTATTTAACTACCTTGGGACCCATCCTATCTATCAGTGCTCTATAGGTATACGTGTCTGTATGATAGAAAATCAACACGTGACCTTCTTTACACCCTTCTTTACACGTGTCGTAGGCTTGATTAACAAAAATGTTCAATGTCTCTGTCTTATTTTCTCAGCGTATGTGGTAGGTGTACGTAAGACTGTTAAGCACAAACTTGTGTTAATGTTAGTTATGAGCTCTGACCCGTTGGGTTATGGGACTAGGGTATCACAACTGTAAGTATTTTCCTGTTGTGGACCGTTGATGGTCATGCAAGGTGAATTGATTTGTTTTTAGGAAATATACTGTCTATCAAAGGAAATCTAACCTATATTTTTAGTGTTTTCTCAATATATCAGAGCAAAGCAGTAAAACAAGCTAATCTATGGAAAATAAATGTTTTCATTCTTTTCTAACTTTTTAGACAATGCATCTAATCTAATAAACAAGTTAAAAACAAATAATTAGCCGGATGTAGCTAACTATCTATGCAAATGTGTGAATCTAAATATAAGATCTATTCTAATTCAATCAAAATCTTTCCAACCCTACCTCAAAAGTGAAGAACAAATCATGACTCTAACAAAGCTATTGTTCGCCCACAACTTCCCTGGAAATTTTGAAGAGAAAACTTCCTATTGATTTGATCTACTTGCAATTATCTAGCTAATTGAAATGAATTGTTTCTCTACTCTATTTGATATGTAATTAAAATTAACAATTCATAATTGAGAATTTGATAAACAAAACAAATAAATACACAACTTCAATCTAGAAGAGAAAGAACCTTGGCAAATCCATTTGTATTAGTATTTGTCCCCTCAGTTCATTTCTTTCATTCTCTGAGTGTTCATGTGAGTCCAAAGGATTGGGAATGCAAAGAAAAACAACAAGAGGATGGTGCTTGAGCAAGGGCAGCTTGAAAGTAATCTAGATGTAATGCAAGTAGAAGAGAGATATCACAAGAGATCTGAACTTGGCTATGAAATTCCTAGAAAGATTAGGGCAGCACAACAATGCAAGATACACAAAATTCACAAAATTCTCAGGCCTTTTTCTTGAATACAAGCATGTAATATATAGGAATGGAGGCTAGGAGGTTACTTCATGCAAAAGGAAAGAAGAAGCAGTTCTAACTAATTAAATCTCATTTAAAATAGAAGGAGCAAGGAGAACCAAGAAAACAAAGGTATTTTTAGCCAATTTGGCTCATAGATGCATGCAAAAAGCAAACTTAAGTGAACCGTCGCATGTTTAAAACATGCGTGAAGATTCTGGAAAAAGTGGACAGGACCGTCGCCTTGTGCAGGGTGGTGGTTTCAGGATTGCCACCCAGGCAAGGTGGCAGCCCTGGCACTGAAGGCCAAAACAACCACATAAAGAAACTTAGAGAAGTAAAAATGCATGGAAAAGTTGAGTAAGGCTATCTAGGCTACAAATATAGACTGTGAATGGGTTTTAGAACCCGAACACCTTCTTGAAAGGATTTTAAATCATCATTGGGGACTTTTGTAACTGTTTTCCTGATAATGTAGCAAATGTAATTTTGGGTGCGTACATATTGCCCCCTCAGGGAAGTGTCTTAACAATGAAAAGGCGTAAAACATGGAGTCTGAGTATGGCATTCCCTAAATGGGGAGTTAGAAGCTATACCTGACATGCATGTGTGTTGAAACGTCATCGTCCAAACTCTCGCTTCCTGCAAGAAGGAGAAGAGAATCAAGTGCCGATAGATAAGATATTGGAAAATAAACACTATACCAAAATGACAAGAGAACTTACCATCTGCGTGGGGATGTAGAAATATACCTACGCCAACGCTCCAACCCTGTAAACACATTAACTCAAAATGAGTTTAAAATAACATATATATATCGAAACAAACTCATTTTCTAATTCATTTGTGCATTGTTGATTTGGTGAATTTGGGGCTCTGGACATACGTTGACCGTTTCTGACGCAGATAGAGCTGAAACAACCATTGTGAGATAGAGATCATGCCTCCATGAATGAGAAACCAACCGGCGTGCTCCCAAGTTAGTTATTTCCTCTTTTGTCTTTTTGTGCCCTAGATGTTAAAATGTTGACAAATTCACCTTGGGGGGGACATTTTCAAATTTTCTTGTTTCAAATGAGTCCTTAGGGGGGGCACTTATAAGGCATACTTTTATTTTGTTAGAAATGGTCAATTTTGTCATTTTAAGCATTTTTGGGGTTAAGGGCACATTTTGGGAAATTGGGTCAGGACCGCTGCCCAAGACAGGGTGGCGGTCATGGAACCACTGCCCTGCACTGGGCGGTGGTTCTGAATAGAATGTCTAAAATGCTCCTTAACTTGATTTTTTTTGTGTTTTCAATGTTTTTCTATGTTTTTTATGAGCTTATCATGTGATGTACATTACTAACTTGCTCTTTTCTCATGTTTTGGTGAATGCAGAAGAAGGTGGAGTACATATACTGGAGTAAAGAGAGAGAGAGAGTGTGTGATTGGCTCCTTGGGATTTTAGATCAGCTGACCTAGGCTGAGACAGATATTTTACAGTGGGTAGGCATATAGTAGATAACATGGGTGCCCCATGTTGCTCTTGCCAGTCACATTCTATATGACTTATTCTCTTATTAGGATGTAGACCGGAACACTTTCCAGTTTGTAGGCGTTAGGAGTGAATGGACCATCAATCTGGAGGATGTATACCACATCCTTGGACTCTCGATACTTGGTAGGAGACTACAATTAGAGATAGTGGGGTCCAGGGCCATGATGACATAGTGGTCCATGTATATGGGAGACACCATTGTCTCATCTAGCTCAAAGAAGGGAATGAAGGTTTGGTCCATTGCTACTACTCCCATTCCTATCCTTCGGAGAGCCATCATGGGTATCTTGTCCTCGAGATTATACAGGGACAAGGGAGGAGATACACTTTTATACTATTGGGCCCCCATAATTACATAAATTTAGGCTCATGGCTATAAGTATGCCTAGGGGGCAGATATTCTGGGGACTACATACCATGATTTGTATAGAGTGGTCAGATTGTAGGGACAATCTTTGAGCCACCCTACTTTGGTTATGAGTTGGGTTTACGAGTGTTTCATCCCTTATGGCAGGGGGTACAGGTATCAGATCCAGAGGCTTTCTAGCAAGCTAGATGGATAGGCATGTCAGTGCTTCAGACACCACATCAGTCAGTGGCCTCCCTGACTATAGTAGACATGACTACCACACCCTATAGGGACATGACAGGGATATGGGGTGAGGAGGCTACGATGATGGTAGCTTGCTCTTCCATGAGCCAGCTAGTTGATAGAGGCGGGAGATTAGAGATTCACCCCTTTGACCAGGTACCCCAATAGTTCGGCCTTCCATACCCTATCATGCTTCCTTTAGTGGCACCTATTTACAAGACTATTCAGGAGGTATAGAGGGGTCCTAGAGGGGATCCTGGTTGGATAGTTGTTACTCCTAGTGTGCCTATTGCAGTTAGGCATGTAGTCCAGGCTTAGCGGGCAGCTGGTGCTCCTCAAGCACCCTTACTTCAGATTGGGGTGGCTCCTGCTCATAGTGGGGAGGAGGATGAGCCAATCGATTTGGACTCTGACTCTGAGGAGGATGTGGGAGATGATACGGAGGGGGATTCAGTTGGAGAGGAGGATGAGGGGGAAGGACCTTCAGAGGGAGCTGAGAGTGACCTCGAGTGGCATGATACTCAAGAGATCCTCAGAGCAGTGCACAAGGAGGTGAGTACGGAGAGAGAGACACTGGTCTCAGAGGAGGCACTTGGAGAGGATGATGAGTCTGTGATCAGACAATGTCATGCCTCTGGATTTGGTGAGGCTCTGCAGCCACCAGTAACACCTGTTGCAGCATCCACTGATCCCACATGGATGCTTGGAGACTTGAGTATGTTCAATACTCCTTTCTCAATTTTATCTATTGATTTTCACATGTTTTATCTTAGTATTCTCCTTTTGATTTGTGTTCTATGATTTTCTAGCTCACTATCTCTCTTTTTTTTCTACAATGTCTATACACGAGTGGCAAGAGCTCATTCATCGGGTATGTGTGGACACCCTATTGATCCCCTCAGGGAAGACCTAGACCAAGTTGACTACTGATTCAGGGCAGCCCTTAGCCACCAGCCGACATACTGACATCTTCTCTCTTGTCTGGAAGGTGGCAGAGATAGTGACCTCCCTTCATACCTAGGTAGCTGGATATGAGACTACTAGTGCCTGATGAGGTAGATCTATTCTCATAGTGAGGCTACAGGCAACAGGTGCCATCACGAGTACTCACACCATTTAGTCCATTCTCAGTGCTGTCATAACCGTAGCAGGAGCCCTAGACGTGGCCATATACCATCTGAGGGATCCCATAGGGATTGATAGGCCGCTGAGCCTTTATTGCTTTGATACCGTTTTTGACATTATACATTTTTTTTGGTATATTTTGGGCTCATTGTGAGTGTTTTGACCATGCCTAGCACATGATGACATTGTATACAAACTTGATCTACTACTATATATATAGACTCTATTTTTGGTTCAGTATTCCATTGTATCCGAGTTGACTCTCTTTGGCTTATCTCTCATGTGTACTCTAGATATTTAGAATTTCCACTTTTCAATGCTTTTCAGAATGTATGCAATGGATGTGAAATGATAAACAAAATGATTTCTTTTTGTATTTTATGATGTTGATATATGATGATGCAAACACAATGTGATCTTAAACTTAGATTCTTTTGCAATCTTCGGTACTTCATATTGTCTTGATAAAATGTGATGATACAATGATATGATAAATAGATGTACTTGCCCCACTCCTAACCCCACACAACTAGTAAGATGTGAGGGCTCAACACCAAGAGTTAGAAAGGGCACAAGTTATGAAATTTGTTGAATGGCAGTGATGAGAGAAAGACAGAGGTTTGACAGAACCAAATTGGGATGCTACAACCTTACTCTACTCAAGCTACTTCATAGTTTAGAATGTGAATTGGTTTTTAGTTTATCTAGACTTGGATCCGTAGATGGCCACTTGGTTGAAAAAATTATGGTTTTGGGGTTTTAAACTCTTCTTGGAATTTTGGACATCTAACTCACTTTGTTTTTTATTTATGATTTCACAATGTTTGACTAGTTTGTAACTTTCAAGTTTATCAAAGAGACCCCCTACACCTTGCCCCATGCTACCAGTAGGAAGCATGGGCTCATCACCATGGACAAGGCACAAATGAGTAAGGGCATTTCCCTCCTTTCCCAACCCTACATCACTAGTAAGAGACGCAGGCTCAACACCGAAGGTTGGTAGGGCAGAGAAATGTGTAAAAATAATTTTTTTTGTGGATTTGCATTTGACTTACTTATTTGGGAAAAATGTTTAGAATGCTTTTATTTCCAAGGAGATGTATGTGGGATAGATGTGACACCATGAAGCTTCTAGAACAGACCATGAACAAAAGACACCTAACCTAAGAAGAGACCAAAAGTAGAACCAAGTATGCAGACCTTGGTATGGTTACCGTCAAAACTTTGTCTTATCTTGTTTGGATTGATAAATGATTCAGAAACAGTTGATGATATTATGAAGGTTTGAAGAGACACGATTTGAATGTTTTGCCAATATTTTCAGAAGTTTTTAGGAATTGCTATAAGAATAAGCTCCTTGATCACAACTTTTTACAAAATGAACTAAAAAATGAAAATGCAATGCAAATGCAATAATGTACATATGAAAATGTTGATGGATCATGCGTAGTATCTCTTTAGGTGAAGAGAGTTTATGGATTCACTAAACTCCTCACCTTCTAGTGTACACAAGTGAAATGTGCCATTTTTGTAGTCTTCCACTACTTGATATGGACCTAACCACCTAGGTTTGAACTTTCTTCCCTCACCAGTCTTCTTGTCTATTTGACTATCGAGTCTTAATACCAAATCTCCTTCGTAGATCTCACATTTGTACACCTTCTTATTGTATTACCTGAGCCATACGGTCAGCATAAACACTATGTCGTTTCTCAACATTGAGTCTAGCCTCGTCGAGACTTTCTAACTGGGAGAGTCATGCTTCTTGATAACCCTCCTCTCTCAGGATCCCATGTAGCAAAATGCAGAGACTAGGTATTTCAACTTCAAGAGGTAGAACCACCTCAGCACCAAATACTAAGGAAAAGGGGGTTGCCCCCGTTGGTGTTCTAACCAATGTTCAGTAGGCCCACAAGGCCAGAAAAAGCTTTAGGTGCCAATCTCATTTATTCTCCTTAACGGTCTTTAGGAGAATGGACTTTAAAGTCTTATTGGTAGCCTCAACTTGTCCATTAGCCTAAGGGTAGTAGAGAGAAGCCGTGTGATGACTTATTTTGAACTTTGTACACAACTCACACACCTCGTCATTTTTGAAAGACGTGCCATTATCAGAAATAATGACATGTGGCACCCCGTACCTATAAATGATCTGGTTCAAGATGAACTTGGCAATTACAGAACCAGGAACAATCGTAAGGGGCATGGCCTCTACCCACTTGGTAAAGTATTCTGTGGCCATGATTATGAAATTATGGCCATTTATTGATGAGGGAGAGAACTTCCCTATCAAATCTAGGCCCCATGTGGAGAAGGGCCATGGGGTTGCGATTGGTTGTAAAGCTTGTGTTGGTATGTGGATCTCATGGGAGAACTCTTGACATTTGTGACACCTACACACAAACTCTACCACACCATGCTGTAGGTTGGGCCAGAAATATCCCATCCGATGTATCTTTCAGAAAGTGGCATGGCCACCAAAGTGACCTCCACATACCCCGCTATGTGACTCATAAAGAATATTTTCAGATTCTTTGGCATCAACACATCTCAACAACATTCTGTCAAAGGCTCTGTGATAAAGCACCTATGCCAAAATAATGTACTCAGTGGCAATGACACATAACCTCCTTCTTTTTTGTGACGTTTTCCCTTCTGGGTATGTGTGGTCCATGATGAAATTGATAATGTCAGTGTACCAAGGGCATACAGAGATAGGGTCTTGGTTTCAACAAAATATACACACTCATTGGGAAAGTCTAGATCTACCAAATCACCCCCATCCAATGGATTATCAGCCAACCAGTCTACAATGATTTGACCCTTAATGGATTTTTGATTTACAAATGTTAACTCAAACTCACCCATTAATGTAATGAAACACCCAACCTTTTTAGACAAGGATCCCTGCATGAGGAATGTTTATAAGTGGTCTGACTTGACAATGACCCTTGTTTCTTGATTGAGCATATAATGTCTTAAACGCTTGGTTGTAAAAACTATGGCAAGGCATTATTTTTCTGCCTACGTGTAGCATGTCTCATAATCAAGTAACATCTGACTGATAAAGTAAACTACCCATTCCCACTTATCATCATCCTCTTGAGCCAACATGCAGGCTAGCAAAACATCTATAGCCCATGAATATAAGATCAAAGGGTGATCTGATCTAGGTGGCATTAGCATGGGAGGGGAAAACAAGAATCATTTAACTGCCTCAAAGGCCTCATTACATTCCTCCATCCAATCAATGCTATAATCCTTTTTCAACAAATTGTGATTGGATGAACGATGAAGGTAAAGTCAGGGATGAACCTTTGGATTGCACTGAGTTTCCCTAGAAAATATATAATACTAGACTCATCTGATGGCAGAACCATTTCTAACATAGCCCTGATTTTGGTTGGGTCAACATCAATCCCTCGTGAAGATATAATGTAACCCAGAAGCTTACCACCTGTTACACTGAATACACATTTCTCTAGATTTAACATGATACCATATTCAATCAAGCGCAAGAGGATGATACGAAGCACCTTTGGGTGATCACAGTGCTTCTTGGCCTTGGCCAATAGGTCATCTACATAGGATTCCACAATCTTATGAATAAGATCATGGAATATGTAGGTCATTGCTCGTTGGTATGTAGCACCAACATTCTTAAGACCAAATGGCATGACGACATAACAATAAGTTCCCCAAGGAGTTATAAACATAGTTTTAGCTTGATCCTCCGTGGAGATTTTGATTTGATTATATCCCAAAAACCCATCCATGAGGGATAAAAACTCAAATCTAGTTGTTGCATCAACAATAACATCAATGGATGGTAGCGGGAAATCATCCTTGGGACAAGCCTTGTTAATGTCCGGAAGTCTATGCAAATACAGATCTTTCCATTCTTTTTGAGAACAGGGACAATGTTAGATACCCATTGTGAATAATCGACTAGCTTGATGAATCCTACCTGGAGAAGCTTCATTACTTCTTCTTTTACCATAAGGGCACCTTTGGCTTCATATATCTTGACTTCTACTCAATTGGTTTGGCATTCATCTTGGTGACGAGATTGTGAATTACGATGTGTGGTGGAATTCCCATCATTTCCTTGTAACTAAATGCGAAGGATTTTTGATGTTCCTTGAGGATTTGGGTATGAATTTCTATTTCCTTAGGAGTTAAAGAGGACCCTACTTTTAAGATTTTTGGCTCCTCCTTCATTCCAATGTTTATATCAATCATTCCCTCAATTAAGGAGGAATGTTACCCTCCTCAAACTTAGGTGGGGCTGGAGGAAACTCCAAGTCCCCTTCCTCGTTTACTTCATAAATATCAAGACCCTTCCCCGGAGAGGACTCAATCATGGGATTCACAAAATAAGAAGAGGAACGTGGAATTAGGGAGAGGTCTACCTCATGATAAGTAAGATGTAAGTTCTACCAAAGTGTTTAAATAACTTAAAGTTGACTCATCCCCATTAATAGGGTCTGAAGAGTCAAGCTGATCCTCAGCTTCCATGTATGTCAACATTGATGCTACTGGCACTTTACGAATCAAGGATTCAATGCATGGATTGAAACCATGAAGTTGGTGTCCTCTAAGTCACTACTTGGGGTGAAGCATGTGTGGCAAAAGTTACTATAGAGTCTACCAGAAGGTTTTGTTCACATGGAACTACCTCAATTGATATAAAGTCAAACCCCTTAGTTAGGCCCAACATGGTTATTTTGTAGAGTTGTAGGTGTTCAGCCCTAGTCTCATATACCTCAGATATCTAATTTGTAACTAGCTGTGAGTCACCAACACCCTAATATTGAGGATGTTCATTCTCTTAGCTATAATGAGACCTAATAGGAGAGCCTCATACTCAGCCCCATTGTTTGTGCATTCAAAATTCAATTTGAAAGAAAAAGGTAAAACCCTTCCTTTGGGTGAAGTAAGGATCATGCCTGCATCCCCGATGCCAAAGTGACACTTGGCTCCATCAAAATGGAGGGTCCAATAACTACTTAGAAAGATGGATGTTGAGTCATCATTTTTAAGTTCTCCTTTTACCTCGATTACCTCCACCATGCAAACCTGATTTTCTGGAAGGGAACCAAGTCCCAAGGAATTTCCCATACCCATGTAATCAAAGGGAAGAAGGATAGGAAAATCCTTTTCTAATAGCTCAATAATATTTGTTGTAGTTTTTAACGATACCATCTCTACAACAAAATTTTCATCCTTGACTACTGGAATACCCTCGATCAAACCCGTAACTTCTAACTCTATTGTGGGAACCAAATTTTCTTCTGGTGCCATGCTTGCCAATTTGTTTAACTGGTTCGTAAGAAGTTTGAATTCAGAGTGGACCCCTGACTTTTTCTTTAAGTTGGCCAAATGTATATAAAAGGGCTTTGGATCACCTTGAGCAAAAAGGTAATTTCCCTAAATGCAAGAATCTGACCTCTTGGAATAGAGTGGAGGGGATTCTTTCATGTGGTGGATCCAAGGATGACCAAGGATCATATTATAGTTGGTTTCTTGATCTATAATATAAAACTTAGTGAGTACCATCTTGGGCCCAAGAGTAACCGGTAATACTATGGTTCCGATCGAGGTTGCCTTGAGGCTATCATAACCCCTCAATGTGTTTCATGTCGAGGAGCAATTAGTCTCCCCATATCCTAACTTCTGAAGGAAAGAGAAGGGGACTATATTAACCATTGCCCCATCATGCATCATTGTGCGTTTCACATAGTTTTTGTAGATCCAAACCTATAAAAACAAGGTTGGATTACCTCTACTAGCTATTTCAGCATCTATAGGCATCTTTCTTATGTCAAATACAAACCCAATATCCCTTTTGGGTTACCCTGGAGGGAAAACGTCAAAGTCTATATGGTTTATCTATGCCTCTGGTGGAAGAGGGGTGATGTTAATCAAATGGCCAAGACCTAGCACTTCCAAAAGAGTGGCTCGATGAGTGGGGGAATTCCTGAGTAGATCCAAACAAGAAATGTGTTAAAAGGTCTTGGTTAGATCACTGATCAAATCATAACCCTACTATCTTGCTTAGCATGTCATGAACATTATCTGACACAACTAGATAAATCAGGATTGGTTGTGAAGAATAGTCTCTGGCTCTTGTTGTGGTGTTAATTTGGGTTTTAGCAGTCTAACTCAACCAAACCTACGATCTTTTTTTGCTGGTGACCATCCAAAGGAGGTGCCACCTATGGGTTTGAAGAAGTTGAGGCTTCACAATTATGAGTCCCTATTACAATACCTTTATTTGAACCGTTGGGATCTAGTCTACCATGTCATTTAGACATGTGGGGAGAAGATCATTGAATATTTCCAATGGTGTGTTCTGTAGAGACACCAGTCCCATATAGGAGTTATGACTGGGTGCAGTTGGGTTTTCTAAAAACATCTCAACAAATAACTATCTTTGGTCTTGTGGAAAACACTACAAAAACTTATTACAATCACAAAAATTTCTTACATCATGCCCACGGACCCTATGGAAACCACAATACAAGTCATGATCGTTATCTTGAGGCCTTTGGTTTGATCCTTGTTGTGGTCTAAAACTATGGTTACTATTTGGTTGTTGATTGTTATAATTAACACTTTGGAACACTTGTCCCTGATTTTGGAATTGGTTGGGGTATTGACTAGGGCTTGGGGTCAACATTTTCCTTTATTGCTAAGGTTGTTACTATTGTTGGGGATGATTAAAATCTAAAAAATTTACTGAGGGTGAGAAATTGTTGTTTCTCTTATTATTGCCATTGTTGTTGTTATTTGTAGTACTTGTACTAGTAGGATTAACAACATTAAGATTTTTGGGCTGGTCAGTCACACCATCAGTCATGACTCCGTGATTCTTATTAAGGATATATGGTCCTTGATTGTTACTTTGTATTTTTGGAGTAACCAGGAGTACTTTGAGCAGGAGTGACTAACTTCCCATTTGCTCCATAAGTCTTACGAAAACTGTCAATGGCCACTTGGTCGATCCGAAGAGAATCCTCTATCACCTCTTCATAGCTCCTTAGTGGGAACTTTTGAACCTCTTCCTTTGTCTCTCTGTTGAGAGAATGAAGGAAAAAATCACAAAGTTTTGTTTGATCCATGTTTGGAGCACTTGCGGAAGAGTAGAGAACATGTTGCCACCTCTAAATGAAGTGGGCTGTATATTCATTATGTTCTTGTTTGATATGAAGGAATTCCTTGATTCCTGTTTGTAAAAGCTTGTTCATGTCAAAATATTTGATAAAATCTGATATGAGTTGTTTGAACGAGTGTATTGAAGCCTCCGGTATCCTATAATACCAGTCGAGAGCAATACCTTCAAGTGTCTTAGGGAAAATATTTGCAACAACCGCATCCCATGGGAGTAGATCTCGAATGGACATTACATAAGCCTTGATGTGGGCATTAGGATCACCCTCCCCTTTGAATTTTGGGAGATCAGGAAAGGGTCTCAAGATCACGACTTCCTGAATGGAGAAATCTAGGGGTTCCTTGAGATATTCAGAATAAGTCCCCATTGCATATGTTTCCACCATTGAAGACCCTTCTTGGGGAGGTGGGGGCTACATTGGTTGCTGAAATGGGACAACATAGACATTTGGTGGGGCGTATGACATCCCCTGTGGTTGTCCATATGGACCTGGGTAGGTGTACATGTCCCCCTATGGAGATTTAGAATACATGTGTACATAAGGGGGTTGATTACCTTGATATGGAGCTGAAGGAGTGAAGCTAGGGAATGTCACATTTCTGGCTGGTATAGAATTTGAGAATGCACTTATGGATGGTGCTTGTTGTAGGTATCCATATGTGGCTTGAGGAGGCATACCCAAGGTACTTTTCCCAGTTAACAAATCCCCATGGTTCAGAGTATTCATGTAGACTAGAGGATTCTACGCAGTCGGTATTTTCCCATAGTTTTTATGGGTAGGAAGGAGTCCATGCTTTCCCTGCATATGAATTCTATGTATTTTTGGAAAGCTCTAACTCCTTGAATTTATCAACCAAAGATGAAATGACATCACCCATTGATGGGGCGGTACCTTTCTTAGGTACCTTTGGTTGAACCCTTGGAGGTTGTTGAGGAGTATGGTATCCTGCTATGAATTTTTCACGATGTTTCCACTCCTCATTGGCTATATTCTTAGTTGGTGGTGGGGTAGCGTTATTATTTTGAAGCAGGACATCACCTTGTCCTTGCACCCTATCGAAATATTGGTTCATTTATTGGAATTGTTGCTCACTCATAGCATATCGTGCTAAATACTCCTCATCAAGATGGGGAAGTTGATCAGATTGCATGGTAATGGGCTGTTGAAACAATACCCGAGGAGATGAACTCACTTCACTAGTGAATTTCATGTTATTTGAACTTGATTATTTGAGGGGATAATTCTGAGTGACCTGATCTAGTTCTTCAATGCGTACAGAAGAACCAACATTGGTTCCCTGAAGCAGAGGGTTTTGAGTGGATGAGTGGTTGTCTACCCATGTTGAAAGTGAAGGTGATTATTGTGGGATATTTGATTGGTAATGGTACATGTCAAAACCTAGGATGGGTCGACCATACTCGTCATATCCCGACATATTCAGGGGGTATAAGAATACCCACAGAATAAAGGATGGACGAAAGTGGAAACACTTAGAGACTAGCTCTTCACATCAGGTTCACCAATTTGAATGATAGAAAATCAACACATGACCTTCTTCACACTAAACCTCTTGAGGTTGTGTTGAGACAGCCGATGTGGAATTGAAATGGAAGTGAAAGTGATGGTGGAGATCAAGCTAATGGGGTAACCTTATGTCTTCGACACATAATACTGGAATCTGTGAATCTAAGGCAAAGAATGATCTCTTAACCTGAAGGGGTGTGATGGTACGATCTAATGTGATAGCTACTCGGAGACTCCAATCGATGTCTAGTTCTATCGAGATTCTATTGATTGGTTGCAGAATACGTGGAAAGTGACCTGCACGTGCCTCGTATGGGTTTCCAGACAAGGTCATGGAAATAGAGACAAGAGGTGCCATGGAGCTACAAGGCCCATGGGTAGTTATTTGGTCTTGTCTAGAAAGTCTTAGCCTGATCGGCTGCTATATTCAACTATGAAAGCTGTGTAATAATATCAGGTGGAAGTGGTGAAGATATGAATACCAATGTGCATAAATTAGTGTCAATATCTAATTGAATAGCAGGCCCGTTGGGTTGCAGGACCTGTGGGTCATAACCAAAGACTCGTTGAAGTTGAGGTCCTTATATGGTCATGAATGCAATAAAATCCTATTTCCAAGAGTAGTCCAAAAGTCGTAGGCTTGATTAGCAGAAATGTTCAATGTCTCTAACTGTCTTATTTTCTCAACCTATGTGGCAGGTGTACGTAATATTTTTAAGTGTAAACTTGTGTCAATGTCAGTTATTAGCTCTGGCCCATTGGGTTGTGGGACCAGGGGATCACAACTGTAATTCTTTTCCTAATGTGGACCGTTGATGGTCATGCAAGTTGAATTGATTTTTTTTAGTAAATAAACTATCTATCAAAGGAAATCTAACCTATATTTTTGGTGTTTTCTCAATATATCAAAGCAAAGCAGTAAAACAAGCTAATCTATGAAAAATAAATGTTTTTTTTCTTTTCTAACTTTTCAGACAATGCATCTAATATAATAAACAAGTTAAAAACGAATAATTAGTTGGATGTAGCTAACTATCTGTGCAGATGTGTGAATCTAAATCTAAGATCTATTCTAATTCAATCAAAATCTTTCTAACCCTACCTCAGAAGTGAAGAACAAATCATGACTCTAACAAAGCTATTGTTTCCCCATAGCCTCCCTGACAATGTTGAAGAGAAAACTTCATATTGATTTGATCTACTTGCAATTATCTAGCTAAATGAAATGAATTGTTTCTCTACTCTATTTGATATGCAATTGAAATTAACAATTCGTAATTGATAATTTGATAAACAAAGCAAACAAATACACAACTCCAACCTGGAAGAGCAAAAACCTTGACAAATCTAGTAGTATCAGTATTTGTCCCCTCAGTTCTTTCCTTTCATTCTCTGAGTGTTCATGTGAGTCCAAAGGATTGGGAATACAAATAACAACAACAAGAGGATGACACTTGAGTAAGGGCAGCTTGAAATCAATCTGGATGTAATGCAAGTAGAAGAGAGATAGCACAAGAGATCTAAACTTGGCTATGCAATTCCTAACAAGATTATGGCAGCACAACAATGCAAGATACACAAAATTCTCAGGCCTTTTGCTTGAATACAAGCATGGAATATATAGGAATAGAGGCTAGGATGTTACTTCATGCACAAGGCAAAAAGAATCAGTTCCAACTAATTAAATCTCATTTAAAATAGGAGTAAGGAGAACCAAGTAAATAAATGTATTTTTAGGAAATTCGGCTCACGAATGCATGCAAAAATAAAACTTAAGTGAACCGTCGCATGTTTGAAACACACTAGAAAATTTTGGAAAAAGCGGTCAGTGTAGACACCTAAAATATGCTTACACTTAACATTTCATCCAATCCATTCAATTAACAACACTTCGTTAATTCCCTATAGTTCACTCCACTCTCAGATGCCCATTTACGACACCTTCTCAGTCGTATTCTTCCCATATTCAGCTTATTTGGCTAATATATCTCTTATTAGCTAAACATTCCTCCTTTTGACCATTCAAAACCTCCCTAGTTCTCTCTAGACCACTTCTATTGGCTTCGTTGGCTATCTATCAGTCAAAATTGGTTATCCAGACCCCATCCCAACTCTCAATGAGTCTCTAATAACTTGCTAATCACGTTTAACTAGCCTAATCCTAGCTTAACTAAGCTTAAAACATGTTTATCCTAATCTAATCTAAAAGTGCTTTTTGAGATTTAGTCCACATGCACCCAAATTCTAAATTCTCCCAAGTGGAAAACTATAAATACAAGGCTAAGCTTACTCATTCAAACTACAACTTCACTCACAAGTCCTTCTCTCTCACATTTGGATATATTGGCATTAGACCTCACTTGCATTAGCTAAGGTAATAGGCATTTGATCTTGAATATCCTCCATTGGTGAAGCTCTTCCATCTTGCATCCATAACTTCATAGTAGGTTAGTAGGAGGGTATCTAACTTGGTCTCGTAGCCATTTTAGAGAGACCTATTCACCTCCATTAAAGCAAACAACACATCTAATTTGATTGCTTAGAATCTAACTAGGTTCATTTTAATTAAGTTTTCATGGAGTAGAGAGTAGTATATATGCTAGGGTTTGAATATTTGTTTCAAATTTATATATGCATAGATAGTTTCTTGTTTAGCTCTTATCTCATGGTGCATGGATGAGTAAAGCAAAGCTTTGAGGTTCTTTTGCCTCATTCCATAGCTTGTGCAACTTTCCATTGCATACATTTGGCACGCCCGACGAGACACTTTGTCCATCCTCCATTAATGGAGTCACTTTGAAGCTTTTTATTTTAGTTTCTAATTTTTTTAGTTTCAATCTTTCTAGATTAGTTTCAAGCTTTCTAGATTAAGTTTTCAATTTTTTTTAGATTAGTTTCAAGTTTTTGATATCACTAACCTTTCTTGTATTAATGGATAAATATCAAGTTTCTTAGCTTGTTTAGCTAGGATTGTCTTCTTTTTGTGCTCTTTGCAGGATCAAAGGAGGTGAAGTGCTGAAAAAAATTGAAGCAAATTGATAAAATTTTGATATTTTTGAGATAATTTTTGAAAAATCCCGTGTTTTTTAGCCACCTACAGGAAAGGGAGGGCACATACCATTTTGTGCACACAAGTACAACTATGACTGTCATTTTTTTGATAGAGGCATGCAGGCACCAAAACAGTGGTGTAAACACCAAATAAGGGGTGTAGGTACACAACAGTGGCGTAGGTACACAAACAATGGTGCATGTACACTAATAGTGGTGCATGCATCATTAGCAATCTTCCGGAGGCCATAACGTTTGCTCCTGAACTCAAAACGACTCCATTGTTTTTGCGTTGGAAAGGTATTGAAGTGAACTACACAATGAAATCATAAAATTAGGATTTTTACTTACCAAAAATTTATGGTTTACATTATTAGGTAAATAGTCATTTTCTAATGTATGTCAAAGTACAAAAAAGTGTTTTCTTGGCCATTCTAACACGAAATATTTCTGTAGCACTAATAAGTTATTTTGCAGGGTTATTTTGGTTTTATTTTTGACTAACTTAGTTAAGTGTTTCATTTCTTAGCTTGAGCAAGGTTTGTAAAGTGTGTATGATCTCTCCTCCCGCCTTCAAAAGCGATCTTGGAGATCAAAAACACTTGCACAACTTTGTATCATATGTTAAAAACACTTGTTCTAAAAGATAAGGTAAATTTTATGTGATTTAGTAAGAATTTTCACACTACGTATGCTCTTCCTTTGTGCCTTTTGGAGATCATAGGAATCAAAAGCAAGGTGTAAATTCCCTTTATTGATATCAAATTGCAATGGAAAATTACTAAAATCGTTGTCTACAGGACCTAATGCTTTTCAAAGAAAGGCGTTAAAGACAAAACACAAACCTGCTAATACACATGTTTCTTGTAGGTTGCTAAATGGTGTGCTACTTAAAACCACACTATGTTAAACAAGATAAAAAACACACCATATTCAGAAAATTGTATTATAGGTTTCGGAAAAGGGTACGTCCCTCTCTGCTCAACTGGAACATAACCCCTTTGGCATAAAACCTTAAGCTACAACAATGGGGGTGGTTCTAGGAACCCCAAAGTAGTCCACACAAGAGGGAACCTTGTGGATGAAACGAGAAGTGCTCCACATTACCTACTTGACTAGTGATTCCTTTGTGAGATAACGTCACAAGTTGTCCCTATGCGACCCTTTTAAGTACACGATGGACACATTTACATCCCACTGTGCTTGAAGGGGGAAAAGTTGAGATACTCCCAAGATAGTCAGGACTATTTGGGTAAACCACCTCCGCTTGTGGACAATTTTGTAACACCTAGGATGAGAGAACCACCTAGGAGAATATACTTTGGCCAGGAGCCCACTTTGAAAAATTTAAAACAGTGTTGAGTTGTGAGCCATCTTTCATGATGAAATGTGTGATGTGTTACTTTCGCTTAGTTTTTCACTTGCCTTAAGGTGAGGTGAAACTCTGTCGAAGTAAAGCCAATTTTTTTTTTTCATCCCCATTTTGATCTACTTCCTTCACATTCTTTTGAAACTTTTTTGATCAAAAGAAGGGTGACTACCTCTGTGTCACCAATTGATTGTTTATGCCACTTTTTTGTCCGTTTACGCCCATCCATGTTTGTGGTTGGGTTAGTTAAACGTCTAAAGTTTGTGGAGACGTATTTATATCATTAGTAGCCTTTGTGATCTTGATACCCACGTTAGGATCGTCATCATCGTTAGGAATGATTCATCATTTTATCTCCCTTTGATGAGTTAACTCGTTTGCATTGTCTTGACATAATTAATATACTTATGTCACATCTCTCGTAAACATGATCTAAGTGTCCATATTGTGGCGTTACGCTGCCCACGTTTTAACACATCCTTAGTATACTTTGACTTAGTTTGATTTCAAACATTGTACCAAATCTTGAAGGGTGTTGCTTACTGTGTTTATGTTGTTTCAATACCACTTTGACACTAATATCTCACTTCTCCACGAAGCTTGATAGACGTGTCCAATTGGTGTGGTTACGTAGCTTACATTTGTAAACCTCGCCCTTTAACATTTAGGCCTTGTTGGTTGTTAAAATTGTTGTGGTATCCTTTGATTGGGATTCACATCTACCCTTTGTTAATATTTACACCTTGTTCATTTCAAGCTTGATGTAAATATTGACATTGTGTTGATCATCTTTGCCTCGCATTTTCATATGGTGTATTTCCTTGTTGATTGCCTTTGTGTTTCACACTTGCATGATTGTTCCTTATGATTGTTCATTTAGAAAACTTATTTTCTAGGAAAATCCCTCTCGATCTCATCGATATTGCATCGTCACAATGTCTATTTTCCTTAGACCTTCTTCAAAAAATCAAGCATGCATCTCCATACTTACACAATGTCTAGTTGGTTGTCCTTATGCTACCCAAATCGACATGTCACTTCCTTCCCTTTGAAGGAGTTCCATCACACTATCTAGATCTAGACATTTGTGCTTAAAACAATGCCAAAAATGACTAACTATTGCGTGGTTCCCCACACTTACAAAAATATGGAACCTAGGTTTAGCAATTCAAATCAAAAGACACCCATAATGACCAAACCTCATTTGGTTCTTCGTGCTAGAGAGCCCATACAGGTAACCCGTTCCCCACCTTCATCTCATAGTCGGTGGCATGGTTTGGACACTTCTGATCTAAATTATTATTCAGGTTCCCCCCACTCTTCTTCTGATTCTAATCCAAATATTTCCTCTTCTTCTGAGGATTCCAATCTAAACATTTCTTCTGATTCTTTTGATGATTCAGATCTAAACTACTATCTGGATCCAAACTACTATTTAAATTCATCTAATTCGACTCCTAAGTCATCTAATGTGACTCCTATGTCATGGTCCTCCCTATATTTGCAAGAACCTCTTCATCATACATTTAATATGATTCCTACATCGCGGTCCTCCCTTTCTTCGCAGGATCCCTTTTATCAGTCACCTCAACGACATATTCTTCCTTTGAAGATACGTGTGACTCCAAATCCCTCCAATCTAACATCTAATACAATTATTGAATCGCGGTCCTCTATTTCTTTGTAGGACCCTTGTTATTATTCATCTAATATGATTCTTGAATCATGGTCCTCTCCTTCTTCGCAGGACCTTCTTCATCAATCACCCCCAATAAGTCTTCCGCCTTTGAAGATTCGTGTGAATCAAAGTCCTTCGAGTCAAATGTTTGAATCGACCCATGCATCGTAATCTACAGATTTTAGACTTAATCCTACTAGTTTATAGATGATATACCATCGTATAGGTAGGTCCACACCACCTTCTTCTACTCCTGAGACATCTAGCTACACATCTTCTTCGTCCCCCCCATAATCTTTTTCTATGAATCATCATCAAACATCTTCTAAGTCTTCTACACCAAGTGAACCTCTTTCTTCCAATCAACCCCTGGTGGTTGATCAACAACTCATACCGATTGATCTCTTTCAGAATGAAGAAACAATACGGGTATTTATAGGGGCATATGAAGATATTCCTTTAACAGATTATGAAAAAGGATTCTCTTTATACTTTGATACGTCTGCATATTGTGAGGAAAAGTTTGATTCCTTTTTATCAAGAAACAAAGTAAGAGCCTCAGATAATGCAACTTGATCCTCCTCTTAATCTTCCATCTTCCCATTCTTCATTATGTGATGAAACTCCTTGGTCTTGCATTGATCCATGGCCTATCTTCTCATCACCCAATAACTCTTTGTCTATCATAATTCCTCAATCACAATATATTATGGGTTCAATGCCAAGTAGCCCTTCATCTTCATCTAGGTGTGGGTCACCTTCTAGTAGCCCTCCCTTTGCTATTTGTGGGAAATTTTTGAGTAGTCCACTATCTTCTATTCTTGGGGCATGCCCAACTAGCCCCTTGTCTTCTAAGTATGGATCACCCCTGAGTAGTCCATCATCTTCTATTCTTGGGCCACATCCTAGTATCCCATCATCTTACATATATGGGTCATGTCCTAGTAGCCCTTCTTCTTCTATTCTTGGGCCACATCTTAGTAGCCCTTTGTCTTCTATCTATGGGTCACATCCTAGTAGCCCTTCTTCTTCTATTCTCGGGCCACATCCTAGTAGCCCTTTGTCTTCTATCTATGGGTCACGTCCTAGTAGCCCTTCTTCTTCTAGTCTTGGGCCACATCCTAGCAGCCCTTTGTCTTCTATCTATGGCTCACCCCCTAGTAGCCCATATTTTTTAATCCTTGGACTGCATCCTTTTCATCCATCACATTATTCTTCTACCAAAGATGGTGGCAAGCCCATGGTCATTTATCGCATCAATTCTAAACATCCATGTTCACTTTATTCTCCTTCTCGGGATCAAACAAGTCACACGTTAACTTATAAGAAACCCAAACATTTTCTTAATCAAGCTCAAATCAAAACTGCAAAGAGCTCTATAGCTCCCAAGAAATCAAACAATCTCAAAATTCTAAATCAAGCGCAATTCAAGAACACACATCAACGTAACCATCAAGTATGGCGCAAAGTGCATAAACCTCTGGATGGGGAATTAAATCTCCCACATACAAAATCCATGTTTCAGAACAAATCATAGTCATTTATTGAGTGTGAACTCACCTCGATCATCGAGATCGGGGATAATATCACTCTTGATAAAAAAACGCACCTAGTCTCCCTTATCAAGGAAGTACCAAACATTGGTTTTGGATCTTACCACACATAGTGACTTTGTTAGTCCCAAATTCTTAAAAACTGTCAAAAATCTAAAAATAATAAACAATTCAAAAATACAAAAAACATTGAGAAAACACAACAAAAATCAAAGGTACAAAGATCAAACATTGGAATCAGGTATTGTGTACACAAGGATGTTTCTTTCTTCCCTTCCTTGATATTCTTCTGCAAGTCTCCCTACCATTTTCATCACTTTGGTGATGTTTTGGTTAGCTTATTCACACACATTTTACGACATTTATCTCTATGGTACCATTTGACCCTAGTCTTTTATCACCTTGGTAAATCTAATAAACTTGTTGTGAAGAAATTTTGGACATATTTGTCGACACTAGCCAATGCCATCATCAAAATCACTTCCATATCCTTCCATTAAGCCATATGTGGCTCTTCACCCCTTATTAAAAAAGAGAGCTGAAATAAGTTTTCAGAAAGTGAAAGAACCAAAATCAATCAAAAATCAAAAGCTAAAAGCTAAGAGCAAAAAGAAAATTGATATATAACTCTCTCTTGGGGTATTTCCAATAATCTCTATCAGGGCTATGGACGCCTGACTGATAGTAGAGCAATGTTGTGATTAGAATCAAATGCATCTCCATCAGGGTTATGGATGCCTGGCTGGTAGCGGAACAATGTATGATTATCCTTTCACCCTCCATTCACAAAATCACCTTTCAAAATCAATCATTCCTACACATTGGCTAGGGTGTCTTCACTTGTTGTCTTTTAAATCTTCCCTTCAAGAGGTAATAAATTCCACGTGCACACATTGGATCTCTATGAGTAAACATGATTAGTATGTTACCAAGTGTCTTTTTTTGGACCTTGTTCAGACTCTTACTCTAGTCCATATCTTGTCTCACGATTTGTGCCTTTGGCTAATCACTTCTTCATCATGAGGATTCTAAACTACATTCATATCATTCACATTGTTCTTCTACTTCGTTCAGAACATCCATGTGTATAAGATTAATTTTTTTCCATGTTTTTGGACACCTTTGTCCCCTTTCACAAAAACAATCTTCTCCTTCCTTTCTATCATGTACTTTTAGGAAAACTTATGCTGGGGGCATCCTTGCTCCTTCTTAGCACTTCATTGGCTTACGTTCATCATCATCATGTTGAACCTATCCATAATGGCCTTAGGTCCCACTTCTACATGTGAAGAGTTTGCCTTTGAATACTCCCACCTAATTACTAGGGCATTTTTGCATCTTCACCTTTCTCACACACACATGGCCTTATTCCCTTGTACATCCCATCTATCGCTGGGGGCATCCATGCTTCCTCATCTTCCTGTACATAGTCTCAGAAAAATTTCAAAAAAATAAAAAAACATTCAAATATGTTAGCAAAATCATAAAAAACATTCAAATATGTTTCAGAAAACTTCTAAAAATTGAAAATAATCCTACAAAACATCTCTCTTTAGTTCTCACCTGTTCATGTGCGTGACTCGCAGATCATCTTGATCTACCTCCATCAACAAAATTTAGGCTACTTACTTCGTCTGTACTTTGGGGCACAATGAGTTGCCTGGTACTGTTTAATAGTGCACATTGCTTTTTCATCAGACCGAAGTGTCCTTCATTTTCCCTTTGCATGTATCCTTTCTTGGGGCACCGTCATTAACTCTTGTCGTTAATTCTAATAGGTTGGAATTGAAGCTTGATAACAAAAACATTACGCTATGTTTCTTTGTTAGGTTAGCTTGTTTACTTTCTCATATTGCATTACATTTTGTATGTTGCATAGAGTTAGGCATCTTTTACTTTCTCGTATTGCATTTCATTTTTGTATGTTGCAAAAAGTTGGTGTTTTTAGCAATGGACATTTGTTCATATATGGCTTTTCATGTCGTATTACACTTTTGTTCATTCCTTTTTAATAAGAACAGGTGATGAAGATCACTAGCAATATGATGAAAAATAAAGTTGTTTAAAAGGCACTGGATGGATGTTAGCTCATTCCCTCTTCCTCATACTCCTTTTCTTCTATATCCCTTTTCTTATTCTTCACACTATTCTTCCTTCTGTTCTCTTTCTATCCTCTTTTCAATCATCAATCAAGTTTTTCTATCACCCCATCGACAATCGAGGGGGCATCCTCCATTCTATTCATTTTTCTTCTATCCCTTCAAAATTTTCTACTTGTTTATGTTTGTCTACTTTCTTTGAAGTGACGTTGCTTATGTCACCCCAAAGAGGGGAAAATGTAGACACCTAAAATATGCTTACACTTACCATTTCATCCAATCCATTCAATTAACAACACTTCATTAATTCCCCATAGTTCACTCCACTCTCAGATGCCCATTTATGACACCTTCTCAGTCGTATCTTCCCATATTCATCTTATTTGACTAATATCTCTCGTATTAGCTAAACATTCCTCCTTTTGACCATTCAAAACCTCCCTAGTTCTCTCTAGACCACTTCTATTGGCTTCATAGGCTATCTAATAGTCAAAATTGGTTATCCAGACCCCTCCCAACTCTCAATGAGTCTCTAATCACTTACTAATCAAGTTTAACTAGCCTAATCCTAGCTTAACTAAGCTTAAATCATGTTTATCCTAATCTAATCTAAAAGTGCTTTTTGAGATTTAGTCCCACATGCACCCAAATTCTAAATTCTCCCAAGTGGAAAACTATAAATACAAGGCTAAGCTTACTCATTCAAACTACAACTTCACTCACAAGTCCTTCTCTCTCACATTTGGATATATTGGCATTAGACCTCACTTGCATTAGCCAAGCTAATAGGCATTTTATCTTGGCTATCCTCTATTGGTGAAGCTCTTCCATCTTGCATCCATAACTTCATAGTAGGTTAGTAGGAGGGTATCTAACTTGGTCTTGTAGCCATTTTAGAGAGACCTCTTCACCTCCATTGAAGCAAACAACACATCTAATTTGATTGCTTAGAATCTAACTAGGTTCATTTTTATTAAGCTTTCATGGAGTAGAGAGTAGTATATATGCTAGGGTTTGAATATTTGTTTTAAATTTATATATGCATAGATAGTTTCTTGTTTAGCTCTTATCTCATGGTGCATGGATGAGTAAAGCAAAGCTTTGAGGTTCTTTTGCCTCATTCCATAGCTTGTGCAACTTTCCATTTCATACAGACATGACCGCCGTCTTACGCAGGGCGGCAGTTTTAGGACTGCCACCCAGGCAGGGCGGTAGTCCTGGTACTGAAGGCTAAAAAAAGCACAGAAAGAAACAAGGAGATGGAAAAATGCATGGAAGAGCTAAGTAAGGCTATCTAGGCTACAAATATATACTGCAAATGTGTTTTTAGAATTCGAACATCTTCTTGAAAGAATTCTGAATCATCACTGTGAACTTTTGTAACCGTTTTCCCGACAATGTAGCACGTGTAATTTTGGGTGTGTACAATGTCCATCCTACCTATGCCCACGAATATTAACCCACCTCCTTACATATACGTCTGGCCTAGTCCAATCTCCTGACGGACCTCCAACTGGTCTCAACATGGATATATAATCATAAACCTATACATGCACTAATGTAGTGGCTCATATCCCACCACTATGCACATCGTGAGTAAATTGGTATAAATATCAGTATAAGTTGGCAAACACACACCACACCCACTTGTATCTAGTACCCTCATTTTCTATCCAATAACATATATTGTGCATCTTATACAAGATGGCCACACCTTCTCCCTTCATGGCTATAGATGAAGCAATCACAACTGCTATGAACTTCCACAAATGTGGAACCCTAGATCGTAAGATATCATCCAGACTAATATGGGCCTCGAAAATTACTCGAGTCCTTTAGAAATACCATCTAGCATCTCACATCTACCTCTCCATATCATACAATGGAATAACCTATACTCTCTCTCCAACAATTGGAAACTGCAGTATACGATACACATCATCCAAAGTCACAGTCATCTCCCCCGTAGGAAACCAAAATGTACACGTATCCACACACCATCTCTCGCATAGTGTAGTCAACATAGGCATATTGTGGGGCACATCACCCATCCATGATATGTTCCATAGGCCGACATGGTCTATAACATCCCACTAATCATCTGACAGGCCCAATCTAAGCAAATCACTCATGTGACGTCCAATGTGTAACTCCCTCGAGTGAATATCCCTCTACACACCAAAAAATGACAACAAACACAACATTAGAACACATTACAAGTACAAATAGACTTGCTTATCACATTAATTTCCATTATAAATCTAAATTTTCATAATTATACACCAAATACACACACTCTGGACCAGGGCAACCAGATGAAGGACTGTGGCCCCTATGAGTAGGACACTAGAACCGAAAAATGGGTGCTCCTGTCCTATGGGTCACTTACACCCTCACCGCTATTGTCCAGGTCTAAAATGCAAAAAAAATTAAAAATCTCAAAATTGCAAAAGTTCAACAAAAACAACTACTACACCATACATTTTTTTGAAAAAAATGCAATTACCAACTCCACAGTTGTGTGTGATGCTATGACAGTCACCACCTTATCAAACCGACTAGGACGCGCTGCTCTCACTTGAGACATTTTCACTCACTTCGCACTCAATCTCACAATCACGTAAACAATAAATGAAGTGACTAAACACTTTTTCACTTCACTACTTGTATTTAATTTTTCACCTACTTTACTATACTCATTATTTCGCTCTTATTCTCACAACTCATACACACCACACCATTTTTGTCATATCTTGAGCGTTTCTACTCCAATTTACACCCTGTTTGTGGCATTATTTTTAGATTTCTACCTACCACTATAACATACACATTACACATGTATTATATCTCCTTGAATTTTTCTTCCATCTACTTCATACACATATTTTGTGATTTGTATCACTTTCTATCTATTTCGTGCTTACTTTCGACTTAACACTTGTTCTTTCCATCACTTCCCCTTTAAACGAAAGGGGGGGCATATCATTGGGGTCATCTTATGATTCCCCTACATTACCATGTGATCAATAAACACTATCAACTCATCATTTTCATACATTTACTAATTCACCGCGTGATATATTCCCCCTAATGACCTAATCTGGGGGCAACAAATGTACAAATTTTTATGAGACATTTCATCACTTCCCCCTAATGACATAACATGGGGTGAAACAAGTGATTAAAAATATTTCCATGTGATCATTCACCTATTTATATCAATTCCCCCTAATGACCTAATCTGGGGGCACCTAGCGTAAAAAAATATCTATGAGTAATAGAATTAATCAATCAATCAACGAGTTCAAATTTCTAACAATCGAAATCATATCATCAAAACAAATTCAAAACAATTGGCCTCCCAGAATAACTAACTTGGGAGTTACATGTGGCCTCCTAGATGACCTAACTTAGGAGATTACATCCATTGCTTTCTCAGATAACGTAACATGGGAAGTTATTCTAGCCGTTTGGTGTTTGCTTCCAGATGACCTAACTTAGAATCCATCATAC
This sequence comes from Taxus chinensis, assembly GCA_019776745.2. Classification (NCBI taxonomy): domain Eukaryota; kingdom Viridiplantae; phylum Streptophyta; class Pinopsida; order Cupressales; family Taxaceae; genus Taxus; species Taxus chinensis. The sequence goes on from CM034154.1 coordinate 364,971,642, forward strand.
ATTTTGCACTTGCTTCTCGATGACCTTACTTAGAAACTATCACATTGCGGAGACACCTGTGGAGTGGGGGCAAGAATGACTTTCCCATACCACTTATATGGGTCAACTGTTTGATTGAAATTATTTGGATCCAAAAACCACAAATGTTTGATCTGAGTTCGTCTACAACAGCTAGATCTTGAGGATGTAGTTAAAGATTGGAGAATAACACACTTTTCTCCCTACAATCTTCCTCTAGCAGTAAGATGCCCAAATACTCCAGTTGATTATTCGTGTAGACGCCTTCAGGTCAGGAAGTGATCACTCCCTACCCCATCTTATCATCATCATATGCATTCAAAACCATCAATCATCCAAAATTACAATCATCACTCTAATTTAGTTCACTTCATTACGACATTATGATTTTCACTACGTTGCATGGATCAACACGTTGATCCATGGGTTGACACACTATATGATTATTTCGACACACTTTTACTACCACATCTGTGTGTTATACTACAACATGGGCTTCTTCAGATTTCTCTTAGGTACGCAACTCTATCTACTTTATGTTACCAAGATTTCTGCTCACCAATATAAAGTGGGAGAAAATGTAGTCAGAAAATCATGCACTTGCTATTATAATTATACTGCCAAATATGTTGTTTTTTATATGGATCTTTCTTAAGAAAAGTATTCACTAATGACCCATCCCCTTGTCTTGTCGTCAGTTATTTGGTCGTCATCATCATTTGTCTTGCACAATCGTCAGTTGTTTACACATTTCTAGTCGTCTCCCAGGGAGTCTTAGGTGTCATTATTTGGTCATTTGTCATCTCTAGTATTTGACTAGGGCACCTAGGGTAGAACTGGGGTGCCCATAGGTGCCCTGGTCCTTATTTTAGGCGCCTTGGTCCCAAAAGCACTTGCATATAATTTAGAGTTTCGAGGTCGGTCTTTATAATTTTCCCTCTCATTCCCCTAGGCACTAATCGACATGTTAGGTCATTAGTGTCGAAATTTGAGCAAGAGATCCCTATATAAACACAACTATAGACACAAAATTTGGGTCACACTCCCCTTAGTACCATTTAATTAATTAACGTAACATATTCACCTAACCATGACCCCTTTACACCACATTTATATTAATTTAATTACTTACAATTGAATTAATGTTCATCCTCACATTATTAATTAACTTAACTAATTTAATTAAGTTAATTTACAACTCACCTAGCCACATCACCTAGACACCTCATCCTAAACTTATTCCTAGCCTATTAGTTAACTAAAACAATTAGGTCTCTACTTATCTTAAACAATTGGACTCTTTCAAACCCTAAAATTAAAGTCCTATTCCTTCTCTACAACACCTCACTTACCTAAGTGCTAACCCTCACTTGAGAAAATTAGCAATCAAGATCACACCAAACATAATAAAGATCAGGTTATTTTTGGTAACTTTGACTAATTCACCCTAACCGATGCCGGTTTATCCTCAGCCGGCATCAGTCACCTAAACTGCCATCGGTTCCTTTATATATAATTTTACAACTCTTTACATGGGTTGGTAATTTAGTTTTGGGAATTATATTGCAATCAAGTGTGAGTCTCAAAGCCATTCCTACACCAAAATGATGATGACACACCACTAGAGTGCAACACAAGCAACATGTTCTCTTCCAGAGCATTGGATTATCCACAGGAACACACAGGCTGCACTGTCACGACACTAAACCGACCATCACCTCGCCTATCAACCACCAACCACCTTCGTTCACAAGATCATTACAACAACAAGTAACATGGTTTTCATCACATGTTCTTAATTTACTGTATATCTTTTACTTCTTTCAGTATTTCCATTTCCGCTATTACCCAGATATCTCCATCTTCCCATCAATCCACCTACCTTACCATTTCAAGTCTTTCTACCTTTCTTAACCTCTTCCTCTACATTCCTATGTATTTTTAGCCATATTACGAGCCTAACCACACCTTCCTCATTCTTTTTCCAATCACAGAGGGGCTAAAAATCCATTTTTATTAATTTATCACCCATTGCCCCTACCGACGTCAGTTTACCCTACCGCTGTTAGTTTCATCCCTATACCAACATTGGTCAATTGATTGATACTGGTCTCTGTGTTATTTTACACACTTAGATCAACAAGCCTTCTATTAAAAAAAAACCAACCTTGACCTCACGTAATCAGTCGCAGACCTTTACAAAACCTCTGAAAAACCTACCTAGCCCAAACAAACCTTTGGTTTCATTAGACTTAGTGATACATTTCATATTTAATAATAAATATAGCATATTGTTTTGTATTGAGAAACCTAAATCATTGCATTACAATAAGACATTTTTATTTCAATTTCCTATTTATGTTAAATTAAACAGTGGATTAACAACATCTTTAAGAAGCATCATGCTTCCTAGATCTAGCACATGTTAGGCAGTCCACTGTACTATGCTATTTAATGCTCTTTTGTGGTCTTGTCTTGTTTTGTCGTTCCTCCTAGCTAAAGGTTATCTCTCTACGATTCTCAGATCAAAATTCAAAACACATGCATTCTATACGATATGTTAAGGTATTATTCCTAACCTCTTACCTTATATGTTTTATGCAAACTATTCGGTGAAACATTTTGGCACACCCACCTTTGAATTTGTTCATAGGTATTCCTCCCTAACCATTTACCTTCTATCTGTTTCATCCTAGATAACTTCAACTTATTTTTTATTTTGTATTGTATTAGTGAAAGACATACTCTTTCCTATTCATTAGCAAAATTCATGCTCTTTCTTCATAATGTGTTATCATCAAATGTGGATTTTTGGGTTTAAAATCTTTGCATCTCATTTCTATATGCTACATTATAGCTCATTTAAATTGTGGGTAACCTATATGCTGGAAGTCATGACCAATTGATAGTTGACAAATTGAACCGTAGCTCACATTTTGCACACACTCTCTCTATTCCAAACCACTGAAAAAAATTACACATTTCTTAAACAACATCTTTCCCAGAAGAAGATGTCAATGATCACACAATCTAAGGAGTGACAGTGGGCTCCAACTGGTTTTCTGTCTAGTCAACATATCAGAGTAGGGCCTCATCGACTGCAAAGTATATATTGGGGACACCACACTTAATTTTACCTGAAACCAACCATAGTTGTCAGTTTCCGTAGGGCACCTTTTGTAACCAAAGCTCTATTCTTCTATTCAAAATTCAATTCTAAATGGCATAAGCGACAACATAAAATCTACAACATAGGATTTCGTGTTTGTTAGCTTTTGCTTGATTTGTGTTTTGAGGTGTGAGTTCATTTTCTCCATTTTTCTCTCCCTACCTATACTCCACAATCATAGTTGGTGTATTCCGACTATTTTTTAGTGTGTTAGGATTAATCATTTCCATACTCAGCTTCTGAGTTGGTCTTTTATTTGATCTAAATCACCAAAATTCACTTTTTCCATCTTTTCACATATTTCACAGTAACTAGTACCAATCCAACAACTGCCATAGGTTTACTGACTGCTGTCGGTTCATAGTTGTTTTGGTAATTTTCCCAAATAGTGTTTCATTCACACCTATATTTACCTTCTGTGACTTCCTCTTGTCACTTTAATATAATTATGAGTCTTTGATATCACCTTCAGAATCCAGTTTACTTTTTTCATCATTTATTACCAGATTTACAAATCTTTCATTTCTCCATAGTAACCTACATCGGTCTAGCGACTAGCAGCGGTTACCCTCTCATACCAACATTGTTTATGCACAAACATCATCAGTCTCTATGTTCTGATTTTTCAATCAAAACAATGATCAAATCACACCTTTTAGATCCATTTTTCTCCATTCTTTTCTGTGTTTCTACATCATCAACAGAGCTCAGATCACCTATTCTATTGTCAGTCACATGGTTTTGACTTGTAGACAAGCCAATGCTCTTGTGTTTCATGCTAGTCACCAACCTCTTCCACCTAGCCCATCACCCCTTCCATCTCATCACCTATGAACCCTAATCAGTCTCTTACCATACCCACCAGTGATGAGGAGTTTTGCGAAACTCCTTGATCAAAACCTCGTTTCTCTGTAGTATTACCTTTCTCATTCATCTACCCGCGATTCATCAGGGAAACTTGTATATGATATGCTTGTGTCTATTCCTCCTACTCTTGCACCCACTTCTGCATCATCTACTACCAGTATAGCCTTAGCCTCTTCCACCTTACCACCTTTGGTTTCCCAGCTTAACCCTACATCGTCGATATCTTTTACATCTATCACACCTTTGACATCTGTAGCCCCTATGACGTCCACCATGCCTTCATCAACTGCCCTTAGTATAGGTCTATCTGCGTCCTCCACTTCTCATATACCTATTGCATCTCAACCACCACTGGTGTCAGCAACCCATACTCCCTTCCAAAACCTTGTCCTCTCCATCCTACAAGTCTCTTCCTCTGATTGCTATGAGAGTCTTTATGTCCACCCCACCTACCTACACCTATCACCAACAACCCCCTATTTCATCTACCGCTTATTTAGGGTACTTTCCCTCCACATCTATTCCATCCTATGTTCCTTCATCCCAATTTTTGTACTCAACACCACCACATACTGGAGTGTCGTCCACATCATACCCATCTTATCTCCCTCCTTATACTACAGGGGGTGCTCCGTCATCACAACCCACAAATGATCTTATCAAAATGATGATGGAAAAGATGCATACATTAGAAGCATCTGTCTCCGACTCACGTAACTCTCTAACATATGATGATATTTGCAACGAGCCCATTCACCCATCCATTCTGATTCATCCATACCCTGCGCATTGGGAAATGCCTAAATTCAACCAATTCAACAACAAAGAAGACCGTAATAACACTTCGGTATTTTAAACATGTGTGTTATCTCATCGCTCACAATGACGCTTTGTTCTTGCGGACATTCCCAATGTCCTTAATGGGAGTGACTTTAGATTGGTATAGTGCTCTACCTAGGCACTCCATATTTTCATTTAATCAGGTAGCTCAGGCTTTTCCAGACCACTTTTCTATCAACATTTTCAAGAAGGTCACCATCACCAAATTTTACGTGACACACCAATATGAAGATGAATCTATCGTAGATTTTGTCACTTATTGGCAGAGCCTGATCAACCAACTCACATTCTAATTACCTCAGATGGAGTTGATAGATTTGTTCACCAGAGCTTGTGCTAGACACATCTGCACCAACTCTCCAAGTTCAAACCTTCGTACACGTTTGACAAGGCATTCACCATGGTTTGGAAACTTGAAATCCATGCCATTGAAGAGAATAAGTTACAATTGCATAACAAGAACAACATTGCGTTTAAATCAAATGATACCTCTTCTTCTTCCAAACCAAAAAATAATTATTCTAAAGTAAAAGGATCTACCAACGCAGTAGTTTTGAAATTCATTCCCATCTCATCCATCCAACCAATCAAAACCTTCTTCCAACCTTTCTCTTGTTCAGGATTTTCAGTTCAAGCGAGAGCAATGAAAATATACTCCCATAGGAGAACCCTACTCTTCAGTTTTAGAAAAACTTCTAAAAGCCAGAGCAATCACTCTTCCACCCATCAAACCACATACTGGTTTTGACCCTTCTCGTCTTGTGCCTACATGGTACAAAGAAAATGATTACTGCAACTATCATTGCGTTAGAGGTCATAATAATGGTAATTGTATAACTTTCAAAAACATCGTCCACGAAATGTTAGATAATGGAGATCTCATCTTGGATAACCCTAATGCACCGGCTAATCAGAACCTTCACATCTTCAAGAAGTCATTCCCAAATCACACCTTGTTGTCTAAAAAAACCAATGAAACCTCGACCAATGACAGTAACGTTCGTGAGGTTCATGCCATTTTCGACATCATACCAGCTCCTTCTTACTCAATTTCCTCACATTCATCTATCGAGGAGATTCTTGCATGAGCTCCTTAATCCACGAAATGACCTACCTCATTCACTCCTCTACCCATAGAGGAGTCTACCTTATCTTCTCCTCTACCCATGGAGGAGTCCACCATATCTAGCGACGCATTTACCCCACTCACCTCTCAACTTGATGAAAAACCCACAGTACTTACTATTCTACCCATAAGAGAGTCATGCTTACCTTCTTCTTCACCAAAAGAAGAACCTACCTCATCCACCTTGCCTTCTCCCCTACCCACAGGGGATCCATTAGTAGCGTCCCTTCCTATTGGTGACAATTCTCCATTGGCTTTCAAGGATCCTGTTGATCTGCTCTCATCTCTTCTACCCACAGAGTCTGAAGCCAACCATTTCCCTGTCTCACATACATTCTTTACATGGATTACTACCAAATCAACATCATCCTCCTCTACATCGGTGTCATTCTCACGTTTGGCTGACCACTTGGATTATGTTGACAATTCCATGCTTTGGGGATGCCTTCGACTTCCTGTCTCAACTCAAATGCAGATGTTGTCCGTTGACACTTCCATGATCTATCCAAAGGTGTTTCAGACAACCAAACCCACCATGCCCATGCCAGTTGTAGCTACCCCTTCTTCATCACCCTCACCCACACCTAAACCTTTACCATCAAACAAACTTTTTCCTATGCCTAAAACCCTACCTACACCTATATCTTCCTCTACGTCCAAACCCATTACCACATTGGGAGTCATGCTGACATCAAGCCTAGTCCATCCTCCTATCAAACTAGATTTAGCCACATCCTCACAAGCCATCGCAAAGACTATTCCCCCACCTAAGAGGAAGACCCAACCTCTTAGGCTGCATACACCGGCTTTGCCCACTACCCCTCTGTCACCTTCACCACTTCCATCTATCCTAGGTCCCCACCCATCAACCTTGGTCAAGTAGCCTCCTACCCAAGGTAAACCAAAAACACAACAGCCCACCTCCTTGTCATGATCCTCTGTTCCACCCAAATTACCTACACATCCTATGCCTTCACCATTACCTACATCCTTTCTACCTCCTATACCTACACCACTTCTTGTATCCTCATCATTACCCATGCCATTCCCTTCTCCTCAACCAGTCCCTTCCACATTTCCTCTTACCACCACCTTCACCACACCTCCATTATCACCTTGGCTAACCCATCCCCTTCCGCCATCTACCTTCCCTTCTACATCATGCACTCCTTCACCTTTACCCAAGAAGGTGCAACCCAAGCCCAAAACCCCACTACCTTCCAAAGAGGTAGTTAAACCTACACCGCCTCCAACAACTAGTTCACCTACTACACCTTTACCCAAGAAGGTGCAACCCAAACCCAAAACCGTACTATCTACCAAACAAGTAGTCAAACTTACTCAACCTCTGATTCCACCTCCAGTGATGCCTCTCCCACAAAATTCACCCACACTTCCATCCAGACCCACACTTACTTCACATTGTGATCCATTGGCAGGGTCTTATGCCAACATCTTAGCTAACCTTTTGGAAACCTCTGTCATCACATTGCCACCACTTAGACCTTATGACCCACTCAAACCTAAACTAGAAGGGTTTGATGATACCAAAATTTCACTTACCATCGTGTGTCAGGGCATGATGTGGAAAACTGTAAGGCTCTTAAGACTATTCTTCTCCAACTATGTCCTCTTGAAGAAAACTTTGACGATGATGATCTTTTAGATGAGGACCCTATTCCACCTACACCTATCACCACACAACCTCATCCCATACCTATTCAATGACCTCCATCTCCACCTCCACAACCCTTTTATCCTCCTCCAACATTTGAGATCAATATGGTCTGCATCAGAGAGCTAGCCAAACCTCCACCAAAATGCCAATGTGTCGCATTGCTTTCACAAAACCATTATATTCCCTCACCATATTTTTTCCCATCTTGTCGCTACACCTTTCATGACTCACCTTCTCCTTCACCACAGATCAATATGGTTCAAGTTGCCACTCGAGCCCAGAAGGAAAAAGGAAAGGAGAAAACAACCAGCTCATCCACTACTCCTTTACCCAACATTCCATCTGCACCTGCACCCAAAATCACCATCCGTGGACCCGCATACCCTATTTCTGATGGGGTTTCCCATCGTACAATGCTTAAACAATTACACCAGTATCCTCTCAAAATGTCTTTGTATGACCTCATCCAAACCTCTGAGTCTCATTGTCAGGCCCTCATTGAGGTCCTGCAATCTATTGAGGTTCTACCTAATGACCCTACACCTGTTGCATCCATTATCACTCCTCACCATGTTGCCTCTCTCACCACTTCACCCCCTTCCTCTACTCCCACTACCACTCATCAAGTAGCCACTCTCAGTTTCTCTGATGAAGAGATTGTACCTCTCCAATCAGATGATCCTGACCCCACCCTATTCATTTTTGTCTACGTTGATAATATATGTGTTTGATGTGTTATGATCGATGGAGGTGCCAGTATCAACATCATTTCCTCCCATGTGTACAACCAAATGCACATCCCTTCCAATTACATGCATAATAACCCAATTATGTTGTGTTCATTTAATGATGCCATGACTTCCACCCTCGACACCATCATTCTCCACATTCATGTGGGCCCCCATACCATTCCTGAATTATTCTATGTCTTAGAGGGGGAATTCCAGTACAACCTGCTGCTTGGCTGACCCTGGATTCATGCCATGGGTTGTGTTCCTTCAACCTTACACCGTTGTTTAAAATTTGAACATGAAGGACATAACTACACCATCCTGGCCGATCCTTCACCATTTAAAACCTATAACATGGTCTACCAACCTAACGATGTCCTTATCCCAGTTAAGGAATATACCACCACTATCACTTCTTCTATCCTATCTACCACTTCTTCTTCAGCCGCTACCTCATCCACCACTTCTGCCACTACATCTTCCACAACTAAATCCTCTATTCCCACTACTTTCACATAGCTTCTGTAGCTGACCCATCAGCCAACCCATCTACTTCTCAAACATCCAATGCTTCTTCTTCCCAACCGTCTAGTGATTCATCCATTCCCACTACCCACATACCAACTACTGATCCCTTAGAAGGTGTTTTTCAATGCCTCACTCTAGGGGAGTACCACCTTTATAACATTGACACATTCCTTACTCCTCAAGAGTATGGTAACCTTCACCAACATCCCCACTATGATCACTGCGTAGGTGAAGTTTTCCCCTACGGTCCTCCCCACCTTCACACCAACTTAATGTATGGGGGACTTGATGCTTCTACCTACTCACCAGAGCCACCTTCCCAAACTCGACCATTTTCCTCTGACCTTCAATCTCTCACCAACTACCGCTTTTCCCACACCTTCCTCCATCACTGCACTTGGAAGGGCTTTGGATTTTGTTTCTATGAATAAGGCCGCCATACTGTCATTCCTTACACCAATCATAAACATAAAGACCACAGTGGTATTGGATTTTCTGAACCACCTTCCAAGAAGGCCCGAGTCAAACTCATTGAGGATGATAAACCTTCCCCACCCCATTCACCTACCTCACCACCTTCACCTACAGAGTCTATGGATCCAGAATCCATTCCTCCTAACTTTTTTTTTTTGTGAACACTGTTTCCCTGGGACCTCTGACTTATCAGCGTGATGGCGAGGCTCCCTCTTCTCTTCCCTTCCTATATCCTGACATGATCGATGATGATACACCTTCTATTAACATCATTCAATGTCAGGATGATGAGTCTATTCTCACCTACCTTGGTGTGGAAGATTCTTATATTCACTAGTCGTTACCTTCTGAGATGCAAACCATGTTGAATGAATCGACCATCGAAATCAACATTCACACTCAGGATGACCCGCACATTCTAAAAATAGGCCAATCTTTAGATGTTACTGAACAGGAAGCTTTCACTTCTTTCCTCTGGGATCATAGCAACACTTTTTCTTGGTCCTACGCTGATATGCCTGGTATTGACCCAAACATTGTGGTCCACAATATCATAACCATTCCTGATGCCAAACCCATGAAACAGAAGCTGTGAAAAATGCATCCTCGCATTTCCCTTCTTGTCAAAGAAGAACTCCAGTGCCTCCTTTTTGTTTCCTTCATTCTACCCATTGATTATCCCCAATGGATCTCTAACATTGTTCCTGTCACAAAAGTGACATGGGGACTTCTCATTTGCATGGATTTCCATGAACTTAACCTGGCTTGCCCTAAAGATGACTTTCCTCTACCTAGTATTGACCAACTAGTTGATCTCACCACCATCCATGAGATGTTATCACTCATGGATGGTTTCTTGGGTTATAACCAAATATTACTCACCCCAGAAGATCAACACAAAACCTACCTTCATCACTCCTTGGGGGACCTTCTGCTATCGTGTCATGCCCTTTGGCCTTAAAAATGTTGGTGCTACATATCAGTGGGCTATGAATTATATCTTTCATGACATCATGCATAACATATTGGAAGATTATGTTGATGATATTCTTGCCAAATCCAAACATTGGGCCAAACACATTGCATTCCTTAAGGTTGTCTTTGACCATCTCATCAAATACTACATTCGCCTTCAACCTAAGAAGTGTGTCTTCGTTGTTCTCTCAGGAAAGCTCCTTGGTTTTATCATTTCTTTGTGTGGCATTGAAGTTGATCCCACTAAAATCAAGGCTATTCTTGAGATGCCTCCACCTACTAACCTTCGTCAACTTTGTAGTTTGCAAGGAAAGTTGCAATCTATTCGTCACTTTATTTCTCAGCTTTCCGACCGCTGCCATCCATTTCATCATCTTCTCAAAAAGGATGTCTCCTTCAAATGGGATGATGAATGCCACAAAGCCTTTGACACCTTAAAAAAATACCTCCTCCAACCACCTGTGCTCATTCCACCTAAGGATGACCAACCATTTTACCTTTACATTTCTGCCACTGATCATTCCCTGGGTGTCATGCTCACTCATCGTGATGAGAAACACAGGGAGCAAGTGGTTTATTATATAAGCCATACGCTTTTAGACTACGAGACTAGATATACTCACGCTAAATTTTTTTTCCTAGCCTTAGTCTTTGTCACCACTAAACTTCACCATTACCTACTCAACCACAAAACCTTCATTGTCACCAATACTGACCCCTTACATTACATGTACGCTAAGCCTTACCAACATCAATGTGCTGCATGTTGGCTCATGCTTCTTGCAGACCTAGATCTTGAATTCATCCATCAAAATTTGTCAAAGGAAAAACCATTGCTGACCAACTCGCAGATGCACCTCTCTCTAGAAACCAATCTTCTAACTTTGACTTCCCTGATGAATCCATTGCTACCCTCTCCCTGGATGATACCATTTACCAGATGACCTTATTCTTTGATGGTTCCAAATGTCAGTGTGGGGGTGGTGCAGGAGTTATCCTCATTCCTCTTGATGGTGAGCCTATGCCATTATCTTTCAAACTAGATTTTGATTGTACTAACAACATCACCAAATATGAAGCACTCGTGTTAGGTCTTCAAACCACCATAGCCTTAGATGTTAAATCAATTAATATCTTTGGTGACTCTCAACTGGTTGTGAACCAAGTCAATGGTATATACCAGTGTCGTAATGAGATACTTCAAAAGTATAAACATCATGTTGACATGCTTTTGACTACCTTTGACCATTATGAACTTCAAACCACCCCGTGTTCCACTAACAAATTTGTGGACACCATGGCCTGTCTCACTTCTCAAATACCCACTTCACCCTCTGACTCGAAAATATTTGTCACAGTACAAAGGTTGCAATCACCTTCTTATCTATTCTGAGATGTTAACTTTGTAGGAAACATTGAAGTTGACCCACGTGACCTTTGGTGTAAGTAATTTTATGACTACCTTTCCCTTTCAATTCTTCCTCCAGATCTTACTCGCAATGGAAAATGAGCCTTCCTCAAAAGTGTCTCTCACTATGTCATCATGGGTGGTCTTCTCTATAAATGTGGCTTTGACGGTATCCTCTTACGATGCCTTACAAGTTCTGAAATCCCATACACCATCAAGGAAGTTCACGATGGGATTTGTGGAGGTCATTTCAGTGGCTTTGTTATCGCTAAGTGCATCCTTCACCTTGGCTATTACTAGCCAACCCTAAACCAAGACTGTTGTGACTATGTCAAATGTTGTGTGAAATGTCAGCAACATGCTAATCTTCATCACACCCCTAGTCATGCCTTACAGGTCGCATGAGACCTTTGGCCTTTCTCTCAATGGGGTTTGGATCTTTTCAGTGAGATTAATCCTCATTCTTCCTAATGTCATCAATGGATTATTACCACTACCAAATATTACACTAAATGGGTGGAAGTCATACCTCTCATTTCTACAAAAGCTGAGAAAATATGTGAATTCATCAACCATCACATCATTTTTCATTTTGGTGTTCCTCACCGCCTCATCACTGATAACGGAAAACAATTCAAAAACAAAACCCTATGGAAACTCTATGATGCCTTCAACATTCAACTCATTTTTCTTCACCTTATTATCCTCAAACAAATGGCCAAGTTGAATGACTAACAAAACCCTAAACAAAATTCTTATGAAAGTGGTTGATGATACTGGTAAGGATTGGCACACACACATTCCTTTTTCCTTATGGGCTTATCGCACTAGTATTCACACCTCAACTGCTGCCACACCTTTCTCTTTGGTCTATGGTACAGAGGTTGTCTTGCCTCTTGAAGTCCAAATTCCATCTCTTTGTATCTCACTCAAAGATATGCTCAATGATGATGATTTTCACCAAGACTGTTTGGCACAACTTGAGTTATTAGATGAACATCATCTAAATGCTCTCGATCACCTTCAAATCTACCAAAAATGTATCAAATGTGCCTATGATAAATGTGTCCAAGAATGAACCTTCAAGGTCGGTGACCTCGTCCTGAAGGAAAATCAACATGTAACAAAAGTAAAGAAACATAAACGGGGCAAGTTCACTCCTAATTGGCTTGGACCCTATATCGTTACTCATGCCTATGGATCAGGTGCTTATCATTTATCTTCCCTTGAAGGTAAACCCAAACCTGAGCCCCTCAATGCCTTACATCTTTGACCATTCTATTATTGAATCAAGTCCTATATCACCTTTTTCTATTAAATGCTCATCCCTTGAGCAACCTTCACCTTCCACTTACCTATTTTAAGGATCAACGACTAAACAAGAATCATGTGATTATCCATCACCTTTCAGCCTTATCTTCAATATGAGTACCACGACTCTACTCATGGCATGATTCTCATGGATACTTTTCATCCTTTTTAGGATGGAATCCCATGGTCGTTCATCACTTAAAACCTTTCTTTTATAGCTAACCTCTGTGTGCTATGGTTTTCCTTCATAAAAGAAGCCTATACTCCTTTATAGTCTTGTTCATGACCTAAAAAACCCAAAAAAAAAGTTCAAAAGTAATATATGGGATTTTCAAATTCAACTCCTTGAGTCAAAATTTTGGAAAATAGATGACTCCCTCAAAAAGGACATCTATCTTTCTATCTTGCTGCTATAAATAGACTGCTCCCTCGAAGGACAACTATACAAAGCTAGCCATATTGTACATAGTCTATCCAAAAAGAAGACTATTTCTGCAAAATAAAAATAAAATATTCTGAAGCTTCCTGCATCGATCAGCTTCACGAAGACCTCAAGGAGTCATTCTATTTATCCCACATAGACTTCCCGCATCAATCAGTCTATCAAACAAAAGAAAAAAGAAAATACAAAAAATCAAGAGAAGTAAAACAAACTTTTTCGTCATGGACTTGCCTATTTTGGTTTTGGGTATCTTGCAGAAGAGGCATGTTGTCTCACAACAAGGTTATGCTAAACAACCCATTTCACCTCATCTTCCTTTCTTTCTTATCTTCTACCTACTCAAGGGATGTGCCACAAATGTGACATTTCGTGATCATGTAACTTCCTTCACCCTTAGAACAGTCAATCATGCACTACCTTTAGGGGTTTAAGTTCATCAACCCATCCTCGGTATGCTCATTATGGTCCTTGCCACTTCTGGAGCATTCCACCTCTTTTACCATTTGTCTCTTTTCTTACTTATTGATTCTGCTATGCAAGGACTAGACCTTCGACACCTACATTCTAGGATTTCTTCTCCTTCAACCATGCCTATTCAACCTAAACTCAACCATGCCTAAAACAACCTACACTCAACCATGCCTAAATGACCTAGACTCAATCATGCCTAAAACCTACTGACCCATTCATCTACCCCATCATATTCTTCCCTAGCTTATGGGAGAACTACATTGGCCTGAGGACCCTTTTTATTGGGGCTATGTAGGTAGCACTCCTAGGGCATGGGGCCCTTAGAGGTTAGCTCAGACACTTTTACCCCTAACCATTTTTTTCCCTTTACATTCACATTCTAACCTAGTTAGTTTCCATTTACACAATAACTTGGAGATTAATATATCACAAAATCATACATTGTTTCATCATACCTACCATTTTATAACCTCAACCATATCATACATCAATCATTTAACATTTCCATGATATCAATTACTTGGAAATTTAAACACAACATACTTACAACACATCATTTCCATAAAATCAGTAACTTGGAAATTTTCAAACTCCATCATGCCTACACCTAGACTCAACCATGCCTACACCTGACTCCACCATGCCTATACCTGACTCAACCATGCCTACACCTAACTCAACCATGCCTAAATGACCTAGACTCAACCATGCCTAACTCACCTAGTTTCCATAATATAACAATAACAATGTAAATGAAAACCAGTACATCATCAGTCCAATAATCATCATCAACTATATAAAAGGGAGTGTCTGTGTATCAATACATATATACACAAGGATACATAATCAAAGTATCTAAAAAAATCTTCATCTACAATCTCACAATATTTGGCATGCATGCCTGGTATATATATCAAAATCAAAATACAATGCCACATCTCATAAATATCTCATCCCCATCTTAGGCCCTCCTCTCTGCTCTCACATGTCTCCTCCTCTCGCCCTGTCAACCACCCTTCCAACATCTCTCCACCCTCACCTGTACCCTCTACTGGTCTTCACCTTCCCACCATCTCCTCCTCCTTTCCCTCATCTAGGCACCTGGCCTATGAGAGCTGGTAACCTCACCCTGACCCTGTCTCTGGGGCCGATGACCCCCTGTGCTACCTAAGTTGTGAGTCCTGGACCTGGTCCTCTCACTGGCTTCCTGTTGGGCCCTATGCTCAACATATGATGGGACATCAATACTGGTTGTGGTCAGCTGATCCTGATAATAATGAGCCTCATTCAGGGCATCCCTAAACCTAGCCATAGATACAGTCTGGGGTGGCGCCATGCGCCTAGCTCCAACCTGTGAACCCTGCCCCAACAATAGTGGCCCCTATCCTCCTGTCTATACTAAGGGACCCTGTCCTGGTGTTGGTGCCTATAAAATGAGACCCTACCTGGTGTACTGGTACTTGTGTGGATACCTGGGCCTGTAAGGCTGCAACCTATACCTGAGCAGCTATTAGATGACCCTGTAAACTAGTGACATGTGCCTGTAGAGCCGCTACCTATGCTCCATCCCCTATGGGAGCATGTGTAGGAACCTGTGCCTGTGCCTGAGTGGCTGCCAGCTGACCCTATAAAGTAGTCACCTGCCCTGTCAAGGTGGCCACCTGCACCTGTGTTGCTGTCAACTATACACCTAGAGTAGTCACCTGTCCCTGTAGTGCATC
Source organism: Taxus chinensis (assembly GCA_019776745.2). Classification (NCBI taxonomy): domain Eukaryota; kingdom Viridiplantae; phylum Streptophyta; class Pinopsida; order Cupressales; family Taxaceae; genus Taxus; species Taxus chinensis. Next base: position 364,987,401 of record CM034154.1, read on the forward strand.
TCTCTGCACCATCATTGTGGCTAAATCTAGCTGACCTGGCCATGGCGGTGCTTCCTGTAACTCTGCTTACCCACCACTTTCTATATGCCACAGTGGTCCCTATGTCATCCAACCTGATATCAACTGAACCTCCTCCTGTCCTATGGATCTATAGGATGGGGTGGAGACAATGGTCTCTCCACATCATCTCTGTGGTACTGTGGGAATGGTGGTGGCACATCCTGATGTAGTCCAAACTGGCATCAAACTCTATCCATCGGAATCATCTCGTGCTCACCAACATGCCTACCCTGTATCCACCTTAGTAGTTGTAACCCCTGTAACTCCTGGGCCATCCCTCTATATGCGGGAAAACCAACATAGGGTCTCCAAACTATGTCCATGGCATACAAACCCTCCAGTTGACATCTGTAGTAATCCACGTCATGTGTTGCCTCCTCCACTCGTGGATGACCACCTACTACCACCCATCTCCTGTATCCAACCCTCTGACCACCATGATGCCAATATGCTATCGACAGTCCCCATGGGTGCACAATCACTATGTGCTCATATGCCCAATAGTGTAGTAGGAATGTACAACAGATGTCATACCATCACATCCTCTGATAGCCCACAGCTCCATGTATAACTGTGCTAGATATGTAGGCACCCATGTAAAACATACCCTATCCTCAATCATATCTCGTAGAACTCCCATCAATCCCCTAGGAAATCAACCACCCTCTGAGTCGAGGAGTGCATAACATCCCACTACTACCATCATCAGTACTGCTAACCGAGTCTCCTATGGGTGTGCAACATACAGAGCCCCATATACAAGACTGGCATTGTGCTCAGTCAGGTCACTCACCATCTCCCCAAATACTGTAATCATCACCTCAAAAGCCTCATCTGCTGACACTGAATAAATGGGCTCCCCAACAATCAGTAACCGCAGAATCTGGTATACATCCTCTAGCGTGATCATCATCTCGCTAGTGGGTAGATGGAATGTGTTGGTCATTGCATCCCATCTATCGATGAGAGTGACCATAAGACTGTGATCCTGTCGGATCCACTGTACCACCTGATCCCAACCAATCCAACCTCTTGCATGTGAGTCCACTCATCCTCATGACACTAGGTCACATCACCCCCAATAATGGTGGGACCCTATCCCACATCGTCAACTGATGTTGTGCCTGCATCCATGAAACTCAACAATGTCAAGTACTTACCTACTTTACTCATTTCTTCACCCCTACCTACCCGCCCACCCCACACCCACATTACTCTACCTACCTATCTATTTCCTAACTATTTCACTAACCTATCATCCATTTTATCTAGCCTACACAAGTCCCCATGTTCTATTTCATCACTTTCTCTCCTTCGATATTTGACCTAACCCATACCCGCATATTTCTAGCTATATATATCTTCAACCCACCTACTTCAATTCTACTCTGCCTCCCATTTCTCTAACAATACTTACCTCTCTATCTTATAAGTTCATCTTTCCCCATAACTTAACCTTTTATAAACTAGGTCACTTTTCACAGTGACCAGCATCGGTCACCGTAACCGACACCGGTCACTCTAACTGGTACCGGTCACCTATCTCAACCACTGATGCCGGTATGCCAAACTGACGTCAGTTGATTCCTAACCAGAGTCGGTCTCTGGTTCGGCCCTAAGGCTCAAACCCCCATGCCCCAAATTTTGAAAAAAATGCAAAAAACAACCTAAAATCTACCCAAATCCCACCTAAACCCCACCCCAATTCATTTACTCACCTAATTAATCTACATTGCACCCTCCCAGTACCCAATTTCATTCATTTTTAACCTCATTTCAAATTTTCAATTTCCCACCCCATTTGTTCATTTTACCACAAATTTCAATTAAAAATACACAATATGGATTGATTCCTACCTCAACACGCTACCTCCTCCTCACTGGCACCTCTTGTCTCTGAACTGGTGGACCTCTAGTGCCTCCTGCTACTGCAACAATACCTCTAATCAAAATCTCGGTCCTCTGGCCAATCAAATCACTCTGAATGATCTCATGGACCCGTCTACCTAGCTCCTCCAGCCACTCAGATACCTCCAACTTAGCCTGGTACAACACCTCATCCTTTTCTCCATGGAAAATGCTAAAATCTCTTCACTCTGTCATTTTCTATAGGTGGAAAGGGTTAAAATGAATCTGTAACATACAGATTTTTACTTTTTACCCAACCCCCGACCTGACTGATGTTGGTTTAGCTTGACTGGTATCAGTCATGTGCCCTAGTGTACCGCAGTCGGTTACTCTTGAATGACATCAGTTTTCCCTAACCGGTATCGGTTAGCCTGTTTGAGTCCCTACACCTATTTATCTCCACATTCAATTTCCCAAAACCCTTTTCACCTTACCCAAGTTTGAACCCAGCCTTACCACTCAACCTAATGACCTTATTACCTACAACCCAACCTCACAATCAGTTGGGGCATGTTTTCACCCCTAACGTGGCCTTACCTACAGCCTTTCCTAAATCACCCAACCCAACCTCACCCATTGTGACACTCGAATTCACTTACTAGCTATACCTTGCAATGATGATGTTACTCATGTTGTTCAGCCTAATGACCTTACCTTGCCTAATGTCATGTTGTTTATCCTGACCTAACCTTTGGTGCCCTGGAACAAACCTATTGCCCATTCCTACACCTTTCCTGGTTGTGTTTCAGGACCATATCCTATACCTTGGATACCTGAACCACTTCAACCTTGTTTGGATAAACCTATCGACCTTTGATGAAGTAGAGTTTGCAAGCTCTTTAACCTGGTACCATATCACATTCTATATGTGTGCGAGTGTTAGACTGCCACTACCTATTACCCAAACCAAACTCACCCTTACCTAAAACCCACCTACCCTTGTTTTCATCACTTACACATTTATCAAACCACTCACTGACTCCATCTATTACCTCATCAGATCCTAGTTTGAGGGGGATCACCTCCACCCATACTTGGTACAACCTAATCTTCACTCATACCTGAGACAACGACTTCCTATTTTTGTCAGCGTCACTTATCAATACAAGCTACGTGACAAAAAGGGGAAAATGTAGACACCAAATTTGGGTCACACTCCCCTTAGTCCCCTTTAATTAATTAATGTAACGTATTCACCTAACCATGACCCCTTTACCCCACATTCATATTAATTTAATTACTTACAATTGAATTAATGTTCATCCTCACATTATTAATTAACTTAATTACTTTAATTAAGTTAATTTACACCTCACCTAGCCACATCACCTAGACACCTCACCATGGACTTATTCCTAGCCTATTAATTAACTAAGATTGAGTCTCTACTTATCTTAAACAATTAGGACTCTTTCAAACCCTAAAATTAAAGTCCTATTCCTTCTCCAACAACACTCCCACTTATCTAAGCACCAACCCTCACTTGAGACCCGGATTAGCAATCAAGATCATGCCAAACATAGTAAAGATCAGGCTATTTTTGGTAACTTTGACTAATTCACCCTAACCGACGTCGGTTTATCCTCGGCCAACGTCGGTCACCTAAACCACCATCAGTTCCTTTATATACAATTTTACAACTCTTTACATGGGTTGGTCATTCAGTTTTGGGAATTCTATTACAATCAAGTGTGAGTCTCAAATCCATTCCTGCATCAAATGATGATGACACACCACCAGTGTGCAACACAAGTAACACGTTCTCTTCTAGAGCATTGGAGTATCCACGGGAACACACAGGTTGCACTGTCGTGGCACTAAACCAGCCATCACCTCACCTATCAACCACCAACCACCTTTGTTCATGAGATCTTCATAGCAACAAGTAAGTAACATGGTTTTCATCATCTGTGCTTACTTTACTGTAGATATTTTACTTTCAGTATTTCCATTTCTTCTATTACCTAGATATCTCCATCTTCCCACCAATCCACCTACCAACCATTTCAAGTCTTTCCACCTTTCTTAACCTCTTCCTCTGCATTCTTGAGTCTTCTTAGCCATATTATGAGCCTAACCACACCTTCCTCACTCTCTGTGTAATCACAGAGGGGCTAAAAATCCATTTTTATTAATTTATCACCCATTGCCCCTATGAACATCGGTTTACCTTACCGCCATTGGTTTCATCCCTATACCGGCATCGGTCACCTGACTGATACCGGTCTCTGTGTTATTTTACACCCTTAGACCAACAAGCCTTCTATTCAACCAAAACCAAACCCAGACCTCACCTAATCAGTCCCAGACCTTTACCAAACCTCTGAAAAACCTACCCAACCCAAACAAACCTTTGGTTTCATTAGAATTAGTGATACATTTCGTATTTAACATTAAATCTAGCATATTGTTTTGTATTGAGAAACCTAAATCATTGCATTACAATAGGACCTTTTTTATTTCAGTTTTCTATTTATGTTAAATTAAACAGTGCATTGACAACCTCTCTAGGAACCATCATGCTTCTTGGATCTAACATACGCTATGTAGTCCACTATAATATGCTATTTTTGTGGTCTTGTTTTGTATTTATAGGCAGTCATTCCCAGACAAAAAGGAGTTCTCTACGATCAACTTGGACAACATCAACAACATGTGCATTCTACCTTCCACCTTGGCTTCATAGGTATTCCTCCTTAAGAAACTTCTAGATTCAGGTCTTGAGCTATTTTGCAAACCAGAGTGGCCATACTATAGACTAGGGCACCCATAGGTTCCTTGATCCTCTTCCAGGTGCCCCAGTCCAGTCAAAGATTCATCTACTACAATTTCCTAGGTTGTACCATCATAATCTACTTCATTCACATATCATCATGTTTAGTCCCAAATCAAAATGAAATCAGTCATTTTGAGGTTAATATCTTATCCATACTATTTCAATTATTTCATTTCATTTAAATATTAAATAAAATTACTTAGCATTTGTATTTCAGTTCATATCAGTTATTATATTTGTTGCACTTGCTTAGATTAACTCAAATAGATAGAATAAATTTCATATTTTAGTTAATCAACACCCTGCATATCCTTCAATCCATCTTTGATTCTTAAAATGAATGAATCTTCATACTCAAACTTAAGTTATGCCTCAAAACACCAACTTTAGCTCAACCAATCATAACAAATTGTCTACTTGCTTTCAAATACTTTACCAACATTTTTGATAGTCATCACTACAAACATGTTACACAACTCCATGACTATACCATCAACACATTTTCATTACATCCATTCAAGCTCCCCCTCACTATATGCTTCTTCTGATTGATGAATTCCTCTAAGAATATTAGTAGAGACATCCTAACCATGGGGCATTGAGCATGGAAAAATGAATAAGTCCCATAACAGAGGTTAGCACACGTGGAATACGTTGTAGAAGAAAGGCGCATGAGGAAGTGCAAATGAGGATGACATGGTTTGCGTGTGGATAGGACAAGGTGGTGTGAAAAAAATTAACACTTAGCCAATTTTGGAATGAAGAACTAAAGATAGACATGGAGTGTAGAGCATGTCTTCTAGGAGACTTGAAGAACACATGAAGGCTATTTGGGGCAGAAAAAAGATCAAACGACATGCATGGCTCCAAGCTAATAATAATATCTAAACTGAGCAATGACTGAAGTAGATCTATTGTTAGAAAGCTTGCATGTTTTTTGTACTTATCTTATAGTGGCACATGACTGTTATTAGCATGTAGCCTATTTTTGAAAGGTGCATGGGTGGTGAAGGGAAAGTCCCCAATCCTATAAATATGCATTGATTTGCATGGTTTAGGGGATCACTTTTTTAGTAGAGTTATTCTACTTGATTATGTGCGTGCATGACTCATGGTGAAATTGTTATGTATGTAAGGAGATTTTGTGTTTTACAATAATTAATATAATGGATCTTTGTGGCTGGATATTGATTGTAGACACATCTGTTACTAGTTAATATATGATAGAGTTAATCTTGATTCTTGTTTGACTATTCATGCTTAATGGTTAAAGATCTATATATGGTTTATGTTATGCAATATACTTAATCATCTATTATGGATTTGGATTATATGTACAATCATGTTAAACTTCTAGAACAAGATGACATAAAAGAGGAACCTAACACCCTTGCGTGCTTCGAGTGAGAACTTAATTAAGACTGAGTGATGTGCCAACGTGCCTTTGGATGTTGGTGGTACAATCTAGGATACATGGGGATTTAAAAAAAAAACTTTAGGACATTCCAATACCTCCTTGGCACTTGTGGTTTGACTACTTCATCATTCTTCTAATAAAGAACATGTGAGCATTATTGACTTACTCTAACATCTATCTTATGCTTAGTTAGATTGCCTTGATTCACTCCTGGTTCCTGATTTAATATAAATGGAATTAAATCTTATTGTAGAGTAACTACTATAATGAATGATGTACAAATGCTAATATATAATGAAGACATAAGTAAACATACATATAAATGTGAAACCCTAAGTAAGAGAGTGAGACAAAGAGACTTATTTGATTCATGAGCAATCTGAAAGTGATCTCGGTAGGTGAATAGATGAGATAGATTAAGGAGAGTGTTGTCAATGCTCCATGGAGGTTCTGCACTCTAAAACTACACATAACAAAAGTGTCTGGGAGAGCAAAGGAATGCTTGGTGTTGGTGTCTGGATCTGGGTGCTAGTGTTCAGGTAGATGTTATGGATTTGGTTCTTTTAGCAGTGGATGATGTTCACTCTCCTTTTCTACAGGTCACTCTAGATGTTGTCTAATATGTAAATGTACCTATAACCTACAAGAAAGAAGTTCACATGCATATACCCATAAACCACATCAAACATAAAAAGGAAAATGTAGAATGGGGAGTTAGATTGACCTTGATAGTCACCTAAAGAGTGAACTCATGACTGAGCACTGTACTATATCTCAGACTCCATGTAGTTCTATGTGAGAGTGTGTGTAATGATGCCCTTGTGTAATTTTCACAAATGATATCTCGCTAAATCTAGAATGTAGTAAATGTATAAAATGCATGCGATGAAATAGATTAAACTTTGTCTTTGTAGACACAAAATCATGCACTTAAAGGTATTATTTGTCCTGGTTTCATATTACTATTTATAAGGTTATTGAGTGAGGAAAGTACTAATTAACCCCCATATTTTGGCCATCTTGTTTTATTTTATTTTGTCATTACTGAACTTTTACATCCATATGCCAAGCTAATCTGTCGTGCCACATTATTTTAGCCTTGATTGGGGTGTCGAGATTAGTACTGGGGCACCTATGGGAACCCTAGTCCCACTAGGGGTGTCTTGACCCTTTTTGCACTTTCCCGCCACTTTTTGGGCTATTTCTAGCCATTTGAGATATTTATCTTTTTGGTGGTTAGCCATTTCGGGGTTAATTATGAAATTAGATCAAGAGAACCCTATAAATATATAGTTATGAGACCATAATGATGGACCTAACATCATTCACTACTATCATCCATCTAGATTTACATTCATTTATTCCATTAAAGATCACTTTCATCCACATAGCTCCATCACAAGGCACAATGCTAGGACATCTGCATCACACTTCATAGGGGGAGGGATTCTATACTATACCATGGACATATACTATTACATTTTCTACATTTATTTATTGTTTGCTACTTCACAAAGTATGACTAAAAACAGAGCATCTAGGGCACAATATGCACACACTCACCAAAACTACATTTGGTTCCGAAATGTAGTGCAATACTTAGTTAGTAAGCCCACTGTTGTGGCATCTAAGGTCAGTTTGACCCATTCATTTGCATTATTCCCTTTTTAGGGATTTGATACTCCTTGGTATTTTGCAGGTATTTTCATCATCTTGGAATATCAACAACATATGGAGTAGTAAAACAAAGTTAATGCGACAGACAACGAGGGTTTTAGATCATCTACTGAACCTATGAAGATTAGTTTTAGAGATTTTACACAGACCAAGGTGCCTAGTATACAGACCAGAGCACCCATAGGCACCCTTGTCCCTCTCCAGGCACTCTAGTCTAGCCAGATACTCCAGATCCACCCTTTATGGAACTTCTGCATGGTCGTTCCTGCTTCTAGATTCTCTAGTCAGCTTTGCGACACAATCCCACGATCATATTCTATTCACTTGATTTCTTTCCTCTTCTCTCTTGAACATTAGGGTTAGCATTTACTTTTGCATAGTTACGTGGTCACTTATATACTTCTTTATTGCATTTATTTACTTTATTTACATCTGTTCATAGCTTAGGTTAACTATCTCCACATACTACATATTAGTTAATTTTAGTTAATCACCCTCCTATGCTGTGCATGCGGAAGAATGCAGTCCTTGTCCCTTGAATGAGTGTGCTAGATGGATGCCTTAAAGTGATTTTGTGCATTTGGACACAAGCTTAGGTGATGATAAGTAATGATAATGCTTGGTCCCTTATTTAAAAAAAATAATAGTGTATCTATATGATTCCCTTATTTTAATTTGGTAGTTGATAACTGAAAGTCTGACCCAAAGTAGTAAAAAGTAATTAAAAATTTAAAGGGGTCTAAAAGGATAAGAAAATGGTAAAGAAGGACATGAGTGCTCAAAAGGAAATGAGTGTCTGGTGCAAGTTTCCCAACTAGGTGATAGTTTCTGAAGCCATAAAAAGATAAAATAATCAAATATCGGCAAGAGTGCAAGATGTATACAGCCAATAAAAGTACATAAGACAAAACAAAAGGATAAAGGGAGTTATCAATTAGGGAATTATGTAATGCACTTAATAAACTATGGGCGGGAGCAACGAGGAGCTTACGGTTTCAAATAGCAATGGGAGAGAAATTGATAGTAGATAGATTCTACCTAGAGGGGAGTCAGTCACAAAGGACCAAACTATGACAGAACAAGGTAAGAACAAGTCTGGTCTTGTGTCTAGGCCCCATATGGGAAATGGCCCCCCCTAGATTGTATGTAAAAATCCTGAGATTTGGGAATGAGAAAAGTATGGGGATCATTCCACAACTTAAACAAGGAAAATCAGGTAAGTACTTAGATATCCCTGATAACATTGTTGATAAAACTTTGAGCAATATGGAGAATGCTTTGATAAGAAAAATTGTTGGAGGTAGACCAAATATTGAATCAATAAGATCTAGGTCTGTTCTAAAATGGAAACCTAAAGGACATTTAGAAGGAATAGCTCTACCAAATGGTTTCTTCTTGTTTAGTTTTAACAATTCAGAAGATCCCAAAAGAATCCTTAATGATGGCCCATGGTTTTTGGGGAAATTGGGACTTTTCCTGAGAAAGTGGTCACCTGTGTTCAACCTTGATAAAGAAAATATAAACTAGTTTCTTGTGTGGGTTAGATTACCAGGTCTTCCATTGGAACTATGGGATGTAGATTTTATTAAAGGGATTACAAATACTCTTGGTACCTATGTTGCTGTTGAAAATGCCACCCTTTCAAAATCATGAGCTGTGTGCCAGATTGTGTATCTATTCCTTGATGGGTTTGAATTTACCCAAATCCATTACCCTTAGATCTCGACTGGGAAGATGGGAACAAATTATTGGATTTTAGAACTGCCCTAAAAAATGTGAGAAATGTCAAAGATGGGGGCATGCAAAGAAACAATGTAAAATGATGGTTTCAAAGGTCTATAATGAGAATCCAATAAAGGAACATGCTAAAGGTAATGAAGATGTTACTTCGGAACATAATGTTGCTAAGACTCCAAATCCAAATAAAGGAATTATTATTAATGAGAATAATGGAGATGGGTCAAATAAAAATCAAGTTCAAACTCCAAAGTTAACTGATGATGGTTTTATAGAAGTAGGGAATAATAAGAATCGAAGGAAAGCCTTATCTGAACCACATTTCCATGCGGCCAAGTCCCACGTTTAGGTTGAAAAACTCCTACCCTCTAAAAATATGGATGCTATTTTAAAGGAAGCTACTAATAAGGAACAATTTCCACAAAAACAACAAGGGGAATTGAGTCTTGAAGAAACCATGGGACCTTTTACTAATACTTTTGACAATATTCTAGGTTTTTAAGAGAATGAAATGATGTTATCGAAAGGAAATGAAGAGATGATGGAAGCTAGTAAATTCCAAAGGATCATTCAGGAGACTTTATCTCCATCAAAGGAAAATCTAATAGTTCAAAACAAAATAGTTGAAGGGGATTCTAACAGGGCATAAAATGAGATCTCTATGAAAACCCCAGCTAAAATAGGGGAGTCTTTAGAAGCCAACCCTAATGAGAAGAAAACTAGATCAGGGAGACCTACTAAGCAAGATGCTAGAAAAAGTAAAGTCAAAGGGACATTAATGATGAAACCTAATTTAAACTTGATTTACAGAGCTTTAGAAGAAAAAAAAATCAAGTGTTTAAATGAATATAATATCATGGAATGCTAGGGGTTTGAATAACCCAACTAAATGGAGTTTAATTAAAGAACTGGAATCTAAACACAAACTTGATATCATGGTCTTACAAGAAACTAAAATGGAGGAAGGAGATTTTTTGGAGGTTAAAAGGATGTGCTGTAAGAATTTTGAAGGAGTTGTTGTTAGTTCAAAAGGAATTGTGGGAGGAATAGCTGTCATCTGGAATGAGGAAAAACTCAAAGGTATGAATCTTCTTAAAAGAAGTAATCATATGGCTATGTTGTTTCAAGCTAAGAAATCTAAATAATTTTGGGTGCTGTCTAACATTTATTCTCCAAATATTAAAGGAGAAAGAAAAAAGTATTGGTCTAAACTTTCCAAATTCCAAAACATCATAAAAGGAACTAAATGATTGATTTTGGGAGACTTCAACACTCCTTTGAGTCCTGGGCAAAAAAAGGGTGGCAACATTGATTTAACTGAAAGTATGGAAGATATCCATGATTTTATCATGCAAAACAGTCTCATGGATATTGAGTTGAAGGGAAACATGTTTACTTGGTCTAATAGAAGAAAAGGGGATCAATTGATTCAAGTCAAAATTGACAAGGCTCTGAATTCTTGGGGTTGGTTAAATAAATGTGTTTGTCTCTTCTCTCTTTCGAGGATTGGTTTAGAGCACAACCTGATTCTTTTCTAAATTAAAGATAAAGTGAGGATAAGAACTCCCTTTAGGTTTGAGAATATGTGGTTACAAAATGAGGAAATATTTTACCTCATGAAAGATTGGTGGAATGTGAAAATTAAAGGAACTGCTATGTTTAGAATTACTAAAAAACTTGTTCATGTTAAGAACAATATGAAAGGATGGAACAAAAAATGTTTTGGTAACATTTTTGAGAAGAAGAAGTCCCTGGAAAATGAGTTATCTTCCCTACAGACATATTTGGAAATTCTTCATGGTGACATTATTCAAGAAGGTCAACAAAAAGAGAGAATTATTTACAGATTACCATAACATACTTCTAAAATAGGAGAATTTCTGGAGAAATAAATCCAGGGTGCAATGGCTTAAAGAAGGTGACAAATTATTTTTTCTGACATTTCAACCCTTAAAAGGAGAAGCACAAATAGAATTTTGAGTATTGCAGGGGAAGATGGAGAGATGCTAACTGATACCAATGAAATTTAAAATGCTGCCACTTCCTTTTTTAGTAGACTCCTTTCTACAACCAAAAATTCCAACAACAGTAAGGAAGGTTACTTTTTGGAATGCATTCCTCAGCTGGTTACTGAGACTGATAACAACATGCTCACTAAGATTCCTACTATAGAAGAAATATAATTTATGCTAAATACTATGAGCCCAAACAAAGCTCTGGGACCAGATGGATTTCCAGCTCTCTTTTTTCAAAATTTTTGGGATATTGTCAAGGATGATACGTGCAAAGCTATTCAAGAGTTTTCAAAGAACAAATTGATGCTCCATGAATTAAACAACACTTTTATTGCTTTAGTTCCTAAAAATCACAATCTTATTGATTTTAGGAATTTTAGACCTATAAGTCTTTGTAACTGTATTTACAAAATGTGTTTTAAAATTATGGATTTAAAGATTTCAAATTCTTCTTCCTTCCATTATCTCTAATAAACATGGGGGTTTGTGATGGGAAGAAAAATCCAAGATGGTATAGTTACTATCCAAGAGACTCTTCATACTACCAAGCAAAATAAAAAAGAAGCTATGTTCATTAAGCTTGACATGGAGAAAGCCTATGACCGTGTCTCCTGGTCCTTTCTTCAAAAAGTCTTAACCAGGTTTGGGTTTGTTGAAGATTTGGATTTTGATACAGACCTACATTTCTACAGCTAAATTCTCTATTTTGATCAATGGGACTCCCTGTGGTTTTTTCAACAGCTCTAGAGGATTAAGACAAGGAGACCCTATTTCTCCTTTTCTATTTATTATTATGGCAGAAACTCTTAGTAGAGCTCTCAATAAGGCTAATATTCAAGGAAGAATGAAAGGCATCTCCCCTGCTATTAATAGTGACAATGTTGTCCACCAGCATTTTGTTGATGACATAATGATGGTTAGAGAGGCTACTGCTCATGAGGATATAGAGTTCAAACAACTGGTGGTTGATTATGAGGAAACTTTTGACCAATTGGTCAATTTTGGTAAAAGCTTAGTCTTTTTTATCAATACTCCTAAAAGAAGATGTGTTAAGCTAACTGGTATTCTTGGCTATGAAATTAAAAATTTTCCCACTAGGTATCTTAGAATGATTATTGGAACTGAAAAGCCAAAGACTCCTGAGTGGAATTTTTTGATAGATAGATTCCTCAAGAAATTGGAAAGGTGGAAAGGTTCACTTTTATCCCAATCTGGTAAATTGATTCTCCTCAAATGCTCAATTTAAAATTTACTAGTGTATTCTATGTCTATCTGTAGATCACCTTCCACAATTACTAATAAACTAGAGAGTATCCAAAAAATATTTCTTGGGAGTATTTTTGAACAAAAAGACAAAATTCCACTCCTTTCTTGGGAGAAATTTTGTAAGCCTAAGAGACTTGGGGGTCTTGGTATTAGAGATTGGGAAAAAATGAATAAAGATATGTTGTTAAAAATGATTTGGAGAATGGTTAAGGAAGACAGTGTATGGACTTCTATAATAAGGAAAAAGTATTGGATAAATCTTCAAGCTAATAAAGGGTGCTTTAGTAATGCTGACTTTAATGGATCAACCTTCTTGAAATCTATAAATTGGGATAAACAATTTTTTTTAGATGACAACAAATGGATGATAGGGAATGGGACCTTGGTTAATTTCTAGGACAAATGGTTAGGTGAAAAACCTATTAAAGAAAGCTATCCTAATCTCTATAAGGATATTGTGGATAAATATAGTACTAAGGTAAGAGATTACTTCAATCTTGAGGATTCCATGTCAATGGAAAATAATAGATTTGGTTGGACATAACATCAATGAGATCAATTCTATTAACAACAAATTAAGTGGAGTTATTACTAATAAAAAGAGTTTAGAGGCTGATAATTTATACTGGTCTAGGGAGGAAAGTGGAATCTTCTCGGTTAAAAGTGCCTATAATGATTTTTTCTTAGAGGAAGAAGATCCTGACATCTTTAAATGGGAAAGTGTGTGGGTTAAAGAAGTTACTCCCAAGGTCAACATGTTTTGGTGGTTATTCCTCCATGATAAAATCCTTACTGTGGGAAATCTAAATAAGATGAATTATCATATGGTGAACATGTGTGTTCTTTGTGAAAAATATACTGAATACTCTTTACAACTATTCCTTCTATGCCCTTTTTTAGAAATGGTCAGAAACACCCTTCTTAATATATTTGAGATAAAGTGGATTTTACCATAATCCATTAAGAAACTACGGTCCCAATGGTTCATTCCTTTCAAGAGTCAAGGACTCGAACATCTTTGGACCCTAACCATTACGTACCTGGCATGGGAAATTTGGAAAGAGAGAAATGCACAAATTTTTAAAGGGAAAAAGGAATCGGAAAAGAGAGTTGGGGCTTGCTGTTTTAATGCTATCAATGCAAACTTTTCTACTATTGCCCCACATAAGAAAACAATACTCCAAATTGAGAGTAATTTATCTAAGAATTGGGGTTTGAGTCCCAACCAAATGAACCTTCCAATACCAAATACTAGGCTTCAAGGTTGGGTGAAACCTAACAAAGATTGGATAAAGTTAAATTTTGATGGTGCATCCAAAGGAAACCCCAAAAAAGATGTTTGTGGAGGGTATTCCGTGATTATCAAGGAAAATTCATCCTTGGATATCATTGCAACCTTGGAATTTAATTGAATCATGTCACTAAAACAAATACTACCTATTGGGGTGTCTCTATAGTTTGTCAACATTTTTTTATAGATTGGAAGTGGAAGGTTATTCTCTCAACATTATTAACAACATTACTGGAAAAGGTACAACTTCTACATCTATTCAAAACTCTATAACTAACATAAAAGGAATGTCAAATATGTTTGAAGAAATCACTTTTAAACATGTCTATAGAGAGGAAAATTGTATTGCGGATTATTTCACCAATAAGGGGGTTACATGTCATGGTATGACATTAATCACCAATGAGGAAGCTATAGATACTAAGGTGCAAGGACACCTCCAAAAGGAACAACATGGACACGTCACCACTGGATAATTATTACAGGTCATGGAGTCTCCCGCCATATAATAGGGCTTTGATGAATAAGAGCTGTAAGACATTTGTGATTATAAGTTGGGGTTATGTGAAGCTTTGGGACTGGGTTCACTCATGATACTTCATTATCATTATTTCCTCCTATGCTTGTAAATTTGACATTGTTGGGATTGTTAATAACAATATGGTTAACCTAAATATGGGAATTTATGTGAATTAGTGCTCGAATAATAAGATGGGGGGTGATCTTGTGTGAACTGAACCATATGACCTAGAAGGAGTTGATCCTGAGGCTATGGAAGTTTTTGAGAGAATGGGTTTTTCTCCTTTTCTCAAAATTTTTGAGGGTCATTATGAAAATATGAGTAAGGATTTTTCCAGAGCCTAGAAATTGACCAAAAAAGGTGGAGTTGTGGACCTAAAAGGAGTGCACATTGAGATTACCATTGAGACTGTGGCTAACATTATGGGATTATCGGCTAAAGGAAAGAAGGTGTACAAGCCAAAAAAGGAGGCTACAGATGAAATGAAGATTTTCCTACAAGGCAATGAAAAACTTACCACCCATTTTTTTGGTTTCTTATGCTCATCCTTACCCCACCCTTTTGATGAAGTGGCCTTAACCCTCATTCAGTTTCTTACCCTTGAAGGTTGTCAAAAATGCATCTATGCTTACCATTTTCCTATGCTTAATTATCTTAGACATGGCCATAGTTTTAGCTTTCCATATTTTTTGTTTCTTCTCTCTGTGTGCATCGATTTCCCAGTTTAAAAATAGCAGAGTTGATGTCCCACTTCACCAAGGTTTTATTCTAGCCCTAGTCAAAAGAGTATCTCTCAACATTGATAAAACTGGTACTCTTACTAAGGATCTTGAGGATTATGATGAGGAATAGGACTCAGACTCAGAGGAGGAGGAATCTAGTGAAGAATCAGAGTCTCAGGAAGGTGATGCTTCTGGGGATGAAAAGGATGTGGTGGAAATTGATGCAACTTAGAATATCAACAAGCTTAAGTCAAAGAATGTTCAAAGTTTATTTGTTAATACTAAAGGGGAGTCGAGCATGCAAGGGAATTAGGTTCATGTGAATGCCCAATTGGAGCAATAGATTGAAGCGTTGGGTCAAATGGGACCCAAGAAGGGAGATAATCATCTTGCCAAAATGGTGATGGACATTGAAGAACTGAAAGGAGACATGAGGCTAACGAAGAGATTTGTTCAGTTTCTCTTTAATGACTTGCATTCTATGAAAATGCAGGTTGAAGATGTGGCCAAAATCACTAGTGGGGGTAGTCTTGAAATTATGAAAGCTAACTGCAGCAACCTCTCTAATGAGGTGGATCATATTAGAGCCATATTACAAAGTTATATGGAATGGAGTATTGTTACTATGAGATCCACTCTGCAACATCTTCAAACCCTCAGTCAGCTAGCTAATGCGTACATGTAAGTGGATGAGCATGACAATCCAAAGAAAAGGAAAGGGGAAGCTGTTGAATGTGACCTAGCTTCATTGGGTGCCAACATTGAGTCTCTGTCAAAGGAATGGGCTAAAGTTTTAGACGGTCTGGAAAAATCTAAAAAGTAATGTTTATCTGGGTGGTTATTTGTTTACTATGTTGTTATTTTAGTTTTCTGTTAGTAAGACTTTGGTTTAGTTGGTGTTGTTATTACTCTTTTTGTTGTGTTTTGTACTAGATTATATGCTCATAGAGGAGCTCGAATGTTATAGACCTTCTATATGTATCTTTTTGTATGATTTGTAATGTTTTTATCTACTCACTTTGGAGCTCTGACATGTAAGGGGTAGGGTCTCCTTAACCTTTATTTTACCTATTATAAAAAAAAGACTATTCTTCTTGATTAGGAACAATGTAAATGTTAGCATGTTTTTAGGACCTAGAAATGTACCCAAGTGCATAGATTTTGTGTCTACATTTTCCCCCACTTTATATTATTGAGTTAATACTCAATTGCATAAAGTAGATAGAATATGTGTACCTTATGATTGTGTAGAGAAGAGTGTTGTCGATAGTGCACCGAGTAGAAAAGTGAAGCATGAAGTGATCATAATATGAAGCGTGGAGATTAGGAAGGGGAGGTAGACCTTATGGGTAAAGCATATGTGTAGTAGTATGTTGTGTTTTCTTATGTGAGTTTCTCTTTGTTGTGTATTAAGGACAGACCTGCAAAAGAAGAGAAAATTTTTAGTCAAAGTTATGTGTATGAGAAATCAAAGTAACATGTGTATAAGTAAGTAAAAGTGTGAAAGTATGTAAAAGGAAAGTGTGCACCTAATGTGTAAGAGTGTAAAAGATAGAAATTTTTTCCTAATTTTCTTGGAGATGTTGCTGAATTTTTTGCTGAATGGTGAGGTTTTTAGGTGATCTCACGCCAAGAGTGAGTTTTTTGGGCAATATCACACCAAGTGTGAGTTTTTTGGCGATCTCACTCCAAGAACAAGTTTTTTGGGTGATCTCACACCAACAAAAGAGTGTTGGGGAGAGTGGTCTAGTTTTTCTCTCCTTCTATGACGCTACCCGAATAAGCATTGAAGTAGATGGTACATCCCAATTTTTTCCAATCAGTCCTGATTAGTTCCAATTATAACTGAAATGTACTGATAAGGTGAATTTTTTAACTGGAGGCAAGTTCCTGCTACTATAGAACTATTCTAAAAGCTATCACAGATCATGTTGAAATGTGAAATTGATTATTTCTTCCCCGAGGAAATTAGTGCTCAAGGGGAGTACACAAGCAACATGCACTACTGTCTACTCAAGGGCGTTAGTGTCTGCTATGTGTGTGAGGTCCAAGTCTAATTCTAGATTGTTTTATGACTGTATTCCTATGCTAATTCTGTATTGTACCGATTTGTAATTGTTGATTAGTTAAACTCTAGAACTTGGAAAAGAAAATATAGAAGGTTCATGTGGGAAAGCAGAGTGCATTCAAAGGTGTGAGAGTATTGGAGAGGATCAAACACAGAACAAAAACAAGTTTGGGACTTAGCCATTTTCACGGTGAGGATCTATTTTTGGAGATAGTGTGCGGAGCACACAAACCAGTCAAAGACTTGCGTGACACGCATTGGCTATTTTTTGGAGGATCAGCTACGAAGTGCTTTACATGGACATAGGTCGGGAATAGATATACTACTTTCAGTTAACTAAAAGTAGTCTATTGTTAGTGCACTTGCATGTGTGGCTATTTTTGTAACGGCGTGTGGCTAATAATAGCATGCAACCTATTTTTGGATTAGATAAAGTGGTGAAGGGAATGTACCCACCCATATAAATATGTATTGAACTGTGTAGCAGGAGAGAGAGATAACATATACGTGTGAGAACTAGGTTATAGTGAGATTATGCTGACAAATTTTTTACGTGCATGAGTGTATACTACTGTTATTGTAAGGAATCTTCTGTGTATTTACTGAATTTAATATAATGGATATTATGGAATGAAACAAGGTGTTATCGTGGTTATAATTCAGTATTGCATGCTTGATTCCATTATGTTTGTCTATTAAGTATGTTATTCTCTGGATCTAGATCTGAATATGCACTGTAGAAAGATATATTAGCCATAGATCTGACCGACTTAAGTCTTCATCATGCTAACATCCTACAACAGCAACCCTAAAGAGGGTCCTGGTATGTTGCACGTGCTTCGGGTGAGTGCTCAGTCTAGGCTGAGTGATGTGCCAGTGCACTTGGGCTTGTATTGGTGAATTCTAGGCTGCATCATTGGTTCGTTTCCGGGACCTCTTTTTCAGTTGTTTTCAAGATGGTTCGCGATGAAGACATACTAGTTGACCTTGACAAGTGTTGAGGAGTGGATACATGACCTAGAAGAAGAATACACATGGTGTTTTAGCACTAAATTTGAGTTTAACACACGTGTGTGGTTGGAACAAAATCTGTATGATAGTTTATATTAGAGTTTCTTTTCTATCTTTCCAGTAGAATTGTACGAGTGGCTGATTGCTTATGCATCTAAGTGGAATTGGAAGTATTGCACACTTGTCTGGATGCAGGAAAAATTTTAGGCCCTTTATGATGCTGATTTGATTTGGACTCGTGTTGTGGATATGTGGTTCTAGGGTGTTTTGGACAGTTATATTTTAGAGTACTCAATTTCCACGTATTTGTGCCCAGAGGTACCTGAATTCCAATTTTTATGATACCCAAGGGGAGCCTACCTACAAAGCATTTCACTGGCGATCAAGATCCCAATGGTAACTTTGAATTTGGAGAGTAAACCAATGGCTAACTAAACCCCACCACATGGGGGCAAGGAGTCAGGTTTGGTGAAGGATGGCAGTCATAGTGCCAAAAAGGTAGAGAAAGGAAAGGTGACTTAAGTATAATGAGGTACGGGAGAGGGAGGTAGAGAAGTAGTGAGACATTGCAGAGTAGATGGCATTGAGGAGAGAGATGGCTCATAAGGGATTTGGGGCTCATGAAGGAAATGTGGATCTAGATCATCAGGAACTCCCCATATGGGAAAGCATGATAGGGATCCCTCCTTGGCCTCACACAAAAGCGTGTTAGCAGAGATGAACTAGGCTGCGGGCATGCATATGAATCCACTTGATAACCTTTCCCTTACACTTGGTTTTCCAGTATCTAGTGTGACAAATAATCAACAAGCTAATTCAAGCAGTGGGAGAGTAGGAGCGAGTCTTATAAGAGGCATAATGACGGTAGTGTAAACATATTTGTTGTTATATGGGAGTACTTTTTCGAGTGTATCATTAGCACAGAATATAGGCACGCCAATTTTTGGACTAACTTCTAGGAGTAGTAACACTTCACATATTTTTAAGGTACAGTTCAGTTCTATTATTGGGACACAAGGAAGTACATCTTCTGGTTTGACCCCAACTACAAGTTCAAGATCAGGAGGCATAGGTAGCTCTAGTTCCGATAGATCTGGTGGTTCTGGAGGCAAGAGGAAACACAGGAGGTTCTAGATCAGGTGGGCAAGGTCCACACCAACCCCAGAATATTTACATGGAGATGTCTCTTCATCTTCTAGAGTATAGGGGCATAGAAGATGCTACTGAACATGTGCATATGTGTGAAATACTGTGGCACACAAAAGGAATCATGGCTTCTGAGTGTAGGGAAAGCCAATTTTCTACTACATTACAAGGGAACACACACAGCTGGTACAAAAATTTAGACCCCGATCAGACTTTAATAGACTATATAGCTTTAAAAGATGCATTACTTAAAGATTTTCCAATCCCTGAGTTTAAACAGAAGAGTATAAGTGTACTCAAGGATATTAAGCAAGACACTACAGAAAGTGTTAGAGAGTATGATGTCCATTTTAAAACACTGTTATCTAAGCTTTCTTATGACATACACGCAAGCCAACATGCACAATGGTTCGTTGGGGGCCTGATTACCCCTTTTAGGAGGGAATTATCACATAAGACATACATTGATCCATGCGAAGCACTTGAAGTAGCCTTATGCATTGAGGTAGTTTGAAGTATAAATACTAGGGTGAGCCCATTTTTAGAAGCATAAATCACGGCTATGGAAAAATAGTTGGAGAAACTATCAGTAAATTCAGCACATGAGATGCACACATAGGGATTTGGTGCACAGATTGTGAAGTAGAAGGTCACACAAAGGATAGTTTTCCTCACAGATCAGTATGCTCATTACTGTTGGATTGTGAGATATGCCATTTAAACCATGATGCTAGCCACTTCCCATTATTACAACGCGTGATAAGGAAGAACATTTCAAGCTACTATAAAATTTGCACGTCCATGACTCAGGACACGAAAGATTGTTGGCTAATTGGTAAGATCCATGATGGTATAGATATTGGTGTACGACAGACAGGAGTCTCAAATAACTCTAAGGGAAAGAATGAGCATCAGGACCAGGATCACAATCATGTGTGCTATGATCAGAATGAAGGGCATTTTGAAGGCGGTCATGGCAGAGGTCGAGGATACCATGGTGGATTTGGAGGATGAGGCCGTGGTGGTGGAAGAAGTGAGTTCCCTTGTAGAACATGTTATACATGTGGATCTCCTGACCACTACAGGCATGAATGTCCTCAAAATATTACATGTTATTTTTGTGGAAGGAACCATAGCTATGAGGAGTGCCAAACTTGTATGAGCATCTTAGTAAGTAACATAAACAAGAAAATAAAGGCACATGGGGATGGTTAGGATACAACGCACTATTGAAAATTAGTGGATGCCTAAGTTGGAGGTAGAATCTGAGGCATTGAAAGTAAAGATCATGACCGCATGCTGAGGTGGCATGCCAGAGAAGCATTGCAGTAGAAGCCTACCATCACTAAGGAGGAGGTTCTACATGCATGGTACCTAGACCCTTCCCATCAGAAGGAGATTTACTAGGAAACCATGGAAGTTCTTAGGAATCTTTAGGGTGAGATACAATACTTAAAAGAGAAATCACAGAAGATGGAACAAAAGAAAGCATCAGAGACGGTCCAAATTGATATAGATGACTTGAGAGAAGTATGCAAATTGTTGTGCCAGGAGAATATCATTCCACTATTAGGGAGTTGGTTAAAAGGAAACACTCCACGTGCAAGTACTAAGACTAGATGACAGATCCTGCATGCAAATATTCCCCATCATAGTCTAGATTATGACAAGGAAATAACTCTAAATGTTGTTGTGGATGGGTGGCTATTGAGTAATATATTGATTGATACAGGCACAAAAGTCAATGTTCTTACCTTAGACGCATGGGTACAAATGGGGAGACCTCCATTGCAGCCATCCTCTAATGTATTGTTCATGGCTAATCAGACTAAGGCCACTCCCATCAGAGTTTTGAAAGATGCATCCATTACCATACAAGGAGCCAAGTTCACTAGAGATTTTGAGGTTTTAGCACTGGCAGAGTCAGATAGCTTCCCAGCTCTATTGGGGCATCCTTGGTGCTATGCAAATAATGTTGATCTTTGGTTTAACAAGGGTTATATCAGTTTTGAAAACAAGGAGGAAAGAGTTATTATCCCTTTAACAGATGGAAAATCTGTGCCCTATGTTGAGCCCTTAAGTGAAGAAGATTTGAATAGGATTTATGTACGTGTCATCCGAGATCTAGAGATACTTGAGCTAACTAAAGAAGGAATAATTTAGTGGGAGGATGCATAGTCTATTAGCAATACTACAAGTGTTGCTTGTTATAATTGGGCTCATGGAACTTATGAGTTGGTAGGGCATGAAGTCAAGAGATTATTTCCTAAGAAAAGAAAACTGCGTTATGTCAGGAGGATAGGTAACAACTCGGTACCTTGTTACACCAGAGAAGGAGATCCTATGGTATTCCTGCGCACCATGGAGGAACAATGGATAGACCCGATGGAAAGAAGAAATATGCTAG
This sequence comes from Taxus chinensis, assembly GCA_019776745.2. Classification (NCBI taxonomy): domain Eukaryota; kingdom Viridiplantae; phylum Streptophyta; class Pinopsida; order Cupressales; family Taxaceae; genus Taxus; species Taxus chinensis. Next base: position 365,009,422 of record CM034154.1, read on the forward strand.
CATATACACTACGTGGGACAACAACACACTAGTGGATGGCCCACAAGGATAATCTTGTAGGATGGAATGAAATTAGGATTACTCTTGCTACTAGGTTCTTTAGGAGCAATGCACCTACTCAAATATGTACTTATCATGGTAATCAACTTGTTCAACACCACATTTAGAAGTGTGAGAGACTCTGGACAAAAGGGAAAAAATATTTACCACCATCAGTATGGGTGCACAAGTTTTATTCCACTTTACAAGGCTGTGTGCGTGCTTGGTATGTATATGCAGAACTCCATAGAGAGACTGGAAATTGGTAGGATTTAACTTCAGGAATGGCCCAGACATTTGAATTCTTCTCTACAAATCCTCTGGTGGAAGAAGCATTAAAAATCATAAAGCGCTTAACTATGGGAGATAGTGCCAAGGCCGAAGAAATCCTTCAAGAGTTATTAGATGAAGGAAACTCAGGAGTGCATCTTGTTGAAGAAATAGAGGCCAATGCCACATTACTTCAATGTGCTTACCTTGAGAAAGAAAAAGGAAAAATGATATACTTAGTGGATGAAAAAGGAGTAGAAAATCTGGATGTAAACCATTCAAAAGGTAGGTGTGAGGTATTAGACAGTGTAGATAAGACCATGCATGCTTAACATGAACTTGTGAAGAAAAAGAAGGTGAATATTGGATCAGATGCTGAGCCTAATGAAGCCATAATTAGCGACTATTGGTTAGACTCTGAAGTGGCAAAAATCTTAGAGTTACTAAGGGATTATAAGGACTTATTCCCTAGGGGGTACCATGAACTTAAAGGCATGCATGAATTGTTAGGGGAGATGAAGATAAAGATTAAAGAGGGTGCGCACCCAGTTAGAAAGAGACCCTACAGGATGAACCCCAACTTGCACAAAAAGGTCAAAGAAGAGATTGAAAAAATGTTGAAGTCTGGAATTATCAAGCCCCTTGATGAATCAGAATGGGTTAGTCCAATGGTGATCAATATCAAGAAGTATGGATGGATTAGGATCTGCATGGATTAGAGGGAGCTGAATGATGCATGTGTGACTAATCCCTTTCCTATGCCATTCACTAAGGAAATACTAGAAGGTGTTGCAGGGTGTGAGATCTATTCATTTACAAATGGGTTCTCTGGGTATCATCAGGTTAGGATTGCCTAGGAGGATCGGGAAAATACTACGTTTACTACTGAATGGGGTAGCTTCACCTATACTGTAATGCATTTTGGTATGAAAAATGTGCCTATTGTATTTTTTCACACAATTGTTTCAAGCATTCAAGGAATTTATTCACAACTTCTTACAGGTTTATTTGGATGATTGGATGATGTATGGATTAGTTAAGGATCATTGTGACAATCTGTGCTTAATGTTTGAAAGATGTAGACAATTGAGTATTTCTTTGAACATCAAGAAGTGCATATTTGCTACACCATTTGGAATACTATTAGGACACATAAATTATAAGGAAGGTTTGTTGGTTGATCCAACCAAGGTTGCACTCATTATAGGCCTAAGAGAGTCTACTAGTCAGAGTGAAGTGCGTGGATTTTTGGGTCATACATGATATTATAAGAATTTTATCAAAGGATATGCCAAATTTGCTACTCGTTGGAAGATTTACTGAAAGGGAAAGATACGTTCTACTGGGGAGAACTGCAGTAGTGCACATTCAAGACATTAAAGGAAAAACTTACTACTGTGCCTATTCTATGTTTTCCTTCATGGGACCAACCATTTCATGTACATGTTGATGCCTCTGGCATGACCATTGGAACGGTGTTGGATCAATCGAGAGAAGGTATTGTAGATCATTCTATCTATTTTTCTAGTAGAAAGCTGACTCTTGCAGAACAGAATTACACAAATACAAAGTGTCAAGCTTTGTTAATGATCTATGCACTACTTAAATTATGATAGTACCTACTAGCTACACCATCCATCTTTTATACAGATCACATGGCATTGAAGTATTTGGTAAATAAGCCCATTCTACAAGGGTGCATATGTAGATGGGTACTCTTATTTTAGGAATTTGATTTCACAGTTGTGGTAAAACTAGGGAAAAGAAATTATGGACTAGACCATCTATCCAGAATATAGTCAGGAGAAGAAGCACATGTAATTGAAGATACCATGCCAGATGCACAGTTATACAAGTTACAATGAGTCCCATCAGAAACTAGATGACATTGCTATTTTTCTACGAATAGGTATGGTACAAGAAGGAATAAAATCCTTGGATAAGAAACTACTTGCTATACGTGTAACCCCCTATTTGTTAATTAGCGGCGACCTGTACAAATTAGGCCAGGATGAAGTATTACACCGTTACGTATTGGAACATGAGCGAACAAATATTATGGAAGAAAATCATGGTGGTATTGCAAGTGGCAACTATGCAGGTGATGCCACTGCGCACAAGATTCTACTCACTGGATTATGGTGGGAGACACTGTAGAAAGATTGTAAGGAATTTTGTAAGGCTTGTGATCATTGTCAATGTCTTGGGAAATTAGGTCAATGAGATGAAATGCCTCTAAGACCCATTACTAGTGTAACACCATTTAAGAAATGGGATATAGATTTTGTGGGTCCTATTTCACCAGCTACGCTCAGAACTAGATCGCGCTAAATCATAACTTGCATAGAATATCTGACAAGGTTGGAAGAAGCAACACCTACAAAGGATTTTACAGTGGCTACAACCACCAGGTTTCTTTGGGAAAATATTATTAGGAGGTATGGATGTCCTTTAAGTTTGACTAGTGATAGGGGCACACATTTTCTTAATGAGACAATCAAAATTTTATTGGATGAATTCATGATTGCACACCATAAGACTACACCCTATCATCCTTAGGAAAATGGAACTGTTGATGCTTTCAATAAAACTTTGAGCTACACATTGATAAAAATTTGTGATTTTGGAAGAAAGGATTGGGATGATAAAGTATTTGTAGTACTTTGGGCATATGGGACAACATATAAAAGGTTGAACAAAGCCACACCATTTAAGTTAGTATTTGGCGTAGAAGTAAGACTTCATATGGAATTTATGTTACCTTCTTTACGTATTTTGCATAATAGAGGTCTCACTGATGAGAAATCATTGAAATAACATGTTGAAAAGTTCATCAAGTTGGATGAGTGAGAAGCCATAACACGTTAGAGTCAAAAGCAAGAGAAGGATAGGAAGAAAGCATGGCATGACAGGCACGTCAGGGATAAAAAGCTTGAGATAGGACATATGGTGTTCCTTTATGATTCTAAGTATTTGCGCCATCTAGGAAAACTCAAGGTACATTGGTTGGGGCCATATTTTATCACTCATATACTTGAATCAGGTGCTTTTCAGTTAGAGGAACTTGATGGAATACAGTTACAAGGTTACTTCAATGAGAGTAGGATGAAGCCCTACTATAAATAAATATTTTTGGTGTTTTTAATAAGGTAGTGTTTCCATTTAGGTTAGGTTTTCATTTATGCATTTCCTTAATGTGTTTCCTTCTTTGTCACTATGCTTTTTCAATAAAATTGGTGTGTTTATGTAATAAGCACATTTACACGCCAAAAGCTAATTACTATTTGAAGAATTTTTATGCGCAAAGGACTACACATACCCTTAGTGTGGGGTAGGTTGTTGATATCCAAGTACAGGACTGATGGAAATAAATACACATGAAAAAAATATCTATGGGTGCTATTCAAGGTTGGATAATTGAAAAACAAGAGATATTTCTTTTGGACAGACGGACCATAGATAAAGAGGAATGAAGAAACAAGTATAATGTGAGGTAAGCAGAGGGTGGGAAGACTACTAGTGAAAGGTACAGTGATGAGGTAATCAGGTGCATAGAAGCGCAATGAAGAGAAGTCTGTAGCTAAAAGGTAGAAGGGCGCGCTAGAAGGTTATATCTTGGGCACAAAGATGTACCATGCGAAAAAGAATGAAAATGGTCAATTAATGAGAGGATTGTTGGTAGGTAGAGGAGTAATAAATACAATATTTTTTTGAAATTATATATAAGGATAGGATGCGAGTTCATTTTTACCATTGTAATTGAGAGAATTTGAAAAGGGTTAAGTGCGAATGAGCTGAACAATTGTGTTGAGGTGCGAAGAGTGTGAAACCAAATGTGGAGAGATGGGTTGTGCACAGGAAAAGCTTCCGTCCCCATAGGTGAAGGGTTTGGGTGAAGAAGACACATTACAAACAAGATAGGGAATGTGATTTCCACTAGGGCACGAAGATTTAAAATAGGGTTTCGACTTGCTTGATTACAGAGGGAAGAAAAGAGAGATTTTTTTCAAATGGCACTAAAGAAAGCACCCACAACAAGAGATAAAGGGAAGAAGAAGGTTGAAGTGGAAGAAGAAATTTCTTGCGAGAGTAATTTCTGAGAAATGTAGTATCTAGAGGGCATGATTGTGGGACAAGAATGGGATTCCCATATCTGCCAATGTAAAATCAATGATTACACCCATCAAACATCAGATAATAAGAAGGAGCTTGATGTGTTGTTGAGCATGAAAATGAACAAGCGCACAATAGAGGATATGCCGATATATGTTGATGTGGGTGAGAATTTGCTGAAGAAGATTGGAGTCTACCAACTGTATGAGCTTCCATATTTTGGAAAGTATGAACCATTGTATCGGTGGTTAATGAGAAGAGTCCATGAGGACTTATTCTACTTCGTCGGATGGAGGGCAAGAATAACAACTACTTTGATTTCAATAGTGACAGGACTAAGGGCCTCTGGGTTGGATTTGGATAGTGAGTTAATTGATAAGGCCACAATCCTGGAGACAAGGAAAGAGCTGAGGTATACGCATGACATGGACATTGAAAAATTACCCAGTAGTGCAGGTAACTGCATATCTCGTAATAAAGTTGAATGACCAAGGAAGGTGGTCATAGGTAAGCACAATGTGGCTGCACGTCATGAAGAAGATGTCTCAAGGAGTGCTCTACAATATTGCAGATCACATAGCAAAGACAATCATTGAATAAGCACAAACAAGTGACATGATAAGTTTTGGTGCTGTGTTATTATCTTTAGTGTTTATGGAGATTGGGGTTCTTGATGGGACAAAAGAGAATATTTGGGAGTACCCCACAGGACACAAGTCACATGTGGAAAGATTTGGTAAGCACTGGATCAATGAGTGGACCATTCAAGCAGAGGGTGGAGATTTGGTATGATAGACTCCACACGACATTCGAAGAAGAGTGGCGCATACCCAAGGATTTTCCTTTGGTGGTGGGTAAGGTAGTTTAGTTTGCAATCTATCAACATTTTTGGATCACATGATTTGTGATGAAGGACAAAAATTGGATTCCATGGTAAAAACTTCTGTATGCATTCACAAAAAGATATTTCTAGGCATCAGTTCACTAGTTTTCAGATGTGCGTTGCCTAAACTTCAATGCAGACAAGGTAGGTTGTGACTACTGCACTCTAACAAATAAATATGTATATCCATGGAGGAATGCCTACATTGAGAGGCTTGTTTAATCCATTATAAGAATGAATCCTATAAGCTTGGAAGTTGGGGAAACTGGAGAAACGCTTGTGTACCTACAAACCCAAGTTGGAGAACACTAAGTATGTGGAGAATGAGTTCACGCTCCTAGGGCCACCAAAATGTAAACATATAATGGAAAATGTTCTAACACCTAAGCCCACAGAAATAATTCAGGTAGATGATGAAGAGGAAGAGCATGAAGATAGTGGTGGTTTGGAACACATAGGTAGAAGATAACCTCCAAATAAGGAAGAAGATGAGCATGTAACTACACCACCTCATCCACAAGAAGGAGATGATGAGGAATTGGAAGTAGTCTAAGGAGAGTTCCATTTCAATAGAGTATTTAAGAGAATAAGGACCCAAGGTGCTACTCTGTAAATAGTGTGTAGATCACCTTAACTCTCTCCATAGAAGGAGACAATTGAGAAAAGAAGAAGGAAATTGAAGCTGACTGAGGAAGTGAAAGAGTATGAGGAAAGCATGCCAAGTTCTCTTACACCTCCAGAGAATGTAGAAGAACAAAAAGATGAAGAAATGAAGGATGGAGAAGAGGGATAACACGGAGCAGATGAGACAGCAACCGAGACTACTCAGGACATAGCCGCACAAGTTCCTAAGCATCCTAGATCAAGAAAAACAAGTGGGGAATATATTCCACTAGCAATGGGATACGCCGAGGACACAGGTAAAATTATCCACAGCCATTTCCAGAGCACACTGACATAAAAGGAGTTTTATGGCTGGGAGTTGATGGATGAAGATATGGAAACCGTGTGCACAAGGAAGTAATTGTCATGGTCGATGCACACACACATGGATGAACCAGACTTTGATGTGTGTGAGGAGCCATGCATATCAAGGATGTTGAAAAAGACACCTCAAGCTAGACACATAATAGTAAAGCCTATTGTTATGTCAGATGAACAAGTAAGCAATGCTTTGGTGAAGGTATCGATTGAAGTGACACACTGGAATATGGATAAAGCTACCACAATTAGGGCACTAAGGGAGGAGATCAAGACTAAGGATGAGGAAATAGCACGCCTGAAGTAGGAAAGAGAATTGGTGCAGAAGAAGAATGCTGTTTTTATCAGCATGGCAAAGGAGATTGGTGACAATGTCATGAAGGCTAGGCCACACTTAGAGCCAAAGGTACCTAAAATTTTTCCTTTGGCAATACATTATGTAAGCACATTAGTGGACTTAGTGCTTGAAGATGAACCTCTGTGCATACCAGCACCAAAATATCCAACATAGGAAATAGAGTGGGAAAAGGCTTCAGTGATGCAGAAGATTGCATCATATGAAGGATTGCTTCAGAGCTTGTAGGAGAAACTAAAGAAGGAAGATCAAGTGCTGAATATTTGTATAATGCTAGAAGCCGTTATAAGGAACAAGACTATTTTGAAAGACAATGAGATCCTGAAGGAAATGAAGGATGAGACATTGGGCCACATAGAATGATTAACACTTGTTAAGTAGAAGTGTGAGGACCTTACAAAAACCCAGGAACCACACAAGGAAAGACTGGATGAGCTTGGGAAACTCATCACTTACAAGATGGACTTGTTGGAAGGGAGAATGAATGGCATGTCCAACATTGTGTTGGCCTTACATAATGAGAAGGGAGATATTGCAAGGGATGAATTAGAGTCAATTGCATTAGATATTCTAGAGAAGGAAGAGGTTGTGCTTAATGATTGAAAAACATTAGAGGTGGAGATAAAAGAAGAATATCCTGAATTGATTATTTAGGTTGAAATGAAGCAGATGATATTGCAGGGTAAAAACATTGTTTTATTCATCAAAATTCTTTTGTATTTTTTTATTTATATTCTTTGATTCATTTTTGAGACAACCATTTCCGGGGAGGAAATACAACTAGTGTGGGGTAATGTTGACCAGTCATACTCTAGAACTCAGCAAAGAAAATACTGAAGGTTTGTGCGAGAAAGCAGAGCACATTCAAATGCATGAGAGTATTGAAGAGGATCGTGTGCATAATAGAAACAAGTTTGGGACTTAGCAATTTTCACAGTGAGGATCTATTTTTGGAGATAGTGTGCAAAGCACACAAACTGGTTGAAGAATTGTGTGACACACATTGGCTATTTTTGGAGGATCAGTACGAAGAGCTTTACATGACTACAGACCGGGAATAGATCTACTACTGTTAGTTAATTAAAAGTAGTCTATTGTTAGCGCACTTGCATGTGTGGCTATTTTTGTAATGGCGTGTGGATAATAATAGCATGCGACCTATTTTTGGATTAGATAAAGTGGTGAAGGGAAATTACCCACCCATATAAATATGTATTGAATTTTGTAGTAGGGAGAGAGAGCATATACATGTGAGAAATAGGTTATAGTAAGATTTGACTGAAAAATCTGTTATGCGCATGAGCATATACTACTGTTATTGTAAGGAAGATTCTGTGTATTTACTAAATTTAATATAATGGAGATTATGGACTAAAACAAGGTGTTATCACTGTTATAATTCAGTATTGCATGCTTGGTTCCATTATGTTTGTCTATTAAGTTTGTTATTCTCTATATCTAAATATGAATATGCATTGTAGAAAGATATATTATCCATAGATCTAACTGATTTAAGTCTTCATCATGCTAACATCCTGTAACATCAACCCTAAAGAGGGGCTTGGTACCGTTGCGGACTTTGGGTGAGTGCTCAGTCTAGGCCGAGTGATGTGCCAATGCACCTGGGCTTGTATTGGTGAAATATAGGCTACATCATTGGTTCCATTTCTGGGACCTCTTTTTCAGTTATTTTTAGGATGGTTCGCGAAAGACATACTAGTTGACCTTAGCAAGTGTTGAAGAGTGAATACACAACCTAGAAGAAGAATACGCATGATGTTTCAACACTGGATCTGAGTTTAATGCACACATGTGGGTGGAACATAATCTATATGATAGTTTATATGAGAGCTTCTTTACTATCTTTATAGTAGAATTCTACAAGTGGCTGATTGTTTAGTTAATAATTTTGGTGAACCCAACGTATTTCATGCTTAGGATCCTCATTTTTTCTCTATCGTGGGTTAAGTTTCTTTATCTGATTTACTTAAGAGATATCCCCATTACTAGGATGATTTGTAAAAATCCCTAAACACCTTGTATCTTGATGACAATGCGCCACCACATGAAATAATTCCTCTATTTGATCGTTTATCTGATGACCCTACTCCTAGTGTTCCTCAATCTAATCAACCCCTATTGGACTCAATTCAAGCTCTATATGCTTTATTCCAAGATAAATTTAAGGCCATGAAATCCACGACCACGTCTCTCAAATATGAAATTCAACAACTTAAGGATGCTTCTCAAGCACATGTTTTTTCTCCTTCTTCACCTTATTTTCAATCTATGTCCATTACATGTAATGTAACTGAACCTCAAGACATGTCATTTCCCAACCCTCTCATATTTGAGCATAATACTAAGTAACATGACATTCTCACTCAGCTCCTTAGTCATCGGTTGATCACACTACTGCCTACTGATTACTATCCTCTTTATCAATTAGAAAAATATCAAGGTCATTAATATTGCAATTATCATCAAATCAATGGACATAATACTCTTGGAACTATCGTCAAAGCAACTAATCCTCCTGCCAGTGGTCATGCCACATTAAAAATTCAACCACAATCACATGATCATACTATTAGTTTTTCCAACCATGCTTCCAATGTTAAACGTAAACTTGGTCTTTGGTATGAGACTCTTGTCACCCTACCCTCCTAATGACACACTCATATTCTTATGGTTCTTATATGACTGTTGAAGGTCTCTTACAATAAAGAACCTCATTCCACCTTACATTAACATATCTATATATTACATAACCACCCATACATACATACATCTACAATAATCTATCACTTATCACACATATCATACAATATTTCATCTAATCATTGAATAAATCTTATAAAATCTATGATATTTCACCACATTCATATATCACTTCTTTATTGGTTAACCAACATCAGTTATAAAAAAAATACGTACATTACCACATAGTTAGGGGGCATAGCATCTAACACATCCCCCCTACCATGTTAGCATAGATACATCTCTCATATTTGCATTATCATACATCAATCTCCTAACTTAGGCATAGTCATACATACATTATAGTGTCATCATTACCCAATGACACACTCTTGTGCTTCAGTTCAGACTTGACTGTTGAGGGAATAATACTCACACATCACACATCTTTAATTATACATTCTATGTTTAGTCTACATCATTTCATCATTTACACCTCTACATGTCATACATCATACCTATCTTCATCATACATATCCAAACACTTTCATGGTCTACAACTCTATAATTTTACATACTACATCACGTGCATCTTACACTCGTTAGTCTACATCATACATTACATATTATACATCCTACATTGCATCTCACATTACATCTTATGCATCATACATTAAACATTCTACTCATCACATGGTCGTCTATTATCATCATGCATATTACATTGTCTTCTACGCATTGCACTCATTACCCTATGGTGCACTTCAGTTCCTTCATTGATACTTGACTACTAAGGATTTACAAATCAAATGGATCTTATTCTCATTACACATTCATCATTCATCCTTTCTTCATTCGACATTCTTAGGTTAGTGACACATGATATAGGCTAAATTGTCACTTTATTCATCTTGTTGTGGTATATGCTTTAGGCTACATCACCACTCCCTACTATTCATCTTGTAGTGACTCACGTTATAGGATAAATCATCACTTACTCTATCATCTTGTATTAGTATAAGCTTTAGGCTACATCATCACTTTATCTATCCATCTAGTAATGATATATGCTTAGGGTTAAATCATCACTCATTTCTTCATTGTGTCATGATATATGCTTAGGCTATGGGGATCACACATGTATCACTTTTTTTATATGTCGCATATCATCATCATTACACATACATACTCATCATAGCGCATTAGGCACAATACACACTTCGACCATTTCCTGATGACACACTCTCATTTACAGTTCATTCTTGACTACTAAGGGGGAAAACCAAATGAGCCTCATTGCATACATTTCCATTCACTCGGGGGGCACACGGATCCTATCACTCCATTTTGGATTCTATTCCATCCATCCAAAACATACTACATATCATGGTTGCTTTTACTCTTGCTTATTTTTTCTTGTTCATGGTCACTTTATTACACATGCTAGTAAGATTAATTATATATCATTTATCTATACCCTCCACACATGTGCATTCATGTATTTTTCTAGCTGTGATTGGAGATACATGTATTTTACATGTAACACATATGACCAACTTCTACACTTCCATTACTGGTCACTAGGGGAATCCACATTCGTATCTTCCAGGTGTTATTGTTTCATTTCATACTTAGCACTTTACATTACTTGGTTTTACATGATTTTGACATACTAGTTATCTTTCTAACATGCTAATGGGTGCTTCATGTGCAATATTTTCTATGTAGGGATATTTTCTTCCATAATTGTTTGTTACATTTCTTGTCTATTATTTTCTCTTGTTTGCGTGCCTTTCCCTATGTTTGGTGTGCACACTTGTTTGTTTGTATGAGGCCATGAAGACCTTATGTGTCTTGCGACATCATGAGTGATGTCCCATGTCTGTAACCTACTTTTTGTGGCTTACTTGTCTTATTATGTGTTATCATTACTTTGCTTGGTAGTTTATACACTATTTTTTTGTACTAATACTTGTCTTTGGATAACTATCTTGTTTGTGCATGCCTTGGTTTCTACAAGCCCATTCCTTTCCCCCCGCAGGGTAGAGTTTTAGAGTATATGTGGTTAGTCCTCTTTTGAGGCCACATTATCCTATCAATGACGTCACATGCGCCCCCAAATAGGGGGACATCATTTGGAGTTTTATATACTACACAACGCATTTACATGAGTTTAGTTTAGTGTAAATTTTTCTCTTGACATTGTGGGTTACATACAACAAGTGGGTTCAGACCAGTCTACAAACCCCGTACACAGTGGATTTTATAGGACATGGCAGTCCTTAGCATTCTGAGAAGTAGTTAAAGGTTGGAGGATATAGTATAATTCCTCCCTATAATTCTTTGGCCAGTGGCATCAGATCAACCAAAAAACCAGGACGTACAAAGATCTCTTCACACACAGTCAGGGAAGCAGTTACAGGTTAGAGGATACAAAGGAATTCCTCCCTAAACTTTTTCGGCCTATGAAATTAGATCACCAAAAAAACATCGGCAATACAAGATATCCATCTACACTCTCTTTCTTGACATGGATCAGGTACACATGTTCCATTTAGACTTTTTCATTTGCATATTTTACACTTACATAATTTTACATGCATCTTTTACATTACATTTTTACACATACATATATACATATTTGACTACTTGATCATTTTCTCCTTGAAGGTCCGATTGTATGAGAAACAAGCAGTCAAATGGGGGAAACAACAAACAACAACAACAAAAACAACGTCAACAACGACACTTTGTGACAACACACATTATACTAACCATGAAGGTACACTACACATCAACATCAACACACACATTTCTCCCTAGGTTCACTCTCATCACTTTTTTCTGCATTTTCATCTTTTGTTTCCACGCTCCTCCATATTTTTTTCATTCCATGCTTTATCTAGTCCTTCAACATGTTTCTACTACACTCTTCATGGACATCACGTACGTATCTCTATCTACTTTATGTTATCGAGATTTTCCCTCATCAACATAAAGTGAGGGAAAATGTAGACAAAAAGTCATGCACTTTAGGTATTATTTATCCTAGTTTCATAATACTATTTAGAAGGTTCTTGAGTGAAGAAACTACTAATTAACCCCCATCTTTTGGCCATCTTGTTTTATTTTATTTCGTCATTACCAACCTTTTACATCTACATGCTCAGTTTAATTCTCTCATCCCTCATTATTTTAGCCTTGAATGGGGTGCCCAGATTAATACTAGGGTTCCCATGTGTGCCCTGGTCCCCCCAGGGGTGCCCTAGTCCTTTTTACACTTTCCTACCACTTTTTGGGCTCTTTCTAACTATTTGAGATCTTTATCTTTTTGGTGGTCGGCCATTTAGGGGTTAATTATGGAATTAGATCAAAAGAACCCTATAAATCTAAAGTTATGAGAACATAATGATGGACCTAACATCATTCACTACTATCATCCATCTAGAGTTTTATTCATCTATTACATTAGAGATCACTTGCATCCACATAGCTACATTACAAGGCACAAGGCTAGGACATATGCATCACACTTCATAGGGGAGGGATTCTATTCTATTCCATACACATATACTATTACATTTTCTAAATTTAGTTATTATTCGCTACTTCACAAAGTATGACTAACACAAGAGCATCTAGGGTACATTATGCACACACACTCACTAGAACTACATTTGGGTCCAAAATGTAGTGCAACGAGCAGTTAGAAAGCCCACTGTTGTGGCAGCTGAGGTTAGTCCAACCCATTCATTTACATTATTCCTTTTAAAGGGTTTTGACACTCCTTGGTATTTTGTAGGTATTTTCATCATCTTGGAATATCAATGACATCCAAAGTATTGAAATGAAGTTAATGTGATAGACAATGAGGGTTTCAGACCATCTACTGAACCTGTGAAGATAAGTTTCAGAGATTTCCGAGATAAATCATATGTGTAGTAGTATGCTATGTTTTCTTATGTGAGTTACTACTTGTTGCATATTAAGGATGAAACTGCAAAAGAAGAGTGAAAAAGTAATCAAAGTTCTGTTTATGAGAAATCAAAGTAACATGTGTATAAGTAAGTGAAAGTGTAAAAGTATGTAAAAGGAAAGTGTGCACCTGATGTGCAAGAGTGTAAAAGATAGAAAAAATATTTTGATTTGCTTGGAGATGTTGCCAAATGGTGATTTTTTTGGGAGATATCACGCTAAGAGTGAGTTTTTTGGGAAATCTCACACCAAGTGTGTTTTTTTTTGGGTGATCTCATGTCAAGAGTGATTTTTTTGGGTGATCTCATGCCAAAAGAGAGTTTTTTGGGCAATCTCACACCAATAGAAGAGTTTTAGGGAGAGAGGTCTACTTTTTCTCTCCTTCTATGATGCTTCCCGAATAAGCACCGAAGTAGATGGTATGTCCCAATTTTTTCTGATTAGTCTCGATTAGTTCCAATTATAACTGAAATGTACTTATAAGGTGAATTCTATAATTGGAGGCAAGTGTCTGCTATTATAGAACCATTCTAAAAGTTGTCAGAGATCATGTTGAAATGTGAAATTGATTTTTTATTCCCCCAAGACCTTAGCACCCATGGGGAGTACACAAGTGCCAAACGCTACAGTCTACTAAAGGGTCTTAGTGTCCACTCTATGTGTGAGGTCAAAGTTTGATTCTGGATTGCTCTATGACTGCATTCTTGTGCTAATTCTGTATTACGCCTATCTGTACCGTAAGTTTGAAATGTTGTAGGGGTGATTTATTCACCCAATAGATGCCCCCTCATTTGGGGTGCATGCGATGAGTGTAGGAGAATGTGGTCCAAAGGAGAGGACCATGATTTGATATGCATATCTGAAATGGAGAAACTTGCATGGGGTAGGGGATGTGCATGGTAAAAACCAAGGCACATGAAAATAAGAGAGGCTAGTGCAAGTGTTAGTGTAAGAAAAGAGAACATGTAATATAAGGCAATGTAACAAGAAACTAAGATGAAAAAATAGAACACAGGAGGTGGGTTTCATATATGGGACATCGCTCACAATGTCATAAGACACTCAGGGCCAAAGCAGCCAAAAACATATCATGATCAAACAAAACATAGGGCATAAACCACAAACATTAGCATATAATACAAAACAATAAAAAAGAAAAATGTATTAGATAACCATGGTTGTATATAGTCCTAGAAATAAAATGTTACAGATGAAGCACCCATTAGCATGTTAGAAAGATAAATAATATTTCAAACATGTATATATCAACAAAAAGTAAGTGCTAGTAAGAAGAAGTAAAAAATGACAAAACAATAGAACCTATAGTGTGTAATAGTAGTCAAGGTAGATTCCCCTAGGAGACTTGGCGGGATTGGGAAGGGATTCAATGTCGAGCATCATACATCATGTAAAGAGCTGTAAGAGATATGCATTCACTTCCAAAGACCAAGTGAACGTGCATGTGTATATGATAAAGATAATGAAATACTAAGTATTTTTATAAAATAGTAAACAAAGTGCAAGATGTAATTTGTATAAGCTAACAAGAATAAATGCAACCAAGATATGAAAATGATATGTGAGTGTGATGGTGTGATAGGAAATATGTGTAGATGGGAGGAGAAGCATTTCTCCCCTAGAGGATGTTAATGAGATGAAGTTCATTTAGAAATTATCTGTCAACAATTGATAATGAACCATAAAACAAGAGTGTGCCATCAATAAATGAGTGTAGTGAGTGAGAACAGATGCTAGAATGATATATTATAAATCACAGAGCATAAAGTTTAGAGGATGTGAGGTTCATTGATGAAGTGTTCCCTCAACAGTCAAGTGTGAACCATAACACTAGAGTGTGCCATCAAGAAATGGTGGTATAATGTACCAGAGATGTGTGAGTGTGTATAATAAGATGTATCATGAAACACAAAGTGTAAAGTGTGGATGATGTGAGGTTCATTTAAAAATTAGACTCTCAAAAGTCAAGTATGAACTATGGAACTAGAGTGTGTCATTGGGTAATGACAATACAATATACCAGTGAGATGTATGAATGCTTGAAAATATTAGATATGAAGAATGAAGCATGAGAGAGTGGTAGTGGACACTAGAGAAAATTATAGTATTGTAAGGGGGAAGAAAGCGCTATGCGACCAAGTGCATGATGGAGATCTATGTGACAATGTAAGAGAGATATTGCGATGGTTATGGAGTTTGATATGTATCATAAGAAACAAAAGGAGGTATAAGGTTTGATTTGGGGTTGTTAGGAGTAAGTTTAAAGAGGTTAGATATCACAGGGTGAATTTGTTGGTCTTGTTTGGTTCAGGGTTGATTATTTGGAATTGGTAGTGTTGTAGAGGACTTGATAGGATGATGTGATGGAGGAAATTTTTTGAGAGGTGGTATGACCTTGGGTTGGATAGGTAGTTCTAGATTGACCAGAGAAGGAACATTAGTAATGATGGAATGATGCTCACTAGACATGGAAGGATCATATTTGGGAACCTAGTGGGATTTAGAAATTGGAGATGAGCATGTAGCAAAATGTTGTGTAGCAAATGAAGTGAAACCATGATGCTCAAGGTTCTTAATTATTCATTTTAAAGAATAAAAATCATTGTCATGATGTACATTAAGTTTATGATAATTGCAAAATGAGAGACCTATGTATTTGGCAAGACGATAAGGAGGGTTATAATGAGCAGTTGGTAAGTTGATAAATTGGTAATTAAGGAGCTCATGAAGAATATAATGCTGTTTAACATTTAGATCAAACTTGAGAGTTTTTTGAAGTAGTAAGACTTAGGGTTCACTTATATGAGCACATGTAGAAGACATAGGATTAGGATGAGGTGTAGAAGAACAACTAGCAGGGGCCTGAGAAACAACCTTGAGATGTTGGATTTCAGCTGTGAGAGATATAATCATGGTTTCCACAACTTGAATCTTATCTTGAAATAAATAATGTAAATGTTGAATTTAATTGTAAATGGATTGATTTTTTTGTGGTGTGAGGACCAATAGGGTCATCAGAGAGACGATCAAAGATGAACCTTATTTGAGCAAGAGGCATATTGCAAGGGAGATATATAGTTTCTAGGGATTTTTAGAGAACATATTTGCAAGGTGGGTGCATTTGAAGTAACTAATGCAAGGAGACTTTAGGATCCATGAAATAAGATAAGATAGAATACACAAAATAAGGATCAACATGTTTGATCATGAGTGGGGTCACCAAATGATTGAATATAAACTAAATTAAATATTATTATAGAGTAACTACTGTAATGAATGATGTATAAATGCTAATATACAGTAAATACATAAGCAAAATAACATATAAATGTGAAACCCTAAACAAGAGAGCGAGATAAAGAGACTTAGCTGATTCTTGAGTAATATGGAAGTGATTTGGGCAGGTGAATAGCTGAAACAAACTAAGGAGAGTGTTGTCAATGCTTGCTGGAGGTTCTGGACTATGAAACTACACAAGTTAAAAATGCATGGGAGAGGACATGAGAACCTAACATTGGTGTCTAGATATGGGTGCTAGTTTCCAGTTAGATGTTGTGGATATGGTTCTTTAGGGTCGAATGATGTTTGATTTCCTTTTATGTTTGTTTCTCTGGATTCACTGTTTGATCTGCAAATGTACCTATAACCTATAAGAAATAAGTTCACTTGTACATACCCACAAAGCACATCAAACCTATAAAGGAAAACATAGAATAGGGAGTTGGGCTGACCCCAACTGTCACCTGAAGAGTGAAATTAAAAATGAGCACTGCACTACATCTCATACTTCATGTAGTTCTATGTGAGAGTGTGTGTAATGATTCCCTTGTGCAAGTTGCACAAATGATAACAAGATAGATCTAGAGTCTAGAAGATGTATATAATATGTGGGATGAAAAATAATAAAATTCCCCTCCTATGTTGTGTATGATTAAGAATTCAAACCTTATCCCTTGAATGAGTGTGCTAGATTGATGCCTTGAAGTGATTTTGTGCATTTGGATGCAAGCTTAGGTGATAGTAACTAATGTTCGGTATTGGTCCCTTATTTTGAAAACATAACTGTGTATTTATATGATTCCCTTATTTGAATTTCATAATTGAAAACTAAAAGGAAAACCCAAAGTAGTAAATAGTAATTAAGAAATGAAAGGGGTCCAAAAGGATAAGAAAAAGGTAAAGAAGGACATGAGTGCCTAGGATGATAGGAGCATATGACGTGTTGGAAACTTGGACACTGAGAGGGAGGGGGTGTGAATCAGTGTCTCATTAAAATTCTTTAGATATTTCTACTTCTCTAAACATGTTAAGAAAAACACATGAACCATACATAAGCAAATAAATAGACAGTACACAGTTTTTTAATTTGGGAAACCCAAAATGGAATAAGACCCATTGAAATCAAATAAGAGAAATAACTTGGAAATTTTTTCCTATGGAATTACAATGATTTCAAGTTGACCTACAACTCAAATTTTGAGGCTACAACCCAAAGAATAAAATCAAGATTCAACTTGATGATTTATCAATCTTATACTTGCATGGAAGTTACACCTCCCAAATTGATTCAGTAAAAAACCACTGACCTTCTACAAGCTATAACTTGCAAGGAAGCTACAACTCCCTGATTATATTGAGCTACAACTCAAAGTGTATACAAAATTTGATCACTCTTCAACTTGGTTGCACAAGCACTTGATTGTGTCCCTAAATTAGTAATATGAATTTCTCATTTCACGTGTAATTTCAACAATACCTCAAACCTCTATCCACCTGCTATCTGACTGTTTGAAGCACTCACTTACCCTTATTGGATTACAAGCTTAAATTTATGCTTATTCATCAATATTCAACACTCAAAACTATCCTTTAGATGTTATTGTCATTAAATTCAGTCTTCAAACCCCTTTAAACATTTTTTCTCAGTCTGAAAAAATGTTTATATCCGCCAACTTCACTCTGCCAATTGGACTAGTTTTCTCATATCATGCTTCTACACATTTTCCACACATACTTCTTACTTATTTCTCAATTTTTGTCTATCCTTATGCACCATAAGACAATCATAAACTTGGCAATACATCTTCACCTTCTTCTCTACTACTTTCACTACGCTATTTAACTTTTTCTTGAGCACTTATACTTTTTCAAAGACATTCTTTTCAAAAACTAGTCCCTAGTTTTCAATATGCAGTTTTGAACTATGCATTATTCTTAATCATGAATATAATCTTCATCTTCTCATTCGAGCTAGATGAGAAATACTTGAGTTTGTAATTGTTTCTAGCCTTTTGGTTTCTCTAAGAACTCATACCATTCGAGTGAGACTACCACATGACCTTTTATATTCACAAAAAGACTTATTTTACATTTCAATTGCATTATGTGCTTTTGAACTAAACCTAGAACACCATTTGTCAGTGAAGAATTTTGAACCAATTTGACACTTTATCAAGGTCCTGTTGATGTAAGACAAGGTTATACTTCATTTTCCAAACATTCCTTTGAAGAAGACTACATACAATCAACCAACCAAGTCACAAAGTAATAAAATTTTTGTACAATTCCCATCACTGTCAACACTATCAAGGATTTTAAGACAAAACTAACACATATTAATGCTCCCTGAACTATTTTTGAGCTCTTAATGACTCTGTAGGAAGATCTTAGACATTCATCACCAAACTTTTTACATTAGTATAATTCAAATTTTTTTCACAGTGTATGAAACATGACTCCAAAGCCACTTGTAACACTCTGATTTTGTATGCTAACTTGGTGAATGTTTTACATACTGTTATAGCTCTTGAAATGAAAGCAAACATGTTAAGATATGTTTTGATCTTAAGAGAATGTGTTGCTAATTTGGATTCTTGCATACTGTGGCTTATTGCATGGACAGCAAATATTGTACTTGTATGTTTGCTGATGTGACGACAGATTGTCATATAATTGCTTGCTCTTGTGCTGATTGACAGCATACTCTGAATCAATTCCATTGATTCAAGTATGCTGAGGTCCTCTTGTGTTTTCTATGTTAATTCACACTTGAACTGGACTAGGATTATGATAAGCGTGCAGCGTCTGATTACAGGTGTGAATAGCTAGCACGAAAATGCCAACGACAGGGGTTCGATTCTTGAACCCTGTACTGTCGAATTCGGGACCTCGTGGGGCAAGAAACGCCTGGACACGGGTGGCCTTGGCATGTAATCGGAAGGACGGAACGTCCTGCTCTGCGTTAACGTGGATGTTAGCAAGGGGCTGGAAGGAAGTTGTTAGTGTTAGTGGTTAGTGTGAATTAAACCTAAACTAACCCTAAGACCTAACATACATCCTACACTACTATCCTAGTGGATTTTTAAATTATATAAAAAAAAAGGGAAAAATAAATCTAAATCCTAAAACCTAAGGTCTAACTAAGACATAGGTTGAATGAACTATGTAACCTAAAACTAATCCTAAGCTAAAGGGGTACGCAGACCCTTGGGAAGAAAAGGATAAGGATGGGTAGGAGACATTCATTGGCATTTATGAACTGTCCCTTCGTGGACGGCGCCAGATTTGGCGGGACAGGTAGGAGATAGAGGTATCCATTTGGAAGCTTGGCTAAATTCATTTGCATGGAAAAATTTGAAAATTGGAGACTTGCCAGCCCAAGTGGAGGTGGCGTAGAAAATAAGGAAAAAGGGCGAGCCTTTATTGCATTAATGGTTCTTGGTCCTCGCGACCAGCTCGCCTTGGGAAGAGTATGAGGGAATTTTGATTTTCATTTTTTGGTTGATTCGAGCTTTTGCAAAGTTGCTCTGCATTTGGTTTCTTGGTCTGGTTCAGTCGAACCAGCTCTTGCATTCGACATTTTCTTGGAAGTTTTGAGGCTGTTGATCAGCCAAGAAGAAGGAAGAAAGTGCTGGGAATATTGTGTTGCCGTTGTGGAAGAAAAACGCGGCAAAACGAAGCTTTCTTCGAGTTCTGGAAAAGAGATTACAGGCATGTTAAGCCCTTCTCTTTAAAATCTTTGCTTGATTTAAATGTTTCATTAAAACAACCCTGCTCTTGGGTTGGGATTGCTTGGTTGTTTTTGAGTTGATTTGGAAATGGATTTGTTGATTCTTGCCTTCTTTTCCTTGGAAAATGATATGAAACGGCTCTGGTTGCTCGGCCTTGTTTTGTTGTTGTTTAAATTTGGTTAGAATAGGAATTACCGTTGTGATTGCTGACAGTGTCGTAGAAAGAAATAAACATTTTCTTCCTCTGTACATGTGGTATGGAGTGGACAGGCTGTTTAAACTTTTTCTTATAATGTAATCGTTCTCCTTGATGTTGTGCTTGGAACTGCTATTACATGTGAAGAGAAAAAAAATGGGATTTCAGTCATGTTATGTTGCTATGATATGGGTTTCCTTTCTTTCTTGCTGTCATTTTTGGAAATAATGGGGTACAGTCGTCCCCTTGCTGTTGTGGTTAATCCGTCCTTGCATTTGATTGGTTTGAAACACTTCCACGACGTGCTGGTTTGTTGACAGTATGGTGTTTGAAATAGATATAATTCTTTCACTGTTCGTGTTGTTTGAAAGAGGAACAGGTGTGTAATCGTTCCTTATGGTGTAAAGGTTTTTCATTTAGTGTAATCGTTTCTTTACTGTGTATGGAGAACTGTCCTTGCAAAGAAAAAGGAAATGGAAATAGTATGAACACTGTCTTGATTATTGAGTTGTCTGTGTTCGTAATTCTCAATGAATTACCCTCCTGTCGTGCTGGTGGTTGATGTTGAATGGAAGTTGAAACGGATTCTTTTCCGTAAGATGTTATTAGGAACAGTACAGGCAGTGTGAATTGTTTTATTGTTGTGTGATTGTCTTTTGTCACATGAACTTTTGAGATAAAATGGTGAAGGCTGTGTGAGCGGCTTGGCGTTGTTTCTGTACTGAAGTTTCATTGAAGGAAATGAGATCTTTTGTTTGCTATATGCTGTTCGGAATTAAAAGGGAATATCATTTCTTTTGAGCTTCATGGAATGGGTATTCACTGTTTAAGAGTTTTGTATCCTGAATTGGTAGACTGTATGGTTGTTTTCACCACTATGATAATGCTCTTGTCATATGGTCTTTCGTGATATGGTGGTACAGGAGGTATGAGAAGTTAAGGTCGCTCTATACTGAAACTTCTTTTGAAAAGGAAATAATTTCTTCCTCTCTCTCTGCTGTGTTGATTATTATGAATACAACATTGTTTTCTTTATAAGCATACGAATGGCCTTGGGAAAGAAAAGACAACATGTTTTGGCTGTTCATTTCTTTTCTTGCTTAAAAGGGATAAGACTTCTCTCTCCCTTTGCTATTTCGGATTATGAAGAAATGGTATCCTATATTTTAAAGGAATGGACATTAAAATTTTATATGAATGTTCGTGAGAGTTGGAAAAAGGAATAGTTTTCTCCTTTTGAACTCATAGAGAAATATAATGTTTCTTGCTAGGAAAGTATGATGATTGGCTGTGTTTATTAATGCTGATCGGTCCTTTAAGATCGAATTGTTTTGGTGATTGTGTCTTAATCTTGGAATTGCTGTAGGTAATAGCAATGAATAATATGTTATTTGAACGGGATAAGTTCATAGGATTATAAATTTATGTGGTTTATTGACTGCAGGATGTATAACTGGTTGTTGGGTTAACTATACAGTGAAAGAAGTATGGAACCTTCTAGTATAGTAAATACCTAGTATACATACTGATATGGTTTGCTCAACGATAAATATAATGTCTTACTAACCTGTTTGGCATTCATATAAACTGGAAATAAATGAAATCATTCTTGCTGCCAGAAAGTGAATTACGAGTGGATTTTGTAAGTTTCACTCTGAACTGTTATCTTAATTTGAATTTCGTTTGGATTCCACTGTTTGGACAGTCATGTGGAAGGAAATAGAGATATGAACGAATGTTTTAGAAAAATGATCTTTTTCTTTCATTTAGTTGGAATTTTGGAATTTGCGAATGATGAATTTTATAGTGCTTAGATGGGAGCTACTATATGCATTGCTGTTCGCCTTCTTGTTGTGCTTGAATGCTCTAAATTTAACATGCTTCATGAACGGAAAGGAAGGTAATGGATTTATATTTTGTTAGTTTCATCCTTTGCATTTATTATTAATGAAAGGTGTGGAAAAGATAACTGTATGCTGTATAGGCAGCAAGCTACTTGAATTCCTAACTTTACAAATTTTGTAAATTGATACTTGCAATGATTATGTGAAAACGGGACAGCAGTCCCTTGGCTGGTTGTGATGATATTCTGATGATTTAGCGGTTATGCTGATCTCTCTTTTGTGCTTTTCGAGATTGATGTTTTGCTGTTGTTTCATAAAAGCAGAGTTCTTTTATTGAAACAGTTAGTTGAAGCATCTTATTTTAAGGATAAGTGCTTAATGTGCTCAGTTCATTGAACTGACCCGTGCAATTCATTTTGCAGATGGAATTTGATTAGAATGAAGACTTGGCTGTCTTCTGATGCCTCTTGATAAAATATAAATTAAATTGTAACTGTTGCTTTTATTCCTCTTTGAGGAATTGTGAAAGAAGAAAATATATTCTTCTGTCCATGAGTTGTATAGATGCTTTGTAAAAATTATACCCAATCAGTTGGATTGGCAAATGTACAAATTATGACTTGAAATATTGAATACAGTTACAAGTGTGATATTTTCGATAATTATATCTATTAGATATTGTTATATAACTTGGGAATAAAATGTTACTTCTCAATTTGGAATTGTTTTGTAATCCTTGATGGATGATGAATTGAAACTGGTATCTACTCTTACTTAAATACAATCTTTAAGTTGAACAATGCAATTAATTCATACTTGGGTAAAGATGAATTTTGAATTGACATTAAAAAGGATTAAGAAGAATATGATTTTATAATCAGAGGATATTCAGGATTAGCTTAGGAGCTAAGGAATATCAATTTAAAGTTTGGAGTACTCGAACTTCGTTTTTGAACTCCATCATTGATCCCGTTTGATAAAAATTCAGATTAAAGGATGTAGGATACATATATCCATAACTAATGATCCTTAACTATATAATGTTAAGGGGAACAAATGAGTTCATTTCTTGAAGTTTAGACCTCGTTTGAATGACGTCTAATAAGTTATTATTCTGAAATAAGTTGCAGTTGGAAACATCTTGGTTAAGTTTAATAGGTTAAACTTATTATGTCCGTCGGTACGGACTGCTTAATCAAATGATTAAGAAATGGACCAAGTAAGGAAATGTAACCCTTCGGTACGAAGGAGACGATACATAACGAACTAACGGACAGTTTAGTCCCTCTTAGTTATGTACAACTGCAACTGGAACGAGGATCAAGGGATCAGCACGAATGCTGAAAGTTAATTTTTAATTAATAACTCGTGGCTAAGTCACTTGAGCAGGATGTGTATTCTCGATGGTTGGATTCTACAGGACATCGACATACGCCAGCTACAGCAAGGTGTCTTCATGAAGACGGGGTCTTCATGACGACACAATGTTGCGGCTGACATATAGCAATGCCCTCCCGAATTAAAACATGTAGAATACATAGGCTGAATGTGTAGACCTTAGCAGGGGGGGGGATAGGGTATGATTTGGTATACGGAGTGACTCCGGAACACTAAAGACAAATAGACACACGGAGTCATGGTGTAACGACACCGTATGTCTGCGTATCTTTAGTTACCGGGAGTGCCTTCCTATACCCGTTCATATTACTAGCTGGAATTGAAAGTTTAAAACTGACCTTAAACGATGAGGACTGGTAGGAGCCAGGAAAGACCATTCTAGATAACAGGTGAAGTGAAGTGAAGGACGTATTCCGTAAGATGTGTATCACATCCAGGAATATGATCATGCAAAGCATGTGAAAATCTTTGGCCAAAGTATCGCAATTGCTGGTTGCGTTGTCCTTATCACTTAATTTAAGATGCAGGATGTCAGATGAATATCAGTAACAGATATTCAGATAGGCTTCTTAAATGGATCACTTCGATAACCGGGGAAGGTTATGAGAACAAGTATATAAAATATACTATGCATAAACAGACATGAAGGATCGGTTGTTGCCGAGTCATGTACATGAAGGATCGGTTGTTGCCGAGTCATGAAATGAAGGATCGTTGAAACTCCGAGCCATGAAAATGGAAGATCGGTAGTTCATCGAGTCATTTACAGCAGCATATAGAATCTGTTATGAGATTGAATGGCATTGAATGTGTGTTCCATATTGTAAATATGTGAACAGGGAACATTCGTTTTTGAAAGAAATTGTATGATCCAAACTATGTGGTTTGGGCAGAGAACAATTACTAAATCTCGAACGTGTGTTTGAATTTTATAATTCATAACAGAGAACGTTATTTTTTTTAAAAAAAAAAAATTTCCCTTGTTCTGGTGTTTTAAATTGGGGATGTTACACCACTGGTATGTAATTTTGGGCTAACTAAATAAAAAAAACCACATACTCATGTTGGAAGAGTTCTTTGAAGGAATTTTTAACCTTTGCATGAGGATTTAGATCATTTACACCAAATAAATTACATCAAAAGCGTGATTTCTACATCTACACAGATGAAGAACATTTTTGAGGAAGAATGTCATAAAAATGCAATTAATTCGAGATGAAAACATTTAATTCTTCTTACAATGTGTTTTTATGCTCCACATAGAAATATCCTCAAATTTTTAGGAATTTTTTGTTGGCTAAATGTGAAGCTTTGAAGAAAACACATTTCAAAACCAAGTTTCTATCACTAAGTAAGCCCAAGGCCCATAAAAAATTTATTTCTCATTCAAATCTTAGTAAAAATTGAAAATTTCAATTTTTGTAGTTTTACAGGAACATTTTCCACCTTCACCAATCAATAATAAAGTTTGAAACATCCCAAATCACTCCTAGAATTCAAAAATATGCAATGTACAATTGTGTAAAAACTTGACAAGGTTTATGTAAGAAGACTACATAGTGAATTTTAAGATTCTAAGCACAAAAAAATTACCTTGGAGCTCCATTCTCTCAATCACATGAGTCATGACATGTTCATTCATCATTTGAATGAGATTTTATAAGCTTAGTCATTTCAAGACGATCTTAGAACCACCATGAACTGGTTTTTAAACTTAAGCTTCATAATTTCACTTTTACACTCACTGAGTTATTCAATTCCACCTCTCTTTTACCAAGAATGAATTCAAAACATTATTGATTACTATTTGATATAGTCATAATCCATTGAAGGAAAACATTCATACTGATTTGATATTCTCCCTAGACACACCATGCATGATATTTCAAAGAGTTTGCACACTTGGAGTGATCTCACCCTTTACCATAGAAAATGGAGGTTTCAACATGTTATCTTGCTCCTGTGGATGGTTACCAAAACCTCATAAACCATGTAGAACTTTTCCCAACATATTCTAATAAATAAATGCAAGATTGGAGTGCTTAATATATGACTACATAGATGTAGCTTTATAAAGCACTTGCATATCTACATAGTGCAGTCCACCCTGAGATATAATGAAGTCATCATTTTGACTTGGAAAATATTTTCTATGCTTCTGAGGAGTGTAAAAGGTTTTAAAAATTATCTAGAGTTAGAAAACTAATGTTAAGCCTATCAACTCAAGAATGAGCCCTGGAGAGAGAGAAAACACTAGTAGAAAAAGACTCATAACTTCCTTAATTCTTAACCAATTTGTTTCAAACATTTTGTAGAAGTTTAGGATTGGAATCCTCTCCAAAAATTTCTTATATTATTTATCTAAGGAATCCTTGATATTTTTTCTTCAGTGTTAAGAATTTAGAGGGCTCAAAATGCATTTCTCAATGAACCAGTTTTAGAAAAACTAGCATAAATTTCACATACCTCTTTAGAACTTTATGAAATTTAGCATGAAGCATAAAAATCACCCCTATACATTATACAGGAGTTTATTTTTCATAAATATGCCTATAATATTCAAACCTATCTCACTTACCTCAATTTACATTGTCAGTCCTCAAAGCCAACTTTGGTGAACTTTTGAATTTTTCCTCCAGGAGTTAAACTAAGCCTTGTTGTTGCTCAAACATGTCTTAGAAAATATTCATAGGCTCCTCCCATTCTAACATTGTCTTGCCATGACATGTACCAAAATTTCACACCTCATTAGGCTCTAGAAATATGCCTAAATAAGCCAAATATAACTATAAATTCCACCAAATGACTTGAAACTCACTGTAAGAGCTTGTACCCATACTAGCACCATTATATCTGACCTATAGAACATGTGATCCAACCATACCAACCATGTCCATTCTTCCACTGGACTCTTATCTCACAAATTAAACATGCATAACACTAAAACCATCCTAAACGCTCACTAAACCATTGAGAAGGCACTA
Organism: Taxus chinensis; assembly: GCA_019776745.2. NCBI lineage: Eukaryota > Viridiplantae > Streptophyta > Pinopsida > Cupressales > Taxaceae > Taxus > Taxus chinensis. The sequence continues at coordinate 365,036,188 of CM034154.1, forward strand.
CCAATCAAACGTCAGACCTTTAACTGAGATTCAGTTCACCATTAACTCCTTTTCCATCAATGCTACTTAACATTAATGATAAAACTAACAAATAGGGTTCAAGATTTTCCTCCTTTGTCATTGATGACAACATACTTAGAAACTTTGATGGCAAATACACATACCAACAACTTCAAATCACCATTCCTAGTTTTTGAAAAATTCTCTCTCCCTTTGAAATCTATGAAAAATGGTTCCTTGTCACTTGACATGAAACAATGACAACTAAGGAAAAATATGCATGAGTAAATAAAATTACTTTCTCCCACTAGGACTGTGTTTTCTCTTTTTTGAGCTCCTATACCAGCCTTGAGTGACCTTTTCTTGACTAAACCAAGTTCCCCCTGAACAAAAAAAATATTCCTTTGAAGCCAATTTACCTATCTCACAACCATACCTTACACAACTTCTTAATTTATCATCATATTCACTTAGTCTCAATAGAATGGAGCTACCCCTAAGGCATCTTTTTAGTGCATATTTGACAAACTTTATCATGTTCTAGAGTTCCACATACCTCGTGAAAAATATTCTCTTCACTCCCCCTGAGATTATGCAATCAAAATTTAGGTAAGAATGCAAATTTTAAATCACTTACCTTGTTCACTTGCTTTTAAAAGGTGACAAACACTTAATGCCTGTCCAAAAATGATATTTTAGTGCATATTATATTCTTACCATGTTGTCCAAAACTTATATTTATGTTCTTTTGAGAAACAAGATAGGACCTTAACAACAAAAAGTTATTTGTACTACCCTGAGAACCACTAGAGACAATCTGAATCTAATAAGGAAGACTTAAATTTTCCAAGATAGCATCTGCAAGACTATAAGATGCATTATGGAGCTGAGAAGATCTTTTATAGTTTACAAGACACCCTTGTTCCTTATTTTTAAGCCACATAGATAATTCATATCTTAATCACAAGTCGAGGCTTGATAAATGCTATTACTAGTGAAAATGCCATGCTTATGGTATTATTTCCCTCATCCAATATTCACTCTTTATTCAACTTACCTTGCACATACCTGGTTCACCCTTTTCCAGGGCCTTTTGACTAGTTTAATTCCTCAAGCATGTAATTTTATTTGATGTTTGGTTTAATCCAAGGATCTTAGGCTCAACACTCCTGTTAAATCCTACAAACGAGTAAGGTTTACACTATCATTTGACATCGAAGATCACATACATCAAAATTCCCTTGGGTAGATCCTAAACTATCCCTTCTAGTTTCTTGAGAACAAGATTATTGTTAGAAATATGCTTGTAGGGATCTAGAGACCCCACTCATGATATGAATACATTTATTATGCCACTCTACTAATACCAATGTGTGTCCAAAATTCTAATCTCCAACTACCAATACTTCTCTTTGATCTCACCATTTTCTCTTTTGGCTCACTAAGTTCCACTAGGTCTGTCAATATAGATTGTCATAAATAAATACGTCACTATAAGGTTTCATGGATCAAGCTATACAGTTATGAGGACCCATTTTCTTCATTACCCTAGGTGTAAAGTTTCATACCTCAGCTCAAAGCCTATCTCCTACCTCCTTTGTAAGTAACCTTCCAAATTAGCTCTTTGATTGTGTTTATCAGCCTTCTTCTAAATTGTCAAGGAAATCTCCAAAACTAATCCTTACCTTTTCAAATTTCTTTCACAATATCCTTCCTAGCCTCCTCTTCATCATATCATGAAGTTTTTAAAGTGAAATACCTATGTTATGGGTTTCAACTCATAAACCCTAGATCTGCCATCATATAACCTTCCCAATGAACCTAATAAGGGTATTTTAGCATAACATCTTCAAACTTTGGATTCCAGGCCTAATATTTGGATAATAGGTCTATTGTAATGATTCCCAAAGAACCAACTTACTAGTAGCTGTTAATTACATGTGCATACATTTCTTCAAACAAAATTCTTCTCATTCTCCCTGAAGAAACACACACAACTCACTGTCTTAGGACTCATTGTCTCTCACCTTTCTTGAAATTCTTTATCACACTTGATTTCACTTCTCATTATCATAATGCATATTCTTTAAGAGTTAGATTTTGGTGAGATCCTTTTGAATGACAAGCTCTTACTCTTTAGACATTTTTTGTATTGAGCCATGATTACAAGACATCCTTATTAAACATGCTACATGTTCAGATCATATTTATTTAATAAGATCCTTTAGAAGAGTGTTGTATCTCTTGAAAAAATTTCACACATTTTCAAGACTAGACTACTTGTATGAAAAATAAAAGAGACCTCCTTAAGTGCCTTCACTTCTTTCTCACATTTATGAAGTGTTATATGTTGCATGAAATTTCTCTGTCTTGAGGGATTGAATTTTCACCTTTGTGGAGCAGTTGACAAAATTAGGACACTAGGCACTCATTAAAACACACAACTTGTGCAGTCAATCAGACCATGGACACTTGAAAAACTTGATTGAGATACACACTGATTTTTCTACTTTGGAATACAAGGTTTTTCTTGAACATGGAAAATAGTAACACACTAGATAAAAATATGAGGGTTTAACATACATGGTGGTTTCATGTAATAATAGATTGGAATATCATGAGGGATGAACACTTGACCATACAAACCTAATGACAATCATACTTCTAAAAATAGAAGTTTGAAACTTTCAATGCAGACCTTAACGATTTGTATGATGAACATTTCATAACTTTGACACCTTTCCATGACCCTACTAGAATCATGTCCTTTTGGATGTCTTCAGGACAAATTTAAACTTCCTTGCACAGTTCTTATATCTTTCTCAACCTAGGACTCCTAATTGAAACATCAACATTTTGGTGGCAAACATATATATTTCTTAACCCATTTAAATCCTCAACTCTTGATGACAAATCAAATGTGATAGACATGGCTTGAATTTTATAGAAGCATTCTAGACAGACCAAATGACACATGTGAAGGATATTTCTAATTTTTGGAAAAATACACACGATCTTCAAAGTATTTCGCATAAATGGTATATTCTCAAGACTCCTATAAGAGAGTAAGCAACCATACCTTCATCTACTCATTCAATTTGCAACATGGATGGTCTTCCATCAACACCTACTGATGATTTATTTACCTCAAGATCCTATCTTGCTTCTTTCAACTAATACATAACTTCTAGAAGTATAGAGAGGCACACCACCTTGTGAGGTTACCTTAGAACAATATGAATCTATCAAAGGAGCTTACTGACTTATGTCTATCATTATTTACTGTCTGAGCTTCTGAATTTGCTTCTTTGACCTCGTATATCCACTTTTCTTGCTTTTTCTAGTATCTCTCTCAACCATGGCTAACTTGGTTTCACTCCTAAAGTTTATCTTTCATCTGAATAATTTTTTGTCTTGCGTCTTAAATACATTTAGTTTGTAGTTATATCTAGGAAGTTCATAACAATGTCTAGCAAAATGTCCTTTCCCATGACAATTGAAGTATATAACCTGGTTCTTGTCTCTTGAGTCTTCTTCTTCCGAAAAATGACTTAAAGATTCTTCTAGGCAATAATTATCTAGGTGTCCTTTTTCTTTCAACATACTATATTCTTCTCATATTCAATTCTACAATCCTTCCATGAATATTCTTCATGTACTATTCTCTTACAATTTCTAGATTTATGCCCAAACATATTGCATGAAAAGAAAACTCCATGAAACTTACCTAGTAGTCTTCTTGCATTTGGTTGTCTGATAGTCTTCTTGTGTTCCTTGTTATCCTTCTTGGTCTTTGAACATCCTTGATACGATACACAACTTTATTCAACCTTCAATTATCTTTGTCTTGATTGTTCTAGTTCCTCTCCAAGGGTCTTTAGATCTGATTTTAATCTCTCACATTCTTCACTCTTGACTTGAATAGTTACCTTACATGTCTCATGATCTAATTCACTAAAATGTATCTATTTACATTATAAGCCATCAATTTGGTTAGTAACTTGTTCCAACTCAATCTTTAGGGTCCTTAGTTCATCTTCAAATTTAAGACAATCATTTTCTTTATCTCTCAAGGATTTTGATACTTTTTCAACAAATGAATACATCTCAATAAGTTCTTGGCCATGATTAACTTCCTTGAGCTTGATTTCTATCTTTAACTTATTTATATGAGCTTGAGAAATTTCATACTTCCTTTATAACACTAATTTTGCTAATGAACCCATGCTTGTGTCTTTAGGATCAACTCCAAGATGTTAGGATTGATTTAGGAGGACCACACTCTGATTAAAAAACTATTGGAAACTTGGAAACCGAGAGGGGATTGATTAAATGTCTCATTAATTTTTTAAAGATATTTCTACTTCTCCAAATTTGTTAAGAAAAACACATGAACCATACACAAGAAAATGAAAAATAGATAATACATAGTGTTTTATAGTGGGAAACCCAAAATGGGAGAAAACCCACTGAAATTTGAGAACTAACTTGGAAAATTTGTCTTAAAGAGTTAAAATGATTTCAAGTTGAGCTACAAATCAAATTTTGAGGCTACAACCCCAAGAATAAAACCAAGCCACAACTTGATGATTTAGTAAGACTCTACGTGCATGAAAGCTACAACTCCCAAATTGATTCAGTCACCAACCACTGACTTTCTACAAGTTGCAACTTGCAAGGAAGCTACAACTCGCTAATTATACTAAGCTACAAATCATAGTGTATACAAAATTTGATCACTCTTCAACTTGGTTACACAAGCACCTGATTGTGACCCTAAATAAACAATTTTTCTTATTTCACCTATAATTTCAAAAATAACTCAAACCTCTATCCATATGTTATCTGACTGTTTGAAGGACTCACTTACCCTTCTTGGATTACAAGCTTAAATTCCTACTTATTCATCAATATGCAACACTTAATTTTTTTGTATAGATGTCACTATCATTAAATTCAATCTTCAAATCCCCTTAAACATTTTTTTTCAATCTGAAAACATGTTTATATCTTCCAACTTCACTCTGCCAATTGGACTAGTTTTCTCATATCATGCTTATGCACATTTTCCACACCTACTTGTTACTCATTTATCACTTTTTGTCTATCCTTATGCACCATAAGATAATAAAAAACTTTTCAATACCTCTTCACCTTATTCTCTACTACTTTCACTACCTTATTTCACTTTTTCTAGAGAACTTAAACTTTTTCAAAGTTTGTCTTTTCAAATTCTAGTCCCTAGTTTTCAATATGCACTTTTGACTTATGCATTCTTCTTAATCATGAATAGACTCTTCATCTTATCATTCAAGATAGATGAGAAATACTTGAGTTGGTAACTCTTTCTAGCCTTTTGGATTCTCCAAGAACTCATACCATTCAAGTGAGACTGCCAACTGACCTTTCATATTCACAACAAGACTTACTTTACATTTCAACTACATTATGTGATTTTGAACTAAGCCTAGAACACCAACTTTCACTGAAGAAGTTTGGAAACCAGTTGGACACGTTAACAAGGTCCTTTAAATGTAAGAAAAGGATATACTTCATTTTCCAAACATTCCTATTAAGATGACTATGTGTAATCAACCAATCAAGTCACAGAGCAATAATATTTTTCTACAATCCCCATCACTGCCAACACTATCAAGGCTTTCAAGAAAAAAATAACACATAGTAATACTCCCTGAACTATTTTTTTAGCTCTTAATGACTCTACAAGAAGCACTTAGTCATCCATAACCAAAAATTTTTCTCTAGGACAATTCACATATTTTGCATAGTGTATGAAACATGACTTTAAAGCCACTGGTATGCAATTTTGGGCTTATCAAACAAAAACAACCACATACTTATGTTAGAAGAGTTTTTATAAGGAATTTTGAACCTTTTCATGAGGAGTTAGATCATTTACACCAAAGAAATTGCATCAAAATATTGATTTCTACCTCTGCAAAAATGAAGAACGTTTTTTAGGAAGCCTGTCATAAAAAACTTAGTCAATTTAAGATGAAAACCTTTAATTATTCTTGCAATGTGTTTGTATGATCCACACAGAAATATACTCACAATTTTATTAATTTTTTTTGTCTAAATTAAAATCTTCAAAGAAAAACATTTCCAAACCCTAGAATAAGGGTTTCTATCACTAAGTAAGCCCAAGGCCAATCAAAAATTGATTTCTCATTCACATCTTAGTGAAATTTGAAAATTTCAATTACTGTAGTGTAGTGCACACTTCCCTTTGACACCTTTGGATGCTTATTCTACTACAGTTGATCACATTATGGACATTATTATGTTTTGATTAGTATGATGTTAGACATTTGATCATGGATTATTGCTGATCTTGATTTGGATATGATATATGATGATTATTAGAGACACTCATATGTGGATGATGATATACTATTTGACATTGATGTTTTATGGATGTTGTTCAGATATGACATGAGTAGATCTAGAAAATGGATATTATATGATGATGATATAGTTGTTGATATAAATTGTATGTGATAATGCTAAATTGCCTTGATGTTGTTGTGATTCACTTATTTAGATGATTTTGTGATTATATTTATATTCATTTTGGATGTTCTGATATGGCCACGAGGCCGAAGGAGGTATTTGTGTTTTGCAGGTTAAAATATCACAACAAACATCGGGGGATTGGAGACCAACCACAATGGAATTCTAGGTGAATTCGACAAGGTCACCATGGCAACTTGTTTTATTGTGTTGTGTGTTGTTTTGTTAGGGATTCCCATGGGGGGATTACCTTTATATGTGACCATGGGTTTGTGTATTTTATTAATGTGGTTAATTTTTATTATTGTTGTATGTATTTTATTAGTGATGTGTTCCTTTCTTTTACTAATTTAAATTGTGGTAGATTAATGTGAGAAATCATATGGTTAAAATTTAAATAAATTAAATTGGGATATGGGAAAGTAATAATGGAAGTTGTTGGCTCTTTGTATTAAATATGTAAGGGATGTGTAAGTTGTGTAAGAGTTGTGTAAGTCAGATTTTGGAGTATGAAACACTCCACCTCCTTGGAAATTCGAATTTTTCCTTGGGGGCTATTTTTGGAGGCTTGTGGGACAAGTAAAACTTGTCCCATACCTCTAAATTTAATTTACCAACCATACTTATGGTTGGAGAGGTGATTTTAGACTTTTATAATGCATTTTATTAATCATGTTGCAAGTTTTGATTGCACTCTCTTACATTTTATTTAATTTGCAGTCCTTTGGGGTGTGGGATTTTGGAGTGTGCAAGTAAATTGTCATATTTTCACCCACCTCTTTATTGTGCTTGGGAGAATGAAATTTTGTCTTTTGTGTTTGAATTTGAGGATGTGTGATGTGGCATCCTACATGGATCCACATCATCCTCTTCTCTTCCCTCTTCTATATAATTCAAACTCTTTGCTTGTTTTGGGTTGTTGAATCTTTTTGCATACTTCCTTTGGGGTGCATTTTTCTTGTGTTTGGAGCTCTTTTTTGGAAGGAGTTTGGAGAAAATTTGCATGCTTGGAGATTGATATTTTGGGACTGTATTTTGGGCTTTGAAACTTGCTGTTTGGAAACAAAAGCTTCCATGGAGAGGTAGGAGTTTACTTCTTGTGTTGTGTGAATGGTGCATGTTTTGATTTATTTGTTGGCTGGTTGGGTAGACTACCATAGGAATGGTGTAGGGAAAGGCTATGAGGAATCCATGTGGGGGGGCATAAGGGAATGCCATTGGCATCAGAATTTTGTGGAGGGAGTTTGGGTTTGGGATCCACCATGGAAAAGAAATAGCTTGCATTTCTTACTTTGTGGGGGGCATAAGGAAATCTGTGGGGGGCATAAGGAGGGATTGTGGGGGGCATAAGGATATGTGAGGTGAAATTTTATTGGCAGTTTGTTACTGGTGGATGCCCAATTCCCATTTGGGAGGCATAAGTAGCTTCCCCCATAGACCTTGCTCCTTTGGCTTGCATGATCAAGCCTGAGTTTTGTTTTGATTGTTTTCAAATGTAGTTGTAAACTGTTGTTTTTGTGTGGACTATATTTTTATATGAATTATGCATGTTGAAAGAATGTTGTGTGTTGTGGAAGCTAGTTGTTGCCATGGGTTGAATCACACCTCTTATTGTATTTTGGTTGGGGCTCGGGGGCCAATGATGAAGGAAGGCTTCTCCTTTCATTGGATGTCTTGGTTGGGTGGAGAGCGTTGCCTTTCCCCCACTTTTGTTGTGATCAAATTGGAAGAAAATGGAAGCTTGCATGTTGCTATTCTGGAGCAAAGGAAAATGTAGTTTTGCTAGTCCCTTGTGAAACAAATTTATTTGTAATCCTTTCCCACTATGATGTGGATGAAAATTGTAATGTATTCTTGTGAAGAAAAGATGTTGTAATTGATTATGGAAGTATATATATTCGAATTGTGAAGGATGGTTATATTTTGTTCTGTTATTGGAAAGAAATGAAATAGAATTCTGTTATTGCATTCAAACATGGAAATATGTAAAGTTTTAGAATTGAAGTCAATAAATAATTGCAAGATCTTCTCTCATATGCATTGTTGGATTGAATTCAATGTTTCATTGTATGGAAAAAGAGTTAATTAAATCTCTGATTGAAAGAAAGAAACGTATGTAAGGAAAATACAGTAAATTGCCTCTTTGGAAATATACAAAATTGAAATCAGAGTTACATTTTGGGTTTAGAATAGTTTGATTTAAGTCATTTAAATGTAATGGATTAGTTTAGAAATGAAATGCCACACTTGAATGATAAAATTGATATACATATTTAAAAGAAATGGATCTCTGTTATAAAAATTAATACTGGCAAATAAATTCAATCAAATTGTATAGTTTGGACCTGCACATAATAATCAACTTGAAAATGATATGATTTAGCATGTTAAGACATCAATGAACTCAAATTGACAAAGAAAACTTAAGAAAACAATTTAAACATTGCAAAATCGAACCCAATCCCTTTCACAGTCATTTTCTGTCAATTGTTGGAAAAATGTGAATTGAAAATCAAACAAGAAAATTTACCTTCCTAAAACACTTTAAATCCTTCCTAGAGTAATCCTCCATGTCTGTTTGGCATGTTGAGTGAAGAAGGAGATCAAATTGAACAAAAATTTATAAGTCAAAATTACCAGTTTGCTATTTAAAATCCTGCAGATTTTTTTTCATAAAATTGTACCCTTAAACTTTATCAAAATGTAAAATTTATGATTTTTATACAAAGAGGGCATTGAGATCTTTCCAGAAAGTCCTTGTTTACCAAAACCTGAGCTTTCTAGCTCAAGTTATGACACTTTGAAGTTTTCCTGCCTTGGCGGGAAAATTTGGGAAAATTTTCCCTGGCGGGCCCGTGGCCCAAAAATTTCCCGTCGAATTTATCCTTAGGATTTTTTTTGAAAAATTTTCTTGGGAATTTTTTTGAAATTTTCTCCACTGGCCCATAGCCAATCAGAGGCTACCACGTGTCATCATGGGGCAGCTGCAAAGGAGTGACATTATTTTTGTCTTTGGGGCCTTTTGAAATTTTGGGAAAATTTTACCTTTTTCCTTGCCGGCCCGCAATTTATCACAGGTTGCCACATGGCAGCATGGGGTGTTGGCGGAGGGGGCAGAACCTTCACAACCTAGTTTACTTTTGGAAATTTTAAAAAACCCCATGTCCCCCACACTCCTGCCATCGCCTTGACGTTACTCCTCGCAGACGCGTGGACCCGCGCGTCAAACCCTTCCCTTTTCCCTCCTTTGGTGAATTTCCCCAATCTCTCCCACCACTGCACCTATCCCTCTCATTCTTCCCAGAATTTTTGGTTGAGCACCATGTGTCCCTGGTAAACCCACAGGAACGTGGGTGCCAGTTGGACTTTTCTCCCTTTTGGTGAATTTTTCCCTATAAACCTCCGCTCCTCTGCCCTTCCCTCTTTTCTCCTGGCTTTGGATTAGGACCTGACACGTGTCCTTGGAGGACATGTGCAGGCATGGGTGAAAATGGGTATTTTTCTCCCGTGTAAGGAAAAATTCCAAATACCACCCCGTGACCCGCCAACCCAAAAATTTCTTTTCTTCCCCACTCGACACGTGTCCCCTTGGGGAAAATTTGACCCCTAAGTCCACCGGTCCATATCTGGAGTTTTACAAGGAGTTAGGAGGACTTATTTATATTGTTGGAAAGGTGAGAAAATTTCCTATCCAATGGGAATGATTTAGGGAAATTTTGAATGCATTAAGTGTGAGAAAAATCAAGTTGAAACTTTGAGCCTGTTAGAGAATGGGTATGGTGATATTTTAACCCCTGAACCTAACTGAAACTTCTAACCCTAAAATTTGGACCATGTGACCTCTGAAATTGTTAATAAATGAAAAGTATGTTCTAGTAATTTTAGACTTGTTCCGGAACCTGATAGTGTCAACTGTTGTCTTGCAACCTGGTTGTAGACACTTCTAATAAAAAAAATTATTCCATAATTTTCCTAACTAACCCTAGGTTGTTTCTTGGGTCTCAAGTGGGTTGTTTTAATGGGCATCACACTTGGTATCAGAGAAGTGGTTCAAAATCTTGGACCATTGGGCACACTAGAAAACTTGGGACATGAAACTTAAACCTAGCACATTTTCTTTTAAATCTAGAAAACAACCTAGTTTAGAAATTACATATTTTAGTAAACATGGAAATTGAATAAAACTTAGCAAAACAAACTAACTCTCACTTTGGTCTATGCAGGAGGCATAGACGGAGTGAGAGAAATATTCACAGAGACTCAGACTTACCACCACCACCCCCACCACCGGATCAGGGTGTAGCAGCTATCCTACCCCAGATCTTGCAGACCCTTCAGGATGTCAATGCCGCTCTATGTGGAGGATTAGGAGGAGGACATGTAGCTAGTCATGACAGAGCCCCTTCCATTGAGGTTCAGGTATCTCCTCAACCCAGTGAGGAGCATAGAGGAGAGAACTCCCATGTGGAGTCAGCCAGAGTAGAGTCACCACTAGGGGACAGGGTGACAGAGTTCCAGAGCATAGAGAGAGGTCTCGGAGCCCTAGGCTTAGGGATGAGTGTGCAGAGAGACCTAGAGGCCATCAGACCACAGCTGCAGATCACATCAGGGAGATCCTGAAGCTTTGGCCCTCACATTACTCAGGTGACATGGGTGGATTTTAGGTAGAGGCCTGGCTAGTGAGCTTGAGTGGTTGCTTCAAGCTTTGTCCTTGTTCTAGCAACACGAAAGCTTGTGTTGCGATCCATCTACTAAGGGATGGAGTAGGAGTATGGTGGAGGACAGAGGAGCAGAAGCTCCATGTAGATTATGAGATTTTGACCTGGGAGCTATTTGAGGAGAGATTCAGGAGAAAGTATTTGTCAAAGAGGTTCATACAATAGAGGATCGATGAGTTCCATGACCTCCGATAGGCATCTCTTTCAGTAGCAGAGTATGAGAGTAGATTTCTAGATCTACTCTAGTATGTAGAGTATATGTAGGATGAGCAAGTGTGGATTCACAGGTTCATTCGAGGCCTGAATTTAGATATTGGAGGTGCAGTGTGGATCCACTACCCACAGACATTAGCTGAGGCCGTCGAGAAGGCCTATATAGCAGAGGAGACTCAGGGAAAGACCCAACAGGCTAGAGACCGAGTCCGGAGCCACATACAACAGATGCAGGATGGTCGATTGAGGGGGTCAGTACCCCTTCCTCGTGGTGGATAGGGTATAGCATAGTCATCCTTTAGGCCACAATAGTTGTAAAAGTAGTCCCGCCCACCTCATAGACCTCCATAGAGAGCTGATGCACAGAGAGGTCAGAGTATGGGGCCTCCTCCTAGGGGTCCCATCAAGACACAGGGTGGACCTAGAGCTCAGTCAGTGGGAGCTCGCCAGCAGAGACCTCAGTAGACCACAGCTAGATCATCAGGATCCATGCCATAGACTTCCAGGGCACCTACTAGAGGTGCTACTCATTGGGGAGGATCAGGAGGATGTTTTGGTTGTGGAGTTACTGGACACTTTTGGAGAGATTACCCACAGAACCCTAACAACAAGGGTAAGACACAAATCTCTGAGCCTACTGTTGGTGACATGGGACGTAGCCATAGGATTTATGTAGCAGTTGAGAACCACCAGGTAGAGCATCAGAGCACAGTCATTGAGACCACAAGTAGCATTGGTGGTATTCCTACCTCTGTATTGTTTGATTCTGGTTCTTTTGATTCTTTCATTGCACCATCTTTAGTAGAGTGATGCAGGCTGGTGGTAGTTAGGCAGGGTCTTAGTTGGGATGTCGAGATGGCTTCTGGAGCCAAGATCTTCGTAGACTCCTTGGTTAAGGAGTGTGTAGTGGATTTGGGACCTTTCACCACTACCTCAGATCTCTGTATCCTTCCTTTGGGCTCATATGGAGTCATTTTGGGTATGGATTGGTTATCTACACATAGGGCCAAGATGGATTGTTATCACAAGACTATATCTTGTGCAGATGATTTGGGAGTTGAGTCAGTGATTTCAGGGGTCAGGAGACCCATTTCTATTTGCACCATCTCCGCTATGTAGCTTAAGCGGTGTGTGTGATGGGGTTGTCAGATGTATGCTGTTACAGTTAGTGACAGATCAGAGGATGGGTCTAGTGGACCATCGCTAGATGATCATCCCATTTTGAGAGAGTATTTCTGATGTCTTTCCAGGGGAGCTACCGGGGTTACCACCCCCACGTGAGATTGATTTTCATATAGATCTAGTTCATGGAGCAGAGCCTATCTCATAGGCACCTTATCGGATGACCAACCTAGAGCTCTATGAGCTCAAGTTGCATCTTAAGGGCCTTTTAGAGAAAGGCCTTATCCATCCTAGTGTATCCCCTTGGGTGCACTGGTGATCTTTGTGAAGAAGAAGGATGGATCCTTGCGGTTGTGTATTGATTACCGCCAGTTGAACAAGGTAACGATTAAGAATCATTATCCCCTTCCGCGTATTGATGACTTGTTTGATCAGATGAAGGGAGCCATAATTTTCTCTAAGATTGATCTTAAGTTAGGGTACCATCAGCTGAGGATTTTGGAGGTGGACATTCATAAGATTGCCTTCTGCATGAGATATGGGCACTATGAGTTCACAGTGGTGCCTTTTGGTTTGACTAATGCCCCCACAGTGTTCATGAGTTTGATGAATGGGGTATTCAAGACCTTCTTAGATCACTTTGTGCTCATCTTCCTAGATGACATTTTGATATACTCATGTACGTGTAAGGAGCACGAGGGGCACCTTCACCAAGTTATTCGGTGTCTTATGGGCACTATGAGTTCATAGCGGCGCCTTCTTCAGGTCTTTTTACGAGGAATTTAGGAGAAGTGTGCATTCTTTCAGACTTATAGGTACCTTCAATATTTGGGTCATATAATTTCTGGGGAAGGTATCGCATTTGATCCTTCCAAGATTAGGGCCATTATGGATTGGCCAACACCCACTACAGTGAACAAGGTGTGCAGCTTCATGGGATTAGTAGGTTATTACCAGAGATTTGTTTAGGACTTCTCTCAGATTGCACACCCTATCACTTCCCTTCAGAGGAAAGGGAAGAAGTTTTTTTGGTTGGACAGATGTGAGCAGGCCTTCAGGACACTGAAGGAGTGCCTCACTACAACACCTATTCTTGTAGTACCGGATCCACAGGGTGAGTTCTTTGTTTGCACAGATGCTTCTTTAGTAGGGCTTGGAGGTGTGTTGATGCAGGAGGGCAGAGTAGTGGCTTTTGAGTCTTGCAAACTCAAAGATCATGAGCTTAATTATCCGAACCATGATCTTGAGCTTATGGTAGTTGTGCATGCTTTGGTTAGATGGAGACACTTTCTTCTTGGCAGGAGATTCACACTCAGGATAGATCATTTGAGTCTTCGCCACCTCTTCACGCAGCCCAATCTCAATGCTCGTCAGTGGCGTTGGATGGAGTTGCTATGTGAGTATGACATGGAGATCGAGCATGTGAAGGGGAAAGAGAATGTGGTAGTAGACTCTCTCAGCAGACAGAGACATGTGGCTATGGCCACCTCAGTGAGCACAGATTTGCGGAGCAGGATTCTTCAACAACTTCCTCTTGACATAGCTTCTACATTGCAGTACGAGCAGAGATCGAGTCACAGAGACCCCTTGAGGGGAATTTTGATGGTTTTTCCTTAGAGGTAGATGGTCTTCTCAGGCACAGAGGCTAGATATATGTTCCTAGAGATGGAGGCTTGAGGTAGGACATCTTGGTAGAGGCACATCATGCACCCTATTCAGCCCATCCCAGGGTGAAGAAGATGCACACCACCTTGCGATAGTTATATCATTGGAGAGGACTTCGTAGAGACGTGGCCTAGTTTGTGTCATGATGTTTAGAGTGCCAGAGAGTTAAGGCCGAGCATCAGCATCTAGCAGGCCTTCTTTATCCTCATGCTATACCAGAATGGAAGTGGGACACCATTTCCATGGATTTCATTTTTGGGCTACCGATGTCGAGATATCACCACGATACCATTATGGTCATGGTTGATAAATTGAAAAAAGTGGCTCATTTTATTTGGTGAAGACCACTTACATAGCTAGAGTAGTGGCTCAGGTATATTTGGATGAGATTGTTAGGTTACACGTGAGTTTGCAGAAGATCATTTGTGACCATGATCCTTTGTACACTTCACATTTCTGGACTACCATGCAGTATGTCCTCGGGACGAGAATCAACTTCAGCACAACATATCACCCTGAGATAGATGGATAGATTGAGTGGGTGAATCAGATTTTAGAGGACATGCTTAGGATGTATGTGATGGATCAGCAGTCTAAATGGGAGGAGTACCTGTACTTAGTGGAGTTTTCCTACAATAATAGTTTTTAGAGTTCCATAGGCATGGCTCCTTTTCAGGCTTTGTATGGTAGAGAGTGTAGGACACCTCTTAGCTAGGACAGGTTAGAGGACAAAGTATCTCTTGGACTATCTCTTCTACAAGACATGGAGCAGCAGGTGGTGTTGATCAGGTAGAGATTGTAGGAGGCACATGATAGGTAGAAGAAGTATGCATATCAACATAGGATCGACCATAGTTTTGATGTGGGCATGAAGGTGTTCCTTCGTGTCAGGCCACACAAGAGCCCTATCCATTATGGAAAAGGTTCTAAGTTAGCTCCTAGATTCATTGGTCCTTTTGAGATCTTGGAGTGTATCAGCCCTTTGGCCTACCATCTAGCATTTCCACCCAACTTGTCTCACATACATGATGTTTTTCATGTTTCAGTTCTCAGGAGATATATTGCAGATCCTTCTCATGTGTTAGATTGGACATCATTGCAGGTGCAAGATTAGGGGTAGGTGATGGTGGAGCCCATTCATATCCTAGATCATAGGACCCTGGGCCTTCGAGGTAGAGAGGTTGATCAGGTTTGGGTGTAGTGGGGAAGATATGATGAGACTGTAGCTACATGGGAGGATTCCACTTCATTATGAGTTTAGTTTCCACATTTGTTCCAGTGTCTTCCAGGAGGAAGTCGAGTCTAAGGGGAGGGGGATGTATTGCCCACTTCCCTTTGACACCTTTGGATGCTTATTTTGATACAGTTGATCACATTATGGACATTATTATGTTTTGATTTAGTATGCTGTTAGACATTTGATCATGGATTATTGTTGATCTTGATTTGGATATGATACATGATGATTATTAGAGACACTCATATGTGGATGATGATATACTATTTGACATGGATGTTTTATGGATGTTGTTCAGACATGTGATTTTGGATATTATGAGTAGACCTAGAAAATGGATATTATATGATGATGATAGTTGTTGATATAAATTATATGTGATAATGCTAAATTACCTTGATGTTGTTGTGATTCACTTATTTAGATGATTTTGTGATTATATTTATATTCATTTTGGATGTTCTGATATGGCCACGAGGCCGAAGGAGGTATTTGTATTTTGCAGGTTAAATATCACAACAAAACATTGGGGGATTGGAGACCAACCATAATGGAATTCTAGGTGAATTCGACAAGGTCACCATGGAAACTTGTTTTATTGTGTTGTGTGTTTGTTGCTAGGGATTCCCATTGGGGGGATCACCTTTATATGTGACCATGGGTTTGTGTATTTTATTAATGTGGTTAATTTTTATTATTGTTGTATGTATTTTATTAGTAATGTGTCCATTTCTTTTATTTAATTAAAATTGTGGTAGATTAATGTGAGAAATCATATGGTTAAAATTTAAATAAATCAAATTGGGATATGGGAAAGTAATAATGGAAGTTGTTGGATATTTGTATTAAATATGCAAGGGATGTGTAAGTTTGTGTAAGAGTTGTGTAAGTCAGATTTTGGAGTATGAAACACTCCACCTCCTTGGAAATTCGAATTTGTCCTTAGGGGTATTGTTTTTGGAGGCTTGTGGGATAAGTAAAACTTGTCCCATACCTCTAAATTTAATTTACCAACCATACTTATGGTTGGAGAGGTGATTTTAGACTTTTATAATGCTTTTTATTAATCATGTTGCAAGTTTTGATTACACTCTCTTACATTTTATTTAATTTGCAGTCCTTTGGGGTGTGGGCTTTTTGGAGTGTGCAAGTAACTTGTCATATTTTCACCCACCTCTTTATTGTGCTTGGGAGAATGAAATTTGTCCTTTGTGTTGAGTTTGAGGATGTGTGATGTGGCATCCTACATGGATCCACATCATACTCTTCTCTTCCCTCTTCTGTATAATTCAAACTCTTTGCTTGTTTTGGGTTGTTGAATATTTTTGCATACTTCCTTGGGGGCACATTTTTTTGGTGTTTTCAGCTCTTGCTTTGGAAGGAGTTTGGAGAAAATTTGCATGCTTGGAGATTTCTGTTTTGGGACTGTATTTTGGGCATTGAAACTTGCTGTTTGGAAACAAAAGCTACCATGGAGAGGTAGGAGTTTAACCTTTCTTATTTTAGATGGTGAAGTTTTGCTTATTTATTATGTTGGGTAGAATGCCATAGGCATGGTGTAGGAGAAGGCTAGGGAATCCAGGGGGTGCATAAGGGAATGCCATTGGCATTAGAATTTTGTGGAGGGAGTTTGGGTTTGGGATCCACCACGGAAAATAAATAGCTTGCATTTCTTACTTTGTGGGGGGAATAAGGAAATCTGTGGGGGGCATAAGGAGGGATTGTGGGGGGCATAAGAAAATGTGAGGTGAAATTTTATTGGTAGTTTGATACTGGTGGATGCCTGATTCCCATTTGGGAGGCATAAGTAGCTTCCCCCATAGACCTTTCTCCTTTAGCTTGCATGATCAAGCTTGAGTTTTGTTTTGATTGTTTTCAAATGCAGTTGTAAACTGTTGTTTTTGTGTGGAATGTATTTTATATGAATTATCCATGTTGATAGAATGTTGTGTGTTGTGGAAGCTAGTTGTTTCCATGGATTGAATTACACCTCTTATTGTATTTTGGTTGGGGCTCAGGGGAAAATGATGAAGGAAGGCTTCTCCTTTCATTGGATTTCTTGGTTGGGTGGAGAGCGTTGTCTTTCCCCCTCTTTTATTGTGATCAAATTGGAAGAAAATGAAAGCTTGCATGTTTCTGTTATGGAGCAAAGGAAAATATAGTTTTGCCAGCCCCTTTTGAAACAAATTTATTTGTAATCCTTTCCCACTATGATGTGGATGAAAATTGTAATGTATTCTTGTGAAGAAAATATGTTATAATTGATTATGGAAGTATATATATTTGAATTGTGAAGGATGGTTATATTCTGTTCTATCATTGGAATGAAACAAATAGAATTCTATTATTACATTCAACATGGAAAGATGTAAAGTTTTATAATTTAAGTCAATAAAGAGTTGAAGGATCTTTTCTCATTTGCATTTTTTAATTGAATTCAATGTTTCATTATATGGCAAAAGAGTTAATTAAATCTCTGATTGAAAGAAAGAAACACATGTAAGAAAAATACAGTAAATTACCTCTATGGAAATATACAAAATTGAAACCAGAGTTACATTTTGGGTTTAGAATAGTTTGATTTAAGTCATTTAAATGTAATGGATTAGTTTAGAAAGGAAATGCCACACTTGAATGATAAAATTGATATACATATTTAAAAGAAATGGATCTCTATTATAAAAATTAATACTGGTAAATAAATTCAATCAAATTATACAATTTAGACCATAACATAATAATAAACTTGAAAATGATATGATTTAGCATTTTAAGACATTAATGAACTCAAATTGACAAAGAAAACTTAAGATAACAATTTATCCATTGCAAAATCGAACCCAATCCCTTTCACAGCCATTTTCTATCAATTGTTGGACAAAATTCAAATTGGAATCAATTGATAAAATTTACCTTCCTAAACCATTCTAAATCCCTCCTAGAGTAATCCTCCATGTATATTTATCATGTTGAGTGAATAAGGAGATCAAATTGAACAAAAATTTATAAGTCAGAATTACCAGTTTGCTATTTAAAACCCTGCAGATCGTTTTCATAAAATTAACCCCTTAAAATTTATCAAAATGTAAAATTGATGATTTTTGTGCAAATAGGGAATCAAGATATTTCTAGAAATTCCTCATCTTCCCAAAACTGAGCTTTCTAGCTCAAGTTATGACCCTTTGAAGTTTTACTGTCTTGGCGGGAAAATTTGGGAAAATTTTCCCTAGCGGGCCAGCAGCCCGAAAATTTCCCGTTGAATTTATCCTTAGAATTTTTTTTGAAAAATTTGCTTGGGAAATTTTTTGAACTTTTCTCTGCCATTCTGCAGCCAATCAGAGGCTACCATGTGTCCTCACGGGGCAGCGGTGGAGGTGCAACATTATTTTTTTCTTTGGGACCTTTTGAAATTTTGGGAAAATTTTACCTTTTTCCCTGTCGGCCCACAGCCTATCACAGGCTACCATGTGGCAGCATGGGGTGTTGGCAGAGGGGGTAGAACCTTCGTGACCTAGTTGGATTTTTTAAATTTTTGATTAAAAACCCCATGGCCCCGCACTCCCGCCATCGCCTCGACGTTACTTCCCGTAGATGCATGGACCCGCACGTCAAACCCTTCCCTTTTCCCTCCTCTGGAAAATTTCCTCAAACTCTCCTGCCACCACGCCCATCCCTCTCCTTCTTCCCCACATTGTTGGTTGAGCATCACGTGTCCCGAGTGGACCCATGGGCACGTGGGCACTAGTTGGACTTTGCTCCCTTTTAGTGATTTTTTCCCTATTGCCGCAGCTGCTCCGCCCTTCCCTCACATTCTCCCGCTTTGGATTAGGACCTGACACATGTCTTGGAGGACCTGCAAAGGTGTGGGTGCAAATGAGAATTTTTATCCCATGTAAGGAAAAATTTGAAATACCGGTCCGTGACCCGCCAACACAAAAATTGCTTTTCTTTCCCGCTCGACACGTGTCCCTTTTGGGAAATTTTGACCCCTAAGCTCCATCGGTCCATAACTAGAGTTTTACAAGGAGTTAGGATGACTTCTTTATATCACCGAAAAGGTGAGAAAATTTCCTATCCAATGGGAATGATTTAGGGAAATTTTGAATGCATTAAGTGTGAGAAAAATAAATTTGAAACTCTGAGCCTGTTAGAGAATGGGCATGATGATATTTTAATCCCTGAATCTAACTGAAATTTCTAACCCTAAAATTTGGGCCATGTGACCTTTGAAAATTGATAATAAATAAAAAATATGTTTTAGTAATTTTAAACTTGTTCAGGAACCCGTTAATGCCAACGGTTTTCTTGCAACCTGGTTGTAGACACTTCTAATGAAAAAAATTATTCCATAACTTTCTTGACTAACCCTACATTGTTTCTTGTCTCTCAAGTGGGTTGTTTCAATGGGCATCACATGTAGTTTTGTAGGAACATTTGAAACCTTCTCTAATAAATAATAAAATTTGAAACATCCCAAATCACTCTCAAAATTTAAAAATATGCAGTGTAAAGTTGTGAAAAAACTTGACAAGGTTTATGTAAGAAGACTTCTCAATGAATTTTAATATTTTAAGCAAAAACCCATTACCTTGGAGCTCAATTATCTTAAATACATGAGTCATGACATGTTAATTCATCATTTGAATGAGATTTTCTAGGCTTAGTCATTTTAGAACTATCTCAAAACCACCATGAACCAGTTTTTGAACTTGAGCTTCATAATTAATATTGCAGTCACTGAGTTGTTCAATTCCACCTCCCATTTACCAAGAATGAATTCAAAAAATTCTTGATTATTTTTTGATATAGTCACAATCAATTGAAGGAAAACAATCATACTGGTTTGATGTTCTCCCTAGACACACCATGAAGGATATTTGAAAGAGTTTGCACATTTGGAGTAATCTCACCCTTGACCATGACAGCTGGAGGTTTTAACATGTTTTCTTGATATTTTGGAGGGTTTCAACCACATCATAAACCATGCATACATTTTACTGAAATATTATAATAAATAAATGCAAGCATGGAGTGCTTAATATATGACTGCATAGACATGGCTTTACAAATCACTTGCATACCTACATAACGCAGTCCTCCCTGAGATTTAATAAATTCATCATTTTGACTTGGAAAATATTTTATATGCTTTTTAGGAGTGTACAAGGTTGTAAAAATTATCTAGAGTTAGAAAAATCATGTTAAGCCTATCAACTCAAGAATGATCCCTGGAGAGAGAGAAAACACTGGTAGAAAAAAACTCATAATTTCCTTAATTATTAACCAATTTGTTTCAAAAATTTTGTAGAAGTTAAAGACTAAAATATTCTCCAAAAATTTCTTATATGATTTATCTGAAGAAGCCTTAATATTTTTTCTTGGGTGCTAAGAATTCATAGGGCTCAAAATGCCTTTCTCAATGAACCAATTTTAGAAAAACCAACATAACTTTGACATAACTCTTTAGAACTTGATGAAATTTGGCATGAAGCACCAAAACTCACCCCTCTACATGATACAAAAGTTTTTTATTATCATAAATATCCTTGTAAAATTTAAATCTATCTCATTTACCTCAGCCTACAATGTTAGTCCTCAAAGCCAACTTTGGTGAACTTTTAATTTTTGCCTCCAGGAGATAAACTAAGCCTTTTTGTTGCTCACACATGCCATAGAAAACATTCCTAGGATCCTCCCATGCTCACATTGTCTTTTCATGACCTGTTCTAAACTTTCACACCTCATCAGGATCTAGAAAAAGGCCTAAATAAGCCATATATAACTATGACTTCTAAAAAATGACTTGAAGCTCACTATAAGAGCTTGTGCCCATGATGACACTATCATATCTGACATGTTAAACATCTGATCCATCCATATGAACCATGTACATGCTTCAAGTGGACTCTGACTTCACAAACCAAGCCTGTAGAACACTGAATTTTTTTTGAAACTTTCCTGAATGCTCACTAAACCACTGAAAAGGCACTACCAATCAACCTTCATGTCTTTAACTAAACTTCACTTCACCAGTCACTCCTTTACCATCAATTCCAATTGACATCAATGATAACACCAATGGCCATGATTAAACATGGTGCTAGTCTCCCAACTCGGTGCTAGTGTTTGAAGCCATAAAAAGATAAAACAATGAAATGCCTCAAAGAGTGTAAGATTTATAAAGCTAATAAAAGTGCAAAAGACAAAGTAGAATGCTAAAGGGAGTTGTCAATTACTAGTCTTCTTGCTTAGGAATCATGTAAATGCCAACATGCTTTTAGGACATAGAATTATAGCCAAGTGTATATATTTTGTGTCTATAGTTCCTATGCCTTATTTTATCTTCTTTCATGCACTCTAGGAGCCTAAAACTGTTTATTTTTCCTTGAGGGACCGTGAAGACAAAATTTTTCAATATAACCAACATTATGATAGTTATATCAAACTATTTCATTCTTACCTCTTTGCTGATGAGAACTGAAACTTCTTCCATGGTTCCATGAATCCTCATTCTTGAAGGACCTTCTACCACATTACCTTGTTCTATGACAAAATTCATTGCAACCATGAAAAAAATTTCATACCTCATTACATTAGGTTGAATGATAGACCTTGTCTTCATATTACTTTTAAATTTGTTCTCTTTATTATCTTCATTGGAACTTGAACTAACATTATCATCTCTATTGCTTTTCTTGAGGTCTTAAATGAATCCAAGACTTGTCCTATCACCAAAAAACTTCTACCTATCCAAGAGATCATTTAGATCCTTGGAACTCTTCTTAAACTTATGAATATATCTTACCTTGCTTGATGCTCCAACTACTTCTACCTTTATGGACTCAAATTATCTTTCATACTTGATGCAATCTTCCTCCTTAGACTTTAGGCTTGTTTTTATAGTATCCACCTAATTTTCTAACTATTCAAGGATATCTCATAATTATTTGTGTCAAACCAATGTTTCTCTTCAAGAATATGAATCTTGTCTTCATAGTCCTTAATCTATCACTTTAGTTTCTTCTTCTTCTTCTTTGCATGCTTCAAATCTTCTAAGAAACTCATCAACTCAACTTCAAAATCTTCTTCATTTGAATTCATACATGAACATTTAAATATGGAATCCTATATTTTAAGACTACTATCTCCTTTATCCATAAACAAAGTTTCATTTCTAATAACAACATCAACATCATCAGAATCACCAGTTTCACTACTTACCTCAGATGAGCTGTAATCTTACTTGGAGTATACCTATTGGAATTCTTCTTTCCATCATATTTTATAAAATTCATCTTTCTCTTATCATATGTGTGGGATATCTTATATTCATTATTATCTTCATCATTCTCACCCTTATGCTTGTGAGGAAACTTGACTACAAAATGTCCAATCTCACCACAATTGAAGGACTTGAAGGGAAACTTACACTTATACTCACCTGATCATATCTTCAACTTCTTGGTAAAAAAAACAATCAATTCATCATCATCAATATCAAAAACATCATAATTCAAGATATTCTTACCTTTTGACTTCCTTTCAACTTTGAAGGATACTTCCTTCTTGGGAGGTTTATAAACACATGTGCTCATTTCATAATATTTCAAGATACCATGGAGTTCATCCATTAGTAGAGTAATAAGATCCTTGGATTCCTCTATAAATAATAATTTAGGATCAAATTTAGGTGTGAGAGATATCAGCACCTTCTGCACCACCAAATATTCTTTCACTTCTTCTAATCCTCTAATGGTATTGAACACATGATCTACTTTGAGAAGATATGCAACAATGTTTTCTTCTTCCTTCATCTTCAAACTGTTAAACTGATTCCTATAGGTCTGGAGATTTACCAAATTCACCTTCATGTCACCTTAATAAAATACTTATAGCTTATCCCACATAGCCTTATTTATAGCACATTGCATAACCTTGATAAATTTTGACTCAGCCAAGCCAAAAAAAATGACATTCATTACTTTAGAGTTATCATTATTTACCTTCTTACATGTTGCATTTGTTGGAGGATTTTGAGGAATAGTGTATCCATCTATAATAAACTACCAAATATCACATCCCAAGGACATAATGTGAGTTCTCATCCTCATGCTCCAAAAATCATAGTTTGTCCCATCAAACATATGAGCTTTTCTAGTAGAGGAACCACTTTACTGACTCACCATATTTGTGCTTCAAAGGATATCCTCAAGCTTGTACATATTACTATTTTACTATGCCTTCAATATGTTGTTATATGCATGAATATTAACTAAGAAAATTATTCACTAGTGAAACTATATCTTGTCCATCTACATCTTTGATTGATTTTTACCGCAACTCTCTTCCACATATGTCATTTTTGTATCCACTTTTAGTCAGGTCATAGGTATCCCTGTCTGTCTGTATTTTCACATCTATCATTATTTATATTAAGATGCTAGTTCTCACTAGTGCCCACTCTGGACATTAACACCCAGGTGCTTGTGTCCATTATGGGTGGTTTTTTTCTATTTATTATTTTTACAAATTTTAACATTTATGGTCAGCATTTTATTTTTTCTTATCCTTATCCCGTGTTCATAGTCAACCTTTTATGTCAATAGTTTCAAAATTCAAACAAAATATTCATATCTACACAACATACATACTATTATTATGGCTAGAAATTCAAAGGGGCTATCACATCTGCATACTATCACTACTATTAGAAGGGACTATGTTTTGGGCTGCATACACTACATAGGAAGGAGACGTGCTGAATTACATACCATGTATTTGAATAAAAGATAGTCGTAGCCCACTATCTTAGCATCATTGGCGTAAGGGAAAAAATAAGGTCATTATTTCACACACAAGCACACAGAAATATATGGAGTTTGAAATGTAGTGCATCGCTCGGTACTAAGTTCACTCATCCGGTGACTAGTGGGGTCAATTTGAATTCACATATTGCATATTTTTTTCAGATCTAATATATTTATAAGCATGTGCATATATTCAGTGTTTTTTTTTGTAGGTTACAGGTGTGATAAAAACCCTAACAAAAATTCATAATGAAAAAACATATATTGGAGTGTAGACCCTCAGACCTATAAAAAGAGTAGATCCTGAATATTCACATAGACACTAGCACCCAAAATAGACACTAGCACCTGAGCGCTCCTTTCCTCATGTGGGTGCTTCTGTCATGCATAGTAAAAAGTATCACAACTCTCTGCTAGCCACCGTGACATCATTTACAACTAGATCCAACACATACATAGTCACGAATACCTCCAGGTTGCACAAAAATCAGCTAAGTCATATATCTCTCTTATTTGCCTAGAGTTTTACACTGTTTGAGTACTTAGCACTTGTATATTATAGTATAATATAATTTATATATTACTTGTTATATTAGTAACTATGAAATATAGATTTAATTCAATTTATATTAAATCATTTTGTGAATCTCACTCTTATTCGAACTTCTTTCCCTATGATCCTAAACCCTCATGGATGAAAAAAGGTACCCATCCCCAAAGCCAAATATGATCTATATGCTCATATAACCAATTTTTTCCAATGCCTCTGAAGAATATGGATTTTTTAACCTCATGCAAAATCATCAATATGATCTGAAAGTCCTCTAACAACTCCTTGAATTCCAAAACTTTCTTCCTGTTGGTTTCCAAAGCCCTAATTTTGGCATAGTTTCTCCTAACCAAAAATTTTCCACATGTTCTCCCTCATCTACTGTCACCACCAATGATGCTCCATCCTCTTCTCCTTCTATTATAGTAAACAATAACAACAATATAGATTCTTTGCATGAGTAGGTTATTATTTTCAAAAACATGGATGCTAATGACTCTAATTATGATGATAAAAATGTAAATACAAATAATGATGTTTTTGCTATTAGTCAAGTTGAATATGAATCTATTTATCCTACCATTCCTACTTCTGAAATTATTTTCAATGATTTTCATGATAAATCCAATGCTAGCATTACTACAAATTCTTTGTATGCTGATGATAATCTTGATGAAATCCTTTCTTACAAAAATATGGCTGATAGTGAATTTGATTATGATAATGATACTATACATGTTAATGATGATGTTTCTTCCATTAAATTTACTGAATGTGAATCTACACCTCCTCTTTCTTCTACTTCTACAGTGTCCATATTGTCACCAATCCTACTCCTGATACACCTCTCATCATGTCTCATAATCATAAGCATGGTATATCTATAGAGCTTCCACAATCATCTCCTCCTCTCACACCTCCATCCCCTCCTTCCACATCCAATCCCCCTTCTCAGGTTCCCATGATCACTCATAATGGAAAGATTTAATCCCTCAATGTACCTCTCACTTCCCAAACCATCCCTTCATAAGACACCCTCTCTCTCATGCATGTTGGTAATTTTGAAACTCAAGTTCATACCCTTACCCTCGAGAGTAAATCCTATTATGCCTCCATTGATAATAATGCCCTTCCTAAAAATCCCACTCCTAAGAAGATTCACAATTCCAATTTCCCCAAGGGTTTTTTCATGCCTACCTTCTCATGTTTTGATGACATAGACAATCCCTATTTATATCTAAAATATTTTTGATTAGCCATGGTTTCTTATTCTAATGATTGATTGTTACTCAAAGCCTTGTGGATAATTCTCTCCAATGGTATACTTATTTACCTAATAAATCTATTAGTACTTATTATGATATGGAGGATTCTTTTCTTAGATGTTTTATTTCTAACAATGGTCCTAAAGTTACTTATGAAAGCTTGCATTATTTACATTAAGGAAAGAAAGAACATATCTTAGATTACATTTTACCATTTAATTATTGCATGCATTTTCATCCTATCAATATAGAAATGTAATTTATGTTTTTTCGGGGCTCAACTCTGCCATTAAAAGAAAATGTATTATATGATACATGTGATTCATTTACTCTTTTGTGCTATAAAGTTAATGATTTAGAGAAGGACTTAATTGTGGATTATGTTAAAACACCTCCTTCCACTTCTTCTATTCCTCCCTTGCCTACTAAGTCTTCTCCTCTCCCACCTATTGAACCCCCTCCTCAATCATCATATCCTCCTCCGCATAAACATTCTCCTACCCCACCACCATGTCGACATTCACCAAAGTCTTATCCACCTCCCACCCATGAACCATTGCAATTTTCACATACTGCCAAACCACATGATGTATTATGTACCTTACTTGATAATCGACTAATTTTTTTACCTTCCAACTAGAATCATATCCCTCACCGGTTGCACCGCCATCATGACCATCATTTTTACAATTTCCACCACATAAATTGACTCATTGATAATAACTGCTATGATATCGATGATATAATAAAATAATTAGAAGATCCTATTCCACATAAGTGAGCCTGTGCCACTGTTATCTTGTCTCATTCACCTCCTCTTAAGGTCATTATCTATCCACCTCCTAAGTTCATCATTCATCCAATTCCTCCATCTATCCCACCTTTAGCCACATAATATAACCCTATCCAACTTGCTACTACATCTTATTCACTTCCTAAGCAGCCTTCTTCCACACTTACAATTGTCACACCTCCCATTATTGTCACCATTTCCTCTGATATAAAGTTTGGCACCTATACTCACACTGCTGTTATTCCATAGGATCATACCATACATGAAATTCCTCTTCACCTATGGTAGATGATCTACATTTCCATGCCATTACCCGACAACACACTCATGTTCTCAAGGTGCATATATGACTGTTGAAGGAATTGTTACTTAAATGAACCTCTCTCTTACCCTAGGGGAAATGGCTCTTTGATTCCCCCTTCATCTTCATCACACTCAATTACATACATATTTCCAAATCTCATTCTTATATAAGTCTCAAGGCATCATTATTATATTCTCCTACATTATCTAATAACATCATTATCTAATCACATCATCATTTCTATTTATCTACCACATTACATCATATATATACATATCTATTTACCATATGATATACTATTCCCTGTTATTTAATGTAATTCCTATTCAATCCACCACTTAGAAATTCTTTCCACATCGTAACTAATTTCTACAATCAACAATATATATATATATATATATATATATATATACATATCAAATAAACCATTCCAACAATGCACATAGAATCTAACAAACTAAACAATAACTACCAAGTATAAATTATAATCATCACATCATATATAATGCACATTAACAACCAACATTAAATCAAAATGTATATATATATATATTGCATCAAAATCATAGTTACAAAATACAATCACTAGGGGGGAAGTCCCCATGCATCAATACACCATATATCATACTTGTTATCACTATATACAATTGTGGGACCTTTAGAACTTGAAGCTTCACCGCTAACTCTATGTCATTGATCTCGGCCTCTATATCTCTCAAGTTGGCTCTGTAATATGGAAATATCTGCTATATGCTCTACATATCATCCTTGTAGCTCCACATACCATGCAAATACATGTTGAGATAGGTCTCCTCCTCCTACAACCCATCTCACTTTCTCTGTCTCTGTATGAGACTCATCACACTCAAAAAATCTATATACATGACTTCCGGTATTGCCACCGAATCAAAAAAATGCTCATGCTTTCCCATATTCATGTTTACTTGCTCTAGCATCCCTCCTCCCATGAGCACATTCATGGGCATGTTCTGTGTCAACGTGCGTATGGAGGTATCTATAATAAACATCCAATAGGAATCTCCAATAATAAAACAAAAAACATTCTCTATTAATCATCTTCATATTCATCCACTATATAAATCAATCAAAAACTAACAAATCACAACAAACCATACTTATGCTATGCTCATGCCACTACTATATCATCTACCTTAGGGGAAGGTGCTTGACCCTCAACTACAACTTTTGGATCCCCTGCCACATCTACAACTACTAGACATAGCAACACCTATTGGTGTGTCCTCCACCATTAATTAAACACCTTAGTGCATCCCGTGTCATCTGCCTCATCTGCACCTAAGGGCACTAGATGTGCTCATGTAGGGCTTGGCCTTGACCTAGGTCACCTTTTGGACCTTATATATTGATACCATATATGGCTCTGGGGTACATCCTATCTAGAAACTCACTCACCCTAGAATAACTCCGCTACTCCTGGGAACCAATCCTCTAACCACATTATGTGTTGAATGCATTATAACTCAACACCGTCCTCCACCCATCCTCCATAGTATCTATATGACCTATATATAAGGCCCCAAGATCCATCTAATCTAATATTAACCTATATGTTGTAGTATATATCCTCCTACTATGGGTACCCACCCACCTCACCACAAATATATCTGGTTGAGACCAATCAACCCATGGCCCACTAAGCGCCCTCAATATAGCTATATGCTCATATTCCCACACATGAAATAAAGTAGTATCTCCTTATCCACCTCTATGATCCTCTTGAGTAAATATGTATAATTTCCCTTTATAAATGGGCCACCACACACAATGCCCATGCATATCTAGTACTGTGCTCCTACATACTATGGAAAATATCATGCATCCTGTATAAAATCCCAAATCCTTTGCCTTATAAGGCCACCGATGAAGCTAATACCACTGCAATAAATTTCCATAATCATGGAACCCTAGATCTCACAATCACATACAAGCTAATAAATGTCTTAGCTTGTACTCGAGACCTTACAAAATATAGTTGTGCTACCCTTGTCTCACTACGGGCATCCAATACGGTTATGATCTATACTCTATCTCCAATAATATGAAACTTTTGTATCCTATATACATCCTCCAATGCCACCGTCATCTCACCTATTGGCTACCGGAATGCACAAGTATCTACATACCATCTCTCACATAAAGTAGTCAATAAAGGCATATTATGGGGTATATCCCCCAATCTCGTAATGTGTCACAGGATGTCATGGTCGTATATCTCCCACTCATCATATGTCAACTCTAAACCAAGTAACATACTCAAGTGATGGCCCACCTAAAACTCCTTGGAGTGTATATCTCTCTATAAAGCACAACAAAGCAACAAAAACACTGTATTAGCATGCCATACATACTTCAAATAACCTAAAATTAATACAAATACACACATTTCACTAAACAATATCAAAACCCTACTCCTATAAACTAGCTCCTAGAAACAAGTCACTAGTGCCCATAAGTAGGTCAATATCGCCAAGAACTGGGCGCTAGTGTCCTAAAGGATAGAAACACCTTTCTACTTCCATCTTGGTTCGAAACACCAAATTCTAAAAAAATTCAAATTTTACTAAAACTGATACAAATAAGCATATTTAACAAACAATTCCAAATTTGGTCATACATACCATCTCCTTAGTCATCTGCGTAGCCACAAATGCTGCCACCCTCTCGAATCTCATCCAACTAGATGCTCTAACTTGTGGCATCCTCACAGCTCAGAGATCTAAATTTCAATCACTCTTGGTTCAAATGAAATTACTATTCAAATTTTCCATATAACTATATATATTAATTCAAATTTACCCTATACTATAGTTACTACTTGCCACCATTATTAGTCTACAATGGGCCAATTCTATGAAAATAAAGAATATTGAAGTGGAGGGGACTCATTATACATTGTAAATGTTATAAAGGGCCTATCCAAGCATCATATACATATTGAATCTATTATTAAAGATGCTAAGGGTCTATTAGAAAAGTTTGACAATATTCAAATCAATCATGTTTTTCGTGAAGCTAACTCGTGCGTTGACATAATAGCAAGCATTAGTGTTTAGGCACATAATAAAACTTGGTGGTGGAGTGAGGTGGATTTTTATGATAGTATTAAATATTTTCTAAATGTAGAAAAGTAGAATTTATTTCAAATGTGAGAATATGATACGAGCTATCCTTGTTATTATTCTTCAGTGTGTGAGAGTTATCTTGGTCATCGTTTCTAGGTATGTGGCAACTGCGACACTTAAGTTAAATGTTTGTTTGAGTTTTATGTGTAGGTTCATTGAAGACTGGTTCTATTTTTAGTATTGTTTCCTTAAGATGGGTGATAGTAGGGTTAGGGTTGAGCCTTCATCTTTCTTGGGTTTGGAGAGAGATGTTGTTATTTGGGATATTTTTAAGGAAGGGGGAATCAATCATTTTCGGGTACGGTTGTGAGGGTTTGATGAAACTATCTCAAAGGAATTCACAATGGTGTGGGATAATGAGGTTGTCACTATGAGGGGTGTTAGTTTTTTTGTCTCGGAATATTTGATTGGAAGGGCTACTCATATATATTGTGGTGGAAGCCATGTGTTTAAGGATAAGACTCAACTTTATGATGAAGTCCACATTTTTCTTGATAATGAGGAGAAAATTCTTTTAATGGAGGATGGTATAGCCCATAAATCTCTCTCAGGGAGATGGTTTAAAGTTTTTTTTATATTATGAAATATATAACTTTGGATGGAAAGTATCAAAAATTGCATTCTCAACATCTCATGCTTCTCAACCATTTTCAAAGTGGAAGGAAGATGAGTATCCCGTTTTACTTTTTTAATTCCCTTCAGTTGTCTCTTAATCTCTTTAAAGACAAGAAAACAGAGGTTCCCCTTCATTAGGGGTTAATCCTTCTGTTAGTTAAAATGGGTAGGACGATTATGCAAATAAGGGGGATTGACATTAGGCTTGGGGAAGATTGAGAGGACCACATTTCTTTAAATGATATGATTAGGCTCAACAAAATGAAAGAGAGATCCAAGAAGGATTTAGATGCTGTGAATGTTCTTCAGAATATTGCTAGGAAAGACACAAAGGATAACCCTAATGATAGGCTGATGGAGGGAAATAATGTTTTTAATTTTATTGCTAGTAAAATCAAAGATTTGAAGGATACTGTTTATTAAGTCAAAGCTCAGAATAGGAATTTTCTGAGAGGGGTTTAGAGGTCTAAAAGATTGCTATTTTGGAAAATAGGGTTGATGTTCTTCATGAGATGGTTGTAGTTGAAAAAGGAAAGAAGAGGTAGCTCACCATAAGTAGCCTCGACAAGGAGGACATCTAGGTGGAATATTTTGTCCTGAGTTTGAGGACTAGTGAAAAATGTGTATAGGGGTTCTCTCACAGACGTTTTGCCGACTGTCTTTCTGGGATAATTTTTGTCTTGGCCCTCTTTGTTATAGTTTTTTGTCTCTCTGGTTGTTAGGTTCTTATTTTTCTTTGGCTGAGTCAAATTATTTTTGACTCAAGAATTTTGTGGGTTTTTTTATAGTTACTTTTTTATATTTGTGAGCTTCCATGTAAAATCTACTATGTAATCGGCCCTTGGAGCCTTTTCCAAACATTATGTATATAAAAAATATATTTAAGTAACACTCATGGAATTCCTTGATAAGAAGATAAATCTCAAGATACTTGTGGCAGACATGCCCATTATATATGAGATGTTTCTAATCCAAAGATTCTACAGAGACATTGGTGGAGATATAAAGTTGGACTGATCATTTACCACAATACTAGTCACGGGTAATATGAATAAGATACTTCCTATCAGAAAAATGAAATACACTGTGTTAGATCTTGAATTTACACCTCCAGGGGGAGAGAACGAGGTACACATTGTATAGAGGACAGGGCATGAGGAGGTGATGCACAAGAGTTGTTGTTTTGTAGCTGGGGATAGGGTACTCCTCTTCCCACCTGTCCATTCTCTCCAAGGGAGTGGTGGGGATGCACCCTAACAAAGGGCATGGTTGATTTCCTTACTAATGTTATCCAAATAGCTCTCCTAGCAATTTAGATAACTTGTATACACATCCTTCTCCCCTTCACATTCTTCTATCTCCTTCCATTTTCCCTTGTGTTCCTTCCTCCTGTGTGCTTGCTTTCTCTCCTATCCCATCACTCAATCCTTGTATGCACTTCTACAGAATTATCTTCTAATCAGCTAAGTACTTGGCATTCCTCTTGCGTGATTACATAGACTCAGTCATTTCATGCACCCTCTTTTCTTCCTTACTCCTACCCACATGCCACCCCTCTATTTTCCTTTTGTGCACTTGATTCTCACTCTCACGTGTCAAATGTGCTTTCATTCACCTCTTTTTGATTTCCCCCACATGTGTATTTCTTATACACATGACTTTGCACCTTCCCCTTGCACCCACATTCCACACGTTCAGCTTCTTTCCACGTGTGAACCCGGCGCTCCTTCAAAGACAAAATCTTGATCGGGCTTCTAAATGAGCGTGGAGCCTCTACGCATCTAGTTTCATAAAAGGAAAGGGTCAAGGTTGAATAATAAAAGTAGAGGTAGGCCGGTGGAGAGTACCAAGTGTCAGTGCAATGCTAATTCAAGAGCATAATTTGGGGTGTGTTTCTAAACAAGTGCTAGGCTACCACGTGTCCGGGGTCAGAATTTTTGCCCACGAAGCAAAGAGACTCAGTAAAAATACAAAAAAGCCGAAGGAGCTCATGAAATATGACATGTGTCATTTTGGCACATTTTCAAAAGTGAAGGCAGGGGCCGAATCTCTAAGGTGTGCGAGGCTGCCACATAGACCTAGTACGAAAAACTCTTTAAAATATTGCATGCCCATGATGCAAATATTCAAATGGCCATATCTTTTGACTGAAAACTCAGATTTTGGCGGGAGAAGACTTTTTGGAAACATCTCGACACCCTCCACACCATGGAAACAAAAATATCTTTCTTAATAGGATTTGGTGGGTGAAAAATGGGAAAATGTCTATCAGGCCATTATAGGAGAATCAGATTTATTTAACCACCAGATCTGATTCGATTCGATCCACCATTCTTCCTTCTTCAACACACCAAGAAGACAAGGAATCAGACATGAAAGATTTAGGGTGGATTTGAGAGAGGCATTGATTAATAGTGGTTAAGATTTCAAATCAAGATTCAACTTTTTCCCGCTTCTCTCTCTCCTTCTTCCCTTTGTGCTAAATCTATAAAGGCAAGGTCGGGGCTCATTGTAAAGGGTTGGACACTCTTGATCCTTACACATGTTGCTAAGGACTCAATATTTTATGTGTTTTGAGCTACATACCTCCATGTTTGTCTCTTGCATGTAGATATCGACCTCCTTATCATTGTAATATTTATGTGCATTTTTGGAAGTAATAGAAGCATTGTTTTTTGACTATTATCTATCCTAACATGTTTACATTCCTTCTTCTTACCTCTTCTCTTGCATTGTGTATTGTTGTGCTATTTCAAGTCCCCTAATGTTCCATACTTAGTTGTGTTCCATGAGAGTGATCTGGTGAATGCGTATTTCACTATGCTACTCGTGCCTAGCCTCCTTTCATGCATTTCATATCATTATCAATTAGAATAGATAGTGTTCACCCCTCTTTTTTGGTGTTATCACCTTTTTGTGTAGTTTACTTCATGTTATCCTTCTTTCCTTGGTCCCTTGGCATTTTTATCTAGTTTTCCCTTTCAACACTAGGATTAGTAGTAGTAGTAGAAATAGATAGAGAAACCGACATTCTCTGGAGATTCGTCCCAAGCTTGCAAGGTCCCACAACTTGGGGATGATTCCATTGTGGTCTCAAAAGCCTCAAACCTTTCAAGATCTGAGACACATGTGCACATTTGAGAAACCAACAATTACTTTTGAATCTGCCTAAGTTAGGGTGAGAGGACTTGAGACGCATATCAAAGGTTTCAAAATAGGGAAAGGAATAAGTAAGGCATCTTGAGTTTGGCAGGGGAGATCAATTGAAGGTAAGATACATATATAAAGGTAGGTTCGGGGCTCATTATAAAGGGTTGAACACTATAGATCCTTACACATGTTGCTAAGGAATCCATATTTTTTTTTATTTTGAGTTGCAAATCTCCATGTTTGGCTCTTGCATGTGGATATCAGCCTCCTTATCATTGTAACATTTCTATATATTTTTGGAAGTAATTAAAGCATTTTTTTGTGACTATTCTCTGTGTTAACATGTTTTCATTCCTTCTTCTTTCCTCTTCTCTTGAATTGTGTATTTTTGTGCTATTTCAAGTCCCCTGTAGTTCCTTAGTTGTGTTTTATGAGAGTGATCTGGTGAATGTGTATTTCACTGTGCTACTCATGCCTAGCCTCCTTTCACACATTCCCTATAATTCTCACTCAGAAAAAATAGTTTTCACCCCTCTTTTCTAGTACCTTCACCTTTTAGAGTAGTTTACTTCATGTTATCCTTCTTTCCTTGGTCCCTTGGCATTCTTAGCTATTTTCCCCTTTAAGCACTAGGAGTAGCAGTAGTAGTAGAAATAGATAGAGGAGCCAGTCTTCTCCGAAGATCCATCCCAACCTCACAAGATCCCACAACATGGGGATGCTTCTATTATGGAATCAAACACCTCAGACCTTTTGAGATATGAGATGTGGGTGCATGTTTGAGAAACCAACAGTTTCTGGCACGCTCAGTGGGACAATCATTGAAAGTTCAAATTTCATATCTTTAAGTTTTGGTGTGTGAAATTAGTGTTTTAGCCTCTAGAGGCTCATTTCAAACACGTGGCGACTCCCAATATTTAAGATATCTGTTTTAGTAGTCCTGAGTGCCTTTCATGAGAAGAGTGCACACACGAAGAAGTGTAGTAGCTGAAGATTATGTTGAATACCTCTAGCTATCCCCAAGAAGAGTTTGTTCCAAAAATCCCACACGTACATCTCTATCTCTAGCGCACCATGCCCATTCAACTCCTCTTGAAAAAAGACAACCTATGTGCCCTGCAATGGCTCATTAGCCCCCCTACATTAAGAAGCTTTGAAAACTTTGATGGAGGGAGTCCCTTACTCCTAGCTGTCCAACATGATATGCCAAATGACATGATCAAGAGTATTCCTTACTTTATTGGTGAGAATCAAGTCACCCCTCAGGAGCATATCTAGGATGTAGCAAATGTGTGCTCACTCTATTTGATCACACATAATGATGTAGCAGTTAGGCTACTTGTAGCCTCTTTCAAAGCTAAAGCACTTCAGTGGTATAGAGGCTTGAGACTCAAATATATCACCACTTGGAATGAGCTGAGAACAACTCTATGCAATTATTTTAAAGACAAGTCGGATCACCTATCTTTGGTGGAGAAACTAAAAATAGGAAGGAGGGTGCCCAATGAGAAGATGACTAATTTCAACATCAGATTTCAAAAGACTTGGGATAGAATCCCTCTTGTGGTAAGACCTACAACCCAACATGATTTAATTTATTATCTGAAGGCACTCAACACTGATATTTTAGTTACGATACAATTTATGGGAGGTAGAACCTTACCAGCCACTTATAGTATTGTAGTAAGGGTAGAAAATAATTTTATTCAGGTGGGTAAATTAGCTCCCAGACCGCCTATGCCCTTGTTCCCAGAAATGTTGCAAGCACTCCAACCTTCTATAGTCTCTATTCCTACTCCTGAGTAGAGCACGCAACCGGTTGCCTCAACATCTTATTCTCCATTACAAAAAAATGAAAATGAAGAAATGAAGGCCGTGATCAGAAATTTTTCAAACAAAATCATATCATTGGAAAAGCAACATGTTCAAGCTTGTAGAGGCATTTCCAATCAGGCACATGGCCAAGGGAATCAGCTTTGGCAGAATCAATACAGAAATCAAAGATACACACCCAACCAATAGAATGATAGGTAATAGCCTAATGCACATCTACCCTTGCAAGTTGTTTCTCCCATACCTTCTCTTTCAGCACCTAGTATGAGCCAAGTGCTTGTTCCAGTTTAGAACAATTTGGAAAAAGAGTCAGAATGGGGCTTCCCTTGTAAAATTCCTCATAGTCAATATCATTGTGTTAATGCTGCATGCACCCAAGCCTTCATGATTTAGAATTCTTCATCCTATGAGCCCTCAACAAGCACCCATGAAGCAGATAATCTGGAAGGAATAGAAGATCCTATGGAAACCAATTTTATGTTTTTTGGTGTGGAGAACTTTTGTGCAATCAACCAAGCTACAGAAGATAAAAATAGACCACGTACCCAAGTTGCAGATAACACAAGATACAAGAAAAGAATATTAGAATCAAGCATGTAGGTTATACCCCTGGCAACACAAGTAGATCCTTAGAAGAAGAAAGAATCACACAAGGCATCGTGTAGTAAAAGTTCTCAAATCCCTATGTAGGAGGCCCCTCGTAAAGCTCCTTCTGAAGCAGCACGTTCCCATCCTTTGGTAGGCCAGGCCTTTGGTCCAGCTAAAATTAAGGCTTCCACGCTTGAACAATCAAGAAGGGATGTTGTTCCTTGAATGCACAAGGTGGGGGGGGGGCTTCCATTCAACATTGTTGACCAGATGAAGAAAACAAACATAAACATCATAATGTGAGATGCCCTAACCATTCCATCTCAGCGGGATCTGTTGCATGAAGCTTTGGCACAACTTTTACGTGTTGACCCGGTTATGTAGAATCCACATGATTTTATCAAAATATGACAAGAAGAAGAGAAAAAAGTAAGTAAAGTTGATAAAACCCAACCCTTCTATATGTACTTGATTATAGGTAAACACCTCATGTATAATTACTTGATTGACTTAGGCACTAGTACTTTTATTATGCCTAAGAAGATAGATGATGTCTTAGGTCTAAAATATAGCCATTTGTCTAAAGGAGTCCTACAAATTGGTGGCTCAATTGTAACCACCTTAGGAGTCATAAAGGATCTTGAGTTAACCCTCCATGCATGTCCAATCCTGACAATTACTCAAGATGTGTCAATTATTGACCCGCCTCCTTTATTTGCCCTATGTCTATCAAGAGAATTTACTGCTAAAGTGCGTGGTTAATTTTCTTCTGATTAGTCTCATATGTTACTCAAGACAAGGTATGGTACCTGGTTTACCATACAATATGAGCCTATATTTTATTAGCATGTACAGCCATATGTCCCATCCCCTCTCCAAGCCAATTGTCTTATCTAGGAAGAGCAAGTTTTAGTTCCTGAAGAGAAATCTCTTCCACCCTCTGTTCCAGACCTAGTGCTTGATGAATGGGCAGAAAGGAATCACAAATTTGATCCCTATGCTGAAGAACTGGAAGCCTATGAAATAGGGCTTGGTAATTATTTCATTATAGAAGAAGATGCTACACTTCCACACTCAGTCATAGGAGACAAAGTTCAAACTGGTCTATGGAAGTTATACTTTGATAGATTTGGAAGTAGAAATGACGTAGGAGAAGGAGTGGTTCTTATTTCCCCTAAGGATGAGAAATTATTCTTCACACATAGGCTATAGTTTGCATGCCCTAACAATGTGGCAGAATATGAAGCGCTAGTGCATGGTTTGCTTATTGCTGAGAAGAAGAAATTTAAATCACTGCAGATCTTTAGGGACATAGAATTGGTCATCCACCAGGTCACCAACAAATGCCAGAAAAAGAATAATCTTCTTAAAGCTTATAAACATAGAGTTTGGGACCTACTTGAGAGATTTTATGCCCTTAATCTACAGGTAGTCCCACACAAAATGAACAAAGAAGCTGACAAAATGGCCACACTTGGTTCAAAATTTTCTCATGCCGAGGACTTTGTTAAAGGAAACACTCAGCACATTAAGATGGTAATCAGACCACCCATTCTAGATAATAACACCAGCTGGAAAATGTTCGACAGTGATGCATAGATTGTCCAATTTATCTAGAATGAAGCTAAATTTTCATCAAGTATGCAAGCTGACTTGCATGACATCTATGGTGACCAAGTAATACAGCTAAAGACAAATAGGTTTCCTAAAGGGCTGGTCACCTTAGAGAAAATGTTCAGCCCTGATGATGAGCTCAAGGGTGAAGAAAGATACATGCATGCCACACAAGAGGATTGACCCTCTATTACTATTGCATGTGGAAATGAGCTGCTGCTCAACAAGACTTGTGCGCATGAAGAAAAACAAGCCTTCATCTCTCTCTGTCAAAAATACAGTGACATTTTATCATGGGAGTATGAGGACCTTAAAGGTTTTGATCCAAGTGTTTCTCAACACTCCATTAACCTTGATCCTGGTATAAATCCTATCAGGTAGAAATAACCACCAGTCAATCCAAAAATTGAGCCCCTCACGAGAAAGGAGTTATCCAAACTCATTGAGGCAAAAATTATATTTCCTATCAAATAATCTACTTGGGTTGTAAATCTGGTTCTAATATGCAAGAAGAATGGTGAAATCAGACTTTGTGTTGATTTCAAAGATTTGAATAAGGCATCTCTAAAGTATCATTATCCTCTACCTTCAATGGAGCAAATTCTGTAGACTTTGGATGGCGCACAAAGGTTCTCCACGCTAGATGGGTATTTTGGTTTCAACCAGATCCTGGTCAAGGAAGAGGATCAGTTCAAAATAACATTTACAAACAAGTGGGGAACAGATGCACACCATAAAATTCCCTTTGGTATGTCAAATGTGGGCGCAACGTTTCAACATGCCATGGATATTTCCTTCAAATGTTACATCAATGAGTTCATCTTGGTTTACCTAGATGATATAACTATCTTCTCAAAGCAAGGTGTGCATCACATGACACACTTAGAAAAGGTCTTTGAGAGATGCAAATAATTTTGGGTATCTCTTAACCCCAAGAAGTGTAATTTTTTGGTGGCTCAGGGAAAGCTCTTGGGCCATGTGGTTTCAAAATATGGTATCACAATTGATCCTAAGAGCATTTCAGCCATCCTAGCCCTTTCCTTGCTGGCACACAAAAAGGCCTTACAGTCCTTCCTTAGCAAGATTAAATTTGTTAGGCATTTTATCCCTAACTTTGTGGGACTAGTTCGGCCCATCACCCTCATGCTAAAAAAGAACATAGCCTTAAGATGGACAACAGAAGGAAGAGAAAGCTTCAACAAGATCAAGAAAGAGATTTCTTGTGCACCGACACTCATCAATCTAGATTAATCAAAGGATTTCATCCTTTATGCTTATGGTGCTGATGTAAGCATTGCTACTGTCCTAACATAGGACAACAAATAAGGTCTGGAACAACTAGTGGCCTTCTTCAGCCAGAAACTGAAGGATTATGAATTGAAATATAGTCACATCGAGAAGCAGGTATTCGCCATCATGCGTGCGCTCAATAAATTCAAGAGCATGCTCACCACAAATCATATCAAGGTGTTAGTCTCCCAATCATCTATTGGAAAATTCATCATGAGAGTAGAAATCAGTGAGAAGAGAGTGCGATGGGTGACAAAAATCATGGAATATGATGTGACTATCAAGGCCACAAAGCTGGTAAGAGGCAGTACACTATGCAAGCATATTTCTAAGGATGCACAGAGTGAACTTGAGGCTTCATTATTTCTGGATGAAGACCTCTCATGTGTAGAACATGAATAGAATATAAACCCCAGTGCACGTGACTAGATGAAGGACATGATGACATTCCTTTTTGAGGGCACTTACCCTCCTAGTTTGAACAAAGAAAAGAGAAGGAATATGAGGTTGCAATCTAGCCCTTATGTTTTGATTGATGGAATTCTCTTCAAAAGAAATCTAGATGGCGTGCTGTTAAGATGTATCAATGGCACATAAACTAAAAAAGTGCTAGCAAAATTTCATGATGGATTCTCTGGTGGACACTTCTTTGCCAAAACTATAACAATGAAAATCATAATGATAGGTATCTTTTGGCTTACCCTATTTGCAGATGCAAATAGTTGTGTCATAAAATTCAAGGAGTGCGCTTTCTTTGTAGGAAAGAAAAGATTGGTAGTGCTTCCCCTCTGACCAATCCAAGTGGATAAGCCTTTTATGCAATGGGGTCTCGACTTCATAGGCATGATAAATATACCTTCAAGCAATGGACATAAATGGGTGCTGACAGCTACAAATTACTTCACCAAATGGACTTAAGCTGTTGTGCTTAAGGAATCAACTGAGGTAGTCATCCTTGACTTTCTCAAAGGTTTAGTCACAAGGTTTGGTGTTCCTCAAACCATTATCTCTGATAATGTAAAGGCCTTCCTTGGTGCTAAAATCAATGATTGGGCTATAATTCTAGGCATTTACCTGAAAACCTCTTCTACCTATTACCCTTAGGGAAACATCCTGGCATAATCAACAAACAAGAACCTAATCAGAATCATGAACTGCATAATGAAAATCAGCCAAATACAATGGCATATGAAGGTCTTACGCGCGCTCTGGCCAGATAGAATCACAATAAAAAAGGTAATAAGAACTTCACCTTATAAGCTTATTTATGACAAGGAGTGTGCCTTTCTTTTGACACTATAAATAAATTCATTGGTGCTTACTCAGTAGCTGGAATTTGAGGGCGCAGATCAGAGAGAAATCAAGATGGCAGAGCTGGTTCATCTTGAAGAGCTCAAAAAATCTGCCATGATCAAGCTAGAACAACATCAATAGGTATCATAGAAATGATTTGATAAGAAGGCTAGGCTTCAAGATTTCATAGTTGGCGACCTGGTTATAAAATGGGATGCTGACAGAGCTAAACCAAGATGTCATTCAAAGTTTGATGCACTTTGGAGTGGCCCATACATCATCAAGTCCTACAAAGAAGTTAACTCTTTCAAATTAACTCATCTAGATGGAAGCACGCTGCAAATCCCAATAAACAAGATCTATCTTAAACCCTTCCTTTAGGTTTACTACATCATGTTGTATATATTAAAGTAGTTTCAATTCCTCCAAGTTTGCTATGCACACATTGTTTGTTTGTATATAGTTCGTTCGTCTTGTGTGCTTCTTGCGCGCACTCTTTTGTTACTTCCAGAGTGCAGATATGATTTTTAAGTGATTACAGGAGCATTTTCATGATTGAACAAGTAGA
The DNA here is from genome assembly GCA_019776745.2 of Taxus chinensis. Classification (NCBI taxonomy): domain Eukaryota; kingdom Viridiplantae; phylum Streptophyta; class Pinopsida; order Cupressales; family Taxaceae; genus Taxus; species Taxus chinensis. The sequence continues at coordinate 365,077,511 of CM034154.1, forward strand.
CTCCATGCCCAATGGATGCTTAAGGATACTGATCTCTTTCATCTAGTAGGAAGATGGCCCTAAAAGGCACCAAAATTTTTATCCAAATATCTCTCCTAGTAATTTGGATAACTTGTATACACATCTTGCTCCCCTTCACATTATTCTATCTCCTTCCATTTTCCCTTGTGTGCCTTCCTCCTGCGTAGCCAATTTCTCTCCTATCTCGTCACACACTCCTTGCACACACCTTTATAGAATTACCTTCCAATCAGCTAAGTCCCTACTATTCCTCTTGCGTGCTTACATAGACTCAGTTCCTTCACATGCCCTTTATTCTTCCTTCCTCCTGTATGCGTGCCACCCCTCTGTTTCCCTTTCACGTGATGACTTGTCACTCCCATGCATCACATGTGCTTTCATTTACCTATTTCTACTTTCCCCCCATGCCTCTTTATTCTGCATGCACTCTTGCACAATCTCCCTTGCACCCACATTCTGTGTGTTCACCTTCTTTCAACGTGTCAACCTGACACTCCTTCAAAGGAAAAATCCTGAGTGGGATTCTAAATGAGTGTGGAGCCTCCACGCTTCTAGTTTCATAAGGATAGGGTTGGGGTTAAATAGTCAAAGTAGAGGCAGGCCAACAAAGTGTGCCAAGTGTCAGTGTGGTGCTAATTCAAGAGAAAAGTTTGGGGTGGGTTTCAAAATAAGCACTAGGCTGCCACGTGTTTAGGGTCATACTTTTGGCCCCACTAAGAAAAGAGACTCAAGAAAATTACAAAGAAGACGAAGGAGCTTATGAAAGCTACCACATGTCATTATGTCACATTTTCAAAAGTGAAGGCATGGGCCGAATCTCCAAGGTGTGCGAGGCTACCACATGGACCCAATACGGCAAACTCTTTAAAATATTGCGTGCCCGCGATCCAAATATTCAAATGACCATATATTTTGACTAGAAACTCATATTTGGGTGGGAGAAGAATTTTTGGAAATATCTTGACACCCTCCACGCCGTGGAAATATAAAATATCATTCTTAACAGAATTTGGTGGGTGCAAAATGGGAAAATTTCTATCAGGCCCTTATAGGAGAATCAGATTTCTTTAACCACCAGATCTGATTCGATTCGATCCACCATTATTCCTTCTTCAACACACCAAGAAGACAAGGAATCAGACATGATAGATTTGGGGTGGATTTGAGAGAGGCATTGATTAATAGTGGTTAAGCTTTCAAATTAGGATTCAATGCATTTCGAGGTGGTTGAAGCAAGATTCAAAATTTTCCCACTTCTCTCTCTCCTTCTTCCCTTTGCACTGAATCTATAAAGGCATGGTCAGGGGTCATTGTAAAGGGTTGGACACTCTTGATCCTTACACATGTCTCTAAGGAATCCATATTTTATGTATTTTGAGTTACATACCTCCATGTTTGGATCTTGCATGTAGATATCGACCTCCTTATCATTGTAATAGTTATGTGCATTTTTGGAAGTAATAGAAGCATTGCTTTTTGACTATTCTCTATCCTAACATGTTTGCATTCCTTCTTCTTACCTCTTCTCTTGAATTGTGTATTGTTGTGCTATTTCAAGTCCCCTACAGTTCCATACTTAGTTGTGTTCCATGAGAGCGATTTGGTGAATGCGTATTTCACTATGCTACTTGTGCCTAGCCTCCTTTCATGCATTCCATATCATTATCACTCAAAAAAGATAGCGTTCACCCCTCTTTTTTGGTGTTATCACATTTTTGTGTAGTTTAATTCATGTTATCCTTCTTTCCTTGGTCCCTTGGCATTTTTAGCTAGTTTCCCCTTTTAACACTAGGAGTAGTAGTAGTAGTAGAAATAGATAGAGGAACTGACATTCTCTAGAGATCTATCCCAAGCTTGCAAGGTCCCACAACTTGGGGATGATTCCATTGTGGTCTCAAACACCTCAACTCTTTCGAGATCTGAGACGTGGGTGCACATTTGAGATCCCAACAACTACTTTTGAATCTGCCTAAGTTAGGGTGAGAGGACTTGAGACACATCTGAAAGGTTTCAAAATAGGGAAAGGGATAAGTAAGGAATCTTGAGTTTTGTAGGGGAGGTCAATCGAAGGTAAGATGCATCCATCGAATGCAGTGCTCACTTAAAAAATTGGTCACAAAACACTGTAAGCACCCAAGAACTTCGATATAGGCCATTAAATATATATTTGACATGATCTAAACATTAACTCCTAAGAGTCCATATGAGTCATTCTAGGTCAATTTCGAGGATTTTTAATGATGAGTGAATACACTTAAGGTATGTACATTCAAAATATATTTCGCAAGTGGATCTTGTATAAAGTAAGTAGGTGAGGTAAGATTCATGAGAAAACACTTGTGGTACTCAAATTAGTTATTAAATATTTATGAGATGGAGATGACATTGCAAAGAGGAAGGAATCAGATGTCAAATGGAATTGGGAGGATAAAGAAACATGTCAACCACCCCGTCATAACACCCTTATCATTTCATGAAGTAGGAGTAGTATAAAATCAGCCGCAAGGAACTTCCAAGAAAACTGATAACCCTGATCCCTGATAATTTAGCTCAGTACCCCTGAGAGTAAATTACCATGTGCAAATTATGCTAAGTATTCTGATAACAAGGGACCCCCAAGATAAAAAGAAACACATTACCCATTTTGTTTGATTAGTAAGGAGTTTTATATGTTCTAAAGATTACATCATAAAGTACCCCTAAAGGACATCTCTCTTTCACACCACCCTAAAAAAAGTAAACAAAAACAAGGTATTACCATATAAAACTACAAACATAACCCACATAAGATATTAAAAGGAAAAAACACACATTATCGCACCCTAGAATAAAATCATTCTACACAAAAAACATGACAAAAATAATTAAAGTAGGTTGTTTGAAATGAATCCATTAGACTTGGGAAAAAATAAGGGAAACATATATATATATATATATATGCTCTCAAATCCTGTTAATGACTATACATGGGTAATCAACTTAACATGAATTCTAAGTAAATGGGGAACAAAAGAGTGCCTACATCAAGAGAGTGCAAATTTCCGTGGTTGATTCATGCACCTTCAACAATTCCAGAGCTCCTCCTAAGAATATCTCTCTCCCAGAACCTCCCTCCCTCTCCTCCTTTTCTCCTCCTCTATAAACTTATCCACTTTAGGGTTTTAGGGAATATCCATCCAAATTTTGACTGACTCACACTCAAGAAGTTATTTGTGGCCACTACAGACTAATAGAGAATATTCCCCCAAGATGACCTTCAAATTTACCCACTACCAACATGTCACCATCACACCAAGACAAGAAAGAAAAATATTTTCCATTTCACATTAATTTAATATCATATTTTCCACATGAGAATGTATGTGATGTGGAAAAAATATTAAATTGACAAGACTTTATTTGAAGGTGTAGGAATTTATTCACCATTGGGTGACACACTTCATATGAATCTTTCATATTGATTTAACTTCCACTCATGCCTGCCAATCCAGGATGGATATGACATTTATGACAATATGATTTCTCCAGACATGTCATCTAGGGAGACATGCCTATTTCAAATTGGTTTAATGAACCAAAAAATTACCATTCAAATTTCATAGTTGTCATGGCCTCTTCATCTCTAGAAGAAAATCCCATTGGGGAAGAACTCACCAATTTGGGTGAATTCTTCCAACTCACAGGCCCTAATGAAGCCTTCATCATGTATGGTTTAAGTGTGCCTAATTACTGGGAAAATACTTACGATAGCTCTTCCCAAGAACACCCTAATTTCATTCTTCATGAAAAGACTGGCTGAAATGTGTGCTTCATTACCTCTCTTTCAAACCCTTCACTTCCACCTAATCCATTCTAAGCATCATCTGAATATGAGGCTTCTAAAATAACATTGGTTCCATCACTGCCCTTGTGTCCATGATGACCATTAGCATATGTTCAAATATTACTATGACCCCAATTTATTAAATGCAAATCTTCCCATTCTAATCCCACTACACATATTAAAAGAAGAAGAGAAACTTATAGGACCACATGAAAATGAAATGAAGAAGTGAATATCAGACCTTAAAACTACCCTTGCCAAAATCTGGGCCATGGTAGATGCCCAACCCCTCCTCCAAATAAGAGAAGAGTTGTCCCTGATGATCCACCAAGCAAAGCAACCCAATTTCTCATGGCTCGAGCCTCCACTGGTTGGAGGACCAAAGAATACATAAGGGGGATTCTCTCTTTCTGAGTGGGTGAACTCACTTGAGAAAACAATGGATTTTACCCAGATTCTAAATGGACCTCAGATGGAAATCCCTATACTGCTATAGAAGGTAATGTCATGGGGCATGGTAGGGGATCTTCAATTCATTTTTAGTGTCGTGGCCCATGAAGATTTTATTCATCATAGGGACCAGTTGATAAAGTGTGTGCCAACCCTTCCCAGTGAGATAGTGATTGTTCAACACTAACATCTCAGCTTGCTAAATAGTTTTTTGTATTTTCATCATTTTGTGCATATATGTATATTTTCAAGGGCAGGGGACCCTATAATAGAACCCCCATTTAATTTACAATGCATATCATTATGAATTGTCCATTTTATTCATTATTTATGGCATATATTTTCTTTCTTCTGTTTGAGAATTACTGAGATATATCATTCATTTCATGCTTAATTCCACTACACCATAGAAAAATCCACACAATTAATCACTTCACACAATGTCTATTATTGTATACATACACTTCATATAGCTATACACTATCCTACAAGAATAATTCATTCACTTACTCCTTAATTACTCCCAGGTTTTTCAAATAGAGAAGGCTAAGTACTTCTCCTTCCTTTTAATACATGTCAAAGAAATCATAAATACATACCAAACATCCACTTAGGTGCCTGGGACCATGACAAGAAATTAAAACATCTCTAAACAAGGAAAAATGTAAACTTGATTTTGGGCTCCGAAAGGATGACTATATTATAAGCTAATCACACATACCTTCTCGAGACTCAGGGTTAAACCATCATTTTGCATATTCTCATGCATAAAACCAACTTTGACATTGTTAAAATTTCCCCCAGGCATTTAATTATGTTTTATTTTACATCATAGGTTTGAGAACCTAAGCCATGTTTCACATGAGTGCCGAAGAAAAGAAGAATATACCTAATGACGCCTTCACAATTTCCAAAAACATTTCCCTACCTTGGGTACTGGGGAAAATGAAATTTCATGCCCGATACTCATACTCTGTAAAAGCCAATGATTTTTTTGATAACATGCCAAAGTACCTAATGAATTTTTTATTTCCACAAACCCCCAAAAACATTGATACTTCGAACAAGCACACAAATCAAACTAGCACTTAGTTTTTTCATTTAACAAGAGAATTTAAAGGAAACAATAGGAACACAGATAATAAATACAAAACTAAACTAAAAACATAATCACATCCAATGATACGAAATTGAAATATTCTATGATGATTATGGACAACAACATAATTTTCAAAGAGAAGATGACCAAAGGGAAAAAAATTTATATCAAGATTTAAGAGATTTTAATTATTTTATAACTTTAGGAGGAGATGATGAGATTTATATCTTATTGGAAGAGTTGTTGAATGTGAGAGAACTAGTTCAGGAACATGAGGCTGATTTAATGGACCTTGAAGTACATAGTGCACCTTTCCCATTTAGTATTGATAGTGTTTCCTTGTTTGAAAATAATGAAGATCTGGTATGCCATGAATTGCAAGAAGGAAACCCCCAAATTACAAGTAATGATATAAATAATGAGAAATAGGTTGTTTTAATTGATTTCTGATATAAAAAATTAACTAATGAGCATCATTGTGAAAATGAAGCTTTCTCCTTTTCATTTTAAGAAGAGGACCTTCTCGATGGTGAATGTATGGATAAGAAGGAAATAAAGTCTCTCAAAGATGATGCCACTTGTGAATAATAAAGGGTGATATTAAATGAACCTTGTGAAAATTAACTAGTCTTTCCTATCCATATTCTCAAGACCCAATGTGAAGGTGAGTATGTGGGAGCTTTGGAGAAGGAATTTGTGTAATAGATTTTAAAGGCTGCAAAATAAATTGAAGACCCTCAACTTAGTCTTAAAATATTGAGCTATGCCATGAATATGCAAGATCAGTATGAGTCTTGTTTCTATTCTTCATTCGGTATACAAATGTTCCAAAATGAAATAGAACAAATGAAAGAGCTCAATTTCTCTCTTGAAACATTGGTTGATGAATTTTACTATGAAGATGGGTCCTCTTTCCTATTTTGTGAAGAATATTGTATTAATTTTGAATGGAATGATAAGGAAATGCTTAAATCTCCCATGGATGTATTCATTCACAAGGATAGTAATTATGACATAGAAAATGATATAGGGGTCACCAATGATTTGATAGGTGTGAAAGAGAAGCATATGGAGTAGTTGTTGAACATAAATCAGTGAGAGATATATGATGATGGTAGTTGTCTAATGGAGATCATCCCATATAAATTACAATTATGGAGAAAACAAAAAATTAGGGGTAGTTATCCAATGAAGATCATGAGGCCACTTGCGAACATGGTGAGCCTGTAACAGTAAAAAATAAATCTTGTGACAGTGAAAAAATGAAAAATGAAAATCAACAATTGAAATGAATTCAAAAATAAATGGGTAGATGGAAATGAGACGTCAAATCAATGAAGTGAGATGTCTAGATGGATCTTCACTTACCAAAACAATCATGCAAAATTTCTCAATAAATTTAGAAAGGGGTCATTCTTCATCGAACCTATCAATGGATTTGTAGAGAAAAATCATTCCATAACATCCAAAGGAGAAGAAGTGCTACAATGAAAGTGGGTTGTCTCCCGCATGTACCATAGGTGATTTAGGCTATTTTTCATTATTGTGTGGTGTGTTTACCTTTCTATTATGTGTTTCCCTTTTTGTCATGTGTTTGTTTTGTTTGTTCTTGTTTGTGTGGTTTTCTTGTATTGCTGGTATGTGACTCTATTTTCCCAATGGATAAGGCACTAGTCTGCTCCCTTAAGAGACAAATAATGTTACTACATTCTCCCATTTTTCCTTTTTCCAATCTGAAACAAGTCCCTGAGAAATATCCAATTTGTCATGTTAAAAATATAACATGCAAAATTTAAAATTTTGGTCATGATAACTAAACCCACAGTTGAATTTCCCTTTCCCAGTCAATGTAAACCTTTCCTTTGGCCAACATTTCAACTATTTCATCCTCATTTTGGTCAAGAGGAATGTGATAAGATTATTCTCAAGTGTTTTCCATGCGCATAGAATTTTACCTAGCTTGGTTCTTGAAGTTATTGAGATCTAAGAAAGAGTAGTGCTCTCAAAGGCTTAAAAAGGGATATTTTTGGTCCTTTTGTCACCAATGAACACCTCCAAAAGTGTTTAGGGAATATTAAAATAATCCAAGAGGTGTGTAGGAGATACATGAAGTTTTTAGAGGTGGTTTAGGAAGATTTTGTGAAGAAAATTGAGTTCAGGAACAAGTTAAGCAATATTGGGTCTTTTGAGCAAGGCATTGGGAAATGCATTTTCTAAAAAAGCTAGTCACCTTGTTGAAAATATTTGAGGATCCTCATGAATTTTTTGGATCTCATATCCCAGGAGTTGGAAATATGACATGTCCTACTTCATGGTGTAATGATCAAGGAAGGATGATGGGATTATGAAAATTTGGAAACATGTTCATCAGTGCTGCACCAAAGTTCTTCTACAAGGTGGAACTTGCTTGAAATGTTTTGGACACCCAGTGAAAATTTAGGAGAATAATTTTTTTTTAGTGAGGGTATTTTCAATCCTCTTCATCACCCATAATTTTTTTGGCTTGGTTTCATCACAAACTCTTCTTGCCACTCAGCTCACTGACGCACCACTCTAGGAAAAAATGAAGGTATGGGAAAAAATTCCTAGATAACTCATTCTACAGAACTATAAATAGTATAATTAGATTCATTGGCATGTTTATATGAATATTTATATATTATTTTATAAAATTTCATTAATTTTTGACTCTAGGGTGAAGGAAACATTCTGAGAATCCTGTATGAAGTACAAACCATGCTCCGATGCAACACTTGGGTGCTTGGCCACACTTTTGGTGTCCTCTTGTACCATTGGAAGAATTGTGAGGTGAAATTTCACCTTATAAGTGAACCTAAATCCTATTGGATGTCATTCGCAATTCAAAAACATGACATGAAGCCAAAAAGTGCATGGAGAAGCTTATAAGAGTGTTTTAAGTTGTGGTGGGTCCCATTTTCCCTCCATGGTGAATTTTTAAAACCCATTTTCACCTTGGGTACAATTATGAGGTGAAATTTCATCCCAAAAGTGTTCCATGCCCTCATTGGCTCAAATATTTTATGTGTATGCATGTGAAGTCAACTTAAAAACATAAAAAGGATTGTGTTTGTGGATGTGTGTGTCGTGTTTTCTCCATTCCCATCCCCATGACATATTTTTATCATCACCATGCACCCAAAACATAATTTTGAGGTGAAATTGCACCAAAATAGTGCACCCAAGTACAATAGATCTTCCATTCTCCACTTCTCATCTGTCACACTCCTCAATTTTCCCATGTGCATTCTCTCTCCTCATATTCCACCATATAAATTCAGCCACCCATGCTCTTACAACTCATAAAAAAATGAAATTAAAAACTTAAAATAAAATCCTTGGAAGCCATTAAATCTCATTTAAATATGTTTCATAACATTCAAACACCGAAAAAACTCCTCATGTGCCCTAAATGTCAAAATCTGGTTTTGCTCATAGCTTTTGTTTCGAAGCTCTATTTTCCTCAAGATTTTGACTATAGTTTCCTCATGGAAATACCTCTAAGAAGAGTGTTTAATTTCCAAAATTGACTCACTCATTTATTTTTCAAATCCACATGAAGTTTCCAGTGAAAAATCACATTTTCTCAGATCTACAAAAACCTAGTGATTGGAATCTTTCAAAAATTAGAGCAAAGCCTTGAAATGTAAAATGTAAATTTTTACAATTGATTTCATTCTGATCACATGCCTGGAAGAAAAAATTATATTTTTTATAAGTCTCTACCATGGTATATTACTAAAAATATTAATTCTGGGAAAAAATTGGTTTCCAAGACCTAAATTCATTCCTCCAAGTGCAAAACATTCAAAAATGGTAAAATTGGCAAAATTGCTAAGAAATGGACACCCATGTGTGGCTTGATAAAAATAGTAAATGATCAAGATGAGATAAAAATGGTCACATATTTTCCTCCTCTTCATGACTCATTGGTTTTAGTCTCCATGGAGGGTTGGTATTTGAATTGTGACTTAAGAGGAAGGGAATCTCTCTTGGTTCCCAATTTTGGTCCCAAAGTGTATTCTGGTCCCAGAGGACATTTTGCTTCATCTCATGTGGGGTGCTTAGTCATAAATTGAATGAAGTTTCACTCCATCTATCTATCCTTAACCCATTTTGAAGTTGGAAGGTGTTGGGATTGGCATTTCATTGGACACCGTGTTTCCCAGGTGAAGGATCATCATGATTACATTGTGTGGGAAAATTATTTCAAGTTCATTTCATATGGATGGCTGGTCAAGAAGGCATGAAAGCATTTCATGGATAGGAAGGTTTGTTCAAGTGAAAGAGGGCATTATTAATTTGTATTAGTGGTATTTTGATCAAACGTTTCTCACTTATCCTCTTGAAGCACCTGATGGGATACAATGGTTTATTATTAAAGAAAAGGATTCTCACGGTGCAAAAGAGTTCAAGGGTTAAGAGATCACCACTACATTGGAGTATTTCACTAAAGCATCATTTCATAGGTCATATGGATTAGAGGTGTATTTTCTTCATAATAAGAGATTCTTAATTTAATCTTGGAGAGTCTCTCTCTTATCTCCTCTATTTCTTCTCTCTAGAATTCTATTTCTTCTTTGAGAAGAAAGTTTGTAAAAAGTGACTTAAGTCACTTAAATTTCTATTTCTTTGTCAAGGATTGCACTTTAAGTTGAAAAGTAACATGGGAATGTGAAGAGTCACATTGTATAGATATATATTATAAGGCCCTCTTCATTACAAAGTGTTAGATATTCTTGTTTGAGATTAGATTTTCTTGTTTGATAACTCCCATTGTCATACTACAAGAAAGAAACTACAATTATTCTATATCCTTGTCTCCTTGTCTTAAGTTTTCCTCTCCATCTCAACTTTACTCCAATAAAGCATTGTAATCCTACAAAACCAAGGAAATAATGAATCTTTTAATGAATATAATGCAGTTAAACTTTGTGTCGATTGTATTGTTTGTATTGCTTTGTATATTGGTGTCTTCTCATTTTTTACTTGGAAATATTCTGGTTTTATGTAAATAAACTCAACGTTCTATTTATTGAGAAAAATACCCTTCTCACTTTCTCCCCTCTCTCCACAAAAATACACCTTTCCTCCACTTCCTTTTGCACATGGATTTAGTGGATTATTCCTATGTGATCCCCGGTCGAAAGGATACCTCGATGATTAGAGTAGTGTACATATTTTCTTGTTTTAAATAAATGGAGATTCCCCATTTCTAAGTAGAGGGAACTAGTCTTAGTGTGTTGGTGAAAGCCCTTAATTTTACCTTGTGAAAAATTTATTTTCAAACATATCCATATATTTATTAGGTAGGGTTTTCTTTTAGCTCTTCCTTTATATGTTCTTACTATTAAAGTATTGTGTTATTTTCTTGCCAATTATTCATCTAGAGGTATGGTTAAAGGCACATCTCTGCTTTACTCATACTACTAGCTCATTAATGGTGATTTTTTCTATGAAGAGAAATATAAAGTAAAATGTGCCATGGAACACATTCAAAATTTTCACCTTGCTTTTAGATCCTTTGTTAAATGGAAAAAAACTCATTGTTACAAACAATCCCTTCCCCCCACTACTCCTTGGTTGGAAGGATATTGATAGCGATGGATTCAACCAAGTGTGTAATTTGAATTTCTTGGCATCCATTTTTCCTTTTAAGATTCCCATTCTAATATTTGGTCATATTTGGTTCAAAGAGTTGATAATAATATTTCTTATTAGATTACTAGAAATTTATCCTTAGTAGGAAAATTCCAAGTTTTCTCCAACATGTTGGCTATTACACATGTTTATTATTCTTCTCATCAAAATCCTTTCAAAGATGTTTATGGTATAAATTGGAGAAGATCTTGAGTGATTTATCATAGGCTAAAATGTAAGGGAGAAAATACTTTCACATATTATTCAGCAATATTTGTTGTATATCTAGGGAATTTGGAGGAATTGACTTCCTTAAAATCAAGATTCAATGTCATGCCCTAAATTTCAAATGGATTGTCATAGGATTGGAATGTTATAAGGCATGGTAAATATTATTGAGAAATTACATCTCTCAAAGTGCTTATTCTAGAAAAAAGTCTTGGCGTGATCATGATCTACAATATCTCCTCATCAACCCTTTGCTAGTTAAAATTGGTGGGATATTTGTTGTCAAAAACATTTGGTAGGATTGGGAAACACACAAAATGTAGTATCTTAAATCCAAACCAATAAAAATTGGAAATTAATCCTTAGCATTTATCTTAGTCCATTAATCATTGTGCACTTAAATGACTAGTTCCTACACACATCTCGCTCAATTAGTACCCATAGACAATAGGCAACACTTGTTACTCAAAATTGACAATCAAAGAACCTACCTTTTGTATATAGAACACATATTCAGAATTTTTTCCACCATATCCAACTGACAGAATGTAATTTGAAATGTATTAAGATGAATTCAACTATGATTGATAAATACCTGTAAGAGGATTCACCTTAAGCCAATAGATTCATCCTCAAAATTCTTAACAATCAATTTTTCAAATTCACAAACTAGCCTATTCAACACAGTGTTAATTGAGTAGGAAAACCTTTCATAATTGTAATCTAAAAAATCACACTTAACCTACCTATTTAAAGGGACTCTTATCATGCATCATTGGGTACTATCTAGGAGATAAGGACAAATACCCATTTGCTAAATCACTCTCTCAAGTGCATTAAGCAAGAATAAGTCTACATACATCCTATATGGCTACCCTAGGCCATTTTTCAGTTCTAGATCCTACACAAAATATCATTTCCAAGTGTCATAGGTCCTATTGGGGTATTCATAGCTAAAATAGGTTGTTATTGCACACTCTACACACATTCATTTGGTGGGTAACGAAGAGGGATTGATGCCTCTTCAGAGTATTTTTATGAAGGAATTGTAGGGGAAACATGACCTAATCATATTAACCCATTTTTAACTATTCAAAGAAGAGATACAAAGCTTGAATAAGGATAAGACCTAAAATATGGCATAGTTGTGATCACAACATTATGAAGATGGTAAGTGAAGCTACCAACAAAAAATATCATAGTGCCTATGCGATATTCAGTCAAACCCTCCATAGGAAAAAATGATTTGGATGAATTTGACCTATGCATACAACTTCATCCTCCTCTTAGATTAAGATTCCCATATTTTAAGGATAATTTAATGAATCTCTATAAAATATTCCTGCATACTTTTAGATCATTTCCACTCTATCATACCTAATAATTTGGTGAAATATCTTCCAACTCTAACTTACACGGGCTTAATCTAACTTTCAAAATCATTTATGATATCATACTAATTACAGTACATGAATTTAGGATCTGTGATTTACTATATTTAATTTGTTTCTAATTCCAGATCACATTAATGCATAATAATCAATCATAAATTATACTAACCCTAGTTTTGATATTAAATTTTATTGAACCTATTTATTTAACATTACATGTACTCCAAGGATTCTTAATTTGTAAATTGGCCAATATTTTTTGTCTGACCTATAAAATGTTATAGGAAATCTTTTCTTTTACCAAATTCACCCAAAAATAAATAAAATTTAAACAAATGCAATGAAAGAATAAGGACCACACTGCACAAAGGTTGATAAAGGATTTATATAGAATGCCTATGTCTTTGAGTTCACAAAATAGCTAAACCAATCCATTATAACAATCTGATCATATAGTACAAATAAACTTCATGATACTACAATGAGTGTTCAACCAAGTTCTTGGTATGTCAATTTATCTAATAGACCTAGACTAGTCTTGCAAGCTCAATGCTCCTACACAACTCCTTGGTCTGACACCTCCTCATGACCTCCACTTTGCTACAAAACAAAATAACCTCTACATGTTGTTAAGTCAGATAATGTCTACTGATGATGACAATCATCTTCTAATTTGTTGCACAAAAAAAAACCTCTACTCAGAGATAAGATCAGATCTATTGTCTTGTGATGATGATGATCATATTCTACTCTGTTATATGGCCTCTATCCTATTCAAAGAGATAAGATCATACTCAATGTCACCAATGAGATTAATAATGATTACAAACCTCCTCCGTGGCCTCTAAGAAACTAGCTTGGTGATACACCCAACGTAAAAGAATTACAGCTTCAATATGAGTGTACTTATCTATTGACTTCATCACATCCCTTGGTTTCACAATTACATCTCTGGGATCCCGAACGAGAATACTCAAGATTCAAATCGACCATTATAATGATCATTGATTTAAAAATACTAACTCCTAATTTACAGTTGCTTATATAATAATAAGAATTTTCTCCATCATTTCCTATTAAAATAATAGGTCTTAATATTATTCATTCCTATTAACAATAATAATAGGTCTTATCCCCAAATAATGCCTATTACAAATAGTAATCGGTCTTTAAATAATGCCTATTTATCTCCTAGGATTCTCCAAATTTCCTCCTCCTAAGCATTCCAATATTCCTCCAAACCTCAAGCTTTGCATTTGAGAGGAGAGAATTGTGTTCTTTGTAATGGAGGGGGGTGGATATTTTATAGGCCTAAATGGCCCAAATCTCTTGATTTTATATATTATCTACCATATCAATGCCAACTAACCCAGTTTGTCGAGTTGGTTAGGTCACTGAGCTTGAGGAGGCAGGTCTGCGGTTTGAAACACCTGGTTTGTTATTTTTGTTGACCATTGTGACCCATATTACCCCATTATTGCGACCGCCCCCATTGATTTCCATGTGTCATGCCCACTATCTCTATTTCCAGGCTACACCCATGTTGACCATCATGCATCTCAAGTGACCTATTATGACCCCTGTAGCTGTCCTCTACTATCCACTATCCACTTGTCATGCGGCTCAACTACTACAGCATCACCTTCATGTTTATCCCACTAGTTTGTTTAGTGTGAGCTTGGGAATAAATCCCACATCACTATGAGAGATTGGGGGAAAGGCTTATCCTCCCCACTATGTTTTTGGCTTGGGCTATGTAGACTGCTTTACCTTTTTTCCCAACATTGGGCTAGCTAAGTCTGTGGCCTGGTTGGTTTCTTGATCAATGGGGGAGATAAGTTGGATCACCCAAGGTGACTCACCAAGTTACTTGTATTGAGCTCGGTATAATGTGGAGAGATGTTGGTAGGCCATGTGGTGGTTTAAGGACCCACCACATGGTAAATCCTCTAATTGACTTATGGTGATTTTGAATAATAATATCAGCGGAAAAGGACCCCTCTGATAAAAGAGTGTATCAAACCTAGATGATAGCCCCTAGCTAGAAAATAGTGCGGCCAACTTGTCTTAAAATGAGCGTCAAAGACAAGATTCACAAAACCATTTTTTTTCTCTTTTTCCTAATTTCATTTTGCCACATGTTGCATCGTAATTCACTAGTTGCCCCTATTTGTGCTCTTTCCATTGGTATCTTTTGCTGATTGTATTTTGCTCTAACTAAGTCCATTTTTTGCATTCTTGTAGGTGAAAGAAAGCTCTTGGAGTCCACTACCATACTCTGATAATCCTAGGAGGTTTTGGGAAACTCTTTCTAATAAATTGACCTCTGGATCACATGTCTCTACTAAGGACGATTTTTGTCCCAGAAAGCTTATTTTTCCTTTGCTTTTGGATCCAAAACTCTAATGCTATCTTGAAGAGATCTCTACAACTGAAACAATGGCCTTCAAACTACTACTCCTTAAATTAGACAATCAGTTCGATACCTGGGACCTATGGAACTCAGGATCACTTCCTTTTGTTGTGCCACTTGATGCTAAATCAGGATAAATAATCTACGTTTGGTCTTCACAAGGACTTCATATAGAGCTTTTATTACCAATGTTGAAAGAAAACACTAGGCATGATAAACCTGTCATGAAGTGTTTACTTACCTAGTGTATCTATTCCTATTTATTCTCTATAAGACGAGGTGTATTTATCCTTGTCTTTATCGGCCTTAACCCTCTTAGCATGTTTATTTTTTTTGCCACACCAAATCGTAAAATGACTATTGGATCCAAATAATGCACATGGATATGTCCATAATACATATGGGGTTATTATAGGATCCTTGTTGTAATCAAAGAAGAAACTATCATACCTCTTTGAGCTGTCAACTTTTATTTTTCTCTCATCATTATTTTGAGAGTGGTATGTTCCCTACTATAGGATAATTTGGGAGGACTGGTGGCATGGAATTTACACTTTCTTGTATCTTAGAGCTTTCTCCTTACTCATTTTTACCACTGCTGTATCCTAGAATTGCATATCGAGGTTTTTCCTTTCACCAAAGGTAGGATTTAAATTTTCATGAGAAGGAAATTTCATTAAATCACTTATATTTTTATTGGTGGGTGTAATTTTTTACCCTACCTTTGCACCATTCTACAATGTTTATAGGATCTCTTCCTTCTCTTATAGTTCACACTGTAAATTTGTGATTACGTCTCCAAGTAATTTTTCCTAAGTCTCAAAATTATCTTGTAGTTATTACTTCCCTGATTCCACAAGATGTAGACATTTCCTCAACTAAGAATCCTTATCCAGGTTATAAAGTGTTTTCTGATCTATAGCTATAGTAGGTTGAATCTAACTAGTATTTTCCAGCACCTTTCTATGTTCCACCATTTGATGTTGGAACCACCTTGGTGCTTGGTCTAGGAACAAATACCAACATTGTACCTTGTCATGCCCAATCATAGAGCAATGAGTACATACTTAAGGACCATCATGTTCTTCTTGGATCCCTTAGTGATGATTTTCCTCTCACAACATAGTCTGTACGAGTTCCATGCTCTGTCTCATCTCAACAATATGAATTTCTTGATCTTGTCGATGGAAATTCATCATGTGCAACATAGTACCCAGTATCATGAGTACAAGGAGCCATAGTATGAACTAGTACAAGTCCATATCACTACATCCACAGGTGAAAACCTAGTTCTCGATATCAAAATTTCTTTGAAGATAGAAATATTATAGACACAATACATGATATCATACAAAAATGTCTCGGATATTAAAAATTTTATAGGTGAGATAACCTACTTTGATACAACCTTTTTTTGATAAAAGGTGAAAAAGGGTTGAGGGGTCCCTTCCTTGTATAAATTCAAAGCTCCATAAGAGTAGAATAAAACATTAAGAAACAATAAAAAATAAATTATAAAATTCCTTAATATTGAGATCCACCAGGAGTAAAAGTAAAAAGTGACTAAACAAGAGTAACATAAAAAACAAAGAGGAACCTAACAACATCATAAAACTAACAACAAAAGAAGACATGGGACAATAAATAAAAAATCACCCTTCCCAAGATCACTTATTGGATTTTTCAAGCCCTTCCAGTACTTTTTCCCATTCCTTAGCTAGAGCATCTATGTTGCTAGCCAAAGACACCAAGTCGAGACCTTCGGGTGTCACCTTTCTTTTCTTTCCCTGATTATCCACATCAATGTAATGCATTTACAAGCTGAACCTAGAGTCTGGAGATGCTGTAGTGTTGATTTGACCATGACCACACTCCACTCCATGTAGCTGTGAAGAATAACATGAATATGGTCCAAATCATTGGTTATGAAACCATAGCTGGATTTTAGAATATCGACCTCTCCACCATTCCCATTTTTAATAGCTTCCTCGACCTTTGCTTTCATCTTATGCCAATAATTGAACAAGAACTAAACATAGAGCTCTTGGTGAGCCTTATATCTCCCTTAAGTTATTTAATGTTTGCTGCCATCTTGGCCAAATGATTCTCACCTTTCATAGGTCCAACATGCCCCATAGCCTCAAACTACTGTTCCAATTGAGCATTAACAGAAGCCTAAACATCCTGTTTACTATATTCCCCTTTGGTATTCAACATGACACTAGGAAATTATTTGGATTTCATCTCCTTTAGATACTGGGATGCATCAATTTCAATAACATCTTTATCCTCCTCCGAGTCACTTTCCTGAGAGTTAGACTCATCACTTAAGTATTTTTCCTCCGAATACCGAGTCAGCCCCATCCGCATAAACTTCTAGGGTCTTTAGTAAGGGAACCAGACTTATAAATATACAAAGATGCTCTTTTGAAAAGAGTGAGAATGAATCCCTAATGGAGTAGAACAAATACTCTTCTACCTTTAAATTGAGAAACTGAGGCACTCAGAGAGTGAAAAAGAAATTAGGGGAAGCTAAAAGCATGGTCACAACAAAAGTGATTAGGCATATGTAGGTGATAGGCATAAATGAATTTGTAATTTCCCTCAAGAGTGAGAAATTAGATAAGGGTGAGAGCCACATCATCTAAAAGGTTTAGGTAAGGATATGACAAAGATAACTAGCAAAGTGGGGAGTGAGATTTTTGTTACCTATGAGAAACAAGTTCAGTTCATCGGAGGCTTCTTTTTTGGGTGTTGTAGACCTCTCTCCTAGCAGCAGGAAGGCCCATCAATTTAGCAACTGAACCCAAAAAGATATCTATGTGAATCCCTTTCATTTCAACAAGCCACCCCTTTTTTTGTGGTCTTCCATGTACTAGAAAAATATTTTCTTAGATTTTCAAAATGGCCTTCAAAAATTTTAAGGAAGCGAAAAAAATCCCTACTCTCAAACATCACCATGGCTTTAGGAATCACCCCTTCAAGGTCTGTAGGTTCCGTTCTAACTATATCTCCTCCCATTTGGTAGCACAATAACCAATTCACTAAAGAACCAAATTTTTAGGTAGACAAAAGATTACACATAGGCTTGAATGATATTACTTTTCTAAACACAACATGGCAATAATACCGAATTTGAAAAAACACAAGCGGATCCTCTCCCCGATCTTCGCATCATTCATAAATAAATGCCCACTATTTATATGGCATATGAACATGATGACTTCGACACACCATGACTTGAAATTATTTGATGACTTGTCCATTTAAGTCATTATGTAAGTTTGCTCTGCACCTTGGAATCAAGATCTTCAACTTCCTTGATAAGTGTCAACTCATTACAATTAACCCCCATGTTAGCAAAATAATTAGACAACAAAGTTAGCCTCCCTATAGACATGCTTGAAAGTTATAATTTCAAACAAATTAGACATTTCCTTTATACTCTTGATAGATTTTTGGATGGAAATTGACATAGCTCCTTTCCCATAAATGTTGTTGATGATGTTCATAGAGTCTCCTTCCACCTCAAATCTAATAAAATTGTATTAAAGAGCTATAGAAACCCCCTAAAAAACCACTACTACTTCAGCAACATGGTTTGTTTGAGTACCAAGATTGTGATGATACCCTAGAATAAAACTGCCTTTCGAATCATGGAACACCCCGCCACAAACCATCTCTACCATGGTTTCCTTTTGAGGCGCCATCAAAATTCAAATTAATGCACTCCTTTCCAGTTTTATCCCATCCTTTGCGTCTAGGGTTTAGAATAGGAGTAATAGTAGTTGAGGGCCCCAACCCCCAATTTAAAGAAAATATAACTTCATTATGAAGGATAGTCTTCTTGTGAGGGTCCAAATTTGAGAAACTAGCATGGATAGTATTAACACAACGGGCTCCAAAATTCTTGATCGAATCCTTCTTACCTTTGAAAATTATTTTATTTATCTCTATTCCCAAATCTCCCATGCTAAATGCATAATAGAAAAGGTCCATAAAAATTTTAATCCTTAGCTCCTAAAGGGACAAGACCATTGAGACCAAAGCTGTTTAATGGAATCTGGGAAAATTTAGTTGATTTCAAAAAGATTCAGAATCAGTTTTTCTAACTGAGACCAGATAGGGACAAGTTGAGGAAAATGTGTGAGGAGTCATCACTTTCTCTTTCACACAAAACACACATGTTAACCATGTGAAAATTTATCTTGTTTAGGTTACTAACAGTAAGGATCTTATCATGGATAACCAAGCACCAGAACATATTAATCTTGGGAGTTAATTATTTGACCCAAACGATTCCCCAATTGAAGTTATCAGTTTCCCCAACATCAAAGAAGAAGGAATTATAGGTACTTCGAACTGAGAAGATTCCACTGTCCTCATTTGACTAGTAAATACTATAATCTTCTAAAGTCTCCTTATTAACAATAAATCCTCTTAATTTGCTATTGATAGAGGTAATCTCAATGCTGTTAGAACCTTTGAGTTCTATAGTTTTCCATTAGCCAAGGGGTTCATCAAAGTTGAAATAATCTATGACCTTAGTCCCGTATTTGGCCTCTGAATCCCTATGTAGATCATGGGATAAATGATCTTAAGAGGAAGTGTACCCTAACCATTTATCCTCCCAGAAGTTAATCAATCTCCCATTTCCAACCATCCATTTACTACCCTAAAAGACTAAGTGTTTTGCCCAGTTTATCGATTTCCAGAAAAAAGAAGAACGATAAGAGTCTTGGTTGCAGAAGCACCATTCATTGGTAGACAGAGTTGACCAATTACACAAAATAAGAACCATAAGAGTCCTGGTTGCAGAACCACCATTCATTGGTAGAAAGAGTTGACCAATATTTTACCCTGATGATAGATGTCCAAACACTATCTTTCTTGACCAACTTCCAACTCATTTTTGACAATAATGATTTATTCATTTTGGTCCAGTCTCTGATACCTAAACCTCCATAAATTTTTGGTGAGAAGACCTTTTCCCACGAAATAAGAGGAATTATATATTTTGGTTATGAGCCACTCCATAGGAATATTTTTTGAATACTCTCCAACTTACTAGCAATAGAGGAAGGTAATCTATAAATATATATTGAGTAAACATGTAGATTCTAAATCGAGCATTTGAGGAGGACTGCCTTACCTACTTGGGATAATAGTGAACCTTTCCAGCCTTTGAGTTTCTTAAGAAACCTATCAATCAAAAAATTCCATTCAACATTCTTAGGTTTTTCCATTCCAATAAGCATTCCTAGGTACCTGGTCGGGAAGGTTTTAGTCACACAACCAAGAATTCAAGCTATTTTTTTACATCTTATTTCCGGAGTGTTGATAAAATAAACCAAACTTTTCCCATAATTGATCAATTGGTCAGAAGCCTTATCATAATTGATCATTATCTATTTAAACTCAATAGCCTCTGGGACAGTGGCTTCACTAACTAACATAGTGTCATCCACAAAATGGTGGTGAGTAAAATTTATACAGTTAACAACATGAGAAATAACTCTAATTCTCCATTCCAAGGAAGCCTTATTAAGAGATCTACTGAGGGTCTCTACCATGATTATGAATAGAAAGGGAGAAATAGGGTCACCTTGTCTTAATCCACATGTGCTATTAAAAAAACCACAAGGGGTCCCATTAATCAAGACCAAGAAATTAGCTATGGAAATACAAAAATGAATCATCAACCTAACTCTGATACCAACCTTACGTAAACTAGCCAATATGTTTTTGACCTATAAACACTTATAGAAAATTTATTCTTTTACCAAATTCACCCTGAAATAAATACACTTTAAACAAATGCAATACAATAATAAGAACCAAACTACTCAAGGGTTGATAATAGAGTTATAAATAATTCTTACATATCTAGGTTCATAAAAAATACTGAATAAATCTATTATAACAATCTGATTGCACAATTCAAATAAACTTTACAATACTACAATGAATGTTCAACTGAACCTGGTGTGCCAATCAGTCTAATAGACCCTTATTAGTATTGGAAGCTCGGTACTTAGTACTATGACATAGATCCTAAGTTTAACAGCTCCTGACGACCTCAAATCCACTACATGGTAAAATAACATCTACATAATGATAAGTCAGACAATGTCTGTTGACAACGATGATCATCTTCCACTCTTTTGCATGGAAAAATAACCTCTACGAAGAGTCAAGATCAGATCCAATGTCTAGTGATGATGATGATCATCTTCCACTCTTTTGCATGGAAAAATAACCTCTACGAAGAGTCAAGATTAGATCCGATGTCTAGTGATGATGATGATCATCTTCCACTCTATTATTATGTCTCCAAGGAATTTTTACTGAGTCTTGTAGCTCTTTCTTCTCTGATTCCATGAGCTGTAGATGTGTTGACATATAAATGAGCAACAAGAAAAATCACAATTTTTGAGCATGAAAACCATACCCTACCTAATTTTTTTTCTCAAAGGCCATCATGAGCCCTCATTCATATCACTATAATCCCTAAGTAAGTGTTCCCATAGGTTATTAAATGGTACCCAATCATTTCAAGTGCTTCCCAAGTAAAATTTATCAAGGCAGTGTTTTTGGCAAGCATGGGAAGGACCTTTTTATGATCTTCTCGGAGTTGGTGCGTACCCACTCGGAGTGGAAAAAAATGAAAAAATACATCATGGAGGTGTACCTAATATTTTATTACACATTTAAATCAGTTTTGGAAGGTCTTAAGAAGTTTCACAAGTTTTGGAGCAAGTTCAACAAAAGTGGGTCTTGGAAGCCTAAGTAGTGCATAGTGTCAAAAAAGCTATTGAGCTTCAGGAAGAAATTCCAGGAGCTCTGAAAGGATTTAGGAGTCCAAAAAAATATCTTCAAAAATTTATTTCAGATCCCTAGAGGATGGTAAAATCATATTCTTCACAAAACCTAGGAGCACTATGTCCACATCCAGTTTTTTTCATGCACAACCTTAGAGCTAGAAGAAATGCCTATATTTCAGGGATGAAAACTGTAGATTCATAAGATGAGACCCAAACTATTGGATTAAGAAGGTAATTTTCAGGTGTAATCATATTAAATTTTACCAAAACACTCCTCCTAGAGCTCAAGATATGGTCTCGACAGGCGACTCCCCAAGGTAAAGGCTCCAACAGTTAGTCATTTTTTGAGTTAAAAACCCAACCAATCAGAATGTGGAGAATTTTTTTGCACCAAGTGCACCAAATATTTAGTGAATATGGTGCAATAAACTGTTCTCCCTTCCTATTTTATCCCTTAAACCCCAACACAAGCTCAGTCAAGCTCCTCCTTGTAGATTAAATCCCATGTGCTCCATTTTCCAGCCCCCACTTCGTGCAATCAAGCTCCGCCACGTGGCCCAATTAGAATGGGGAATTTTTTTTGCACCAAGAGCACCAAAAATTGGTGCATATGGTGCAAAAAAATTCACCCCATCCCTCTTAATGCATCAGTCATGCATGCAGCCCAGACAATGGCTTAAAGTGCTATTTTAAGCCCCCTTTCTCATCCCCAATGACAAATCACGTGGTGACAAGTGGCCCAATGCGGATGGAGAGATTTTTTTTGCACCAAGTGCACCAAAAATTTGGTGCAAGTGGTGAAAAATTTCACTTATCTCTAAAACATTAAAATCATGTAAATTTTCTAACTACTGGGCTACCACTAGCTGCTTCCATTTTTTGTTGCAGACATGCACAAGTTTTCTCCACCTGCCGGATTATTCTTCAATAATCCATTATTTCTGCTGCTGCCACACCTTATAAAACATCCTCTCCATAATTTATCCATAATTTTATGTTTCTACAGTGAATAAATAGAGGTTTTTCTAGTAAAATCCATGAACAAGAGCTGTCAGAAAACCAAGGGCACAAAAACAAAGAAATGATGTTATCTCCCAAACTGTGCATCCGATCTCTGTGAAATTTTGGAAATATCTCCCTCATCTAGGTGCATTAGAGAATAAAAAAACATAAATATATGATAATTTATAGATTTTTAATGGAAACCTTTCAAAAATTCCTTCCCTATAGTGCTTTTTTGTCATTTGCTGTCAAACCATGAAGCGGATGGAGAAAATAATTTGAACAAAGCATCTAAAGAAAAAACGCAGAAAGAATCCATTTATTTTTTATCAATTAGACATCAAAAAGTTTAGATTATAAAAATAGCAAGTGCCACTAGTTTGTACTTTCCATTTTTAGTAAGTTTCCAAAAATGAAAAACTCCTCTAGAAGAACAAATACTGAAAATCAAATAGATCAAAAACTAAGGCATGTGGGTGAAAAAAGCAAAAAAAGTGAAAAAGAAAAAAGAAAAAAGAAACTTTCCAAAAATAGAAAGTGCTTCAAACTGACCTCAAGGCATCAGTGAAAAACCTGGAATGTGAAAGAAACACTTTGGTGAAAGAAACAAGGCCAAAAAAGTAACCTTCATGAAATAGTAGCTCCTGGAACCTAGTTTCTAAAAATAATAGTTTTCAGTTCCAAGTGCAAAAAGTTGTAGATGACTTCATTTTTACTCATCTTTCTAATTTTTTGGCACTCTTTGGGGTTGTTTTATGTTTCATGGTTCAAAAATAGAAACAATAACTCCTCAATGACCTTGAAAGCATCATCTTGAGTCTAATTGTGTCCCGCAAAAAGGTGAGACATTATAGTACGCAACGGGTGGATTCATATTCGTCACTTGGGAAGCTTGCTCATACAAAATGAGTTGACCACAGGGAGCTCAATAATTTTAATTAGTTCATCTATCAAGTATCAAAGAGTGTCATCATGATTAGTTCTGACATCCATCCCAAGCTCACATTGGGAAGTCTAGAAACAATGTTTCTCAACACTCATTCCGTGACTCAAGATGTTTGAGCATTACGTAAAAGGGAGGAAGTGTGATCATCATTACCAAGGACAAAGTGTTCAAAATTCACTTCATCAAAACTTTATAATGAGTACAATAGTGTGGCTACATAGAGGAATATCATAAAAAATTGTTCTCCATCCTCCAACTTCTTAAAAGTAAACCTCAATGAGAAATGTTTGCGATCAACCAAGTGATAATTCAACATTGTTTCTAAACATTTAGTTTGAGGTGTTTGTGCACTGAAGGAGGTTTATCATGGTGTAAAAGGTTTAGGGATCTATAGTTACCTGCGTTGGGACATTTCATTAGATCACTTGGAGAATAAGGCGAAGGAAACAAGGCATCATCTTTGTCAGAATCCCTTATTCCTTATCTCCTCTCCTTCTTCCTCTTCTTCTCTACCCCCTTTCTAATTCTTCATTGTGAGAAATCATGATGTTCATCCTATTCATTAAAATTTGGATTTAGAAAACATTTTAATAAGTTTCCCTTAATTGATAAAAGGGAACTTAATGATATTTCCTAGGAACGTGAAATGTCATATGTTGTGTAGGACATACAAAAATTCAAATGGGGGGAAGATGAGAATTCTTCCGAAATTATATATAATGTAATGACACCCTGATTCTTAAGGGTTTTCAATTTTGTGTACTCAAGAGAGATATCTATTGAGATATACAAAAGAGATAACTTTCTTCCACTATCATTCACCATATTCCTCTATTTACAACATTGTACAACTTGATGGAAAATGTCTATAAAGAAATGGATTATTTATTTTCATGACTCATGAATGTGTGTAAATTTGTGTGCATGGTTTCCTCTGGTAGTTGGAATTATACACTTGTTATTTCTTTCTAATTAATTGCGAATGTGAAATTTCTAATCAACCCTGGTGAGAATAAGATTTTCTACTCGCACAATTGGTTTTCCTTGTCTAATTTTTCACTCCCCTCTCCCCACATTTAAGAAAATTCCACCCTTACACCACGTTGTAAGAATTTTTTATGGGTACAGTTGAGTGTACCTGTTGGATCCCAAAATATTGGGAAAAAAATATTTCCCATTTTTTTCATTCACAATAAAGTGGAGCTGCACCACCTAAGTAGAGGAACTTAGAGTTCTAGAGCATTGGCTAGAAACCCACAAATTTATCCTCTGAATTTTTTTGTCGCCAACAAGACGTTTCCTCAAATGAGAATCCTTATCTAGGTTACAGAGTGTTTTCTGAGCTATAGCTATAGCAGGTTGAATCCTATTGGTATTTATTGGTGCCTTTCAATGTTCTACCATTCAACATTGGAACCACCTTGGTGCTTGGTCTAGGAATAAATACCTACATTGTCCCTTATTATGCCTAGTCATAGAGTAATGTGCACATACTTGAGGACCATCTTGCTCCTCTTGGTTCCTTAGGTGATGACTTTATTCTCGCAACGTAGACTATAGGAGTTCCATACTCCATCTCATCTCAACAATATGACATGCCTAATCTCATCGATGAAAATTCATTATGTGTAGCATAGTACCCAGTATTGTGAGTACAACGGGACATAGTATGCATCGATACGAGTCCATCTCACTACAACCACATGCAAAAACCCCATTCTCAATATCAAAATATTTCCCATTTTTTTCATTCACAATAAAGTGGAGCTGCACCACCTAAGTAGAGGAACTTAGAGTTCCAAAGCATCGACTAGAAACCCACAAATTTTTCCTCTGAAATTTTTTCTCGCCAACAAGACATTTCCTCAAATGAGAATCCTTATCTAGGTTACAGAGTGTTTTCTGAGCTATAGCTATAGAAGGTTGAATCCTTTTGGTATTTACTAGTGCGTTTCAATGTTCCACCATTCAACATTAGAACCACCTTGGTGCTTGGTCTGGGAATAAATACCTGCATTTTCCCTTATTATGCCCAGTCATAGAGCAATGTACACATACTTGAGGACCATCTCATTCTTCTTGGTTCCTTAGGTGATGATTTTATTCTCGCAATGTAGACTGTAGGAGTTCCATATCCCGTCTCATCTCAACAATATGACATGCCTAATCTCATCGATGAAAATTCATTATGTGTAGCATAGTACCCAGTATTGTGAGTACAACGGGACATAGTATGAACTGATATGAGTCCATCTCACTACAACCACATGTGAAAACCCCATTCTCAATATCAAACTTTCTTCAAAGATATCAAGCTTACAAATGAAATACCTACTCTGTTACCAAACTTTCTTGGAGATTAGCAAGTTTACAAGAAAGATAACCTGATATGATACCAACTTGATGTAAACTGGCCAGTGTTTTTTTGACCTATGGGCCCTTATAGACAATTTATTATTCACCAAATTAAGCCCAAAATAAATTAACTTTAAGTTAATATAATGTAAGAATAAGAACTGACATTACATCAAGTTGATAACAGAGTATGACAGATAGGCTATGTCTCTAGGTTCGTAAATTAGCTTAACCAATCCATTATAACAATATGATCGTAAAATACAAATAAAATCATGATACTATAATGAATGTTCAACCAAACCTGGTGTGTCGATCAGTCTAATAGACCCAGACTAGTCTTGGAAGCTCAATGCTTAGTTCTTTGACACAACTCCTGGTTTTGACACCTTTTGGGTTTAACACCTCCTGATGACCTCCACTCTACTACACGAAAAATAACTTCTACATGGTGCTAAGTCAGAAAATGTCTACTGGTAACAATGATAATCTTATACTCTATTACATAGAAAAATAAAATCTACGCAGAGCTAAGATCAAATCCAATGTCTGGTGACAACGAATATCATTTTCCACTCTATTGTACGACCTCTAGCCTTTACGCAGAGCTACGATCAAACTTAGTCTCGTTAATGATCTCAACAATGATTACGAATTTCCTCCATGGCCTCTAATAAACTAACTTGGCAATACAACCAAAATTAAATTATTAGAGCTTCATGTATTTCTCCAGTGATGTATGATGTCCCTCAGCTTCACAACAACATCTTCAAGTGCTTACATGAGAATACGACTTCAATTCGGTCTCTACAATGTCGGTGAGTTAAAAAATAATAACTCCTGGTTTTACAATTGCCTATAATAATAGTAATTTTGTCATTAGTGCCTATTTAATTAAATATGTCTTACTTCTCCATAATTTTCTATTAAAATAATAATAAGTATTTAATCTCCAAATATTGCCTTATTTATTCTAAGGCTTCTGCACACTATTCTCCTTCTCCTCATGGCTTTGAATGGAGAGGAGCTTATGTGTATTTGAATAGAGGGGGGTCTTTTATAGGCCTAGGTGGCTTGAATATCTTAATTTTATATCTTCTCATCCATATCCATGCTAACCAACTTGGTTGGCTGAGTTGGTTAGGTCACCGAGCTTAGGGGAGGCAATCCCAGGGTTCGAAACTGACCTTCTATTTTTGTTGACCACTATGACCCACATTGTCACATCATTGCAACCCCCCATCAATTTCTAGGTGTCATTCCCATTGTCGCTATCACTATGCTATACCCACGTGAACCACCATGCATCTAGGCCAACCCACTATGACCCTTCCACCTGTCATCCACAACTCGTTGTCCACTTGCCACATGTATTAACTAGTGTTGCGTCACCTCCACGTTTGTCCCGCTGGTTTGTTTGGTGTGAATATGGGGATAAATCCCACATGCACCATAGGATGTTGGGGGAAAGGATTTAATATACCTTATCCTCCCCATTATGTTTATGGATTTGGCCATGTAGATCACTTCACCATTTTCCCCAACATTGGGCTTTCCAAGTCTATGGCATGGTTGGTTGCTCAATCGGTGGGGGAGATGAGTTGGCTCACCTAAGGTGACTCATTGAGTTGTTTGTCTTGAGCTTGGTATGATGTGGAGATATGGTGAAAGGCCACATGGTGGCTTGAGGACCCACCACGTGGTAAATCCTCCAATCGAATCATGGTAATTTTGAATAATAATATTAGTGGAAAAGGTACCCCTCTAATAAAAGAGTGTGTTGACCCTGGTTGAGGGACCCTAGCAAGAAAATAGTGGTTCACAATCATCCAAAAATGAGTGTAGAAGATTAGAGTCACATAACCAATTTTTTTTCTCTTTTTTCTAATTTCATTTTTCCATGTGTCGTAGTGTAATTCACTAGCTGCCCTTATTTATGCTCTTTCCAATGATATCTTTTGTGAATAGTATCTTGCTCCAAATGAGTTTGTTTTTCATGATCTTGTAGGAGAAGCAAATATCTCAGAGTCCACTACCATACTGTGATGATCATGAGAGGTTTTAGGAAACTCCTTACACTAAATTGACCTCCACATCACTTCTTTCCTCACCCCTAAGGTTTATTTTTTTCAAAATTGGATAGATTTAATTTTTCTTTATATACTGGAAATTATTACAATGGAAAAAGTTTATGAAACAACACATAATAAATTTTAGCCGAGTTTTCTTTAGGGTTAAAAAGACTCATCCTCCTTGACCCTAAGAATATGCCATATGACCATTACATGTATTTAAAAAATAACTTCACCATTATAAGTATCACTTTGAAATATGAGCCTATAACTATACCTCCATTATCACCCACTCCTCAAATTTCCACACCCCTTGTGTATGATATGTTTATCCAAAATTTTACACCTATCCCCCAATAACCATTACAAAACCTAATCAAGACACCAACATATCTACACCCCATAAGAGTCTCCTTGTTGGATCCTCCTCCTATTACATAAAAACCTACAACTATTGGGAATCCTCATCCCCATAACCCAACCTCATACTATGTGATATTCCATATGTATATTTTGAGAACCTTTTGTATTTAGAAATTCTTCACCATAATATACAAATAACTAAATAATCCAACATTCAAATTTGATAGTATATGTAAAATTAGATAGAAAAGTTGCATTCAATTATGACACTTGATATATATAATAAAACATTATAAGACATGTGGAATTAGCTATTTGAATGGTATGGAATCTGATATGGGTATGATAAAGGGATAAACTAGATAAAATTCTCCCGCAGATGCTTCATCTCTGATTTTGGAACAATACTATGTATAAGGACAAAATTATTTGTACATGAATGAACCATTTTGTGGTGCTGTGTTGTTGGATGGTTTGGTCTGGATAAAAAATATGTTTATTACTACATTCATTGGTGTGTAATATTAGGTCTCATTAATGTGTGAAACCTCTAAAAATAACTACCTTGACTTGAAACCCCAATCTTAGGTAAGAACCCCAATAAAAGAATAATTTTTTCCCAACCTTCCTCTCTTGCTCAAGCAAATACTCTCCTTTAATTCATGCAAGCTGTTCCTATAATATTTTTGAAGTTGAAAGAGTCACCTATGATAGACCTATAAAATTCAATGATATCAAAAATTCTATATGTAGATGGTCACTGATAAATCCTCTGAAATTGATGGTTTTCCTCGTTAATTCTACTAAGCCCTCTGGGATATAGTTGGTATGGATCTTCATAGAGTTTATTCATAAGTTATTGACACTAACTCTCTAGGAGCCTTGATAAGTGAAGGTAATATCAACTATATTCCCAAGACTAGATATCCTAATATCATCACTAACTAAATACCAATCACTCTTCTTAATGTGTCTTATAAAATAATTAAGAAATATCTAGCTCTTAGATTGATACATATTATTTCTCTCATTATTATAATTGAGAGAAAAAATTCAAACAAATTAGTTATGTTTTAGACAATGTCATTGTTGTGTGGGATGATATGTAATGGGTTAGATCCTCAAACAAAAATCCTTTCTTATTAAGATTGATTTCAAAAAATCATATGATAGGATTGAGTGGATGTTTATTATTTTCATTCTTCCAGCTCTTAATTTTGAATCTCAGTTTGTGCATAAAGTCAATATGTAGTTTTATAATGTCAAAGTTTTTACTATCATTAAAGGAACACAATCTATCAAGTTTGGTATCCATAGATTTATTAGGTGGGGTATTCTTTTAACACCTTTCTATGTTCTTACTACCGAAACATTGAGTTATTTATTCCCAATCATTCATCTAGATGTTTTATTAAAGGCATATCTCCTCTTGACTATGACCAACTCATTTATGGTTATTTTCCATATGATTGTTTTTCACTCTCTTAGAAGATGAATATTCAGTCAAATGTGTCATTACACACCTTCACATTTTTTCCTTACTTTTAGATCCTCCATTCAATGGATAAAGACTCAATCCTATAGATATTTCCTTCCCCTATTCCTCTTTGATTGGAAGGATATCAATAGTATTGGATTCAACAAGTGTGCAATTTGAATTTCTTGGCTTTTACTTTTTGGTTTTTCCTTCTAATAGTTGGTCAAATGTGGTTCAAAGGTTTGAGAAAAATATTACTTATTATATTACCACACCTCTACCCTTGGTAGGAAATTCCATGTTTTCTCTAATTTGGTGGTTACTACACATGTTTATTATTCTTCTCATTGGGATCCTTTCAAAGATACTTATGCTCTAAATTGGTGAAGCTCTTGAGGGATTTTTAGAGGATAAAATCTAAGGGAAAAATGATTTCAGAGAGTATCTAGCAATTTTTTTGTAGATCTAAATAATTTGAAAGACTTGGCATCACTGAAACCAAGTTTCAAGGCTATGCACTGAGCTTCAAATGTATTATCATAGGTTTCGAAGGTTTTAAGGAAAGGTAAATTTTGTTGATAAAGTGTATTTGTCAAAGAGATCATTTTGTTATAAAAGGTTTGGAGTGATCTTAAGCTACAATATATCCTCATAGAACTTGTGTTGGTTAACATTATTGGTGCATTTGTTGTCAAAATCATTTGGAAGGATTGGGAAACAAAAAAATTGTAGTATCCTAAATCTATACCAACAACATTTGGGGATCAATCCTTAATAGTTATCTCACCCTATTAATCATGGTGCATTTAAATGACTATTTCCTACATGAATCTTACTATAGACACTCAAATGTATAAATTTACCCTTTTGAAATAATTATTGTAATTATTTTATTGGTTAAGACTAACACACACATCCTATTGCCACTCATTATATATTTCCATCTCTTTCTTAACTTTCTTATTCCTACACACTAATATTTCAACAAATTATGAATACAAGTCCATAAGATCAATGCTTAAATTCTTACCATAATTTTGTAAATTTTATTTTGATTCACCTTTTCCATATCTAAAATGGTAAAGTATAGTTAGGTTGTATAATCCAGTCCTAACCAACATGTACACTCCGACATAAACACATTCTCCAAATATGTTTTAAATGCACTATTATTTTTTGGGTATTTTTATCCCATTAGGTCATCCTTATCATAATATTTTACCTTTGAACCCTATATAAACAAGATAAAAATACCTCATTGACTCACCTAGCAATTACATGGCATTTTATTGACATACTCTCTTGCAACTCTCATAAAAGGTACCCAAGGATCCCTAAATCCCCTAAGATGATGCACATCCATTAGGGAAGCCATTACTACAGTTCTAAATCACTGAACCAGGTCAATAAATATAGCTTCCATCATATCCAAACACACCAAGTTATTATTTCTAAGCCTTAGTAAGAGAACAATACATTCAAACATGATAAAAGGGGTTTAAGCTGCCAACTAGCTACATCCATATAAATACTACATGCTAGATGGAGAACTATGTGTAGTTTTAGGCCTCTTCAGAGTAGTGTCAATGTATGTGGTGCATAGGTTATACCAAAACCCAAACACTAAACTTTAGGTAGGGTCTTCTACCCATGGTTATGGTTTTGGAGTGATTCAATTGGTTACATATGATATCGATACTTTGTGACAACTAGGATTTGATACCAAAGTACATTTATAAGCCACCGAAGGACCTAAAAAGTTATAGAACCTCACTCTGAAGGTGTCTAAGATTGTATAAAGGGGAAACATAGATTATACATCCTGACCAGACCATACGGTCTTACACTAGGAAGGTTTCAAGTCAAAGTCTCAAAAATGAAGCTTTGTCAGGCCTTGCACTTCAAAATCCTCTAATTTATCTTCCTAGATTCTTCCTGTACAAATGTGTATAGCTAAGAATCTTTATCTCTCTCTCATGTATTTGAGCTTGTATGCATGCATTGAAAGAACAGTACAATATTCTAATTTCTTATAGTTAATGTTGGAAGTTAATTTCTTAGAATAGCCCCTAGTTTTCTAACATTACATACCTTTTTATTATTGTGTATTGCATAAAATTAATCTAAATAATATTTAAAAGGGTGTAAACACTCACTCAATTAGTACTCATAGACAATAAGTAACACTTTTTTCTCAAAATTTACCAGCTACAAAAACTTTTTTTTTTAATATAGAATCCATATTCATACATTTGGAAGTAATCTCTAACTGAAATATGTAATTTGTAACATAACATAATAAATTAAACCATATTTGATAAATATCTTTGGGTAGATTTTTCCTATGCCAAAATATTCATCCTCTAATGTATTTTTTGATCTTCATGAGTGTTGTACTCTGATTCCCCTCCTACAATGCCAATTATGTTGATATTGTTGAAAGGTGGTCAAGGGTGCACGGAAGCATGGCAAACCTAGATAGAGTCTCACAAAAATGAGTGAAGCTCAAATTATCTTAAAAGAAGGCGCACATGTGGGAAGACAAAATAAGTAGTTTAATACACACATAAGGATTCATTCTCTAAGGTTTTGCAGTAACTAGGTCTTAGTATCTATTGTCATAGAGGAATGACCCCTTTAGAGATAGGTTTGATAATTCCCCTTCTAATTGACATAATGGAAAAAATCCTAGGCTATATGTGACTTGTATGTTGGAGTGAGTCTCTAGATAGGGTTGATTCCCCTAGTGTAACACCTAAGGATAGTTTATACTCCTAAGACTACTCTACTTTGCTAAATCAATAGAGAAAAGGGAGAAGGAATTAAAGAAAAAACTTAAAATATGGTGATACACCAGAAAATTTGAGGATATAGATTGATTTGAGACATATGGATGGACCACAAGAACCGCACACACCATGCAAAACTCACAATGGATACGTCAATGTAATAGTGTTTTAGAGAAGAGTTTTATTGTAATGAGTACAATACACCACTCCCGACCCTTTCTCTCCCACTCAAAACTTAAAATTACTCCAGAATAATGAAAAATAATGCAAAGATAATGTTTACAATCAATTCATGGAGTTTTATAAGAATGGGGAAGTGAAGAAGTGGAGAAAAGGTAGGAATGCAAGTATGATCTATTAAAAATAGAAAAAATGAGGGTGGTGCATGCCAAAATTGCCTCCTTTCTCTAGAATAGTTCCTCCATATGCTCAAAATGAGAAATATTTGTCCAAACATGCATGCAGGTGCCTAAATAAGTGAATTCACAATCTAAAAAATATAAACATATCTTAGAACAACTAATCATGCCATAACATGCATACAAATGGTCCTCATTTGATTGAAAATAGACATCCATGCTCCAATTTTAGAAAACTCACACTCAGGGATAAGCATGCACGTTAAAAAAATAGGAATTGGTGTCTTTTGCATGTTCTTGTTGTTTTTTAGACTTGTGTGCATGGTTTGAAAACTATTTCTTGCATGAATATTGCTAATTTTAGCCCCCAAATGATAAAAATGGAGTCTTGGTGCATGATTTTCCCAAAATTAGCTCCTATATGATCCAATTTTTGATTTTGGGTGAAGAAATCTGCTAAAAAATAGTGTTTCTAGGTTATTTTATTGACTATTTCACCTTTGGTTGGGCCTGTTGGCTTTTCAGGGAAAATGTAGAACTGAAGAATGTTCCTTGTGTTCCTTCACTAGACATTTTAATATTTTTTCCTTTGTATGCGGGTTGGGTAGACATTCGAGGAATAGGTGGTACTAAAGAACTATTCTTAAGGTGTTTGTTGGCTCCAATTTATCCAATGCCTTAATTTCCTTGTCTTTTGGATTTTCTGGCTGATCAAGGAACAATTGGAACTCATGAACTATTCTTTGCATGCCATTGATGCCTACCTTTACCTATACTACCATTTCCTTCTTTGTCAAATTTCTTGGCTGATTGGGGCACTAAGGGACCTTATGAACTGTTCTTTTAGTTCCAATCACCCCCACCTTAACTGATTACTGTGCCTAACTCCTTGTATGTGGATTCCTTAGATAATATGGGAATGGTGGGCTTGAAAATTTCTGTTTGTGCCTTGTGACCCTGACATCACCAATCTAACTTGCACTGTCAAACGTTGTAGCTATTCAGTGAACCTTGGGAACATAATAATTGTTCCCTTGGTTTTGTTTAAACCCAAATTTTATGATTTCTTTGCCTAGCTTCCTCTCTACGGCTATATCAATTATTGTGGGTATGTAGGGTACTAAGGGAACTTTGACACTATTCCATAGTCCTAATAAAACCCAATATCATTGATCCATACTGTAATGCGGCATAAAAAGGTAATGCAGGGAATAGGAGGAACATAATAACAACAACTCCTATTCCTCCAAAGGTTGATCTTGCCAATTTTCCCCCAATTTTCCCCAGTCTTGATCACTTTTTCTAGTAAGACTTAGTAACGAAAAATAAAATGATACTACATGAAGGTTTGTCCAAATTTACCCAAATTCACCCCAAAGTTGTGTTAACTTCACAAAGAGGGCTTGACAAAAGAGGAATGACTAGGACAGTCAAATTTTCCCATAACTTGCCCAAAATTTAAATTTTCCTTGATGAAAAGACACTGAAAACTCACTTTCATGATTTTTCAAAAACATCAAAATGGCTCAGAGGTGATTTTGATAATAGTATCCAAAGGGTTTGATACGAATAGCTCAAGACTAGGGATAATGGATGTTAATGATATTGAGGGAATTTTTCGGTTTGTTTCTAGCTTTAGCCACTGTGGGATATGAGTGGGTTAGGGAATACATTATAAATTATTTGATTTGGGGATTATTCAAGTGTTTCAAAAGGTTTCTTTACACAAGGGTGTTTATGGCAATATCCATTATGGTTATAAATACCCAGTTGAAAGTGGATCAAGGGTATAATCAGAACCAAAGGTATATCTATTAGGGTTATATATGCTCGGGTGAGAATATAGAAATTCCTTAGCTTCCCCCTCCATCCATTTCCATAGAAAATAATAGAAGTGCAAAAGAATAATAATACTATGTAAAAAATTGCGTGTACCATGTAGATTTCTTGTGTTGAGTAGAAAGTATATAAGTTAAGGTAAATAAATCCATTTAAACAACATACTCTCTAAATCATTTTTTAATTTTGTATGTTGCATTGCAAAGTTAAAATGTGATATTGTGTTTTTGTGTTGATAACCAACAATCTTCAAGTCTGATTGTTTTTTGTTATAGGTGAACCAAAAAATCCAGAATTTGATGAGAATGCTATGGAACATTCTCCAGCAGAGCCACCATTTTTTGTTATTCCCACAACAAACCCCTAATCCCATAAGTGAAATTAGGGAACATCTAGACTTTCATAAGGCATTTTAAAATTCTGTATTCCTGATTTTTTGTATCTTGCACACAATTCCCCTTTTCAAGCATTTCATGACTTAGTCATATAAATGTATAGGGTATTTCTATGATTGTTTTCTCTCACACTCTTCATAAATATGTTTAATTATTATTATGCAAAACATTTCTTGTATAATGATGAAATCCTTACGTGCACCCATTCACCTTTACATAAAGATTTAGTGTATAAATTACTGCAAAAACCTATCACATAATGCTTATATATGTTCTATGCACCCTTGAATCCTTCATGTTTAGTCTAGAGCCAATATGCGGTCTTCTTCGTGTTTAAAACTAGCTTTGTGTAATATCTACACATTCATAACACAAGTATCATGAACCCCTTTTTGCTTCAGGATACTTTCACTCATCCTAGGTGACATGAATTTTTTTCTAAACTTACTTCACACTCCTAATAATTAGCCTATGTATTGATTGTGTTAAACAAGTTAATTTCCCTATCAACTGGCATCACACATCTCCAACAAGTGCATCTTATAATATGAAAGTCCTAAGGTATGCCTAAAATTCCTTAAATGTGGTAACACCGATTGAGGCCACAAGTCTCTAATCGAAACTCAATAGAATATAAAGGTCTAGGTTGAAGCTAAAGGACTCCCAAACATGACTGCATCAATCAAAATTACGTGTCACAGATCATGAAATTATCTGATAATTGAGATAGAGAATTACACATGCCATTTATGTGCCACATGTACATATTTCTCCCGTTACTTAAATTTTTGTGTGTAATAACGATTCACCCCTTTGTTTATTATATGTATATAGGAAGGAGGATAAACATTGAGGATGAACACACAAAAAATTGAGATACGAGCCTAGAGAATGCAAAATTTCTATTATGTGTGGAATCCAAAGGCCTTCCATTAAAAAACCACCATTGTGTAGATATTTGTGCACATCATAAGAGAATCCAAATGCACATCTCAATGCATAAAATTTTTGTGTACACCATTATGTGCCAAAAATCATCGATGTAAAAAATGATAAAATGTCAAGTCCCCAAGAGATAAATCAAATTGTTTGCAAATCATGACACCACATCTAGTCAATTTTTTAGAAGATCTTAGTTTAGTATAGGTATACGCCATGTCAAAGGTAGTTGGATACTTTAAATGAGGAATTTAACTTGTGTAACTAGGCACACCATACTACCTTGTACATTGTAAAATTTTAATGTACCATATATAGGCTTGTTCTCGAGCCTTGCACCATTTAATGAAGATATTCCTTCTTGCATAGGATGTTTTTTGACATGATAGGCCTTTTATATGGCCAACTTGGAATTCAACGTAATCTTATTATGTATCTACCATGTAATTTTATATTGAGATCCTACCACCATTAATGCTTGTAAGCAGTGTCCATTTGGGTTTTTCCTATAAATACCCAAATCAAACTCATTGTAAAGGTCTTTAAATATGGAATAACAAAGTTTCTGAGAGTTTTATTTTCACTTTCGTTATCTCACTTGGCTATCCATGTTCTTGGCCTAATTATATTTATTGTTTACCTTATTTCAGTTTAAATGAGTGTTAATGATTCACACTATTGATTAAATGTAATATCTTCATTTAATGGATAGAAGATTAGAGAATGAATCTTATATGTCTGAAAATGTTACACAATCCTCTAGGTTCTCTAAACCTTGTCCTTTAGATTCTCACACTTTTTTGTGTTTTTATGAAGTGCATATTGGTTTGAGTACAAGATTAGTTTTAATGATTCTTGGTGTTCAAATGAGATGGAGCGAGTGACAATGATTTGCTACATATTATCTTTCCACACTACCCTATTCTCTTTTACACTTTTTTATCAACTCAATTAGTATTAAGACTAAAGCTTGTAGCTTATAATCATTGAACATTGTATATCTACATTACAAGTGAAACTAATAGTTGAATATTAGTTTTATTTATTTTCATGTAATCATTAAGCTTTGAACAAATTCTAATCAATCATTTTACTTAAATAATCCCCAAATTGACTTCTTTATGATGTATTCCCTAAGCCACTAGTTTCCCACACTGGCTAGAACTAGAAATGAACCAACAAATGTCCTCAATATCATTAACATCCACTCTCCCTTGTCTTGATTTATTCTTATAAAACCATTTCACCATCAAGAATAGGTGATAATGGAACCTTGGAAAAGAAATCCTCGTGGCCACACTCACCTATCTATTGTGCCTTTCCATGCACATGCCTTATTTTCAAGAGAGGTGGAGTCTCATTTATTTATGTTATAATATGTGTAGATTGCATTCACTTATGCATTCCCCTAAACACCTTATAAAAATATCAACATCATAGGTGTTGTAGGAGGGGAAAAAAGTGTGAAACTCTTGGAAATCAAAATTTCTTGCAGTAGAAGGAGGGTAAGTTTACCAAACCATAAAACATTACCTAGAAACTAGAAGAATCATTACTAGGTTAAATTATTTTGAAGGGGACTTTGAACTCTTATATTTCTAACTCATAGGAAGCATAAATTAAACAAACGAAAATATATCTTGAGGAAAACTCACTCCGCAAGCATTCTGTCTTGCATAAATTCACCCTTTATTTCATTCAATTTTCCACAAGTCTAAAATATGACATCTTGGATAGGAAACACCAGTATCCCACTTTCCCTTAAGCATGAATACCATGAATTACCCAAAAACGTAGAGATAATCTATGAAAATATGTTCTTGGTGAAACCTATACTGTAGAGGAACACATTGGTACTTATAATTATGGTATTGATATGATGGAAATCCTTAATGAGGATGTTTCCTATAGGTGTTTCCCCTATTTTTTGGATGTATGTGCTTACAATTGGTTTCTAAGCCTTCCACTAGGATCCATCACCTTGTGGGGGGATCTTGAGATGAAATTTCTTAACCACTTCACTATTCCCATTGACCTGAATATCTTATATCATTAGTTTTCTATTATGTAGAGAGAACCAAATGATTCTATGGTCATTTTAGTGAAATATTGATAAGTATTTACTTGGGCATGAAATTCCC
Organism: Taxus chinensis; assembly: GCA_019776745.2. Classification (NCBI taxonomy): domain Eukaryota; kingdom Viridiplantae; phylum Streptophyta; class Pinopsida; order Cupressales; family Taxaceae; genus Taxus; species Taxus chinensis. Next base: position 365,116,095 of record CM034154.1, read on the forward strand.
TTATAATCAAATTGAAGAAGTGGCTATACAAAACTGTCTACAAGTACTTGATCCCCTAATGTCTATTTTTTTATGCAAGACTCTCGTCACCTTAACCAACTTGGCTCTTGCTTATAAATAAGTTCTCAAGATTGATATTGAAATGAATCCTCAAGGTATTTCTTGTGTTGGGCCTTTACCTTTCTTATGCCAATCTACTACATAACACCAACCATAACTTATTAATCACGTGCTTGCACAAATCAGCCATTGCTCAATCACATCCACACTATACAGACATTAATGTATACTCAATTTCCCACTCCTTTGACACACACCCCTTCTCTCAATCTTTTGAATAAATAGTTTACACAATATTAAACTAATCAATCCATAGTGTTTTTCTTATACCAAATCACTATACTGATATGGTTACTAATCAGGTTATCCCTACCCCACGTAAAATTTCATGGGAAACTTTGGTCATTTTTACCCTACTACATAATCATTTTAAAACCAACATTATTCTTCTACACCCTCATATTTAATATCAAATGTAGAAACTATTAACTTCTATCAAATCATTCAAAAATGGTGTAATGATGTTATAAAATTGCAAAGAAAAGGTTCACAATATAATTAAAACAAATCTTCAACTAGTTACCCCGCACCAAACTTTAGCTTCTAATGCAATAAAAGGAAATGGAATGTTAAACCAAATAATGAGGCTTTAACCTTTCCATTGGACCAAAGTGTGTAGCAAGATTTATTTCCACCACTCTAACTTTGTCAACCTAGTAGATTTATCCCTAGATTCATGTGTAGAGTGCACAAAACATGAGATCACTATGAATTGGAATACCTATATTTTTACACATCCTTTGACATCTTTTAAAAACCTATGAATTCTAATGATATAGAAAATGGTGTGTAAAAACACTGAGAATGACCTTTGGACTGCATTGGTCTTAAAAACCTATGAATTCTTAGCGGAAGCCAATAATAAAATTGAGGATAATAAAGAGGAAGTTCATGCTTACCAAAAATATAAAAGAGGAAATAATTATATATTATGTAGTAAATCCTAGAAACCTTTGACTACCTGTACTCCTCCCAAATCTTCTTAAGTGTATTAGGATACACGCACATCTAATAACCCTCCACCTCGGTGTGTCTCAAAAAATATCATCCTAATCCTATGTACCCCATGAAGAAAATCCTTTCTAAGTATAATATAATTGAAGACCTATCTAAAAATAAGGCTAATATATATATGTGTATAAACTTCTCTGCATTAACAACCAAAGAGACATCTTATTCAATTCCCTACCCACCTCATTTGAGAAATCCATAAGTGGAATAACTAGTACACATGTTGCTCTGAATAAAGAAAAAAAGAGTATCCCCATTTATGCTTAAAATTTAGAATTTTTGGTAGGAACTTACAAAACTATTTGGGTTATTTAGGAGCCTCTGAGAATGTCATATTTTTTCCATTTACAAGAAATTAGGTCCGTCTTCCACACATTCAAGATATAGAGTGGTCCAAGTAGATAAGCAAAAAGTGAACATGGTCAAATAAATCTCACACATCCATATGCATCTCTTAGTAGATCAACGAGACTAATAGTTCATTGATATTCAAGTGGCAAACATGCCAAAGGCATATGACATGCCCCTATTGGTGTAGGATTTACCTACATGGTCTAATTAGCCGGCTTAGGTTAATCATAGGTTATTAGGGGAATGTACTTTAAATTATTTGCTAATTGTGAGTTGAGTTGGTTACCTTTTTCGGTGACCTAATTTCTCAATATATAATGTAACCTACTATGCATATTTTGGATAATTTTGCTTATGTATGAATGAATGAAGATTTTTTCTTGTCTTGAGTGTTTTTGGATCTCATTATGCCATCATATTTCTGCTTTGTTCATTTAAACCTATCTAATCCCAATCCTCGATTGTGGACCACTCTGACATGGTATCAGATCTGATCTAGTTACCAAATACCATAACCTCTATTGTAATATCTAGCAGTCTAGCTCATTCAATGCTTTTTTTTCATAAATTTTTGTTTTCAAGGGTTTGATTGGATTTAAAGAAAATCCATGCAAATATATTCCTCTGGAGTATGTACAAAAAATACAGACACCATCTTTGAATTCAGAAGGGTTCAAAACCTTAGGTTCAGTTATAAACTTGACCTAGTTCCATGATAGGTGATTTGAAACTTTTTAGAGGTTTTTTGAAGGTTTTGTTTGAAAATATGAAAAAAATCGCATTGTTTTGGGATCCAAGAAAACCATTCTTGGGTTTATATGGGGTTTGTAAAACATTTGGTAGGTATTCAATGTTTTATGTGGAAGACATAATTTTTTTGAGATCTCAGTTTTCCCTGCATTTTTCTCACCACTTGTGTGTTTCATGATTTGTAGGGTGTTTGAAAAGTTAAAAATCTCATGTCATTGCATTTCATATTTTTTTATGGTGTTTAATAGGTCTATAATTTTGACTCTATAGATTTTGAGTTTTTGGGGTTGTTTGGCAAGTCAAAAAGTCTACTCAATGTTTTGGGTTTTTGGGACTTTCCAACATCTCAACAAAATTTTTAAAGTGTGGTTAAACCTCTGAACCTTGGTCAACACCCAATGTTTTGGGGTTTTGGGACCTCAAAACATCTCTGCATCTGAACATGAATTTGTAAAGTGTGGTCAAACATCTGAACCCTGGTCAAAGTCTAGTGTTTCAGGTTTTTGAGACTTCAGAACATCTTTGTATCTCAACATGAATTTAAAAATTATGTTCAAACCTCAAAATCCCGGTAAATTCCTAGTATTTTGGGTTCTTAGAACTTTAGAACATATAATAATTTCAACACAATTTGTAAATTTTGGTAAAACTATTGACCCCCATTCAAATCTCAGTATTTTGGGTTCTGACACTTGCTCAACATGCTTTGGGTTTTTCCACTTTCTCAACATGCATCAGGTTCTTCCATTTACTCAACACATGTCAGGTTGTACCATATGCTTAAAACATTTCAATTTTTAGAACTTGCTCAAGAAGAGCAAAACCTTAAAAATCTATTTCAGGATTTGTGACTTACTCGACAAGTTCAAAAAATCGACAAACCATGTCATAGTGTGTCGGGTTTTGGGAGGTATTCAATAAAAACCAAAATTTGATAGTGTTTATCGGGAATCTGAAGGTTCTTAATAGGCATAAAACTATGACTCCATGTGTTAGGTTTGCAAAAGTGTTTGACAAGCTAAAAACCTCAACAACTCATACTTCTAGGTTTCACAAGGCACAAAGAGGTAATTTTTATAGCTCTTAGATCTTGATCAAATGGGATTTCAGACCTTGGTCATGCCTAACCCAAGGGGGCTTAAATTTTTTGCATAAATTTTAGCCAATTATCTTAAAGTAAAGAAAAGTTTATTATTTGTGAACAAGAAATTTCAAACTTCCATAAATTTCAGCTAATAACTCCATTTTAGGTGCCATTTTTTTTTTGAAAATGTGAGCTTTTTTAATCTCTACACATTGGTAATATTCTTGTACCTTGTAAAATTTTTACATCTATAGTTTCAAGGGGTTGCATGTTTAAGTATTTTTCAGAACACTCATGCTAACCTATAACCTTTTAGCAGATCTATTGGTGTAATGGATTTGTCTCTTGTCCCACTTCTTACATTGCTAAAATATCACAAGTGGAAAGTAAAAGTAAAAATAATATTTAGGAGTAAAGGCTTACACTAGATCAATATGGTTATATAAATAGAACTGACACCAAATAAAGATAAGGTGAAGTGGCACAACAAAAGTGATGAAGCCTATAGTCTATTATGTATGTCCATGTCTCCCAACTAGCTCTTTCATATTGAATATGTAGGTACTCCTAATGATGCATGGAATATATTATAAGGAATCTTTAGGAAGCAGAATGTAATGAGAGGTCACGAGTTCGAGAATGAGCTCATCAGTTTGAGACTAGACAACTTTAACATGATACATGAATTTTTCACAAAATTTAAATTACTCAGGACACATTTGAAATTGGGTGGCACAAATAGAATGAATGAAAAATTGGTTATTTCCATCCTTCTCAAATTGGGTTTCAAATATTCTATCTTTGTTTCTACCTTTCATTCCACCAGGAGTGCCACAAGAGCTACATAGACCATGTCGTTCTTGGAAATTTTTTTTGCTGACTTAACTTGAGAGTAGGAAAAAATTATTCAAATGGGTACATTGTAGTCCTCTAAACCTCATGTTATACTTGTTAGAGATGAGAAAAATGATTCAAATATAGATAAAAATAGAATAAAAATGATCCTAATAAAAATAAAAATAAAAATGATCCCACCTCCAAATCAAACTCCAAAACTTTCTCTTCCAATGTTAATTCCAAGAAAAAGAGGATCAAATGTGGGTATTACACATGCAAACATGATGAAAACAAATGTATGAAGAAGTATATTGACCACCTCATGAGTATTCTTGAGAAGAAAAAAATACATTTTCCTGAGTCTATCAAATCATATTCATTAACCTGTTGTCATGTGTTTTTACAAGGGAAAAATTCAACTTGAAAACATGACAACTATACCCTCATGTTAATTTTTTTCACTATAGAAATTCCATGACACTCCTCTAGGTCAGCTCATCACTTGTAGTGGGCCTATCATACCCTTTCAATTTTTCTTGTATGTTTTTTCAACCTTGTCCATAGGTGATTTAGGAAAAAAAAGTTCATTTAAGTGTTTTCAAGATGATACTTTGCAAGACAGGCTTTTCAAGAAGTTTAGGAATGACTATGTTTATCCTTTCTAAGACATGGAACACACCCCCTCAGAGTGTAGATGTAAGCCCAGATTAATTAAGGAGTAGTATTAAGGAGCTAGGAACATTGTACAAGTGATTTTGGAATATTTTGGAAAGATTCAGAGGTTTTAGGACAAGTTTAGTAAAAGCAAGTCTTAGAGGGTGAAGGATCTTGTAGTACAAAATAACCTTTGATTTTATTGATGTGATTCTAGGAGTTATGTAAAAATTTAGAGGCAAAAAAAGACACCTTTGTAAAATTATTTCAGATATATAAGTGATGATGGTTTCACATTTTTCACAAGACAAACAATTCTGCCCAAAGACTATTTTCAACATGCATACATTATGATCCCAAGAAAAAATCCTATTTTATAAGGTTGTAAGCATAATAAAGGAAGGAAACCCATACCATCAATATAAAAAATAGTGTTTTAAGTATAGATCATATAAATAAGTTCTAAAAAATACCTCTAGATGCTTAAGTTATGCTGCCGACAAGTTGCTCTCTGTAACACCCTCAATAATTGTTATATTCCTCCTTTGCATTTCAAGTGTTGACATGTGATTTTCTTCTAAAGATGTGTTCTTTTTATTGTTGGAGATCATGCTTGATATGGATAAATATTTTCTGTTCTTGATATCTTAGACTAGAATGGAATGTCTTCTTTGAATCCATTTTTCACTTCTTGTAGGTGAGTTGCAATTTGTTTTAAGAGTTGCAAACTTATCTCTTTATCTGACTCATCCTTGGATCAATTTTAGTGATCCAAGGAATGTTTTAAACCTTCTCAGTTGAATGAATGGTAAATTGACATTCCATAATTTGAGGGAAATAACGGACTGAAATTTGTTATTACAAGTTCTTTAATCTTGTGTGAACGTGTTTCCATTCAGTTGAATGTTGTGCTTAGGTCCTTGAAGATTAAGCTTGGTAGTACATTGCTGACGTAAATGAAATACAACCTGTTCATGATATAGGAAGGATTTGGAATCCTAAAACTAAAGGATTATCCTATGGAATCCTAAGCTGGGTAAGAATATTTACTACCAAGTTATGTTACTTAATTGAATTTTTATTCTAACCTAAGCTTCCTATTCTACCTTGTTGGGTTGGCGTCCAAACCTAAGCCTTGTGCTAGGGGAATATGGAAAGGTTGCTAGGCTATCTAAATTCACCTAAAACCTAATACTATAAGGTTATGAGATGATCTAACCTATTTCCTAAAACTAAAAGGCTATGAATTAATCTAACCTAATGTTGGAATTACCTAAGGTAATGTGTTAAGACTTAAGGTAATTTCCTAAACTAACCTAAGTTTTAAGGGATCTATCCTAAGATATTTAAATGAGAACCTAAAAGGGTCGCATGCCTCTATAGCGACGATTCCAATGGCATTGAATGTGTTGATAAGGTTTTTAAGGCATTAAGTACTGTGAGTTTGGCAGGGGCTAGTTGACTTGGTGGAGGCTTATGTGGAAGCTCCACTAAAGATGAAATTGCATGTTAAATGGGAATTGTCATTCACCAGATTTGGGATGTGGTGGCAAGGAGAGATAAGTGAGAAAATTGGAATTAATGAAATTAATTGGCCTTGGGTTTTGTTCACAAAACATATTAGAAATTTAGAAGGTGGGTTTGTGGGAGGTTGTTGGTTTTTGCATGCTTTTCATATTTTTCTCTACATGGAGAAAACTCGTTCTTCGAACAAGCAGTTTGACTTTCACTTCATTGCTATTTTTAACTGACCTGGTCTATTTTCAATCATGGGAAGGTATATGAGACATTATGAGGAAATTTGTTGGTTGGTTGATCTTTCGTGGAGAGAAAAGGAGTTGGAAGTTAGGCTAGAATTCTCCTTCCATTTGGCAGAAGCACTATCAGGCATGATAGACTCTAACCATTAAGATCTCTTGCTTTCTTTTAAATGTTTCGTTAAAATAACTTTTCTCTTATGAGCTTCTTGGCTTGCATGTTTTAACTAGTTATTTTCTTGCTGGGTTTTATAATCTCTGGAAATTTGGGTATAAATCCATGGAAAATTAGTGTAATTCTCAGAAACCTTCTTTGTATGGGTTGAATAACGAAGCATGCATGAGAAATTGTTTCTGTGGCTCTGCTTGTCATTTCTTGAATCAGTATTCAAAGAGTTGTGTTTTTAACTGACCTTATTCATTGTTTACTTGGTTCTATATTTTTGGGAACCTTGAGTCCCGTCTGATCTTACAATGGAGCTCATGGTTTGTTTGAGCTTGAGCTTGTATTTGAACTCGTATTTTGTTGAAGCCTGTTTTTGGGTTCATGTTTTTTTTAAGCTTGAGCTTGTATTTGAGCTCGTGTTTCATTTGAGCCTCTATTCAAGTTTGTGTTTAGTTTAAGCTTGATTCGAGGTTATTGTTTTGATGATAATTTGTGTTGGAGGTTCTTGTTACTCTGAAACCATGTTTGGTTCTCGAGTAATCCTAGACTTTTGTTTGAAGTTCGTATGTACCTCTGTACTCATGTTTAATCCTGTGTTATTCTGGGCTGATAATGGAAGTTCATAATGTACACAACACTCGTATTTTATTACGTGAATAGTTTTGAAATCTGGTTAGAAGCTCGTGTTTCGTTTTGAGCTGGTATGAGTTTTCTTTGTTTGAAATACAAACTGGAATGGGAACTTGTGGTTGCCCTGAACCTGAGAATATCTACTTGAATGGTTTTGAACTCTTCTATGAGAAACTTGTGTTTCATTTTGAGTTGGAAATAGGGTTTCTTGTTTATGCTATAAAATGGTTAAGGTTGATCATATTATATTCTATCTTGTATCATGATATTTGTATATATTTGTGCTCATGTTTGAGATTTTGTGATTCGACACTGTACATGTAATTTGGTACTTAGTGTTTGGAATTTATAGCTTGAATGATGTGTTGGTTCTGTTCTAGTATTTGTGAGTTGATTTTATATTGCATTCAAGTTGAAAGATTATAACTCTTTTTAATTCAAACTGATTACTCAAAGTAAATCTAAGGAAGTAGTATGACTAAGATGTTTGAATATCTCTTGGAGATTTAATTGGAAACGCTTTCATTTGATAGTGGATTTGGAACTTCTTTCAAAGATGCAAGTTTTGTCACCAGTGCTTAGAAATTGTAGTGGAAGGATTACTTAACTCTGTTTAGTTTGATTTTGTTTTATGGTTCTAAAAGAATTATGAACCACTTATTCTTAAGTACAATGTTGTGTAGGCATTTTAAAGGAATTTCAGTTTTGATTCCAAGGATACTCTTGAATTGGTTTAGTTTAAGGGTTCGGGTTTTCTATTCTTTTTGGGATCAATAAGTGAATACTTGACTCTTTTAAAAGAAAAAAATAAGGAAATTGAGAATCCTTAGGGATAGTGTGTTGTTTTTGGAACTTTACTATTTATGTTTATCTGAACTGAAATTGGAACACATGCTTTTAAATTATAAGGATTGTAAGGGAGACTTGTTGTACGTTTTCTTTACAATGAGTTGGTTTTGTTCTCTCTTCTGGGAACTAGTGTTTGAGCTTATTGTTTGGATTAGAAAAGAGAAATTGTTGTTAAGTGTAGAGAAATGATTAAGGATTGAATCAAATTCTGATAAGATTCCTTTTCTAACCTATTGGGATTAGTTCATTTGATTGAACCCTTCTCTTATTAGTTCTCTTGTGAAATGGAGAGTTATTATAATTGTATAGTCTTCCTTGTTCATATCATTTGTTGAAGTGATGTAGGAAGAGGTTTGATGTTTTGGTTTTTTTGAACAAAAAATATAATCTTGTTGGCAAGACTGTTTAAATTCTATATTCCTTCTTAGATTAATATGAGGATTCTATTTTGATGAAAATCTTAAGTGTTGAATTTCAAGGTAGTTTTCCTTTAAACAAAACAGTTAAATTCATGTTATGAACAAGTTTCTGTTTTCATATGTTTTTGTGTTGAGCATAGTTTGGAATGGATATTCTTCTTCCATTGCTTAGGGGATAGATGAATCATCCTAATGGGAACTATGTTATAAACCCTTCCTTTGTCTTATAGTAAAGTTAAATGTTGTATTCTATTATGATAGAATTCGGAACAATAGGATGTTATGATTTGTTGTTTGTTTAAAGGTAATGGATGGGAATCAATTAAACTTTAATTTTGTAAGTCAAATCCTGTGGATTATAATTTTTTCTTCTCTTAGAAGTGAGTTTAGATTGAATAATGTAATTCTTTTCTGATTGTTATTACTTATACTGATATGTATGATATACTAATTGTTTCATTAAAACAGAGTTATTTTAATGGAACAATTAGTGGAAAGCAATTCGTTTTAAGGTTGAGTGATTATCATGCTAAGTTCATTGAACTGACCCGTACTAGCAATTTTTGTAGATGGACTTTGTAAGTGATAAAAGAAGGAAAAACTTATATGATGCTTTGGCTGATTTTAGTTTGATTCTTTGTGAAGAATTCTGATTCGTTCTTGAGTTTTATTGAAAAAGAAAAGTTGTATTCTTTTTTTAAAAAGAATATTTTTGTTATGCAGTATGCCTAAAATGCATAAGTCTTGTAAATGTATAAGTTTCATACATGAATTGAAATTTGGGATTTTACTTGTATTGGTTGTGTGAATTATCTTGTACTTTTAAAAAGAAGATGAAAGTTACATCTTGTTAATATTCTTTACATTATGTATGCTTATCTTGTTATCATTGATAAGATTGATAATGGGAATTAGTTCAGTTTCCCTTATAATGAAGCAACTTGAGAGTTGTATAATATGATGTGTTATATCTATCAATTTAACATAGTAATAAGTTACATGATAAACATGATGTATAAACTATGGACATTGGAAATGAAATACCATAATACTTAATTATATGGAGGAAGACTCTTTCTCTCTCATAATTGAATGTAAAGCTAAAAGGTTTGGAGATATGATTAATAATCATTAGAATTCACCTTGAGTGAAGTCTACTTTAGTTGGAAGTATACGGTTATTAAACCTTCCTGAAAGTTAAAGTACAATTAATAAAACTTATGACATCATTGTTCTGTTTGGGTTAACTGTTGGTTAAACTGTGAAAAAAAAACATTGAAAAGTAATCATAAGTTAAGGAAATTCTTCATGTACTAAAAAAAACATATTTAGGATAGAACTTATGGAGTGTTGGATTAGGGTTTTACAGGGTTGTTGTAATCTAGACATAATCCAAATTAATAACTCATTAATGAACTCCTTTGGGTATGTACATCTTGATGAGGCAGTTTCTAAAGGATATTGGCACACGCCAACTGTAGGGATGTACTTTCAAGAAGACTTGGGTCTTTTTTAGAATACATCGTTGTAGTTGACATGTGGCATCACCCTTCTGCATTGATCATCCAGATCTACACACAAACTTGGACTTGAACTTAGTTTCTCTCTAGGTCAGGTTAGGGGCATATTTAGGATAGGAGTTAGCTTCGAATGGCTTAGGGTACCTTGGCACATCTGGTTGACTTAGGTCAACTGAGTATGCCCATTTACCCTAAGCCATTGTGAGCATCTTCCTATAATGAGCTATGTTACTAACTAGGGCTAGGGTTAAACCTGGGACAAGTGGATTGATGGTAGTCAGTAAAGACCAATCATGATAATAGAGGAGTGAGGTGAAGGATGCATTCCAATATGATGAATATGCCATCTAGGAATAGTGACATACACAATATGTTGTAAATCTTTGGCCAAATGATTGTAAACTACTGGTTGCGTTGTCCTATGTCACCTAGTTTAAAGTAACGTGATGTCAGAGGAATATTGGTAACAAATATTCAGATAGGTTCTCTAAACAGATCACTCAGTACCTGGAACAGGGTAAGAGAACTAAGTATACGTAGTATATGACAAGTATTCAATACGGAAGTTAAACATGAATATATTGGTACGTAACCGAGTCATGGAATGAATAGATTGGTGTATCACCGAGTCATTCACAGCTGCATATGGTTATCTATTATGAGATTGATTGGCATTGAATGTGTGTTCTAAATAATTTTTTATTTAGAACAGTGAACATTATATAAAAAAATTTTCCCTTGTTTCTAAACTCTTAAAATGGGAATGTTACATCTTGGTTTCAGAGCTGAAGGTTGCAGCTCTTTAACCTATTGTGTCCATAATCTGATAAAACTTAAATTTTCTTGTAATAGAACATGGTTAGAACAAGAGGAAATTTTACAAACAACGCTCCACCTGATGAAGGAGCAACAACAACCCAAAAACCCAAAAACTTGATGAGATCCTTACTGCCCTATTAGACACAAGAGATATTTTGGATATGCTTGAACAAAAAGTAATGGGTAATGAGGAGGAAGAAGAAGCTTATAACAATAATTAGCCACCTCTAGGAGACAACGCCAATGTGGGTGTTGATAATAACAATGTTAACATACATGTTCAGCCTGAGAACAAAAAGGCTAGGCTAGTAGTAGAACTCACTAATGACATAAAAAGGATAAGTCCACCCAAGTTTGATGGCACCACATTAGGAGATAGAGTTGAGAATTGCCTCATTGAAATGGAGAAATACTTTGTAATAGGAATTTTCTTAAGAGACAAAGGCGATATGGGGAGCATATCAAATTTCTCATGAAGCATCTTCATGGTGGGACAACTGCAAGTATGAGCTAAACATTGATGAATCTAATATCACATGGGACCAATTTAAAGGTTACTTTAGGCAACGATGGATGCCATAACTCTAGTATGATTAGAAAATGACTGAATTTCAGAACTTAGCTCAAGGAAAGCTAACTATAACTAAGTATTAGAAGTGATTTACAAAACTCTTTAAGTATGTGCCTCAGTACCAAACTGATGAGAAGTTTAGGATATAAAAATTAATCATGGGATTGAATCCCATTATAGGAGGAGATGTGGATGTTCATAGCCCAACCACGATGGAAGGGGTTGTTGAAAAATCCATAAGGTAGGAACATAAATTAAAGGCAATTTCTGCTCATAAGGAGGAAGTAAGGAAGAAGAATCTCAACTCCTCTTCATCATCTCTTGCACCCAAGAAAGGACCATGGAAGAAATTTGAAATGAAAAGTAATTTTTCATTTGATACAAACAAGAAAGAAGCAATAAACAAGTTTGCTGGTAATGCATGTAGCAAACCCGAGCCTAGGAAGGGACCTGTAGGAGGATGTTATAACTGTGGCAAAGATCATTATGAAAATAAATGTCCTTTGAAGATGGATGATTATAATCAGTAGCACAAGATACACATTGCAGTAGATGACAAGAAGGCTGAGAAACATGCCACACCCATAGAAGTTCCGGGTAAGTTATTTGGCTTACCAATAACTATTATTTTTGATACAGGAGCTACTGAATGTTTTGTTTCTAGTAAATTAGCATAAAAATTAAAAAGAAAAGATAGAAACATGGATAAAACATGGACTGTATAATATGGGAATAATGTTGTTCATACGGTTAGTATGTGTCTTTTTGGAGCAGTCGTTGATTTACCTAAGTTTTCCACTGAGGTTGATTTTTATGTTGCACCTTTGGGGTCTTATGATGTAATCATAGGTGTTAATTGGTTAGTAGAACATGAGGCTAAAGTGGACTATTTTGAAAAACACATTAGTTGTTTAGATGACCTATAGAAAACAACAAAGATTCAGGGTGTGAAATGTGAGATTTCTGTTAGAAAAATGTCAGTTATGCAACTTAAAAAGGTCAAAAATAGAGGATGTACCTTATATGCAGTAAAAATTACCGAATCAAAAGAAGAGAGCATCGATATTATGGAATGATATCTGCTGTTACAAGATTTTAGTGATGTATTTTTGAAGGAACTGCTAGGTCTTCCACCCAAAAGGGAATTTGATTTCATGATTGAGATCAAGCTTGGAACTGAACCTATTTCTAAAGCACCGTATCAAATGACTACTATAGAATTAGTAGAGCTTAAGGCTCAGTTACATGAACTTTTGTCTCAAGTCTTGATAAGAACAAGTGTTTCACCTTGGGGAGCACCCATAATTTTTGTGAAAAAGAAAGATGGAACACTTAGATTTTGCATTGATTACATAATGTTAAACAAGGCAACAATCAAGAATAGATACCCACTCCTGCGGATTGATGATTTATTTGATCATATGCGTTGAGCATCGGTATATTCCAAGATAGATCTTCAATCTGGATATCATCAATTGTGAATTAAGGATGAGGATATTCATAAAACAACCTTTATAACAAGGTATGGACATTATGAATTCACGATTTTACCTTTTGGATTGACGAATGCATCTATAGCTTTTATGAACTTAATGAATAATATCTTTCAAGAATACTTGGACAAGTTTTTGCTTGTATTCTTGGATGAAATTCTCATATATTCTAAAAGCATTGAGGAGCATCATGAGCATTTGAAAATAGTTTTGGAAATTATGAGAAAGAGATGGTGGTTTGGTAAGCTATCCAAATGTTATTTCTATGACACATGACTCCACTATTTGGGACATGTTATAAGTAAATATGGGATTGCTGTAGATCCTTCTAAAATTGTAGCTATAACTGAGTGTCCTGCACCAAAGAATGTACCAATAACTGCACCAATAAATTCCTTACATAAGAAAGATAAAAAGTTTGTTTGGAGTGAGAAATGTGAAATTACATTTAAAACTTTGAAGGAACAGTTAACTTCAACACCTATTCTTACAGTTCCAGATCCTAATGGAGATTTTATGGTGGTAACTGATGCATCTGGAGAAGTTCTAAGAGGTATTTTGTTACAAAGTGATCATGTCATAGCATATGAAAGAAGGAAACTTAAGTTACATGAGTTGAATTATGATCCACATGATTTAGAGCTTGTTGCCATTGTTCATGCACTACAAGTTTGGAGGCATTACATTCTTAGTAAGCCTTTTGAATTGAAAACTGATCACCTTGGACTGAAGTATATCTTCACTCAGCCAAATCTTAATGTAAGACAATGAAGGTGGTTGGAGTTTTTATCTCAAGATGATTTTGACATCAGTTATATAAAGGGTAAAGAAAATAGAGTGGCTGATGCTCTAGGTCGTAGGAAGCACATTTATGCTCTTATAACATTAAGAACTTAGTTTAAGGATGAAGTAAAAAGTGTTATGGAATCTGATTCTTACTTTCAACAAGTAAAAGCAGCACTTGCTATAGATTCAAATGATTCAAGATATAAAGGTTTTCACTTTGATAAAGAAGGAATCTTACGATTTGAAAACAGAGTCTTTGTACCTTCGCTAAATGATTTGAGAAAGAAATTGTTAGTATAATTTCATAATTCACCTTTTTCTGGACACCCTGGTATTACAAAAATGCTTGCTGATATAAAACAACAATATTTCTGGAAAGGAATGAAAAAAGGATGTTCTAAAATTTGTGACACATTGTCTTGAGTGCCAACGTGTTAAGGAAAAGCATATGCACCCAGCCGGTTTGTTGTATCCTCATAGCATACCACAGTACAAATGGCAGGTAATAAGCATGGATTTTGTACAAGGGTTACCTATGTTGAGAAATAAGCATGATGTTATTTTAGAAGTTGTGGATAAACTAACAAAGGTAGAACATTTTATTACTAGGAATCTGAAGGATGATTCTCCTATTTTGGCAAGAAGATTTGTATACAAAATTTTTAGATTACATGGAGTACCTGAGTTAATCATTTTGGATAGAGATCCTAGAATGATGTCAAGATTTTAGCAAACACTTAATGCAGCTCTAGGAACTAAGCTGAATTTTAGTTTTGTGTATCATCTAGAAATAGATGGGCAGACTGAAAGAGTAAATCAAGTTTTAGAAGATATGTTACAGATGTATTGCATGAATCAACAATATAAGTGGGAAGAGTATCTTCCATTATTTGAATTCGCATATAGTAATACATATCATGATTATCTTAAGATGACACCTTTCAAGGCATTATACGGAAGAAAATGCAGAACCCCTTGTTAGGAAATAAGAGATAAAATATGTGGAATAATCCCTCACAGAATCGTAACAATAGAAACTAATATGCAGAAAATATTACAGATCTAAAATAAAAGTGAAGAAAAAAATAACACAACACAGAGAGACAATATTTAACGTGGTTCACCCAATTTGGGCTACATCCACCAAGAATCAGTTGCTCATATTTTATTACAAGCCACCACTCTCTCAATACAATACCTAGATCTATTTGGAGCTATGCTCAACAAACTCTACAGAATTCACACCCAAATTCAAAGCACATCTATAATGCATTTCATACCTCTATCATATGCATAAAACCATATAAATAGACAACTGCTTAAGCATTTTTACAAAACCGTGGGTATTAAAACAATGGGAAAAAAATAAAACCATCCCATAAACCTATGGGTAGCCAAAGAGGCAGTTTTACAAAACAATGGGTACCGAAAAACTGTGGGCCCAAAAACAGCCCATAACGGTTACCCATTATCCATGGGTTAATAAACCACCCATGAAAATTTGCTTCGGGGGCTTCACCCCTGAACCCCCTTGACCCACTCACCGATGAGCGGGACCACCGTAAAAATAACCGAGTGTAACACATAGAAGGTGTACCAAAATCTAACATGAAAACAGGCTCCACAAACATAACACCCTTGTTAGGTGGGATAACATAGAAGATAGAGAGGTAATTGGACCCAAAATTCTTACTGAAATGGAACAACAAGTTAAATTGATTCGTGAATGCTTGAAAGAAGCAGCAGATAGGTAAAAGAGTTATGCTGACTTAAAGAGGGTTGATAAGAAATTTGAACTTGGTAAGAAAGTATTTCTTCAGGTTAAACCGAAAAAGAGTTCTATAACTTCTAGAAAGGCTGCCAAGTTATCACCTCATTATGTGGGACCTTTTGAGATAGTTGAAGTAATCAACCATGTAGCTTATCGTTTAGCATTACCTCTTGCTTTGTCATGAATGCATGATACTTTCCATATTTCTTTTCTTAAGAAATACATTTCAGATTTATCACACGTGTTAAATTGGAATTCCTTGTAGGTCTAGGACCCAAGAATAATCATGGTTAAACCCATACAAGTGCTTGAAACTCACCAGTTGCATTTGAGAAATCAAGAAATAAGTCAATGTAAAGTCCAGTGGGACTAGTTTAACAAAGATAGGGCAACTTGGGAAAAACTGGAGGATATGAAAACTTCTTTTCCATATCTATTTGAATAGAATTGATTCTGTAGACTGTTAAAAAAAATTATTATGATTTTCTTCTTTATATGAAAATAAGTATGCCAATTTTGGGCAGATGTTTATATGAATTGAATAAATAGATATTTAATGCTGATTTCTGAAACTATAAGGTTTTGATATATTTGACTTATGGTAAGAGAAGTGAATGAATTGATTGTTCTTGATGTAAATTGTTAAAATGAGGTAATCATCGGGATGATGATTCTTTTTAGGAGGGAAGCATGTAACACCCTCAAAAATTGTTATATTCCTCCTTTGCATTTCAAGTGTTGACATATGATTTTCTTCTAAAGATGTGTTATTTTGATTGTTGGAGATCATGCTTGATATGGATAAATATTTTCTGTTCTTAAGATCATTAAACTAGAATGGAATGGCTTCCTTGAATCCATTTTTCATTTCTTGTAGGTGAGTTACAATCTGGTATAAGAGTTGCAAACTTATCTCTTTATCTGACTCATCCTTGGATCAATTTCAGTGATCCAAGGAATGTTGTAAACCTTCTCAGTGAAATAAATGGTAAATTGACAATCTATAATTTAAGGGACATAGCAGACTGAAATTTTTAATTACAAGTTCTTTAATCTTGTGTGAACGTGTTTCCATTCAGTTTTATGTTGTGATTAGGTCCTTAGAGATTAATCTTGGCAGTACATCACTGATGTAAATGAAATACAACATATTCATGACATAGGAAGGATTCAAAATCCTAAAACTAAAGGATTATCCTACCGAATCCTAACCTGGGTGATAATATTTACTACCTAGCCATGTTACTTAATTGAATTTTTATCCTAACCTAAGCTTCTTATTCTACTTTGTTGGGTTGGTGTCCAAACCTAAGCCTTGTGCTAAGGGAATATGGAAAGGTTGCTAGGCTATCTAAATTAACCTAAAACTTGATGCTATAAGGCTATGAGATGGTCTAACCTATTGCCTAATACTAAAAGGCTATGAATTAATCAAACCTAATGTTGGAATTACCTAAGGTAATGTGTTAAGACCTAAGGTAATTATTCCTAAACTAACCTAAGTTTTTAAGGGATCCATCCTAAGCTATTTAATTGGGAACCTAAAGGGGGTCGCATGCCTCTATGGTGACGGTTCCAATGGCATTAAATTTGTTGATAAGGTTTTTAAGGCATTAAGTACTACCAGTCTTGGCAAGGGCTAGTTGACTTGGTGGAGGCTTATGTGGAAGCTCCACTAAAGATGGAATTGCATGTTAAATGGGAATTGGAATTCACTAGATTTGAGATGCAGTGACAAGGAGAGATAAGTGGGAAAATTGGAATTAATGAAATTAATTGGCCTCGGGTTTTGTTCACAAAACGTCTTGGAAACTTGGAAGTCAGATTTTTGGGAGGTTGTTGGTTTTTGCATGATTTTCAGATTTCGCTCTGCATGGAGCAAACTGGTTCTTCGAACCAACATTTTGAATTTCACTTCATTGCTATTTTTAACTCACCTGGTCTATTTTTTGATCATGGGAAGGTATATGAGGAATTAAGGAAAGTTGTTGGTTAGTTGATATTTCATGGAGGAGAAAAGGAGTTGGAAGCTCGGCTGGAAGTCTCCTTCAATTTAGCAGAAGTGATATCAGGCATGATAAGATCTAACCATTAAGATCTCTTACTTTATTTTAAATGTTTCATTAAAATGACTTTGCTCTTATGAGATTCTTGGCTTGCATGTTTTATCTGGTTATTTTCTTGCCGGGTTTTATAATCTCTAGAAAATTTGGGTATGAATCCATGGAAAATTAGTGTAAGTCTTGGAAACCTTCTTTGTATGGGTTGAATAATGAAGCATGCATGAGAAAATTGTTTATGTGGCTCTGCTTGTCATTTCTTGAACCGATATTTGAAGAGTTATGTTTATGACTGATATTCATTGCTGTTTACTCAGTTCTAAGTTTTTGGGAACCTTGAGTTCCGTCTGATCTTACATTGGAGCTCGTGTTTTTTTGAGCTTGAGATTATATTTGAGATCATGTTTTTTTGAGCTTGAGCTTGTATTTGAACTCATATTTCGTTGGAGCCTATATTCGGGTTCGTGTTTTGTTTGAGCTTCAACTTGTATTTGAGCTCGTGTTTCATTTGAGCTTGTATCTGAGTTTGTGTTTAGTTTAAGCTTGATTTGGGGTTTGTGTTTTGATAAGAATTTTTGTTGGAGGTTCTTATTACTCTGAAATCATGTTTGGATTCTTGAGTAATCTTGGACTATTTTTTGAAGTCTGTATGTACCTCTGTACTTGTGTTTATTCTTGGGTTATTTTGGAATGTTAAAGGAAGTTCTTAATGCACACAACACTCGTATTTTATTACGTGAATAGTTTTTAACTCTGGTTAGAAGCTCATATTTCTTTTTGAGCTAGTATGAGTTTTCTTTGTTTGAAATAAAAACTGGAATGGGAACTTGTGGTTTCCCTGAACTTGAGAATATCTACTTGAATGGTTCTAAACTCTTATGTGAGAATCTTGTGTTTCATTTTGAGTTGGAAATATGGTTTTTTATTTATGCCATAAAATGGTTAAGGTTGTTTGTATTATATTCTATCTTCTATCATGATATTTGTATATATTTGTGCTCATGTTTGAGATTTTGTGATTTGACACTGTACATGTAATTTGGTACTTAGTGTTTGTAATTTATAGCCTGAACGATGTGTTGGTTCTATTATGGTAGTTGTGAGTTGGTTTTATATTGAATTCAAGTTGAAATCTTATAACTCTTTTAATTCAAACTACTTACTCAAAGTAAATATGGGGAAGTAGTATGACTAAGCTGTTTGAATATCTTTTGGAGATTTAACTGGAAACACTTTAGTTTGATAATGGATTTGGAACTTTTTCCAAAGACGAGTTTTGTACCAGTGATTAGAAATTGTAGTGGAAGGATTACTTAACTCTGTTTAGTTTGATTTTTTTTATAGTTCTAAAAGAATTATGAACCACTTATTCTTAAGTATAATGTTGTGAAGGTATTTTAAAAGAACTTCATTTTTGAGTCCAAGGATACTCCTGAACTGGTTTTGTTTAAGGTTTTGGATTTTCCATTCTTGTTGGGATCAATAAGTGAATACTTGAGTCTTTTAAAAGAAAAAGGAAATTGAGAATCCTTAGGGATATTGTGTTGTTTTTGAACTTTACTATTTATGTTGTTTTTAACTTAAATTGGAACTCATGCTTTTAAATGATAAGGATTGTAAGGGGGACTTACAGTATGTTTTCTTTACAATGAGTTTGTTTTGTTCTCTCTTCTAGGAACTAGTGTATGAGCTTATTGTTTGGATTAGAAAAGGGAATTTGTTGTCAAGTATAGAGAAATGATTTAAGGATTGAATCAAATTCGGATAAGATTCCTTTTCTAACCTATAGGGATTAGGTCATTTGATTGAACACTTCTGTTATTAGTTCTCATGTGAAATGGAGATTTATTATAATTGTTTAGTCTTCCTTGTTTATATCATTTGTTGAAGTAATATAGGAAGAGATTTGATGTTTCAGTTTTGTTGAACATAAAATATAATCTTGTAGGTAGACTGTTTAAATTCTATATTCCTTCTTAGATTGATATGAGGATTTTGTTATGATGAAAATCTTAAATGTTGAATTTTAAGGTAGTTGTCCTTTAAACAAAATAGCTAAATTCATATTATGAACCTGTTTTTGTTTTCAGATGTTTTTGTGTTGAGCATAGTTTGGAATGGATATTATTCATTCTTGCTCAGGGGCTAGATGTATCATCCTAGTGGGAACTATGCTATAAACCCTTCCTTTATCTTATAGTAAAGTTAAATGTTGTATTCTATTATGATAGAATTAGGAACAATAGGATGTTATGATTTGTTGTTATTTAAAGGTAATTGATGGGATCAATTAAACTTTAATTTTGTAAGGCAGATGCCATGGATTATAATCTATTCTTCTCTTAGAAGTGAATTCAGATTGATTAATGTACTTCTTTTCTGATTCTTATTACTTATACTGATATGTATGATATATTAATTGTTTCATTAAAGTAGAGTTGTTTTAATGGAACAATTAGTGGAAAGCACTTCATTTTAAGGCTTAGTGCTTATCATGCTCAGTTCATGGAACTGGCTCGTGCGAGTATTTTTTTGCAGATGGACTTTGTAAGTGATAAAAGAAGGTAAACATTATATGATGCAATGGCTGATTTTAGTTTGATTCTTTGTGAAGAATTCTGATTCATTCTTGAGTTGTATTGAAAAAGAAAAGTTATATTCTTTTGAAAAAAATAAGGTTGTTGTTTTGTAGTATGCCTAAAATGCATAACTCTTGTAAATGTATAAGTTTCATAGATGAATTGAAAGTTGGGAATTTACTTGTATTTTTTATGTAAATTATCTTGTAGTTTTATAAAGAAGATGAAAGTTACATCTTGTTGATATTCTTTACATTATGTATGCTTATCTTGTTATCTTTGATAGTATTGATAATGGGAATTAATTTAGTTTCCTTATAATGAAGCAACTTGAGAGTTGCATAATATGAGGTGTTATATCTATCAATTTAACATAGTAATAAGTTGCATAATAAACATGATGTATAAACTATGGACATTGGAAATGAAATACCCTAATACTTAATTATATAGAGGAAGACTCTTTCTCTCTCATAATTGAATGTAAACCTAAAAGGTTTGGAGATAAGATTAATGATCATTAGAATTAACCTTGTGTGAAGTATACTTTAGTTAGAAGTATGCGGTTGTTAAACCTTCCTGAAAGTTAAAGTACATTTAATAAAACTTATGACATCACTGTCCTGTTTTGGTTAACTGGTGGTTAAACTGTGAAAAAAAACCTTAAAAAGTAATCATAATTTAAGGAAGTTCTTCATGGACTAAATAAAACATATTTAGGATAGAACTTATGGAGTGTTGGATTAGGGTTTAACAGGGTTGCTTTAATCTAGACTTAATCCAAATTAATACTTCATTAATAAACTCCTTGGGGTATGTACATTTTGATGAGGTAGTTTCTGAAGGATGTTGGCACACACCAACTGTAGGGCTGTACTTTTGAGAAGAATCGGGGGTATTTTCAAGAATACATCATTGTAGTTGACATGTGGCATCACCCTTCCACATTGATCATCCAGATCTACACAAAAACTTGGATTTGAGCTTAGCTTCTCTCTAGGCTAGCTTAGGGGCATATTTAGGATAGAAATTAGCTTCCAATAGCTTAGGGTACCTTAGCACATCTAGTTGACTTAGGTAAACTGGGTATGCCCATTTAACCTAAGCCATTATGAGAATTTTCCTATAATGATTTATGTTACTAACTAGGGCTAGGGTTAAACTTGGGACAAGTGGACTGACGGTAATTAGTAAAGACCAATCATGATAATAGAGGAGTGAGGTGAAGGATGTATTCCAATATGATGAGTATGCCGTATAGGAATAGTGACATACACAGTATGTTGTAAATATTTGACCAAAGTGTTGCAAACTACTGGTTGCATTTTCCTATGTCACCTAGTTTAAAGTAACGTGATTTCAGATGAATATTGGTAGCAAATATTTATATAGGTTCTTTAAATAGATCACTCAGTACCTGGAACAGGGTAAGAGAACTAAGTATACATAGTATATGAAAATTATTCAATATGGAAGTTAAACATGAATAGATTGGTAGGTAACCGAGTCATGGAATGAATAGATCAGTGTATCATCGAGTCATTTACAGCTGCATATGGTTATCTGTTATGAGATTGATTGGGATTGAATGTGTGTCCTAAATAATGTTTTATTTATAACAGTGAACATTATAAAAAAAATATTTTTTCCCTTGTTTATAAAGTCTTAAAATGGTAATGTTACACTCTTTAAGGTATGTTTTGGGAATTAATCATTTTTCTTGGTGGACACATGTCACTCCTAGGTCTGAGCGCATTTTATTACACTAAATATCCCATCCCCTTGGTATATTTGGGAAAAAATAATTCACCCAACCCTAAGATAGGGTCTTGGACCCTCATGTGACCTTGCTGAAGCTCAAACAAGCCAATTAAGCCTCTTTGCATCAATCTCAAGAATTCTCAGTCATCAAATATCAGAATGCCACTTGTCCTCAAAAAACAAGGGAACATTTTATTTCAAAAATTTTCCTATCCCCTTGGGATAATTTGGAAAAATAAATTCTCCCAACCCCAAGTTTTACCCCTAGTTCTTCACATAACCCCAGAAGGTGCTCCACATCCCTATTTTTAGCTCCCTCTCCTCTTTGTTTCTGTGAATGACCATCCACCACTTCTCATCACCAAAGCCATGAAAATTTTCTTGAAAAAAGATACTATCCCCTTGGGATATATGGGACAAAAAAATTCACCCAAGCCTATCCCCAGTCTGGGCATCCATGTCACCCAGTTTCAGCCTTGGGGTGTTTTAAAGTGATTTTTCTCTCTTTCTCACTTGCCAATCTTGGGATGCAACTTGTCAAGTTGAGGGTGAGGTGTATTTTTGTACACAAACCATCCCATCCCCTTGGGAAAAAAAATTGTTCCCAAAATCATGAAGTTTTAAAAAATTTAAAATTTGTAAAAACATAAATTTCATGCTACTTGCTATTCGTGCGTCTATGAAATTCACTGCCAGCAGAAACTTTAAAACCTCATTTCCATTGCTCCATCTCACCACTTATCCATTTATCCTCCATTCCAATAGGTTAATTTATGAAACAAAGCCACAACCCTTGATTTTTCTATAGACACCATGCCTGGTTTTCACTAGAATGCTTCCATAGTCAAAAATGAAGAAAAGATCATAATTGACAAGCGTGTAACTGAATTTAAGTGATTTTTTCACTATCTCTTCCTCTCATAGGTACATATAAGTAGAAAAAATAGAAAAAATATAGGTGCATCTGATTATTAGTGGAAGAAAACCCTAAATTTTTTTCCTAGCTTCTTCTTCTTTAGTTTTCCATCAATCTGACAAACGACTGAATCTAGAATTCTGAACAAAACATCCAGAGAAAAAACCCATTTCGGAGAGGTTGATTTTTCGTCACACCAAGTTGTGGAAAAAAAATTCTAAAAATAGTAATTGCCTCATGTTTTCACTTACTATTAATGGATAATTTATCAGTACATCAAACCCCTTAAGAGAAGCAAATTCCAAAATGGAAAGCTAGGGCATACATGCCAAAAAAGCAAACTATGTGAAAAAGCATAAAACAACATTCTAAAAATAAAAGTGATAAAAATGGAAATGAAATATCTTTATTAGTTTAATGAGAATTATTAGGATCCCACAACACTGATTCTGAGGAAAAAAAGGTAACCTTTCCCAAAATAACAGCCCCTGGACCCTAGTGTCTAAAAATAGAAAATTTCGGTTTCAAGTGCAAGAAGTTACTACCATCACAATTTTGACTCATATTATTGATTTTAACCATAATGAAGTTAAAATTATATGGTCTTGATCCCATTCTCACACTTTCATTAGAGTATTCTAGTGTAGGTGATAGTGATGTCACTCACATAGACCTGGATGATCTGAAAGCTGGAATGTTGGGTACATCAAGAAATCATGTTCAAGAAAGGGTCTTCATGAGTAGATTTTATGAAGCAGAAGGACACCCCATGTCTGTAAAAAGCACAAAATTTGTGTTTTACTATTCCTGTCAATATGATCTAGACACAAACATAATAAGAGTTGATGAAAATTCAGTCTTGGCAGTGCTTACCCCAAAGGCAATTTATCAAGACCTACATATTCCAACTGGAAGTAACATGGTAGTGATCACCAAGGAGGTTGCATCTAGAGAGTGGTCTAAGATGGAATCCTACCTTCAAGGCCTCACTCTTGGCTCATGGTTGAAGCAAGGGAGGAATCCATCACACGTGCCAAAGACTCTTTCTTGGAATGAATTCCATGAGGGATTCTCTAATTCCATCATTATCCTAATTTGAGTAATAGGAGAAGAAAACACAAGAGAGTTTTAAGTTTGAATGGAATTGTTCATTCTTAAAATATTGGAAGGAAACTAAACAATTGACTAGGGACAAATAATTAGTGATAGCTTAAATCACCAATTGCTTCAAGTGCCATCTTATAAGAAGTACTTCATGAATTCATACTTCCTATAAACGTTGGAAAACACAAGACCATTTAGGGGCTTGAAACTTTCCCAGAATGTCTCTCAAAAGGTTCTTATATATGACAAGTATGCACACTTGGTCCTAAAAGAAATAAATCAATACTTTGCA
Organism: Taxus chinensis; assembly: GCA_019776745.2. Classification (NCBI taxonomy): domain Eukaryota; kingdom Viridiplantae; phylum Streptophyta; class Pinopsida; order Cupressales; family Taxaceae; genus Taxus; species Taxus chinensis. Next base: position 365,140,395 of record CM034154.1, read on the forward strand.
AAGGTGAATGATGCTTTTACAATGTATGTTTTTAGACTATTGGAGGGTAACACACATTCAAGAATGTTAACACATGCCACTACTCTAGTAAAAAGGTATGGATCCACTTCATAGAATTTTCAACCTTTTCATATATATGAGTTTTGGGTTTTGAAATTGCCCCATGGAGATTTCCATGTTACTCAAGTGAAATGATCATGCTAATTGATCTGTGTAGACAACTGGTCCATATCAATAAGAAGTTGAGGAATAGAAATAATAAGTTGATTACCTTCCCTAGCTCACTAGCAATTTTCTCTTGCAAGGGTGTTCACAAGGCTACCAACATGGATGCTTCCATGTCTCCCATAAATATGCACTCATAAAATTCAAGGGCATATTTTTACATATGAGAATATCCAAACACTTTTAAGCTGTTTGATCTAAATCATGTACCCAAAATTGAAGAGTTTTGGGTGAATTACATTGATTATTTTAATGTCTGAGAGCATGATCACAAGAGGATGAAAATTGAGAAAATAAGAAAATTTAAGCTTGATTGGTATGAGGATAGTGTTAGAGAGTATGACACATAAATGTAAGATCCAGAGTACTCAAAAGTGAAAGCTTCTCCCTTCCCTAAATTGGTTTGGAATGTTCACAATTCTAGAGATATTAAAGAGTACACAGATGTGGTCATCAAAATGTTAAAGGAATGGTATATGAAAAATAGGGCTCCTCTCATCTCATCCAGTAACTTCTCTTCCTTCCAGATACAAGATTCTTACCATTCATCTTCTAGGGAAAAAGAAAAAGCTCCTAGTTTGGCTCAATCAGGAGAACAATCAAAGAAAAAATAGGTGTAACATGAGGCTCCTCGCTATAGGAGGTTACATAAGAAAGTGGGAAAAATTGGTAATCTTGTAGTTGATCTAGAACAAGGGGAGATTAATCTGATCCATCTCTTAACACCACATAAATATGTAAGATTTTATTCTTCTATTACCGCACCAGCCCCACCTACTAAGGATGTTCCTTCCCATTTGTAACTTGAGGATGCAATCTTGCCAAATGTTGAGCCAAAAACCAATGAGATATTCCATTGGGTACAATATATTATTACAATAGAAGATCACATAGTGCAATAGGTGGTAATTATTTATTTATCAACTATCACCTCGATGGTCAGAGGGAAGAAAGGAAAATTGGCTCAAACAACTTTTGATATTTTCAACAAAACCTCATGCAACCGATATGTAGAGGTATTTAGGCCGAAGGTTGTCAAGCCCATCAAATAAATGAATATGAATGACTATGAAATGAGCATAATTCCCCTGGGTTTGGTGACACATGAGAGTGATGTTCACTATTTCAAGAGTCTTCCGCTCACCTTGTTGTAAGAATCCAAGAATACAAGGAGAATCTGGACCAAGCAGAAGACCATATCAGGACCCTCACTTCATACATGAAATTTATTTTGGACCCGAATGTTTCCACTTATCTCTCAGCTGAAGAAGTTACTCCAATATGTAGCTTTAACCCTGAGTCCATAAAAAAAACACAAGGGTTCCCCATACATGGTAGAGTGAATGATAAGTGGGTGAACATGATCTTGGAAAAGGGGAAGGTTTTTTTACCAGAAATGTTGACATTTTTCAAGTACATGGATGCCATAGTCATGAAAATAATCATGACACAAGAAGGAATTAATACAGATAAATATCATTGGGATCAGGTGTATCCATTGGTCATGGAAATTGACAAGGTCAAATCATCCCTCTTGATAATTGAAAGGTGTATTATCTTCAACATCAGATTACTTGTCTCAAGTCTAGGCTCAAAATTTGGTCACCTGATATGAAATGATAAAACATGCTATCAGATAGCTTGATTGATATGAGGAAGATGTTAAAAATATGAAGAAGGATGCTGATGCTCAAGTACAAAATCTTGGAGTTCCAACTATGAATGAAGACACTTTAATAGATGATTTATTTAAGTATTTTGAAGATCTAGTCAAAAGGGAGGCTGAAGATCCATTCTCATTAAATCAATACACATTAGTGTATTTGGCAGAGATAAGGTTGGTCATTTCCAACACCAAAGAAAATCATCAATCTTGGTAGTCTAAATTTAGGAATACTAACTCTCTTGTAGAAATTTGGATCAATTCACTGAGTTTTGATCATATCCCATAAGCCAAAAAAGTAGCACCTACGGCGGAAAGGTTCACTAAGAAATTTAAACACATTGAGATTTCTCTCAAGGATATTTCCAAGAGTACATCGACGACATGGTCTTCATCATAATAGTTATCTCTCTTCTTCTTTCTCCCTCTCTTCTCTCCCCCTTCCCTCCTTCCATGTTTTATTTATTGATTAGGGGGTTCCACATTTCATTTTTTCCTTTTCCTATTTTTTCTTATTCATTTAAATGTGACTTTAGTTTGTAATGTAATAATTCACCCTTAATTTATAAAAGGGAACTTAATTCTATTCCTTGGAATATGAAAAGTCACATGTTGTGAGGGGACACATGAAAAGTCATGTGGGGGGTAGGTGAAGAGTCTTCTAAAAATATATAAACTATAATGACACCCTCATTCTTATGGGTTGTCAATTTTGTATGCTCATGAGAAATTAATACTTAGAGTGAAGAAAAAGAGATAACATTTCTTCTATTCCCTCCTTTTATGATATTCCATTTATTACTATGCAAAACTTTGTCAAAACATCAATGAAATAGAAAGGAGTTTATTTCCTTTTTTGATGAGAAGATTATTGAAAATTTGTGTTCCTAATATCATCTTGTCTTGTAGCTAGTAGAAAAGGTTTTTTCCTTCTATCTATGTGTGTTGAAGTAATGTAATTGATGTATGCAGGAATTTGATTTTATACTTGAGATATTAGTCCCCCTCTCTTTTTTCCCCACTCCCTATCCTACTCTCTCAGCAAATTACTCCCTTGCAAGCAATTGCAAGCTTTTTCTGTAGGTTAAGTGGATTGTCCCTATTGGATCCCCATCCCCTAAGGCCACCAAATATTTTTATTTCATTTAATTATGGTAAATGGAGCTGCACCATTCAATTAGAGGGACCTAAAGTTTGAAAAAGTTTGTGAATACCCACCAACTTGTCCACTTGAAAATTTTCTCGCCAACAATTTTTGGCACCCACCGTGGGGTGGACTCGAAAAAATTCAGCACCCAAAATATGAATCCCAAGAAAATACAAAAAATTAAAATATCCAAAAACTCATTTTTTAAAATTTAAAGAGTTATAGAGCTTATGTCTTATATCCATGGCTATTCTTGGTAACCCTCCTATCTAGAGACCTAAATTTCTTTTCCATATTTAAGAAGATATTGCATCCAACTTGAGGGAAGTTTTATGGCACATAAAAGAGAATTTTACACATTACTTCATAGCTACCAGAGTGTTAGATACTAAAGAACAACATGCCAAAGAAAGAGAGAGAGTGAGACAAGCCCAACTAAAACAAAGAAGAGCTTAAAATAATCTCAAATCTAGAATCTGGTTGATCACAGGTATACTAGGTCACAACACCAAGGAGGAAATATTGGTCCAATCTTTGAAGAGTTATAAATAAGGAAATAAATAGAAAAAATTTCAAGGCACTCCCTTCATCCTGAAACTTCTCTCACTGGTGGTCCAAGTGGTGTTAACCCACTGAATATAGAGTTTCTAAAAGTCAGTGAAGATTTTTAAAACTTTACCAACATGGAAACTAAAGTAGAGGTGGAAGAAAGAGCTGAAGAAGAATCAATAGATGAAATCAAAGTAGAAGCAAGAGCTTAAGAAAAAGTGGAAATGAGAGTTGTAACCAAAGAGGAAGTAAGAGAACGGGCCAAATTAGAAGCTGAAGTCATAATGAGTGATGAAGAGAGACCACAACCTATTGTTCCATGGGGAAGGAACACAAATCCACTTTCATTCCTCTCAAACCCTTCATGAGCTACCATGAGGATCAAGAAAATTTTCCCTAGGTTTAGGGGAGATGGTTGACAACTCTCAAATGAATATGTGTCAATGTTCATCACTATATGTGGTGTGCTAGGAGTTGAACACAAGGATGTATCTGCCAGATTCTTTGTGGAATCCTTTCATGACAAAGTGACAAAATGGTTCTACCTTCTACCAAAAAGATCAATTAATTTTTGGGATGATATATGAACTTGATTTTATGAAAAATTCAAGTTTACAGAAGACTTCCAAGACCTCTTGGTACAACTAGTACATATGAAGAAAGATTCCAGTGATGGGGGACTTCATAACAAGATACAATAGAGTGCTTAAGAGGATACCTCTTGAAGCCATGAACTAAAAAAATAATTTAAATATATTCTTTATGAGTTATCAACTACCTAAAATTGGGTTTATTCTCATAAGTTATCAGCCTAGAAATTTGAAGGAAGCACAAGACTACACCATAAAAAAAGAGGATGATATGATTTTATCTAGAAAAGTAAAGAACCTAAATGACAAATAAAAGGGACAGAGTTCTAGCTCCACTCCCATAGACCCCATGATTAAAAAATTGCCAATGATATAATTTCTCTCAAATAGAAGATATCTTAAACCAATATTATAAATGTGCCAAAGAAGACTAATCTCTTGAAAAATCTAAAGATAGCTCCACCTCCCTATACACTTGCTCTTGAGGAGCTACTGATCAATATAACCATCGATGCAGAAGAACAAGAGGAGGAAGAAGAAGTGGAAGATCTAGAAAAATAAGAATAAAGTGAAGATGGTAATATTCTTGAGATTGAAGAGGTCAATGGTGATACTTAGAATGATCTCATCAAGTACCACATACCGGATGAAGATGATGATAATGAAGAGGCACCAAGTTTATTATGCACCATGTTCAACCTCTCCTAGTCTAAAAATGGATCTCCCTCCCTGGAAGCTACTGTAAAGAAGGAGGATCCTCTGGAAGAAGTTCAACAGAACAAAATAAACAAGAAAGGATCCCCGCTCCCACTTTCCATGGATTTAACAAAGGATAAACTAGACCCGATAGTAAACAAGAAGCCAACTGCCATAATAAGTAAGTCCTCTGATGTTTCCCCTAATTTAAAATGTAATTCTAAAGCTAATACTTCACCTAATGCTAGTCCTGAAAAATACCCTAATACTCAACCAACTTCATCCAATCCTTCTCCTTCCAAACCCGGTACCTCATCCACCAAAGATACTGGAGTTCCCAAGGTAACATCATGTCCACAATGAAAAACCTACATTGTTCCGAGAACATTAACTTCACCCACCTTAGCTCCATTTGATGATGTTGAACATGAAAGAAAGAGGAAAGTTCATAATACTAAAATTGAATATCTACAAACACACCCAAAGTAATTTAATAGGTTTTTCAATGTTTTTCAGAGTGGTAGCCCAAAATCCAAAACCATGAATCCCAATCCTAAGGGCCTACTGCCAATACCACCTACACCCCCTACATAGAACATGATATCACTTAATGTTATCCATATTTCCCCCCCAGAAAATATTGGATCAGCCACGACCCTGCACAGAAAGAACCAGAGAAATCACGTTTGAATCCTACAAACAGGTTGTAGGGAGACTCTATAATGGAAGTGGCAGGGCCTGTGAAAGATCAAATGACCCTGCATAGGAGAAATTCAAAAAATGACTATGTCAATAAAATTTGTGCCTTAAATCCATTAAACAGATTACAGGAAGGCTCAGAAATGGAACAACATGGTCAGAGAAGGAGGAGCAGTGTCAAAAGAGGTCAAAAGGAGAATGGGTCCAAAATGGCTAAGTAATGAATGCAGGTGGAAGGTGCCAAGTTTCCATATAACAAAATTCCAAAAAGGGAACCCTAGGCAGACATTCAAATGAGCGCGGGCTCACTATGTGTCCCAAGATTTAAAAAAGGGGGAAAAAGTTATAGTTTGAATAGTCAAACCAGAGTCAGGCTAGTAGCGGAGGGTGCCAAGTGTTAACATGGTGCCATTTCAAAGGTGTAGTCCAAAAGAAAATCTCAAATGAGCACTAGCTTGCCACGTGTCCTAGAGCCTGAAAAGGTGAGGGCAACCATTAAAAAGTCCAAAGGCCCACGGAGGTCTCCACGTGTCGTATCCACACTACTCCAAAGGTAAATTTTCGGGGTAGTTTCTAAACATGCACAGAGCCTCCATGTGTCTTGGGTCAGATACAATGCCTCTGCCCATGGAAAAGACTTAGGAAGAACACAAAGGATCCTAAAGAACCCGCAAAAGCTACCACATGTCACATGGGTGCTATTTCAAGAGTGAAGGAAAAATAAAATATCAAATGAGTGCTGAGTTGCCATGTGGACCCGGTACAGACAAACTCATTTAAATATTACACGCCCGTGACCCAAAAAATTCTAAATGGCCATATATTTTGACCGAGAACTCATATTTGGGTGAGAGGGGAGTTTTTGGAAACATCTTCTAGGACATTAATATAGAGCCCAATCTCCAACTACCAGATCTAATTCGATTCGATCCATAGTTCTTCTTCAATATGATGGACAGAGAGAGAGAGCTAGAATCAAAATATTTGGGGTGGATTTGAGAAAGGAATTGATTGATAGTGGTTGAGTCTTCAAGGCAGGATTCAATGCATTCCCATGGTAGTTGAAATAGGATTCAACTTTTCCCTCTTCTCTCTCTTATACTTTCTATATATTGTAACACTTCTCATTTGAGAAGAGGAGATTATGCCTGGGCATAGGGAAACTCTGTCAAATTTGTTTCCCAACTCAATTTTGAGTTGAAAACCTTCTCCTACACCTAGCAAGCATTTTTGTGCCTCTAAGTAGAAATGTAATGGTCTGTGCACCCATATAGAGAAATAAAATTTGTTTTTGTGGTGTTTCTTCAACCCTTTGCATTGTTTTATTGTCTCTTTATGCCTCTCCCTTTCAAATTTGTTTTCTGTGCATGTATTTCACATTTTTAGGTGAAAGGAGTTGTGTTTCATGGAGTTTTTATCATGGATTAGGGTCTGGGTTTATGTAACTTCTATATGACCTTCTCATCTTCCTTTCTCACCTATTTCATCCTCCATCAATAGAGTATCTGTTGTTGCAAATCAGCAGCACCCCTAGATGCAAATCAGGTTTCTAATTTGATGTTTCAAGCATCCAGTGTGATTACACAACATTGAAACCTCTCTCCAAGTGTGGGACTTGTAAAATGAGAGAGGAATCTCCATATTAGAGGCTGGTTCCTCAAACTCCTCTGATCAGATCTGTTATTTGCACAATTACAGAGGTTTGAATCCTAATCCTACTCTAAATTCCAAGGAGACAGAGATAGAAAGTGCAAAAATTGAAACTAAACTAATAGGTGATACACCAAAGGAGTGGTGAACACTTCTTGTTCATGAAAATTGACACAATTTCATGAAATGCAACATGAAACATCATACACAGGCTGATAAGATGCAATTAGAGGTATGAAATGAAGAAAGACAATATAAACAAAGGACTGAAAGTTGATCACAGAGTCTACACTGTCATTTTCACTGTCAAAATCCTTGCATTTGCAAAATCAGAGAGGTAGAAACCTATTACAATCATGAAGAAGGTCTGATACTTGTAAAAATCATTTGTTGAAGGTGAAAGAAGAAGCTTGCTATCAAAAAAAAAGTTCAACCCTCAAAAAATGAGCCAAATATGGCTTTTACAATGCATGGGTCAAGCCTAGGAGAGAGAAAACATGTAAAAAACATGGGATCCATTCCCCATTTAATGAAGATGCCCTGACATTTTTGGCCATGCTAAAGAAGAATGCGACCCATTTTGCATTAAAACTGGTTGTTGAAACGTCATTTCTAGCCATTACCACGTGCCAGAGACATTTCATATTTTCTCTCTCCAAACTAAACCAAAATGCAAAAATGACCATGGAATCTTGTAGATAATTTCACTATCTTTCCATTGATATAAAGAACGTGAAAATCTGAGCTTTGGATCGAAAGATATGGTGATTTGAAAATTTAGGGCAAAACAGGGCCAAATCGGGTCGACGGGCAAAAAATTTGAATTTTTTACCTTTTTGGTCATTTGGAAAATTTTCAAAAAATTCCCCACGCCCCATCGGTTTAGGTGCCATGTGGCACATTTTAATTGGTCGTGGGCCCTTCCTGCTCCATTTTACTTCATTTTTGCCTTTGGATTTTTTTTCAAAATTTCCCCGCTGGGCCGATGAGGTGAAGACTCGTGGCGTGATGTGATTGGCTCGGGCCTGTCTCTCCTGAATTTTCCGCGGGTCACTTCGATATTTTTGGCTTGGACATTTGTCAAAACCCCATTAGGTGTGGGTTTGACCCTCCAAAATTCCCATGCTTGCTTGCTCTGAATTTTTTGCCCCAACTAGACACGTGGCAAGATTCTATTGGCTCGCAATAAGGGGGGCGGGCCTTTTTTCTTGAATTTTCCATTATTTTCCCATTGGAAAAATTTCCCAAGTTCTCCCACGCTCTACCCAGCTGGGACACATGGCATGTTCTTATTCATTGGTGGGGGCAGTGGGCCAAAACTTCACCTTTTGGATTTTCGGCAAAACACTTTGCCAAAATTTCAACTTTTCCTCTGCCCTCTGAAACTTCGGCTCCTGGTGACACGTGTCATGTTTTGGTTCGTCGGTGGGTAGGCGGATCACAATTACTTTTAGATTTTTTGGTGAAACATTTTTCCAAAATTCCTAAATCCCCTTCGCACCCCACTTTTCCGGCCCCTTAGGACATGTGTCTTGTTTTAATTGGGCGCGGGGCCATCTCTCCAAAATTTCCCTGTGCAAACACTTAACCAAATTTTCAAATTTTCGCCCCTAGACATGTGGCAGCTCCTGATTCATCGGTGGATCCCGCAGGAAAAATTTTCCTTTTGAAACCTACGCCAAAACACTTGGAAAAAAGCCAAATTCTCCTCCGACCCCCACCACTTCCTTGACACGTGGCACGTCCTGATTGGCTGCGGGCCTTCTAGGGGAAAATTTCCCACAAAAACTCCGCCGAGCCATAACTTGAAAAATATGAGGAGTTAGGAGGAAAAATTTACCTTTCTAGAAATATGAGAGAGAGCTCTATCTAATGGTGCCATTTTTAGAAATATTTGAGTGCCTAAAAATAAAAAAATAGAGACTGAGGCACAAGAGAGGTAAGAACACAAGGAGTTAGCCACAAAAATGAGCAGGGGCACATTTTGGATAACAATTTTGGTGACTCAGAGGGGTCATCTACCTACTAGATGAAGATACCAGTTGCCTGAAGCAGCCCATTGGGCATGGAGTCATCATATTTTCTATTCGAAACCCCAACTAACTTAGAATTTTGCAAGGAGGAAGATGGAATATCACCTGATGGAAGCAAGGACTGCAAAACATCTCCAGGGACAGCAAGCCTATTCCAAAGCACTTAGGGAAAGAAAAACAACCTACATAAAAACAATGTGTACAAGAACTTGGAGGAATGAAAACCTAAGCTAATAATTACAAGGTGGAGAATTTCCCTTTAGTAACAATGCTTTAGATAGATTCCATTGACTGGAATTTGTAGTTCTTCGCCATCCAATGAAGACAATTGGAAGGCATTGCTATCCTTACACTTTGTGACCATGTATGGGCCACTCCAAATGACATCAAATTTTGAATGCCTTCCCATTTTTTCTCTATCTGCATTCCATTTTAACACTAGATCTCCAACTTGGAAAGATCTACTCTTGGCCTTCCTATCAAAGGTCTTCTTGATCAAAGATTGATCCTTCTCCATTGCTTGGGATGCCTAATCTCTGATCTCTTGGAGCTCCATCAACTTTGCATATCTCACCTCCATGGGCCCAAACTCTAGCAACTCTAACTACTTCATGAGTTCCAATGTTGGCAACTCAAGTGACATGGGCAAGATTGTCTCTCTTCCATAAATAAGCCTGAATGGAGAGTTACCTGTGGATCTCTTGGGAGTTATCCTATCAGCCCATAAGACTGATTTCAGTTTGGTATGCCAAGACCTCTGATTCTCATCAAGAGTCCTCCTAATGATCCTCAACAAGTTCTTGTTTGTAGATTCAGCCTGGCCATTACCCTGAGGGTAGTAGTTTGATGAAGTACTTAGGTAGATCCCGTTCTTGACAGCCCACTCAGTCACCTTGGATCCAATGAATGCTAATGCATTATTTGAGATTATTGTAGTAGGTATGCCAAATCTGGTTACTATCCCCTCATAGAAGTATAAGATGCTAGACTCATTTGCTTCCTTGAGTGCTACTGCTTTAGTCCACTTGGTGAAGTAGTCTATGGCTGTCAAAATCCACTTATGCCCTTAGCTTGAATTGGGATTAATGACTCCAATGAAGTCCAAACCCCATTGCATGAATGGATGGTCAACTGAAATTGGATGCAATGGAAGGGCAGAAAGCCTCTCTTTACCTGTGAAGAATGCACAATTCTTGCACCTTTTGATCCATGCAAAGCAATCATTGAAAATCTTGGGCCAATAATAACCAGCCTTCATTATTTTTAGAGCTATCACTCTTGGTGCAAAATGACCACCATCTGGTCCACCATGGAACTCTTCCAACACCCTATGAATCTAATTTGTGCTAATGCATCTCAGCAGCACCCCATTCACATCTTTCTTGAACAAAACACCATCTACAATGGCATATGGGACAGCCTGCAATCTGAAGTGTCTTCTTTGGGTCTTGTTCATCTCTGGAGGGCATAGGCCTGTTCTTAGGAAGTGCATTATACCTTGGGTCCAGCAAGGAGTGGGGACAACATTATCCTCTTCTTGAGTGCTACCTTGCACATGGCTATCTTGAACTGTCAAAATAACCTCTTCTTTATTGCATACTCCTTTTTGCTTTCCCAGAATCAGCTGCTCACACAATCATTTTCCTCTTACCAGCTTGGTGACCTTGATATCAATGTCATACTCCATGACACAAGTGATCCAACCTGCCCTTTTCTCATTCAAATCCTTGTTGAGGAGGAAGTCCTTTACTCCCTGTATGAGAGACCAACAACTGAACCTTGTTGTTTGAGACTAGATGCTTGAATTTCTTCAAGCTTCTGATTACTGCAAGTACATGCTTCTCAATAAAAGAATATCTCACCTCATAGTCATCTAGGCTTTGGCTGAAGAAAGCAATTGGCTGCTCATCATTGTCCTTGTTCTGCTGTACCAAAATGGCAGAAATAGTATCATTACCTCCAAATGCATAGAGGATGAAATCCTTGGAGAAATCCGGGTTGATGAGAGTTGGTGCTTGGGAGATGGCTTCTTTGATTGCTTCAAAACTCTCCTTACCTTCTGCTGTCCACTTGAAAGCCATGCTTTTCTTTAACATTTTGGTGATAGGTTTGACAAGGGCTGCAAAATCTGGGACAAACCTCCGAAAAAAGTTTATTCTCCCCAAGAAACTCTGAAGGGCCTTCTTGTGGCTTGGCAATGGTAGTGCTCTTATGGCTTCAACCCTCTCTGGATCAATTGCTAATCCTTCTTTGGAGACAATATGGCCAAGGAGCTTTCCTTCATGTGCTAGGAAGATACACTTCTTAGGATTCAAAGACACTCCAAATCTCCTGCACCTTTGGAAGACTTGTCTCAAATGAGAGAGGTGGTCTGCTACATTCTTTGAAAAAATAGTGATATCATCAAGGTATATCAGCACCACGTTGTTAATCAAACCTTTGAATGCCATGTCCATTGCTCTTTGGAAGGTAGCTCCAGCATTGGACAACCCAAATGGCATTTTCTTGTATGCATAAGTTCCCCATTTGGTTGTGAAGGTTGTCTTGAACTGATCTTCTTCCTTCACCATAATCTGATTGTAGCCCAAGTAGCCATCAAGTAGTGAAAACCTCTCGGAGCCAGCCACAACTTGCAAAATTTGCTCCATAGAAGGGAGTGGGTAATGGTCCTTGAGAGATGCTCTATTCAAGTCTCTGAAGTCAACACACAATCTGATCTCTCCACTCTTCTTTCTGACTGGAACTAAGTTGGCAACCCAACTAGAATGCTTGATTGGGAATATGATTCTTGACTCAATCAACTTGTTCAATTCCTTCCTCATGAGAGGTTCCATGTGTGGATTGACTGGCCTTTGTTTCTGCCTGATGGGCTTAGTATTTGGATCCAACTCAATGGTGTGCTGAGCTAACTTGGGATTGAAACCTTTCAAATCTTCGTAGCTCTAAGAAAACACATCAGGGAACTCTTGACACAGCTGTATGAACTCATACCTTTCTTGTTCAGTTGTCATCTTTCCAATTTGCAATGGTTTGTTCTCTTCCACCAAGATGGATACTGAATCTTCTCTCTTGACCTGAATGTTTGCTTTCTCTTTCCTAAACTGATCATTGGGATTGAAAATGGACTCCAAAGTGATAAGTCCCTTGGGCAGCTTGTTAGTTCTCAGCTGTACCACTTGGTCACCATACTGCTGTTCCAATTTTTCCTGATTTTTAGCTGAGAACTCAGCTTCTTCTTGTAAGAAATGGATGATTTGCTGGTCATTCTCAAACACTTGCCAACTTACATTGTTATCCAGCACTGAAGGCCTCACAATCACATGGATGTTTGGCTGTACCTTGTCCTTTTGAATGCTTTCCACAATATCAAAGGCTGCCCCAACTGCTGCAAGCCTGTCAGCAGCTTGGTTTTCTTTTCTAGGAATGGATTTTATGCTAAAGCCCTCAAAATCTTCAATGAGGTCCCACACCCTATTCTTGTAGCACTTGAGTAGATTATTCTTGACAGCATGCTGCCCCTTAACTTGGTTTACAATCAATTCACTGTCACCAAAGACTTGCAAGTTCTTTATTCCTCTCTTTATTGCCCAATGCATCCCTTGCACCAAGGCTTCATATTCAGCAGTGTTATTGGAGCATGCAAACTGAAATCTAAAAGCTGAATAGTACTTTACTCCTTGAGGTGAAATAAGCATAGCTCCACCTCCTGCACCTTGTCTACTCCTTGATCCATCAAAAAACAGCTGCCATACCTCATTGTCATCCTTGTGGTTTGGCTTGGTGATGCTAGGAATGGGCTGATCTTCTTGATGTATGCAATAGACCCCTAGCTCAAATTCTTCTACTTCTTGATAAGGATCAAAAGCATGCACCTTGTTTGCCCATTCATCAAGAGTTAGATCTGGGATGCTTCCAACCTTGGTGTCAGCTTCATCAGTGCTTGGGTGATCTTCTTGATCAAATGCCGAACAGTTGGCATTGATCTGACTTGGAGTGTAGGGCTCAATGTGGAAGTTTGCAATAGGTTCAGACCTGATTGTAGCTTTGGTTCCATACCTCGTTCTGAACAGCATGTGTGACCAATCAGCAGACAAATATCCTCCAATCTTGGTTGTGAAATCTCTTGAAAAACATAGGGCAAAGAGTGGTGGAAGGTCTATAACTGATACATCTTGTAAAACAACAACATTTGGACATGCATGTAAGGTAAGACTCAAGTTTCTAATCACCCCAACTATTGTTACTGCTGTCCCATCCAACTGCACTACCCCTTTGGATATGGTTTCATATTGAAGTCCTAGCTGATCAGCTATTTTCTTGGGCATCACTGAGCTACTTGCCCCGGAATCAATCATGCAATTGTGCACCAATTGGTTTCCAATGATTAATGAGACATAAAAAGGAGGGGGCTTCAACATTTTACCTTGCTGTCCTCCATGATTCCCTTCAGGCTGGGCAGCATTTGTGAGCACCTTCTCTTGCATTTGGACTTGCTGATTCGAAGTTGGCCAGTCCTTCATGGCAGCTTGTAGCAAATCTCTCTGGCCTGGGATAGATAGGGATTCCCACATTGATATATTTACATTTGTCTTCTTCATCTGATCAATGATACTAAATGGTGATGAAGGATCTCTTTGTTGTCCCTTGGTTTGCATATTCATCCCTTGCATGTGGGCAGAAACAACTGGTATTTGAGTTGGTCTAGGAGCTGTTCTTGGCTGCCCTTGTGCATTTACAACTGGATTTTGTTTGCCAACCATTTGTGGAGCCATAAAAGGTTGTGGATTGGTTGGAGCTAATGGCTGTTCTTCACCCAAATTCCTTCTTTTTGACCTTGTGTTGGCTGCAACACCTTGAGAGACTATTTGATTTATGCCACAAAAATCCTCTGCCTGCCAGTTCACAAGTGTGGTGTCATTTGGAGCTGATTGCTGCTGGAATGTTTCTTGTTGTTGGTTGTTTCCTTGACTGCCCTCACCCTCCACACCAGTAGTTGTCACCATTAATGCTTGATTCAAGGCACCGTTGAAGCACATAGATTGGTTGTGAGGTTCATTACATGGAAAACACCAATCATACTCCTGAGAAACGTTGTTTTGTGTTGGCACCAATGCCTTAGAGGCAGATATAGCATTTGGATTATAGGGCTGAAATGGTCTGTTGGCAGGAGGCCTTGCTTGATTTAGATTTGCAGCTGGATTGGGTGGTCTATGAGGTTGATATGGCTGCCTGTTAGGCTGAGCTTGAGGCTAGAAGGAAGGTCTAAAACTTTGGGCTTGTTGCCTCTTGAGAGTAACCAGCTCATTACCTAAATTTTGCAATTGCTTCATGACTTCTTGAAGCTCATTTGGGGCACTTGGAGATGAAGTAGAAGCTTCATTTGAACTCTGATTTCTAGGAGTGGGAGAAGGAGCCAAATTAGGTGCTTGATTAGTGTTTGGGCTCTCTAAACTTGGAAACAATGGCATGGGAGGTCTAGGGGCTAGTTTTCTAGCTTGGATCAAACAATTTTCAGCCCTAATGGCAATGCTATAAGCCATAGGGATAGTTATGCCTCCCATGGACTGAATCAACATAGAAATATCAGAATTTAGAGCTTTGAGATAGTAAAGAAAAGCACCTTCTGCTATTGGCCTGACTGCCACTAGAATTCTCTCCCAAGTCCTTTGAAATATGAAGTTGAAATCAGTAAGCTGCTCATTAGGAGCTCTCTTGATGGTTGTCAGTTGCTCCAAAAGAGACAAGTTGTCTCCCTTCTCTTCAAATTGCTCATGAAGTGCTACACATAGCTAGTTCCAATTTTGAATAGAACCTGAGGCAAGGCTTCTAAACCATTGCAAAGCCTTCCCCTTGAATGAAGATGCCAGCAATTTGACAGCAACTTGCATCTCATTGATTTCATGAATTACACAAAGGTTGGCAATGTCTTTAACATGATCACCAGGAGTAGTCTGATTCTCTCCAGTGAAGTATGGAATGTTCTTCAAGGCTGCAATTGGAATTGGATTTTGTGCATTGAGAGCAAGTGGGCTGCTGCCAGTGAAATTGACATAGGGGTTGTTTTGTGCCATTCTAATTGGTCTTAGAACCCTTGTTGACTGAATGAAAGGCCTACCAGGTGGAGGAGTTGAGAGAGTTCTATTTGGTGGAGATGGAGACCTTTGAATCCTTCTTCCTCTTTTCCTTCTTCTTGGAGATAACTACAGATATTCAAACAACACCTCTTCTTCTCCAGCTCTTGACCTTGTAGTGATTCTTCTCATGAGCTTTCAGGTCTGCACTGCTAAAACCAGCTGATTATTCCCCTTGGAGTCACCAGATGTGTAATTTATAGCTCTTTTAAGCAAGAAAATTACAGCAGATGCACATCAACTTTGCTGCAATGAAAATGAGACCTCTAAGGTCCCACCGAGCATGCCAAAACTGTTGTTGCAAATCAGCAGCACCCCTGGATGCAAATCAGGTTTCTAAGTTGATGTTTCAGGCATCCAGTGTGATTGCACAACATTGAAACCTCTCTCCAAGTGTGGGACTTGTAAAATGAGAGAGGAATCTCCAGATTAGAGGCTGGTTCCTCAAACTCCTCTGATCAGATCTGTTATTTGCACAATTGCAGAGGTTTGAATCCTAATCCTACTCTAAATTCCAAGGAGACAGAGATAGAAAGTGCAAAAATTGAAACTAAACTAATAGGTGATACACCAAAGGAGTGGTGAACACTTCTTGTTCATGAAAATTGACACAATTTCATGAAATGCAACATGAAACATCATACAATAGGCTGATAAGATGCAATTAGAGGTCTGAAATGAAGTAAGACAATACAAACAAAGGACTGAAAATTGATCACAGAGTCTGCACTGTCATTTTCACTGTCAAAATCCTTGCATTTGCAACATCAAAGAGGAAGAAACCTGTTACAATCATGAAGAAGGTCTGATACTTGCAAAAATCACTTGTTGAAGGTGAAAGAAGAAGCTTGTCTATCCAAAAAAAATGTTCAACCCTAAAAAAATGAGCCAAATCTGGCTTTTACAATGCATGGGTCGAGCCTAGGAGAGAGAAAATGTGTAAAAAACATGGGAGCCATTCCCCATTGAATGAAGATGCATTAAAATAGCATGGGCATCCTTACAGACCCATGCCCTAACATTTTTGGCCATGCTGAAGAAGAATGCAACCCATTTTGCATTAAAACTGGTTGTTGAAACGTCATTTCTGGCCATTACCACGTGCCAGAGATGTTTCTTGATTTTATCTCTCCAAAATGAACCAAAATGAAAAAATTACCACGAAATCTTGTAGATAATTTCACCATCTTTCCATTGATATAAAGAACATGAAAATCCGAGCTCTGGATCGAAAGATATGGTGATTTGAAAATTTACGTCAAAACAGGGCCAAATCGGGTCGGCGGGCAAAAAATTTGAATTTTTTTACCTTTTTGGTCATTTGGAAAATTTTCAAAAAATTCCCCACACCCCACTGGTTCAAGTTCCACGTGGATTGTTTTAATTGGTCGTGGGCCCTTCCTGCTCCATTTTACTTCATTTTTTCCTTTGGAGATTTTTTTTCAAAATTTCCCTGTCGGGCCGATGAGGTGAAGACACGTGGCGTGATGTGATTGGCTTGGGCCTATCTCTCCTAAATTTTCCACGGGTCGCTTTGATCTTTTTGGCTTGGACACGTGTCAAAACCCCATTAGGTACGGGTTTGACCCTCCAAAATTCCCATGCGGGCTTGTTCTGAATTTTTTGCCCCAACTAGACGCGTGGCGAGATTCTATTGGCTCGCAATAAGGGGGGCGGGCCTTTTTTCTTGAATTTTCCATTATTTTTCCATTGGGAAAATTTCCCAAGTTCTCCCACGCTCCGCCTAGCTGGGACATATGGCACGTTCTTATTCATTGGCAGGGGCAGCGGGCCAAAACTTCACCTTTTGGATTTTCAGCAAAACACTTTGCCAAAATTTCAACTTTTCCTCCGCCCTCTGAAACTCCGGCTCCTGGTGACACGTGTCATGTTCTAGTTCATCGGCGGGTAGGTAGATCATAATTTACTTTTGGAGTTTTTGGTGAAAATTTTTGCCAAAATTTATAACTCCCCCCCGCGCATCCACTTTTCTGGTCCCTTAGGACATGTGTCTTGTTTTAATTGGCCGCGGGGCCATCTCTCCAAAATTTCCCTACGCAAACACTTAGCCAAATTTTCAAAAATTTTCACCCCTGGGACGCGTGGCAGCTCCTGATTCATCGGCGGGTCCCGCACGGGAAAAATTTTCCTTTTGAAACCTACGCCAAAACACTTGGCAAAATACCAATTTCTCCTTTGACCCCCGCCACTTCCTAGACACGTGGCACGTCCTGATTGGCTGCGGGCCTTCTAGGGGAAATTTTCCCACAAAAACTCCGCCGAGCCATAACTTGAAAAATATGAGGAGTTAGGAGGAAAACTTTACCTTTCTAGAAATCTGAGAGAGAGCTCTATCCAATGGTGCCATTTTTAGAAATATTTGAGTGCCTAAAAATAAAAAAATGGAGACTGAGGCACAAGAGAGGTAAGAACACAAGGAGCTAGCCACAAAAATGAGCAGGGGCACATATTTGGATAACAATATCTCACCCCTTTCCTTCTCTGGTGTATCACCACTTTAGTGTAGGATTTTATTTCATCCTCTCTTTCTTTCTGGTTCCTATGAGTGGGTAGATTAGGATAGTTTAGTTTTTTCCTACATTAGAGTAGCTCGTGGAAGGTAGTTTAGGAACAAGAACCAACTTTCTCTGGAGGATAATATCAAATTTTCAAGTCCCACAACTTGAGAGATGATCCAATGTAATGAAATCACACTAAACTCCCCATTTTAACCACTTCACATCTTTGGCCATTTGGGGGTGCTTTGATTTGGCACTAACACTTAGTTCATCCAAAACCAATAAGGTATAAACCTTCTGCCTATCCCTCTTAATCAAAGGCTACTAGTTAAACAATTGTATCATAGAATTTAGAGCCTCTGATAATTTCATGCCCATAAAAGTATCTAATGCCATAGGACTTACTTTGACACGTGTAAATGGTTGTTGTTAATCTATGGAGTCCAAAGAAGTGCCATTGGTAGGAAGGATCAAATATGCACAAGTGGACTTGGTGGAATTTCTAGAAAAGAAGGTGCTACTCACAATATTGGGGGTAGACACCCCATCACCCTTTGGTATGATTTTTAGTAGAAGCTTCTGCAGGGACCTAGGTGGGGAAATTTGGATGGATTGGTCCTCTGTGACCATTCCCATGAAAGGGAAAATGAAGAATTTTCTTCCCATGTGAAAGATGAAATATATAGTTCAAAAGTTGTAGGAACTAAGAGTAAACATCTTCTTCCAAGATAGTGGGATGGGGAACTACTTCCTCACATCTGAAAGAGATGAAAAGTGTCTTCTTCTCACCGAAGACAAAGAATATCAACTATGGACCATGAAGTTTGATGGAAGTCACTGAAGTGCAGGGTGTGGAGTTGGCATTGTCTTGACCTCTCCCTCAAGAGAATTATTCACATTTGTATATAAAATACAATTTTAAGATACTAAAAACATTACATAGTATGAGAATCTTATCCTCAGAATGAATATCACCGAGTTCATGGGTATCAAAAATCTCAAGTGTCTATGAGATTCTAAAGTGATAGTCAAGCAAGTGAGAGACTAATATTAGATTAAACAATCAAGGTTCAGACATTATAAAAATAGATTTTGGGACTGTATTGAATCTTTTGATGGTTTATCCATTCAATCCATTCCACATGAGCATAATGAGAAGGATGATTCACTTGCTATCTTAGCCTTGTTGGTGACTCCCCACCCATCCTTTAACAAGGAGAAGGTGACTTCCGATATGGTTTTTAGACTAAGTGTGCTAGACAATGTGAACCATTGGTAAGTCTTCAATGATGATAATTAAATCCTTTCCTTCTTGGAGTAGAAAGATAACTTCAGTAGTATATTCTATGAGGGAAGTGAAAATCCTTACCAAGATTCATTAGAAAAATAAGAAAAAGGTATAATTGAAGGAGTTGATTCAGAGGGAGTAATAAATCTCAAAGTAAACAAAATTCCAAAGGATATGATGTTATTGGAAGATTTATTTGGCAAGCATGATTGATTCATTAAATAAATATCAAAATAATAATCAAGGTGCATAGATGAGTTCAAGAAAGAAAACATCGACACTCCAGAGAAACCCAAGATGGTGAATATTGGTAAGTGTTGCTATCCTGAAGAAAAAATAAGGTTCATTTCACTGTTAAAGAATTATTTTTATGTCTTAGCCTATTCCTATAATGAACTAAAATATTTTCAACCAAAATAAATGCATCACTTGATTCCTCTAAAGTCAGAAGCCAAGCCCTTTAGGAAAAAACATTGGCTATACAATTTAAAGATAATGGATACCATCAAGGAAGAGAAATTGAAGATGTTGAATGCAAGAATCATCTTTCTCATCCACCACTCTACGTGGGAAGTGAAAATTATTCCAGTGCAAAAGAAAAATGGGGAGATAAGGATTTGTGTAGACTTTCACAACTTGAACCAAGCCTCCTTGAAAGACAAGTAACCACTCGCAATCATGAATCATATCTTGCAAGAAGTCACATGGTTTGCAATGCTCTTGTTGCTTGATGGATTCTTGGGCTATAATTAGATTGAAGTAGTAGAGGAAGATAAAACCAAGACAATCTTCATGACACCTTGGGGCACTTTTGTATATAGTAGAATGCCTTTTAATTTGATCAATTTGGGAGTAACCTTTCAAAGGATGATCAATCTATCATTCAAATACATAAAGCATTGTATTTTAATCTACCTTGATGACCTCACAATCTTCTCAAGAAAGCAAGGAGACCATAAACATCACCTTGAGCAAGTACTCATCAGATGTAGGCAGTATGGGATATCCCTGAATCCTAATAAATGCATCTTCGGGGTTACTAAAGGAAAAATAATTAGGCACATTATGAAAAAGGAGGGAGAAAATATTGATCCAAAAAGAATAAATTCCATTCAAGAATTGTCATTAATAACCAGAAAAAAGGAGTACATTCCTTCTTTGGCGAGGTAAACTTCCTTTGGTGCTCTGTCTAAGACTTTTTCAAGTTAACCAAGCACACAAATGTCATTATGAATCCGCAAGATAACTTTAAATGGAACAAGGAATGAAAAATGGAATTTGAGGTGATGAAAGAATGAATAATAAATATTCCCACCTAGGTGCACCCATATTTTGAAAATAATTCATATTATATTGCTATGCGTCAGAGCACATGATATCGGCCATTTTAGTGCAAAATAATGAAGAAGGCATATAATCTCCCATTTCCTTCATGATATCACCTCTAAAGAACCATGAGTTGAAGTATAATCAGACAAAGAAGCATGCCTATGCCATAATCAAGGAGTTAAAGAACTTTATGTTCTATATTCTCAACTCACACACTCTAGTGATGGTTATAGGGTCTTCAATCAAATCAATTCTCACACAATAGGATCCAAGAACAAAAAGAGGCAACTGAGTGACGAGAATTCAGGAGTATGATTTGGAGATCAAGCCTTATAATCTAATTAGAGGAATGGGTTATGCAGATTATTTGCATAGGGTGATGCACTCATGATTAAAAATTATATAGGACAATTTTTGTGTTGTGAATGTTTCAGTAAGGACTTTTCCTTAAGTCCTCCTTGTGAGCATGAAAAATGAATGGTATTCAGACATCACTTACTTCCTAACCTACAGTGAGCTCCCTCCTCACCTTGATCAAAAACACAAGAGAACACTCAAGATAAGGGAAACCAATTTTTTCATATAGAACCATGTAATCTATAAGAGGGGACTCGATGGTTGTTTTATGAGGTGTGTAGATAATGAGAAACATGAGAAATTTATGAAGGCATATCATGATCAATCTTATAGAGCACACTTCTCAGTGATGGTAACAACTCATAAAATATTCCGCACTCGGTACTACTTGCCTACTTTATTTATGGATGCCCAAGAATGGGTCTCTAAATGTGAGGCATCTCAAAAAGTTTTCTGGAGACCACATCTCGTTGCACTTCCTCTCAGGCTAGTGGTGATTGGAGATCCATTCCAATAGTGGGACTGTATTTCATTAGAGTTCTAAATCCTCACTTAAGCGTAGGTCATACCTATGTGATCATCGCGACTGATTATTTCAAAAATTTAGTAGAGGCCATCATTGCAAAGTAATCCAATACTGAAATAGTGTGCAACTTCATCAAGGAGAATATCATCATTTGTTTTGGTATACCTCAAAATATCATGGTCGAAAATGCCACATATTTCTCCTCCAAGGACCTAACCAAATTCCACTACAGCTATAGAATCTTGCTATCACATGCATTTGAAGCCCTCATCCTACCAGATGATTCCCTCCTCTCTATTGGCCGGGGACCCAGATAGCCAGATCTCTCTCTAGGTGGGCCCCACCAACTCTATCTGAGTACCCCATATATAGATAGGGGGCCCCTATAGATCTATATGGCTATCACCATATATAGATAGAAAGGAAGCACCATATATAGATAGGGGTTCCTTTGAATCATCCTTCGGAACCAGGATTTTGCATACAACTAGCCGATGGAATGAAGCCCTATCTAGATATGGTCCCTATCTAGAATTATAGAGAAGGGAAAGGAAGCCCTGCCATTCCACACCCTCCTCTCACTTGGCTATAATCCATATAGGGGGGCAACAAAGAACAAGAATGAGCAGACACCAAGTACTTCCTAGACCCAATCAGATATGCTTCCCAATCATTCTCCGCCCTATCTAAAGAATCTATGTATATATATGGTTGCCCCCTAGATTCTTGGTGCATACAACCATCAAACTGGGGACCAAAGTAGGGCTCAGTGAAATATAAAGTATCGTAGTATGCCATACTTCCCTAGAATGGAACTTTCATGCTTGGGTCATTCAAGTTGATCCATTATGAACGACCTTTATAGAGCTAGCTCCATATCCAAGGCCAATAGTGCCTATCTAATCTATATTCTATAGAATGAACCACATCTTTTGATTGGTGAATAGACCCCCTAGATATCTAGAGGGACGTGTCTGGGCCTCCTCTAGTGCCCTATCTATATCTATTCAAGGTAGTTAGATCAGCTATAGGGTGGGGTGGGACATGCCTCTTCTCAACCAACCTTGTAAATAGTCCTTCTATAGAGAGAGGGCCCTATCTAGATATCTCCCTTCAATTAGGGCATATAAATTAGTGGGTGTAGGTGTGTTGCCACCTATATATGGTGATTTGATAATCTATATGGGGCCCTATATTATCTATATTGTATCCCCCTCCTATATCTATAGATAGGGCCTATCAGTTGAAGATAGATCTGGGGAGGCCCCATAGAATGATCTATTCTATAATCTCCAACGACATTTATGAACTATACTCTAGAAGATAAAGTTATATTCTCCACAAGCTCTATCTGTGATGATCTCTTCTCCTCATAACTAACCAACTATTGGACCAACTAGCCAACTATTGATGTGGACCAACCAACTATTATGTTGTGTGGACCCCCTATCTATCTAGATATCTCCCTTCTATTTCTATAGGGCATATAAAATAGTCAGATAGAGCCCTTAGACCATATATCTATGTGGCCCTATATCTATATGGGGGGTGGGGGAGGCCTCTCCACCTAACCTATATAAGGGGTGGGGGGTGGATGACCTATATATCTAGAGGGGTCATAGAATTTCTGTATGTGCCTCTACCCTATAGCTATAGCCCCCCCCTCTCCCTTAGATAGAGGAGAGAGGGGGTCGAGTGCATGAATGTAGGAGCCTCTATACTCTCTATATGGGATAAGATAAGATATCAAGAGGATCCCCTATATTCTATAGAGCCCCCTATCTATATCTGATATTGAATTGATATTCAGGGAGGGAGAGGGGTGAGCTGCCAGGTGGAATCAAGCAATAAATACATTGTGAACATATTACACAAGCTAGTATATGAGAATCAAAGGAACTAACACAAAAATTCCATGATGCATTATGGGAAGAGAGAATAATATCGAAGAAAGTAATTGGTATGTCCCCGTTCTAATTTCTCTATGGTATTGGAAAGAGATTACAGTCACGGTGGAGATGTTGGCCCTCAAATTTCTCCAGGAAGTGGAAGATTGGAAATATCAAGATTCTATTGACTAAAGGATTTTTTTCTTGAGAATCTTGAAGAAGATAGGTTCAAGGTGGTGGAACGAATAAAATTTCATCAATTGAAGGTCAAGAGGTTATTTGAAAAGAAGGCCAAAGCTAGAGAATTCAAAGTTGGAGACCTTGTTCTACTTTAAGATAAGTGAAGAGAACTAAAAGGAATTCATGGGAAATTTGACTCTCTATGGCTCGGTCCATTCCAGATCTGTGAGACTTGTGGTGAAAGTGGTTTCTATCTTTCTTATCTAGATGGAAAATATTTGGAATTTCCCCATAGGGGGAAATATCTTAAGTCGTACAAGTAGTGAAAGCGGGTTGTCCCAAGCATTATACCATAGGTGATGTAGGTGTGTGTACCCCTTTCCCTGTTGTGTGTGTATTTCCTTTTCAATGTGTTATGTGTTTCTTTTGATATGTGTATGTGCATACTCCTTTCAATGTATATCTTGTTGTTCAAAATGACTCTATAAAGCTCAATGGAGAAGGCACCGGTATGATATATAAACTAATATTCTAGAGTTCCTTGTCATCCTGTCCTCACTTTTTTTGATCTAGAATGAGTCCCAAAGTGAGAGCCAATTATTTTCTTGTGTTTTTTCAAGGGAAAAATTCAACTTGAAAATAGAACAACTGTACCCTAGTGTTAAAATTTTTCATTATAGACCTTCCTTGACACCCCTCCAGGTTAGTTCACTCCCTGTACTAGGCCTATCCTACCTTTTCAAGTGGTCTTATGTGTTATGTCAACCTTTTTCATAGGTGATTTAAGGAAAAAAATTTCATTCAAGTCCTTTCAAGATGATACTTTGTAAGATAGGATTTTTAAGAAGCTTAGGAATGACTATTTTTAGACTTTCTAAGACATGGTACACACCACCCAGAGTGAATTTGTAAGCCCAAATTCATCAAGGAGCAGTATCAAGGATCTAGGAACATTGTACAACTGATTTTGAAAATATCTAGAGGTTTATGAACAAGTTTAGTAAAAGTAAGTCTTGGAGGGTAAAGGAGCTTGTAGTACAAAATAACTCCTGAGCTTCAGGAAGTTATTTCAAGAGATTCATGAGGTTTTTTAGGTAAAAAAGAAACCATTGGAGAGGTAATTCATAGCTCTAAGTGATGGTCATTTCACATTTTTCACAAGACATAAGAAATTCTTCCCACAGACTATTTTCAACATGAATAACCTATGATCTTAAGAAAAATCCTATGTTTAGGGGGTTATCAGAAGAATAAAGGAATTAGAACCATCCCATCCTTCTAAAAATTATGTTTTTAGTCAATATAATATAAATAAGTTCAAAAAAATACCTTCGGATGCTCAAGTTATGCTGCTGACAAGTTGCTCTCCAAGGTATGCTTTGTGACTTAGTCATTTTTCTGGGTGGACACATGTCACTCCCAGGTCTGAGAAAATTTTATTTTACCCAATTTCCCATCCTCTTGGGACATTTAGGACAAAAAAATGTTCCCATCCCAAATATAGGCTTCCAGACACTCATGTGACAACGGCATAGCTCAAATAGGTTAGTTAATGCCCCTTGCACCAATCTCAAACACTCTCCATTGTTAAATCCCAAAATGCCACTTGTCATCACTAGATGAAGGTGAATTTTCTTGTATCAACTGTACTAATCCCTTGGAACATCTGGGTTACAATTTTTCACCCAACCCCAAGTTTGACCCCTGGTTCTTCACATGACCCCAGAAGGTACTCTGCAGGTCTGTTTTCAGCTCCCTCTCCTCTCCGCCTCCACCAATGACCATCGCCACTTGTCATCACCAGATCTAGGTGTATTCTCTTACACTCATTATCCTACCCCCTTGGGAAATTTTGGGCATAAAATTTTTCCCAAGCCAAGTCCTCATTCTGGTAATCCACGTGACCTAGTTTAAGCCCAGGGTGTTTTAAAGTGGTTTTTCTCTCTCCCTCATTGGCCAATATCAGGATGCCACTTGTCAAGATGAGGGTGAAGCAAATTTTTGTGAACCAAAAATATCATCCAATTGGGATAGTTGGTAAAAAAAATTGTTCCCAACCTCATGGAGTTTTAAAAAAGTTAAAATTTGTAAAAACATAACTGTTGTGTTGCTTCCTCTTCGTGCATCTGTGAAACTCACTGCTGGAATAAAATTTAAAACCTCATTACCATTGCTCCATATCTTCACTTATCCATTGAAACTCAATTCCAATAAATTATTTTCTTTAACAACACAAACTCTTTCTTTTTGTACAGACACCATGCCCATTTTTCACCAGAATGCTTCCATAGTAAAAAATGAAGAAAAACTTATAACTTACAAATGGGTAACCCAATTCCAATGAAATTTTCACCATCTCTTCCTCTCCTAGAAACCTATAAGAATAAAAAAACATAAAAATTAGAGGTTACTATGGTTATTAATGGCATAAATCCCTAAAATATATTCCCTAGCTTCTTCTTCTTCTTCTTCTTCTTCTTCTTTAACTTCCCATCAATCCGACAAATGACTAAAGCTAGTTTTTTTAAAACAACATGCAGAGAGAAAAATGATTTTAGAGAGGATAATTTTTCATAAAAATGAGGTGTGGAAAACCAGATTCTAAAAATAGCAAGTGTCTCATGCTCAAACTTACTATAAATATAGAATTTCTTAGAAAACTAGGGCACATAGGCAAAAAAAGCAAAAAAGTGCGAAAATTAAAAAGCAACATTCTAAATATAGAAAGTGCTCAAAATGGAAATGAAACCTTTGTAGAAGTGTTTTTATCATTATTAGAATCCTACAACTATGATTCTAAGGAAAAAAGTAACCTTTCCCAAAATAGTAGCTCCTAGGCCCCATGGTCTAAAAATAGAAGTTCTAGTTTCAAGTGCAAGAAGTTTCTACCATCTCAATTTTGAATCATATTGTTGTTTTCTACCATCATAAAGTTCAAATTATATAACCTTAATCTTGTTTCTACACTTTTATGAGAGTAATCCAGTGTAGGTGATAATGATGTCACTCACATGGACCTAGATGATCAAAATGCTAGAATGTTGGGTGCACCAAGAGAGCTCGTGGAAGAAAAGGTCTTTGCAAGTGCATTGTATGCAGCTAGAGGCCACCCCATGTCATTAAAAAGTAAAAAATTGGTGTTAGATTGTTCCCATTATTATGATCCGGACACTTGTACAATAAGAGCTGATGATAAAGTGAACTTGGCAGTGCTTACCCTCAAGGAAATATCTCAAGGCATGCAGATTCGAGTTGGAAGTAACATGATAGTGATCACCAATGAGGTTACATCTAGAGAGTGGTCTAAGATGGAATCCTACCTTCAAAGCCTTAGTCTTGGCTCATGGTTGAAGAAAGGGAGGAAGCTCTCCCACACGATGAATAATTTTTCTTAGAATGAATTCCACGAGGGCTTCTCTGATGCCATATTTCTCCTAAGCCAAGTAATGGGAGAAGAAAATGTAAGATACTTTCATGACTAGATGGAATTGTTCATTCTCAAAATATTGGAAGGGAAACATATGATTGACTATGGACAAATCATTAGCGATAACTTGCATCGCCAATTGCTTCAAGTTCCATCTTCTAAGAATTTTTTCATGACTTCTTACCTGGTCTATGCCTTGGACAACATAAGACCATTCAGGGGACCGATGATTTCCTAGAATGTTTCTCAAAAGGATCCTGCGTAAGAAACTTATCCAAACTTGGTCTTGAAAGAAAGCAATCAGACCTTTGCAAAGGTAAATGATGATTTTATAATGTATTCTGTTAGACTTTTGGAGGGTAACCCACATTCAGGAATGTCTCCACATGTCATTTCTCTAATACAAAAATATGGATCATACTTCGTACAATTTCAAACTTTTCATATATATGAGTGTTGGGGTCATTCTACCTAAGTAACAAGATCATGCTAATTAAGCTATGCAAACAACTGGTCCATATTAATCAGAAGCTAAGGAATAGAAAGAATAAGTTGATTTTCTTCCCTATCTCACTAGGGATTTTATCTTATAAGAGTTCTCATAAGGTTTCCAACATGGTAGCTTACTTGTCTCCCATAAATATGTACTCATACACGTCAAGGGAATTTTTGACATTCGGGATGATCTAGAAAAATTTCTTTTGCTTGATCTAAATCATGTACCAAAAATTGAATAATTTTGGGTGAACTATGTTGATGATTTTGAAGTCCAACAAAGTGATCACATGAGGAAGACATTCAATTAAATGAGAAAATGTAAGCTTTACTAGTATGAGGATGGTGCTCAAGATAATGGCACAAAAATATATGATCTAGAGTACCCGATAGTGAAAGATTCTCCCCTCCCTCAAGTGATTTGGAGAATTCACGAGTCTAGATATATCTAAGAGTACATGGAGGTGGTCATAAAAGGGTAAAGGAATGGAATAAGAGAAAGAGGGATACTCTCAACTCATCTAAAAACTTCCCTTACCTCTAGAGAAATGCTTGTTACCATTCATCTTCTAGGGAAAAAGAAAAATCTCCTAGTTTGGCTTAGTTAGGAGAAATATCAAAGAAAAAATCAGTGGAACCTGAGGATCCTTGTTATAGGAAGTTGCATAAGAAAGTGAGAAGAATGGAGGATCTTGTAGTTGATCTAGAACAAGGGGAGATTGACCTGATGTATCTCTCAACACCACAACAATCTCTAAGTTTTTCTTCTTCTGTTACCATACCGGCCCCACCTGCTCAGGCAGTTCCTTCCCATTTGAAGCAAGAGGCTCCAATATTGCCAAATTTTGATCCAGAAACCAATGAGATCTTCCCTTGGGTACATGATATGATCACAACAGAATCTCACATGATGTAACATGTGACAATTATTGATTTCTTAAGTATCACCTTGATTTTCAAAGGGAAGAAAGGAAAAGTGTCTCAAGCTATTAAGAAATAAGGGATAAAATATGCAAAATAATCCCTCACAGAATCACAACAATAGAAACTAATATGCAAAAAATATTACAGATCTCAAATAAAAGTGTAAAATAAAATAACACAACACAAAGAGACAATATTTTACGTGGTTCACCCGATTTGGGCTACGTCCACCAAGAATCACTTGCTCAGATTTTATTACAAGCCATCGCTCTCTCAATACAATACCTAGATCTATTTGGAGCTATGTTTAAAAAACTCTACAAAATTCACACCTGAATTCAAAACACATCTGAAATGTTACATTCACCCTACCATATGCACAAAAAAACATAAGTAGACAACTGCTTAAGCAATTTTACAAAACTGTGGGTATAAAAAACCAAGGGCCAAAACTGTCCCATAAACCTATGGGTCAAAAATCCCACCCATATGAGAAAAGCATATTTCCCAGTATATCAGGCATGTGTAAAGTGTATAACACTCTGAATATCACTGTAGAAAGTGTGAAATACTCTTAGTGTACAATATTCAACACTTTCTCACATGAAAATAGGCTCCACAACCTAACAATCTCCCACTTAGAGACTAGTTTTACTCTAAGAAATCTTCTCAACCCTTCACTAGTTTCTGTGAAGACTAACCAAAGCTGAACATAGCTTCAGTTTTTCCCTTGTGACCACCTTGGTCATCATGTATTTAGGACTCTGACTGGTATGAATCTTCTCTAGCTTCAACTTCTCTTCCTCCAAAGATGTCTTGATGAAATGGTACCTTAACTGTATATGCTTCGTCCTAGAGTGGAAATCAGAGTTTTTAGCTAGGTGTATATAACTCTCTGACTATCACTATGAAAATTTCCTTCATCCTACTTATGCCTCAAATCCTCAAGAAATTGATGTAACCAAATCATTTCTTTTCTTTCCTATGTGACAACAATATACTCAGCCTCTATGGTTGTCAATGTTAGGATAAATTATATTATCCTATTATTTAATTATGCATAGGATTATTATTTAATTAATTTTAAATAGTTATATGGTTAATCAACCATATTTGTTTGTATTTAGATTGTTATATTGTTTTAAACAATATATTTGTCTTTATGTAATTTTGCTTCCCGGATGTTATTGGAAGCTTGTGAATTCTGGTTTTTGGTTGCACCTGTGCAACTCATTTTCTCGGATGTATTTGGCTGTGCAATATCTATAAATATTGCAGCCCATCCTCTGTAATGTTTTACTGATTGAGATCAATAAAATCTACATAGGCTTCTGTCCCTGTTTCTCAATCAACATTTGGTACCAGAGCGAATTGAAGCTCCTGGCAAGGTTGGAGAAGGTTGCAGAAGAAGGAGAATTCATGGAGAAGTAATCTGCACCAGAAGGAGAGCCAGTGCTGCCTCCTGTAGCTTTCTAGAACCCCCTGCAAACCAATAACCTCCTGTTCAGTTCCAGGTGTTTGGAACGCAATTTTTTTTGCACTGGTGCACTCAGCACCAGGGAAAAATTGCTACAGGTATTGAATTTAAAAAAAAAAAAAAATTTTCCCCAATCAGGGTTTTGATTTTACTGCATTTAGAGGTATATTTTGTTTTGGAGGATTGCTTTGCTGTGTATATGCACATGCAGTGAACAAACAGAGCAAAGAAAATAAAAAAAGAAGAAAGAGGTGCCCCAAGTTGGAAAATATACAAGTGGGAGGTAAAAAAAAAGAGTTTTTTTTTAGCATATGTGCCCATACTCAGTCCCTGCGTGGCCTGCATTAGGAAAAATGTGTTTTTGGAGCTAAAAAAACGTCATTCTCCTCAAGCCCGCGCCCTTCTCCATCTGCCATGCCCTGCACATGTAAACAACAAGCAAATGAAGCTTAGATTGTAAAAAATACGGCCTGTACAATCAAAAACGCCTCCAGCATCAAAAAAATGCGCCCAACATTAAAAAAAACGCCTCCAGCATTAAAAAAATGCGCCCAACATTTAAAAAAAACGCCTCCAGCATCAAAAAAATGCG
Organism: Taxus chinensis; assembly: GCA_019776745.2. Classification (NCBI taxonomy): domain Eukaryota; kingdom Viridiplantae; phylum Streptophyta; class Pinopsida; order Cupressales; family Taxaceae; genus Taxus; species Taxus chinensis. The sequence continues at coordinate 365,170,781 of CM034154.1, forward strand.
CCCAGCATTAAAAAAAAACGGCCCAGCAATAAAAAAAAACACAGCCACAAGTCAAAAACGTGGCCTGTACAGTGAAAAACGTGGCCTGGCATTCAAACACGCGCCCAAGAAGAAAATACAAGCAAAAAATACGGCTTGATCAGTGCGTGGGAAGGAGAAAATGAGGCCTGAGCAAGTAAATGCGGCCTGAGCAAAGAAATAAAGCCTCAGATCCGTTTTTTGGGAAAATAGAACCCTAAAAACGCCCCTTCACCAGCATGCGCCACGTGGCATTCATTTTTCAAGAGGTAAGTCAATTTATTTGACATTAAATACAAATTTCTTCCATTCATAGGGCAAGCGCCCCAAGTGGCCAAGTTGGTTATTGCATGTGCCTTAGGAGTGAGAGGTTTGAGGATCAAATCCCACTAAAAACACTCAAAAACTCTCCTTTTGCATCTGGCGGGAATTCTGGCGGAACTGCTAAATTTAGCAGGCTTTTTTGAATTTAGTTACGACTAACTAAATTTAGCGGAGAATCCCTAATTTAGGGTAAATTTTTTTTTTCTCCTATTTGGTCTGTTTTCTCATTCCAGACATTTTTTGCAAAACGAGACCCACCTAAAAATTGCATTTTCAGCTATTTTTTTGTAATTTTTAGCATTTTGGGTTCAGGAGGTCACCAGGTCCCCGAAATTGTAAATTTTTGCCTGTCATTCAAATTGTATTGTATATTGTACTAATTTGCAGGTTGCCATAGTCAATTGCAAAACTTTGTAACTGCTCAGAAACTGGCAGAATTGTAATAAAAAAATAGTAAATTTGGTTCTGTAACACTCACGAGATCCTAGATCTCATTCGCAGCGTTCGGTATATACAGTGCCTCTGGGAAGCGCTTACGGGTAAAGCCGTCGCGACTACTACTGCACTTAACGCCTAATATAGCTGCAACAACGTCGTCTGGGCATCGTCCCTATAAATCGATGGGGAGTAATAAGGTCACAGTGCACACACTATGAACCATCCCATCCGTTTGTGAACGATTGCAAGACATAAATCCGGACTAATAAATTATCTGAGTATATAGCGAAGTTACGAGTGCGTATGAGGATATTTCTTTGAGCTGGTGTCAATAATCGCACAGACCCCATCAGTACTGTCTTGGTACCACGTATCGAATTCTTTCACGTACGTTAACGCCTCTTTCATGTACCGCCGGGTATATAGAAAGGGCGAGCTTCTTCCACATATCGACGGGTATATCGGAAGGGTGCGTATATAGAAAGGTTCGGTATATCGGACTGACAGTATATAGATTGGGAGACCTTATACCTGGAGTGATAAGAGCCAAACCCTGTCAGTGATCTCTGCAAAATGGGCACCAATGCCCCCAAATTTTTTCTTCCGGATTCACAATTGCTCAGAGGAAACAACTATGCTGCTTGGAAGACAAAAATCAAGACACAGCTTGAGTTTGAAGAAATTTGGCCTGTTGTGACTGGTACTCTAACCAGATCACCAACGGATGCAACACAACAACGACAATTTGATAGAGCAGATCAGAAAGCAAAGCTCATCATCTTGTTTGGAGTATCCGACGATGTGCAAGTCCACATTCGAGATGCTACATCAACAAAAGAAGCTTGGGATAAACTGAGCACAATATATGAGGCCAAGAACAACAATGTCATACTCAATTTGCAGAGTCAGCTACATACGTTGAAATTCAAATAGAATGAGAAAATTGAAGCCTTCCTAAGAAGAGTTGCAGAGTTGAGGGCTTCACTTCTAGCCCTAGGAGAAGAGGTCAAAGATGAGTCTCTCGTTCCCATTGTTCTGAGAGCTCTCCCTTCTTCTTACCGAATTTTTGTCACAACTCTAAACTTGTTAGATACGACAATTAGTTTTGACAAGTTAGTAAACCTACTGCAACAAGAGGAAGCAATGCACAACAAGGATGATGAAGAAGAGCAGGCACTATATTCACATCAAAAATGGAAAGGAAAAGGTAAAGGAAAACCTAAATCCTATCAGAAGTCCCCACATCAGAATCAGTATCATGGGGACAATCAATAGAAGAAGCGATGTCCCATTTGCAAAAGAGGACATGACTTGCAAGAATGTTGGTTTAACACATATAAGAAAGGTTCATCAAGCAATGCTGGACCTCAACAACAACAAACTTACAAGGGACATTCAAACAATTATCACGGGTAGAAAAAGGGGAACTGGAAAAGAAGACCCCACCAGCAAGGTAATATTGCTGAGCAACAAGATCAGTCAGACAATGAAGACTTCTTGTTCACTGCTCGATCAAGTGAACCATCCACGTCATCTAGTGACGTCTGGTATGTTGATTCAGGAGCCACTCGACACATGACCAGCCACAGAGACTGGTTTATTTCAATGAGGGACACGCCATCGAAAAATCATGTTTCATTGGGAGATGATTCTTCATATACAGTTCAAGGGATTGGAAACATTTCTCTACCCCTTGGTTCACGCAAATGCAAACTATCAGATGTTCTATATGTCCCTGGGTTGACAAAGAATCTTCTTTTGGTCAGTCAACTCCTAGATCACAACCTGAAAATTGACTTTGATAGTCAATCCGGCAAGAAAATGTGTCTGATTCGAGATAAATCCAGAGGCTCGAAAATAATTGCCAAAGCCTCAAATGTGGGACGAATGTTTCAACTTGATTTTATTCACAAAAATGATCAAGCACTCGTGGCTAAAAACTCCACCTCAGCTCAGTTGTGGCATCGGAGATTTGGTCATGTAAGTTTCAAATATCTCGACACACTTCACCAGTGTAATATGGTACATGGGCTACCATCTCTTCAGAAGGATACAGATAAGTGTCCTCACTGCTTAGCAGGGAAACAACACAGAGTTTCATTCCAAACAAGTACTTTTTGAGCTCATGGTAAACTTGACCTTGTTCATACCGATCTGTGCGGTCCAATGTAGCCAAGTCATTCAGGGTTCCAGTACTTCATGCTCTGTGTTGACGACTATTCATGAAAAATGTGGATTTTTTGTCTTCGCAAGAAAATTGAAGCCTTTGAAACATTCAAAAAGTTCAAAGTGGCAGTTGAGAAAGAAACTGGTCATCACATCAGAACTCTCTGCTCAGATCGAGGGGGGGAATTCACCAGTGATGAGTTCAGAGACTATCTACAAACTCACGGGATTCGTCAACAAATGCCTCCTCCACACACACCACAGCAAAATGGTGTTGTCGAGAGAAGAAATCGTACTATCATGGAAATGGTGCGATGCATGATCGATGATTCCGGACTTGCAAAGACATTTTGGGCAGAAGCAGCAAAAATAGCAGTGTATTTGTTAAACAAAGCGCCCACAACTGCGCTTGATGGAATTACACCACAAGAAGCATGGTCAAAGAGGAAACCATCCATTGCACACCTCAGAGTATTCGGGTGCAAAGCCAGCATGCACATACCCAAACAGAACAGAAAGAAATTGGACATGAAGTCATAAAATCTCATCTTCATTGGATACAGTGAAGAAACTCTTGGGTACAGATTGATGAATCATACGACCAGAAAAGTATACACCAGTAGAGATGTTGAGTTTTTCGAGAAGAAGGAAGCAGAGACTCCTTCAGACTCACAAGATGTATATTTTTCACCAGTTATAAAAACTGAAGCAAATGTTCCCTCAGAAGATGAAAGTGATGATGGGGATGATGGTGTTGATCAGATAGAACCACAACCCATGGGAACAGCTCAACGTATGCCTAAATGGTGTACAAGCACAATACGAGATGCAAGACTGGATGCTCCACCAGATACATCCACCCCTGGACCACGGACTCGCAGTAAAGCAAGAGAAGAAGTTAACTTTTCTTTGATGAGTAGAGTCATTGAATCAGACGAGCCCTCTACAGTCCAGGAAGCCCTACAGTCAAAAGCTTGGAAAGATGCCATGGATTCTGAATATCAATCAGTGATGAAGAATAACACTTGGCAGCTTGTCGATCTTCCACCAGGAAAGAAACCCATTGGATGCAGATGGATATTCAAAACTAAGTACAAAGCAGATGGGATAGTGGACAAGTGTAAAGCAAGACTTGTAGCAAAGGGGTACACACAGAAAGAAGGCATTGACTATGAGGAGACATTTTCTCCCACAACTAAGATCAAAACGATCAGGATGATCTTTGCTCTAGCTGCTCAAGTTGGATGGAAAGTTCACCAGATGGACGTAAAAAGTGCCTTCCTAAATGGAGATTTGCAAGAAGAAGTCTACATGACTCAACTTGAGGGATATGTTGTACCTGGTCAAGAAGAAAAGGTATGCAGACTCAGGAAATCTCTGTATGGCCTTAAACAGGCACCTCGGGCATGGTACATCAAGATTGATGAGCATCTCGTACAACATAGATTCGTCAAAAATCCATACGATCCCAATCTCTACCTAAAAAAGCAAGGGGGGGAGATGGTGATTGTTGTAGTTTATGTCGATGATCTAGTCATCACTGGCAGTTCAGTGAAGATGATTGATGAAACAAAGAAAGATCTTAAGAAATCATTCGACATGACAGATCTCAGGCTTATGCACTACTGTCTTGGACTGGAAGTATGACAGAAAGAGAATCACATCTTTTTTTCTCAGATGAAATATACCAAGACAACGCTCGAGAAGTTTAGGATGATGGATTGCACACCAATTGCTACACCTATGGAGAACAGATTACAGTTATCTCGTTCAGATCCATCTCCTGAGGTAAGTGCCACTCTCTATCGGCAGCTGATTGGGAGTCTCATTTACCTAACCTACACTAGACCAGATATCAGCTTTGCAGTGAGCTATCTATCTAGGTTCATGTAGGAACCCAAAATTTGTCATTTGAAAGCAGCAAAGTGCATTTTGAGATATCTCAAAGGATCAGTAGATCTTAGTCTAGAATACAAGAAGAACGAAAACTTCTTCTTGACTGGATATTCAGATTCAGCTCATGCAGGTAACATTGATGATAGAAAATCCACTTCTGGATTTGTATTCTTTATGGGATCTGGACCAATATCATGGGGAAGTAAGAAACAACACTTTGTTTCTCGCTCTTCCACAGAAGCCGAGTATCGTTCTACAGGAGAAGCTGTCTGTGAAGCGATTTGGCTACGTCGCATACTGGAAGGACTTGGAATACCATAGGACAAACCGACTACCATGTATGTTGACAACGAAGGTGTTCTCAAACTTGTTGGCAATCCAGTTTTTCACGAGAGAACAAAGCACATTGAAGTTCAGGTTCATTTCATACACGAACATGTATTGAAGCACAACATCCAGCTTCATTTTTGTCCAACGGCTGAACAACGAGCAGATATTTTCACAAAGTCACTTGCACGTGACAAGTTCGAGTTGTTCAGAGCATTTCTCTCCTCATCTCTTCAGACAATGCACAATTAAGGGGGGGAATGTTAGGATAAATTATATTATCCTATTATTTAATTATGCATAGGATTATTATTTAATTAATTTTAAATGGTTATATGGTTAATCAACCATATTTGTTTGTATTCATATTGTTATATTGTTTTAAACAATATATTTGTCTTTATGTAATTTTGCTTCCCGGATGTTATTGGAAGCTTGTGAATTCTGGTTTTTGGTTGCACCTGTGCAACTCATTTTCTCGGATGTATTTGGCTATGCAATATCTATAAATATTGCAGCCCATCCTCTGTAATGTTTTACTGATTGAGATCAATAAAATCTACACAGGCTTCCATCCCTATTTCTCAATCAACAGTCAAATCCACCAGCTTCTGTAGTCGTGAAATACAATTCACTACTATCCCACCTATAGTGTAAACCTAACCTATTATGCTCCTCATGCTGTCTACATCTCCAGTTATATCTAAATCTACATAACCACAAAAAGTGGTGTCTGATCCATTATAGCACAAAAATATTCCCATGGTCCCTCTCAAATACGGAAGGATCCCCTTTACTTCCTATCAATGATCTCTACCTGGATCACTCATAAATCTACTCACCACTCCCATTGCATGGGTAATATCAGGCCTGATGCACAACATGACATTCATCAAAATGCCAACCGCTGATGATTAAGGTACCTTGGACATCTAGTTTCTCTCCTAGTCTATCTTGGGACACTGCTCCTTTGGTAACTTGAAATGGCCTGCCAAAGGAGTCCCAACCAGTTTAACATCCTGCATATTAAATCTATCTAAGACCTTCTTAATATACTCTTCTTGAGATAAAATCAGCTTTCGTTCCTTCCTATCCTGAGATATCCTCATACCAAGGATTTGTTTGGATACCCCAAAATCCTTCATGGCAAAGGATTCACTTAGTTGCTTCTTGAGTACTTTTATTTCCTACAAGTTTTTACTTGCAACCAACATATCATCTACATAAAAACACATGATAATATAACTTCCATCCTCAAATTTATTTGTATAAATGCAATGGTCAAAATGGCATCTAATATAACATTGATCCATCATGAAGATATATAATTTATTATAGCATTGACGTGGAGCTTGTTTTAAGCCATATAAGATCTTATTCAATTTGCACACCATCTCCTCTTTACCTTTGACCTCATAGCCCTCTGGCTACTACATATATAGATCCTCCAAATCACCATGGAGAAACACAATTTTTACATCAAGCTACTCTAAGTGCAAGTCTTCTACTGCAACTATGCCAAGAATAGTTCTAATAGAAGTCATTTTTACTACAGGAGAAAAAATCTCATCAAAATTTATAACTTTTTTCTGTGAAAACCCCTTGACCAGAAGGAGAAAAATGTTCAAGTTCTCTTCTTACCCTGGAGGACCTCCTTAATATAAGAATGTGGGGTTCCTGAACTTATTCATGTGTCACTTTCCCATCTGAAAGATCATATACCATTGCATATTATTTCTTGGATTCTTCCTTATTTTCCTGAAACTATTGCTTATACATGAATTTCTTATTAAATAAAACATCCCTAAATCGAATGATTTTATCGTCCTTAATACTCCAACATTTATATCTAAAGTCATCACCACCATAACCAATGAAAGTACATTTTTCTGATTTAGCCTCTAGTTTGGTCCTATCATCCTTGTCTATATGGACAAACACCTCACATCCAAAGACTATAAGAAATGCATAATCAATTTTGTTGCCATACCAAGCCTCCTCAGGTATGCCTCCATCTAAGGCACTTGAGGGTACTTTGTTTATCAAGTACAAAGTTGTGCTCACTACTTCTTCCCAAAAAGAAAGAAGTAGTCCTACATGTAACCTTATGCTCCTAGCACATTCCATTGTTGTTCTGTTCATCCTTTAGGGCACCCCATTTTGCTGCGGAGTTCCTAGAACCATATTTTTCCTATAGATTCCATTCTTAGAACAATAATCATCAAATTCTTTGCTGCAATACTCCCCTCCATTCTCTGACCTAAGACATTTTAGCTTAAGACCTGTTTCATTCTCTACCAATGCTTTCCATTTAAAAAAAGTGTCAAATACATCAAATTCATTTCTAATACAATAAACCCAAAATTTCCATATTGCATCATTAATAAAAGTAACATGATAACTTGAACCCCCAAGAGATGATACCTGAGCCAGCCCCCATACATCAAAATGCACCAACTCTATCTTACTCTCTTTCTTTGTAGGTCCAACCTTGATAAACCTTACTCACTTCTATTTCCCATATATGCAGTCCTCATAGAAATCCAAACCTATTTCTATATATCCAGGAAATCCTTCTTTATGATCTCCATGACCTTATGGTGCATATGACCAAGCCTATAGTGCCACAATGTTGTATCTACTTTTGAAGCCACAAGATTACAAACATTAGTGCTATAAGTGGTTAAATACAATGTTCTAACCTTCTTACCTCTTCCCACTACAAGAGTACCCTTGGTAACCTTCCAAGAGTCCACTATAAATTTCATAGTAGAACCATCACTTCCCAACTACCCTACTGATATCAAATTTTGTATTAATATAGGCACATGTATGACATCCTTTAATAGCCAAGTATTCCCATTCTGCATCTTAACCCAAACAAAATGTTTTCCAACTATTCTGCAAGGCTCATCATCACTAAGAAAAACATGCCCAAAATCTCCTTGAACATAATCATCAAAATAATTCCTATGTGGAGTAACATGGAAAGAAACCCCTGAATATAAAACCCAGGATTTAATAATATTGTGTAAAGAAAGAATCAAAGCATCTTGACATACATTACGCATTGCCACATTTTCCTCCTTGTTTTCTTCTTATTGTGTCTTCTTTTCCTGAAGTTCCCAACAGTCCTTCTTTGCATGCACAAACTTTCCACAGTGCCACCATACTATCTTGCTTTTGAATTTTGACCTTTCCTGATTCTTTGATTTTCCACGACTTCCTCTATTCTTTTGTCTCCCTCTAGTTTCCATTGTTAAAGCATTCCCTTTAGTAGAAGATTCCCTAGAGAATTTTCTTCATATTTCCTCACTTAGAATCACCCCTACGACATCCTCAAACTTCAACTTTGAGTTAGCTAGAACCGAGTTACTTACCGCCATTACCAAGCTATTCCAACTCTCAAGTAAAGAGCACAATACTAATAAAGCCCTAACTTCTTCATCAAATTCTATTGTAACAAAAGTTAGCATATTTACAACTGTATTAAAATCATTTAAATGTTCTTCTACTAAACCATTCTCAGATATCTTCATATTAAATAATTTTTTCATTAAAAATATCTTATTAGAGGCAGAGGTTTTTTCATACAACTTCCCTAATGCATCTATGAATTCTTTTGTATTCTTTTCCTTTGAAACATTAAATAATACCAAAGATGCAAGAAACAACCAAATTGTCCCATGTGCCTTCCTATCCAGTGAATCCCATTCCGCATCCATCATGCTCGAGGTTTTGTTCACCTTCTTAGACAATGGAATATAAATATCCTTTTGATAAAGGTAATCTTCTATCTGCATCTTCCAAAGACTAAAATTCTTCCTGTTGAATTTATCAACCCTTGATCTTCCATCATTTGCCATAGCTCCCACTTAAGATAAAAACTTCCCTATGATTCAACACTTTAGTAAACCAAACCAGGATATGATACCAATTTTTAAGAAATAAGGGATAAAGTATGTAGAATAATCCCTCATAGAATAAAATAGTAGAAACTAATATGCAAAAAATATTACAGATCTCAAATAAAAGTATAGAATAAAATAACACAAAAAAAGAGACAATATTTAACATGGTTCACCTAATTTGGGCTACGTCCACCAAGAATCACTTTCTCAAATTTTATTACAAGCCACCGCTCTATCAATACAATACCCAGATATGTTTGGAGCTATGCTCAACAAACTCTACAGAATTCACACCTAAATTCAACAAACATATGAAATGTTACATTCACCCTACCATATGAAAAAAACAACATAAGTAGAGCACTACTTGAGCAAATTTACAAAACCCTGGGTATCAAAAACCATGGGCCAAAACCATCCCATAAACCTATGGGTCAAAAATCCTGCCTATATGAGAAAAGCATGTTTCCTAGTATATCGGCACGTTTTAAGGCGAGACAAATATGAAAAGTGTATAGTACTCTTAGTGTACAATCTTCAACACTTTCTCACATGAAAACAAGCTCCATAACCTAACACAAGCGACTTCTCATTTTTTTAGCAGTACCTCGAGAAAATAGTATATAGAGGTATTCAGGATGAAGGTTATCAAGCCCATCAAAGAAATGAATATGGATGACTATAAAATGAGCACAATTCCCCTAGGCCCAACTACACGTGAAGGTGGTGTTCACTTATTTCAAGATTTTTCCACTCACCTCATCATAAGAATCCAAGAATATAAGGATAAATTGAAAAAAGTTAAAGACCATATCAGGACTCTCACTTCATACGTGTAAGTGATTTTGGGCCTAAATGCTGACACTACTCTCCTAGTCAAATAAGTTACTCTAATAATTAGCTTCGGCCCTGAGTCCATCAGAAAAAACAAGGGTTCACCATGCCAAATTATATTGATGCTCAAGTACAAAAGGTTGGAGTGCTAACCGTGAATGAAGACAATTTAATATGTGATTTGGTGAATTATTTTGAAGATCTAGTCAAAAGAGAGGCTGAAGATACATTCTCATTCAATGAAGACACATTGAAGTCTATGGTAGAGATAAGGGTGGTCATTTCTAGCATTGTAAAATATCATCAATCTTGGTACTCTAAATTTAGGAGCATTAAACCTCTCATAGAAAGTTAGATCAAATCACTGATTTTTGTTCACATCCTGCATGTTGAAAAAGTGGCACATGCAACGACAAGGATCAATAAGCAATTCAATGGCATTGATATTTCTCCTGAGGATCTTTCCAAGATTTCATCGGTAGTAGGGTGTTCATCAAAATAGTTATCTCTCTCTCTTCTTCTTTCTTAGTCTCTTCTCTCCCCCTTCCCCCCTTTTCCATGTTCTATTTCTTTGTTAGGGGGGTTGTACTTTTCATTTTATTCTATTCCTATTTTTCCTTATTCATTTAAATGTGACTTTATTTTTTAATCTAATAAGTCACCCTTATTTTATAAAAGGGGACTTAACTCTATTCTTAGGAATATTAAAAGTCACATGTTGTAGGGGGAAAAATGAAAATTCATTTGGGGGTAGGAAAAAGTCTTCTAAAAATCCATAAATTGTAATGGCATCCTCATTATTAGGGGTTGCCAATTTTGTATACTCATGAGAGATTACTACTTAGAGTGAAGCAAAAGAGATATCATTTATTCTATTCCCTCCTTATATGTTCTTCCATTTCTTACTATGTACAACTTTTTCAAAACATCAATGAAAGAGAAAGGAATTTGTTTCCTTTTTTGATGAGAAGATTATTGAAAATTTGTGTTCCTAATATTATCTTGTCTTATTTCTAGTAGTAAATTTTCTTTAATTATATCTATGTGTGTTGAATTAATCTAATTAATGTCTACAAGAATATGATATTAATCTATCTCTCTTTTTTCCGGGCTCCCTTTCCTACTCTTTTAGAAAATTACTCCATTGCAAACAATTGCAAGATTTTTCCAGAAGTTCAGTGGCATGTCCCTATTGGATCCTTGACCCCTAAGGACACCACATATTTTCATTTCATTCATGAATAATAAATTGAGCTACACCATTAAAAAAAGGATCTAGAGTTTTAGAGTGTTGGCGGATACCCACCAATTTTTCCACCTCACAAATTTTATTGCTAACATAAGCCATGAATCCTCCAAGGAAAATGGCCATGGAAAAGAGAAAGAGAAAGAATGAAGAAAGGAGAAAAAAGGGGAGAGCCCTATTTAAAGTTGCACCTCTAACTCCTACATGGGTAATTTATTATTGTGCATCACATAATATGGCCTCTTCACAAATGGGGTTAACTTGTTTGCATCCATGTGACATGTCCTTTATATGATTGGGTGACAACTCTTTTGCATAGGTTTTTGGGAGAGGGTATTTTGAAGTGAATGGAGGAATATTCAATAATGTTCTTATTATTCCCTCATTATCAACTAATATCCTATCATTTTAACAAATTATTGACCTTTGTTAGGGCTTACGTGTTGAGTTCACTCTAAATTTAATGCATGTCAAAGAGTTACACAGTGATGCTATCATTGTAGTGGGTGTAGTTGATCATCAAACTCGCTTGTATTCCTTCTCTCACTTTTTCCCATTAGATTATTCATCAAATTCACCTACAAAAGATGTCATTTCTAATTTTGAGAAAATTTATGATAATGAGAAGTTATCTTCTAGAAAAATGAATAGAATAGTGATGGGGACCCACCTCCACCATCTTCTTATCACCTTCCAAATATTGAGGAGTTACTTATTTATCCACTGACTTCTAATCCACCATTAAATTTTTAAGGAACAAATGCCTTGATTGAAGACTCATCAGACATCAAAAAATATAGTATATAATTTTATATCCTTCTATATTCCTTCTTTACTTATGATTTAGATACACCATTCATTCATGGAGTACTTATCTCTCCTACTTTGCATTAGGAGCATAGTTCCTTGTATAGTAACTACACCTTGGATAGATATCCATTAACTACTTGGTAGAATCATTCACGTTTCCATGGTGATCCACTATTCACTACATCTAATTCTTATCCTTTTACCTCTCAAAAAATATATCAATGTTGTCTTAAAAGGCCTTGTGGTCTGGAAACCAGTGATGTTATGTATTGGCACATAATTCTAGGCTTTGGAAAATATGACACACTCTTCACTACTCCTCTTTCTGATCCATAGTCACTTCAGGAGGCTTTTTTTCTGGATATAGGGTGGCTACAAGATTTCTAGTCCTACCTTCTTTTCCTTTCTCTCTTTAAGAAGGAGTTTTTTACCATTGGGTTTTCTATTTTTCTCTATTTTATAAGAGATTTATTTTTACGCAGTTACCTCATCAAGCCTTGTTTCTGAGACCCACCCTTACTTTTCAAACCCATTTAAGCTATTATTAATAGAGGGGTGTTGGTGTAGGATTTACCTACAAAATATAATTAGTTGGATTATGTTAATTAAAGGTTATCAAGGGAATGTACTTTAAGTCATTTTATAATGGTGAATTGATTTGGTTACCTTTGTGGGTGACCTAATTTCTCACTTTATAATGTTTCCTCTTATGCATATTTTGGGTAATTTGGCTTATGCATGAATGAATGAAGAGTTTTTTAATTCTCTTGAGTGTTTTTGGATCTCATTACTCCATACATATTTCTACTTTGTGCATTTGATCCTATCCAATCCTAATCCTCGATTGTGGATCACTCCGATAGATCCTAAGAAAATATTGGTCACACATTCTCAATGGCTACATGGTGACTAATTTTTCATATATGTGTTTGTTATGGTGTGATGTTGGAAACCATATAAGGATTAATGAAGATCCTTGTATATAGTTCATGATAAAAAAATTATAATAAGGTAAATGAGATATTATTTACATAGCATGAGGCAAGATTCTATGTAATGGAGAAGAAGGTGTCGTGGAAAGTATACACGTTATTCCTAGAGTGCATAAAGCATTACATGCAATATTTATCCATATAAGCACTAAAAAAGGAGTGAAACATCCTCATTTTATACATTAGAACAAGTCAAAATTTTTTTTTTTATAAATGCTTCCAGGTTCTAAATACATAATTTAGAACTCACAAATCAAATAACCATTCTTATAACAGATAACCATATGCAGCTGTAATGACTCGGAGTACCTCCGATCTATTCATTCCATGACTCGGTAATCTACCGATCTATTCATGAGTAATAAGAGTTGGAGTTTTCATTTAACACTTCACTCTCGCGGTTCTCTTCCCTATTCTGGGATTCAGAATGCTCTGTCCAAGGAACCTAACTGAATAATTGTTACCATTATTCATCGGCATCTCATCCCTTAGACCAGGTGACTCAGGACAACGCAATCAGCAGCTTGCGATACTTTGGCCAAAGATTTGAAACATACTGCTTATGTCTCGTATTCCTTAACGGCATACTCGTCAATCTGGAATACGTCCTTCACCCCATTCTTATGTTATATAGAATGTCTTATACCGACTTCTGTCAGTCCCCCTTATCCCAAGTTATTCACTCGGAAATGGATTAGTAAGGTGACAACGTTATATGGATGCTCCCGAGGACTAGGGATAAGATGACATACTGGGTCAACCCTAGTTAAACCAGTGTGTCAAGATACCCCGAGTCTCCTAGGCAGCCTTATAATGTGACCACATTCCTAATCGGTCCCAGAGTAACTTGTTCGAGTTAAAGGTGTAAATCTTAACGATCAATGCAAAGGGTGTCGTCATAAGTCACCTGCATTGTTGTATCTTCGAGAAGATCCTAATCTTCTCGAAGGTACAACCCTGCAGTTGACTTGTGCCGTCAACCTTTAAATCTGCCTCGAAAAGATCTACTTATTAATAAGCGTTACGCACATTGAGTTTAAATTATATTAAAAGACGTTCCCCTAAGGTTAGCCTTTCCCGATCCCTGGGTTCCTCACCTTAGAATGACCTTTCTTAATAAAACCCTTTACACAGAGAAGTTATTAAGGCTATGGTCCCATCAAGGAGTTCATAGAATTTACTTAATTCTAAATCAACGAAATTGGACAATAACCCAAAATCTTCACTTGTGATTGCCAACCGAACCCTTTTTAGGTTTATCTCAGTTCTCATAACTGAATTTATGTCTTACTTATTAGTATCGAGACATAATGATTAAGAGTCCAATTAAACGTTGTCCTGGCTTAATCAAGACTAGGAATTGATAATTTAATCCAGCTTGTTTAGTGTCTTGCTTAGGTTTATTTTTACCCTAGCCTCTAGAAAGACAGTGATCTAAATTTCAATTTAGCTTTGGATAGAACATATAAGAACTGCTAAACAATCATAAATAATCAGTCACATATTCTTGCAAGCTTACATTGATAATCACAAAAGTCTCCAATATAAACAATAATAACAATGCTCTTTAGATCATTTGAACCGAAGAAGGTCAAACTATCAAGATACGGATGCAAACACATAAGTATCAAATATCTATTTCCATTCCCTTCAGAACTAATCAAATACATTTTATGCATTCAGCATACTTGATACAATGCTCAACGGAAAAAGAACATCTTTCCTCATATAGTACATTTAGAGAATCAAACTGTAATTCATCATAAACCAAGTTAAACAATCTGAACATCCTATCAGATCTGCTTGCTTTTACCACTTACGGCAACCATCTGCAAAATTGTCAACATGGGTCAGTTCGATGAACTGAGCATGATAAGCACTAACTCTTAAAACAATTGCAATCCACCAACTGTTTTCATTAAACAACCTGTTTAAATGAGATCATTTCACCAAACAAGTATACATGTTTCAGACTATGCTTTTGTAATACAAAAATGACTACAAATGCGTAACTCTAATTATCGTTACAGAATAGTCCTAAATACTTCTCAAATATTTCATCAAAATATTAGGGATCAAGAAGAACGAAAGTATCCAAAACAACTATCCATCTGAATTCCAAGGACAGAAAACATCAGACAGATCATTACATTCAACAGTAAAAGGAATATCATAACAAATCATGATTCCATCAATATGTTAAAACAGTTCTAACGGTTAGATAAAAATATCAACATATACTCTACAACAGAAGAGAAAGAAAACAAGTCATTCATATTTCCCTTCAACAAGTTCATGACTGTACCATCTCCTCAAAAGGAAAGCATTCACCTTACATGCATACGAATAAGTCAGACGAGCCACAAGAAGAACCACAGTTTTGTTAAAATCAAATATAACAAAACTCCTGTAGCTTACTAACAGTACAGTAGCTCTCACGCCAAAACAGTGATGAATATCAACCAAACAGACTCCACATGACCTTCCACACGAAGCGACATACAAGAGGATATTCACTGACATCACCTGTCGAGGTGCAGTCGACAGCTCCTTAGTTCATTCAGGCTCAAGACTAGATATACATGCAACAGAAGACGTAATCATGTTTAAACATGACAACTATCCCTCTCAGCAACATACAACTCATTCTAATCCCTACTAAATACTGTAAGGCTTTAGATCCAAGGTCAAAATCAAAAGAACTTCTCTTTTATCGCAGTCAACAAGAGACTCAATAACATTAAAGAAATGATGTTTCCCTATGACTAGGCAGAGAGATTTTAAACGAAATCCACGCAACATGCACAGCCACATCTAACTGAAATTAATCAGAAAGGAAACATAACATACCGTATTCACTTCTGGACGCATTCAGAGTTTGAAATTATGGTATTCACGACCCACTTCTACAGGGCTAAGATACATGATATCTATCTATTAAGAAATCCAACAGAGCCAAAAACAATACGTGTTCTTAATCAGGCTTAAACAAAAGCAGAACACTGGATACCTA
The DNA here is from genome assembly GCA_019776745.2 of Taxus chinensis. Taxonomy (NCBI): domain Eukaryota; kingdom Viridiplantae; phylum Streptophyta; class Pinopsida; order Cupressales; family Taxaceae; genus Taxus; species Taxus chinensis. Next base: position 365,186,756 of record CM034154.1, read on the forward strand.
TCAAGGATTAAAACTGAATCCGAGCAACAATATTCACGATAAAGCTTCTACAGAAGCCGATATACAAGATAAATACAAGTTAAAGATTCCAACCATGCCAATCAATGGTCAATATTCACAATCAGGCTTAAACAAAATCTAAATACTGATTTCGTAACGAGGAATCCGACTGAACCCCTACAACAATATTCGCTCTAAGCTTACATAGAGTGGAAAACATAATAAGTTTACCAATTGAGTCTGTACCAAAAATTCCTTGCAACACGAAGGTATTCATTACAAAATAACAGAGGTCGTATTACCTGTTACTCCTTCAAGACTCTGACAAAATCAAATTACCAATATTCAAATATATATATAGCTTCAACAGTGGTCCATAATATACGAATCATTCAATGGACTCCACAGAGTCGTTTTGAATACAATAAATATATATATTGCATACTATCAACGGGTTGAATCCCATAACCTCAACGCAAGGGAAAAATAACTTCAACAAGGTCGCAATGAAATACTGTAACACAGCAAGTTATCCGTTCACAAATAACTTTAAATATCATAGCGAAACCCAACAAGATTCTGTAACCACCATCTATAATAACCACGACAGAACTTACAAGGAAGTCGAGTTATACTGAACATTCAATCAAAAGTCCAACAGTATCTTTTCTGACAAGTATCGACAACAAGCATCAACGACAAGTATCAACTGTAGCCTGAACCCAACAAGGGAACAATACTTGGGTTCTCACAGAGCAGGTCTAGTATCTTTCTTGCATGTATTTCACAAATTAAAGCCGGAATGCAAATCACAATGAAATAGTGCAACAATTCGAAACACAATACACACCCATCAAGGGTTAAATTGAAAAATCGAACCAGCAAGAAGATACAGTAACAAAATCACACAAGGCTACCATAGAAACCATCTAATTCCCAAAAATCATCTGAACAGAGTTGTTCTAATGAAATCATTTGAAAGAGAGCAAGATTTTTAAAGGTTAGGGCCTAACATGCCTGGTTATTTGCTTAAAATTTCGAAGCAGACCACTGAAAGAGCTCGAACCTTCTCCTCCTTTTCCAAGTTAGATCCACCAACAAAAATTTGCTATTTCCATGACTTATAAATTTTCCTTGCCAGAGAAAAGAGCTAGTTACGCTCATACTTGCCATGCAACACCAAGAAGACTGGTGCGAAGAACCAGTGATCAGACAGAGGGAAAACCGGAGCGCATGAAAAACCAAACAAACTACTAACTTTCCATTTTGCATGCCTTCCCGTGAAACCCGAGCTCGAAGACCGAGTTCATAAATGACATTTACTCCAAATTTCCCGCTAAATTTCCATTGCCACCGACCGCCATAGTTGGCAATGGATAAAACCAGTTCGAAGACCATTTCCAACTTTGGCGACCTGCCACGTCGGCTCTAGCTAGCCGTTTAAAAACTTCTACCAAATTACCTATCCTTCATACTTATCCCTTTATTTAATGCCATAGAAACTGCCGCCCATGGTTCGCACCCTTCCATAGGTCCCCTTCTTCCTTGTTCAATAGTTAGGTTAGTAACTTAGGTTAGGATTTAGGATAACACTTAGTCTAACCTCTTAACACATAGATACTAACTTAGAACATTAGCTTATAGCCTAGGCCTAGGTTAGATTAACACTAATCTAACCCCTAGGTTATAGTTTAGTTTTAGGTTACTAACCTTAATAAATCCAGTTAGGTCTAACATTTCAAATGCTCAGAAAAAGAATCTACAACATACATTCACGAACAGGGTTCACTCCTGTACTGCCAATAGGCTAGTGAATTAAATGTAACTGAATTATTACCTGGTCCACGATCAAGACCTTCCTGATATTACGATATCGGGAACCAATTCATTTAACACGATCAGCCTGAGTTATACTCCGTACTAGCTTATTCAATGCATCCAGACCTTGCAACCCGCGTAAGGTCTATAATTTTAATTCATCACGAATAAACTTAAAGCATCACTTGGATCAATACCACTGATCCAAGGCTAGGTCTTATAGATGGATAACTCCATAATTCATTCCGAGATCAGATTAAACTCAGGTGTAAAATGAAAGAAATAAAAGAGTCCAATCATATTCTGACTCAGTCAAAGATCTGCAATCTCAAAGAAGATACAGTCCATATCAAGCATGACTTCTCAAAGGAACACATCCTTTTTACAAAAGAAATCACGTATCAACACTTGTATGCTCAGGAGGAAGTAACAACAGTTCAGGGTGTTACATGCTTCCCTCCTAAAAGATTCATCGTCCCGATGATTACATATTCAATTAACCTTCAGGTCAACCAATTTATTAGTTCACAAAACAATGCGACTATTTTCCAACTTGAATAGTTCCAGAAATCAATGTCACAACACATTTTATTCAGCCTGAATAATGTTTGCCTTCATCTGGCTTTCATAATTACTTAAAAAAATAAGTTCATAAAAGAAATGTTTTGTCAACAGATTTCATTCTGTTGAAAAAGAGAAGGAAAAGCAATTTTCATCTCTTCCAGATCTTCCCAAGTTGCACTTTCTTCGTTAAACTGGTCCCACTGGACCTTACATTGCTGTATTTCACGATTTCTTAAATGCAATTGGCGAGTTTCCAGCACTCGTGTGGGTTTAACCACGATTATTCCTGGGTCTTGGACCTGCAAGGAATTCCAATTTAAAACATGTGACAGATCTGAAACGTATTTCTTAAGCAAAGAAATATGGAAAACATCATGCATGCGAGATAAAGCAGGTGGTAATGCTAAACGATAAGCTACAGGATTGATTATTTCGACAATTTCGAAAGGTCCCACGAATCGAGGTGACAACTTGGCAGCCTTGCCAAAAGTTATAGAACTCTTTCTGGGTTTAACACGAAGAAAAACCTTCTCACCAAGCTCAAACCTTCGATCAACCCGCTTAAGGTCAGCATAGCTCTTCTGTCTATCCGCTGCTTCCTTTAATCGTTCACGAATCAGCTTAACTTGCTGTTCCATTTCTGTGAGAATCTCTGGTCCAATTACCACTCTATCCTCAACACTATCCCAGCTAACAGGAGTTCTGCACTTTCTTCCATAAAGTGCTTCAAATGGTGCCATTTTGAGAGATGAATGATAAGTGTTGTTATATGCGAACTCAACTAATGGAAGATACTCTTCCCATTTATACTGTTGATCCATGCAATACATTCGCAACATGTCCTCCAACACTTGATTTACCCTCTCAGTTTGTCCATCCGTTTCCGGATGATATGCAGAACTGAAGTTTAGTTTCGTTCCAAGAGCTGTATTAAGCATTTGCCAAAACCTTGACGTCATTCTTGGATCCCTGTCAGATATAATCAATTCTGGTACACCATGTAATCTGAAAATTTCGTGTACGAATCTTTTGGCCAGCACTGGTGAATCATCCTTTAGATTTCCAGCGATGAAATGAGCTACCTTAGTCAGTTTATCTACAACTACCAGGATAACATCATGTTTATTCCTGGACATGGGTAATCCTTGTACAAAATCCATGGTTATTACTTGCCATTTGTACTGCGGTATGCTATGAGGATATAACAGTCCAGCAGGGTGCATATGTTCTGCCTTAACCCGCTGACACTCCAAACAATGAGTTACAAAATTAATGACATCCTTTTTCATACCTTTCCAAAAGTATTGTTGTTTCAGATCAGCAAGCATCTTTGTGATACCCGGGTGTCCAGAGAAAGGTGAATTATGAAATTCAACTAACAACTTCTTTCTCAAATCGTTCAACATAGGTACATATACTCTGTTTTCATAACGCAAGATTCCTTCATTATCAAAATGAAAACCTTTATACCTTTCATCATTAGGTTCTGCAGCAAGCGCTGCTTTTACTTGCTGAAAGTATGCATCTGATTCTGAGGCACTTTTTACCTCATCCTTGAACTGAGTTCTTAATGTTATAAGAGCAGAAATGTGCCTCCTACGACTTAGAGCATCAGCTACTCTATTCTCCTTCCCTTTGATATAGCTAATATCAAAATCATATTGTGATAAAAATTCTAACCACCTTCTCTGTCTGGCATTAAGATTAGGTTGAGTGAAAATATATTTCAACCCCAAGTGATCAGTTTTCAACTCAAAAGGTTTCCCAAGTAAATAGTGTCTCCAGACTTGAAGTGCATGAACAATGGCAGCAAGCTCCAAATCATGAGGAGCATAATTCAGTTCATGTAACTTAAGTTTTCTACTTTCATATGCTATGACTTGATCATTTTGTAGCAAAACACCTCCAAGGCCTTCCCCAGAAGCATCCGTTACAACTGTAAAACTCCCATTAGGGTCTGGTACCGCTAATATAGGTGCAGAAGTCAACTGGTCTTTCAGACTTTTGAAAGCCGCTTCGCACTTATCATTCCATATGAATTTCTTATCCTTCTTCTGCAATGAAGTTATTGGTGCAGCTACTTTAGAAAAATCCTTTACAAATTTTCTATAGTAACCAGCAAGACCCATGAAGCTTCTTACTTCGTGCACATTCTTTGGTGCAGGCCACTCAGTTATTGCCACTATTTTTGAAGGATCTACAGCAATTCCTTCTTTACTTATGACATGACCCAAATAGTGAACTTCTGAATCAAAGAAAGAACATTTGGATAACTTACCATACAACTTTCTTTTTCTCAAAATTCCCAAAACTATCTTCAAATGCTCATTGTGCTCCTCAACGCTTTTAGAATAAATGAGAATATCGTCCAAGAATACAAGTACAAACTTGTCCAGATATTCTTGAAAAATATTGTTCATTAAGTTCATAAAGGCTGCGGGTGCATTAGTTAATCCAAAGGGTAGAACCGTGAATTCATAATGTCCGTACCTTGTTCGGAAAGCTGTTTTATGAATATCTTCCTCTCTAATCCTTAACTGATGATAACCAGATCGAAGATCTATCTTAGAATAAACCGCTGCTCCACGCATCTGATCAAATAGATCGTCGATCCTTGGAAGTGGATATCTGTTCTTGATTGTTGCTTTGTTCAACATCCGATAATCAATACACAGCCTTAGTGTTCCATCCTTCTTTTTCACAAATATTACAGGCGCTCCCCAAGGTGAAACACTTGGTCTAATCAAACCTTTAGTCAAAAGTTCTTGCAACTGTACCTTAAGCTCGACTAACTCTGTAGTAGTCATCCTATAAGGTGCTTTGGAAATAGGTTCTGTTCCTGGTTTGATTTCGATGGTGAAGTCAAATTCCCTCTTAGGTGGTAACCCTGGTAATTCCTCGGGAAAAACATCCCTGAAACTTTGTAACAGAGGAAATCGCTTCATGTAATCACCATCTTCTTCTGAAAATTCAGATATCTTTACTGCATAAAGGGTACATCCTTTATTCTTAGCCTTTTTAAGCTGCATAGCTGACAGTTTTCTAACTGAAATTTCCCGTTTCACACCTTGAATCTCTGTTGTTTCCAGCTGATCATCTAAACATTTTATGTTCTTTTCATAGCAATCTACCTTTGCTTTATGGTCAGCCAACCAATTGACGCCGATGACAATGTCATACGATCCCAAAGGTGTAACATAGAGGTCAACTTCCGTGGAGAAATTAGGTAAGTCAAGGACTGCCCCAAAAAGACACATACTCACTGTATGAACAGAGTTATTACCATACTGTACAGTCCAAGATTTATCCATTTTTCCAGCTTTTCTCTTAAGTTTAGAAGCAAGTTTATTAGAAATAAAACATTCAGTAGCTCCTGTATCAAAAAGAATAGTGACAGGTATGCCAAATAACTTACCCGGAACTTCTATAGGTGTCACTTGCTTTTCAGCTTGCTTGTCTGCTACTGCAGCATGTATCTTATGCTGCTGATTACGATCATCCTTCTTCAAAGGGCACTGATTTGCGTAGTGGTCTTTGCCACAATTGTAGCAGCCTCCTACAGGTCCCTTTTTAGGCTCAAAATTGCCTCCAGCCTTGTAATTGTCACGTTGTCCTCCATAGGGCTTCTGCCCATTGTTATAATTTTTAGCAAAATTATCCCTTACATTTCCAGCAGGCTTAGTTGCCACTGCTTTCTTACTATTATCCCCTGGAAACTTACTTTTGTTTCCAAACTTTTTCCATGGTCCCTTTTTGGGTGCAAGAGAGGTTGAAGAAGGGTTTGCAGTCTTCTTCCGCACTTCCTCTTTATGAGCAGAAATAGCCTTTAATTTCTGTTCTTGCCTTATGGCCTTTTCAACAACTCCTTCCATAGTGGTTGGACTGTGAACATCGACCTCTCCCCCTATCACGGGATTTAATCCCATGATGAATTTCCGTATTCTGAACTTCTCGTCAGTTTGATACTGCGGTACATACTTGAGGAGTTTTGTAAACCGCTCCCAGTATTCAGTTACCGTTAGCTTCCCTTGAGCTAAGTTCTGAAATTCTGTCATTTTCTGATCATAGAAAAGTTGTGGCAGCCAACGTTGCCTAAAATAGCCTTTAAATTGATCCCAAGTAATGTTGGTCTCATCAATGTTTAGTTCAGCTTTACGGCTATCCCACCACGAAGATGCTTCGTGGGAAAGCTGATAGGCTCCCCAAATAGCTTTGGTTTCCTCTGAGAAGTTCCTTATTGAAAATTACTTCTCCATTTCACTGAGCCAGTTCTCAGCTCCATCTCCTAATGTGGTGCCATCGTACTTAGGTGGGCTTATCCTTTTTATATCATTAGTGAGTTCTGCTGCCAACCTGGCCTTTTTGTTTTCTGGTTGGACAGGTGCATTCCCAGCATTAACATCAACACCCATATCGGGGTTGTCCTCAGGAGGTGGCTGATTGTCATTACCAGCTTCTTCATCCTCCTCATTTCCCATCGCCTACTGTTCAAGTACAGCTAAACGATCTCTTGTGTCCAACAGGGCAGCAAGGATTTCATCAAGTTTCTGGGTTGTTGCCGCCCCTCCTTCAGGTGGAGCATTATTCGCAACATTCCCCCTTGTTCTAACCATTTTCTGTTACAAGAAAATTCAGGTTTTTATCAGATTATGGACACAATAGGCCCAAGAGCTGCAACCTTCAGCTCTGATACCAAGATGTAACATCCTCATTTTATACATTAGAACAAGTCAATTTTTTTTTTTTTTTTGATAAATGCTTCCAGGTTCTAAATACATAATTTAGAACTCACAAATCAAATAACCATTCTTATAACAGATAACCATATGCAGCTGTAATGACTCGGAGTACCTCCGATCTATTCATTCCATGACTCGGTAATCTACCGATCTATTCATGAGTAATAAGAGTTGGAGTTTTCATTTAACACTTCACTCTCGCGGTTCTCTTCCCTATTCTGGGATTCAGAATGCTCTGTCCAAGGAACCTAACTGAATAATTGTTACCATTATTCATCGGCATCTCATCCCTTAGACCAGGTGACTCAGGACAACGCAATCAGCAGCTTGCGATACTTTGGCCAAAGATTTGAAACATACTGCTTATGTCTCGTATTCCTTAACGGCATACTCGTCAATCTGGAATACGTCCTTCACCCCATTCTTATGTTATATAGAATGTCTTATACCGACTTCTGTCAGTCCCCCTTATCCCAAGTTATTCACTCGGAAATGGATTAGTAAGGTGACAACGTTATATGGATGCTCCCGAGGACTAGGGATAAGATGACATACTGGGTCAACCCTAGTTAAACCAGTGTGTCAAGATACCCCGAGTCTCCTAGGCAGCCTTATAATGTGACCACATTCCTAATCGGTCCCAGAGTAACTTGTTCGAGTTAAAGGTGTAAATCTTAACGATCAATGCAAAGGGTGTCGTCATAAGTCACCTGCATTGTTGTATCTTCGAGAAGATCCTAATCTTCTCGAAGGTACAACCCTGCAGTTGACTTGTGCCGTCAACCTTTAAATCCACCTCGAAAAGATCTACTTATTAATAAGCGTTACGCACATTGAGTTTAAATTATATTAAAAGACGTTCCCCTAAGGTTAGCCTTTCCCGATCCCTGGGTTCCTCACCTTAGAATGACCTTTCTTAATAAAACCCTTTACACAGAGAAGTTATTAAGGCTATGGTCCCATCAAGGAGTTCATAGAATTTACTTAATTCTAAATCAACGAAATTGGACAATAACCCAAAATCTTCACTTGTGATTGCCAACCGAACCCTTTTTAGGTTTATCTCAGTTCTCATAACTGAATTTATGTCTTACTTATTAGTATCGAGACATAATGATTAAGAGTCCAATTAAACGTTGTCCTGGCTTAATCAAGACTAGGAATTGATAATTTAATCCAGCTTGTTTAGTGTCTTGCTTAGGTTTATTTTTACCCTAGCCTCTAGAAAGACAGTGATCTAAATTTCAATTTAGCTTTGGATAGAACATATAAGAACTGCTAAACAATCATAAATAATCAGTCACATATTCTTGCAAGCTTACATTGATAATCACAAAAGTCTCCAATATAAACAATAATAACAATGCTCTTTAGATCATTTGAACCGAAGAAGGTCAAACTATCAAGATACGGATGCAAACACATAAGTATCAAATATCTATTTCCATTCCCTTCAGAACTAATCAAATACATTTTATGCATTCAGCATACTTGATACAATGCTCAACGGAAAAAGAACATCTTTCCTCATATAGTACATTTAGAGAATCAAACTGTAATTCATCATAAACCAAGTTAAACAATCTGAACATCCTATCAGATCTGCTTGCTTTTACCACTTACGGCAACCATCTGCAAAATTGTCAACATGGGTCAGTTCGATGAACTGAGCATGATAAGCACTAACTCTTAAAACAATTGCAATCCACCAACTGTTTTCATTAAACAACCTGTTTAAATGAGATCATTTCACCAAACAAGTATACATGTTTCAGACTATGCTTTTGTAATACAAAAATGACTACAAACGCGTAACTCTAATTATCGTTACAGAATAGTCCTAAATACTTCTCAAATATTTCATCAAAATATTAGGGATCAAGAAGAACGAAAGTATCCAAAACAACTATCCATCTGAATTCCAAGGACAACAAACATCAGACAGATCATTACATTCAACAGTAAAAGGAATATCATAACAAATCATGATTCCATCAATATGTTAAAACAGTTCTAACGGTTAGATAAAAATATCAACATATACTCTACAACAGAAGAGAAAGAAAACAAGTCATTCATATTTCCCTTCAACAAGTTCATGACTGTACCATCTCCTCAAAAGGAAAGCATTCACCTTACATGCATACGAATAAGTCAGACGAGCCACAAGAAGAACCACAGTTTTGTTAAAATCAAATATAACAAAACTCCTGTAGCTTACTAACAGTACAGTAGCTCTCACGCCAAAACAGTGATGAATATCAACCAAACAGACTCCACATGACCTTCCACACGAAGCGACATACAAGAGGATATTCACTGACATCACCTGTCGAGGTGCAGTCGACAGCTCCTTAGTTCATTCAGGCTCAAGACTACATATACATGCAACAGAAGACGTAATCATGTTTAAACACGACAACTATCCCTCTCAGTAACATACAACTCATTCTAATCCCAACTAGATACTGTAAGGCTTTAGATTCAAGGTTGAAATCAAAAGAACTTCTCTTTTATCGCAGTCAACAAGAGACTCAATAACATTAAAGCAATGACGTTTCCCTATGACTAGGCAGAGAGATTTTAAATGAAATCCACGCAACATGCACAGCCACATCTAACTGAAATTAATCAGAAAGGAAACATAACATACCGTATTCACTTCTGGACGCATTCAGAGTTTGAAAGTATGGTATTCACGACCCACTTCTACAGGGCTAAGATACATGATATCTATCTATTAAGAAATCCAACAGAGCCAAAAACAATACGTGTTCTTAATCAGGCTTAAACAAAAGCAGAACACTGGATACCTATCAAGGATTAAAACTGAATCCGAGCAACAATATTCACGATAAAGCTTCTACAGAAGCCGATATACAAGATAAATACAAGTTAAAGATTCCAACCGTGCCAATCAATGGTCAATATTCACAATCAGGCTTAAACAAAATCTAAATACTGATTTCGTAACGAGGAATCCGACTGAACCCCTACAACAATATTCGCTCTAAGCTTACATAGAGTGGAAAACATAATAAGTTTACCAATTGAGTCTGTACCAAAAATTCCTTGCAACACGAAGGTATTCATTACAAAATAACAGAGGTCGTATTACCTGTTACTCCTTCAAGACTCTGACAAAATCAAATTACCAATATTCAAATATATATATAGCTTCAACAGTGGTCCATAATATACGAATCATTCAATGGACTCCACAGAGTCGTTTTGAATACAATAAATATATATATTGCATACTATCAACGGGTTGAATCCCATAACCTCAACGCAAGGGAAAAACAACTTCAACAAGGTCGCAATGAAATACTGTAACACAGCAAGTTATCCGTTCACAAATAACTTTAAATATCATAGCGAAACCCAACAAGATTCTGTAACCACCATCTATAATAACCACGACAGAACTTACAAGGAAGTCGAGTTATACTGAACATTCAATCAAAAGTCTAACAGTATCTTTTCCGACAAGTATCGACAACAAGCATCAACGACAAGTATCAACTGTAGCCTGAACCCAACAAGGGAACAATACTTGGGTTCTCACAGAGCAGGTCTAGTATCTTTCTTGCATGTATTTCACAAATTAAAGCCGGAATGCAAATCACAACGAAATAGTGCAACAATTCGAAACACAATACACACCCATCAAGGGTTAAATTGAAAAATCGAACCAGCAAGAAGATACAGTAACAAAATCACACAAGGCTACCATAGAAACCATCTAATTCCCAAAAATCATCTGAACAGAGTTGTTCTAATGAAATCATTTGAAAGAGAGCAAGATTTTTAAAGGTTAGGGCCTAACATGCCTGGTTATTTGCTTAAAATTTCGAAGCAGACCACTGAAAGAGCTCGAACCTTCTCCTCCTTTTCCAAGTTAGATCCACCAACAAAAATTTGCTATTTCCATGACTTATAAATTTTCCTTGCCAGAGAAAAGAGCTAGTTACGCTCATACTTGCCATGCAACACCAAGAAGACTGGTGCGAAGAACCAGTGATCAGACAGAGGGAAAACCGGAGCGCATGAAAAACCAAACAAACTACTAACTTTCCATTTTGCATGCCTTCCCGTGAAACCCGAGCTCGAAGACCGAGTTCATAAATGACATTTACTCCAAATTTCCCGCTAAATTTCCATTGCCACCGACCGCCATAGTTGGCAATGGATAAAACCAGTTCGAAGACCATTTCCAACTTTGGCGACCTGCCACGTCGGCTCTAGCTAGCCGTTTAAAAACTTCTACCAAATTACCTGTCCTTCATACTTATCCCTTTATTTAATGCCATAGAAACTGCCGCCCATGGTTCGCACCCTTCCATAGGTCCCCTTCTTCCTTGTTCAATAGTTAGGTTAGTAACTTAGGTTAGGATTTAGGATAACACTTAGTCTAACCTCTTAACACATAGATACTAACTTAGAACATTAGCTTATAGCCTAGGCCTAGGTTAGATTAACACTAATCTAACCCCTAGGTTATAGTTTAGTTTTAGGTTACTAACCTTAATAAATCCAGTTAGGTCTAACATTTCAAATGCTCAGAAAAAGAATCTACAACATACATTCACGAACAGGGTTCACTCCTGTACTGCCAATAGGCTAGTGAATTAAATGTAACTGAATTATTACCTGGTCCACGATCAAGACCTTCCTGATATTACGATATCGGGAACCAATTCATTTAACACGATCAGCCTGAGTTATACTCCGTACTAGCTTATTCAATGCATCCAGACCTTGCAACCCGCGTAAGGTCTATAATTTTAATTCATCACGAATAAACTTAAAGCATCACTTGGATCAATACCACTGATCCAAGGCTAGGTCTTATAGATGGATAACTCCATAATTCATTCCGAGATCAGATTAAACTCAGGTGTAAAATGAAAGAAATAAAAGAGTCCAATCATATTCTGACTCAGTCAAAGATCTGCAATCTCAAAGAAGATACAGTCCATATCAAGCATGACTTCTCAAAGGAACACATCATTTTTACAAAATAAATCACGTATCAACACTTGTATGCTCAGGAGGAAGTAACAACAGTTCAAGGTGTTACATTAACTCAAAGTAGAATGTCCTATGTAATGCATTTTGAAATCCACATATGATTTATAATTTTTATTATATTATCAATCCCTTCTTATATTTGAGGAGTGCGAAGGATTATGGTAGTAATTGTGAGGGGGGAGGTTTATTGGATTGGTGGAAAAAGGAGGAAAAAAATTTTCAAACACCATTCGACCCTGCAAATTTGGAGTGGAGCTGACACATAACTTCTTACAGCCTCAAGGATGGGAGTAGACTTGGTAAGAAAAGAGCCTGATAATATGATTAAAATTAGTAAGGAAGATAAGGAGTTAATTGAACGTGTAGGTATGGATGACTTCTTAACAATTTTAGAGGCCACGATGAGAATTTAAGTATGGATGTCGCAAAGTCATGAAACAATGACAAGTTTTGTTTAAGGGGATTTTCCTTCTCAATCAATCCTAAACTAATTTCCAAGGTCATTGGTCTACTGATGGAGGGGAGAATGATTCCATAGCCTAAAAATGACTTCAGTATGGAAATCGATAATTTCTTAATTCGTAAAGAAACCCTTAAATAACATTTTTCTTGTTTTGATAGGGAATATCTACCATTTCCCTTTGATGAAATTGTTCTTATTTTGATGCAATATGTGACACTTGAGGGAATACTTAAAGTGGGTTTTAAATATCATTTCCTGATTCTAAACCACATCAGACATGGGAAACTATACTATTTTCCTAATTTTTTGTTTGGATCACTATATAAATCAATTAACCTGGTGAAGAAGGATACTTTCATAGTCCCTCTCCATCAAGCCTGTATCAAATCCTTGGTTCACGAAGGGTTACCGAATGTTGGTAGGGATGAGAAAATTGCCCCAAATTTGGTAAAGTGAGGGCCCTTGGAGGTTAGGAAGACTGGAGGGAAGTGAACTAGGTATATCAAAGCTAGAGCTTCAAATCTGAAGGGAAAAAGGAAGGAAGATGTGGGTCTTGACCAAAAGGATGGTAAAAGGGATCATAAAGTTGGGGAGAAAGATCAAGTGGAAGGTGTTGAGGATAACATTACTAATAAGGGAAATAAAAAATAGGATACAAATGTAGAATCTAAACTGGAAGATTTAGGAAATCCAGGCGAGAAATCTCCAACAAAACATGATACAAAAATGAAATGGAAACTTAGATCCAAAATATTGAGGAAGCCATTGAAAATCTCAATTTTCTCAAACTGACTCAAAGGGATCTATTTGCAGCACAGGAAGGAGTGGTGAAAGCCAACAATTTCAAGAATGAATTTGAAATTTGTAAACTTCATACTGATATTAAAAAACACATGATTAGTATGGTGTATGGTGAATTGAGAGAGGTCAAGGAGAGAGTGTATAAAATAATGTCTTTGGTGGTCAATGATCAACAAAAAACTGTCAGCAAGAGGTGTGACAACATGGAAAAAGAACTTCTCAACATAAAGGAAACTATGATGCAAATTAAAAGCCTACACATCCTTAATATGAAAACCACATCTACACACCTAAAAATGATGGTCGAGTTTGTTAATGCGATGAAAAAATCCAAGCAATTAGAAAAGGATGGAACTAACCTTAAGAAAGAGATGATTGAACCAGACTATGAGAGGTGGAGAGTAACCATAACAGGTTTAACAAAATAAAGGACAAATAACATGCACACTCTAGATGAATATGTAAAGGATTAACTAATTTTTTGTTGTTTAGTGGATGTTACTATGTGTTTGGCTATTTTTTACACCCTTGTTGTTATTTTGTTCCAATGTTATGTATTTCTGTTAGTTTTCCTATCATGCTATTATTTTTGTACTTGTTGTTACTTTTAAGGCTTTAATGGGTATACCCTTGGCCCATGCTTTGTGATATTGGATCTGACGTTTTGTACAGGGTAATTTCCCCTTAACCCTTCTTTACTAATAATTAAAAAATCCACATACGATTTCTTGTGCGTGGGGTATGATGAGTAGGAAATAAAAGAAAATTATTTCAAGGTACACCCTCACCAGAATAATTAAGGCATTATAGAACACCCAAAATAAAAATAAATTTGTAAAATATTTCATTGCACAATCACCAAATAAGAGTACCATATGGCTTCTTTAAGCCACAATATCTAAGGATGGAAAAAAGAATTTGGACCATATATTTTGATGAGTCCAAATCATGAAAAATATAAGGCACATGCATTGAGTTGATCAACCCCAAAGGTAAAAGGTAGTGTGTAGAATTTAGACTTCAATTCTTGTGTACTAATAATGTTGTGGAATATGAAGTGCTTATACATGGGTTGTATTTTTCTCTACAAAAGGGAGCCATGTACTTAATGATATTTAGAGATTTTTAGTTTATCACCTAGAAATTTGGAAGATAGTACACATGCCACAAAAATTGTTTATACTAGTATAGAAGTCACATATGGAACCTTATTGAATATTTTTATGTGTTTAACATCTGTTCCATACAACACAAGGAGAATAGTGTTGTAGACATGCTAGCTTACACTTCTAACACTTTAGAACGTATACAAATTTTGAAGCTTAAGAACTTCTCAATCAAATTGGTCTCTCTTCCATCCATTCTAGACAAAATTGAACATTTTCAGGTGTTTAATTATCTAAATCATATAATAGAGTTTCTCTCTAACTTTGGAGCTTTTGAAGTGTATATCATTGATGAAGTCAGTGGAGAGGAGCTTGAATGGGATGAAGATGTAGTTTTGAATCTTAAAAATAGTGACATGCCTATTGGCATCATATCTATAGAAAGGCTATTTGATATGTATCACCACACGAAGAATGAAGAAAGTGACTCCCGATCTAGGAGTACATAATACTAGTCACACAACTTAGGAGACTACGCAGATCCAAAGAATGTCCTAATTAGAGAATATTGTACTTTGCAAGAGAAAGAAGACTCAGTCTGTATCCTTCAGTGATACCAAGATGTTATTTCATGGAGCTATAATGACTTGTAAACATTTGATCCCTCCATCCTAAAACATACCATCTCATTGAAGTATGGTGTGAAACAATTATGCTAAAGGAAAATGATCATCAATACCTTACTCGAGCCTCTCATATTGAAGGAAGTGTAAATTTTTGAAAATGTGCATATCATCTTTCCAATTATTCACTCTACTTAGGTCACCAACCTTGTTCCTATTCACAAAAAGAGTAGAATTTTTTTCCTTTGTGTAGATTTCCATAATTTGAACAAGGCATCTAAAAAGGATAACTACCCATTGGAATTCATAGATGAGGTGTTGTAGATTATGAATCCCACAAAAATTATTTCTTTCATTGATGGGTACTACAAATACAATTAGGTCATCATGCGCGAAGAAGACATGATCAAAATTTCCTTCACACCCAAGTGGGGGATATTTACTTATCAAAGAATTATCTTTGATCTAATCAATGTTGGTGCCACTTTTTAGTGTGTCATGGACATAACTTATTGATAAGTTTATTATTTTCTACATGAATCACCTCACCATATTAACCAAGGAGGATGTAAAACATGTAAGATATATAAAGATAGTTCTACAATAATGTCAAGAGCATGGTATCTCCTTTAATTAAAAAAAATGCATCTTCAGGGTTACCGAAGGTAAATTGTTAGGAAATATTATATCCAAGGAGGGAATATCTATTGATCATGAGAGGAATGAATATATATTAAATATCCCCTTCCCAAATAACTAAAAATATTTGTAATATTTCTTTGGGAAGATTAAATTTGTGAGAAATTTTATCTCAAGATTTACTGAGATAGTCAAGTTGTTGAACACAATGCTAAAGAAAGATGTTAATTTTGAATGCAAAGAAGAAGTGTGTGTCACATTTTCAGAAATAAAATAATTAATTACATGGTATCCCATTCTATGTATCCAAGACTATATGATGGGATAAATCAAATCCCAATTAATATGGTTCAACTATGCTCAACACAACCTGATGGATAGGCTATCCAATGATCAAGTGAGTCTTTGAGTATGACTCAGCTTCATTTATGTTACTACTTAACACCCCCATTTTCAATATGGCTACCTAATAAAAATAAGAACCCTCTTTTCTTTGTAATAGATACATAATAATTAGGTATTCATCTTTGATTTTTGTAGAAAACCTGCCTTATTTTCCTAAGTCGTTATTTAGTACCCTTATTTTGAAATTACTTACTACTCGCACTACTTTTACTAAGTCTTCAAAATTAGGATTTATTTAGTACTTACACATTTAAAATTTGGTACTCACACTTTATGTTGGCGAGGACTCCCACTTGGTTATTTCACAATCCACACACTTACACTTTAAATATTTATCACCTTTAAAACTTATGCCTTACTCACATTTCATAAAACTTAAAGTCCCACACTATTTTAGGTGCTCACAATTTGAAGAACTAAGAATCATATATTTTTTTATGGTCACACTATTTCTTACTCACAGTTCTCAAATTATCAACCCACACTTCACATTTATGAGGATGTATTAAAAGGATTTTGTTAACTTTAAATTTGAGTTTTTTTGCAGTTAAAGGAACAAGAACTCAAAGTTTTCAAATCAAACATATCTCATAGATATGAGTATTAAAAACTCAAACTTCACAAGAGAAAGGATTCAAAGGTTGCATTATAAGGGTGTGAGGACTCAAATATTTACGAGAATCCAAAACCTAAATCTTTCACCTTGCACTTCAAGGTTGTAAAGACTCACACTTTGGAAGTGCGAGGAAAGATAAAGTTAAAAAATGTCAAGTAATGCATTATGCACCATTAATGGAGAGCATGCCAATTTGGGTGAAATATTTCCTAATATATAAGGGTAGATAATTAATCGAGACTTTTCAAAAAATTCCTAATATTAGAAGCCATTTGTGAGAGCCGAACCCACAAAGTTCATAGAAATCCAAAATTTCTTACAATTTGCAGCAATCTTGCAAGCTATTTTACTTCAAATGGTGGGTGAACAAGGACCTCAAGTGTGGATGTTTTTCTATATTCATTTATAGACCAGAGAATATTAAGAGATACTATTTTTTACTTCGCATCATTATACCAAAAATTTCCACTTTACTCTGCCATCTTATCGACAATCCAAAGAGAGAGAACATTAGTGGATGTCATAGATGAAGCCAAATTATATATAGACCAAGCACAAAGACCGCCAGAGTTATCAAAATAAAAAAACTGAGATACATTAAATTTTGGCTAAACCAAAGGAATTTCCATGTCCACAAAGTCTCCCCTATCCTTATTCATGCTAAATTAAAATATTAGACATTATATTATCACACCAAAAAGAATTGGCTAGCTTTCATTACCGATCATGATTTTAAAATATATTATAATTTTCCTAAGTCTGAATCTATTTATAACTCAAAAAATATTGAGTCATGGATGGATACATGTCAAGTGATGATTGTTTTATGAAATTGGGCTAAATACCCAATTAACAACATGGATGATGAAATCCTAAACAATATTCTTATCCAAATATTTAGGCTCGAAGTGAGAATTGGTATGGCCTTAATGAAACATTTGTATGAAAAACTCTCCATTACCAAGCTTTATGTTTCCTGGATTCCCCTCATTTCCATGATTATAGATGAAGGAAAAATCCTTGCACCAGGGCATGTGGCTGCATCAAATTTAATATCACAAAGGGATTATTATGTCAATAACAAAAAATAATATTTCATGGCCTCTTACCTACTAAATGCAATATGTGGAGTCCTACAATGTCCTATTTTTTGTCCTTGTGAACCATTGTGTCCTATAAATGTGTATGAGGAATATTCATACTTGTATGCCCACAAGTTCAGAGATCACATTGAAGACATATGCATCTCTTTATACCCCTTAGTATACATATTAATTTTTGAAACACCAATGCATAAAATTTCTACAAAAGTGCTACAATATATTAGGTAGATAGGAAATATTGTTTTCTATCCCAAATACATTGTGATAATGATTGATGTATTGCTGAATATGCCATTAAGTTTCCTTACTATTGCTTGATAAATTGGTTGAACAAGAAATTACCTTTCAAAATTTTAATGGAATTTCAAACAAGTGTAAGGAGAACAAGCCAAAAATTCATCCCTCCTTATCTTTGATGGTATTGTCACATCCCAAAATTTAATTTTGGTTGTTACAAGGATAAGTTGTAATATGAAAAGTGGTTTATGAAGGAAGGGGGAAAGGTGTTGTTACTTATCTAGGTTTATAACTATATGTACGTATGTATATTATGAAAAGGATATATACACTCACACATAGTTGCAAGCCCAACTACGTAACAAAACTTATCACCAATAAATCATGGATTACTTAACATTAATAACTTATTTTTTCTATGTTAGGTAGTATGAGTTTATTTTACCTTGAGGTGTGTGATGATATCATGACATTGGTGTGCTATTTGGTTGTTGTACCTATTAATATGATTCTAGTTTATCTTGCTTACTTTAGTTAGTGGTTTACTGAAGTTGGTAAATCTATATATGGTTGAAATTGTATTATTTTGGTATTGAGAAATAATTATGATCATTTAATGATACTAACCTTATTTGTTATTATGACGGTCATAGACCGTAAATCATTAAGATTATCTTCACAAAGGAACATGTAAAGTTCAATATTGTCAAGGTAAATGTTTATGAGGTTGAATTAATGATCTTTTTATTAGTAATGTGAATATATTGCTTCCAAGACTTGGACTGTGGTAAACTATTGCAAGGAAAAATTATTTTGTTTTCATTGGTCTTTGATTATATTCTTGTCATATTTTTAAAATGTTCTAAAGGTTTTCGACCATAAGTCATATAATGTTTTATGAAATATTCGAATGACCACACCATGCATTGAATTGAAATTTGTTTGGTTTGATTATCATCTTCGACCAATCGGATACTCCATGTAAAGTGGTTATTATTAAACTCTATTTTGTGATGGTATAAAACCACTATGAAAATAATTAGATGATTGTTTAAGTTGATTAAAAATCCATTAGCCATGACATATGTGTTAAAGATAATGAATAGATATTGAGTGGTCAACAACTTTGGTGCATGCATTTTATTGTTTGGTTAGTAGTATGGTCTTTGACCATACTAAAATGGAATTTGATTGATTAATAATTAAATATGGCCATGGATCAACCCATGCAATAAGGTTTAATATTATCTTTGACTGCTCGTTAAATAACACCTTAAGATATTTTGGAGGGAACTTGGAAATGGCGGTGGTAAGTGATCCACCCACTATTTGGCACATGAAAAACATAAAGAGCATTTAATATTTCTGAAGAAACTTGAGAAGATTTTGGGAGAAGCTACCTTGCATGCATAGGGAAATTCATTTTTAGTATTTTTTTTGATAGTTCGAGATCCTTCTTTGGCCATTCAAAATCCATTTTTGTAGAGCTGTGCATGAAGGTTTGAAGGCTATTTTCAGTTAGATGTAATGCCCTGCTCAATGTTTCCCCAATCCCTAGTGCTCTCATTGACCATTGTTGACTTTGTCCTTGTCGTAGTGAAGATGTTACACCTTCCCTCTCCTTCTTGCCTTTCAAGTCGTTGTCGACACCCCAAACTATGGACCTCATAGCGTCATAGACGACTCTCCGGTTAAAGGAAAATATGGTTCTTAGTTCTTTGAGTTTTCCTTGTCTTCGCCATTAATAGGATTAATAATTATTATCATTATTTTAGCCGTAAAATCATTAAAATAATGTTTATAATAATATTACAATTTATATTGCCGACTTACGATCAGTTGCTTTTGTGTCGAAATTTTTATCACTGGTAATGGATTAACTTTAAGCTATATTTTATTTATTTATCTACTTCGTTTTAGGGTCTTATGACCTTTTTGATTAAAACAAACAAAAAGAAAGAAAGAAATAAATTAATAGAATTTAAAAAAAAAGGGGGCATGAAAATTGGGGAGGATTTAGGGCAAAAGGGGGGGCTCGGGTTCCATGATTTTATTTCCTTTTTTTTTTTTTTTTCATCCTTTGGCTTTGCTGTTGGAGGAGAGTGTCGCCACCATGGAAGAGAGAGGTATTTTTGACAGATGTTGTAGTCGCAAATGATGAAGGGGGGGTGCTGTGTTCAGTGTTTGACCAAATGAAAAAAAGAGACAGATCCTCGTGAAATTTGTTTGCTACTGTGTGTGGGAGGACGTGGGTCCCTAATAAGGCAGTCACACTTTTTCACCATGCAACAAATAGGTCTCCAACCTGTTGAGTTTACATTTACCAGCATACTTCCAACTTGTGCCAAAATACGAGTTTTGAAACAGGGTTTAGACATCCACGTGGTTTCCAGCCAGTGCATAAAAGATAGAATGTTCTTTTTTTTAGATTTTGCAGTTGAAAATGCTGTATGGCCATCTGTCTAAGCATAATGGATATTTGTTTTTTATTTCTAGTTTTTTTTGTTTTCTCCCCCGCCCAATCTACGCCAAAATGGGGAAGCTTTAGAACAGGTTAAGGACGTCCATCAAAGTGCATTGGAAATCTAATTTTTTTGTCACATTGCTAGCTCCTCCCAAGCTACGCCAAAATGGGGAAACCCTTAAACTACATGGATTTCTATCAAAGCATAGAAGATAGAAGAGTTTGTCTTCTAAACAGTTTGGCAGACCAGCGTGCAACGTGGAAGCTTTGGAATAGGGTATGAACAATAGAATCTTGTTTTTTTTGTAAGATTTTGTACTTGCAAGTGTCATAGTGGTTATGCGTGAAAAATGTGGAAGTGTATTTAAGGCATGTGAATTGTTCGACAAAATGGATTTGTTGAGAAGGAACATGAACTATTTTACAGAATGCCTCAAAGAAATGCGGTCTCATGGAGTGTCATGGTTGCAAGATATGCACAAATGAATTTGATGAGAAACTTTGGAAACAATAAAAGCATAATGGGAAATTTTTTTTAAGAGATTGAACTGTTAGTGTATTTGTGCTCTTGGTTGCATAATCATGGGGCTATAATGAGCTCATAAATTGGTTGCAAATCATACTCAAACTGGATTCTAAAAAGGCCTTGGAAACCGTCAGTATTTGGAACTCGTCCACGTATCGCCAACCCTGCTGTAAACGCTTGCTAGTTTATTCCCAGGCATGGTTCACCTTCCCTCATCTTTCATAACTCTTGTATTTTAGTTTTTCATTTGCAACTTAATATAATTTTAAAATATTAGGATTATATTACAGTTAAATGTTTATATCAACTCGTTGCAAAATAATGAAGTGTCGTGTCCTAACTCATGAGTCAAAATAACTCGTTGCATTAAAACATAAACTTCTGCCCTCAGTTTGTGGTGATTTAGAAAACTTCCTACCCACCTAGATCACCCCAATATTGGTATATCGACAAGATAAGATTGACTTCCCAGTAATAATGTTGACCTTCTCCCTTGTTAAATAGTTAATTTTTGCATTTTTCAGAGACTCATTAAGTGCCCTTCGTAACTCTGAAAATGAGATGTTAAGCTTCATTCATGTACCTTGGCATGCGAGGAGTCACCTTGACCTTTGGATTGACCCTGAAGGAATATATGAGATCTTTTTGACGCTCTTATAGGATCCCTGTTACACTGGTTTACAGCAGTAGAAAACTGTTAAATCTAGAAAGTTGGCTTTCGTTTTGAACCACCTTTTGAAACCTGGATAGAGAAATTATTTCCCATCTTTGCAAACCTCTAGTGTTTATACTAGAAAATTGTATGGAACATTCAGTTTATGGAAAATCACTTTTCTGAATAGTTTGGAAAAGCCATTTTGTAGGCCTTTGGTCGTAGTGTGACGAGGTCAAACTGGACCAATTTTGACTTGTCGCTCTAGAAAACTTGTCACCGTTTGAAAATGGTTTTCTAGTTCTCTATCCCTTCAACTCTGATGAATTCTCCTTATATAGGGGAACTAGTAGGAAGAGTCTCGTTGCGTGCCCATCCATCAAACGTTAGTTTTGGACGTGGTTTTTCGAGCCCTCGAGCTAACTTTTTTCCTTTTTCAACTGGGTCAATGACGACCAGTAGCCCCAGAAAAATAGCTGCCAAACGCAAACTGTTCACTTTTTCCCAATTCGTCAGTTGCTATGAACTCTTGGTATATCTGGGGACATGTAGAAAGTTAATCATGGTGTGTGTTCTCATCGGAAGATAACTTTTGGAAGTGGTTTCTTAGCCTCCGAGCCCGTTTTGAACGTTTTGTAGCTAGTAAGAAAATGTAAAAATAGGAAGTTGTGGGACCCTCGTCGGGTTGCCAAATCACCGTAGATACTTTTGACACATGTAAATAAATGTTTAAAACACTATAGTGTAACTTGTTGTGTGCATTAGAATTTTTGAAAAAATGGTGCTTTCTCTCTCCTATGTTACAAAATGAAGTAAAATGAAATGTAATGAATACATGTCTCTAGACCTTTTTATTTCAATTGCAAATTGTAATTATTGTCATATGTAAATGGAAAACTAAAAAATGATACTTATGTTAGGTTAGGGTGGATGCCATGCCAGCGAATTATCACTGATATCATGCTCATGTGGTTTTGCAGGATGAAAGAGTGACGATGAAAGGGCGATGTGTAATTCATTTATTTATCTTGTAATTTATATAGTTCATTGTTAAATGAATAAATGTATAATATAGTATCATGTTACAGAGGTTATATTTGATAATTTGTTGATATGCGTGAAATGCTAGTTTCAAGGACATCTAGGAAATGTGCATTTAATCATAGGTCAATTAGATAATAGTACACCTGGTAAAAAGGTTTGACATTTATATAAGGTAAATGAATCTAAAGTAATATCTTGTAGTGCATATTTAGTGTTCAATAAATGATTAACGAGTCATCTTGTGCATTCATACTTTGTAAATGTAATTAAGAGATTTAAATGAAACCCTCTACCCTTGTTCAATATCGGAGAAAAACTTGTTTTTCATGTGTGATTCTCCTTACCGTAGAAGACATTGAAAACCGTAGGATGGACTTAAACTCTGCACTCGATGGAACCTCCTAGTTTGAGTAAGCAAGAACCTGAGAATGGGCTTATCATCTTAGTCAGTATGTTTAGTGACATTGTCTTAAACCTACCTGTTAGGAGTGACACAGTCAAACTTCACTTGGAGTATGTAGAGCTAACTCCTCCTTCGTATCCTAGTGGTCTACCTTGTCTACCGAAGATAGTTTTAAAATTAAAATTCTTCATCGAATGAAATCCCTGTTGGATCCAAATGACATAAATGGAGATCAGGATATAATTGTTCCTTGCCTTGCACTCTTGTTAATGGAACCCTTATCTCCGCCCAGCTAAAGGTGTTACATTGGTTTCTCTCAACATCACACCTTGGTCCTTCTGAAAGGTGGCTTAGCTTAATTTTTGTCCTCTTGTTAAAACTCCTATTTAGTTGAGGGGTAGACCCTTAGGTGAAGTTGGAATTAATCTAAACCTCGGTTGATTTGGATGTTGGCTTAGGGTTCGTGTGTAGCTTCAAGTCTCCTTATCATATATGTCTTCAAGAGGTTAGACAAACACTTCGTAACTACTTTTACAAGACAATGCTAATAATAAGGCCATAACATGACGTAGAAAATAAAGCATATAAGAGTAAAAATGGGATCTGAGGTTTGGAATAATGCCACTCTTGGAGACCTTATATCTCAATTAAAAATACTCTTTTGTTTCAAAGAATATGAATTGCATTGTTGTGATCAAACTACGAGAAAAAAAAAAGATATATAAATATAAAAGGAAGTCAGTAAGTTATTGAAATTTATTAGCTATGGTAGTGAAATAACTTTACCATGATCAAGGAAAGTTTTGTGGTAAAAAGATATCTTGCAATTAGATCTCCGTTAAATCCTAATATCGCTATATGGACACCAAGTCACATTCACTTAAGTTGCAAGAGTAAAATTGTAGACATCAAATAAATGTTGGAGAAGAATATTCTTAACACAATAATAAGATAATTAAGTACTTTATATGCAATTTATATTTATGCCAAATAAGTATGTTAGTTATGGTAATTTTTATAAAGTATAAGAAGCAAAAATAAGATGGTCGAACTGTATTTTAACTGCGAAATAAAATTAAGAATCTGTGGGTGGATAAACGATAAATTTATCCTTGCATAATAATGTTCTTGGAATGTTAATCGTAACTAAAATACATTTAAAGAAATGATGTGTTGTGGGTTCGCCGTTCCTGAAGTCATGTTTCTTGTGGTTGGGTCATTGCTAGTATTCGTTCATTGGGAAAAGTGTGGCATCAACATGCCTATGTCATTTTCATGTGTCTATGTGAGTTGATGACTTATGTGATTGTCATATGTGAGTCGAGTTTCTGTACTTGGAGCCCTTGTTGTGTTGTGTGTAGTGAGCAATGTAAGTTGAAAAAAAAAAATTATCCTCGTATTTTACTGTTGTATTTGGGTGTGTAAAATGTGGGCACTACATTAGAGTTTTAAGGAAAAATTAATGGCAGAAAAGGCCATATATATTGTTGTTTTGTATGGGTTATTACAATTGTTATTTTACAAGTTCATGTTATATTATTTAGTGGTTTGTTGGAGAAATACTTTGGGAAATTATTTCTCGACCTACTAGAAGTTTTTAGAGGAAATAATAAAATAAAAAAGTGAAGAAGAATAACTGCCATAATATCCATTACAAGCATGGATTTTCTTGACTTTCTCTCTCTCTCTATTTCACTTTGAATGCTTGAATATCTAATGAGTTAGATTATTTAATGATTGTTGGTTTTTCATTATTGTTTGGGGTTGCAAAAATATGGATAAATAAACATGGTTTATTCCTTTATCTGGATGCTTTGATTTAATTTTCTATTGAGATTATTTTGGGTTTATTTTCCTTAAACTTGAGTTGTTGACTGTGTTTTATTGATTTTAAACCCATACTTTCAAAACAAGATATGGGTATTGGTTATTTTTTTAGCTCGTACATGTGTCTAATTTGATGATTAGTTTAAACCGTTTATTCGATCAACACCCGTATAGGTAAAACATACATCATGGGCATACAATAGTCTTTGTTGATTTTCTTAGTTTTGTTGTTGAGTATCATTCAGATCTGCATGGTTAAGATTTTTCATTTCATTTTAATGAAAGACACAGTGAATGAAATAAATTATAGGTGTGGCTTGATCTCTTTTTATTTCAAATCATGTAACAACATTGATAAACTAAAATAATTAAAGCTTACATGTATAGTGTGAACTCAAGTTTTGTGTGGGTGGTTTAGATGTTGCAATTTCAGTATACGAGCATTCAGTACGAAGAGCTAATCTACCCCAATTTTATTTGTCATTCAATGAGGTCAATGTTTGTTGATGGATTCCATTGAGACTATATGATCTTGGCTACTTTTATTTTCTTGTAGGGGGTATTCTAGACTTCTTAGTTGTTTTACCTTGGACCCATAATCGATTCCTCCTAATAAAAACTCTGTTCAAATTCTTAAAAACTTGTGAATGATTTATTTTTATGTATGTATTCTTGTTTATCTTCTTGATTGACTGATGGATACTAAATAAGTTAAATGATGAGAATAATATGATATCTAATTACCTGATTTTCATGTCAAAAACCATGCTTATAATTATATACTTTTTAGGAAAAAAGAAAAAATGTTGAGATAGTTGTTTTCTACTATAACTAAGATAGAATGTTTGGTATTTAAGCTTCTGCATTAAAATCCTAGATATGCATTATATTTGATTTGGAAAATATAAGAATAAATTTTTCCGAAGCTATATGAGAAATTAAATAATCCCTTTTAGTAATCATGACAATACTAAAGGATGAATTTGTTTCATTTCATTACTTTGTGTTAATTTGGATATTGGTAAACAAATGTTTGAGGAAGAACTTTCTTACTCTTTTCAAAACTATTTGGTGACAAACAAGTTTGATGAATGAAGAATGTAGTTTGAGTACAAGTTAAATATTAAGATAGTCTCATGATTATGTGTGTTGTTTCAGATGTTAATATGAAAATAGTAAAATGAAGTTAATTTGAAAAGGTATACTGATCTTATTAGATGACTGCAAGTTGTTTTTGGAAACATTTGTAAACATTAATAGATTACTTCATTACAATTGATATGTTTGATTATTATGGTACATACATTATCTAAATTCTATCTTAAGCCAAAAATTAGAATATTCAATTAATTCATAATGAAACAACTTGATTGAGAGTTGTTAATCCATGTTAGTTCACATATTGTAGGATGAGGATCTATTTGGATTGATTCCACGCATGTTCTTCATGTGATGAATTTGTTTATATGATTTTTGATATTGATTTTGTTGAACATCCATAATATGGATTGTATTTATTGAAAAGTGAAACATGATTTCACATAATTTCATAAGGCAATTGGTCTAATTGTATTAATATGAAATTATTGTAATACTTTACAAAATAAGGAATTATCCTTAATAAGTTCAATAAATACATTTATTACTTGTATATCTTGTATGAGCCATAATCATGTTATATGCTATTTTTAACAATGGTGTATGATTTTGTAATTGATTATGAAATTATAATTATCTTATTTGACGTAATTGTACTTTACGATGATTATTATCCTTAAATAGCAAATGAAAATTATTACAACTATATCTATGACATCATCATTTATATGTTTAGATAAATGAGATTAAATAAATAACGTTGTTATGGACAACAACACAGGGTTATAAAATAATGGCATTTCCTTTAAATCAGTCATAAAGAGATTAATTAAATAATCAATTAACTAAGAAGTACAATTCTAAAAGTACATTAATGACAATTTTACCTTTATGACAATACTTTATTTAAACGACATAATGATGTCATAAATGTATAAGTACCATACCTTAAGTAAGGTAGTATTATGAAATGTGAATGATACATTTATGATTAACATTAATATTAATATTGTCTTAGTATTTAATGGATTTTATCTCTTTCTTAAAGAGGTACTTAACAATAGTTAATAATTGGGTGGAATTACAATATAGTCTAAATGGGATTAGATCATTATAAAAATTAAAATGAAATGATTAAACTAAACCTATTCCTAACAATGAAAGTAGTTAAGCGATACTATGAAATTAAGACACTTCGTTTGATAGTAACTACTAAGTTACTATAGATCTTGTCATTAAACGTATGACTTGACTTAGTCTCTAAACGATGAATTCTACCTTGTAATAAAATAATGTGTATAATGAAAGTTTGGAATCTAAGTCTCATCTATTTGTTTGATTGTACACTATCCATACCATCTTATGATGGCTACAAAATGGGTAATGATTATTTAATGAAGAAAGTTAATAAGTAATCATTATATTTCCCATAGGAGTTCTAAGATGGGATTCATAGCGCACTCTCGAGTCGAGAGGTGAGAACTATATTTTATACCTTCTTAATACATGAAATTAAACTTTAATTAATAGAATATGATATAGATAACTGTGTAGAGATGATTATGCGGTGATGGGATAAGTTTTGTTTGGCTTATGTGTAGTCATGAAACTAAGCATATAGTGCATAGCTTGAAACTTTGGCTGAAGTAGTGTAACTAGTTGATTACAGTGTCATTTCACTGAGTTCCTATCTAACAGTGTGAGATGCCAGATGAAATTCAATTAGCTGATTTTTAGGTAGACACTTAGGAACTACACTAGTTATGAGCCCTAAACAAAAAGGTTAACCAACCGAATAAAAGTTATGCACAGTCGGGTAGAGTGATGATAAAGGGGGTCATGAATATCTAATTGAACTTTACAATTGCAAATGGTTATGATGTTATCAGATGGATTATATACTATATTTAATTATGGATTATAATTTTTACTAGTTAAAATCATTAAAGGAATTTAATGGGGATTAAGTTTTTTTTTAAATTCCCTTAATTTTGAAATATTATAACATGGGTGCTACATGTATGATATAGGTAATTTAAGATATAGCCATATATTAAGGTTGTTACTTCCCACAAAAACTCCTTCAATTTCCCAGAGAAACCTACAAGGAAATCTGGCCCAAGAAAGAGAGTGAAAAATCACTTATAGTCACTTAAGGGAAACTCAGTTTTACATATGCACATGAAGAAGATCTAAATTATCTAGTTTATATCACAAAAGAGAATGATAACCTAATCCAACAAAACATGAAAACCATAGAGGTAGTTCCTCCTCTAAGAGGAATAATATGGAGAGAGTTCACAATATTAAAGGAGAAAAATCCTACATGGGGAAAGTAGATGAGAGCTTATTATTACATAGAAGAATGGGTCATATAAATTTTGATAAGCTAGTAAAAATTAGTACTGTTTAAGTTTTAAGAGATATGCCAAAGATAACTAAACCATCAAACACTCTCTAAAAATAGTGTCAACATGGGAAACAAACAAGAGTTAGTTTCAAGAAAAAATATTACTCAATAAAAAATCCATTAGAGTTTGTTCATACAGACCATTTTTGGCCTACAAGAATTCAAAGCATATAAAGTGAGAGCCATTTTATGTTATTTATTGATGAATATTCTAGAATGACATGGGTTATTTTTCTAAAAAAGAAATTTGAAGCATTTGATAAGCTTAAGGAATTCAAAGACTTAGTTGAAAATGAAATTGGTATAAAAATCAAGTGCCTAAGATATGATTGAGGAGGATAATTTAATACAAATTAAGTTTAAGAACTTTGTGAACATCATGGAACAAGGAGGAATTTCTCTATTGTAAGGACTCCACAAAAATGGAGTTGTAGAAAGGAAAAATAGAACTATACATGAAAGGGATAGAAAAATGTTGAATTATTCCAATCTATAAGACATGTTTTGGAGAGAAGTGGTTTATTCATCAGTCTACATTCTTAAAAGAGGGAAAATTAGAGTAAAAAACAACAAAAAACCTTATAAATTATGGAAGGGTAGACCATCAATAATCAATTACTTCAAAGTGTTTGGGAGTATGTGATATATAAATAGAGATGATTAAGACTTGGGCATGTTCAACTCTATGTAAAATGAAGGTATCTTCCTTGGTTATGATTTAAGAAGTAATGCCTATATATGCTATAATAAATATTGTTGAGAGTGTAAATGTAAAAGTGGATGAAGTAAGATATTAAAATGAAAGATCACAATAAATTGATTACACAAAGGAAGCAACTTGTAAAGAACAAAAAGGAAAAGAAGAAGATGAAGAAAAAGTGATTGAATGAAAGGATACAAAGGCACCATCTAGATCTATCTAGAAAAACTATTCAAAAAATCAAATTTTTGGAGATAAAAATGTTGGAGTACAAACTAGAAGAAGATTGAAAATTGCATCAGAACACGAAAACCTATCCTTAATATAAAAAATAGAGCCTAATTAATTTTCATAAGCTTTCAAAGACAAGTATTAGATTGATACTATGGAATTAGAGCTAAATCAGATGGAAAAGAATGATACATGGGAACTTGTCCCAAGACCAAAAGATAAAAATATGATTGAAACCAAGTGGTTTTTCAGGAATAAGATGAATGAATATGACTGAGTAGTAAGAAATAAATCAAGATTAGTTTGTTAGGGGTATTCTCAAGTTTAAGGTATTGATTTTGAAGAAACATTTTCTCTTGTTGTAAGACTAGAATCTATTAGAATGTTTTTGGCATATGCTTGTTTCAATAAATTCAACGTCTATCAAATGGATGTTAAGTTTGCATTTCTAAGTGGAAATTTATAAGAATTATAAATTAAACATCCATAAGGTTTCCTAATATCAAGAGACAATGATAATATGTGAAAACTGAAGAAAAAATGTTATGAGCTGAAACAATACCCTAGAGTCGGGTACTCAAGACATGACAAATATCTATAAAAATAAGGTTTCAAAAAAGGAATTACTGACAACAATCTATACATCAAGAATGAAGGTAAGAATCAATTAATTGTTGTGATTTATATAGATGATATCATTTTAGGAGGCACTAATAAAAAAATGTGTTATGATTTCACTATGGAAATGCAAAAGGAATTTGAAATGTCCATGCTTGGCGAGTTATGATTCTTTTTTGGTTTACAAATTTCTCAATATGATAAAGGTAAATTTATCTGAAAAACCAAGTATATCAAGGATATTTTAAAAATGTTTAGAATGGAATATTGCAAAACCATAAGAACACCCATGGTCATAGGCTGTAAGTTAAGGAAGGATAATGAATCTCCTATTGAAAATCAGACAATTTATAGGTTAATGATTGAAAACCTACTATATGTGAAAACATCAAGGAAAAACATTATGTAAGAAGTAGGCATGGTAGCACATTTCTAAGAAATGTAAAAAAAATCATGTGAAAGTGGTAAAAATAATATTTTAATCTCTAAAGGGAACTATGGACTATGGTTTATGGTATTCAGGAGGTGAATATTTCACTCTAAAATAATATACAAATGTAGATTGGGAAGGAAATGTTGATGATAGAAAAAACAAGTGGAGGAGCATTTAGTATATTAGTTAAGCAAGAAGCAATATTATATTTATTTATCCACATTAGAATTAGAATACATTATAGTAGTGTCAAGTTGCACAAAAGTTATCTAGATGAAGCAGGCATTAAAATACATTAAGGTATAATTTGATCTTCCAATTTTCATATTTTGTGATAACAAAAGTGTAAATATTTCAAATAATCTTGTTATGCACTCTAAAACAAAAGAGTATCATTTCTTAAGAGAATAAGTGGCAGAACAACATGTTAAGTTGTTACACATTGCACAAAAGAACTGATTATGGACATTTTCACAAATTCTTTTCTAAAAGAAACTTTTGTTAATATCTCAGACAGAAATTGGGAGTGATATCTTTCTCATCTAACCACTAAAGGAGAAACATCAATTCAAGGGGGATAATCAATACATTATCTTCTTACCTTCATAGTGAAGAAAACTCAAAGAAAGATCAACCGATGAATATTATTTGTGATAGTTTATATTGTGTTGGAAATTCTAGGCACTGAGAGAGGGGTGAATCAATGCTTATACAAATTTTGACTTATAATTCAATTTCCTTAACTTAGTGATAATGAAGACACACACTTATTAAAATGCAATAAACAAAAGCACACACATAAAGAGATAATATTTAATGTGGGAAACCCTTCATGAGAGAAAAACCCATTGAAACAAATAACTAGCTTAAAATTTTTTGTCCTATTAAGGTTACAATGATTTCAAAGTTGAAAATTGACTTAACATAGAGCAATAAATCAAAAATTTAACCAAGCATCAACTTGATATTTATCAAGCTTGTACTTGCATGGAAGCTCCAAATCCCAAATTCAATGAAGCACCCATTGACCTTATGTAATCTAAAACTTATAAGGAATATTTAAATACCTATTTTGTAAGAAAAAAATTAGGTTTTTTCAATGTTTTGATCACTCTGAATAGGTTGTATCACACAAAAAATTGTGACCACTAAATCAACTCATTCTTATTCTCTTTTCACTCTCATTCTCATCTTGATTCCTTTGCTACAAATATCTATCATAAAAGGATGCATTCACACTATAATTTTTTTCATGATAATATTTCATATACTTTTTATAATTCTCAAATAAGGTATATCTCTCAAAAACATCAGCTCTTTCATGTCCACACCTACTATAAAATTTCAATCCTTAACATACTGGATACATGCTTGATTTCCATACCTTTTTTACACCTTGAATATAATATCCATCAACAAAAAAACTATACACAAGAAAGATATTTTTGTATAAAGGAATATGCACACCAAAAATTTCTCTTGAACTTCAAATTCAATAGGAAAATATTCATCTTCACATTGCAACTAGAATTGGGAAGAGAAGATGACGTCATACAAACAAAAATTTAGCAATGTTTGTTTCTGAATTGTTGTTAGATCACATGTAGACATTATCAGACCTCTAAAAGTAGTTATAACCTTAATTTTTATCACTAAATCACTCCAAAATTCATTGTACACGTGAATAGATCATTTTACACCTAAAACTGACATATGGCACACTGTTTTGTAATTGTTACGTCAGAACTTTTGTCTTTTTCCTCTTTGGCATGTTCTCTTGTTTTATAGTTCTCTTGCACAGAGGGAAAAGTGTATAAATCATGTAAGGATGTTACAATACTATTCATTTTCTCTATAAACCCTTCATATCCTTCCTAATTATCCACTTCTCTTTCACACTTCATATGAGCTTCAAACTGCCATTCATGGAGGTCAACAAATTACAGTCAAGGTTTATGCTTCTATATCATTGTTTTATGTAGTTTACAAGTCTAAAACATATTTGGGAGATTTGAATTTAATATCTAGTCCACCTTAAAGGATTGAATTATCACATACTTTCTTCATTAATGCCATGAGATACTTGATTTGTTCATGGTACTTGTGAGTTTCCATGCACAAAAAAATAGTCTTCAAAATCTGATTACTTGGAGCACTAAAATTTTTCATCTAACAACCTATCATATACCAAAAGAAATATCTTGAAGTCATATTTATGGAAAAATATATTTATTTTTCTAAATCAAGGGATAAGTCACTCAACCAACTTCATTTCTCAAACTGGTCTGACTGTGTTATGGGAGATTAAAAACCAGTCTTATATCCTCATGTTCAAACCACATTTAAATTTCTCTCCAAGCTTAAATATAATTTTAATCAGTTCAAAGACATCACAAAAAATGTGCAAGCATTCAGAGACATACTTTATTTGAACAAAACTCCATCTACTCACCTCTAGTAATAAGCTGCTTCCCTAGCTCAAATAGAGCAGTTTTGTTAATTCAAAATTATACATGAAAGGACATTATTAAACCACAAAAAAATACTTATAGATCATATGGAATGTATTAATGTTGTTTAGGACAAAAAAGAATCACTTCATGAGGTAATTCATCATGTATGCTCTTCATACCGTCAAGGCTAGTAATGCATTGTAACATTCTCAAATGGTAGGAGAACAAATAGACCTGTACCATAAATTTTATCCAAAGGAAAAACCTAGGTGAATTAATGATCATCAAGAACACATCTACAAAATCCTTCACAAAATATTTGAGCATGGGTTCCTTTGTAAATTTTGTTTGTACACTAAAATTTCCACAAAACAGCTAATTTCTTGTGGGGTCCACCATGGAAAAATGCTAGGATTAATCCTATACATGACAAAACTCATAAAAAAGAAAAAATATTTCATTTTTAGGAATAGCCAAATATTTTTCTCCATATTGTACTCAACTGGACTCAGGAGGGTTTAAGACAAGTCCATAAAAACAAATAAAACTTTCTTATTTCTCATCACCTCAGAATTTTTGAAAAATATTTTTATCCCTATGATATTAAAATTTTTCTCTTATGATTTATCTGAATTTGGCTACACAATTTTGATTTAATGCTAAGAATTCAAAGTGCTAGTTTAGCATACATTGCTTAACTCGATTTTGGTAAAAATACAATATCTTCCACAAAAATCCTCCACAGCTCCTAAAGTTTGGTGTACAACTTCATCACTACCTCCTCCATGATCTAAAATGGATAATTTTTCATAAATACACATGTAAATTATTTTCCAATCTCATATGTGTATGCTAAACTTGCTTATCCTGAAGGGAAATCATACCAATAACCATGAATATGCCTCTAAATATTGATTTTTGACCTAATAATTCATTTGAGGGCTCTTGGAAATTTCCTTAAACACTTACCATGCATAATTAGCTTTACACAACTTGTTTTTCTTCACACGCTGGCTCTAGATCCTTAAATTAAACCAAGTTGAGCTAGTTTACATTGCAATTCACCATGAATTTCCTGTTCTTCACCTTTTAGCCCCTTTAACCATGTCCTATTATGTTATTTATGTCTCTAACATGCTTCACCATAATTCTCAATCCTTTACTTCCCCTTTGTAGGTCACTTTGCTAACTAGGCCTTGGGATTAGGCATTCGAAACTAAGATAGTCTCACAACATCAACTCATGTGCCCCTGTATCCATCCTTCTGACCTAGTTTCCACATCATATACATGATATACTATGTAATATTCCATCCTGGTTTGCTCTCACATCATCAATTTACATCTTCTAGTCACCGACTCCTCAAAAATTCAGTGTTTACTCATGTGTTCTCAAACCTTTGACCTGTCTTACCTTGTCCGACTCACTCCAAGCTACCTATTCTCTCCTACATCCTTCATTGTCATTACTATAACTTTTACATAAATGATAACTCAACATTAACATGCCAAAATTTTCTATTTTTCATTGATGTCAAAGGGGGAAAGTTACAAAAAGGGGGAAAATTACAATAAGGGGGATCATTACGTTATTTCCATATTCACAATTTTCCTCTATGCAATGTTTTCATCAATAAAAAATGGGTGTATTGTTGGAAATATTGTCATTAATGTCAAAGGAATGATGATTTCAAATTGTTGGCAATATATTTCGTGAGAGCCAATGTCTTGTGAAAGGGACAGGAAGGCCAGGAAGGCCAGGAAGGGTGAACAGGTGGGCGGGAAGGAAGAATAGGATGAGGAGGAGGAAGTAGGTATGAATAGTGATGGATGGGAAAATGATGGTAGATAGATCCCCCTAGAGATGTTTCAGATGCTCTAAACTAGTATTCGAGGGAGAAAGGTATGTGTGAAACTCTTTTTGTGGATGGGTGTCACATGGAAACTAGGTCCCCCAGAACTTATGCGAATATTTTGAACTTAGAAAAATAAAAAAGCCTCTGAATCATTCCTCAGCTCAAATAGGATGGAACAGGAAAATTCTTAGATATGCCTGATATTATTATAGACTAGAATCTAAGCAAAATGGAGAATTCCTTGATAGATAAATTGGTAGGGGGTAGACCAAATATAGACTCCATTAGGTCTTTGTCTGTTGCTAAATGGAAACCTAAGGGCACATGGATGTCACAAACCTTCCAAATGGATTTTTTCAGTTCAACTTCAACAACTTTGAATACCCTCAGAGTATCCTCAATGATGGCCCATGGTTCCTTGGGAAACTCAGCATCTTCTTGAGGAAATGGACCCCTAAATTCAACCCTGTCAGAGAGAGCATTAATCAATTCCCTATTTGGGTGAGACTCCTAGGTCTACCATTGGAAGTATGGGATGTGGATATTATAAAAGGAGTTTCTAACACCCTTGGAACCTTTGTTGCTATTGATAATGTGATGCTTACCAAATCTGGAGTAGTTTGTGTGAGATTTTTTATCTATTCTCTGATGGGTTCTTCCCTTCCCAAATACATCTCCTTGTGGTTGAAACTGGGTAGTTAAGAATAGAAAATTGATTTTGAAAACTAATCTCAAAGATGTGAAAAATGTCAGGGATGGGGGCATGCTAAGAATCAGTGTAGATTTAGTGTCTCTAAGATTTACTAGGAAAAGTATTATAAGGAAATAGAAAAAGGAAAAGGAAGTGATCCTCTGGTTTTAACACCCCAAAGAGGGTAAATCCTAATAAGGGCATTCAAATATTGGAAAATAATGGAAATGAATCTAGGGTGGGAAAGGCCCTAAAGCCTGTGTTTTCTGATGAAGAGGGATTTATAGAATTAAGGAATAATAATTCCCAACAGAAAGCCCTATTGGAACCTCGATTCTAGTAGGTGAAGCTCCATTTTCAAGCTGAAAAGGCTTTATCCACAAAAAAAAAACTAGATAATCTGCTTAAAGAAGTCTCCAAGGAAAATATCCAGTCAAAAGCAAGGGGAGAAATAATCTTTAATGAATCTTTAGAAATGATTTCTAATCCCTTTGAAAATCTTCAGGATAAGGAAAATAATGTTTTGACTCTTGGAAATGAAAACACGTGGGTTTTTAACAACATCCATGACATTATTCAAGAAGTTGTTTCTTCTCTAAATGATGTGGCCTCTGAGGTGATAGATTCTATTAAGGGGGACATAAATCAAGCTATTAATGATACTTCCATGGCTACTCATTTCAAAGGGGACCCCAAAAAAATAGGATCTGGGTGGCCCTTCAAATAGGTTGCTAGGAAGAAACAGAGTCAAAAGGAAATATATGATGGAACCCAATCTAAACTGGATCTTAGAAGCTTTATAAGAATAAAGAAATAAGTGCTTAAATGAATATAATATCTTGAAATATTAGAGGGTTGAACAATCCTGTTAAGTGGATAATGATTAAATATTTGGAGATGACTCACAATTTTGAAATTTTGGCCCTGCAGAAACTAAGAGGGTGGAGGGCCCTTTTTTGGAGACTTGTGGTAGGTATTGCAAAAAAAATCAGGGTTTTGCTATTAGTTCAATTGGCACCATTGGGGGTATGGCTGTTATTTGGAATGAAAAAAACTCAAAGTCATGAAGCTTCTTAATAGAAATAACCATATGGTTTTGTTTTTTCAGGATAAAAGGTCCAAAGAGTTCTGGATCTTATTTAATATTTATGCTCCAAATATTAAAAGTTAAAGGAAAAAATTCTAGGTCAATCTCTCCAAATTTTAGAATGTGATCAAAGGGACAAAATGGGTGATTTTGGGGGATTTTAAAACCCCTTTGTGTCCTAGGGAAAATAAGGGAGGAAATATTGATCTTACTGAAAGTATGGAAGACCTTCAGGATTTTATTTCCCTCAATAACCTTATGGATGTTGAGATAAGAGGGAGTAGATTTACTTGGTTTAACAGAAGAAAGGGTGACCAGTTGATTGAAGTTAAACTTGACAGAGCTCTGATATCTTGGGGTTGGTTAAACAAAGAAGCTGGCCTGTTTTCCCTTCCTCGCATAGGATCTTATCACAATCCTATCCTCTTCCAAATCAAGGACAAGGATAGGAGGAGAAACCCTTTCATATTTGAGAATATGTGGCTTTAAGATGAGGATATTTTTGA
Organism: Taxus chinensis; assembly: GCA_019776745.2. Lineage (NCBI taxonomy): Eukaryota > Viridiplantae > Streptophyta > Pinopsida > Cupressales > Taxaceae > Taxus > Taxus chinensis. The sequence continues at coordinate 365,223,902 of CM034154.1, forward strand.
TTTAGTTAAGGGATGGTGGAATGTGAAAATCAAAGGAACAACTTTATTCAGAATTGTTAAAATTCTTGCTCATGTTAAAAAAAATATGAAAGAATGGAATAAAAGAAGTTTTGGTAACATTTTTGAGAAAAAAAGTCTCTGGATAATGATATTTCACTCCGATAGGGAGATTTGGAATCTTCTGGGGAGGGAAATTCTATGCTCGCCCAAAAAAATGAGAAGGATTTACTTGCTGAGTATCATAACATCCTATGGAAGGAGGAATTTTTTTGGAAATAGAAATCTTGAGTCCTGTGACTCAAAGACGGTGACAAGAACATGAAGTTCTTTCATATATCTACTTTTAAAAGGAGGAGCTCTAATAGAAGTCTCTGCATTAAAAATGAAAAGGGAGTTATGCTCAATGATTCTAAGGAAATTCAACAAGAGGCATGTTCTTTCTTCAGCAAGCTTTTGGCCTCATCTAGAGATTATAACAACATGAAGTAAGATTAATTTCTTGACATTATTCTCCATCTGATTAATGATGAAGACAATATCATTCTCACTAAAATCCCTTCTATGGAAGAAATTAAATTCATGATAAAATCCTTAAATCTTGATAAAGCTTCGGGACCTTATGGTTTCCTTACTTTCTTCTTCCAAAATTTCTAGGATATTGTGAGGGATGATACCTGTAGTACTATTCAAGAATTCTTTAAGAATAAAAGGATGCTTCAGGAGTTAAATAGCACCTTTCTTGCTTTGATCCCTAAGAATCATGATCCTTCAAAGTTTAAAAATTTTAGACCCATAAGCCTTTGCAACTGTGTTTACAAAATGTGCTCCAAAATTTTAGCTTTAGGAATTCAACTTGTTCTACCCTCGATAATATCTGAGAAGCAGGGAGGATTTTTTATGGGAAGATAGATCTAAGATGGTATTGTCACTATCTAGGAGACCATCCATTCAGTGAAACAGAATAAGAAGGAAGCCATGTTTATCAAGCTTGATATGGAAAATGCCTATGACAGAGTCTCTTGGCCCTTCCTTATGAATATTCTTTCTAGGTTTGTCTTTGGAGAGGACTTTAAGGAGATGATTCTCTCATGTATTTCCATAGCTAAGTTCTTAGTCCTGGTTAATGGGATACCTTGTGTTTTTTTTAAAAGCATGCAGGGTTTAAGACAAGGTGATCATATCTCACCCTTTCTTTTCATTATTATGGTTAAGACCCTTAGTAGAGCTCTTAATAAGGCTACCGTGGATGGAAGAATCAAATACATTTCTCCCACTGTCAACTATAATAGATTTTATCACTAGCATTTGGTTGATGACACTATGTTGGTTGGTATTGCTTTTGTTCCAGAGGCCAAGAAATTCAAACAGTTAATGAAGGATTATGAGGAGGCGTCTGATCAATTGATCAATTATGGGAAAATATTAGTCTTCTTTATTAATACCCCTGAAAGAAGAAGTAACAAAATTTATGGTATTCTTGATTGTGCTTATAAAAATCTCCCAACTTGGTATCTTGGCATGCTTAGTGGGGTGGAAAAACCAAATAATGTTGAAGAGAATTTCTTAATTGATAGATTCCTGAAGAAACTTGAAGGATGGAAAGGGTCATTGCTATCTCAAGCTAGAAAATCCATTCTTCTTAAATGCTTGATTCAGAACTTAACTATTTATATGATGTCTATCTATAGGTTACCCTCCAATGTTGCTAGCAAGCTGGAAAGCATACAAACAATATTTCTATGGAGTGGATCTGAATCTAAAGACAAAATTCCTCTAATTTTTTGGGAAAAGGTCTGTGCCCCCCAAAAATTGGTGGTCTTGGTATCAGAGATTGGACCAAAATGAATAAAGATATGGTGTCAAAAATGAGCTGGAGACTGATTAAGGAAGAGAGTGTTTGGACTATTATTATAAGAGGGAAATATTGGCCTAATATGTTTGTTAACGAATGGTGCTTCAACACCGAAAACTCTAATGGTTCTTCTTGTTTATGGAAATATTTAAAATGGGATAAAGATGTTGTCTCTGAGGGAAGCAAATGAATAGTGGGAAATGGGAAAACTATTAAATTTTGGGAGGAAAAATGGTTAGAGGACTCCTAATAAAATTGGAGCCCGTTGTGTGAAATCCATTTTTGGCTAATTTATCTAACCTGAACTCCCAAAAAAGGTCCTTTTTTTAGAATGAATCAATATTTTCCTTAAAGTGGGGTTTGGGATTCACTACCATTATCTCACTTGTTCTTAACCATAGAATTAAAGGTTGGGAGAAACCTAGCAAGGAGTGTTTAAAATTGAACTTTTATGGTGCCTCCAAAGGAAACCCTGGTCGTGCTGCTGTGGCGGGGTTTTCGTGATTCTGAAGGAAGTTTTATTCTAGGGTACCTTCACAATCTGGGCACTTAAAATAATAACATTGCTGAGGCTGCTGGGGTCTTTTGGGGGCTATCTATATCTCTTCAACACAATTTTGTAAATCTGGAGGTGGAAGGAGACTCCTTGAAGATAATTAACATCATAAATGGGAAAGGATCCATCTCTATTTCCAACAATAACTCTATTAAGAGTATTAAGGAAATGTCTCTTTCGTTTAATCTTATTACCTTTAAACATTTTTATAGGGAGGAAAATGCCATGGTAGACTTATTTACTAATATTGGGGTTAATGGTTTTGAGTTGAAACTTATGAAGGAGGTGGAAATCCTCAATCCCAATGTGCGGGCACACTTATTAAAAGACATCAATAAACACATATAAGGTCCTTTCATGGGGTGTCAATCTCATCATGGTCATATGAAATAGGATGAATGTGTATTTATCTTTCAATAATGAGAAGATTGGGAAGGAGATCCACTCATGTTCTTCGAGAGCTCTTATTTCTTCCCGAGTCTATAGAATTTTCACTTCTTGGCATGTGAGTAATCTTCTGGTTTTCTAGATTTTGGGTATTTTTGTGAAGAGGTTTTTGTTGTTCGATCAAATGGGTGGTGGTCTTGTCAGAAATAAACCTAATGACCTTGAAGGGGTCACACCTAAAGCTATGGATTTGTTTGATAGTAAGGGTTTTACATGCTTTCTAAAAATTTTCGAAGGGCATCATGAAAATCTTAGCAAATATTTTTCAAGTTCCTGGAAAGTGACCAAAAAAGGAGAGGTTGTTGAAATAAAGGGGATCGATATGGAGATCGCCATGGATTTGTTGGCCAAAGTGATGGGAATCCGTGCTGTGGGGAGGGAGGTCTACAAACCTAAGAAGGAAGCCTCTGAATAATTGAATCTTTTCCTTAAAGGTAATGAGGATCTCAATTCCCATTTTTTTGGTTACCTTCGAATGTCTTTACCTAATCCTTATGGTGAGGTGGCTCTCACCCTTATTTAATTTTTAACTCTTGAGGGTCACCACAAATGTATTTATGCCTACCACCTCCCTATGCTTAATCATTTTAGGCATGGCCAGGCTTTCAGTTTTCCCCACTTTTTGTTTCTCTCCCTATGTGCCTCTATTTCACAGTTCAAAATGAGAAGAATCTCTGTCCCTCTCCATAAAGGCTTTATCATTTCCCTTGCAAAAAGAGAGGCTTTGGACATAGATAAAATTGGCTCTCTTATCATGGTTCTGGAAGCTCATGTGGATGGCACTAGTTCGGAATTGAAGGATGAGGATTCAAGTGATGATACTGAGTCTCAGGATGGGGACTCGAATGATGACCAGGACAGGGTGAAGGTGGTGATGGCCTAGAATATTAAGGATTTGAAATCAAAGTAGGTCCCTTGTACTATGTTGTACACCAAGAGTGATTCCAGTAAACAGGAATTCGTGACCCCTATCAATGCTCAACTGGAACACCACTTCAAGTATTTAGGTCACGTTGGATCAGTAAAAGGGGAAAACCATTTGGAAAGGATGACGGTGGATATTGAGGAACTCAAGGGTGATATGTAGCTCACTAAGAGCTCGGTCTAGTTTTTGTTCAATGACTGGCATAAGATGAAAGTGCAGGTGGAGGAAGTGGTCAGCAATAGGCATGGCAGAGAGATTGAGGTTTTAAAGGCCAACTTTGGTTTCATAACCAAAGAGTTGGATCATGTTCAGGCTATCCTCCATAGCTACATGGAATGGAGCGTAGTCACGGTGAAATCAACTCTGCAATACCTCCAGACTCTGGGGCAGCTCACCAATGCCTATTGTGACATGGATAGTTAGGGAAGGAAGAGAAAGGTGACCCCTGATGGTTTTGACTTGGGTACCATGGCGAGTAATATTGATGCTTTGGAGAAGGAATGGGATAAGGTGCTGGAGGGGCTTGAAAAAGCCTATAAATGTTCTTGGGTGGGATGTTTTGGTTTTTTTATTGTCTTTGATCCTGGTTGTTAGTTTCATCACTGCTGATTTTTTCTCTATGTTTTTTCTTGATGTTAATTTCACTACTTGAGCTCCAGAGAGCTCTTTTTACTATGAACTGTTATAAATTTGTTTTTTGATGTAGTTATTTTGTAATTATCTTCTCTCTTGGAGTGGTGTTGGTGTAAGGGGTAGGGCCCCCTCAACCCTTTTTTACCTCTTATAAAAAAAATTGTTGGAGATATTGTCATTAATGTCAAAGGAATAATGATATCAAAGTGTTGGAAATATTGTCATTGATGTCAAATAAGAAAATTTAGTGTACTTTGAATTTTGTATGTCGCGTAACAAAGTCAGTCATTTTGTAGTGTTTCATGGGTTTAGACAATTCACGTACTAAAGGAAGTAATTTTATAGTGGTTCACGGATTTTAAAAAGCCACACAACAATTGAAGTCACTTTGTAGTGTTTTGTGGGTTTTTAAAATCCACACAACAAATGAAGTAACTTTGTATTGTTTTACATATTTTTAACATTTGTGTAACAAAGGAATTCATTTTGTAGTGGTTTGTGGATTTGAAGAAAAGTCAATATCACACAACAAAGGGGGACCACCTTTCATGTCTTACAGGTTTTTGGAGGTGAGAACACCATGGAACAAAGGATGTGTGCTCTGGAACAAAGGAAGTGATCCACAGTGTTCAGTGGGCAATAACAAGTATAAATATCTGTGTAACAAAGGATTTGGTCATGGAAAGCCAAAAAGGTCAAGGAAAGCCATAGAAGTCAAGGAAAACTACATAACAAGGAAGAAGACAAAATGAATTCATGAAAGTCAAATAAAACTATGGAACAAAGTGGAAGACAAAATGAATCCGCGAAGGTCAAGGAAAATATAAAAATAAGGTGAAAGATAAAATTGGGTTGCAGAAGTTAATGAAAAACTTAGAAATTCAAATATCAGTTTGAAAAGCCGAATCATGTCTCACATCAAAAAGAACGTTATTGGGATGACTCTTGGGAAGAAATCATATCGTTTTAAGATAATAAAATGATATATAAGACACATGGTTGGAAATATTAAAGGTGGATGTGTGGAGAAAGAGCGAAGTGCTGCAAAAAAATAAAAGGTAGATTTCTACAAGGTAATGAATGAGAAATCATTAAGAGTTGATTTTGAAGTATGAAAGGAATAATGAAGATATATCATTAAATCTCAAGGATGTTTTTTTGAAGGAGATCTATTTGATTATCATCCACTAAATAATTTCATTTGGAGCTTGGTACTTCATTAGAGAAGAGATTGATGTCTCTCACTAAGTTGGTGCTTAGAAGTGGGATTGGTATCTCTAGTATGTTGGTGCCTACAAAGCTCTTAGAAGCGGGGATTTGTGCCTCCAATAGGTTGGTGATTACAAAGTGGTTAGAAGTGGGGATTGGTGTCTCTAGTAGGTTGGTGCCTACAAACTTTTGTAAAATAATTTCATTATTTTTTGACTAGTTTGGACAATAGGTCCAAGTATTATTTTCTTTGTAGTTTTCTTCCAAAAAGGTTTCCACATAAATATTGTGTATAAAAACTGTTGGATCTAGTGTTATTATTGTTATTATCAATATTAAAGTTTAAATAATTAAAATATTGTATTATACTAATTCACCCCCAAATATAAGTGTGTGTTCATCAATTGATATTAGAGCTAGTTCCTTCAAAAATAGTTTAACAACTAGAAGGTAGATCTTAGAAGCACACACGACATGTCAAGAATGATTATCCTCAAATAGAGAACCATTTTTTGATGGAATTTACTATGTAATTTAGATCATAATGATGAACACTTATCTAATGGCTCTTGGTTTTGATATTTGGCAATCAATTATAAATGGATATACTAATCCAACAACTCCACTAATAGATCAAGATGCAAAGAAGGAAAGTGAGAGAAATGTAAAAGCTATGAATGAAATATTGTGTGGTTTATCAAATTTTAAAATTGTCAAAGTGATGTATTGTGGTTCAAAAAAATAAATATGGGAAAAATCAAGAACACCTATGAAGGAGATGAAAAAATTAATAATTCCAAGCTTCAAACTCATAGAAATTAATTCGAAAGTCTAAAAATCAAGGAGGATGAAAAAATTGTAGCCTACCTTCTTCATGTGGATGAAGTTTTGAACACCATCAGAAGGATTGGAGAAAAATATAAAGATGAAATGATTGTACAAAAAGTGTTAATATATATTCCTTTGAGGTTTAACGCCAAAGTATCTACAATTAAGGAATTAAAGGAATTAAATACCCTAACAATGGATGAACAACATGGGATCCTCGCAACGTATGAAAAGAGAACTGAAAAGGATAAATCATCAAAGTGAAAGGTCACCTTCAAAGCCTCAAAGAAGATGAAAATTAAGAAGTTTGAGCCACATGAATACTCCAACAATGAATCAGATAAAGAAGAAGCTCATTTTATCAGGAAGCTAAAGAAAGGTTACACAAATACAAAGGTAAGTTACCTTTCAAATGTTTTAATTATATAAAAGTAGGACATTATACTACTAAATTTCCATATGCAAAAAATGAAAATAGTGATAATGAAGAAAATCAAAAAATGAAGAAAGGTAACAAATATTATCAATATAAAAAGATCTATAAGCAGGGAAAACCTGAGAAAAATAAGAACATCCATAAGCACGAGAAAAAACTCTATATCAAGGAGGAAAGTAGCTCATCTAAAAAAATAATGAAAACATATCTACCAGTGATAAAGAATAATATTTGTTCATAACAATGGAAATAAAAGGGGACATTTTGAAAATCGAATAAGATAATGTTTCAAAAGAAGAAGAAGATGAAAAATTTGAAGGTGAAGTGGATCTTGAATAAGAGCTCATTTATGCCCTAAATGAGATCAAGATACTTAAAAAGAAGAATCTGGAACAAAAAAAATGGTTTCAAAAATATGAAGAAGAGAAATGTGTCTCAAAAATAAAATTGTCACAAGGCCTTGAAGAATCTAAAAAGATTATCATCAACCTAGCAATTAAACTAGAAGAGGTGAAAAAGATGGAAGAAGAGGTGAGAACCCAGTTGAAGATAAAAGAAGAAAATTGTGAGAAGCTAGAATATGAAATTAGTTCCTTAAGGGAAAAACTAAAAAACATTATCCCAGTTGAAAAGTTACTTGAAGTTTGATAAGAGCACTAAAATGTTGGATGATATACTCAATTTTCAGAGGTTACCATTCGACAAGACTGGTTTTAGATATGAAGAAAACTAAAATAATATCCCAAAGAGCCACCAAATATGTCAAACACACACAAGCCAAAAATTTATGCTAATGCTCTTAAAATTTCCATTAGAAATGAAAGAAACACGAATAAAGAGATTCATGTTCCTCATAATACAAGTGCCCCAAATGAAAATAGTAAGAAGAAAGACATTCATGTTCCTCATAATACAAGCATTCCTCCCAAAGACAACTAAAAAAAATGCAAAAGCTCATTTCCTCCAAGGTGGCATCACATGACCATGTTCTAGAACTCTTTCTATGGATATTGTTTTTCATGTAATAAATTTGGTCACAAAGCAATAGATTGTAGGACTCGTGTAAGAAATTTTAGTAGAAATAAGAATGCATGTTCTTATGTATCCTCAAATAGAAACTACAATTCATTTGAAACTTTAGTGTATTATAATATTATATGTTATAAGTGAAACAAATATGGACATATAACATGTTTTTGTAGAAGTGGGTTTGTGGAATATTTCAAGAATACAAATAATGAGGAAATTATGGATAGTCAAAAGGATGAACTTGAAAAATTTTGGAAGAAGAAGTAAGAGCAAGAAAATAATAATGAGAAATCCATACTTGTACAAACCGCATTTCATGCTCAAAATGAAGGTAATCAATGGTACATTAATAGTGGTTTCTCAAGCCACATGAATGGGGACAAGAGAAATTTCCTCACCTTGAAAGAAGTAAATGGAGGTATTGTGAAATTTGGAGATAATGCTATAGCAATAAGATCTAGTAAAGGTATTATTATCCTATAATGGAAAATCAAAAATTTAAAATATCTTATATATTAAAGGATTGAAACATAATCTTCTAGGTGTAAGTCAAATGAGTGGTCAAGGATACACTCTCATATTTCATGTTAAAGGTTGCTGATGTAGGGGCATCACACTAAGCACATCAAAGTTTACAATTTCTCAATCAAGTCTTGTTTATGAGGACAACACAAGTATGTTAGTGGATGATGAGGTATTAAGAAATTCAAGTTTAAACTCTTCATTTTTACCTCTGTAATGAATTCAAATTGGAAGAGAATGTAAATGAGCCATATGGGGTTTAGAGAGTATATGTGGTTGTGTGTGGAGTCTAATTACATGGTAATAGATCCTAGGATTTGAAAGATTCATTTGAATTGTTAAAAATAATGTAAAAATGTCAATAATGTGAAAAGAGGCATATAGGAAGTTGAAGAGTCACAAGGTGACAACCTTGACGAGTCTTATAAATTAGTTGCAATACTGAGAGTAGGTGCATGTATAAGAAATTTGAATATAAGAGGAGTAATAGTAGTTATACATTCATTCCTCATAGTGGAGGATGAAGGAAATATTGGAGAAGTGTTGAAGCATCACATTCTTATATGAAATACAATGATAAGATAATACATACTCTAGTTTTGTGTTTTCATGGTACTCAGTCGAGGTATAAATTTTGGCTTGATATCCTTCTTATTTTGTATGTTCAAGTACTCCTCATTTAAAATGGAATCCTAAAATGAAATCAAACTAAGAGTTAAAGGAATAAGTCTATGTTTTGAGGAATTAGGTGTGTGCAATGCATGCATGATCTTGTTATCAGTATGGGTGTGATGACACCCTAAAATTTACTAAGAAAATTGCATGACTAAACAAGGGAAGATAACACCATTTCCATCCATCTAGCCAAGGATCTAAGTCTAGGAATGTAACATTAAGATAGAATCTTAAAAATATGAAAACAATAAAAAATCTAACTAAACCTACTAATATGCTTGAATTACCTAACATGGGCCTAAATATACCTAAGAGGGGAATCAAATGGTTATGGTTGCTACTCCAAACAAGGTGAAATTGCCTCTCCCAATGAATACTTGGTAATTTTGGATATCCATCTACTAACCCCATTGGAGGCTTTAAGAAAGAATTAAACTTGGCTATATATCATATTTATTATATAAGATGCAAATCAAAGAATGGTGTAAAGTATAAAGGAATGAGGTGCACCCTTTTTATATTTTTCCTTTTAGGAGAAACTTTTATTTTGGTGCATGTGGGACTAAAATCCCCAAATTAGATTAGAATTACTAATCATGATTAGGCCTTTCTAATCACAATTAGTGAATTACCAAGTGATTAAGAGGTGTGAAGCCCCTAATAAACCACTTAGGGTCAACTAGGAGGCTAGGATAAGATTTTAGTGCTTTATGAGATGTTTTGGAGGTGAGTGGGGTGATTTTGAGTGGTTAGAAGAGGGGTTTGAGTCAATACGAGGGTATATTGACTAAAACAAGGGCAAAATAGGCTTAATTAGCTAATAAACACTAATTTTCTTTTTTTGAAGAGGATTTTGACTTACGATTCACCATAAAGTGGCATCCTAAATGTGAAAGGGGTCACACAATAAAAAACATGGTGTTAATTGGCTCAATTGGTAAGGAACGTTAATTAATTAGCGAAAACCACTAATTATAATGGATGTGGAAAAAATGAGAGTGATTTGCATGCATTTTGGCAATAATATTGCAAAAGTGAAATTTAGGTGTCTACAGGGTGTCTTTGAATCTTTGCATTAGAATCATGCAACAATTCTTGTGTATGTTTGGGGAGACTAATAAATTCTCTTCAGGAGATTAGAGAGGTTGTGGATAACACAATTTGGGTTTTTCATAACATGAAGTTAAGACTGTATTGATTCGTGTTTGGAATGAACATATGATACATTGTTCTTGTAGTTAGTACTGATGTGAATCAGGGTCAATAACACGAGGTATGGTGAATGAATAATTCTTGGTAATTTTTATAAGGTAAAGGACTTATTAATTATCTTACATATATGAAACCCTTGATGAGAAATCAAACTAGAATAATGCAGTACAATTTAAAGAAGAGATTGTATGTTCCGTTTTACAAGTGTATGTCATGAACTTGATTAGAATCCTATAAGAGATCTATCATCAAGTGTAGGAGACTTGAAAGGAAGATAAACTAATGACCCAACTTAAGCACCCTACTTTTTATCATGAAACCCTGATTTTTCTAAATCTATGATCATCCATATCATGCAAATCATGTGGGTTTTGACTTAATGACACTTCATTGTTAAAAATAACATGGAGTTGGGTGTATAAAATTCCTTCATGAAAAATTGGGAGTCTCAACTCGAGTTTCCATGAAAGTTATAGCAAAAAATGATAATGGAGAAAAAATGATTAATGGATAAATACAGGACAAATCCAAACTTTACATCCATCTTTTCCATAAGTAATTAGTTTATATCATTTTCCCCTATGTCTACATCATCGGATTTTATTTAAAATAATTAAAAGTGTAAGATAACATGAAAATATAAATTACTAATCATTTTTTACTGCTAAAAATATGTAACTTCATACAACATACATTATGTAATGCAATATGAGAAAGTAAAATGATATTTAGCTCCATGCAACATACAAAATGCAATGCAATACGAGAAATTAAACCAACTAACCTAACAGAGAAACTAGTACAATCACACGTACTCAAACAAACAACGTTTAAGATAGTTGCACCAATATTTTTTTTATCAAGCTACAGTTCCCAAATGTTCATGTTGTAATGAAAAGGGTTAAAAATGATGCCCCAAGAAATAACACATGCAAAGGAAAAAATGGAGGACACAGGTAGTCCCATGGAAAATATTTCGTGCACTATGAAGTAGTATCTGACAACTCACTGTTGCATGGGAGTACCAACATAGTATGCAATCAATATTTTTTTAATGGAGGTTGATCACGATGATCCACAAGTTGTTTAAGACCAAAACAAGAAAGAATCGTATAAACATGCTTTTGTAAGACTTATTTCAACATTTGAGGATGATGTAATTGACACGGGATTTAATTGGATATATGTTGGTTACCAATTTTTGTAAAATTTTAAATTTTTACAATTTTTTTTTGGATTTTTATGATTTTATCAAATAATTTATTTTAAACAATTTTGACTGTTATATGCTTTACATCACCTTGTTAGATTATCAGATAGCTTTAGCTGATATCATACTTGTATTTTTGATGAGATGCCTTTGAGAAACATGTTTATATTTTTGATATTCATGTGGGGGGATAGATTTGTGGTCATGCACAACCCTTCTTGCCCCATTGGTGATACGGTATTTGATGATTAGCTTTTATTAGACATGCGTGGTGTAAACTTAGCATATTATTTGATATATGATGTATAAATGTGATGGATATGTGTGATGTGATGATGAAATTATAACACAATGATGTAGCCTAGAATTCTCAGATAACACCTAGTCGCACTAACACATTACTCAGCCTAGGCTAAGCGCTCACCCGAAGTGCACAAAGGTACCAACACCCTCTTTAGGGTTGCTGTAGCAGAATGGTAGCATGATGAAGTAGTATGACAAACATATATTTAGAATCTAATCCATCTATACATCATTACATCATACCAGATCTATAAGAACTTAAGTATAAATCATCATGATAACAATAGTATACAATGAAAAACATATCAGACACTATTGTTCAACCAATATTCTTCATATATTCATCGTACCAATAGTAAAAAACCTTCATACAATATCAGACATGCGCACATGGATCTGTTATAATTATCAAGTCTCATGCATTCATGTATCTCTAACCCTTCAAAGTAGTATGTGTCACTATCTATCTCTTACTAAGTAATTCATTACATATATATAGGGTGGGGGACTAGCCCTTCACCGCTTAACTCTACCAAAATAGGTCGCATGCTAATAATAGCCACGTGCCTATTACAACTATAGCCCTACATGCAAGTATGCTATATATAGATCGCTGATAGTTAACTATAGTGGTGGATCTATTCTTAGCTTATGTCCATGCAAGAGTGATTTGACATGCTCTTTGAAATATCCACAAAGAGTGGCACGCAAGTCTTGGCATCACTTTGTGTGCTCCACGTGCCAACCTCTAAAAATAGCCCTGATCTCCAAAATCGGCTAAGTCTCGAAAGTTTGACTCTACACCTTCGAGTGTGATGCCTTCCTATACCTTCGTGCCTTTGCTCCTATGCTATTCTCCCATGTGGACTCTGTGTGTGAGTTCTACTAAGTGTTTTCTGTGATCAACATTACCCCACACTAATCTCATTGTCACCCTGAAAATGGTGATGTCCAAAACTTACACAAAGAATGGATAAATAAAGAATGGTTGAATAAATAATTTTGAATAAGGTATACGCAACAAAAATTGTTTAGGCCTCAGGCTCCTCCGTTTCATTCTGAAGCAGTAACTTTGGATATTCCTCTTTTATATCTACTTCCAAGTTCTCCCACTTTGTCAATGTTGTTCCTGCTTTCTCTGGCACGTCTACAATGATAGACTCCAGATCACCCATGGTTAGCTTTCCCTGCTCATTCTGTATCACAAGCATTACGCTTGACATAGAGGTTTGCACCCCTTCCAATATATCCATTTTTTTTAGCAATGAGCTTTCCAAGCTCATCTAACCTTTCCTTATGTGGTGCCTATGCCACAGCTAGTGTCTCACACTTCTGATTCACCATGATTAATCATTCAACGCAGCCTAGGGTTGCATCCTTCATATCATTTTGCACTTCATTATCTTCCTCTAATGTTTTTACCATGATTATCACATCTGGAGCTGTGCATATCATTAGTGCATGATCATCTTTATTTATCTCGTCATGGATGGCTTGTAGTAGGCCTTCATAAGTAGCAATCTTTCTTACCACTGTAGCATGTGCTTTCTCTACCTCTTCCCCAGGGTCCTTGGGTTTCTCTATCATGTGCACCTTTTCATCATCTAATACTAATTTTATCATTATCTTTACGTAGTGCATCACATAAGGAAATTCTTTGGGTACTTGGGATTCCAAATGTGGGTGTACCTTTAGGACATCATCTCCAATTTCCTTTGCCATACTAACAAAAGTCTCATATTTTCTCTTGATCAGGTCCTTTTCTTGCACTAGGTGCGCTATCTCCACATCCTTGGCTTTCAACTTCTCTTTCAGTGCTTTAATGGTAGTAGATTTATTAAAGTTTCTTCTTGCTACTTCAAAAGATACCTTTACCAGAGAATTGGTTACCTACTCATTTGCATCACCGTTGGCTTGATTTTCATGTGCCTTATTTTAGTTGCCTTCTTCAATCATCTTGATGCACATGATTCTTCACCAACATCAAAGTATGGCTCATCCATATGCATGTCCATTGACCATGAAAGTTGCTTCCGTGTACGCAGTGTTGCCTTTTCCTCGTCCATGAGTGCCCATCTGAATAGATACTTTTACTCGATGTTGCTCTAGAACCGAGCGCGAACAATCATCTTTGGGTCTTCTGCATATTCCATTGTATGTGCCTTAGCATCCTCACTTGTTTGATAGGATCTTATCCCTCTTGGAATGGTTGCATCAAGTTTAGGAATATTATATGAATCCTCACCCTTGTCTTGTGTGGCCTCTGATTATTCCCCTTCTCCTCCTTCCATTTTCTCATCCTCCTCGTGTTGAGGCTCCTCTTCTACTAGAGATGAGGGCACCTTCTCCTCAGATTCTTCTACTTCCTCGCCTAGCTTGAGTTTTCTTCTTTTCTTCTCCTCTGGTTCCTTTACTTGCTAGGTTTCCCCTTGTGCCCTTGTGGGCTTGAATACCTGCTTAAATATTTGGTCACCCTACTCTTCCCCAGTAACTCCTCCCTGTGAAGTCATCACGTGCTCCTTCTCCTTTTGGCTAGATGGCTACTTCCTCCTCCCCACCAAGCCACCACTATCCTCCTGCTATTCATCCTCTTCCTCATCATCTTGCTTAGGTTTAGAGGGCCTAGGTGTGAGGACGTTCTCCATGGTATGCTTCCCCTTTGATGGCCTTGGAAGCGCGAACTTGTTTTCCACATACTTTTTATTTTCCATTTTTAGCTTAAGTTAAAGGTATATCAACATGGCCCTGATATCCACAATGACAAGTGTCTCTAGTTTAATGCTTAAAATATTCGAGATAATACTCTCGTTGTATGCATTCTTCCCTTGATATCCATATGTTTTCCGCCAAGGTGTGGTATTCATAGTCAACCTTGTTTGCATTAAATACTAGCCTTCATGTGTTGGTGAACTAATGAACTAAAGCTTGAAAATATCATGTGGAAAATGCATAAGGTAGTTTGCACCAGGGGATCCATGACACATATACCATTAGAAAGCACACAATACAAAAGTGTTGGTAGATTACAAACTGTGCCTACTTCCCTAGAACTGAAGGCAACTCCTTGGGTATACGCCATTCCTCTTAAAACACCATGCGGAGCCTATCATACCACATCTCCACTTGCTCATTTACCTCTTCTGTCATAGACCCCTTGTATAGATACTTGCTGAATCGTTTAGCTGGAGACTTGTGATTCATGGTGTAGTGCCCACTTTCCTTTGACACTATTTAGATACTGATATTGCTATTGTTAATCTCATTTTTGGATATTATTATGTTTTGACTTAGTATGATGTGTATATTAGATCATGGATTATTATGGACCTTGATTCAATTAGTATTCATGATGATTATTGGAGACATTATTATATATGGATGATGATATACTGCTTAATATGGACAGGTTATTGATGTTGATTTTAGACATGTGACATTTGATATTATGAGTAGCTCTAGTATAGAGATTCATTGGATGATGATATATTTGCAAATTAAATTAAAAGATAATGTTGAATTAATGATATTGTTGTGATTTGTGTGTTTAGATGATTTCGAAATATTGTTTATATTATTTTGGATGTTCTGATATGGCCACAAGGCCGAAGGAGGTGTTGTTATTTTGCAGGTTAAAATATCACAACAATGTCGGGGGACTGGAGACTAACCATATTGTAATTCTGGGTGAAATCAATGGGGTCACCATGGCAATTGTAATTGTTTGTGTGTTGTGTTATGTTAGGATTTCCTATGGGGGGGGGATTTCCATTATATGTGACCATGGGATATATGTGTTTTATTTATGGGTTCCCTTTTATTATTGTTGTATGTATTTTTATTTTAATGTGTTCTTTTTATTATTTAATTTTAATGTGATAGTCATATAGTTAAAATTTATGTAAATTTAATTGGGATGTGGAATGTAAGTAATAAAGTGTTGTCTTGGTTATTAATTAAATTGGATTTATGTCATGTATAACCATATGATAAATAAATAAATCATTATGTCAAAAGTATGTAATAAATGAAGTCATAAATATTAATTAATGTTATAAGAATGTGTAAGAGGATGTAAGAGATGTGTAAGTGATGTGAAAGTTTGTGTAAGCCAGATTTTGGAGTGTAGAACACTCCATCCTCTAAGGAATTCGAATTTGACCTTGGAGGCCAAATTTGGAGGCTTGTGGGACAAGTTAAAATTGTCCCACACCTATTAATATCATACACCAACCATGCCTATGGGTTGGGGGTAAATTTTAGCCTTTTTAATTAAAATTTGAAATGACTATGTTTAAGTCTTTATTGCACTTTGCTTACAAATTTTTAATTCAGTCCTTGTTAAAGTATGTGTTAATTTTGAGTGTGAAATTTGCTTGTCATCTCCATTTATTGTGATTAATTGTGAGGTTGAATTTCTCCTTTTGGGGTTGAGTAAGAATGATGTGGCATCCCACTTGGAATCCACATCATCCTCTCCCTCCCTCCCCTTTAAAATTTTAAATTCTCCTCTTGTTTGGGTTGTTGAAACTTTGCTTTTTCCTCCTTGGGTCGAATTTTATTTGTTGTTAGAGCTTGCTTGAGGAAGGAGTTGGAAATTATTTTGCATGCTTATACCTTGCTATTTTGGGACTGAATTTTGAGCACTGAAGGAACTACTTTTTGGGAAAATAATCTCCACTATGGAGAGGTAGGATCTTGTCCTTTTTATATGCTATTTTCCTTTTCCTTTTTCTTACATGAATGCAATGGTGATTGTGCTATGTATTCATGGCTGGTTGGGTAGATTGCTTAGGGAAAGGTGTAGGAGAAGACTATGGGGTCTTATATGGGGGGGCATAAGGGATTTCCAATGGCACTTGTTCTATTTTGAAAGGATTTTTGGATTGGGATCCACCTAGGAAAAGAAACTGCTTGCATTTCTTACTATTGGGGGGGCATAAGGGATAAACTTTGGGGGGGGGCATAAGGAGGGGTTGGGAGATATAAGGTTTATGGGTATGATATGTTATTGGTAGTATATATTTTTGTGGATGCCTAATTCCAAATTGAGAGGCATAAGGAGATTCCCCATAGTTATTGCTCTTGATGGCTTGCTTGATCAAGCCTATGTATTGTGTGAATAATTCATATTGCAGTTGTAAACTGTTGTCTTTGTTGGACTGTATTTCTTGTTGTGTTTTGCATGTGAAAGAATTTTGTTTGCTATGATAGAAGCCTTGTTGTCATGTGTTGATGTTCATTCTCTATTCCAATATGGTTGGGGATCGGGGGCCAATGGGGAAAGATGGCTTCTCTTTTTCCCATTGGATGTCTTGGTTGGGTGGAGAGCGTTGCCTTTCCCCCTTCCTTGTTGTGATCAGGTTGCATAGAAGAAGAAATCAGTATGCTGCCATTTTGGAGCTTGAAGAAAACTAGTTTTGACAGTCCCTTCCTTTGAGAAAGTCATTATATCTATTCCCACTTTGTACTGGATGAAATGTATTAACATTGTAATTAAAATATATCTTGTATTGTAAAGGAAATATTGAGATTCATTAGAAACTGTGAGGAATTATTATTTCATACTCTGTTTTGAAAATGACGTGACAGAATGAAACCTGCTTGTATTTGTAAATTGAAATAAATAAAAGAATTACATTCCTTTGTTCTCTAATTTGTATTGTTGTCTTGAATTGGAATGGTTGTTTTAAAATGACATCTCTGTTGAAAAGAAAATGCGTGAAGGAGAAAAGATAGAATTTTGTTCCTTACTTTTATTTAGAAAAATTTGAGATGTCAAATTGTGCAGTATGATCTTGAATGATAAATTAGATAAATTGAATATCTTAGATCAGGATCATGAATGTTTTTCTACATTGGGGAGTTGCAATCTAACTTTTAAAATTGTTATGGAATGAACTTTGTTTCTTGTTTTTTTTTGAAATCTGGCAATTGAAATTTTATCCAATAAATATACAATTCAGAATTACAACTATAATTAATAAATGAAACAATTAAATTTAGGTGTATTATTTCATAATGAACCTAATGGGAACTTAACAATTGAAATTGACTATCACGGGCTTCATCAAATCAAATTTCAACTCGTTTAACCAACTTCCTGTCAAAATTTGCAGAAATATAATTTGCAACTGAACTATCAAATTAAACCTTGAAAATAATCTAAAATTTACCAATATCATTCCTCCATGTTCAATTTACATGTTGAGAAGAAGAAAAATAAAAATTGAATAAATCTTACAAGTTGGAAAAATTGCTAGTTTTTAAATGCAAAAACCTGCAGATCTATTTCTTAAAATTTACCCTAAAAAATTCATCAAAATCCAAAATTTATGATTTTTGTGCAAAGAGGATTCCAAGAGCTTTCTGTAAAGTCCTTGTTTGTCCAAAATGGAGTTTCCTATCAAAAGTTATGGCCATTTGAAGTTTTTAGTTCAAAATGGCCATCCAAAAATAAATCTAACTATATTAAAATCAAAATTTGGACTTTGGAAAAATTTCCCCGAAAAGTCCATGGCCCCGCAACACTCTCAGCCAATTAGGTGTCACCATGTGGCACTTGGGAGGGGTGAATCCCTTTGAACAACTTAACTTTTGAAAATTTTCCATTGGGAATTTTTTTACAATTTTCTCCGCAACCCCGTAGCCCTGCAGCCAATCACGTGCTGACACGTGGCTTGGCGGGCGCGCAAAATAAATATTGAAACTTAAATTTTAGCCTTTTTGGAAAATTTTCAACTTTTTCTCTGCCTCTCCGCTGACCCACGTCCAATCACAGGATGCCACATGGCACTTTTAGCAAGGGTGGAGGTTTGGAGGCAAAATTCACTTTGGAAAATTTTAGGTTTGGACTTTGAGAAAAATTCCCAATTTTTCCCCACCACCAATAGGTTCTTGACACATGGCATGGGTTTTCCTTGGTGGAGGCATGAGTCAGTTTTCACCGCTAGGCTTTTTGCCTAAAATTTTATAATCCTAATGTGCTCCGCTGGTCTGCATCTCCCCGTGCCAATCAGAAAGTGCCACGTGTCCCCTTCGTTGGTCCCGTGGGTGCATGGAGGTGTTTTGTGCCTTTGGGCCAAAGGAAGGAAAAATTATCAATTTTCCTGCCCACTCCACCAACCTGCCCTAGGGAAAATTTATCCCGG
This sequence comes from Taxus chinensis, assembly GCA_019776745.2. NCBI lineage: Eukaryota > Viridiplantae > Streptophyta > Pinopsida > Cupressales > Taxaceae > Taxus > Taxus chinensis. Next base: position 365,242,887 of record CM034154.1, read on the forward strand.
AAACTCCACTGGCCCATAACTTGAGTTTTATAAGGAGTTAGGAGGACTTATTTATATGGTTGGAAAGTTGAGAGAATTTTCTATCCAATGAGCATGATTTAGGAAAGTTTTGATGACTCTAGGTGTGTGAAAAATCAATTTTAATCCTGTAAGCCTGTTAGGGCAAGGAGGAGTGAGAATTTACTCTCCTAACCTAAGTGATGAATTTAATCCCTTGTTTTGATCTTGAACTTGTTTTGAGATGCTATAGAATCATCTCTGTAAGTCAATCTTGAATGTTAACCTAAACCCAGTCTGTGATAACTATGATCTTGTAACCTTCTTTGCAAACACCCTTAACAAAGAAAAAAAAAATATCCCATAATTTTCCTAGCTAAACCTAGTTTGTTTCTTGGTCTCAAGTGGTAGTTTGAAGTGGGCATCACACATGGGGTATTCCCATATATTATCTTCTGGGCCATCTAGTAGCCCAATCTCCATGAATACCAAACTTATCAAAACACAGCCAAAACTTATCTTGTTTCATGCGTGCGCTTCCTCTACTATTTTCTCTGCAATGAAGCTGATAATGTTGTGACTCCTTCTGACATACACTTTTCCACATTCATCCAAATAGAGTTAACTTGTGACCAACGATCCTTGTCATTCAACTTTGTAATCAGGTGCACTGCTACCTGTACTACTGGACAATTTTGTAGTTTATCAATGTCCATTCCATGCGGTCCTTTCTTGTAGCCCAACACTTTGTGTGTCTCCAAAATGGCACTCTTATCAGCTAGGTCAATCTTAATATCCTCAACTGTTTCCTTTAATCTAGTTACTGTTGTAATAAGAGTGGGTGTCAATTTTACCCTTTGTCTTACAAAATAGAAAAAGTCCTCATGGACTCGGCTCATCAGCCATCTATACAATGGTGCATATTTCACAAAGTATGGGAGCTCATACAGCTGGTAGACACCAATCCTCTTCAGTAGCCTTTCACCGGCGTCATCATATATTGGCATGTCATCCTCATTTCGTCTGCTCATTCGGGAGGTGAGCAAGTTGTCTAATTACTTCTAGTTATCCTTGGTCTGGTGGTTATACTCACTTATCTTGCTCTGTCATATGTGGGTATCCCATTCCTGGCCCACAATTACATCCTCAGGGTACTACATCTATGAAAAATTGCTTTCCAGGGCCATCTCTTCATCTTCTTCTACTACCACCTTCTTCTTTTCCTTTATTTGTGCTACTTTCTTCTTTGGAGCCATTCTTCTCTTTGGGTTTTGTTTTCTAGACCTTATGCTACAAGTTTTTATTAGTTTCCTTCAAACCCTAACTCTATTCAACCGTGCCCTAATTTGTATTTGTGAAATCGTGCACCCTAGCTCTGTTCTATCACTCCGATTCATTCAAACCCTTCTCCTACAGGGATATAAGCCTTTATAATACACAGATCTATCTTTCACGCCTGGTTCACTTGCTTCACACCTTGAATCGCTTTACTTGGCTCTTCGCACATAGCTCTTTGTTGAATTATCATAGTCAAAAGGGTAAAAATGAAATCACATCCCATCCTTATATAGATTTCCAGTTTTTGTTACATTAATTTCTCCTCCACCTACCAAATTCTCTTAATTTATTATGCATTTTTGTCATTTCCATGTGGTACATCTTTGCACCAAAAGCTATAACCTTCTAGCATGCCTTTTTACCCTTTGTTACAGACTTATCTTCAGTGTGCACTCTAGCATCCAAGTACCTCATCACTACACCATATCCTAGTAGTTACCATGGCCACCGCTTACCTTGCATTATAATTTCCCTCATTCATCTCCATCCTTGGTTATCTTTGAGAAGAAATCTTTTGTCAATCACCCTTAGCAACCTTGTTTCTCAACAACTGCATCATTAAATCTTTGTAGTATATACCCGAGAGTCACCAAAAATCCACCCCACACTAAAAGTATGTGTAGTGATCTGCGCATTGACATGCTTCATATTATAGTTAGCTTCATGCGTGCAAGCGTGCTTATGACACACAAACAAGAACTAAAATGACAAAGCATGGCGACGATGAAAGAAACAAATTAAGGGAATGCAAAAAGGGAAACCTAATCTATCTAGAAATACTACCTTATTACAAACACCAAGAAGACTTATTTATAATAGGGCTTCAACCTACTCCCGTTAAAATAACTGGGCAACCTCATGCCATCAATTGCTTCTAATAGGCAAGCACCTGACTCAATTATATGAGTTATAATATACGGCCCCAACCAATGCACCTTGAGCTTCCCTGGATGGTGTAAGAACTTGGAGTCATACAGAAGTACCATTTGTCCAACCACAAGTTTCTTATCTCTGATATGTCTATCATGCCATGCCTTTTGGTATGTTTTCTCCTATTTTTGACTCTAGTGTGCTATGGTTCAGTGCTCATCTAGTTGAACCATCTTCTCAATCTGTTCTTCCAAGGCTTGCTCATCAGCTAGACCTCCAGCGTGCACAATGCACAAAGAAGGTAACATAAATTCTATAGGAAGAATTGCTTCCGTGTCAAACACCAATTGAAAAGGTGTGGCTTTGTTCAATATCTTGTATGTTATTCTATAAGCCCAAAGAACAACAGATACTTTATCATCCCAATATTTCCTTCTAACATCACAAATCTTGGTCAATGTGTGGCTCAAAATCTTGTTAAAAGCCTTAGTAGTTCCATTTGCCTGAGGGTGATAGGGTGTAGTCTTATGGTGGGCAACCATAAACTCATCTAACAGAATTCTTAATGTCTCATTCAAAAAATGTGTGTCCCTATCACTTGTTAAACTTAAAGGACAACCATACCTTGTAAGAACATTCTCCCATAAGAACCTTGCTGTTATAGCCACTGTACAGTCCTTTATAGGTGCTACTTATGCCCATCAGGTAAGATAATCTATACAAGTGATGATATAGCATGATCCAGTCCTACACGCGGCTGGTGAAATAGGCCCGAAAAAGTCAATCACCCATTTCTTATAGGGTTCTACACTTGTAATTGGTAGTAAAGGCATCTCATCCCTTTTTCCTAGTTGACCTAGACGTTGACAATGGTCACATGCCTTACAATACTCTTTACGATCCTTGTACAATGTTTCCCACCACAAACCAACAAGTAGGATCTTGCGAGTTGTGGTATCACCTCCATAGTGGTCACCTACAATACCACCATGTGCTTCTTCCATTATATCATGTCATTCATGCTCTAATAAACAATGACATAGCACCTCATCTCTACCTAATTTGTACAAATTACCACTGATTAACATGAATGGTGCCACGCGTATAGCAAGTTACTTCTTCTCTAAAGCTTTCATGCCTTTTGGTTCCATACCAGTCCTTAGAAAGATAACAATTTCCTCTAATTCTGATGGTGCATGTTGTAACCCATACAGCTATGCATCAGGCATGGTCTCTTCTATTGTTTGTGCCTCTTCTCCTAATTGAATTCTAGACAAGTGATCCGGTCCAGAATTGCTTTTTCTTGGTTTTACCACAACTGTAAATTCAAACTCTTGAAATAAGAGTATCCATCAGCATATGCACCCCTATAAAATGGGATTGTTTACCAAATAATTCAATGCCATATGATCTGTATAAAACACAAAAGGTGTGGCCAACATATGCTGTCAAAATTTGTGCAAGGCATATATCATGGACAAGGCATCACATTCTGTAGTGGTATAATTCTGTTCGGCAGGGGTCAACTTCCTACTAGCAAAAAAAATGGGATGATCTACTATACCTTCACCAGGTTGAGCTAAAACAACACCAATGGTCATGCCATAGGTGTCTACATGAACATGAAAAGGTTTATCCCATGAAGGAAAGTGCAAGATAGGTGCGTTAGTAAGCCTCTCCTTTAGTATCTCGAACACGTGCTGCTGTGACTCTCCCCAATAGAATGTACCTTTCCCCTTGAGAAATTCTTCTAAGGGTGCGGAAACTTTGGCATACCCTTTTATAAACTTCCTATAATACCCTGTATGACCCAAAAATCCATGCACCACACTTTGAATGGCAGGCACTTTTAAGCCTACGATGACTGCAACTTTAGCTAGATCAATCAACATCCCTTCCATGTAGATAATGTGTCCTAAAAGTATGCTAAAGGGAGTAGTAAAGATGCACTTCTTGATGTTCAATGAGATACTCAACTGTCTACATATTTCAAACATTAAGTGCAGATTGTCACAATGATCCTTAATTAGCCCATAAATGGTCCAGTCATCAAGATAGACCTGTAAGAAGTTGTGAATAAAATCCTTGAATGCTTGTACCAATATCCTTGAAAATATAGTAGGTACATTCTTCAATCCAAACGACATCACAATATAGGAAAAGCTTCCCCATTCAGTAGTGAAGGTGGTCTTCTCTTGATCTTCCCAGGCAATCCTAACCTGATGATACCCTGAGAACCCATACGTAAATGAATATATCTCATGCCCAGCCACTTCTAATATTTCCTATGTGAATGTCATAGGGAAAGTATTAGTAACACATGCTACATTCAACTCTGTATAATCAACACAAATTCAAATCCTACCATCCTTTTTGATACTTATCACCATAGGAATGACCCATTCTAATTCATCCAATGGTTGAATGATACATGATTTCAACATCTTGTCAATCTCCTCCTTTAATTTCTCGTGCAAATTGGGATTCATTCGATAAGGTCACTTCCTAACAGGGCACGCACCTTCCTTGAGCTTTATCTTCATTTCTCTAAGTGATTTATGCATGCCTTTAAGTTCATGGTATCCTCTTGGGAATAAGTCCTCATAGTCTCTAAGTAACTATATGATATTTACTACTTCTGATTCTGACAAGTAATCCCCAATTATCACCTCCTTAGGTTCAGCTTCTATGCCTATATTTACCTTTTTTGTCTTCATAATTTCATGATATGTGCACGCATCTACATCCACACTAGCTAACAATTCACATGTTCCATGTGAATGATCCACTTCCAAGTGCTCAACTTCCTCATCATCAATCATGTAAACCATCTTCCCCTTATCTTTTTCCATAGAAGCACACTCAAGTAGTATGATATCATCTTCTTCATCCTCAAAACGCACCCCTATCTCTGTCTCACCAAATAATTCCTGAATAAGTTCTTCCACTTTCCCACTGTCTCCCATGGTTAAGCACTTAATAAAGCTTAAAGCTTTGTTCACTGGTGGTGTAGATGAAAAGAAGTCAAAAGTTTCGATCATCCCTGCAGTCAAATTTTTCCAATTTCCAGTGTCGCGATGTAATTCAGCATATACATACCAAGCACGCGCGCAACCTTGTAGAGTAGAATAAAACTGATGCACCCAAAGTGAGGGTGATAATGCTTCCTTTTCCTACTTTCCAGAGTCTCTCACACTACTACATATGATGCTGAGTAGGTTGATAACCATGATAAGGGAAAATTTTTGTAGGTGCATTACTTCTTGAAAACTTGGTTGATAAGACGGTCCCAATCTTTCCCCATTCTAAGATATTATCCCTGTGTATCACCCACCAACGTGCTATTGTCCCTCCAAAAGTAGATGACGGCATATCTCACCTTTTAAGCTGGTCATCCTAGTTTGCTTCCATGGCCTGTAAGAATCCATCCAAATCTTCAGATCCAGTATAGTGGGGTACTGAGCGACCTATACACTAGATAGAGTAAAAACCCTTTTTGTAAGCAAACACATGCTTAACTTCACGCCCCACCCATTCATAAGTGCCATGAGCCCAATTATAACAAGCAATATTGGTAGTATCACTGATTGACTGAGAATATTCCCAATGAAGGATTCCTTCCTTAGATGGCTCATTAACCTCTGGGTCCCGAATAGCGTGTATATAGATTTTGTTCAAGTCCTCTTCACTTAAAGGTTCCACATATGGTATGGATTTCCCATCTGTCGATGCTTTCCTCCTTGTTCTCGAAGCTGATATACCCATTGTTAAACCTCAATTCAACATTGTTTGCATAACACCAAGGGCACCCAAGAAAAAATGGGAAGCTATCTACTTCCGCAAGCACTAACACTTCGAAGCCTCCTATGAACTTGGCCCCTTGTATAGTGATAGATGCATCCTTCAAAACTCCTATGGGAGTAGATTTTGTTTTGTTTGCCATGAACAATAAATTAGATGATGGCTGCAATATGGGTCTCCCCATTTTTACCCATGTATCCAATGTAATTACATTCACTTCTGCACCTGTGTCAATCAAAATATTGCTCAACAACCACCCATCCACAAAAACATTCAAAGTGATCTCCTTGTCATAGTTAATGCTATCGGGGGGAAGATTAGCATGAAGTATTTTTCTTCTAGTCTTAGTTCCCATGCGTGGACTATTCCCCTTCAACAAATTTCCTAATAAAGGAATAATATTCTTCTGGTGCGACATTCTACATACCTCTCTGATATCGTTAATATCAAATGGGACCTTTTCTGTATCCTTATGCTCCAATTTCTGAGACTGGTCTTTCAAAACCTGTATTTCACCTTGAAGGCTTCTAAGGACCTTCATAGTTTCCTGATAGAATTCTTTCTGATGAGTTGGATCTGGATACCTAGCATGCAAAACCTCCTCCCTAGTGATTGCTAGCTTCTGTTGCAAAACCTCTCTTACATGTGCCGCCTCATCTTATGTGGTTATCTTGACTGAATTGTCTCAGGTTCTAGTGTTAACTTGGGCATCCACTAATTCTCTACTGCACGCTAGATTTTAACCATCCCTATGCCTTTGTTGTCTTGCTTATGCTGCTTACTGAGATGCTCATACAAGTCTGGACACTCTTCATAACTATGCCCCTTTCCACAAAATGAATAGGAAATATTATGTGGGCATTTACGCCTAAAATGGTCAGGCGAGACACATGTATAATAATTTCCTCGAGGGAATTCACTCCTTCCTCCACCTCGGCCTCATCCTCCATATCCACCTCGATATCCTCATCCTCTTTTACGAACCCCTTCAAACCTTCCATCATTCTTGTCATAGCGCATTTGATTATAATCCCTATTTTGATGCTCATTCTTTCCTTTAGAACTATCAGCCATACTCACTTGTCTCACCCTAATATCAATGACATCATGGATCTAGCCAATCAATCTATAGTCCTTGGTATCATGGGTCATGGACCTACAAATTTTACAAAAGGAGGATACATTCTTCCTGATCACACATTATAGTAGGGGGCAGTGACTAGCATCATGATTTAAATCACAAATCTCAAAGTCTAACAGCAGGGAATGTATAGTTCTGCAAGGTCAACTATCCTTGGTGTGGCCTTCTACTTCATAATCTGTACACCAGATTCCTGAGTGCATTTCATTAGTTGAGTTTGCCGATAATTTCTCTAACTGTTTTGCCATAGTTGTTATCTAAGCTTCCAAGAATGGACTAACTCCAGCGTTAATACCCCCAACAGCTTCAGCATGTAAATATTCTTCCAATTCTTCACACGGGTCGGTATAAGTTTTATGCGACAATGCTCTTCGAAATGGGGTAATCAATCCCCCAAAAAACCATAGTGCATGCTGATTTGCATGAATGTCATAGGAGAGTTTGGATAGAAGTGTTTTAAAATGGGCATCATACTCACGTACACTTTCAATAGTTCCTTACCTTATATCCTTGAGTGCACTTATACTCTGGGATATGGAACTCTTTCAAGAAAGCATCTTTCAATGCTGCATAGTCAATACAAGTTTGATTGGGATCAAACTTCCTATACTAGCTGTGCGTACGTGCTTGTAATGTAGTAGCAAATTGAATTTCCTTGCACTCAGAAGCTGTGATACCTTTCACACGCCACAATATTTCACACATATGAACATGTTTAGTAGCATCCTCAATACCTCTATACTCTGGGAGATGAAGGGACATATCCATATAAATGTTTTGGGGTTGTTACGGGCCTTGACCACCCGACCCAGAACCTCCTTGGTTTCCTCTTCCTCCAAAACCACCCAAAGCACCAGAACTAGAACTGCCCATACTGCCTGATCCTCCTCTAGAATTTAGAATAGGGCCCATGGATGCACTCCCTTATGTCCCGACAGTGGTACTATACTGGACCCCTATAGTCTGTGAGGTAGTCCCAGTTCCAAAGGTGAATCTCACACTCGGTGCACTCATATTCTGTGCAGATGATGAGCCTGAAAACATACCCCCAAAGAATAACAAAGCTGTCTATACTGCCATTGATGTACTTGCTAGCTGACTTATTTATGATGTTTCACTTCCTAAATGAAAACTTTGCTTACCTATTGTACTAGATACTGGAAAACCAAGCGTAAGGGATAGGTCAGTAGGCTGGCTTAGATGTGCACCTGCGGCCCAGGTCATATCTACTAGCGCACTTCCATGTGAGGCTGAAGAGGGTTCTCTGTCATGATTTCCTAGATGGGGGAGTTCTTAATGCTCTTTTTCTTCTTCCTCCCCATGAGCCTTAAATCCTTCATGAGCCATCTCTCTCCATAACACCATCCGTTCTAAAATTTCTTGTCTCTTCCATAATTCTCTCTTGTGTAACTCATCATAATTTATCTACCTCTCTTCCCTCTGTCATGTTGCTGCTAGGTCTACCATCTTTCACCAATCTTGTTCCTGCTCCCGTGCGTGGAGATTTTTAGCTTTCCATGGGTTTATCTTCCAAGTTCAACGTTACCATCAGTATTTTGATTTCTAGTGGAACACCTTGCAAATACATCCCTCTAGGATACCGTAGGAACTGGAACTCCACTACCTCCGGGCACGAATAAGTCAAAATTGAATACTCCCTAATATAGCTGTTTAGAACACCGTGAAACTAGGTATCTACCACGCGAGTCCAGATTAGGTCAGCATCATATAGTGTTTTAAATTCCTCCTGTGTCTAAACAAGTGTGTGATACCTCTAATTCCACTTAGATGCATATGCAGTCAACCACCCGTATAATTCTACTGGAAAGATAACAAAGAAGATCTCATACAAACTGTCATACAGATTCTACTCTACCCAAGTACGTGCACTAAATCTAGATCCAGTGTCAAACCTCTGTGCATATTCTTCCTACAGATCGTGAATCCACTCTTCAACGCTCGCCAAAGTCAGCCAGTATGTCTTCATCATGAACCATTCTGAAACAACTAAAAAAGAGGTCCTAGCAATAGAACCAATGATACAGCCTAGAATACTTAGATAACACCTAGTCGCACTGGCACATCACTCAGCCTAGGCTGAGCACTCACCCAAAGTGCGTAAAGGTACCAAGTCCCTCTTTAGGGTTGTTGTAGTAGAATGGTAGCATGATGAAGTAGTATGAAAAACATATATTTAGAATCTAATCCATCTATACATCGTTACACCATACTAGATCTATAAGCACTTAATTGTAAATCATCATAATAACAATAGTATATAATGAAAAACATATCAAACACTATTTTTTGCCCAATATTCTTCATATATTCATCATACCAATAGTACAAAAGCTTCATACAATACCATACATGTGTGCATCAATCTATTATAATTATCCAGTCTCATGCACTCATGTATCTCTAACCCTTCAAAGCAGTATGTGTCCTTGTCTATCTCTTACTAAGTAATTCATTACATATATATAGGGTGGGGGACTAGCCCTTCACCGCTTAACTCTACCAAAATAGGTCGCATGCTAATAATAGCCACGTGCCTATTACAACTATAGCCATACATGCAAGTATGCTATCTATAGATCATTGATAGTTAACTATAGTGGTGGATCTATTCTTAGCTTATGTCCATGCAAGAGTGATTTGACATGCTCTTTGAAATATCCATGAAGAGTGGTGCACAACTCTCAGCATCACTTTGTGTGCCCCACACGCCAACCTCTAAAAATATCCTTGATCTCCAAAATTGGCTAAGTCTCTAAAGTCTTACTCCACACCTCTGCGCACGACACCTTCCTATACCTTCATGCCTTTTCTCCTGTGTTGTTCTCCCATGTGGACTTTGTGTGTGAGTTATACGAAGTGTTTAGTCTGATCAACACACAATGTACAAGTAAAACTTAACAAGCATAAGTTTAAACAAATCTAATCAAATCAACACATTTATTTACAAATATGCAATAAAAAATGGACTCGATGCAATATACTACAAACTAAAGTGATATTCGATCTATTTAAGCAAGTGAATCCAATTTAAAGCATACAATATGAAAAAGTAATGCAACCAAAACCATGCAAACCAATTAACTAACATTAAGCGAACCACTACTTTGTTTTTGTGCGATAGTTTTGGGACATTTTTCATTGTTTTTTATTTTATTTCTAAAACAATTTTTTATTGTTTTGAATTTTTCTAATAAACATATTTGAATGTTGATTTTTCCAAAGGCCATATCTATATGTTTTTAGGATTTTCAAAAGTTATATGAATGTTTTTGATGTTTTCTCAACAGTTTTCCAAAGAAAACATATAAGGAAATAAAGAAATGTGGATAACCCCAATGTTAGATGGGATGTACAAGGGCAGAATGCCATGTCATATATACCAGAAGTGACACTGTGAAGTTTCCCCCAACATGAGATGGTTCATTTAATATTAACTTATCCACATTTAGAAGGTTAGATTATCTGGATCAAGACAAAGAATGATTGGCTCACAAGGGGCTCAGACGAAGGTAAATATTAACTTAGGGAAAATTTTCCACACTCCTTAAACCTAGATTTCTTGTGAACAAAAAACCCTCCCTTGGTGCTAGAAGCCATTTTTCACCAAAGGACTTGTCAAAAGTGCCACCATTGCATGGTTTTCACTATTGGATGTACCTTTTTATTTATCTTTATCTTAATTTGTTTTTATAATTATCTTGGTATTCTGCAGAGACCCCATACTTAAGAATAGAAGCACTTAAGATGCATTGTGTTCATGGGTTCTCAAAGCTCTTGGCCATCTAAATAGGCTATCTTATATGTACCTGAACTAAAATTGGAAACCACAATGTATGGTCCTAGTAAGTTGGGCTCAAATTTCCCTTTCTTTTCTTGATCTTTATTAGTGTTCTTCTGATTCTCTTTCAACACCATGTCCCCTACCTCAAAATAATAAGGTATGACCTTATTATTGTAGCTCCTCCATACTCAACCATGATACACTTATAGGTGATTGAGGGCATGAAGGCATTTCTCATCCAATAGCTCTAACTCTTCTAGTCAGGCTAATCTATAGTCCTCCTCTTCATTTAGGTAATCCCTTAGCTTGATATGAAAAGAAGGGATATCGATCTCTAAAGTAAAGAAGAATTCATAATTGAATAATAAATAATATAGAGTTGCACATATAAGGGTGTGAATAGAAGTTCTGAATGCCCAGAGGGTAGGGTGAATTTTTAGATGACAGTTATGGCCTGTGGTATTCACCATTTTCTCCATAATGTGAATTAAGGTTTTGTTGGATGCTTCGACTTGCCCATTACCTTGAGGGTAATAAGTGGTTGAAAACTTAAGGGAATTTTGAAAGTGTTTACAGAGTGCTTTAAAATTTTTATTTTTGAATGACTTACCATTATCAATGATAATGGAAGAAGGGATACCATATCTGTAGATGATATGATTCATTATAAACTTTGAAATTTAGGGACCTTCTGTATAAGTAAGAGGAACTACCTCTACCCATTTTTTAAAGTACTTAGTGGCCATTATAATGAACTTATGGCCATACAAGGAGACATGATTATGTTTTCCTATTAGATTGAGATCCCACTTTGAGAATGGTCAGGGTGTCGTGATTGGTTGCAAGGATTGTTCCAGCACATGTATAAAATTATCATACTTTTGACAATCCTCACACTTCTTTACATGTTGACAACAATCATGCTCCATGGTAGGCAAATAGTAACCTACTATGAGTATCTTATTTGCAAGGAAAATTCCATTAGTATTAGCTCTAAAATTCCCTCATGCACCTTTTTTATTTCTTAGATAGATTTGTCAAAATTTAAATAACGCAAGAAATTCCTGTCGTAGCCTTGACGAAAGAGGGTGCCACCAAGTAGGGTATAACGGGCTATACGCTAGATGAGGTTATGATTTTTAGCATGGGAAATGTTCATAGAGAAGGTTCCATCATGGAGATAATTAAATTTTTCAGTGTACCACAGTGAAAAGGGACCAACAACTTCACAAAATAAAATAAGAGTATGGTATGTTGTATGCCACTGTTCTTAGATTTTCAACAAAGAATGGCATATCATTACTCTTTGGCGGAATGCTCAACATAGATCCTACTATAACCATGGTATATTTCACTATATTATGAGCTCTTGGTATATGCTCAAATGTTATCTAGTCAAAGAATTTTTTCAAGGAATCAACCATTTTTTTATATAGAAGTAACTTTTCATCTTTAACTTTATATTCATATGTGACTTGTTTGATAATAAACATTGAATCACCAATGCATGTTAGTTGTCTGATATACCATTTGATGGATAAATTCATTCTTGTAATGAGAGATTCATATTTTGCTATATTGTTCATGCAAGGGAATCCAATTTGAAGTTCTTGTGGAATCAAGTCTCCCGTGGGAGTGATTAGCACAACTTCGGAACTTGAACCATGAGAGGTAAAAGATCCATCAAAGTAAATTTTCCAAACTATATATTCTTCAAGGTACATAATGGATACATCTAATAGTTTTAGAATCAATGGTTCAGTACTTGACAGTGGAGCTTCTGCCAGTTCATCTGTTAACACCTATCCTTTTGCTGATTTTTGATGAACGTATTCAATGTTAAACTCACTTAATAAGATGATCCAATTAGCCATCTTTCCGGTTAGTGTTGGTTTGGAAAATAAATATTTCAATGGGTTAGGTTAACCTTTGAAATTATCTTGATTTTATTATTAAGCATATATTGATGTAGCTTCTTGAAAGCAAACACCATGGCTAGGTAGGCCTTCTTGATTTGTGGATAATTTAGCTCATATGCTACCAATGTCCTGCTTAAATAGTATATAGAATTTTCTCTCTGTTCTTTGTTATAATGGGAAAATAGTACTCTAATTGAAAAATGTGTAGCAAAGATATAAAGTAACAAGGTTTCTCTTACCATGGGTGGCATGAGAACAGGGGGTTGGCCAAGTATTCTTTTAGCAAATAAAACACTTGTTGTTCTGGTCCCCAGTTGAAATCAACATCCTTCTTAAGAAGATGTGTAAATGTATGAAACTTGTCTACTAGCTGTGAAATAAACCTTTTGATGGCCTAAATTTTCTCTTGTAAACTACGCAACTATTTTATATTTTTAGGGGGAGGAATTTCTGTGATATACGTGACCTTTGCAGGGTCCACTTCTATTCCTCTTTGTGACACAATGAATCCTAGTAATTTCCCAGATAGCACACCAAAGACACACTTCTTTGGCTTAAGTCAAACTTTGTAGTCCCTTAAACAATGAAAGATACGCCGTAAAATTTTTGGGTGTTCCTCATAGGTTCTATATTTAGCTATTATATCATCTACATAATCTTCCATGTTGTCACTTATCATATCATGAAAGATTACAATCATCACCCTTTGATATGTAGCACCTACACTTTTAAGGCCAAAAGGCATGATTTGGTAACAAAACATCCCCCACGAGGTTGTGAAATCCATCTTGTACTAATATTATTCCACAATATTTATCTCATTGTAGCTTGAGAAGCCATCCATGAGTGAAAGCATCTCATAGCCTTTTGTAGAATCAAAAATCATGTCGATGTTTAGAAGAGGAAAATTGTCCTTAGGACAAGCTTTGTTTATATTCCTGAAATCCGTACACACTCTAATACCCATTATCTTTTTTTGAACCGGGATCACATTGGATATTCACTCAGAGTAGTCGATAGCCATGATAAATAATACTTCTAGTAACCTTTCTAGATCTTACTTACCAGTAAGGTGACGTGAGGATGCATCATTTAGAGCTTTCATTTGATGGGCTTGACACCTAGGTGTACCAAATGATTGTGCACCACTAGTGTAGGATAAAGTCCTAACATGTTAGAATAAGACCAAGTGAAGATGTCTACATACTCTCTTAAGAGTCTTGTGAATGTTTTTTGTTCTTTGGCTGAGAGGGAATCTCCCAACTTAACTATCTGCAGTAGTTCCTTCGTGCCAATATTAACATCTATTATATCTTCCAATAATAATTTTGACTCATCCCCCATGTGTGTAGGATAAAGAGAGAGATTGAGATCCTTTTCTATCATAGGTGGTTTAGGGATCTCCTCATCTTAAAGTGGGTACATTATCTTTTCCATAGGTTTTTCTTCATGTTTGTCAACAAGCACCTCAAAGAGGTTTTCCTTATAGGACTTCCCCTTTTTATTTATACAAGGCTTTTCTTTGGAACTTTTTCCCTTACTCACTTTTTAAATTAAATTCCTACACAACTATACTTCATCTCCAAAGTATGCGCATGCATTAAGATGAATGGAGAACCCCTTCTTGTGATCATTTCTTGGAATGTTGTCTCTAATTCCCATGAACTCACCAATGTCCTCATCATTCTAAAACATGTCAATAGGTATGTGTTGTTATTGATCCCAATTCATGAGTTATGGGTAGGTGAGGGTTAATGGTTGAGTTATAGAGGATATGGTGGGTATGATAGGGGTTCTAGTAAGGATAGGAGTATTGGTGAATAGGTTCGTAGAGGTAAGGTATTTGTAAAGACTACATTGGGAATCTATTTCACTTTCATTTATGATCAAACTATCCTCACTTTCAGAAGAGGCATACTCATAATTTGAAGAGTGATACTCATATAAATGGATTCCTATACCTGATTTACCTACTATGTGCCAAGGTATAGCAAGAGCTTATAATGTTCCTTGTTCTTGATGGCCACGGATGCACCCTTTATATCCCATGAAAAACATTATTCGATTAGGAATGGGATACTTAGAATATTTTATAGCATGTAGCCATGTCATCATCATCTGGATGGAATACAATGTCCATAAGAAACCTGTCGTCTTCTAGCAAGCCACTAAGAGTAAAATTATTGAAAGGGTAAGCCTCTCTTGATCTCTAAACTTTGAAACATGGCCTACCATGCAATTGGGATGATAACAGACTAGTGTGAACCATTAGGGCTTGTTGTAGATCATACTCTCCATAACCGCTTGGTTTGACCTTCATCTCCCATGTAGATAAAGGAGTTTCTGAGTTGGAAGAACCATTTTCATTTATAGATAGGGTATCTATATCTACTCATGAAGCAAGGGCATTTGATTGGATAGGAATAACGATATCCATTAATGGACACTCATAGATTGTAGGGAAAAATCCTAACAATGCTCTACAATGAGAAAAAGGTTAAGGATCCCCTTGTATAATGAGTGTTTGTCCTTCATATTGAAACTTTAAACACTGATGATACATTGATGGCATGAATCCATGGGAAATTGAGAAATATATTGTAAGGGAGTTCTAGGTCCAAGACATGGAACTTCGTATCATATATTATGGGACCCACTTCTAATGAGAAAGTGATCATTCCAACTGATTGCCATTCTTGATTGTCATATGCCTTAATGGTGATGACCTTTGTTTCCATATAATCTTCTGTGTAGCCCAGTTGGTAGACCAGTTTGAGTGTACATATGTTAAGACCCGATCCACTATCCATAAGCAATCTCTTAACCTTCTTACGTTTGATGATAACCCCAATATGAAATGGTAGGTTATGTGAAGGATCTTGAACTAAGGATTTTGTAGTGCTGAAGGTTATTTGTTCCAAAGGAACAAGTGTGCTACCATAGCTTACAAATTTGTTGGGTAAACATCAATGGATACTCCTGATCCCTGTAAGGTTTTATAATGTATATCCTTATGGATGGTAGAAATCTTTAGAAGGTATAAGATGGAAATCTTAGTCAAAGTTTTTTATGGTTGATCTAACACATCATAGTGACTATCTTGAGGAGGAGATGGAGTAGGTTAAAAATTTATAACAAGTTGAGCCCATCGTGTTACTACATCGCACTCTCTTGTGTTAATTCTAATTGTATTGATTTTCTCATTGAGTGGGTCAACACAACCTATCAAGACATAAAAATGGTTTTTGTTTTACATATAGCTAGAATTTTTATTCTAAGACGATTGTCCCCGTTCAAGATTTTTCCTTTCTTCATGATTGATAAAAGGCTATTTGAAGATCCCTAAGTTTTTATTTGGATATTTTGTAGTTGCAACAGAATCTAATTCAATATCACCATTGTCGACTAGGTCTTGAATATAATGTTTTAATCTTAAACACTTGTCCGTTTTGTGACCTTTTACACGGTAGAACTCACAAAATTCATTCTCCCTAAACCATGATGGTTTAGGTGTATCATCCCTATAGGGTTGTGTTTCAGGGTATTTTACCATGTTTATGGCCTCGAACTATTTTAGTATAGATGATATGGATTCAGATAGAGGAGTGAAAGTATGATATTTATACTTGGTAGGTGGATTACGCTTTAAAATTTTTAAAGGTGTGTGGTTCTGAATGAATTGCACCTGTTTAGAGTCTACTATCCCATCAATAAAGACATTTTTATTTCTATTATGAATAAACTTTGTTTTATCGTTAGATTTATAATTTTTTTGTTCACGGGAGAAAGGTTTTAGAGTCCCCCTAGCTAACAATGCATTTTCAATTTGACTCCCTTTTTCTATTACCTCTTCAAATGTGTTATCATAATACATTTGTAAGTGGAATGTAATGTCTAGATGGAGGTTGGGAAAAAATATGCCTATTAACTACTTTTCAGGTAGGGAGAAAGGAAAACGAATAGCTAACCCTCTCCATCTTTGTAAAAATTTAGAGAAGGTTTCGTTGTTTTGTTTCTTTGCACTGCAAAGATCTAACATGGTAATGTCATTTTCTATATTGAAAGAGAAGCGTTGTATGAAAATCTATGATAGTTTTGGCCATGTTGAAATGGATCCCTTAAGGATATGTACAAAAAATTATAGTGTCATGCTCCTAAACTTCATGGAAATAAGTGCATAAGATAATTGTTACTGAATGCCACCTCTTGACATGCCATATATAAGTCCATTATATGATCATGAGGGTCACATTTTCCATTATATTTATCAAATTTTGGAAACTAAAATTGTCTTGGGAAGGGTACCTACAACATGGATTTGTCAAATGGGTAAGGACATAACTCATCGAACCGATACTTCTTGTAATTTCTACCGGTTTGGCCCTCTTGTAACACTTGAAGGGCGTTCTTTATTGTTGACCAATCTTGATTAAAAAGTGGATCTTGCGTGGGTGGTGACATAGGTATAGACAAATGGTTAGGCCTAGGTGTATGCCCACCCTACTTTGTTGCGAGAATCTCTTCATAAGGATCTCTTTGTGCCTCTTGTCGAGGAGTGTTTATTAGGAATTCGTACAATGAAGCTTTAGGTTTTTCCTTTGGTATAGTTTGTTACAAAAATTTTGGTTGTTTGTTTTGTATATGTGAAGACAAACTAGCCAATTGATGAGTGAGGGATTGGACCTATTATTATAATATAACCTCTTTAATAGCTATTTCATGATGATATTTTTTAGGAGGAGGTTTTGCATGATGAAAATGTTCTTCATGGTATTCAAAACGAATTGTAACAGGAGGAAAACAATAGTCTCCATCATTTTCCAATGGTATCTCCTCATTATTCTTCCATGTAGAAGTAGAGGAATAACCTGGATTTAAAATTTTGTTAAGAGTGTGATGAGGGAGGCCTACTTCTTTATCTCCCCAAACCATGCTAGTGATAAGAGAAGGGTCTACTGTGGAAGGTAATTTTTCTCCTAGTTCCACAAACCGCATAAGAACTTCATGTTTGTTATAAAAAAATGTAGTCATCAAAATGGGTAGAATGAAGCTCTGCATAGGTGTGAGGAGACTCCTCCTCTCCACCAGTATGGTCAACCATGAGATTATACTCCAAAAAAGGGTCGTCACCTCTAAATATATTGGCTACTAACTTTTGTGATCCCATTATCGTAGTAGAAATTTCTTAGAATAAAAGGTACAATGCAAAATATTTCCACTAAGGTTTATTAACAAGGGACCCTAGTCAAATTTGTGCACTGTAAGGACCTTAAGTTGTTTAAACAAGGTGACTATAGAATACCCACAAACATGACAAGTCAAAACAAAGGTACAAACTAAATAATAACAAACAAGCTACCCTAGCAAGGTAATACATGACACAAGTTTTCCTTAGAATAATACAATGACGTAAAATGCTCAAAATTTTGTTTACACAAAATAGTTTATTCTCTAAGATTTCATCTAGATAGATTTACAACTAAATAGTGACAACACAATATCACTAGCTAGGTCAAGTTTGCAACAAACAAGGCCTAAATGATAAGAGAATGTTGACACAATATTCTAATAAGATATACTAAAAACCAATTTATAAACACTAAAATATTCCAAGTCTCGTAAAATGGATGATAAAAATGTGAGCAATGTAACGACACTATTTGGACATGTCAACCAAGATTTTGGGAAAGTAATGTTTATAGTGTCAAAATGATGTTATCACAATGCTAACAATGTATCCTCAACACTCACAAAACTCAATAAAAAGTTATAATGTAAAAACAATGTCTAAGTATAACAAGAAATTGCTATGCGCGCGAACAACGTAACTCTACAATATAGAGATTTAGGCCTAATTTCACAATGGAAACAAGACGTAAATATCTCAATTGTATGGCTACAATGTGGGTAGGGTAACAACTCAAAAGAAGACAAGGATGAAATCACCTAACTATGATGATAATAAGTCTCAAATATGGGTTTTTGAGACAAGGGGGCCTACTAGATCGTGAGTACGTACCATGCACACTTTCAACACTTGCGCTTTGACATTATAACCTAATCGCATAAGTAGAATACAAAAGCGGTGGATATGCGATATCTAGCGGAATCTTTATATGTTTTTTCCTTTTGTCCAAAAATGGGAAACAAGAAAACAAAGGTATAGGCCAAGTGGTGTTGAAATAAACTTGGTGTTATTTTGGTAGAGTTTCGACTTGTCTTAAGACAAGTAAAAAAAAGCAAAAAATGACACTAAGTAGATTTCATGATGAAATGTCACGCAATTTAAACTTTAAGAGATTCTTCCCCTTGTTCAAAAAACAAGATTTTGAATATAACAAAGTTGTCACTTTATGAGAGATCTCAAGTATACTATCTAAGACAAAAACAATGGCTCCAAGCTAGTAATCTTCTTAGGTGGTTCTCTCTCTAGGTGTCACAAGATATCTATGAGTGAGCTTGATTTACCCAAAAATTCACACTGAAAAATTTGAGATTATCTTAGATTTACTTTACCCCCTTCATTATAATGAGCACCAAAGTGTGTTTAGTTATACTTTCACTGGGGTTGTGATATAGATATCTTTGACGCTAATCTCACCAAGGTGTACTAGACAAGTCAGTAGTGTGGAGAACTTTCCTATTTGATTCACATGGTTCCCTCTTGTGTTAACTACTTTAGGGTTTCTAGGACCACCCCCATTGTTATATCTTAAGGCTTATACAAAAGGGGTTATGTCCTAGTTGAGTGGACGAGCCGTAGCTCTTAACCGAAACCGTAAAATACAATGTGATGATTATGGTGTATTTTTTTATCTTTAATACTTAATGTGGTTGTTTTTCATACTCCTCTTGGAAACCTACAATCACACATGTAGTTAGAAAAATTCTTTAGGTTCTCCTTTCTTTGACTAGTGTTAGGTCCTTCACAAAATGGTTAGTAGTTTCAAAATAGATTCACAATATTATAAGAAAATAACCATAAAAAATTCTTGTAAATCAACTAACTACTATCAAATTTTACAAAGAAAAATGTTTATTCCTAATTCATCTAAGTTATTTTTTAATGAAAAGAATAAAATTTCTTTTGATTACCAAGATCACACTAGGTGCAAGAGAAGAGCATACACAAATTCTAGCCTTGGTTATTTAGCAAGTGAAAAAGCATTTAAACTAAAATATGATTAACAAAGTTTCCTACTTACTCTAATGATAGAAAAAAGAAGGTTTAGGAGTGCTTTTGATTCTCTAGGTCACACAAAGTGCACGAGAAGAGCATACAAACCTTAACCCAAAATCATACAAAACATGGAAACAAGATTAATTCCTTTAAACCCTAGGTGATTTTATAAGAAAACTTACTCTAAATATATGAAATTGAAAAAATGACATCTAAAAACCTTTGAAAAGTAACATAAATCCTAAAAATTAAAAATGGAAACTTTGAGTTTGCAGGAAAAATTTATACAAACACACCTACGACCCATGTTAATGTATGCACACCTATTTCAATGTCTTTCCTCCCTTGTTGACGTGTGTGCTCCCCTTTGTAAAAATGACTGAAAATTAAAAAATATGAGATGACGTGTATGCTTCTAGAGAAGCAGGTGCATGCTTGTTTCAATTTTTGTGCTCCCCTAATGATGTGTGGGATTCCCTTTGTAAAAAAAAATCATAGTTGAAAAATATGTGCTAACATGTGTGCTTCTAGAGAAGTAGGTGTGCGCCTGTTTCAACTCTTGTGCTCCCCTACTGATGTGTACGATCCCTTTTGTAAAAATGATTGATAGTTGAAAAAGATGAGCTAATGTGTGCACTTCTAGAGAAGTGGGTGCATGCCTGTGTCAATGCCTACATGCCTCTTTGGTAGAAGTGGCCAAAATTTGAGTTTTGACAAGAATTTGTTCAAAAAGGTAAAATCTTTGGTATTCTTTTGGTGATTTTGATAGGGCTTTGCCTCCTTGAATCCTGCGAAAAGAAAGAAACACAACTTCTACCACTAATCTAGTTGAAACAACTTTCAAAAATGGAAATAAATCTATAAAACTTTGAAATTAATCTAAAATATTGAGAAACTAATCTAAAAATCTTGAAAGTAAAGTAGAAAATTTGAAATTAATCTAGGAAAATTGAAACTAATCTATAGAAATTAATCTATAAAACTTTGAAAATTACTCTAAAACTTTGAAATTAATCTAAAAATATTGAGAAACTAATCTATAAAATCTTGAAATTACTCTAGAAAGCTTGAAAGTAAACTAGAATAATTGAAATTAATCTAGGAACTTGAAACTAATCTATAAACTTGAAATGAAAAACTTTGAAATTAAGTTAAAAAACTTTAAAAATTTAATGCAATGGGGTATTGTCCCACTAGGCATGCCAAATGATGACACCATAAAATTTACAAAGCAAATTACATGACTAAACAAGGGAAGATAACACCATTTCCATCTATCTAGCCAAGGCTCTAAGTCTAGGAATATAACATTAAGATAGAAGCTTAAAAGAATGCTTAACTAGTATGAAAATGATTCAAAATCTAACTAAACATGCCTACTAATATGCTTGAATTACCTAACAAGGGCCTAAATAGACCTAAGAGGGAAATCAAATGGTTATGGTTACTACTCCAAACAAGGTGAAATGGCCTCTCTCAATGACTACTTGGTCATTTTTTATATCCATCTACTAACCCCATTGAAGGCTTTAAGCAAGGATTGAACCTGGCTATATATCATATTTATTATATGAGATGCAAATCAAAACATGGTGTAAAGTATAAAGGAATGAGGTGCACCATTTTTATAGTTTTCCTTTTTGGAGAAACTTGTATTTTGGTGCATGTGGGACTAAAATATCCAAATTAGATTAGAATTACTAATTATGATTAGGCTTTACTAATCACAATTAGTGAATTACCAAGTTATTAAGAGGTGTGAAGCCCTAATGAACCACTTAGTGTCAACTAGGAGGCTAGGATAATATTTTGAAGCTTATTGAGATGTTTTGGAGGTGAATGGGGTGATTTTGAGTGGTTGGAAGAGGGGTTTGAGTCAATACTAGGATATATTGACCAAAACAAGGGCAAAATAGACTTAATTATCTAATAAACGCTAATTGTCTGTTTTGAAGAGGATTTTGACTTACGATTCATTGTAAAGTGGATTCCTAAATGCAAAAGGGGTTACATAATCAACAACGCGGTGTTAATTGTATCAATTAGTAAAGAACGTTAGTTAATTAGCAAAAACCACTAATTATAACAGATTTGGCAAGAATGAGAGTGATTTGCATGCATTTTGGCAATAAGATTGCAAAAGTGGAATTTAGGTGTCTACAGGGTGTCTCTGAATATGTGCATTAGAATCATGTAACACTTCTTGTGTTTGTTTGGGGGAGACTAATAAATGCTCTTCAGGAGACTAGAGAGGTTGGGGATAACACATTTTGGGTTTTTCATAGAATGAAGTTAAGACTCTATTGATTTGTGTTTGGAATGAAAATAGGATACATTGTTCTATAGTTAGTACTAATGTGATTCAGGGTCAAGAACATGAGGTATGGTGAAGGATACTTTCTTGGTAATTTTTATAAGGTAAAGGTTTTATTAATTATCTTACATACATGAAATCCTTGATGAGAAATCAAACTAGAACAATGTAGTACAATTTAAAGAAGAGATTATATGTTCTTTTTTACAAGAGTGTATGTTGTGAAATTGATTAGAATCCTATAGGAGATCTATCATCAGGTGTAGGAACCTTGAAAGGAAGATAAACTAATGAACCAACTTGAACAACCTACTTCTTATCATGAAACCTTGTTTTTTCTAAATCTTTGATCATCCATCTCATGTGAATCATGTGGATTTTGACTCAATGACACTTCATTATTAAAAATAACATGGAGTTGGGTGTATAAAATTCCTTCATGGAAAATTAGGAGTCTCAAATCGAGTTTCCATGAAAGTTATAGCAAAAAACGTGTTCTCAGGCTGTACTGTGACCTTCATGTAGGGTATTGCTATGGCACAAAATTTAGAACCCTCAACTATTGACATTCACGTTGAAACTTTGTAGTTATCCTCTTGAGGGAGTTTTATAATAGATGATGATGAAAAATTAGAGAATTAAAGGTCAAATTTAATGAAATTAATTGATTAATTATGATTATCACCATAAATAGAACACCAGATAATATAATATTTTAGATAAATGCTCTCAATATGAAAGTATAATAGCTTAGACACTTTGAGGGAGTAACCTCCAAAACATACAATAAGACTCAAATACTCAATATGATGATCATCCACTACCTATAACCCCTATTTATACTATTCCTATGATATGGCCATAAAGAAGGCTGACCTACTAATGATAATAGATAATATATGAAAGAGATACATCATGATAAGAAGTTATGATAGCCACAAGTCAGATATATCCATCCAATGTAAAATATATAATTAAGGGCATAACATGCCCCTCCCCTTCAAAGCAACATCGTCCCCAATGTTGGGAAGCCTTGGATGTTGTTGCATTAATGCTTCATCTTCCCATGATGCATCCTCAATATTTATATTCTTCCACTTGATCAGGTATTTGGTAATGCATTTGGTCCTCAGTCTTTTGGTGCGTGTCTGAAGAATGCCTTTAGGTTCCAATATTATATGTCCTTCATCGTACAGTTTCAAAAGAATTGAATGGGTGGAAATGTGCTTCCCAATAACTTTCTTCAAGTAAGAAACATGGAATAATGGATGTATTCTTCTTCCTAGAGGGAGCTCTAACTTATATGCCACACTACCAATTTTCTACTAAACTTGGTAAGGAACATAGTATTTAGGAGCAAGCTTATTATCCTTCTTCTGATTTTTTAAGGATAACTGCTACTATGGCTGTAACCTTACAAAAAAATTTCACCCTCTTCAAAGTATCGCTCACTCCAATGTTGATTAGCCTGTTACTTCACGCGGTTTTGTGCCCTTGCAAAATTTTCTCTAAGACTAGAGAGTACCTCATGTTGGTGTTGAATGTGATCTTCAAATGATCTCACCTTCGGTTTGAACTTCAAGATAGATATGAGTGATGGAGGATGATACCCATAAAGTGTCAAAAATGGAGACATTTTGGAGGAGGTATGAAATGAATTATTGTACAAACATTCTGCCAGTGACAACCATTGCACCCAATGTTCTTGTTTATCTAAAGTAAAACATTGAGTATATCCCTCTAAAAATTTATTTACCACCTCAGTTTTCCCATATGATTGGGGATGATAAGATGAAGTATGGGCTATTTGGGTACCGAGACAAGAGAACAAATCAGTCAAAAAGTTACTTTTAAATATTGGATCACGATCACTTACTATATTTTTTTGCTTGTTGTGGATATTTTGAATTGTATTCATAAAAGAGATGACAACTGTACTAGCTGTGAAAGGATGAGCCATAACACAAAAATGAGCATATTTGGTAAGTCTGTCTACCACAAACATGATGAAATTTTCCCCTTATGATTTAGGTAGTATCATGATGAAATCTATTGATACCTTTTCCCATCTCTCACTATGAATAGACAAAGGTTGGAGAAAACCAGGTGTCTTAATGGTCGCGCCCTTATTTTGTTAGTAAACAAAACCTTGTGCCACAAATTTTTGAACATCTCCTTTCAATCCATCCCAAAAGAAATCCTTCTTAACTCTATGATATGTTTTCAGGAACCCAACATGGCCAACTATTGGAGAATAATGTAGCTTTGAAATAACATGATGTTTAAGTGTAGAGTTCTTACATAGATATAGCCTATCTTTGTACCAAAATGTATCCACCTTCCATATAAATTAATCTGATATGGATGGATCTACCTAGAGATTCTGAATGAGAGTATGTGTTGTTTCATATTTCTTCCATTCTTCCCATGCATGATCTACCCAATATGCATTTAGTATAGAGATTTCACATAACAATGCTTCATCGGACTCATCCCTCCTAGATAGAGCATAAGTGACCAAATTTTCCTTTCGTTTCTTATAAACAATATCAAAGTCATATTCTAGCATCTTAGTGACCCATTTTTGTCTTTCTTCTAAAGATAGACATTTCTCTAAGAAATATTTCAAACTATTATGATCATGTTTTACCTTAAAATGTCTACCCATCAAGTATGGTCTCCATTGTTTTACTACATGCAATATTGCCATAATTTTCTTCTCATAGGTGGGCTTCAAAAACTTATTTCATTTTAGCTCCCATCTCTCAAAAGAAATGGGGTGTCCTTGCATTATTACTACTCTGATTCTATTTCTTGAAGCATTACACTCAACTTAAAAATTTTGGAGAAATCTTGGGTTGCCAATATTGGAGTGGTGCACATAGCCACCTTCAATTTTTCAAATTCCCTAGATGCTTCCTCATTCTACAAAAGGAGTCCTTCAATAATTTTGTGAGTGGTGCTGCTATACTTCCATAATTTTTTACAAATCTGCGATAATACCCTTTGAGACCTAAAAAACCTCGTAATTGCTTGAGGGTTCTTGGGATTTATCATTCCACCATGTCTTGGATCTTGTGAGGGTCCACCTTAACACCTTCATGAGAAATAATATGGCCCAAGTATTCCACTTCATGTCCCAAAAGAACACTTCGAAGGCTTGACATAAAGTTAATGTTTCTCTAAGACTTCTAACACAATATTGATGTGTTGTAAGTGTTTCTCCCATGATTTTCTATAGATGAGTATATCAGCGAAAAATACTAAGACAAAATTTCTTAGGAATGGTATAAATACTGAATTCATCAAACTTTGGAATGTGGAGAAAGAATTGGTAAGACCAAATGGCATCACTAGGAATTCATAATGGCCTTGATGAGTTCTAAACACTATCTTATGAATATCTTCCTTATTTACTCTAATTTAGTGATACCCAGAACACAGATCTAGTTTTGTAAAATTAATGACACTATGAAACTCATATAATAAATCATCAATGACAGGAATAGGAAAATTATCTTTGATAGTGAACTTGTTGATATCTCTGTAATCTAGACACATGTGCCATCTTCCATCCTTGCGACACATCATCACCACTGGAGTGGAATAGGCCCTCTGACTGTGGCAAATAATACCCATTTCCAACATTTCCTCCACCATCTTATCAATCTCACTCTTTTACACATATGTATATCTATAATTCCTGATGTTGGGGGTTTGGCTTCCTAGAATCAACTAAATGGCATGATCATGCTCTCTTTTATGAGGAAATCCTCTTGGTTCCTTAAAGATAACTACATGTTGATTAATAACCTTCTAAAGATAAGGATGCAATACCTTGATTTGTGGTTGGACTTCCATAGAAAACAATCATGATACAAAACTTTTAGATCCCTTTTTAAAAATATTATGCATTTGGTGAGAACTCACCACTTGAGTATCTTTAGCATGTAGAACTCAAAGTTCATATTTTTTACCATCAGAATTGACAGCGCATGAAAAATTCCTAGAAATTTATCTCTATGGTGCCCAAAGGTGTGAGCCACTGAACACCTAAGAAAATATCATATCTTCCCATGGGAATAACAAACATCATAGATTCCAATGTGTAATCACCTATCATGAGTTTTAATTTATGGCATTTACTTGAACATTGGACTATGCCGCCATCTACAATCATTACTTAAAATTTAGGTGTTGGCTAGATGAAACAATTAAGTCTTGCTGTAAGATTATGATTGATGAAATTATGTGTGCTCCCTAAATCAATCAATACTATTATCTTCTGCTTATTAAGATAACCCAAAATTTGAAGGGCTTGTGGAATACTAATACCTGATAGAGCATGACATGAAATAGTGGGCTAGGGATCTCTAGATTCTTCCTCTAATTTTTCCACTTCCTCTATTGATGTTTCCTCATATTCTTCCTCATCACTAGACCCTTCAATGTAGAACAATCTTTTCTCAAAATATTTATGATTTGGTCCATATTTTCTATCATAGTTAAAGAATAACCCTTTGGCTCTTTTTTCTTCAATTTTTTGAGGTGTCAATCGAACTAGCTGAGGGTACAAAGGAGGCAAGGTATTATGATATTTTATGCTAGAGAAGGACTACCTTCTATTGGAAAGAAAATTTTCCTCTGCTTAGTGTGCCATGATAATAGAATAAGAAACCTTGAGTGGGTTAAACATGTGTACCTCATGCTCAATGTGGTCCTTAAGACTATGAAGAAATAGGTCATTCAAATACTCTTTTGTAATATCCTCCACACATAAGGACATATTTTTGAATTGATGGACATACTCCTTAACTGAACCAGTTTGACATAACTTTACTAATCATCTAAAGTAATTCTCAAAAACACTAGAAATATAGTGTAATTGAAGCTCTTCAGTGAAAACTGTCCAGGTGACATTTAGGTCATTCTTCTTCCTTTGAGCACATAACCAACGATACCAAACAAATTGATCAGGTTATAGGTATAAGGATGCCACGATTACCTTTTGTCCTAATGGGATCTGATGGAGATCAAATAAATTTTTCATTTGGGTAATCCGATTTAGTGGATCCTTTCCATAAAATTTATGCATTTCCACTTTTGGAATCATGCCCCTCCATTGGTGAGTAGATCCACCTGAATGAGAAAATGATCCTCCCTAATTGGAGTGGGTTGGATCTGTGTGACCATTACTAGAGGAACCCATATGACTGGCATTGGGATTTGTATTTGAAATAGCACACAAAAAATCCTGTTGCATTGCATGAAAATCCTTTTGAATCTCACTCCTAAGGCTACCTTTCAGTTGATGAAGCTCAACATTAAGGTTATCCTTACTCACCATATTATTTACCCTTTCATAAAGTTGGATTACCACCTCAGATACTCTCAAACCATCAGAATTTGAATCCATATCTTCCTTAATTGGGGCCAGTCCTGGATTTTCTTACCCTTTTCCTTGGCCTTGGGTAGATCTACCAACCATGATGTAGGGTTTGGGCCTAGGGGTATACTTAATAGGGAAGAATTTTATGGTTTAGGATTTTGTAAATTTTTTGGCCAAACATAAGAATTCATAAAAAATTAAACCTATCTATTTTTTTGGAGAGCTTTCTAAAAATATAAGAAACTTGAAAAAAATCCAAAAATTGCGCCCTAGGGAGCCAAATTATGGAAAAATATAGAACCGCAACAACTTTTTCAAAACAAGTAAAAAATGCTTGAAATTTGGAGAGAAGCTTACTTGATTGATTTATCCACACCACAAAAAAATTGCAGAAAAATTCACTTCCAATATTGAGATATATCTGAACCATCATAATTACGGTTTGACACCGCGTTGGCTGAGATCAGGCTCTGATACCACTTGTAATGAAATTAATTGATTACTTATGATTATCACTAGAAATAGAACACAAAATAATACAATATTGTAGATAAATTCTCTCAATATGAAAGTATAATAGCTTAGCCACTTCGAGGGGGAAACCTCCAAAACATACAATAAGACTCAAATACACAATATGATTATCATCCACTACCTATAACCCCTATTTATACTATTCCTATGATATGGCCATAAAAAAGGATGACCTACTAATGATAATAGATCATATGTGAAGGATATACATCATGATAATAATTTATGATAGCCACAAGTCAGCTATATCCATCTAATGTAAGATATATAATCAAGGGCATAACATCAAATCAGGATATTCTTGATAGTTGGCATGAGGACAATTAACCTAATCATGAATCCTAATTTAGAGAGCTAGGTTGTTAAGGAAGTTACATCTCTATGTTGAATCCATTAGTGAAATTTTACATGCATGGAAAAGGGCTTAATGGGTTCCCAAAAACGTTGAGTTTGAGTTTGATAACCCCCTGAGTGGCAAGATATGGGTGACATAGTAGATGTATAGGGCTACTAGGCATCATTAGTCAATAAAAGGGAAATGTGAGGTTGAGAAATCTAGTGAAGGAGTAGGGTTATAAAAATTTGCATACATCATGAGTAAGTAAAATGGTATAGGAAAGATTTGAAAGAATTGAGTGGGTTACTATGTTTGTCTATATTCATGACTGTTTGAAACTAACATCTCTTAAGGGATTAAATTACAATATAGAACAAGTTTATAGAGACTGAAGTATTGAATCACTTTTTAATCACGATGAATACTAATTAACATGTGTTTTGAGTGATATAAAGGGGAATATACCTAAGGATCATTAAGGGATCCAAAGGCTAAAGATTACATCCGTGAGAAAGAGCTATTGAGATAATAAGTTAAGTGAATAGTTGGAAGGTATGTCCAATAAGAGTTGTATGATCTTAGGGGATTTTTATGAATGGATTAGCTTAAAATGAAGGTGTAAATATGGTATGGTGCTAGGGAGGTCATTTTAATAATATTTGTTAATTTTTGTAAGCTTTAACTATTTTTGGGTTTATATGATCCTCAATTGCAGAGTAAAGGTAAAAGTCGTTGCATTGAAAAATATTGATGGTTGAATATTATGAATGAATTTGTTTTTATCTGCATCAGTTTTGGGATTAGAAAGAAAAGTACAAGAATAGTAGTTACAGATACGTGAAGAAAAACCAATAACTTTTACATTCTTAGTGATATTAAGGAGAAAAATGCTACATGGGGAAAGTAGATAAGATATGGCTACGACATATAAGAATGGGTCATATAATTTTTGATAATCTAGTGAATATAAATACTAAGCAAGTTATAAGAGATATACCAAAGATCACTAAACCATAAAACACTCTCTGCAAATAGTGTTAACATAGGAAACAAACAAGAGTTATTTTGAAGACAAAGGAGTACTAAAAAACAAAGCCATTGGAACTTGTTTATACAAACCTTTGTGGGACTATAGGAACTCAAAACATGAAAGGTGAGATATATTTTATGTTATTTATTGATGACTATTCTAGAATGACATGGGTTACTTTTCTAAAAGAGAAATATAAAGCATTTGAGACGTTTAAGGCATTTGAAGCCTTAGTTAAAAATGAAATTGGTCTGAAAATAAAGTGCCAAAAATTTGTTTGAGGAGGAAAATTTAATTCAAACTAATTTCAAGAATTTTGAGAGCATCATGGAATAAGGAGAGATTTCTTAGTTGCAAGGACTACACAACAAAATGGAGTTGTTGAAAGGAAAAATAAAACTTTACATGAAACATATAGAATAATTATCAATGATTCCAAGCTAAAAAAACATGTTTTGGAGAGAAGTGGTTTATACAACAATCTACATTCTAAAAAGAGGGAAATTAGAGTAAACAAAAACAAAAAAACTTATGAATTATGGAAGGGTAGACCAACAAAAGTCAAATACTTCAAAGTTTTTAGGAGTAATTTTCATTTAATGAGAGATGATGAAGACTTAGGTAAGTTTGACTCCATATCCAATGAAGGCATATTCCTTGGTTATGATTCAAGAAGCAAGGCCTATATATTTTATATTAAAAGATTGAACAAGATTTTTGTGAGTGCAAATGTAAATGTGGATGAAGTAAGATATCAAAATGAAAGATCAAAAGAAATTAATTACCCAAAAGAAGAAAGCTGTAAAGCATAAAAAGAGAAGAAGAAGAAGAAGAAGAAGAAGAAGAAGAAGAAGAAAAAGAAGAAGTGAATAAATCAAAGGATACAAAGGAACCATAGATCTGTCTAGAAGAACCATTTAAAAAATTAAACTCTTGGTGATAAAAATTTTGGAGTACAAAATAGAATAAGATTAGAAACTGCAAAAAAAACACAAACCTATACTTATTGTCTAAAATAGAGCCTAATGACTTTGTAGAAGATTACAAAGACATAAATTGGATTGATGCTATGGAATTAGAGAAAAATTAGATTGAAAAGAATGAGACTTGGGAACTCGTCCTAAGACCAAAAGATAAAAATGTGATTAGCACCAAGTGGGTTTTTAGGAATAAGATGAATGAAGATGGCCAAGCATTAAGAAATAAAGAAATATTAGCTTTTAAGGGGTATGATCAAGTTGAAGGTATTGATTTTTAATAATTTTTTTCTTATGTTGCAAGATTAGAAGCTATTATAATGTTTTTGGCATATTCTTGTTTCAAGAACTTTAACTTATATCAAATGGTTGTTAAGTTTGCCTCTCTCAATGGAAATTTAGAAGAAGTATACATTGAACATCCAGAAGATTTCCTATTATCAAGAGAAAAGGATTATGTTAGCAAACTGAAGAAAATAATTTATGGGATGAAACAAGCCGCTAGAGCCCAGTACTAAACACTTGACAAGTATCTACATCATTAAGGTTTCAAAAGATGAATTTCTGAAAACAATCTATACATTAAGAATGAAGGTAAGAATTAGTTAATTGTTGTGATTTATGTAGATGATATAATTTTAGGAGGAAATAATAAAAAAATGTGTTATTAGTTTTCTATGGGAATGCAAAATGAATTTGAAATGTTCATGCTTGGTGATTTATCATTCTTTCTTGTTTTTCAAATTTCTCAATTTGAAAAAGGAATATTTATCTCACAAACTAAGTATATCAAAGATATTATGAAAAAGTTTAGGATGGAAGATTACAAACTAGTAAGCACACCCATGGTCTCAGGCTGTAAGTTACACAAGGATGATGAATCTATTGAAGCAAATCAGTCACTTATAGGTCAATGATTGGTAGCCTACTATATGCGAAAACATTAAGGAAAAACCTTATGCAAGTGGTAGGCATGTAGCACGTTTCCAAGAAACTCCAAAATAAATTCATGTGCAAGAGGTAAAAATAATATTTAAATATCTAAAAGGAACTTTAGACTATGATTTTTGGTATTCAAGAGGTGAATATTTCACTCTAAAAGAATATACATATGTATATTGAGAAGGAAGTGTTGATGATAGAAAAAAACACAAGTGGAGGAACATTTTTTTGTCAACAACAAGTTAGTATCTTAGTTGATAATGAAACAAGATTATTCTTTATCCATAGTAGAAGTGGAATACATTGCAAGAAGGTCAAGTTGCACACAAGTTATCGAAATGAAAAATAAATTGAAAGACATCAACGTAGAATGTGATCCTCCAATTTCCATATTTGTTGATAAAATTAGTGTAATAAATATTTCAAAGAATTTTGTTATGCACTCTATAAAAAATCACATTCCTATTAAGTATCATTTATTAAGAGAACAAGTGACATACCAACATGTTAAGTTAGAGAACTTTGCCAAAAAAGAATACATTGTGGATATTATAACAAAGAACAATCCAAAAGAAACTTTTGAATATCTCACAAATAAATTGGGGGTGATATCTTTCTCATCCATCCAATAAAGGATAAGCATAAATTCAAGGGGATATAATCACTACATTATCTTCTTAGCTCCACAATGAAGACAACTCATAGAAAATATCAACTGATGAATATTATTGTGATAGTTGTGATTTTCCATTTTCCATTGATGTTAAATGGGAAGAGTAAAAAAAAGGTGGAGGATTATAGCAAGGGGGAGTATTACGTTCTTTCCATATTCAAAAGTTTCCTTTATGTAAGGTTTCCATCAATGAAAAAGGGGAAGATTGTTAGAAATAATGTCATTGATGTTAAAGGAATGATGATATCACATTATTGGAAATGTTATCATTGATGTTAAAGGAATAATGATTTTAAAGTGCTAGAAATATTTTCATTGATCTCAAAGGAATGAATTCAAATAAGAAAATTTAGTGTAGTTTGAATTTTGCAAGCCACACAAAAAAAGAAGTCATTTTGTAGTGTTTCGTGGGTTTTCAAAATATGCACAACAAAGGAAGTCATTTTGTAGTGTTTTATATATTTTTAAAATATGGGAAACAAAGGAAGTCACTTTGTACTATTTCACGGGTTTTCAAAACCTACGCAACAAAGGAAGTCACTTTGTAGTGTTTCTCAAATTTTTAAAATCCACACAACAAAGGAAGTCATTTTGTAGTGTTTTGCAGACAAGAAGACAAGTTAATGCTGCACAAAAAATGGGACCACTTTTAGTGTCCCATGGAAATTTTAGAGGTTAGAATTGTTTAGAACAAAGGATGTGTTCCGTGGAATAAAGGAAGTGATCCATAGTGTTCTGCATGTGGTAACAAGTATAAATATCCATGTAACAAAGGATTTGGTCATGGAAAGTCGTGGAGGTCAAGGAAATCCACACAAGTCATGGAAAACTATAGGATAAGGTATAATTCAAAGCAAATTGTAGATTAAGGAAGAAGAAAGAATGAAGTTGCAGAGTTCCAGGAAAATTGGGGAACAAGGCGGAAGATAAAATGGGGCCGCATAAGTAAATGAAAGACTAAGAAATTAAATTATCAGCCTCGAAAGGTTGACTCATATCTCACCTCCAAAAGAATGTTATTGGGCCAAATCTTGGGAATAAATCACACCCTTTCAAGAGAATAAAATAATATACAAGGAAACATATTTGGAAATATTAAAGGTGGATGTGTGGAGAAAGGGCGAAGTGTTGAAGAAAAAGAAAAAGAAAATTTCTGCAAGGGAATGAATGAAAAATCAATAACATAAAATTTTGAAGAATGAGAGGAATAATGAAGATAAACCATTAAATATAAAGGAATATTTTGTGAAGGATATCTATTTGATTATCATCCACTGAATAAATTCATTTGGATGTTGGTGCTTCCTAAGAGAAGAGATCGTCATCTCTAGGTGAGTTGGTTCTTAGAAGTGGGATTGGTGTTTCTAGGAGGTTGGTACCTACAAAGTGCTTAGAAGTGGGGTTTAGTGTCTCTAGTAGGTTGGTGCCTATAAATTGTGTAGAAGTCAGGATTGGTGTCTTTAGTAGGTCGGTGGCTACAAATTTCTTAACAATGGGGATTGGTGTTTCTAGTAGGTTGGTGCTTAAATGTTTTTGTAAAATACTTTCATTATTTTATGACTAGATTTGGACAGTATATCCAAGCAATATTTTCTCTATGGTTTTCTCTTGAAAGGGTTTCCACATAAATCTTACGTATCATAATTATTTGATCTAGTGTGATTTCTGTTATTATGGATATTAAGTTTTAAATAAGTAAATTATTGTTTTATTCTAATTTAACCCCCTAGTATAAGTGTGTGTTCATCAATAATGTAGGTAATTCAAGAGATGGCCATATCTTAAGGCTGAAACTTCCCACAAAATATCCTTCAATTTTCTAGGGAAACCTACAAGGAAATATGACTCAAGAAAGAGAGTGACAAAGCACTTATAGTCACTTAAGGGGAAACTCAATTTTACATATACCCATGAAGTATATGCAAATGATTGGGTTTGGATCACATAAGAGGATGATAAACCCATCCAACAAAACATGAAAACCATAGGAGAAGTTACTCCACCAAGAGCAATAATCAAGAGAGATTTCACAAGAAGAGGGGCACCAGTATGCATGTAACCACCTAGATAACCTCAGGTTATTAGTTCTCCCACTCCTTCTTTAGGCCTGTTGAGTAAGAATTTTCCGCATAAGTTTGGGAAGTAATCCTTGAACCTAGTACATGACCTTCCTTGGTTTCATATGAATTTTTTTCTTCAGATGATGAAGATGAAACCAAGGAATTTTTTTAAGAGGTATGACAAGGCCCTAATGGATAAGAACAAGTAACCATAAAAAATGCACCTCCTCAAGAACCTTTGTAGGGATGGATTGAGCAAGCTATGATTACACACAGATAATAACCAGACTTTTTTTTACAAGAGGAACCTATGATTAAGATAGAATTTAATCCGAAGAGAGGGACTCTACTAAGGGTGATAAGGAAAATAATGTCTACTCACTAGGCTCTCATATGACATGAAACCTATGAGGACATGTTTTCTCTTAGTAATAAGAGATAAACAAAAGGTTTTTAAGTAGTTGAATATTAGGAAGATATGGTATCATTTATCCAATATTTGGTAGAAGTTACATTTTAGATGGTATGATGAATGCAAACAAGAAATACAGAACTTGAAACATAGTCAAGGCCAAAATTCCTAAGAACATCATCAGTGATGTAGAAGAGGCATTTCTTCCCCATTTTGATTTTATAAAAAATGAGTATTAAAACTAAAAATGAAGGACATGCCTTTTCAAGGAAGACTAATGTAGTCATAAACAAAATGGATGTCCTACAACATATACTCCAAGTCATAAGAAATGTAATAGATGAAGGATTTTTCGAAGATCCTATTGTGCTCATAATTTATGATATTAGCTTATGCCATACATTTTCTAATTACACCAATAAGGCATTAAAAGAATGGGAAGAATATATTGGAAACATTCTCCCATAATTGGATGATTTCATCTCAAGGGGGAGCCAAATATTTTTAGATGAGGATATTGCATGAGTCTTCACACAAAACCAGGAGGTGGTAACCATGGGTGAGTTTACGAAATTTATCCAATCTTTGGTAGAAGTTATAGTTTAGATGGTATGATGAATGCAAACAAGAAATAAAGAACTTGAAACATAGGCAAGGCCAAAATGCCTAAGAACATCATCAGTGATGTAGAAGAGGAATTTCTTCCCCCTTTTGATTTTATAAAAAATGAGTATTAAAACTAAAAAGGAAGGACATGCCTTTTCAAGGAAGACTAATGTAGTCATAAAAAAAATGGATGTCCTACAACATATACTCCAAGTCATAAGCAATGTAATAGATGAAGGATTTTTATAAGATCCTATTGTGCTCAATTTATGATATTAGCTTATGCCATACATTTTCTAATTACACCAAGAAGGCATTAAAAGAATGGGAAGAATATATTGGAAATATTCTCCCATAATTGGATGATTTCATCTCAAGGGGGAGCCAAATATTTTTAGAGGAGGATATTGCATGAGTCTTCACACAAAACTAGGAGGTGGTAACCATGGGTGAGTTTTTGTTTACTCTAATTTCCCTCTTTTTAGAATGTAGATTGTTGTATAAACCACTTCTCTCCAAAACATGTTTGATAGCTTGGAATCATTGATAATTATTGTATCTGTTTCATGTAAAGTTTTATTATTCCTTTCAATAACTCCATTTTGTTGTGTATTCCTTGTAAATAAGAAATTTCTCCTTATTCCATGATGCTCTCAAAATTCTTGAAATTAGTTTGAATTAAATTTTCCTCCTCAAACAAATTTTTGGCACTTTATTTTCAGACCAGTTTCATTTTCAACTAAGGCGTCGAATGCCTTAAACGTTTCAAATGCTTTATATTTCTCTTTTAGAAAAGTAACCCATGTCATTCTAGAATAGTCATCAATAAATAACATAAAATATATCTCACCTTTCATGTTTTGAGTTCCTATAGTCCCACAAAGGTTTGTATGAACAAGTTCCAATGGCTTTGTTTTTTAGTACTCCTTTGTCTTCAAAATAACTCTTGTTTGTTTCCTATGTTAACACTATTTGCAGAGAGTGTTTGATGGTTTAGTGATCTTTGGTATATCTCTTATAACTTGCTTAGTATTTATATTCACTAGATTATCAAAAATTATATGACCCATTCTTATATGTCATAGCCATATCTTATCTACTTTCCCCATGTAGCATTTTTCTCCTTAATATCACTAAGAATGTAAAAGTTATTGGTTTTTCTTCCCCCTTTTGATTTTATAAAAAATGAGTATTAAAACTAAAAATGAAGGACATGCCTTTTCAAGGAAGACTAATGTAGTCATAAACAAAATGGATGTCCTATAACATATACTCCAAGTCATAAGCAATGTAATAGATGAAGGATTTTTCTAAGATCCTATTGTGCTCATAATTTATGATATTAGCTTATGCCATACATTTTCTAATTACACTAAGAAGGCATTAAAAGAATGGGAATACTATATTGGAAAGATTCTCCCATAATTGGATGATTTCATCTCAAGGGGGAGCCAAATATTTTTAGAGGAGGATATTGCATGAGTCTTCACACAAAACCAAGAGGTGGTAACCATGGGTGAGTTTACAAAATTTATCCAATCTTTGGTAGAAGTTACAGTTTAGATGGTATGATGAATGCAAACAAGAAATAAAGAACTTGAAACATAGGCAAGGCCAAAATGCCTAAGAACATCATCAGTGATGTAGAAGAGGCATTTCTTCCCCCTTTTGATTTTATAAAAAATGAGTATTAAAACTAAAAAGGAAGGACATCCCTTTTCAAGGAAGACTAATGTAGTCATAAACAAAATAGATGTCCTACAACATATACTCCAAGTCATAAGCAATGTAATAGATGAAGGATTTTTCTAAGATCCTATTGTGCTCAATTTATGATATTAGCTTATGCCATACATTTTCTAATTACACCAAGAAGGCATTAAAAGAATGGGAAGAATATATTGGAAAGATTCTCCCATAATTGGATGATTTCATCTCAAGCGGGAGCCAAATAATTTTAGAGGAGGATATTGCATGAGTCTTCACACAAAACCAGGAGGTGGTAACCATGGGTGAGTTTTTGTTTACTCTAATTTCCCTCTTTTTAGAATGTAGATTGTTGTATAAACCACTTCTCTCCAAAACATGTATGATAGCTTGGAATCATTGATAATTATTGTATCTGTTTCATGTAAAGTTTTATTTTTCCTTTCAACAACTCCATTTTGTTGTGTATTCCTTACAACTAAGAAATTTCTCCTTATTCCATGATGCTCTCAAAATTTTTGAAATTGGTTTGACTTAAATTTTCCTCCTCAAACAAATTTTTGGCACTTTATTTTCAGACCAGTTTCATTTTCAACTAAGGCTTCGAATGCCTTAAATGTCTCAAATGCTTTATATTTCTCTTTTAGAAAAGTAACCCATGTCATTCTAGAATAGTCATCAATAAATAACATAAAATATATCTCACCTTTCATGTTTTGAGTTCCTATAGTCCCACAAAGGTTTGTATGAACAAGTTCCAATGGCTTTGTTTTTTAGTACTCCTTTGTCTTCAAAATAACTCTTGTTTTTTTCCTATGTTAACACTATTTGCAGAGAGTGTTTTATGGTTTAGTGATCTTTGGTATATCTCTTATAACTTGCTTAGTATTTATATTCACTAGATTATCAAAAATTATATGACCCATTCTTATATGTCATAGCCATATCTTATCTACTTTCCCCATGTAGCATTTTTCTCCTTAATATCACTAAGAATGTAAAAGTTATTGGTTTTTCTTCCCCCTTTTGATTTTATAAAAAATGAGTATTAAAACTAAAAAGGAAGGACATGCCTTTTCAAGGAAAAAGAATGTAGTCATAAACAAAATGGATGTCCTATAACATATACTCCAAGTCATAAGCAATGTAATAGATGAAGGTTTTTTCTAAGATCCTATTGTGCTCATAATTTATGATATTAGCTTATGCCATACATTTTCTAATTACACCAAGAAGGCATTAAAAGAATGGGAAGACTATATTGGAAAGATTCTCCCATAATTGGATGATTTCATCTCAAGGGGATGCCAAATATTTTTAGAGGAGGATATTGCATGAGTCTTCACACAAAACTAGGAGGTGGTAACCATGGGTGAGTTTACAAAATTTATCCAATCTTTGGTAGAAGTTACAGTTTAGATGGTATGATGAATGCAAACAAGAAATAAAGAACTTGAAACATAGGCAAGGCCAAAATGCGTAAGAACATCATCAGTGATGTAGAAGAGGCATTTATTCCCCCTTTTGATTTTATCAAAAATGAGTATTAAAACTAAAAAGGAAGGACATGCCTTTTCAAGGAAGAATAATGTAGTCATAAACAAAATGGATGTCCTATAACATATAATCCAAGTCATAAGAAATGTAATAGATGAAGGATTTTTCTAAGATCCTATTGTGCTCATAATTTATGATATTAGCTTATGCCATACATTTTCTAATTACACCAAGAAGGCATTAAAATAATGGGAAGAATATATTGGAAAGATTCTTCCATAATTGGATGATTTCATCTCAAGGGGGAGCCAAATATTTTTAGAGGAGGATATTGCATGAGTCTTCACACAAAACCAGGAGGTGGTAACCATGGGTGAGTTTTTGTTTACTCTAATTTCCCTCTTTTTAGAATGTAGATTGTTGTATAAACCACTTCTCTCCAAAACATGTTTGATAGCTTGGAATCATTGATAATTATTCTATCTATTTCATGCGAAGTTTTATTTTTCCTTTCAACAAATCCATTTTGTTGTGTATTCCTTGCAACTAAGAAATTTCTCCTTATTCCATGATGCTCTCAAAATTCTTGAAATTAGTTTGAATTAAATTTTCCTCCTCAAACAAATTTTGGGCACTTTATTTTCAGACCAGTTTCATTTTCAACTAAGGTTTC
Source organism: Taxus chinensis (assembly GCA_019776745.2). Taxonomy (NCBI): domain Eukaryota; kingdom Viridiplantae; phylum Streptophyta; class Pinopsida; order Cupressales; family Taxaceae; genus Taxus; species Taxus chinensis. The sequence continues at coordinate 365,282,086 of CM034154.1, forward strand.
GAATGCCTTAAATGTCTCAAATTCTTTATATTTCTCTTTTAGAAAAGTAACCCATGTCATTCTAGAATAGTCATCAATAAATAACATAAAAAATATCTCACCTTTCATGTTTTGAGTTCCTATAGTCCCACAAAGGTTTGTATGAACAAGTTCCAATGGCTTTGTTTTTTAGTACTCCTTTGTCTTCAAAATAACTCTTGTTTGTTTCCTATGTTAACACTATTTGCAGAGAGTGTTTGATGGTTTAGTGATCTTTGGTATATCTCTTATAACTTGCTTAGTATTTATATTCACTAGATTATCAAGAATTATATGACCCATTCTTATATGTCATAGCCATATCTTATCTACTTTCCCCATGTAGCATTTTTCTCCTTAATATCACTAAGAATGTAAAAGTTATTGGTTTTTCTTCCCCCTTTTGATTTTATAAAAAATGAGTATTAAAACTAAAAATGAAGGACATGCCTTTTCAAGGAAGACTAATGTAGTCATAAAAAAAATGGATGTCCTATAACATATACTCTAAGTCATAAGCAATGTAATAGATGAAGGATTTTTCTAAGATCCTATTGTGCTCATAATTTATGATATTAGCTTATGCCATACATTTTATAATTACACCAAGAAGGCATTAAACAAATGAGAAGTCTATATTGGGAAGATTCTCCCATAATTGGATGATTTCATCTCAAGGGGGAGCCAAATATTTTTAGAGGAGGATATTGCATGAGTCTTCACACAAAACTAGGAGGTGGTAACCATGGGCGAGTTTACGAAATTTCTAAAATATTTCATGGTCCATTTCCACAATAACATTGCAGAGGATAATGTTGCAGAGGAAACCAAAATTATTTAAATTGTGTCCTAGACTAAGGAAAAGATCTATAAAATTGAGACCTTGAATGAAATTGTAAGGATAATTATGGCTTCCCAAAGGGTTCTATTTGAAAAATCCCCTATGATATTTTTAATCCCATAATAGACCTCATCAAGCTTGATAATGATTATAAGATCTACAACAATGCCTTGGATGTTGTTAAAAAGGGGTCCACACAGCCATTTCCAACCCAAAAGGAGCCTATTGTAAAATAAGAGAAATGATTAGATAATAGAGATATTCTAAGTGGCATGATGAGCCATGACTCCATTGTAATCATCCTAAAAAATCAATTAGAATATTTTGTAAAGGCCAACTATGTATTTTTATAATCCTAGGTATATTTTCCAAATCATGATGATTTAACAAAAAATATTAATCTTAATAAGAGGATTAAGATCAAAAAAATATAACAATAACAATCAAGATATATTATGCAAGAAACAAACAAGTATAATCAATAATGAAATATGAGTGACTTAGCTTGTATTCAAAGCTCTAGGTTGATTCTAGGATGGAAAATTAATACACCATGATAAATCTAGAATAGATATGCTTTGTTTGGAAAATTGAGATATGAAAATCCTTCAGACAGGACTGCCTAAATGAGCACAAAACCATCCAGGTGACGGTGTCTAAACTGGGTACTAGTGTCTTGGAAAATATTTTTCTTCTGATCTTTTTAGGGTCTGAACTTATCATTTTCCTCTTTCCCTTTATCACATCCAATTTGTTGTAGGGTTTCATTGTCGCACCTGAACCTACAATACAAACCCTAGCTACCTGTCAAATACTTAAAAAAATATTAGATGAAATAAATAATGCATATGCTTGAGTTATACTGACCTCGATGGTCACCCAAATGTGATTGTCACCAAGTGTTGTACTACATTTCAGACACTACGTAGTTCTAGTGTGTGTGTGTGTGTGATTGAATTATGGCCCTTAAAGATAGGTTTCTCTTGTGCCAATAGCACCAAGCCAGCAAGATATAAATACTTCCCCCAAGATGAATGTGAGAGATGGAATTCATAAATAACACCTCATATCCAGTGAATATTGTAGCCCAAATATATTCCTTAAATGTTTATCTATTCCCAAGTAGTAGATAGTAAGTAATATACCATGTTTGTCTAGCCCCTAACAATATTAAGTAGTGTATGTATATAATTCCCTTGTTTTATTTTGATCATTAACAACCAAAAAGGTTGACCCAAAGTGATAAGAAAGGTTTTATAAAAAATAATAAGTAATGTGGCAATTCAAATTTGGGAAAAGGAGGGAAAAGGACAAAATCACACAAAGGGGATAGTAGTACCTAACCACTTATGTCCCTAATAGGAAGTAGTGTTTGCTATGCTAAGAGGATAAAACATAGAATACATAGCTAGGTCACATGTTTTCCAATGTTAAACAGTAAATTGGCCATTCCCGAAAAGTAAATGATAAGAGTATCAAAAGGATAAATCATTGTAAAAGTAAAATAAGTTTTGTTAATGTCTAGTTTTATTACTTTGGAATCATGCATATAATAACATACTTAGAGGTGTGATGTAAGTAGTAAGTTTGTGATTTTGTTTCTACATAGGGTTGTAAAATGAGGCCCTCATTTTTTATAAGTATACATGTCCACCTCAATTTTAAAAAGAGAGGTTAATTCTTGATTAATGAATGTAAGCTGGTTCAAATTATTCAATATGAGTTGAAGTTGTTTTCTCTCATCTCAATTTTCTATATATTTCATTGTGAAGGGTTACTGATGTTAAAATTATGTATATGCTTTATATGTGATCCTTAAATTTGTGATTTTATAAGTTTAATGAAAATATGGTAGTAAGTTTTAATTGGATTTATTAAATAGATGTGCATCTAAGTAATTTAAATAATTTGTTCAAGTCATATCTTATCTATTGCAATCAATGCTCTAATGTCCTTTGAATATCTGCAACAATAACATGTTAATTTGTGTGGAAAAGAAATTTAATGCTCTTGATAATTCTAAAAACATTTAGTATCCAACTACTCAATGTCAATCTTATAAAGCATGATTTCTATAAGACTTTCTTTTCTCTCTGATCTTACTCTTTTTTATTTTATTTTGAATGATATAGTTTAATTAGATTATACTTAAGAATTTTATAAAGATAAAATTTGTGATAAGGTGTAGGGAGTGGTGCTATAAGCATTTTCAAATTCTAGTAAAACACCCCTCATTGATCTTAAAAGATCAAT